>LR990873.1:4446728-5920638 GCA_905163395.2 Endotricha flammealis
TGGGATATTTTATTGATAACAGATTTTTCGAATAATTGCAAAAAACTGCATTATTTTTTTATTTTTTTTTGTAACGACCGTATTAAACAAATACGGTCGTTACTTGTATAATTATTTCACTTTTTAAAAAATATTTACGCAATAAATATAATATTATTTTACTTTTACATGTACCTAGTCCAATAAATGAGCTTTCTAAAAAAAAGTACTTTATGTCTAACAAAAAATGTGTAAATTGAGCAAAATCAAAACATCCCTAGGCGGTGTTGATGTATTGAAAAAAAAAATCCCGAAAGTACCGAAATTCCCGGGAAATCCCGGTTCCAGCATAGTCCGGTACCGAAAATCCCGGTTCCTTGAGATAGTACCGGTTCTCTATACCCTATTATAATCATCAATATATTGGGATCGATTTATACTTGTATAAATAAATCGAAGTCGCTGTCCTATTGTCTCCTATTAGTATGGGAAGGTTGGTGTGACTACAGATCTCTCTCAGCTTGTATTAAATAGATATTATTTTTAATTTAGGTTGTCACTTTTTTACCTCAATTGTGGGTAATATTGCATGGGTAAATTCAAGTAAATTGCTGGTATCCCCAATACGCGTGGTACCCGACTAAATTCAGGAGACACAGAAAAGTGGCCGCCTGGCTTCATTTTACTTACCTACTTAATTTAGGTGCATAATACTACAAAATACGATTATTTTCTTGACCATTTACGTTTTATTTCTTTATTTCTGTACATTGAAGCCGTCATTTGAGTCTTAATAAATATAATCTGTATTCATTTTTATCAATTATGGCCGAAATAAAGTCTAAATAGTGTACTTACGAATGAAAGGTTATGTTGTCGATTTTACGTTCACTGCGGCTATTGCAGCCTAAAACACTACAATGCACTATAGTCTATGAACGCAAAAACACATCAACTCAACCACAGAACACAGTTTTCGCCTTGTTTTCACCCTGAAAGTTCAGATTTTGAGAAATAAAGAAAACTGCTTTCGTTTGCTTAAAAAAATAGTATACGTCGATAAGGACAAAAAATGTTTCTCTAGCTCTTTTTGGCCTTGGGAATATTGTATTTACTCATCTCGCTCACTCCTACCGTGTCGCCTCTATTCATCCTTTCTCTAAGCCTACAAACTACTTTAATAAACGGGCAGTTTTCAAGAGACAGTCTTCGCATTATTTTTTTACATATAATTCATGAGTGAGAATTTGAAAAATGCCAGTTATCTTGAAGTGTACATACATATAATATAATACCTACCTATCAACCAATACTTATCTAAAGATTTAATTATTGGCATCCGCACGCATTCATTTTTATGATTTGTCCCCGATGTTTTGAAACTAATAGGTAAGTATTCGTTAGTTCTACTAATGGATTAAAAACTTTAAAAAGTACTAAGTATCAGCATGTCAATTTTATACATACAAAAAGGAAATCGAGAGTTTGGGGTAAATTTATCCTTACCTGGCAACTCAAAATCTAGTATGTACTTTTTTTCTGTCCCTTTCAGCGGCACGCTTACTAGCTGTCTATAGTTTTCTCTGTCTACGGACGTGACACAGCTGCGGCAAAATATTCTTTATTGTACATTTGAGCTAAACCCGCTAAACCGCACTACAGCAGCGGCGCGACGACGCGCCGATTTAGCTCATACAATTTTCAATTTCGCTGCTGTGTCGCGTAACCTTTACGCCTATTTAGAGAGTGCGTTTCGACCCTATAGTATCTGGCGATCGCAGCGCAGTGTTGTCAAATGCAAAGACAAAATTAGAATTTACTCTTTATGGTTTAAAATACTCAAAATAAGAGCGGTCTGTGAGTTGATCAATGGCTACAGGCTAACTGCTCGAGCAGTCCGTCTATGTCAGTTCACATACATTATTCTGCTACAGAATCCTGTGCACAGGTCCTGTGGCACTTGTTTTAAGTGTTTAAAGGTGCTGTGCTGACTGATAGACTTGAGCATTCACTTGTAATGAGCATTCTTGCGAATGTCACATCACAGAAAAATTAAGAGAACATTTTAGCAAGCATTCCATCGAGCGTTCTGGCGAGCATTCTAGATTCAAATTAGTTTGCCACCATCTTCTGTTCGCTAGAATGCTCATGATGTTCGTAGCAATATTTGGCTCTTTGCTCGGCTCGGCTTGTGGCTCGGCTCGGTGTTCAGTTCGACAAATATAAAAACGGCGAATGTTCGATGTGTTCAAGTGAATGCTCAAGTCTATCAGCACCTTTAAACCTGTTTAAAGCGCTTATTACACTACACGACTTCTCGGGCCCTGCCGGCAGGGACAGGGCAATGTAATAAGAAACAGGGAGTCAGGGTCCCTAAACAGGGCGATCGGGTGGTTCCGATCTTCCTGCCTCCCTGCCGCCCTGCCGATTGGGTAGTCTAATAAGAAACAGGGAGGCATAGCTCAGTCGCTGCGGCGCGAGCGCAGAGTTCACACGTTCTGTTGTTTTTTGTGCATTATACGGAGCTATTATTAAATATATTATTTATTAATAAATTAGTTATTCACTCATAAATTAAATTCTTTTTTTTTACTTTAATAAATATTCAAATGTCTCCTTTCTTTGAAATCCGCTGGATCCAGCCAGAGCATTGAGTATCCGCATATTTGAGTGCTTAATTTCAATTTCAAGTATTGCTTGACCCAGATCCTTCTCCTTCTCTTTTTTCTTAAGATGAGGAACGTTGAAGTGCGCTCCCTCACACAAGTAAAAGACGTAGGTGCAAAAACTGCCAAGTTAAAGTGGATGTGGCCTGTGTCTGCCTTATGGCGGAAACACACTACCGTGTCGGGGCCTGTCGTGTCGCGCTCTGTCGTGACGGTGGGTGTGCACACTTACGTGTCGTGTCGGGGCGCGCTTCTGTTCAGAAATGAACGAAATAAACGCCAGACGTTTATTTCTTTCATTTCTGAACAGAAGCTCGCATTGTTTGCCTTTGTCTGGGTGTTTTCTATAATGTATAATGGTATTTATTTACAAAAAAAAGTATTTAAGTATATTTATCAGGAATCTAGTACCTAGTAACTCATTATCACGCTGCAAAAATAAATTTAAAAAAAAAGCGTCCACTTGTTCGCGCCAGGAGCCGCGCGCGGGTATAGAAACACATTTGCAGGGCGTGTCGTGTCGCGTCATAACCCCCACCACCGCCGTGGCGCAATCGGCGGCCAGCAGTCCGCGCCACGACAGAGCGAGTCACGACACGACACGCCCTACAAATGTGCTCCTAACCATATAAAATGTATGAACGCGATATGCTTCTGGCGCGACACGACAGGCCCCGACACGGTAGTGTGTTTCCGCCATTAAGCAACCGAAAAGTTGGGCAAAAAATATCAACTTTTGGGTTCCGAACGAGCGACGAGGTAAAGGAAGACCGAGGAGGCTATGGCGGGACGATCTGAATGCCTTTTTAGACAGGTGGCCAGAAGTAGCTTTGGACCGTGACGAGTGGAGAAAGGGAGGGGGAGGCCTTTGCCCAGCAGTGGGACACAAGACCTTCAGGCTAGGAAATAATAAAAATAAAATATTCATGGATGTAGTAAGTGCCAAAGACACCGCTAAAGCAACTTTTTGATGATTCGATAAAGTCGGCGCCATAGCGACATAGTCATTTGACTGTGCACGTATGTCGCTATGGCGCCGACGTGAACGTGAATACGTTCACGTTCAAACTGAGAGAAAATCATACAGGGCGCGATTTCCAGCGTAGTGTAATAAGCGGCACCCTAACTGGTAGGCAGGACACCCTGCCGCCGCCCGGCAGGGCGCGAGAAATCGTGTAGTGTAATCAGCGCTTAATACATTTGTCAGAGGTAAAATAACTGTGAGCGGTGTATAGCTATAATTTGATTTATCAATGTCAAACTGACATTTACTTACTGACATACAGTGCTACAAGGCTATTTAAGAACGTGGTCGAAATTGGAACCACAACTCCCTTTCATGTTGTATGTCACTTTTCGACAGTTCGCCTTTGACAAAATGTATGAAAATATGTTTAAAATATGCCACAGTAACGCCCTCGCAGTTCGCACAACTGTTACTCACGTTTATAAATATCCTTGTACATCTGTACATTCGTCGCTCGTGCTCGCTGCGCGAGTTTGAAACTTGTAGGTACAAACTTACTTTACATTTAAAAAAAACAGACGTTACGCAGTACGCAATAATCTTAGTAATCTTGTACATGAAAATGTACCATAGTGGCTAGACGGTTATGAGCGACTGTCTTGCGACTGTACATACGTTATAAACATCGTTAGGTTAGGTATGTGAGCGAGTCTTTATCGAAATATTATGTACCTATTATAATAATGTCATTATTTTTCCAAACGTTTTCGATTTTCAAAAAAAAATTGCCAACCGATTTTCAAATGTGTCTTGATAAATTCTGCGCCTTTTGAGCCCTCCTCGTCTGACCCCGTAGCCCTTTTCTAGAAGTTATCGCCGATTTTGTGTATTTCGTAAATCGATCCCATATACATTTTCAATGTTAAAATATTTTATTGAGTGTTGTTGATACCTACTAAAATTCTTTCACATTTCTTATCTGCATAATATAGATGACCCATGGCAATCAATAATATCCCAATATTTTCATGTTCACATTACAGGCAAAAGGTTGGTTGACAACCTTTTCATGATTGTACGATTAGGTACATTTAATTTTTCTTTCCGCAGCTGCAGTTCCTGCTGCTGATCCTCCACTTCGGGCACGTGCTGTTCGAGCCCTCGTGCGAGTACCCCAAGTGGATCTCCTTCATGTTCCTGCCGCACAACATATTTATATTATTTTTATTTTCCGATTTCTACATAAAAGAGTATATCCTTAAGAAAAATAAGAATAAAAATAAGTAGATAGTAAAATTATATTTAGCTACATTATCAAATAAATGGATGTTTTATTTATTTACGGACTTTGTACAGTTGACCAAATCAGTGATAGAATTCATTGAACAGCTCGATATATTTTTGTCTCTCCGATTATTTATTCGCACCAGGCAGTCGTGCATACGATGAACACGTTGTACATACGTCACGAACCGTCTGCGTGCGGGCCTTTCCCGAAGAGAGTGAATAATTAAAAGAAGACATTTTTATTAATTACAAAATGCTACCTCTACACTCTTAGGAATGGAATTCCCCTGAGTATATATAGGCAAGCTATATTTAAACTCTAAGCTAAGGAGTTCCCCTTTTCCGACATACTTACTGCAATATTGTCATCCATCACTTTACGAAGTTAGATATTTCTATTGTGGCGACACCTTTCGCCATACAGAAGAACCACAGAGTGAACTGTATGGCGACAGTTGTCGCTACACTATAAAAAAAAGGACAAATCCGTCTGACATCTCAACGAAGTTGGCAATAATGGCAATACTCACATAACCTCAAATTTAGTTTATGTCAGGTTTATGTCAAACTGCGTCTACAGCGAAAAAACTTTTTAAATTTCAATTGGAATTATAAACTTTATTGAATGCAAATATTATGACGCTATTCAAATTAAAATTAGCACCATTCGTGCTCATTGAAGACGATATTAATAAGAACATTTTACCCTTGATTGTTGAATTAGCAGAGCAAGACAAAAATACTCTGAATGTGATTTGTTTTGACCAACCTATTGCATTGTGGAAGAATATTTTCAAGAACCGTTGTGATGTGGCTTACTACGAACAATTAAATACAGATGTTTATAATAAGTGCACACAAACAAAATGTACGCTTTTGATAGATTCAGTAAACCAAATGTCATTATGTTTAGGTTGGAATGAGTGTTTGAAACTTTTGAGACAACTATCCTCAAATAGAAATGTTCAAAGACTCCTAATAATTCTTCATAAAGACTGTCTTTTACCTTCCTCTAAGCTCCAAGTACAATTAAATCATATAGCAGGTGCAATAGTGTCATATGATTCTTCAGACAATAACAAAATAAAAGTGAAATTGAAAAAAGGTGGGAAAATTGTTAAGAGTGAAGAAATATTGAATTATAATACAAAAACCAGTAATTTAACTTGTACTCGTGTGGTAAAGGAAGTTGAGAAAGATGATGTGGTTGAAAAACCATTGCCGAGTAACCTGTCTACATTTAAAATTGAGGTTGATCAGACAGATAAGTTGGAGAAGTATAAACTAAAGCTTCCTTATATGAGTAAGATAAACGAAGGTGAAAGTAAAGTATATTATGAGCCGGATGCTGTTGATGACTGGGACGAGGAAGATCCTGACGAGGACTTGGATATATAAATAAATAAAAAATCAAAGTTTCCGAGATACTTTTTTTCACTCCACATTTTGTTATTGTTCACCATAGAGTATGTAGCCATTTTTTTGTTCACTGTCCTGGTAAAATGACAGTTGTAGAAAGGTACTGTAGTGATGTGTTATCATTATCTTAACCATTGTTTTTAGATCTTCAGTACCTACGCTTATTCCAGAAGTACTAGGTTATCAACTGAAAGCACTTGTAGTCCAGATAGGATGAGGATGGGAGCTCCATGTTGATGAGACATTTTAGATAAACCCTCGATTACAAAGAATTCATTTTTTATTTATTTTTCTATGTTCTGTTACAATTTTGCGATTTTTTTTCTTTGCCACGTAACTTATTACATTACACAATATCTAATAAAGTAGAAATCCAAGTACGTGGGAGTTAATTTTATTAATGACACCATAATTACATCACCACACTAACTCTTAAATTATGTTCATAATTATTTCTTGAATGATTAATTTTCGTGACCTATAAAACTAAACAATCAATAATTGATAAACAATTACAACAGAGAATCGTTTACGAAGCTCTAATTCGCGACATACAGTAAAATAAATCATTATTTGTTTGCCCTATGAGTCGTAACGACAAAAATAGAAACAAAAACTTTCATTTTCAATTTTGGTAAATATTATTAAAGCAAAGTCGTACACACAATTTAAAACGGGAAACAAATGCTAGCAATTTAAATACTGCGAAAGAATCCGAGCGAACCGCGCTCGATCTCGCGGCGCGGCCACGCGTAGACAACAAGCTCATCGATACACATAATAAAGCTAACAAAATATACGATAAAAATGATTTACAACCTCGTAACCTAACAAAACCCTTCCAGTTCATATACAATTTATGTCTGCACTTTAAATATCGGGGCACACGTAGAGGATCGATAGCGGGATCGGGCGTCGGGCATCGGTAATGTACACGCGGAGAGAGTATGCGATAGCGAGGAGCCATGACTTATTCGTGCTTGAGCTCTTTGAGCCTTTCTTCCCGCGGCCGCGCGCCGCCGAATATCGAGGAAGCCTGGCTCGTCGACGCCAGCTGGTTCAGCGGCTCCTTCACCGTCCGCGGCTCTAGCACCAGTTTCGGCCGACCAGTAGTGTCTGCAAACAGAAACAGGTAGGTAGGTAAGTGTTGCGATCCTCGATTGACGATTTTGGGTACAGGTGAATTGTAACCATCGTCATACCGGGTCGCGAGGGGGGCATGTCGTCGAAGTTGCGCCGGCCGCCGCCGCCGCCGCCGATGCTGCCGCCACCGCTGCTGCCGCCGCCGCCGCCGCCGCCGCCGCCGCCCGGCTGGGGAGCGCCGCGCGCGTGCGGCGGGGGCGCGCCGCCCGAGCGGCCCATGCGGCCCCACTCGCCGCCGCCGCGGGGCTCTTCGGAGGGCCCGCGGGAGCCGCGCCCGGCGTCCCGCGCGCCCTCGCCGCCCCACCGCTCACCGCCTGCACCGCCTCCTCCCCACCGTTCGCCACCGGCGCCTCCCCCGCCTCCGCCTCGCTCGCGGTCTGTATCATAAAAAAGATTACACCATCATAATACAAGCCTTTCTTGTGGGTTATTTATACATTTTAATGGCTTCTTTACCACAGCTTTTATGTTGTTTGATGGATTATTAGACATCACATAAAGAGATTTGTTAACGTTAAAAATAATTGCGACATTGTACCCAACAACACGTTTACTAGTTTCAGACACCAATCAAGGTTTAATCTGAAGATATTTTTAATGTATGTATAAAACGCCATAGGGGACTACTGGGATACACTGTGTATAAGTAAAAAATATGGGCACTGACTATTGAGAGAAATAGGATAAAATAAGAAGGAATAAGTATTTAGTCGTTCAAGGTATCAGCGAGTCAGAGATAGAGTTAGTCTACGAATTACTACTACAAAGGCTGAACATTTTTGATTTCGCGCCAGATAATGATTGACGCGCATTAGCAGAGGTTATTCGATGGCAAATAAAAGCTATTCAGCGTTTAATAAATTATTTTCTCTACAATTAGTGATGTCCAAATATAATAGGGATTGCGTCACATATGCAATATAACTTAAACTCATTCGTTTGTTGGTAGATAATGCTTTTAGCGTTAAGTCCGCCTTTTGAACCCAAATACTGTGGTCAATAAAGTTAAAATAAATAAACTTGGGAAAACACACACCGACTTTTTCTTGTTGCTTCTTTTCCAGAGAACATCAAATATATAAAATAAGTTATTTTAATTTTATACTATAACTAGCTTTTCCCCCGCGGCTTCGCTCGCGTTAATTTTATGACATAGATCTCGTTTGACAACAAAACAATCCATAGCACGACTTGTGGCGCCATCTGTTGGCCGATACAGCGCCCTCTATAGTAGAAAAAATATTTTCCCACTGGAATGACATACACGGGATAAAAAGTAGCTTAAGTTGGGCTCTGTACCCCTGACAATATATATACAAATTTTCATAATGATCGGCTGATTAGTTAAGCCGTGAAGGAATAACAAACAAACAAATTCACTTTCTCATCTATACTAATATTATAAAGAAGTAAAATTTGTGTGTTTGTATATTTGTTAAATTGTAAGGGGTAATCTCGGGATGTACTGAACCGATTTTGAAAATTCTTTCACCAATAGAAAGCCACATTATTGCTGAGTGTCATATGTTATATAAAAAACCGAAAAATAAAAATGCTTTTACGTGGTAGTCGGTTTTGCAAAGTGAATCGGAGAAAAAAAGGTGTACTAAAAAAGGATTATTAACATTATGCCCAACGAAGTGGGCACGGGTCAGCTAGTTTATAATATTAGTAAGGATGTTGGAGAAGTGTAAATGAAAAATATATACATTTTGTTTTAAACATAGCCTTAATTTTTTTCACACAAACCATGGCTAACACCACACTTATGCATACATGTAAAATAGCATTTTTATGATTCATAATGCATGACTATGTTATTAGTGCTTTTAATTTGATTTTGATTTGATGGTACCAATGTTATTTATGCATTTTTTAAAGTAACTTTAGACCACAAAGAGGTGATACAGCGATAGTTGAGCGATGAGAGTAGGAAATAACCACAGTATAATGAGCAGATTAGCTAACCAACAAGGTTACATTAATATAAAGAACTTTTATCTTACTTATTGTATTGGTTTTTAAGTCTCTGACACAAATTTTTATTTTAAATCCTTTATAACGTAGTTTATTTTCTTTATATATACAAGTTGTAAATGACAAGAAAGTGCCTGTGAAGGTCTAATTTATAAAATAAACTATTTCATTTCATCAAGTCTCAAGCTGTCTCTTTTTTTTTCTTTTTTAGTTTATTAGACAGCTATAATTTAACTTTAAAAATTCGTGTCAGAAACTGGCTGTTAGTCAAATCTTGCGCCAATCATCGTGGTGACTCCCTAAATCTGTTATACAAGATTTAGTTCTATTACGCGAAGACATATTTAACATATTGTTTAATGAAAAACACACAATGCACAAGAAATATGCAACAAGACAATATGCTAACAGCAAAAGATATAGATCAATGAAATTAATGAAATGAAGCATTGAGGCTGACCAATTGGAAATCTACATAATCACGGATATTCAATGTAAATTGTAATACAAAAACACTGGAAATAGGTGATTGGAACATGCAAAAAATGTAAATAAAAATGTGTAAAATAAAAAGAGGAATGAGAAGAATACTAATTACTTATTTTATCATTAAACAGAAGTGGCAAAATTCAAAATTATAAAATACCAATGTTCACTATATCCTTATTACTGTAAAAAGTCGAGTTTTGTGGAATTGTATTAAAAAAAGTTAAATAAATGTTTTGTACTGAAAAATACATGCTAAGGTGCAATAAAGATATTGAGAATTTTGACAGAAAAGTAAAATAAATAAATTGGTCAGCCCCATGGCAATGTTAGTGCGCGGTGTTACCATGTGTGAACCCTCCACCCTGGTGGCGCGGCGCGCGGCTCTGCTCGAAGTGGTCGTACATACCGCGACCGCCGCCCTCGCGCCGGAAGCCGCCACCGCCGCCGCCGCGCGACTCGCGAGAGTCCCGCCCGCCGTCGCGACGCCCGCGGTCGAAGCCGCCGCCCCCTCTGGGGACATAGACAATGGTGTTGCCAGATTTAATATTACTAAAAGTTTGGATATTTGTCATAAACAAAATTATGGGTATGCAGAAAATACCACAGGAATATTACACAACAGAAATTTCCCATGAATTTTGGGAAATCCCTTCATGACAGTCAAATAAACTGAATATGTACTATTATTGTTGTGTAAAATTCCAATAAATCATTAGACACATTGTTTGATACTCATTCGTAAACTCTACTAGTAGACTATCAGGCAGTTTCTAAAACACATTTTTAAAGTTAATGACGCATATAGCTGTCACTGTCTTAAGTAAAGAAAAGAAAAGGCTATCCCTTTTTTCTTTGTTAATCTTAGTTAAAATAAAAATATGTGCTAGAAACTGACTGTAATTAACATAGTACTCTGTACAACAACAACCTACTAATATAATAAATGTAGCTTTTATGGAAGGATAGATATGTAGATGTATGATACTCTTTCACGTAAAATAGGTTTGGCAGATTTGCTTTCAGTTTGATGCACACATAGTTTAAAATCTGGATTAACACATAGGATAGTTGTATCCCAGATATAACTGCAGGAACGAAGAACCGAATATTATCTAGTAGTGTCATAGGAATGTATGATCATTATAACAGATTTATTTATCTTGGACTTATTCTAAATGTTTTTTCGAAATTCCACAGATTAAATCCTAATAAACATTAGGTTGATTATATTGATATAAATTTGTTGTTTACCCACCTGTCATTTCTCTTTTCCTCGGCCACATCAATTTTGATAATATTACCTTCTACGTTAATAATGCCATTCATTTCAATCGCTTTTATCAGATCCTCGAGATATTCAAATTCAACATAACAGAATCCTTTAAACTTGTCAGTTTCCTTGTCCATTACCAATCGAACGTTTTTTATAGATAAGTCCTGAAAAAGATATTATGACACATTGAATTATAACTCAAACGGGCCAAACGTTAGGAAGTATAACAAAATTTATGGTAAATTTAGATAATATTGTTTGTTTAATGCTTAATTTAATGATATACAAACAACAACAAAATTATATAAATTTGCCTTGAACAATTAATTTTCACACTGTTTACATTAAAAACCTAACATATTTTTGTGACGTTAAAGAGATAATAATATTAAATTTTTTTCCTAGAAATATATTTTAGGTACCTACACATTAATGATAAATAAGATAAAAATTGTAAAAATGTATAATAACTTTCACTTACTGGGAAGATTCTGTTTATGTCGCCTTGAATAATTCCACCGGGTAAATTTCCGACGTAAGCTTTGTACGGGGGCTCGCTCGGCAGCGGGCGCCCGCCCAGCGCCCGCCTTCCGCCACCGAAGTCCCTGCAAGGCATTATCATAACCATGAAACATTATAACCTAGAAATATAATTTACATTGAAAATTTAAGACTCTAATGAATTTTAATCACACGAAACACTATAAAATGAGCAACAAACCGATTTAAATTCATTTGCCTTTCTAAAAACCACACTTTAATGAAATGTTATCGCTCAGTCAAAACAACGGTATTTAATGGGTAGCACTGGCCGAAAATTATTTGATTTACTATATTAAAATACAAAGGCATTCAATGTCTCCTTCTACACTAAAAACACCACGTTCTTATTAATATAACTCAATGAATACCTGGGATTACCATCATCAAATCCACTTCGTCCTGCCATGTTTGGAGACTAGTGATGGGAAGGACGCGGTTGCAATAGCTAGATAACGAATATCGAATTAGTTGACATTTTGTTCGTTATCGCTCCTCTTTATTAATCCTAGAAAGTTGCACGTTATTACAGTACAATTTAATTTCTGAGGCGACTGTAGATGTTCATCAAGACTAATATAGTGTATTTTAATTCTACTTATATTTTTTTGATAATGGCGGAAATAATTATGAAGTGTGTATTGCTAGTTTAAACTATATAACGGAAATATTCTTGAGCAACCATTGCCACAATTAAAAAAAGAGTAAGTCATGGATGAGCTTGGATGAGAGAGAACCGACGTCAGTCGTCAAATTCAACTCACTCACACATACGTCAAACGTCAATTGTCAAACCAACGTGCTTGCTGTGATGGGGTGTTGTGCGAGCGTTTCAGAATAGAAAAATAATAAAATAATACATGTGGAATTAATAATTCTAACAAAATGGCAGAAGACTCCGAAATTAATAAACCAGCAAATGATTTGAAAGTGAACCGTTCCGTCTTGGATGCTTTTGACGCTTTGAGAGCTGCTAAAGATCCTGAGAAACTAAACGGTGGCGCTAAAATAATTTCTCAACTTCAGAACAATGATGTAAGTTCTTTGTACTGATATATAAAAGTTAATAACTTTCTTTTCATGCATTATTACATAGTTTCTACATAGAAAACATAAGTGAGTCTCTAATCCTTCAATAAATTTCATTTTGCAGAATGCTCTCCTAACCTAAAATAATACTATAAAAATATTGTTTTATGTTACAAATCGTCCGAAAAAGTTTAGATATTCAGAAAAAATATTTTATTAACATCGTTATCTATCAGTCGTTTTATAAATAAATGATATAAATCCCTTATAAGTTAAAAAAGACACCATGGGCTCTCTTTATGATTTAGATCTTCATATACAATTGGTTTACTTACCATCATAACTTTAGCTTGTCTACTATTATAATGTAAAAAATAATAATTGGTTTTCAGAACGATAAAGATATTCAATATGCAGTGAAGAGATTAGTGAGAAGTCTGGGCGCCAACGTCCCAGACATGAGAACAGGGTACTTCGCCACACTCGTCACACTTCTCACCAAACTTGAAAAAGTTACTGTAACTGAACTCCTAGGACTTATAAAAAAGGAATTACATGCTAATAATTCATCAAAAAGTGTAAGTTTTCTTATCTTTTTAAATTTTTAAACCTTCATTTATAGGAAATGGTCACTTCCATTTTCATTGAAATGGTCTGTTCGTCAAACTAAATGTGAGCATGGATCCAGCATATCATAGCATATCAAATTATTTTCAACCCCTTTTTGTCTATTAAACTACTCTTTACTCCGACAAGAATTTAAATAAAATCAACATTTATATTTACAGGAAGTTGGTGATGTAGCATTAGGTCAAATCTTAGTGTGTGGTGCTATATTTCGTTCCGGGCGCATGCTGCAGATCTCTGACGATGAACAGAAAGCTGTCATGGCGTTACTACTTGGTGCTAGCAAAAAGAAATCATACCTAAGTACTGTGGCTCACCTTATACTGTTGGATTTTGTAAATGGAGTAAGTATTTTAAAAATTTTAATTTTGAATTATATTTTTTTATTAATAGAGTTTTAAAAGGAAATAAATAAATAAATCCATTCATCATAGAAACTGTATTTTAATATCCATTCTACTAATGTGCCAAACAGCTTCAGAAATCATGTACATTATGAAGATTTTGAGTCTATTCATTAGTGGTATATTAAAGATTTTGTGATAACATTAGACACAAGGTGCAATCCGCACCATGAGCGATGAGACCTGACATATCAGGTGATTGACCTGCGCAGTAGATGATTTCTATACCATTTTATTAGATAGAAGCTGACTGTAATGAGTGTATCATAAGCCTATCATACAATGCAATGAAACTTTAAAATCATTGGTTTTTATATGTAAACTTTTTTGTTTCAGCTAAATGAAGAACAGTTTTTGACAATAGTCTGGTCAAACATAAAGACAGAATTCAAAAAAGAACTTAAAGAACACAACCTTGACTCTTTGTACTTCTTAATGATAACCAGCAACAAGTTTCCTGAGAAAGTAAAACTGAGGAAGCTAATCGGTGTTTCTGAGATCTTGTGTGATGATAATATTACTACGATTTGTGAAAAACTCATGGTAAGTGTAATTTTGTTTGGTTTTAATCTCCCATGCACTATAAATTAAAATATAGGTATACTTAAAAGATAGATTTTATACAAGAATGAAATAGCTTAATTCTACTGGAAACATTTGGGGGACGCCTATGTCTTGTAGCTGAGATGATGATGATCTTACGGAGCCAGGTCTATAGGTCTTTAAACTAAGGACCCATTTCAGCACAGTTATGAAAGATGATATCTATAATTGTCTTTATATCTTGGAAACCTGAAGTTTTTGAGATTATGTCAATCAATATTTTAAGTCTGTAATGATGATATGAATTATAAATTTTTGAAAGTTTGATTTATTAGCCGTCATTTTGAAGAGATTAAAATAAATGGTTGACTAGGTCAGGCTCCATATAGTAATCTTCAAAGGCTTTTTAACTAACAGTTTGTGTAATTTTTTTCAGATGGGTATTGACCTCAATTCTGTAAGTCATCCGATTTACAAAGAGATTGGCATACAAGTTGCTAATTCACCTTACTTAGAAAAATTCTGGGTGTCCGGTATAGACACACATCTCTCCAAGCATAATAGAAATAGAGAACTTGCAGCCATTAATATATTGAATACAATATTAAACAATTTAGACGATAATATCAATTTAATACCAGAACTAATCAGTAGTAATTTCTTTAAACTATTCATGGACTGGTTTAAAGGACTACAAACAGCAAGTAAAATAAGAAGCGTGAGAGACAATGAAGATGATAATAGAATAATGATAAAAAAACAAAAAGAACTTTTGAATTCTTTAGCAAAGGCATTGAAATCAGATAAAGTTACATCAAAGATAAGAGTGGACATTCTAAAGAAATTACTATTTAACCCTGGTGAGATTAATTTCACTGAAGTTACTGGAACAACGATTGTTAAGTCAGTGATAGCTGATTTAGATGCTAAAGGAGTTAAAACAATGGCGAAGTTATTCAAAGGTGCACTTTTGAATACAACAAAGAAATTTATCAAAGAGGATGTAGAGAGAAATTGGTATAATAATGAAAGGGTGAAAGCTGCAGAGCTGCTGTCCTATTTAGTGACGCATGAATCTGTTAAAGATGACACAGAATTTAAATTGACATATATGAAGTTGCTTATGTGCTTTGGATTCTTCAAAATAAGTGGAGATAATAATGTTGCAGTGAGTGGTGAATTATCAGGTGAGCTTAATTCATTAATTTAGTTACTGCCTGCAACTCGTGTCAACTGCAGGTTATCTAGTGTTTATTTAATATTTACAGATAACTAACAGATACATTAAAATAAATTATATCTAATAACAATATAAATCAGAGAGCAAATAGCAAGTTCCAATAAAGTGTTAGTATTTTCAAGCCACCATGGTCACGGGTTATTGAGTTGCATTCTATCTAAATACTGTAAGCTGTTCAAATGTAATTTATGATACTGATTATATATTTTTTTTGTTACCAGGTGCCATCAAGACTTGTTTCTACCGGTGCTTCACGTCACGTTTCTCAAACGTCGATAGTTTAGTATCAGTCCTGTCCTCCCTCTGCGAATTTGTATGTGGCATCTTGAAAAAGGAACAAATACGCACAAAACTTGAAAAACAATTTCCTAAGGAGAGTGTGGAATGCTGGCAAATGCTCACAGAAGTATGTCAAACTATTGAACAGAACGAGAGTAAATCTAAAGTGGACAAAGTTTTCTTGATTCTACTGTACCAACTTGGACTGTTTTTATTCTCTGAACCAACACATGTTAAAGTATCCAGAAGCTCTATAAAGGAATTAAAAAGTTGTTATGAACATTATAGGAAAGGTAGGAAAAAGAAAACCGGGAAAGTTGAGGACTTATCTGACGAACCAGAATGGATTGAAGTCTTAATTGAAGTGTTATTGTCTATACTCTCTGTTGACTCCAGTGTTCTTAGATCTGTAGTACAATGTGTATTCAGGCTTCTATGGGAGTTCCTTACGCCAACAGCAATAGGTCAGATAGTTTCTATATTGGATCCAGAGAGTGATTCCAATCCACTAACCCAGGACAGTGAGTCTGATGATGATTCAGATTCTGATAGTGAAGATGAAGAAAAAGGCGAAGTAACTGAGAAAAATGAAGGTAGTGACGAAAGCAATAGTGACGCAGAAGACGAGGATGACGAACAAATGAAAATCCCCGAACAACTTAGAATGGCTGTACAGAAGGCGCTGGGTATCGCCGCACCGGAGTCGGATACCGAGAGTGTAGACGCAGATATGATAAATGAAGAAGAAGGGCAGAAACTTGACGAGGCTCTAGCAGAAGCCTTCAAACAATTCCAACAGGGCAAAGGCAAAAAAACTAAAAAAGATAGAAAAGATAAGAAAGCACTGTCGGACTTTAGAATTAGAGTTCTTGATTTAATTGATATTTATCTAGAAAAAGACCCTTCTATGGACCTTTGTCTAGGCATGATAGCACCATTGATGAGATGCTTAGAGTTTTGCATAAGAGATAGTCAGTTCAGTGAACTTGAGAATAGGGTGAGGAAAACTATAAAAACTCTGACTAAAGTTAGAAAGTTTGCGTCAACTGATGATGTCACTTTGGATATTTTGTGTGAGTACTTGAAATCTACGATCGAAAAAGGGGAACGATCGCATTTCCTTTTCCAAGCCGTGGGTGATGTCATCACGTATTTTGCAATGTTCATAATTCATTGTTCTCAGAAGATTAGTTCTTCTGCTACGCCCAAGAAGAAGAAATCTGTATCTTTAATAGACATATTCAAGGATTCTCTACAAAGTTACTTCAAGAACCGCAACTGTTTATTACCTATAATATTCTTTCACAACGTCTTACAAATGGAGTGGGAGGGAATTTACGATCTTGTGCCTATTATAACAGATAATATTTTTAATCCAGAAATCAGACAATTTAGGCGAAATGAGGGTGTTGAATTATTGGCAGGATTTTATCGCTCACTAAAACGAAATAAACCTACAACTAAACAAGCCTTGAGTAAACTATCAGATGTAGAAAGTAATTTTGAGAAGACTTTGTCCAGTACTCTGGAGCAGCCAGGATTTGAAGCGAAAAATAATTTCTTTGTGTTATTGAAAAAACTAATAAACACGATTCAAAATGTTCATCAAAGTTGTCATATTGAATCAAGTTTAGACTACAAATCTTTGTTAGATGTAGTAGGGTCATGTAAGGGTACGAAAACACAAAATAAAGAAGGAACTTCGGTGAAGGAAGCGAGTCTTCAGAATGGAAAGGAAAACAAGAAAAAAAATAAAAAGAAACGCAAAGTGCGCAAAATGAACGGCCATGAAGAACCGCAGAGTAAGAAGTTAAAAAAAGAATCAAGTGACAGTGAATAACTATAATGTAATTACATAATATACACAGTTATGATTTCTTTTTTATAAATTAAGTTTTAAAAAAATGTGTTTTTTATACTCCTAGTTATTTGTCTTATACATAATACCATCTTCAGATTTATAATTTGGACGCTATCATATTAAGAGCGCGCACCCAAATCAACGCAACTCAAAATCGAAGCGTGTTATTTTACGAAACTACTGAGCCACGAACATGAGCGTGCGCCGGCGAAGACAAAATGATTTTGATACTTTTATGATAAGACTTCACTATTCAATATAATAGTAGACTCGAAGTTCATGTGATTTTAGCTACAGATCTATTTCTATGTAGAACATAAGTATTGTTATTATGTAATTGAATTTTTTTTTCGGTATTCTTCATGTCTCGTTTGGAAATAAATACAAATAATGTATCTTTACTCGTGTATTATGGAGAAGTATAACAATAATGTACTCACAATAGATATAGGTACATATAATTATTTGTATTAGAAACATGTGTTTCTAATTGGCATACATAGACTCTACCATCTATCTACCAATTCTGGTAAAATACATTTCTTGTAAAATTTCACCAATTTCGATTCCATCTTTGATGACCAAAATTCGTCATCTCTTTTAATTCTGGCAATCTTCAGACGAAATTCGGGCCCAGTCCATACCGCAAATAGACACAGTTGCTTATCACTGAAACATAATTAGTAATTAAACAGGATGTTACAGAAAGGGGGTTACAAGCCGAATAGCTTAGTAGAATTAGATATTTAATTAACAAAACGTGATGTAGTTCTTCATTTTTGGAAAGTTGTATGGGTCTGTAAGAGTAGTAGTGTGAATTTCAATTTGCAACTTCGAAAAACTTCTGGAAATTGAGAAAACCGAGAAAAACTTCGTAATTTTGGGACTTTTTTCGTTATTTGCTCTCCAAAGCCAAAACTATGCGTTTTTTGCGAATGATGTTTTCTAGACTTATAGACTGTATTAAATTACCTACAATTTGAATCCAATTTCCGCTGTATTGCTGGTGTAATTGCAGCTGTATTGACCTCATAGAAGCCAAGCTATAGAACTTCGAATGTGACCCATTAATCTCGAAAACTGCAATTTTTAGGTTTTACTTACGTATTTCGCAAAATATTTGCAAAACTATTTGCCCTATGAAGAAAGGTCACTAAATATTCTGTAAAACATTTATTTAGCTTTTATTTGAACTCAAAACGAAGTCTGTGAGACCTAATAGTTTACTTACAATCTCAAATAAACAAAATGAAGGTATAATGGGTAATATAGGCAAAAGACTCAATGTTTATAGACTCAATGTATATTAGAAATTAGACCGGAATGTCATATGGAGTGATGGGGGAGATTATTTACAACATTATTGACACAAATAGTGTTATGCAAAAGTGAACCATTTTCAAGAAATTTTAAAATATAAAATATTTTTGAATAATTACCTCAATCATTCATTCAAAATTTATGTAAAAAAACCTTGTAATTCGTTTTTTTTTTGCCATATTTGGAGAGTTATGATATTGGTCTGTAATGCACAGTACAAAATCGTGTTATTTTTTATCCATACGGAAATAAAAGCAAAAAATTTTTTTTTTTACGATTTCGCAATAATCGACCTCCTTAGTAGAACTTGTCATATATTATAATTTATAACCATTATATTAATTATAGGTATGTACCACCAGCCTTTTAGCCCTTGCTTTATTTAAATTTTCAACATTTCGTCTTTTTCTTTTTTTTAGATAAAAACTGCTTATTTTTGTTCCCCATACTCTGAAACATATTATGTTGTTGTCACTAAAAAAGTAAATAGTTCGTCGTCATATTTTACTTACCAAAGTATCTAGATTGTCGGTCGCGCTACACGGTTTGCACTGCGTATGGGCACAAAAATTACGTGAGGTCAATCTTGCGCCGGAGCGACGTGACCTCTCTCCGCAGAGCCGGCGGCTGGACTGAGTCGTAATAAAAGACGCGCGCGGTTTTATAGTGGTTTTATGGCTATATTAAAAAATTGGTAGAAAAATAATGGTAAACATTTATCATAAATTTTGGAGCCTAGATTTTAGGGAATACCTTTATCTCTTAGATGATGATAATATTGACATAAAATAACTAAGATTTAATGGTGAAAACAAACATAACAACGACTTGACTTTCTTCGTAATTTCACTTAGTTTGGATGTTAATATCTTATTTATGTAACAAAAAATTACAAAAATGTTCTACTAACTATATGCTTAAGTATATTTGCCGTTAGATTTTATAATTTATTTCTTACAATTGGCAGCATTACGGGGATATTTTGACATCCGAAGTTGGCACTGAACGTGAAATCGAGAAAACACTGTTCGGTTATCACGATAGCATTCATAAATATTCCATTACATGACAAAATGTTTTCTACTAACTATTTAGGCAACAATATTGTCTAACATTTTGTGTAATTCATAAGTCTGTTAGAAAAGTTTTTTATAGATATTAAGAGCTTCGAAAAGTTCAGTTTTCGCTAAACTGAGCTAACGCCTGTGTGCGCCCTCTTAAACATATTTATTTACTAGCTTTTCCCCGCGGCTTCGCTCGCGTTAATTTTATGACATAGATCTCGTTTGACAACAAAACCCATAGCGCGACTTATGGCGCCATCTGTTGGCCGATACAGCGCCCTCTATAGTAGAAAAAATATTTTCCCATTGGAACGACATACTTTCACGGGATAAAAAGTAGCCTATGTTGGGCTCTGTACCCCTAACAATATGTATGCAAATTTTCATAATGATCGGCTGCTTAGTCAAGCCGTGAAGGAATAACAAACAAACAAACTCACTTTCTCATTTATTAATATTAGTAAGGATATTCACAAGCACACATGCTTATATTGTGCAATATTTTTATAAGGAGTTAGAGCAAGCTGAGGTAGCACGTCACTTGAAAAGCAATCTTCTTTCTTGACTTGAAATACCTAATATGAAATATTGATTTATTCATGTTCCACGTTTATAAGGTGATGCAAACATAAAAGAGAATAAGATAATAACGGGCTAGTTGTGTTTTCCTATTTCATATTTCTATGAGCATTCAATGAACAATGGTGAAACTCCGACGAGTTTTGCAAAGCATTATGGCGGAAACACACTACCGTGTCGGGGCGTGTCGTGTCGCGCCAGAAGCTTATCGCGTTCATACATTTTATATGGTTAGAAGCACATTTGTAGGGCGTGTCGTGTCGTGACTCGCTCTGTCGTGGCGCGGACTGCTGGCCGCCGATTGCGCCACGGCGGTGGGGGGGGGGGGGGGGGGGGGGGGTTATGACGCGACACGACACGCCCTGCAAATGTGTTTCTATACCCGCGCGCGGTTCGTGTCGCGAACAAGTGGACGCTTTTTTTTAAATTTGTTTTTGCAGCGTGATAATGAGTTACTAGGTAGTAGATTCCATAAATATACTTAAATACATTTTTTTGTAAATAAATACCATTATACATTATAGAAAACACCCAGACAAAGGCAAACACTGCGAGCTTCTGTTCAGAAATGAAAGAAATAAACGTCTGGCGTTTATTTCGTTCATTTCTGAACAGAATCGCGCCCCGACACGACACGTAAGTGTGCACACCCACCGTCACGACAGAGCGCGACACGACAGGCCCCGACACGGTAGTGTGTTTCCGCCATTACGGTTTACCTACCACCAAATAAAAAACAGTTTGGGCTGTGCAGTGTGCACCCTTCGTCTCCCCAAAAGAATAAAAAAAAAGAATAGTGTTGTATTAGATAACTGTAGATTTTGTGGGAAATCGATTAAACGTTTAAAAAAATTATTAGTTTCAAATCTAGTTTCAAATAAAAAGCAAGTAGGTACCTAATTAATTTGTTATTATTTGAATATGCATTGTAATGTATTAAGATTAATTTCTCCATTAAAAATACTTCATACTACATTTCTACTACTTCCTGATTAGTGCAAAAATGTATAAAGTAATAAAATTTCTACATAATGGCAACATTTTACCGGAAACAAGTAGCAACTCATATGTTTCACAACCTGCTCAAAACTCAGCCAGCCATCTTTTGTGGAAAAATCATTTGTTTCGTGTCGTCAGGGTAAATTTCACAATTGTAATTAATGTCAGAGCCACAGTCTTCGCTTTTATTAAAAAAGCAATTAGCAGGTAAGTGTAATTTGTTAAAAAAATATTATGCGAATCACTCATAGCGCTAGCGTCAAACGACTTGTCGTGGAATCATTGACCTTAGCGGGTCGAATTTTGAGATTCTTTGTGGTTTAGGATTTGATGAAAATTATAATATTGCTTCGTAACGCTGCTAGTTTATCCAAAGTAATTAATATAGGTTATATCAGTTGTATCTGGTATAAAATCGATAGTTGTCGCAGTGACAGTAATATCGGTATTGGGTGCCAAAGTCAGTGTAAAATGATTATTTCTATATGTATTTACGGTTCATACTTGGCAATGATTCACGTTAGTTTTTTGTGTCGTGCGTAAAGCTTGCGCTGAGTAGACAGTTACCGGCGGACAGGGGTTGGGCTGATTGGTGTAATGTGTTTACAGAACTGAACAAAAATCCAGTAGAAGGGTTTTCTGCTGGGTTGATAGACGACAATGATATATACAGATGGGAAGTTCTCATCATCGGACCTCCAGACACGTTATAGTAAGTAACATGTGTTGTTTTTTTTTCGCCTGGACAAGATGACTACACCCTGTCTGATGTTAAGGAATTCAAGAAGCTGCTAAGGCATTCACCATGATTATAATCATTAAACATAATGCAGTGACTAAAAGCTTCAATTGTAACTGCTTATCTTAATAGCCTAAAGAGACACAATATAAACATAAATTTACTGTTGTTAATGTATGATGATTTTATTAATTTCCATTTATAAAACCTTGTTTTACATCCTGTATGACATTGAGAAATGAAAGGATGCACACAGCCAATAAATTGTATTAACATGTCTAGTGTTTGTACTTGTGAATTTATTTTTGATACAAATTTGAACGATCAAATAAAATTTCAGAAATCATTAAAATGCCTCATGTCATAATTTATTAAAATTAAATAATTTCAGCGAGGGTGGCTTCTTCAAAGCGCATTTACATTTTCCAAAAGAATACCCTCTGAGGCCGCCGAGGATGAAATTTGTCACTGAAATATGGCATCCAAACAGTAAGTAGTGATAACCATAACATGGATCAGGATGGGAATAGGTGGATGAGTCATGTCATTATTGGACTGTGAAACAATTAATACAAATATAGAGAATACAAACACTCCCCTGCTGCTCTCATCCTGTTCTTGTCTGCTGTGTATTTCAGGCATGAATGTACAATAATGACAGTCGATAAAAAATACTGTTATATAAATTTCTTCAATAAATATTAATCCTTGTGTACAAGGTATAAAGAATGTAAATAGAAGACTGTTTTTCTTAGTGTTGATGTTTTCTATGTATAAAAAATACTTATTTAAAAACAATTACTTATGCAAATTTGTTAGCTATCTCACCAATAGTACAAGGTTTGTTTAGTGAGAGATGGCATTGTAAAATTCATCAGATTTTTGTTTATTATCTTATTTCCATAATTATATGAAATAAATATTCAAGAGGAAAAGTAAACAAAATTATTTGTACAATAAATACAGTTTGATGTAAATAAATTTTCAGTTGAAAAGAATGGGGACGTATGCATATCAATACTGCATGAACCGGGCGATGACAAATGGGGTTATGAGAAAGCGTCGGAAAGGTGGCTACCAGTTCACACAGTGGAGACGATCCTCATCAGTGTCATCTCCATGCTGGCCGACCCCAATGACGAGAGTCCTGCTAATGTTGATGCTGCGGTGAGTGCACACACATGGTAACTCACTATCCTTATTACTTTTATTTAATTATACTGAACAACGGTTTAATTAATCAGTTTCACACTTCATTTAATCCTTCTAAAGAATCAAAAAACAAAATAGAAAATAGTTTTAGCCCATGCTGATCTACGTTTGTTAAAAAGGCATGCATTTCGCTGCCATATAAAAGTACGAAAACGCCTTGTGTTATAAACCCGAGAACAAAGGTGACGTAAAATGGCGTCGGTGATTCTTCTTGCAGGTGCAATGTGCCTGAACTTTATTTTGTCATGTACACATTTTTATCAATAAAATTGTTTCAACACTGTTTGTTTACCATAAAGCTAATGTCAGGGTTGCCAGCATATCTAAAAATATGTATTTCAAAGTTGTATGGTGTGTGTTTTAAGAAAATCTTTGTTTTGGTAAATTGATGATTTATTGTGATATGTATTTGCATCTAAAAAATATTCTTCATTCTTTCTATTTCGAATTTGTGTGCAGATAAGAAAATGTTACTATATTCTTACTATATTAGTTTAATTTTCATTTTATTTTATCTAAATGTATGATATACAACATACTGTGTATATTTTATTTAAAAAAATACATTATTTCGAGATTTGCTATCACCATGGTAATGTGAGAATTTGTATTAACTAGTCATCATAAATATATACTAAATTATTTTTAAATTAGTAATTTCATTTCATGTGGTTTTGGAACTTGTCGACTTTACAACCGTAGTCCACAATCTGATCTTTTAAAATTAATTTTATTATCATGAGGTAGAATTGAAGTGCATTATCATTATTTTTAGATTTATAGTTTGTTGTTTGTTTTTTTATATTGTTTTTATAACTATAATATTCTATGTTTATAATATATGTATGACGTTTATTTTCTTCTCACTTTCCTGTTGTTTGCATCCACAGAAAGAATGGAGAGAGCGATATTCGGATTTCAAAAAGAAAGTCGCCAGATGTGTTAGGAAAAGTCAAGAAGATTGCTTTTAGGAGTGAGAGGGGTACAAAGTCACAGAAAAGGGCCGCGCGACACTACAGCCACCGACGCACGGCGCGATAACGCCCGGCGCCCGCCGCCGGCGGCGCGACGCTTGTACATGTGTGCTCATTCTGTTTCTTTTTGCAGAAAGAATGGAGAGAATCATATTCGGAGTTTAAAAGAAAAGTAGCACAGTGTGTGAGAAAGAGCCAAGAGGATTGTTCCTAAGTAACAGTGCCCTTTTTCATTGATTTAGTTGGATAGTGAGTGTTTGGTGATTCAGATGAACGTTGTCGAGCGCGGGCCCCGGTCGCGAACCTAGTGCGGGCCCCCCACCCGGCCCAGAGACAATATGAAATTGATTTAAATAAATAATTATTGTAATTAAATGGTATCGCTGCCGTATTTTATAAATATTAAAAAAATAGAATTCAAGGTCTTTTTCATCTTTTTTAAGACATGTTAGCTAGCTATTGTTATAATAATGAAATGTGTATGGTAATTTTTTATAGAAAAACAAATCTGCATTTGTTCTTTTTACTTCATTGTATGATTAAAGTTTGATCTCTGTATAGTAGAAACCAAATCTGAAGTACTTTATAAACAATTATTATTTTATGGACATGTCTCATTGTATAATGGTTATAAACATGCATTCACGATCGCGATAAATGTATAAAAATTGTAAAAGCACATTTAAAATGTTGTACTTGCATGTAAATTGTTAGTTACCGGGATGGTCCACAAAGGGCACGCGTTGGTCTCTCTCCAAGCCAACATTTTGATTCTAGTGCTAATTTTAGTAGTAAATACCTAATTATAATTTCTATGGATTAAAATCAAAAGTGAATTTATGAGCTGTTTCTCGCCCAATTTGGTTGTCGACAAAAGGTGTGCAGTCTGATGATAATTTAATTTCTAAATAAGAGCTTTTTAGCTGCAATTGTTTGCTGTATAAAATAGAGAAATAATAGACATAGAATGTGTTATAGGCGCATGATTTTCTGTGCTATTATATCAATATTATAAAATAAATTTGGAATCTTGGTGATGTAGAGTAAATGATGACGTAAATTGTGCGCATATAGCAAATACAAATATTGGTCATAGAGTTAACAAATGAACAAAATATATATAAGATTTCGATTAGAATATCTTTTGAAAAAACGGCACAACAACTTAAATGCTGGGAGGAATGTTATTGTTTCTTCGAATATTCTATTAGAACTGAACATGCAACTAAATCTAAAACATTGTTACCAATCCTTGCATGTAAAGTGAGGTGATCGCAAACCCCACGTAACCTACATCATCGAACGCTGGTTTGTCACGTGTATCATATTTTTACCTATGTATGTATATTTTTTGCTATAAAATTATAATGCAGTGATATTGATGCTATTTCATTTGCATCCCTCTAAATTCCTCTTACGATAAGGCTTTATTGCTATTATGTGAACTTATGTTAATAAAAGTGTATTCTTCTTCAGTAATTAAAATAACAATTCAAATATTTAAAGTTTTTCTGTTGTGTGATATTGAATTTAGATATGTTATTTACAGAATTTATTGTAGGCTATAAATACTTATAAATATAACATTAACTCATTCACTGTCAGAATCCTCTGCTAACACTACGCCTCGCACTGCGCGGGGATCAAAAGTACTTTCAAAACATCTTCTAAACACGGATTTTATCATAGTCCTAGATGTGGGAGAACCTGGAATATTATCACAGTCCATAACATCATTTACTTTAGATTTA
Organism: Endotricha flammealis; assembly: GCA_905163395.2. Classification (NCBI taxonomy): domain Eukaryota; kingdom Metazoa; phylum Arthropoda; class Insecta; order Lepidoptera; family Pyralidae; genus Endotricha; species Endotricha flammealis. The sequence goes on from LR990873.1 coordinate 4,473,090, forward strand.
TTTAAACTTTTTTCTACCTCTATATTTTCTATTTTTCCATTAGATATATTTGCTATAGGATCATCAGGAATGTCTATTAGATTGAACAGATGCGAGTCTTCATCTAGACATTTAGATATGTCTGCATCAACATGCATTTTTTTCCTTGCCGATGTCTGATAACTTGTATCTTTTCGTTTTCTTTCAACAGTAGTGTTTTGAGTAGTTACTTGAGTTGCGTTGTCCGGTTTAGAAGTTGCCAATACAAAGTGTGCTTCAAAACTTGAACCATTGTGGACAATAAAAACAGCTGGTCGTCCCGTTGTCTCAAAGTGTATCTGTAGCGGCAGGTTTAAAGCTTCAGTGAAAGCTAATAAAGCTCTGAATTCTTTTAGAGTGAAAGTTATTGTTGTTTCAGTTCCTATTGTGTAGCTATCAAATTCAATAGGTTTAAGGCTTATTTGTGTTCTTATAATTTTCAATAAGTCTGCACCAACTTCAACATAGTTGCGGAGCACTAATGATTGTGTACTTGCTTCTAGTGTAACTTGATCATCTGAGTTTTGGAAATTGCCAAGAGCTTCTGACAATATCCGCTGCGATGTTGTAATCCTAAAAAAACTTTTTTTAGTAATTTGGATCAGTAATAAAGTAGTGTAGTTTCACCATTAACTGATAGGCTATCAGTAAATGGTGAAACAAGCTAAAATGATTTTTGTTGATAGCTTATCCATAAGATAGTTTTTATCCAAGGCTGCTGACTAGAAATTATTATGTACAGTAGGTACCAATGATTGGATGGATTTAAATCTTAATACCTACTATGAGTATACAAACTATAATATGTGTGTAATGCCCAAAATGGCTAATGGTAATTAATTCAAATCTGGAAAATTCCATATTTCATGCCATATAACGTATTTAGAATCAAAAATAAGGACAATTCTATATTCACCTGTTAGGCACTAAATCTTTGGTGTATACTGCCTGCATGGCTTTACAGTCTAATATAGACACAAAATGTGTCTTCACAATGCCATGTTTGCACTTCAATTGGAATATCAGCTTGCAGGCCTCCGGATCAAGTTTAATTTCTAAATTCTCTACTTGCTTGTCCATATGCATTGGAGATTTGAAAGTGTTTAACGCAGATTTCATAGATATCTTACATTTGAGTCCCTCATTATCCTCGGTGCAATAATAATTATAGTTAAAATACGAGAAGAAGTTTTTATTGAACTTGACCATGGCGTAAGCAGATTCCGCAGCGTTCAATGTTCTGAATAGAACGCAGTCTGGAAGTGACTCCAGATACAATTCATCTCCGAATCTCGCCAATGCGTGGACTGTTCTACCTAAAACTATAAAATTTGATTATTGAATCTGAATACGACTACATTTCAACAAGTGATAATCTCGTGATAATATCAAACAATATACGTAAAGTAGCACCAGCACCTTTTACATTCGGTCCTGGCACATGGCACTTCATCTTGAATTATTTTTATAAAAGTCAAAAGTATTCTAACACTATTTACTCATGTTTTTAACTAATTATTATAATAAAATTCGAGGAATAAATTATAGACAAATTTCTTGAACCGAATCAACCGGTCGGTCATTGGAAAGTGACAGACGGTGACAGATGTCAATGCATGCTGTTTGGCTGTCATGCCATGTCAATGTCATGTCGTCCGTTCCCTGCATTGAGGTATATTCATGGAGTACAGGTACTATACCTATATCAAAATGAGTTATACAAATATTGTGCTTTTACGAAACGAATAATGTGACATATGTTTATCTCTGTTTAACAAAGGGTCATCTCTCGTATGACAAAAAGGGATAACTAACTCAAACATTTCTATTTCTGGAAACATCGAAAAATTATTTGCGAAATTTTGACATGTGGCACCTGGACGCCATTGTTAAGTCAGTTGTTGTGTAAGTACTCAAGCTGTCAGTTCGTCAAACAAAGTTGATTTTTAAACAATAACTTTCAGTTTTATGTGAAACAGTGTGGATTATTTTGCTTTATCACAATAGCAATTATTAACAAACATGCCTGTATGTTGCATTAAGCGATGTAACGCGAGGAATAGTAAAAATCAGCACCAGTTAAGTTTACATAGGTTAGTATTCTATTTTCTCTTACTGTATGTCGTGTATTCCGTTTATTTATTATTAAGTGTTAAGTAAATAGGTTTTAAAGAACAAAGAAACCTTAAGTAATATAAAATTTCATGTATATGCTTTTATTTTTGTATTTAATTTTCCATGTTATTGTTTACATAGTGTTGTGAAAAAGTATCGAAATTTCCTATGATAAAATACTTTTCTTGTAATATTTTTCGGAAAAAAAGTCATCACTAATATCATTAAGATGAAACAAATTAATCAGTAACTAGTTTTGATTCATACAATCATCGGCATTAAACAGCATAATTATATGTGTAATATGCTTATATTGTACTGTTATTTTGTTTCAAGGTTCCCCAAAAATACAATTATGAGAAGAAAGTGGCTAGATGCCATTGGTACTGAGAATATAAAAAACTGTCGAGAACTCGCAATATGTTCGTTGCATTTTGAAGAATCATGTTTTAATAGAACACTTAATCGAATAAGATTAAAGGACTAAGCGATACCATCATTGTTTTCTTTGGTAAGAATTGTGAATAGGTGGTATAAAAGTTTGTTAGGAAGCTTATTAAATATGGATATTAAGAGTAATAATTGTAGCTATGTTTGTCGGGATTGCTCTTTAGGGTTCCGTAGTGGGAACCCTTATAGTTTTGCCATGTCCGTCTGTCCCTCCGCGGTCCAGCGCCGAGACGTTTAAAGCTAGAAAGCTGTAATTTGGTATGTATACATAGATTAACAATGTTAACAAAGTGCTGGAACAAAATTTTGAATAATATCTTTTTTTAAGGTTAACATGTAAAGATGGAATGGTTTTTTTTTACCCACCCTATGTTGTGGGGTATCATTAGATAGGTCTCTTCAAAACATTGAGGGTGTGGAAAGATCATTTTTTGATACAATGATCCGTTTCGGAAATATTTACTTACAGAAGATCGTAGCCAAATAGCATTGGTCTCGGCCATGTTGTGTTCCTACGGTGAGTAAGGTCTCCAGGGCTCCACGGTGCCGGTGGTCCCCAACCCCTCTATCTCCAAAAGTCTTGTGTTTGGAAATTTGCAAAAAATCATGGTAGTAGTTCATATACTGAACCTTCAATGAAAACTATTACGGTTAAGCAGGCTTTACTAGTTACCGAGTAATAGCCGACGAACTTTTAAAATAAAATATCTTTGATGAAAACTTACAAATGTGATAGAATATGATATTGGACTCATTTTCAAACAAGCAAAGCACAGTAAATACGGAGCCCTACACTGTGCGTAGCCCGACACGCACTTGACCGGTTTTTTATTTTAATTTTACATATTAACTCACATGAAATGAATAAAAATTTATTTTATTTTCAATCAAAGTAGTTTTCCTTTAATCCCACTTCCCACTAATATCATAAAATCAAAAGTTTGTGAATATGTTTGTTACCTCTTCACGCTCAATTGGCTGGGCCAATTTTTATGACACTTAGGTTGTTGATAACTTGTAATAAATAATACATCAACACCGAAAAGTCGAAACAGAAATTAGCGGTCTACCACGTTACTATTAGTTGTTATTTATGTGTGACACAGCTAATTAATTTCCTTTTCTACAATGTGATTTATGTGCTATTTATTTAAAAACGCAAAAAATTGAGTAGCCATTAAGCAAACTTAATCACAATGTTAACGTAATGTTTTTTTTCGATATCGATAGTTTAATTTTATCATATCAACCGGGGCATCTCTAACACCGGCTTGTGATTGGTCGGCTCATGGAAGCCATATTTATGGTAAAAGTTTAGGTGTGACCACTATTCTTGTAGGTATGTTGTATCCTCTTCTTTATTTAATCTGAGGTTCCCTGTAGTACTTCATTCACTATAATAATCATTCAACATTTTTATCTGCCACTCGCTCATGGCAACATTGGGAACTTATTTTTTATTTAATTTTTTTAGTACGATTGTGAAGACGTTGTAAGGTGGATGTGTAGATGTCTCGCTTCAAAGGTACACAATTACGAGTGAAAGTTTGTGTAAATGACAAATTCTAAATAATAATATAAATATTTGTTACTGACGGCGACTATAATTATAGCAGCAAATATGGATTTAAACGGTAAGAATAGAATTAATCACTTTACCACTGGCATAGAAATTAGGTTACACTACAAAGTATAAATCTACTCTACGTTGTAAAAAGTACTAGGTACCTATGCCATAGTATAGACCGGTTCGTAAGTTCATTCAGAATTTTAACGAAATACATACCTACTACTGAAAAGTTTTTAAAACAATAAATAAAACCCTTTTGCGATACAATATAAATTGTAGTTAGAATATTTTGTTTTTTTAATAATTTATACATTATTGTCTGTCTGTTTGAAAAATATTATATTATAATTAGCTACAAACATTTTAAACACGTTTTAACATTTTCCAAGCTTGATGTAGACTTTCTGCTGTCATTTATTTGTTACGTTACTTGGATGAACTTGTATTAACTAATGTGCATTGCACAAACATTGAGTTGCCCCATCGACATTACACGTTAGTACTTATATTCTCGATGGTTGCCCCTAAATTATAGCAGGTAATTAGGCATACACTACGACGACACGACTACTACCTAATACAATACCTAATACAAAAGCAATTCAAAGTATGAACAAGTTTTCCACACAAATATTTGTGTAGAACCTGGAATCAAACCCTCCACCTCCACCAGGTATCTACTCGGTGTTTAGTGAGCATTATACGCCACTTAACCACCATGTTATGTGGTACGGTATACTGTCTATATATGATCAAAAACATAGTTTAAAAGCAGCAATAGAACGGTCTTGTTACCCATGGCCTCAAATAAATAACCGTTATGTGCTATTTTATCTAGGTATACTAATAATAATATTATAAAGAGGAAAGATTTGATTGTTTGTTTGAATTGAATAGGCTCCGAAACTACTGGACCGATATCAAAAATTCTTTCACCAGTAGAAAGCTGCATTATCAGAGAGTGACATAGGCTATAGCCTTTCCCGAAATTCAATGTAGTTCGCACGGGAACGGGTCCGAAACTTCACGCGGACGCAGTCGCGGTGCAAAAAAGCTAGTAATGTTATAAATAGACAGCCCGGTGTTGTGCGTAGGTAGTGATCGTTCGGCACCTGAGGGCGCGTATTCGATTCCCGCTCGGGGCAAACATTTATGTGATGGCATTTGTGTATGATCTTGAGTCTGGGTGTTTTCTATGTATTTTAAGTATAGCAATAAGGATATCCGTTGTCTGGTACACCAATAACACAAGCAGGTTACGCCTAACTTATTTTGGGACCAGATGGCGCTGTGTGAATTATGTAGAACTAGCTTTTCCCCGCGTCTTCGCTCGCGTTAATTTTATGACATAGAATAGATCTCGTTTGACAACAAAACAACCCATAGCGCGACTTGTGGCGCCATCTGTTGGCCGATACAGCACCCTCTATAGTAGATTATTTTCCCATTGAAACGACATACTTTCACGGGATAAATATAGCCTATGTTGGGCTCTGTACCCCTAACAATATGTGTGCAAATTTTCATAATGATCGGCTGCTTAGTCAAGCCGTGAAGGAATAACAAACAAACTCACTTTCTCATCTATACTTCTATACTAATATTATAAAGAAGTAAAGTTTGTGTATTTGTTAAATTGTAAGGGGTAATCTCGGGATCTACTGAACCGATTTTAAAAATTCTTTCACCAATAGAAAGCCACATTATTGCTGAGTGTCATAGGTTATATAAAAACTATACTAAAAACCGAAAATTAAAAAGGCTTTTATGTGGTAGTCGGTTTTGCAAAGTGAATCGGAGAAAAAACGGTCGAATGAAAGCGTTTCTTACGAACGCCTGTACTAAAAAAGGATTATTAATATTATGCCCAACGAAGTGGGCACGGGTCAGCTAGTCTATAATATTAATATAGTAAGGATTTATTATTACTTCTTAACTTTTTATGTAAACGTAAATTATTATTATAAGGGTTAATACCTAATAGCCTAATAGGTAAGTGAGTAATAGAGTTAATAATATTACGTACAAATCTAAAAAGATTTGTATTTGTGTGTGTGTGTGTGTGTATATTTGTAACGAATAAACTCAAAAACGACTGGACCGGTTTCAAAATTCTTTCACCGTTGGGAACGGAAGGTACATTACCCCCGGGTAACATGGGCTATATTATATTTTCAAAAAAAATTGGGATCCTTAGTAAAACTCGCGCGAAGCCAGGGCTGTCCGCTAGTAAACAATACAAATTAAAAAATGTCTACCTATAACATTCCGTTATAGTATATAAGTATATATGTAAGTATATAACACGCCAGACCGCCCAGGAGGTCCCGGGTTCGATCCCCGGTCGGGTCATGATGACAAACGAACTTTTTCTGATTGGCCTCCGGTCTTGGATGTTTATCTATATATGTATTTGTTATAAAATATAATATCGTTTAGTTAGTATCCCATAACACAAGTTTCGAACTTACTTTGGGGCTAGCTCAATCTGTATGAATTGTCCCTACTTATATATACCTATATATTCACCTTTACCGCGCGCGCAACCATAATCTTGACGATAGCTAACATTGACTTTCTTTACTCTTTGACATTGACTTTAAATTACAAGCTATGTCACTGTCTATTTTAGTTTCGGCTAAGGGCCTATGCAGTGCGATGCGGATCCGCGACGGACGGACAACGATCCGCGACTGTTTGTCAATGTAAAAAATTCGCGAAGTGCGTTCAGTCCTCAGATACTTAGGTTCTTCAACATTGGATACATTATTAGTGGATATATTATTCTATGGTTCAGTGCGACACGCGCAGGGCCTGCGAGGATCAGTATTTAAAAATAATATTAAATACGTACCTACTTAGAGCCATCGATATATATGGAGTATGCTTATTGGCTATGTGCACGCACGACAGTAGCGCCACCTAGAATGCGCAACTTTCCGGGATTATGCCAAATAATGACATCAGTATTTTATTGCTTTCTAGTAAATTAAAGATAAATAAAAAGACGACAAGTGGTATTTTTAAAGGAATTTGTTAAAACAGTGCATAAAATAATGGATATCATTACAAAAACTGATTTTGAAAGTGTAAAACACAATATTCGTTTCCAACCTCAAATCGTGTTGGTAGGAGAAAAATTAGTTTTAGCACAACATGTAAGAAATGTTGAAGAGCTACGAAAGAACGACAATAGTTATTTAATACGAGCCCACATAAAACAATAATAAATATCACATAAAATATAGCGCAAATAAAATTGATCATAATTTAAGGTTTTACTTATTTCTTTTTATGGCATCTATCCATTAATATATAGAATTTACACCGACTATTTGTGCCGTTATTTTTGCAGTTCACAACACAACAACATCTATATATTATTAGGCATTTTTTTATTTTTTATTACGAACTCCGTGCAAATTGACTTTACTTTCCCGGATTGTTGCGTATTTCTGCCACGACAAGCGCTGCGATCGCTTTACTATACCCCCACCACCCACCATGTATTTGCACATAGCGAATAGCCTATGTTACCCGGGGACGGGGATAGCGTAACTTGCGAGCGGTGAAAGAATCTTTCGGTCTAGTAGTGGTTTCACAGCCTATTCAATGAAAACAAACAATCAAATTTTTCCTCTTTATTTACTTAGTATTTATAAGTAGGGTTTTTTTTGTATGGAAAAGTAAGGCAACAGAAAATAAACAATACTATATACCTAAGCAGACGACGTCGCAGACCATAATAGGTAAAGTATCATTTGTAGAGAAACTGGTTTTGCCGGTTTATTGTTATGGCGGAAACACACTACCGTGTCGGGGCCTGTCGTGTCGCGCCAGAAGCATATCGCCTTCATACATTTTAATGGTTAGGAGCACATTTGTAGGGCGTGTCGTGTCGTGACTCGCTCTGTCGTGGCGCGGACTGCTGGCCGCCGATTGCGCCACGGCGGTGGTGGGGGTTATGACGCGACACGACACGCCCTGCAAATGTGTTTCTATACCCGCGCGCGGCTCGTGGCGCGAACAAGTAGACGCTTTTTTTTTAAATTTATTTTTGCAGCGTGATAATGGGTTACTAGGTACTAGATTCCTGATAAATATACTTAAATACTTTTTTTTGTAAATAAATACCATTATACATTATAGAAAACACCCAGACAAAGGCAAACACTGCGAGCTTCTGTTCAGAAATGAAAGAAATAAACGTCTGGCGTTTATTTCGTTCATTTCTGAACAGAAGCGCGCCCCGACACGACACGTAAGTGTGCACACCCACCGTCACGACAGAGCGCGACACGACAGGCCCCGACACGGTAGTGTGTTTCCGCCATTAGTCGAACATTTGGCATGTAACATTTTGGTGTTGATTATTTTGTCAATTTGATAGATAAAACCTGGATAAAACTAATTAGCAAGACTTTATTATAAATATTGATTGCCCCCGCCAACACAAAACGAACCACGGATCTATGCTAGCTCTACACACTCGAAATGAAATGAAATAAATTTGAAATGAAATAAATGTATTGTTCTCTCTTATAAATTAATTACAAATAATGTTTTAGGCTTGTATTATAAATATGTTGCTTATAAGAGACTGGTGCCCGTGGTAGGCCGTCAGGCCTGTGCTACAGGAAGTTGAGCGAAATAAAGTTGAGGCACGGATTAAAAGACAGGAAAGTGTAAACAAACGAAGTGGGACGAAAAGCCTTACACATCCTAATTTTCGCTCAACTTAACAAGAGTGTAGAGCTAGTAATAGAAAAAACTGGATGCCAAACTCAAAGAATAAAATTGAAGCAAAGAAAAATGACCTCAGAACCGCCCTTTCTCATTCAAACTTACCAAATTAAAAGAGCAGTAAAGAAGTATTTACAAGGTGTAAGTACTGAGTGTTGATACCGTTTAACCTAATGGTATATAGTAATATATCCGTGACGTGACGTGACACGAACACCATATTTCAAGTTGTATAATAGTACTAATTTGAAATTGGCATTAAATATTATAATGATTGACATTAATTAATGTATACCTGGAAAAATATCCAAAATGCGGGACAACGGTAACTACAGCTATTATTATTAACGCTAATGTACACATTTAATATCTAATAAAATACATTACTTAGACTTTCATATAATTAAGTAGATAACTAAATGTAATTTTTGATTTTTATGTTTATAATGCCGAAGTTATACTTAAATAAAAATTATAATTCTTACTGGTTATTATGTTACATATTTTATTTTTATGATTGCATTTGTTGATCTGGGATTTCAGAGTACCAGGGTCCAGATTTCATAAAGTATTTTTTGAAATTGTATTCGTTCTTGAGAAATTCGAAGTTTTCTATAGTGGCATTAGATACATGCCAAGCGACTAACAGCTTGCAGGATCCGTCCTTTTCTTCACAATATTCCAGAGGTACAGTGGACTGCACATAAGTCTTTTGTGGATAATAAGTGTATTCTAACATTACTCTCATTCCGCACTGCGCTACATTCTCCGTAAGGCTTCTAACGACACCTGATAAAGAAAGAAAAAAAGTGGTATTAGGTGGGAGTGGGAGGGAGACTTGTTTTTCTGCCCACATTACAATGATAAATGTAAGGAATACGAAAGGGTATTCCTTACATTTATCATTGTAATAATAATATATATTATAAATAATTAGTTATTTTATTTTCTTTAGAAAACAATACAATAATTATCAATTATTTTTTACAATTTAAGTAATTGAGTATTTCTGTATTATTTATATAATACAAAAATACTCAATTAAGAACTTAGTTTTCTCAACAAAGGTAATTTTATCAGAATAGATACATACATATATTTATACTATTATTAGCGAAACCCGCGCAACTTCGTTTGCGTATATCCCGCTTTCCCGTGGGAATCCTTGTATGTATTATACATATTATAAACCTTCATTTAGAATCACTTTATCTATTTAAAAAAAACGCATCAATGCGATGTTTTAAAGATCTAAGCATACATAGGGACAGACAGACAGTGGAAGTGTTCATTTTAAACTATATATATATATATATATATATGGAGTGAGATGATACGTATACGTATTTACCACTTACAAATAAAATACTGTTACGGTAGCCATTTTAATAAAAGAATTTAGTCCTGTACAAAATTGGAGGCAACTTTAATGTTTTCCTATCGAAGAAACTACCAGTAATCGTGTTTTCGAGAAAGACATTTAATTGAGTAAATCCATAAATACCTGTGATAAGTATTCAAGACAGAGCTTTAGTAAGTTTTTTATATACCACTAAGGTGACAAACAAGCATACGGCCCGCCTGATGGTAAGCAGTCACCGCAATAGACGCTTGCAATACCGGGTATCACGCGCGCATTGCCGACTCTTGGAACACAGCCTGGCCAACACCAAAGCCATTTAAGGCTACGATCTTCTGTAAGGTGGAGGTCCTTCCCCAGACCGGCTGCTGCGATTTGAGCGGATTATCCGCTGTGTCTTAAAAGTTTAAGTACTAACAGTACAGACGCTCTTTAACAGTTTTGAGACTTTTTAAATCGATCTATAAGTACTTTAAAAGTCAAAGTCCTAAATAACTAATCATCGTCCAGCCCAGATCGTTGGTCTAACTCTAGCTTCAGAACGTAGAAGGAAAACATAAAAATAATTATATTGTCAGTGCAGCGCAGCAAAATCATAACAAGTTTTTGTCATGCAATAATAACATAACAACTTGAGTAGGTATGTGTCCGGCATTGGGTTTCCGACCGTTGCTACTTTAAAACAGTGTTTAAACTGTTTTTCATGTAGGTGTACTCTAACTAAATCATATTTCCCCATTGCTCACCCAGATGCATAAGCCATTCTTTTTTTATGGATTCAATAGTATTACTACGTAGTACTATTTATTATTCTGTGGCAATTACTTCGAGGTGGTGACGGGAAAATTGCATAACATGATTTTTAAAAGTCCCGCAAATCCCACAGGATCGCCCGTAAATCAGCACGCGGGACTGAAAAATGATGCGGGATCCCAGAATACCGGTAACTCGGTATTTATTGTGGGACTAGAAGTCTATTCTTATTCCAAATAAACTATTTTGAATATAAAATTTCTGTGACGTCAGGCAACTATGATTTGCAAGGTTTTTATTACCTAATTGTCTTATTAAATTAAGTATATACTGGTAGGTGTATAATCAAATCACGGACGGGGGCGGTCGGACAGAACAAAGTATGCCATTTAGGTACGGCCAGTTTCTGTAAGGCATTTTAATTATAATTCCGCATTTAGTCTTAAGCTATCCCCATTAAATTGGTTTTTGTAGCTTGCAGCGGCAAAAGTAGTGTTTATTTTTTTTGTAATTGACGAAAATAAACACTACGCGTTAACTTTGACTTCAAAGTTATTTTAATAATGACGTAATCATTATTGTCAACTCGTATTATCACGTCATGTCACATAATACATAAACGGATGTAACCATCGAGCATGTTACATTTGTTTTAAATAGATGCAACTCGGTCACTAAACTTTGTATGCAAATACATTATATACCTAATTTTATTATGTATTCTGGAGATAACTATTTAGAAGCTTAGTGGTATAAGGAAATTTAGACCCAACGTTCTTAACAGTTAGGCCTGTAGATAGATGCAACTGGGACACTTAACTTTGCATGCAAATACAATAAATAGGTACTTATGTATTCTAGAGACTAGAGATAACGATTTAGAAGTTTAGTGGTGCAAGGGTTCATACCCAAAAGTCTCAACAATTAAACCTAAGTTAATTTCATGTTTGTCTTACCATTTTTACACGTTTCGTTGACAAGCTGTCTCGGTACACTTAAGTACTGCTCCAAAGTATTCTTGAAGAAGGGTTTGAGGCATAGGAAATCTTCTTCGTAGTATTCTACTTTACGACGCAAAGGAACCGTCTCATACTTGACTATAGAGTGGAAAACACACGGATCTGGTTCTGAAGATATCTGTACAAATAAACAATTAAATAGAGTTCACCATTTGCTGATATGCTAACTGTTAGATAAATTAACAGGTGTTGACGTAATTGATTTTGAGATTGATATTAGATGTAATGTAAATGGTGAAACAAGCTTTTACTTTAATGATGAAAATAAACTATTAAAATTCACGAGAATAAGATTTATGTGGATATTATACTCCTTCTGTGATTAAATTCGTTGTGAGTTCGAACACAACCTGGGACGTCAATAAGCTTCTACTTAAAGTGAATCTGTGGTCGCCGTTATTAATCCTGGCTTTACAGTAGGTCCCGAAATATCTACTGAATATCAAAAGAAACCATAGCTATTCTATGTAACAGCTAAAAGTTTAGTTCGTACTGACAATGGTCGTAGTTACTGGGAATTCCATTTATGAGTCTGCAGGCATTATATTAGTAGAGTAAGATCGACGTGACTGTTGTTAGGATGAGTTTGAAATCTAATATCTACACAAGTCAACATAATAAATGTTCTATTTAAACACTTTTTGGTGTTTGATTCATTATCAGATAATTGGGAAAGCCCATACATCATTATTGTATCTAAATAATCGGCTGGAAATGATTAAATATTTAACGCGACGCGATTGTTCCATGTCCTGCATTATTTTCGAACGAAATCCTTATGTTACAGCTGTTTTTATATTATTTATTTTATGATTCACAAACAGTGTATGTACACGAAATTACAATAATAAACATAGTTACGAATTGATTAGGTAAATATCACGCTACCAACTCCAATGAGCACAGATCATTTTATAACGAAATATCGGTGTTCTGGTAGGAAGAACAAAAAGGGAACTCCTTCCCAGAGTTAACAGGATTATTTTTTAAATAAGTACAAAAAAGGTAACTCTGGGCAGAGGTTTTGTTGCTTAACTGTTAGGTAATAAGTATCGAATTTTACATTACCAATTGTCCTATACATCTTGGATTTGCAAATATCTCGTTGAATAAATTTGTAGACTGCTGTCCTGCTGTTGGATATTGGATCACACCGTTGCATATAGACCAAAATCCATCTCGGATGATGTAGGTTCGTGGTGATCGGCCTAGTGATGAAACCGTCACGGTCGACACACCAGCCCTGTTTTTGGATATTAATCATTAGAACTATCAGATCCAACTTCGTTTTTCGTACTGTCAACAGATTAAAGAATTAATCATAATATTCATGGCCATGAATATATTTTTTTTACGTCATACGGTAGGCATGCGGATTATCTGATGGTAAGAGGTTAACGCCGCGTCGCGGCCGCCTATAAACTTTAACAATACTAGAGACGCTACCAATCTTTCAATGCTTTATCTGCTAGTTCTGCTACACGGAAGGAAATAGGGAGAAGGGTTAAGGAGGAAGGAATAATAAAGAGAAGGGAATGGAGTTGGGCTTCCGGTCTGAACGAAACGCATTGCTGTTTTTGCGCCTATATTTTGTGAGAGTTTCTGTCTACCACTCCGAATTACTAAAATTTTCTAAATATTGCAATTGCAACATAGGGCATTGAATAATGGTTTTGCAAGACACGTAGCAATGTCAATATAATGTTGTTTCATAAAAAACAAGATAGTGATAGATTACCTTCCACTAGATATAGCTTCCTTCAGGAGTTTTTCTTCAGCAGTAACAGTATCAACCTGAAGCTTTAACATGTCCGCTAGAAGTTTAGCAGTGTTAAGAGTGTTTTCTAATTTTGCTTTTATTGTAACCAAATCTAGCTGATCCTTAGCTTTCAAATCCATTTCGTTTTTAACCATCGGACCTTTATTTTCAACTGAATCTAAGACGGGATCCATACGCAGGGTCTCCATATCCAAAGTACCAAAATCGTAGTCATTTCCTTTACGTATAGATATTTCTCTCCTGTGAAAGTGTGTAGGTAATTAAAAAACATGGGTATATTAGCGGACCGCCCCAGCTTCGCACGGGTTTTAACTAAGGATCCCTAATTTGTTGAAAATATAATATTGCTTATGTTACTCGGGGCTAATGTACATTGTACGGTGAAAGAATTTTTGAAATCGATCCAGTAGTTATGAGTTTATTCGTTACAAACAAAAATGCAAAATTTTTTTTCTTTATTATATTAGTATAGTATCAGAGTATAGATTAAACGGCCTTTACACTTGGCTAAATTCAGAGTCTAACAAAAGAGATGGTGCCATACGAATAAGCGAGAAGCACTTACAACTTCTCACGGTGTTTTCGCTTTTCAGGCATACCACATTTACATTTGCAATCGACAAAAACTATACATATTTTATTTAACGCCTTGAAACACGCGTGACGTGATCGATTTTGTCTGTGACTTGACAACTTATAGCAATTTTCTTGAATGGGTCCCGACTGCTACAATGCGACGACATGGATTTGACGCTTATAAACATCGCTTTAGCAACTTTGGAAATTCTTAAGTTAAGTGCGATCGGGTATGACGACTTTCTTGTTTTAGGGTTTTTCATTTCCGAATTACACTGAAACGCAGTCGGGGTTTTAAATTTTTTAAATTACCGTTTTTATTTCCGGCTTTTTAGTTCGTAGTGTTCAAATCAATATCCATGTCGCCGTCATCTGGTTGAATCTGTTATTTGATTGAATGACTAGCGCGTTTTTTGAATGACGACATTTAATTGAATGACTAGGCCGAACGTTGATTGAACAAGCGTCTCTTAACGTCCAACTAGTTAGCGGATTGTATCATAGCCCTTTGAACAGAGCGGATTGTCAGCCAGTCAGGTGATTGAAATTTTGTTCATTTGTTCAGTTTCAGGATCCCAAAGAAAACCATGGACTACCCAAAGAGTCGCGCCTCGCTCGATTCGCTCGCTCGGCGGTGTTATGATCACAAGCTAACCCTAACCCACCATATCCCATTCAACGACTATGCTAAATGACGTTCAGTCAAGATGTTGAACGTTACATTAAACAATTTCACGAGTTATCCTTTAGTCATTCAATTAAATGTCGTCATTCAATTAATGCGCTAGTCATTCAATCAAATAGATTCAACCAGATGACTGCGAAATACATATGTTGAAGGTTAATTAAAAGAATTGACATGGACCATTAATTAAACACCTATCCAAATAAAATAGCAACCTAGTAAAAATTAAACTATAACCTACTTACATACACATGTAACAAACAATACGCTAAGTTGAATAACTTTTATTATTAATTAGCTGATTAATGTTAACAAAAGCTCAAAAATATTCGGGTTTGATGGCTGCTCCCCTGCGTTACCGGGTAGGCTACCGTGCCCAAACGTATACATAAACAATGAATATAACATAAGCCCGAAGGCATTTCAATAGTATATTACAATGGGTGTTTTAGCCAGTATAAAACTGTCTCTCGAAAAACATAACCCTCCTTCTGGCGCAGTGGGGTAAAAAGAACATATCCATACTAATATTATAAAGAGGAAAGATTTGATTGTTTGTTTGTTTGCATTGAATAGGCTCCGAACAATGATATTACAACAGGGAGTAGATATGTTACTACCGCGCCCGAGTTGAAGACTCATAAATGACCCAATTGTCTCATGTGGCAAGCAACAGAGCTAGTCGTCCTTGACGGTTGAACAAAATTAAGGAAAATGCCGTCGTGTGTGTTCCGAAATTGCACAAATTATGGTGCTAAAGTGAGTAAAGCTCAAGCGATCACATATCACATGTAAGTATACAAAAATATTCGTTTTTACTACGTATTTTTATGTAAAAAATATAATTGCTTCCCCGGCACCGACGCCGTGCCTTTGCCGGTGCCGGGCCAGTTGCTAAGAGGACAACATAGATTAAAATATCAAATGCGACAACGTAGGTACCTACCTATCAATATGGCCGGGTGAATCATATCATAGCACACATAGTGGTATTAATTTGAATAATATTGTTTCCAATTGTATATTTTATGATACTACTTGCAAAATTAAAACATTGTTTCATTTAACACAAACACAACTTGTTTTATTTCTGTTTGTTTTCTACCTTATTTCCAATAGCCGTTCTGTCTGTTTCGATTACAATTCTTAATCTATGTCCCATGTCGTCACACTCGAAGCGCCTACCTCTTTTACTCTCGCGCTCACCGTATCTTTCTTCGTCATTCACTAGTGCCCGGCGACGGCGACGGCGCCGGTGGGTGGGACCCAACGCCGGCGCCGTCGCCGCCGTCGCCGTCGCCGGGGTAGCAAGCTTCCCACTCGGTGTCGGTGCCGGGCCGGTGAGTCGAAAATCGCTCGCGCGACGTTTTGCAAACGAACTAGGAACGTAACATATCTATACTATGAAATATCTTTGGCTCCGAAACTACTGGACCGATTTCAAAAATTCTTTCACCAGTAGAAAGCTTTATTATCAGGGAGTGACATAGGCTATAGCTTTTCCCGAAATTCAATGTGGTTCCCACAGGAACGGGTTCGGAACTTCACGCGGACGAAGTCGCGGGCAAAAAAGCTAGTACATATATAAAGATCCTGACATCTTAAGACTTCATAGGACTTCATACATTGGTATGCAAGTACTTAATTTATAAGACCCTATGCAGTGCGATGCGGATCCGCGATGGATTATCAAATGTATTAAATTCGCGACGTGGGCACTTCGCGTCGCAATGAACGCACTTTTGACAATCCGTCGCGGAACTCGCGGACCGTCTCGTCCGTCGCGGATCAGCATCACACTGCTTAGGCCCTGTGTAGATAGGACCCTGTTATGTCAATTCAGCACCTCATTTAATTACAATTTCGAATGACAATGACAAAATAAATTTCACTGATCTACGTAAGGTGCTAAATGTTTTTTAATAAATTTACTGTAAGACTTACAGTTGTTCTTGAACAGGTGACATCCATTCTGAAACCTTGAAAGAAATATTAAATTCAGTGGGGTTTATTTAACAAACAGTAGATATTTTTGTTCATCATATCATCCCACTGCAGGGTTACCGCCTATATTTATAATATAGCCAACATTTATAATTTATATGATAATTATTCAGTAGATATATTGTATTTGTTGTCGTCAAATCAATTTCCACGAAAATTCTATCAATGATTGAGATGCAATTTTTTAAAAAACCCCATAAAATTTGAATTTTCCGCGCGCGATCACCATAAGCCCTACAATTTTAATTTTTTATTCAGGGACTAGATCTAGATCTAGACCGTCACAGTCCCCCTTTCTAGTCATATAGGTACTGATCCACTATAATAAATTCTAATAAAATACATTATATAGACTACCATCATTTCGGATCAAAGCAAAATATCTACCAGTAAAACCGATTTTTAAAAACTAAAACCTAATTAGGTAACATATTTTTATTTTATATCGTAAAAAGCTATAAAAAAATTATAATTAAAAAGTTCTCCGTTTCAATCAGAATTTTATTGAAATTATTTGTATTCTAATTATTATTCACTCAATAGGAAATCATCGCGCATATTCATATAGTTGCGATTATTATTATTTAATATTATACTTAGTTAAAAAATAATATATACATTACCCAATCACAAGCACATATTTTAAAAATTAAAAAATATAAACATAATTTTGGTAAAATCATTTTGTGAAACTTCTAAACCTCTCTCTTTTGGAACCAACAAACGTTGTATGCAGCGAAAACGACTTTGTTTTCAAAATGTTTATAAATTCTTTTGATAAGTGCAACTAGCAGCGATTTAGTTCCCATTGTTGCCTTTGTGAACTAGATTTTTTTTTTCATTCGCCATATTGTATGGATGGTTCAAGGCAAAAGAAAGATATTTCTTTCATGCAAGTTTTCAGATAACTAAATTATGTAATCGTCTACCGAACGCCCGTGATTTTTACCCAGCATTGCAAATTCATTATTCCCGTTTTCTGTAAAAAATAAAAAATGATGAAGTATCTTCTTCTTTGTCGTGCTCTTCATTACTGAAGGAGTTTTTCCATTGCATCTGGTACAGGAGTACCGAAGCAGCTGTTTGACTTGGTCCACCCAGCGCGTCAGTTTATCTGCCCCGTGGTCGATGTTGATGATGTAAAATACCGCGTGCATATTTGTCAAACTTTATCATATAAAAAATACATAATGTTTTATTGACCCAATAACAGAAGTCTGTTTTATTTTACAGTGGAAGAATTTATTCACGGTTTGATGTCAAAAGAAGCCACTGAAATACCATCAGATACAGGCAAAGCAGAGGACTTATCCTTGGACTACCCGGAGTGGTATGACGAAAAAGAGTTCAATAAGTGAGTAAAATATTTATTTACAAATCACTCAAGTTTTAATTATAGATAACGACCGTTAATCGCTGCTTCGCCCGCGTGGCAAAGAGGAAAAACTACTTTAATTTTAATATTTTCTTTCCCATGGGAATAAGATGTTATTCCGGGATAAAAAGTAGCACGTGTCACTATCCAGACGTTAACATATCCTCGAAAAAACATGTCAATCCGTTCATTACTTTTGACGTGAAAGAAGAATAAACAAACAAACACACTTTCGCATTTATTATATTAGTAACTAGCGAAACCCGCGCAACTTCGTTTGCGTGTATCCCGCTTTCCCGTGGGAATTTTGAAAGTTTTCTCTTCGTAAGAACCATCCTCGTACTTCAAGGAATATAAAAAAAAAATCAGCCAAATCGGTCAAGCCGTTTTCATGTTATGTCGTGACAACGGAAAACGGGTTTCATTTTTATACTTATATATAGATAATAGTCATTTATTTCAGGCAACAAATAAAATTTTAACAAATTATCAGCCCATATAATATATACCTTACAGACTAACATATATACGATACTTTAAACACTATAACTATTTCACATGTGATGTCGGCGACATGTAACGCGCATTCTCCGTAGGTAGCCGCCCGCGGAATCTCCGAAACACGTATGTAAATGGTTATTAGTATGGATCCACAATATGTAATCTATATATATAAAATGCTTTGTCCTGACTGACTGACTGACTGACTGAGAATCAACGCACAGCCTAAACCGCTCATCGTAAAAATCTGAAACTTGGAGGGTGGATTGTTTGTATGACGTAGGCGTCCGATAAGAAAGGATTTTTCGAAATTGTAATGGATCATTTGATATTAGGTGATTACCGTCGACTATGGAGCACATAGATTCTAGGGTCCCTGACCCGTTGCCGACCTATAACAGGAAACAGGATATAGCGAGAAATAGTATAAGGACGGAGTTAGATTTTTTTATACCACAAAGGTGACAAACAAGAATTTCACTCTCCGAACGAAACGCATTGCTGCTACACGTCAATATTCTGTAAAAGGGTGGCACTTCACCGGTCGGGCTAGCCTATTTTTCATAAACGCCACGATTTTTTGAAATTCCCACGGGAAGGCGGGATAAACGCAAACGAAGTTGCGCGGGTTTCTCTAGTTAATTAGAAAAAATCCATCAGCAACACGCCTTGTCAAGAAACTGACCCGCATAACTCAAAGGTCTCCCTCCTAAGTATAATAATGGCAGGGTAATCAGGTTTTAATTTGTAGCGTGGTCGTAATTTTATAGATTTACCCGTTTTACCACAGTCATGGCTGTGACTGACAAAATAACCTACCGTGTAATGCGGTGAGTGATGGTGATGAGAATAATAAATGTTTTCCTTCGTCAGTACAAAATAAAATTATCATAGATATCTATGTTAATATTACGAAGCTTAAAACTTTCTTTGGTTGAACGCGTTAATTCTCCGTAACAATTTCTATTTTTGGAATAAATCACGATACGCTGACAAAGTAACTCGGGTCAGCTAGTTCCCGGGTCCCATATCTATTATTAGGACCAAATACAATCTATGCTTGCTGCTGCTCGGGTCACGGCCGGTCATTATTCTCGACTTGGTCGGTCAACTGACAGATGCACCGGATGTTGAAGCAAATATTATAATTTCAAGCTATTATTATTGACAGCTCAGAGGGTGCGGGCACCTACCACTAAGTTATAAATATATAATAAATAACTAGCGCCCCGTCCCAGCTTCGCACGGGTTTTATCTTTTCCCGTGGGAATAAGATGTTTTTCCGGGATAAAACTCTCCAGACTTTAACCTATCCTCAAAAAAAAAACATGTCAATCCGATCTTTACTTTCGACTTCGATTTATTAAAGTATGAATATCCATATCCATCCATACTTCAATACTAATATTATAAATGGGAAAGTGTGTGTGTCTGTTTGTCCGTCTTTCACGGCAAAACGGAGCGACGAATTGACGTGATTTTTTAAATGGAGGCAAAAGCTAGTGGATAAATAAATTCACATACGCGATTCACACAGCGGCACCTGCTAGGTTACTCTGCATAGCAATCGCGATTTTAATTTAAATTCTGTGTAATTTCAAATGCAAAATTAACAGCAAATCCTAATTCGTACCCTTGAAATTTTATACTTTACTAACTATTTGGTTAGCATACAATACGATTTCATTTAGTTTAGCATTTATTTAGCGCTAGTTTAGCTATAAAGAGTACCTAAAAGTAACAATCCAATAGCGATCGAGCGAAATTATCTTCAAGAGTAAGGGGGGTCGTCCCAAAGTAAGCTAGGTAACCTGCTGGTGTTGGACAATGGATATATTATTGTAAATATGTAATACATAGAAAACACCCCATTACAACAATAATCAACCTCTGTACATTTTATTATTCAATTCAAGCAGAAAACTAGTATTTATTTTCATAATTTATACTTTAACAAGTCCGTTGATTTATTTATTACCGAAAGGTGTCGTTTTCCTTATTTATAAATTCTTTATGCATCCGTGAAATGTCAAGATTTTTTACTTGGTTTATCTGGGTAAACACATTGTTCAAGTCACGAGCCTTAGACCCCTGCAGTTTTTTTTGAAATCAAGAAAATGGTGCCCCTGGAACACTTACTACCTCTAAAAACCTTCCACTATGTGTTAATTTTAATTCCGACCTCTTAATTTGTAATCAACTGTAGTTATTGCTGATCGCTAGAGAAACAGACCTAAAGACATTGAGACACTGTTTTTGAGTAGGTAAGGTAGGTATATTATGTGTTGTGGATGTGAATTCTATTTGCAGCTATAAAGACATGTTATTTTGACAGTATGAAGTTATGTAATCTGATATGACCTACGTTAATCATTAAATATTTAGAAGTGATAAGTGTAATCGAGTTATTTCTGTTTCATTAAACAATTTGGTTACCTACTATTCTACTATTAAAAAAAAAGGAAAGGAGGATTCCCGGATCTCTCGCTCGCCGAACGAAACGCATCGCTGCTTTACGCCGATATATGTAAGAGGGTGGTACTTCCCCGGTCGAGCTAGGCCATTACATAAATGCTCTACCACTCCAAGATTTAATCTATTATATTTATAAGGAGACGCTGACTGACTGTCTGACATATCAACGCAGGGCCTAAACTATAAGGGTTAGAAACTTGAAATTTTGCACAGGGGTTCCTTTTATAACGTAGGGGAGCACTAAGAAAGGATTTTTCAAAATTCCCACGGGAAAGCGAGATATACGCAAACGAAGTTGCGAGGGATTTACTAGTATTAATATATTATACATAATATACACTTCGTTTGCGTGTATTAATGCAAAGCAGCGCCATCTACTTTAAAAAGCGCCATTGATGATGAAACTAATGACCAAATCAAGATAAAAAGATATATAGCGCATATAACAATACGCTATGTGTTAATCCAAGGTATCATAGTTACCTACACACTAAATGTCATAAAGATTGGTCCGGCCATTTCAGCATGAAGAAGTAAAAAACATACATGCAAACTTTCGCCTTTATAATATTAGTGGGATTATATTTTTAAAACGTCTTTTACGTTCTCTGGTACCAATAAATATTTTGGTACCAGGTTTCCCTACCATGACCGCTTAAAACAAAACAAGAACGGCTGAATAAGGGAGACAGCGTAACACATGATGTAAGGCGACGTCTCGTTTACACAATCGTTTAATATAAAAGGTTATAATTACTAATCGTATTATTTTTGCTCACAGAGGCCGACGATTTTACTGGGACCACTCTTTCAATTTGGCTACGTCGATGCTCCTTGGATTGGTTGCGGTGTTTGCGATCCCCTCCATCCTGAATATCTTGGTCAGCACACGAAGATCGAACTCCACTTATACAGCTTACAAAAGATACTTATCCACAATGCTCCACACTACGTCATGGTTCGAAAATGATCTGAAACCTGGTAGCATGTGAGTTTTTAGAACTATCTTTAAAAATCACAGTAAAGGTCAGGTGGGGGTAAGATTGACATACCTACTTTATTGTGAATTTACTAAATCGGGTTTTATGCAGAAATTGTTTGTTTGAAGTTAATACAGGGATCTAAAATAGAAATTACCTTAGCTTTATAATATTATGAAGTTTTTGCCACAAAATTCATTAAAAACAGTAATAATTAGGAAAATGTATCACCTGTAAACTGGTTGTCTTGCCCTGTCAGCAGCCTTACCCCATCTGATCTTAATAAAATCTAGCTTCAATCTCAAGCACTATCTCGCTTGAAATTGTGACCAGATTAATTACTTATTAGGAGAATAGACCTGCTGTTCCCTGACCTCAGTACTGTTGCGTATAGAGAACTTTTTTATTACTTGTATAAGAATTAATAAAAAATATTTTTCAGTTCTTGGAAATCACTAGCTGCTGTACGAAGCCGTCATCTACGCGCCGGAAATGCGGCTAAGATGAAGGGTTTAGGCGTTGTTTCACAAAGAGATATAGCACTAACCCAATTCGGTTTTATGGGGTTTTCAATTGTAAAACCAGATAAATTTGGCGTTAAGCAGATAAGGCCTGGCGATTGGGAGGCCTATGTACATTTGTGGAGGACTATTGGGCATATGATTGGGCTGGAGGACAGGTTAGTTTTATACTTATAATTTTTTTTTTTCAAGACTTATCCATTATTTGCACTCAATGTATGTCAATAATTTTGGATGATTGCCTTGCCTGTTGACTACCATAGCATAGCAAGACAATAAGTGACGATTCGAAAGTGCTTGTAATATGCCTATTTGAATAAAAATATTTTGATTTGATTTGAATAATCAACAAAAATACTTCAATATTCCAATAAATCTTTATTATGCCAACCTTTTAAAATAATAGTCCTTTAATGCTGTCAGGGCTTTTAACTAGCCAATAAAGATAATAAACTGTATTAAATTATCACGCAGTTTCTGAAAAGCCTTTTTAAAGTTAAATTATATCTGTCTTGTCAAACTAAAGAAGAAAAAGAGATAGCAATGCGTTTCAGAAACTGGCTATTTTTCGCTGGTTGTTGATCTGTCACTTCAACCGAGTACGGGACCTATACCCCTACCATAAGTTGTATGTACGTTCCATATGTAGACAAACTTTGGTAAAACTGAATAAATAAATTACCCCAATTTCAGATACAATATATGTCGAAAAAATTACGCGGAAACCCGTCAAGTGTGTCAAATATTATTGGATACTGTTTTCACTCCATGCTTAGACAATGTGCCCGAGTATTTCGAGCACTCAGCACGGGTAATGCTAAATGGTTTGTGGTCTATAAACCCTACTATTGATGCGGAAGCTACGATCTACTGGACAAGGCATCTGGCGAATGTGCCTGGATACGTGTACACTGAAGAGGACCGGATAGAACTCCAGAGAAATCTAATGGAGCAATTGAAAGGGAGAGATTTTAATATAGGTAAGTTAAAAAAATACTAACTAAACTCTCATTATTCACTTTATGACGACCTCCGTAATGGTTACCACGCCGGACCGCCATCCAGGAGGTCCCGGGTTCGAATCCCGGTCGGGTCATGATGAAAAAAGAACTTTTTCTGATTAGCCTCGGGTCTTGGATGTTTATTATCTATATATTTGTTATAAAATATAATATCGTTGAGTTAGTATTGCAAAACATAACACAACACAAGTTTCGAACGGTCAATTTTGGAGATCCCAAGGGTCGTGGTTTTGAATTTACGATATCAATTAATTATACATTTTATTTTGCATCAGCACCCTCTGGTAGGACTCCCACTACCAACGGAGCCATCAGGCTGTTAAATTACTCCATTTTTCTTTTCAGGTGTTGACTCGTCAACTTTCACACAGAAACCAGCCATTGATGGCCTACCGCAGCGTTCTCCGCGATTACTCTACCTTCGCAACTACGACACTATAGACACAGTACCAGAATACAAACAATTAACTATAAAAGGAAAAAACAAACTCGCGTTCAATACATTAGGCGTAGCGCTCTACAAAACATGGCTCGGCAGATTATATTTCAACTTAAACTATTTATTTAGTTTGTTATTAATGAAATATTTTCCGTATTTAGCCTTCATTAGGTTCGGCATTTCAGAATCGTTTGTTAATATATTTGTAGAAGACCCGAAGGACGATGAGACGCCAAAACCAAACTCTGAGTATTATAAGGAAAAAGCACCAAGGCCTTGGTACAAAGAAGTGTTATCTTTGTTATGGTGAATTGACACATAGAGCCGGCACAGAAATGCATTTATATGAAGAAACCCAAAAAACACGGTTTACACAATAATCTAGAAAGGTGTTATATACATTATTGAACAAATAACATATACCCACACCGGTTTTATATTGTAAAACGTTATTGAACAAAATGTAACATTCAGTGTGGAAACGAAAATAAAACTGTTACCATGAATGTTATATTTTGTTCAATAACGTTATATAACACCGGTGTAGGAGTAACTGTTTTAATGTTACAATGAATGTTATATTTTGTTCAATAACGTTATATAACACCGGTGTGGGAGCACCTTGTTATATTCCAAATAGTAAAATAAAATAAATAAAATCATTTATTTTGCAAGTAGATTTACAAGAAATACTTTTACTTTTACTAGTAGTAGTAATAGTCGCACACAGATAGATACGCACTAGCGCAGCGGTTTATTTAGTATGCAACCGCTTGTATCTATAAGCAGTTAACCGCGTAACCGTATATGTGCGGATAGACACAAGTTTTATCATGTAATGTAACACAATACAACGTAGTTAGGGTTAACTAGATCAAATGATTGCTCATTTAGTTATTTTAATAATCGACATTTATTATTTTTATATAAGTAAGTACATAAACTTATTTTGACATTATATTTTAATTGTTATACCTAAGTAGTTACTATGTGGCGTGTTGAAAAAAAAAGTAAGTCAATAAAAGACAGGGTTTCAAACCATTTTGTGACTATATTGTACGAATTATTCGTTCATGAAATTTAATTTTTATATTATAAATGTATATTTTATACATTTATAAAATTATGGTGATAGATATACATATGTTATACCTAAAAGAAAGACTATTTATATACTTACTATTTTACAAGTGAACAATTTCTTCCCATTGTATAGAAATTAAAAATAACTTTCATGAAACTTATCTAACTGACGGTTTTCTTACATGATTTACGGAAGAAACACACAGATATAAAAAAAACTTTTCACTATTCAAGTAAGTCTTATAATATAAATAGACACAAGTTATCTAGAATAAGTGACAAATAATTTTTGTAAATGTTTTTAAACACAGGCGTCCTTGACTTTTAAATAGGTACTTTGTAAACGTAAGACAAGTTTTCTAGTTGATAAGAAAAGTCGTTGATAAATAAATTAATGGAAATAATGGTATTTTTGTCAAAATAAAGAGTTGTTTTGCTTCCGTGAGCCTGTTTTTATGTAGATAAGACAAACTTGTTGGTTTCACTGCACCCTTCTCAAATAATTTACATACATTAAAAAGTTCTATTGATTTTTTTTCATGGCTTAACAATTTTATATGAATTAATTCTTAAACTTTAAAAGATAGAGAATACTTATTGGAAGTATGAAAAAAACCATCGAAAGAGCTTGTCTATGAGGCCTATTTGAATAAAAATATTTGATTATTAATATTTTTATAATGTAATTATAATGTAATTATAAAAATATTTGTATAATTTATATAATGTAATGAAGAATTCTATAAGAAAAAAAGTACATAATTAATTTTGGCGCTTACGTCATTTAATTTTAATTCAGAGTTTAAACGGCGAAAGTTGAAATGGATGATCTCAACTTTCGCCGTTTAAACTATGTACACCATTCTCGCTCACTAATTCATATCAAATATCGTAGTGATTTTTATCGGCGCGTACGCCTCCTGCACTGTTACCCCCTCAATATTATTATGGCCTATATACATATAAAATATTATCTTATCGCTATGGCATTATTTTCTAATCATTAAAAAAGGATAAAAATTATATCTGTGGAAATAATGATGCAATATCAATGTTATCTATTCATTACAATAAAAAATGCAATTAATCATACGTTTAGGTGTGACATTTACTATTCGTTATTATTTCTTATAGACGTTGTATGTATTTGTGTATGCACCGATACAATAACAATGTTCATATTGTGAAAAACAAAGACGAACATTTTTATTTTCTTGAAACTAATGTATCTTAATCCGGAAAAAATATAAATTGCCTTATATGACGATTTGATTTGTGTGGATGCACCTATATTAATATGCGTGTACGCAAAACTGTGAATCGGTGTGATAAGAATTAGCAACGGAGAAAACAGCGCCGCGTATCGCAGAGATGCAATTTAATTATAATCGTGCATGGTTTAAAGAAAATATGTAGTTCTTGAAGTAGCCGCTAGAGGCACTGTGAATATCTATGAAATAAACAGTGCCTCTAGCGACGACTTCAAGAACTACATATTTTCGTAACGTTTTTACGCTATCGCTAGCAGTCAGTACAAAAACTTGGTAATCAATTCGTGGGAGCTCGTAGATTATGACGATGCTAATTACAATTTTGTGTACAAGATCTACACCGTGCTACAACTTTACTTGGGGTCGCAACTATATCTATTGAGAGCACAAATGCAAGGGTAGATCTTATTAAATATCCATAATGAACTATTACCACCAACCGGCTTGTATCGGATCCGAACAGATTTTACAATAATTATGTATGTGAAGTCCACCTACCACACCGCGCACAACAGCTGGCCCAGTCCCACTATTCTCGTCTCGCTCAATTCCTATTTTGTATGAGTGGGACAGAGCTTGAGATTGTAAATGTTTTACTCTTTGAGCCTGACCGAGAGCGGCTTCACACGCGATATTACCCGAAAGTATGCGATGATTGTTACATGTTTTAGGCTAAGTTCATATGACCGCGCGGAACTACTAACCGCGCGGTACAAGACCAAAGTAAACGGTGATTATCGTCTACATTACCGCGCGGTACCGCGCGACAACGCCCGGCGCGCCGTACATATGCCGTCATGTGAACGCCTCAACCGCGCGGTTTCGCGGGGTCATATAAACTTAGCCTTAATATCGTTTAAATACTGTCGATCCAACGCCAGTCGTTTGGTGGAAATCATCCTATTGTGTTTCCTATAATATGAGAATAATAAAATATTATTTTCTTAATATCGTTTATTTTTATTTGTTATCCTTTTTAATCTGTATACATTTATTTCATTACTTTCTACTGTGAGAACATTTTTCCACAAAGAATAATTTAATCAATAAGATTCCGGTTCGGAGAGGAGCAAATATCGCTTTTAAAATAGTACTAGCTGGCCCGGCAAACTTTGTTCCGCCTTAGAAGCACTACCCTACCCCTCCCCTACCCTACCCTAACGGGATAAAAAGTATCCTATGTACTGCTCCTGGTTCTAAGCTACCTCTCCACCAATTTTCAGCCGTTCTTGAGTTATAAATGGTGTAACTAACACGACTTCCTTTTGAATCATTGTATATTATGATGGTTTATAATTCAGTTTGCGTTGGAGTTAGGTATATCGACATTGTCAATAAGACAAGAAATAAAATCGAATGTCAATGACACAAAACACTATTATAAACAAAAAAATAAAATGTCATTTCCACTCCGAACCGGTTGGTCTGAACAAAAAAGATTACATCTACGAAAAGTACTGTTTTTAAGCTACTGCATAGCTTTTATCGCGGGCTTTGAGCGCGGCGTCCGAATCAAGAAATTCCATAACGAAAATAAAACAACACCCCCCACTCCGCGCGGCGTTGAACGCCGTGCATCGTCTAACGTCGTTTCAGTTCGGCAGACTTCGGCACGGTGTTTGTGTGCGTGCGTCTAGACGTATGCGTGTAGACTAGCTGCTAATTGCTCATAACTGATTCTATCTCGTTTAGACACGATGCTAGGTGAGACAGCGTGCTTTTTGGCCGCGTCCACGAGTGAGTTCGAGCCCGCGACTATGCAATAGCTTTACCGCGGCAGTCCCCGAGTGCCACACGTTTTTCTATTCAAACATTTTCCTATGCGAACAAAACAATACTTAATTAGTCCACTATACAATAATAATCTATTACATTCAATAAATTAAAGAGCACATGAAGAGCTTAACATACATTTAATACAGACGAAAATTACATTTACTTGAAGAAATCTTGCGCTTTTAACCTTGTACGTTTTGCTACGTTTATGTTTAACAGATTATCTGTTAGGTTATTTTCAGGTGCATCTTCGGTAGCAGGCAGTGGCGTCTTATTCGCAGTGGCAACTAATGGTGACCTACATGTCCTTTTAGGTGTCCCGTGTGATATGCCCGTCAGTTTCAGTCGCGGCGACAAGAGATGTTTGGCAGCCAACTTTCTTGCTGCCGGCGACATGCTAGCCAGACGCTCTGTGTTTGTTCTGAAACTGTTTTTATAATAAATTTTAATTGTTAAAATAGAAATTATGATAATTTATATGTATATTATCTACTATAGGTATGTTTACCATCAGGCGGGCCGTATGCTTGTTTGCCACCTTTGTGGAAAAAATTAATACTAGTCGCCAACAAGGCTGCTTCGCGCTGACGTTTAACGAAGTTCGAAACTGACACTTATTACTTAGTGCATGACGAAATCTATTTTCAATTGTTTTATAAGCTTTGAGTTGCGTTGTTGGCGCGTAGTATAACGCCCCGCCTCGGCTTCCAATGGGGTTGTGGCATGGGTTTACTAAGGATGCCTATTGAAAAAAAAAACTTATAATATATACTAAGTTAACCGGGGGACTGTGGCTTCACAACGGTGAAAGAATTTTTGAAATCGGTCCAGTAGTTTTTGAGTTAATTCGTTACAAACAATAATACTAATCTTTTCTCTGTATACTGTTAGTATCATAGATTTAGTATATACTAGCGTACCTATAGATCGGCTTTGGTTGATTAAGGCGAGACCAAAAACATAATATACTAGTGTGCGTGGAATGTACATGTGTGCAAGCAAGATATATAATTTTGTGGATTTTCCTTTTAGTTTGAGTTACATCTAGGCACTGCACATGTAACCATATTTAATCACGTCTATAATTAACACCAAAACTACACTTAAAAATCATAAAATTTGTAAATATAAGTGGGATTTGTTTTAACATGACTGACGTTAGGGCGATACAAATCCATAGCGTGTATAGGAAAAATGGTCTCGTCTATCTATCTCGCTCTAACAAACGCGTATGCTATGATCTATCTCTTTTGCATTGCAAATCTTCTTACGCTAGTAAGTTATAATAAATCTATGGTTAGTATATATAAAAGAATTCCAACCTGGGCGTGTGCGGCGCCTGCCGCGGCGTGGTGGGCCGGCGCCGGCGCGCGGCCTGCTCGGCCAGCTGCAGCGCGATGCGCTCGCGGGCGCCGCCCTCCAGCATGCGGTACGCCGCGCCCGCGCCCACTCTGCGATGCACGACATTTCATTATAAATTCATTTATATATAGGGACATGTCCCGACCGGGATTCCAACCCGGGACCTCCTGGGTGGCGGACCGGCATGGTAACCATTACGCCACGAAAGTAGTCGGATTTAAATTCTTCGAATACAGCGCCATCTATATTTAGAAAGCAGAACAAATATCAGCAACGCGTGACGTTTAAATATACGAGATACATAACCTAAACATAAATAAATATACTTGGGACGAATCACACAACGCCATCTAGTCCCAAACTAAGTAACTAGCCAACCCATGTACTAGATTGCTGATATCTTTCTGGTCGTTCCTTCATGTCTGAAGATCGTGCGTGGTGCCATGCGTGGCCATGGTGGAATTTCATTCAAGAATGGATGACTGATATGAATGAAGATGAATGGATGAAAGAAGACTGTCTCCATCGAACATCGACCTCTGTCGTTGACAATTTTGGCGATTTGGTAGATTGTTGATACATAAATACTTTTTTTTTGTAAATAATTACTTATTATACATAAATAAACATTGTAGAAGAAGAAGTAGATTCTTAGTCGATATTAGTTGTAGAGGTATGGTATACTTACGCTGGCAGCGGCGTGTCCCCGCCATCGAGCCGGAAGGGCGTGCCCTCGATCTCGCCCCAGGTCATGAGCGGCGACTGGTCGGGCCCGTCGCCCGGCCGCGGCGACGGCGTGCCCAGGAACGGGTAGTCGCCCTGGCCCTTCTCCGTCGAGATGCTCACGCCGTCCACGCCTATCTTGCCAGTTACGCTTGCACCCTATATAGATAACATATTATGCCTTTATTTCTAACAACTCTTAAAAAACTATGTTCATGACATTCTAAATCTATTCTATGGTAATAGATATCAGATTTTATTTTTATTTTTAACAAAAATAATCATCAATTTCTAATATGATGTTTTTATTTTGTTCTTTTATTTTTTGTCAGCGTGCAGTCTGGCAAAGGCCTCTGTATTGATATACTTGTTAAAAAAATAACCCCTTTTACTAATTAATAAAAGGTACAATACCACCTCTACAGGCAATATCGCTTATGAAATTCGCATTGGTATTTCTCACACTCACATTACTGAGGAGAAAGCCATTTTAATTTTTCCAACTCATTTAAATGGAATCCACATTGTACATTGTGACCAGTCAACAAATGGAAAAGGTAACCAGAGGGACGTAAAGTTACGACGGTTTTTGTCTAACTTATAGGAATGATAAGTGTCAAAATAATAAAACATGTTCCTATCTTTTAATTATAAAAAATGTTCCTATATATTTATTTTATTTGGTTTTCTACTCGCCTGGCTCTTGGCAATAGCTGAAATCGCCTCCTTATTCTTGACATGGTCGAAGGGCTCCGCGCGCAGTCGCGTGTTGTGGTGACGCAACTCGGGCTTCTCTGGCGGCAACTGCCCGCTGTCACCGTCCGGGACGTACATTATGAAGTTCTTCGCTTTATAACGCCAAGTGTCCAACTAAAAAAAATATATTTGAAATATTGTTAATTTTAAATTTTATGGAAAAACGGTATGTAATTAGTCTTGTAATTGAAATAGTTTATTTTTTTTTAATGATTTTAAAGATAGCTTTTAGCAATAAGGCCTCCTTTTTTGGGATTACACTAAACTGTAAATTGTCCACATTAATTATTTTATGTTTTTGTTGCATATCCATACAAATATTATAAAATTAAATGCGAAAGGTGTGTTTGTTTGTTTGTCCTTCTTTCACGTCGAAAGTAACGAACAGATTGATATGCTTTTTTTTTAGATTGATTAAGGTCGGTAGTGACATAGGCTCCTTTTTATCCCGGAAAATCATCTATCAATCACTACGCGGGCGAAGCCGCGGGTAACTGCTAGTTACAAATAAAACATATTTTATCTATATTAATTAAATTCTATACCTCTATCTGCCTATTAGTCTGATCAGCCTGTTGTTCTATGGAGGGTAAAGCTAGTGCTGAATCAGCTAATGCGATAGATGACACTTCAGATTCAAACTGTGATGCGAGTTTGTTCGCACGTTTCTTGTCCTCCATTGCGATCACACGGTCATAACTTGCATTATCTTCACTTGTGTGGTTTGCTAGGAATGAATCTGTAATAAACAAATAAATTGTACAGGAACTAATTAATTGCCTTTGGCTAATTGTAATCTCAGGACATAAAAAGTTTCCCACAAATTAAGTTTTTTTTCTCCGTTAATGTCTGACGATGGCGGTTGCTTCAAGTAAAAATCTGTATTTCCGCCAATTAAACTTATACTTTTTAGTTAGAAAATCTTCATAAAAAAAATCAAATCATTCATTTTCTTTCTAATTTCAAATACATAGTTCTTTGTACAGTCGGGTGCATGTCGACCTTTACACTTGCAGTACAAATTTGGCTCTAATAACATAGAACTTAAGAACGGCACAAAGTCTGATATGTAAAGGTTGACCTGCTCTTGACTGTACATCATTTTAAAACGGAACAAAACAAAATTAAATTAAGATTGTGTGTGACTGGCAACTGAAGTCCTCTAATGAATTTGTAATCAGGATGATGTTGGTAGGAAGAAAAAAATGTGGTACTCTATCTATGCATCTGTTTACCTTTTGCCAAAGAATAATGCAAGAAACCCAAATTCTTACCCAAGGAGTGTCTGTCAATAATGTCCTTTGGTCTCTCATCTTCGTTATCCCCGGTGGTACTATCAGGTACCATCTGTGTGACCGTTGATGACGGGCTAAACGGACGGTGTAATCCAGGGGTGTCAAATGTTGCTGGTGAATTATCTATAACAAAATAAAAGAATAAAAAAATAATTTTTATCACTAAAAAATCACTCAGACTTACGTTTACTGATGGAAAAAGTATGATAACTATAGTATGAAGTGACTGGATTACAGGTACTCCAGAAATAATAAGAAAAATTTTATTTACTATTTTTGAATGTATTTAATATAAACCCATGGTTTTGATTCCCGCAGGGGGCAAAACATTAATGTTATGTCATTTCATTTTGTCTTAAGTATTTTCTAGATATATCTGTCATCTGCTACCCACAACACAAGCCGATTAAGCCTAGTTTACTTTGGGAACAGGTGTGGCTGTGTGAATTGTATACATACAACAAAAAATAAATTATAATTCAATGAAGTGAAATTCAATTGCTCTACTTACATGGCTCAGTGGGAGGCCGATGTCCACTATACTTCCTCGTTATTTCTCGTAGCCTCGCATAATCTTTGTTTTCAGTGGCTTCCAAAAATTCATTTTGTGCCTTCAATTTTTCCAAATCAGGGAAAAAATCCCTTTGTATAATTTTAGCAATACCCTGTAATATAAATAATAATTTTAGTATCTTTAAAATAAAAAATGTTTATATTTAAAAAAGTACTTGTACAGTAGGATAATAATAAATAATACTAGTTTCAACAGTACAGTCGCCTCGAGGATAGCAGGACCATCTTTAGGATGATTTTTGGTTGCAGCATCCAACATCCTAGGGGACACATGTGGCTCTAATAAACAAAAACCGTGTTTGGTAACAAAGAAAGGGACGGAGCTGACAAAAGATCCGCCTAAAAGATGTGCAAGCGATTTTTTTCTAAAATGGTCCTCCTATCTTCGAGGCCACCGTACATATTTATACCGCATTGGGTTTTATGATCTTTGACAAAGGGACTGTTTCATTTCCACAACATATTGTGAAGGGCAGGTATGATGTTCTTAAGAATAAACAATTACAAATCTGAAATAAATGGCAGAGCCATAGCAGTCAAGGGCGACTCTCAATGAATTTAAATGTTCACTATACTACACAAGTGGGTGGATCTAAGCCTAGGCTTCTGGCTTAGCATGCAAACTCATAAATTATGACACTGGCACGCTAAATCACAATAGAAATTTTAAATACGAATTTAAAATAGCAAAAATATACGAATCAGATGAAAATATCATAATTTGTTAGAACACAAATGGTTACAATATGGTGCAACATTGAACATAGGTATTGTATACAAAGCCTTATGGACACTCTCTGACCATAAAAAGATGTTTAAAAGGGGGTTGTATTTAGTAATAATCGTCAATTATGTACAAATTACCTCTACATAGACTTCCTCATCCAGAACTAGAGCTTTTTTCATTGGTTTTTTCTTGGGCACGAGTGGAACTTTGAACACGGAGCTCTCACTCTTTAATAATTCCATATTTTCCAACGCTGCTTCTCCAGGTCGAATAGGTTTGTCCTCGTCGCCCATTTTTACATTTACTTTCAATCACAATGATTCTAAATGAAATTATGTTTTGTAAAACAACACAGCCAGCCATGGACTTTTTATTTGTTAATTTTGACAGATTTTATTCGAAGAAAATTTGACGTTCGTGTTAAATTGTTGCCATCGTTGATAAATTTGTTAGCACTTTATTGTTAAGAGTTTACTGTCACCGTCTTCGACGAGGAACAATGTCATGTGTCCTGTCTGACATGACCAAATCGTTCTGCAAAGAACATGTATTCAAAACATAAAAAAGTTCTGTTTAAAAAAAAGTACAACTGTCAAAGAAATTAACTGTCAAATTTCGCTTGGGTATTGGAGGCCCGTGGGTTAACTGCTTATTCGTGTACTCCTTTCACTTTTTATTTATTGAAATCGTGTTTAATATAATTTATTCGTGTCTAATTATATACCTTCTAAGTTCATACGCAGCATTAATTATGTGTCCACCATAATAGTGTCTAAAGAGTGTTATTGAGGTGTCAAAATGGGTTTAGACTTTGATGTTTTGGAGTTTTGTAAAAAACTGAAGCAAAACCGGCCTCCGCCGTACAAATGTCCGCTGGAGAAGTGCGATAAAGTATACAAGAGTTTGTGTGGATTACAGTATCATTTGGTAAATTATGATCATGATAACCCGACGCCGGCGACGCCTGCTGTCGCTAGCCATCGGAAAAAGGGTTGGCGGACCAGGGCGCCTGTGTCTACCGGTGATATAGCACTGCAAAGCCCGCCAAAAGAGGCTCTAACTTTCGCGGAAGCACAAAAAGTGGTACAGTTTGAAATTGAGGGGAAGATCAGCAGAATACCAATTGATCAGCCTCTGCCTATTATGTCTTTGGAGGACTGGGAGAAAAAGAATGGTGAACTTGATAAACCTATTCCGTTCAATGAGCCGATACCTGAGCCCCACGTGAAGTTACCTGAAGCTAGTTTTAAGGTTTGTTTGAGTTTAGTTTTTATCATAAAAATATATCAACCACCAATGGAATCACCATAACTTATTCATTCCTACAAAAGTCTATTTATCTGATA
Organism: Endotricha flammealis; assembly: GCA_905163395.2. Lineage (NCBI taxonomy): Eukaryota > Metazoa > Arthropoda > Insecta > Lepidoptera > Pyralidae > Endotricha > Endotricha flammealis. Next base: position 4,508,388 of record LR990873.1, read on the forward strand.
GATAGGATAACTAAAACTTATGTAACCAGTCTATAATCAAATCAAATCTTTATTTTGTTTAAATTGTAACTCTATGGTTTGAAAATTACATAAAAGCATCAAGCAAGTATTTATATTTAACCAGAAACTTGCATAAATATCTTTTCTATTCAGTTAATACCAGACTACAACGAAAGAGTGTGTGATGCACCACAACGTCCTAATGCCTACATACGTTTTATTGAGAAATCGGCCGAGGAGCTTGATGGCGAAGTAGAATATGATGTAGACGAAGAAGATACAGCCTGGCTGGCTATTGTTAATAAGGCGAGGGTTAAGCAAGGCTTGGCTCCAGTGTCCGTTGATACCTTAGAACTGCTTATGGACCGTTTAGAAAAGGAGTCTTACTTTCAGGTAACTTTTTGTTTTTAAACATTATTTAGTTAAGTTGTAAATTATGCAGAGAAAAAAATATATTTTAATTATATGAATTCTTATGAGTTCTAATTGTTATTATTGTATATTATATATTATAGTATAGAGCAAACTGGATGAAAAATGTGATGTCCAATTGTTATGTTAATTTAAATAAAATAATATTACTTATAGCAAATTATTTTAACTGATGCACAAAATTTTTGATGAAAAGTCATATATGGGGGAAGGCTATATCCATCAGTGGCTTTCTTGTAGCTGACATGACATAACAAGACCCTGTATTATCTTCCAGGCTTCACAAACTGGTCAACAAACAGCGGCAACTGTAGATGAGGACGCTGTATGCTGCATCTGTATGGACGGAGAGTGCCAAAACACCAACGTGATCCTATTCTGTGATATGTGCAACCTTGCTGTACACCAGGATTGCTATGGCGTAAGTAATGAATTGTCTTCTACAGCCATACGGTTGGGTCGGACGACCCCATGGTTCGAGCTGAGCAGATACCTATTTGTTGTCTTATCTACATTTTAAATTTTATGGATGTTAGTTATGTTTTAAGTTCTTAATTAAATATAAAAATGTAAATTAGTTAAAGAAAATAAATAAACCATTTTCTTTCTTCTTTCTTATTTTCTTTTCTTTTATGTTGAATTGTTTTAATTTTGAGAAAACCCATTAATCCATCATAATAAATTTTTAGTTTTTATTCAAAATTCTCCGGTTTTTTAATATTTCACTATTCCATGGACATTGAAAAAATCCACTATGTATTTTTTTTAGGTCCCATACATTCCAGAAGGCCAATGGTTGTGCAGGCGTTGTCTGCAATCTCCATCGCGTCTTGTCAACTGCGTACTGTGTCCAAATACGGGAGGTAAGTAAAATATTTAAAGAATAGAATAAAACTGCGCATTTGTTTGCGTGTATCCTGTTCTCTCATGGGAATTTCGAAAAATTCTTGTATGTATTATAGAATTATACATTTAACTTTCCTCTTGAGTCACTCTATCTATTGCACACAATGATCCATAAGTTAATAATTATGTACTCCTTAATTTTCGAAATGGTATAGTTTGTAATTTCATCGGAAAAGAAATGACAAAAAAAAATCCAGTTACGCCCTTTTTTGTCATTTAATTTATGTTTTAACAATAAGGAACTAAAATTAGGTACTTACAATTTTCAGGTGCATTCAAACAAACTGACCAGGGCACGTGGGCTCATGTGGTTTGTGCACTGTGGATACCAGAAGTGCGCTTCGCCAACACCGTATTTTTAGAGCCAATAGGTAAGTGTAATACATAGATTAGGAACTGTAATTTTTATGCTACACAAGATAGAATAAATAAATCTCGTTTTTGAACCTTATCTGTGTAAATATATGGTTAAATTTATGGTAATGAGTAAATTGCAATCAATTAAGTACATAAATAAGTATGCAGTAGATTACGATTCAAGTTTTAATTTTTTCGTGTGCTTCCCGCATTAAGTGTCAACTGCAGGTAGCTGGTGTCAGTGTTTTTAAGTTACCTAACGGTCACTGACTTCGTAATGGGATGTGTATTATAAATAAATAAATATATAGGGATAATTCACACAGATTGAGCTAGCTCGAAGTAAGTTCGAAACTTGTGTTATGGGATATTAACTCAAACAATATTATATTTTTATAACAAATACATATATAGATAAACATCCAAGACCCGAGGCCATTCAGATTTTTTTAAATGTTTTTTTATACCACAAAGGTGGCAAACAAGCTTACGGTTCGCCTGATGGTGTACTACCTCAGCGTAGCTTTGTTCCACTAATTTTTCTGATCCATTTTTTTAATATTTTTCTGTAAGAACCTTTTTTCAGGTTTTTTTGTAGTTTTCTATACTCTGTGTATTCAATCGGACATTCAATCAGCCAAATCGGTCTAGCCGTTCTCAAGTTGTGGTGTGACAACGGGAAACGGGATTCATTTGTATTTATTTTTTATATATTATTATATAGATTACTTATTTTGAAAGCAGTTTTCTCCTCTTTCCCATTTTAATTTTTCATGCAAGTCAAGTTTGGTTAACAGAAACTTTGTATTACAGACTCGATCGAGATGATTCCGGCGGCGCGCTGGAAGCTGCAGTGCATGGTGTGCAAGCAGCGCGGCGCCGGCGCATGCATCCAGTGCCACAAGAGCAGCTGCTACTCCGCCTTCCACGTCACTTGCGCCCAGCAGGCCGGGTGAGAGATCCTTTTTTTATACTACAAAGGTGGCAAACAGGCATTCGGCCGGCCTGATGGTAAGTCGTCACCGTTGCCTATAGACGCTTGCAATACCGGAGGTATCACTCACACGTTGCCAAAAACCCCCAAGTGGAGACTTGAATCACCGTAGGAAGGCTATGATCTTCTGTAAGGTGGAGGTCCTTCCCCAGACGGTCTGCTCCGATTTAAGATTATCCGCGATGCCCTACTTCTCTTAAAAATCCTTAATAATATTATAAAGACGTAATCGAAGCTTGCATTTTTATTAATTATCGATTAAATACATTGAGAATTACATGAGAAAACTTATTCTTACTACATTTAGGTTTCAGGTTTCACTGCAACTGACTGCACGTTTATGTGCGCTCGCGCATGTTTTTGGTTAGATATATCTATAGCCTCTGAAAACACACATACATTTTTTTATTCCTTTTGAACTTTTTAATTTCACCATTGTCCATTTGAAAAGAGTAACTTCAAAGCATTTTGACATGTTTAATTTATTGTGACATTATTCGTAGGACATATTTTCCACGAGTGATTTTTATTGTAATATTATGTGCAGGTTATATATGAAAATGGAGGCGGCTGGCTCGGGCCGCGACCCCAGTCAGCCGGTACAAGTTGCTAAGATGGCCTACTGCGATGCTCATACGCCTGCACACATTTTACAGGTAAAAAAGATTTTTCTTTAGCACGCACGAATAACTTTTTGTATATTCATATTCTATCTATCTATCTACTTTTTACTTGCAGGAACGCCGTGCCCTCGAATCCGAAGGCGAGTCAAAGTCAACAGATCTGTCGGCCATCAGGCAGAAAGGTCGTGAGAAGATAATCCAAGCGCGGCGCGTGTTGGCGTTGTCTCGCGCCAGGGCGCCCCTAGTGGCGGTCCCGGCGCTGGCGGCGGAGCGCGTCGCGGGCGTGGCGCGGCGCGCGCCGCCGCAGCTGCTGAAGCGGCTCCTGCCGTACTGGACGCTGAAGCGGCACAGCCGCAACGGCGCGCCGCTGCTGAGGCGCCTGCAGAGCCTGGCCACGCACCACGGCTCCAGGGGCATCCAGGACGGCACGGTCAACGTGCGCGAGCTCTGCAACCAGCTCAAGTACTGGCAGAGGATAAGGCAGGACCTGGAACGAGCTAGGTACCACTCGCACATTCTTACGATCCGCGCCACGACTACTGTGTTCATTACCATTGGCCTTTCATTCGTCCTAATTCTTAATATTTCCTCTATTTTTCCCAAAAGTTAATCTAAGTTTTGTCTATATTCGGTAAAGATTGCTGTGCGAGCTGGTCCGCAAACGCGAACGCCTAAAGGCGGAATACACGCGCGTGTGGGAGCGCTGCGTGCTGCACTCGCTGCGGCCCGAACGCGCCGCATTGCACAAACTACTGCGTTTGTTGCGACAGAGAGACGCCAGCGACATCTTCACAGAGCCCGTCGATCTTCAAGAGGTGAGAAATAAACCTATTGCATGTTTTACAGGAGTTTATATCCGGCTCGAAGGACCATGTTTGGAGTGTTCAAAACAATTTTCTAAATGATAGACTGTGTAATATTGCGGCGGAGTTTACCCTAATACTTCTTGTGGATTTTTTAGTTTGCAGTATGTTATTAAATCCTAGCTAGAACATACTTCTAATAAAATACTAAATAGGTTCATTTTCACTTTTAAAATTTTAGTAATGCTAATAATTCATTTTTTAGTTTATATCACAATTTGTCATTAAAGAAATATGAACAACAGTTTTGGGGTTTTATAACAGTTATGAATTGGGTACTTCAATAAAAATTTACGAGAGTATAATAAAAATAAAAGTGGTCTCCATTAGATGCTGACCTGGTAAATACTTCATATATAATACAATCAAAGCGATAACAATGAAGTCTGACGTTGCGTACAGCGCCTGAGGATCTATTCTCGTTACAAAAGCAGTTTCAATCTAGTCTCAAAATCACGCCCTCAATTTTTTGTATGAGTGAAATAGCTCTTGACATTGACACGAGATTTTAACTATTTGTGTTACGAGAATAGACTTTTCTTATAATTAATTTTTTTCTACAGGTACCAGATTACAGTAGCATAGTAAAACACCCGATGGACCTTAGTACGATGGGTAAAAAGCTCGACAGAGGCGCCTACAAGACGATCGATGACGTCGAAACAGACTTCCAACTCATGATTGATAATTGTTTAACTTATAACAACAAGGATACCGTATTCTACAAGTTAGTCATATTCATTTTAAACTTTTTTTAGTATTATACTACTAAGGTGGCAAACAAGCATACGGTCCGCCTGATGGTAAGCATCACCGTAGCCCATAGACGCTTGCAATACCGGGAGTATCACTCACGCGTTGCCTACCCTCCCAACCCCCCCAAGTGGAGCTCTGGAGACCTTACTCACCGTAGGAACACAACATGGCCGAGACCAATGGTATTTGGCTACGATCTTCTGTAAGATGGAGGTCCTTCCCCAGTCGGGCTGCTCCGATTTGAGCGGATTATCCGCTGTGTCCTACCTCTCTTATTAGTATTAGTTTTTTACTTCAGTATTTCATGATTATGTCTCGTCCACAGGCCTGACAGCATACATTATTTAGTAAACTGAGATCGGAGACTTTTAGAGGGAGACGAAATTTAATTCCTAATGAATATAGAAAAAAATGGAAAGTAAATGAATACAACAAGCAGCTAATAGTAAATGCCAATTGTTAATTTTTATAGTTGTTTTCAGCTCAACGAGAACTATTTCAAAAAAATATTTTGAAGCCTAGCTGGGCTTAAAAATAAATTTGTAAATATTTCGGGGAGGATTTTTTCATTAAAAGTAGATGGTAGAATTAACCTAATGATTCCAGTAATTATTGTTTGTAATTCTGCTTAATATTTTATGCCAATCGTGAATTTTTTTTTCAGAGCCGGTATAAAAATGCGCGAGCAATGTCTGCCTATATTCCGTCAAGCGCGTCGCGATGTGCGCGATGCGGGCATGGCGGCTCTTGCGGGTGCGGGCGACGCGGGCGCCAGTCCCGACCGCGACCGCGAGACCGCGTCTAGACGGAAGAGCTTCGACGCTCGATCGCGGGGCAGCTGGCGTAGTAGCAGTGACAGCGACAGGACTGCAGGTAATATTTCAGTCTCCAAAAGCGATGGAGTATCTTGTCAAGTATGGGATACACAAAACATTAACTAGTAGAGAACTTAGATAAATAAAATGATTCGAAATAAAAACCATTTTTAGTAGATTTGGAATCAATGTTCTAATAAGCGACAAAATCACACTTGACCTAAACTTATAACACGCGAGTGTGCTTTCTACGGAAAGCATCTACTTATTACTTTCGTTTACTAAAACGCAAATATTTTTTATATGATTTATATGACAATATTTATTTATTGACAGGTCCGATGAGTAATAAATATTCTGTAGCAGTCATTTAAATATATATAATTAATCTCAGATACAAGAAGCGAACGCGGCGTATCGGTGGCTCGCAGCGAACGACGCCGTGCCAGCTCGCACAGAGATCTCAACTCGGATGATGAAAATACGGTAAAATAGAATAATTTACTTAACCTTTTTTCAAGTGAACAGTGAACCTATGATCAGATCTAAAGGTTTAATTTTTAACTATGTATTTAGACTTCAGTTAAGAATTTCAATATATTGTTTACTAGTACTATGTCATACAGGTCTTCCTAGTACAGACACCTTTCATAGATTAGGTCTATTATGATGTATAAACTACAATAATGTGATGTGAAAATAATGTAAATCTGTCTCTGTGAGAGAACAAATAAACTATTAAACTAAACTTTACGATGAAGTTACGAAAAAAAAGTATATTATCTTTTAATCTTTTGCGCGCGAAGTCATCTAACAGTAGAACGCATTTGTTCGCAACCGGCGCTTCGTACGCGCGCGGCGCGTTAAAATTGCTCATAGAAGATGTGTTTATAATGGTCAGCTGCCGGAGTCGGGTCCCGGCGTGTCGGGTCGCGGCTGGCGACGCGGTCGCGGCCGCGGCCGGGGGCGCGGTCGCCGCGGGCGCAGAGGCCGCGCTAGAGGCGCCCTCTCTGCTGCCAGTCTTCTGCCCGATAACGGTTAGTAAGGAGTAACTTGTTGACATACATTGGAACAAGCCCACCACACATTCCCACCGCTCACGTGATCGATCTCCGCAGTAGATGATTTCTATACCATTTTACTAGAAATCGTTTACTGCGCAAGTCAAATCAGCAATCAATCAGGTCCGTTGATTTTATGAAAAAAATCTGCTTACAGATACGGCGACTTCGGGTTCGGAGACGCCTATTCCGCCGCCGGCCAGGAAGAGCGTCGAGCGTACCCACAAACTGGTAACTCCAGAGAAATCGCCCGTCAAACAAACTGAAGCTACACCCTCACCAAGTATGTATTTTAAAACATTGACGTGCAAAAGTATTTCTTGTAAATCTACTTGCAAAATATTTAAAAAACACTATATTTCAGGTTTGAGCTTAATGGGTGGTCTGCGCAAACCTACCCTCTTAGTTCCTTCATCCACTTTGACTGCGCCACCAAAAAGTTTCGGGGCTGACGGTATGTTTTCACGCTTTATAAAATCATAAATCTAGAGGACTAACGCGGTTTCAACCATAGTTTTAGTATATACTTACTAGCGTATAGATCGGCAATGCAAAAGAGATAGATCATAGCATACGCGTTTGTTAGAGCGAGATAGATAGGCGAGACCATTCTTCCTATACACGCTATCGGCCTGTGTCGGCCTGACGTCAGTCGTGTTAAACACAAATCCCACTTATTTTTACAAAATTTATAGTTTTTAAGTGTAGTTTTGGTGTTAATTAGACGTGATTAAATATGGTTCCCTGTGCAGTGCCTGGATGTAACTCAAACAAAAAGGAAATTCACAAAATTATAAATCTTGCTTGCACACATGGACATTACACACACACTAGTGTATTATGTTTTTAGTCTCGCCTCAATCAAACCATTGCCGATCTATACGCTAGTAAGTATATACTAAATCTATGGTTTCAACCGTGTAATCCCGTTATCCTCGTCTCCGGTGATTATGGGATAAAAACTATCATATGTGTTAATCCAGATTAGAAGCTACATGTATACCAAATTTCAAGTAAATCCATTTAGCAGTTTTTGCGTGATTCGTCCATAAACACTTTTCTGTTAATAATTTATTAGTAGAATTTGTAGGTTTGTATAATACAATGTACAATTTTTTTATTATCTATACTAATATTATAAAGAGGAAAGATTTGATTGTTTGTTTGTTTGAATTGAATAGATTCCGAAGCTACTAGACCGATTTCAAAAATTCCAGTAGAAATTACATTATCAGGGAGTGACATAGGCTATAGCTTTTCCCGAAATTCAATGTGGTTCCCACGGGAACGGGAAGGGAACTTCACGCGGACGAAGTCGCGGGCAAAAAAGCTAGTTAATTATAAACAAGTAAATTCATACAGCCACACACATCCACTCACTAAAAACCACGCACGGTTTATCTGTGACGTGGGGAGTCGCATATACATTTGACATAATCATAGGGTTAAGAGGACACACCTATGTCCTGGTTAAGTTTTGGGTTTGTTAAATAATGCTTTTTGAGTTCTCCTTTATAACGTACAGAGTTCAAATACAATTCTTGTAAGTGTTTTGCTAATTCATTTAAGTCAACGGGAATGACATAGTTTAACTTTCTGGTTCCGTAGACGTTGTTTGCTTTAGGTGGAACTTATTTGCTTATATTTAGATTTCTTAAATTATTTGGTCTAAGTTTAGAAAATAAATAATTAAGAGTAATAACTACTTCGCTACATATTCAACATCCTCTTCTCGTACCTATAGGGAGTACTATACTATTATAGTATTTGAGATCTACTTATATTTTCACCCGATTTGTTAGGTGTATGTTAGTTTGAAGTTTTATTATAATTTTGTCCTGAATTTTTATACTTTATTTTCATGTTTTTTTTTTTAGTTTTTTTCAACTTTTTTATTTATGATTTTGTTTATTGTAACCCCGTTGGGCACGATGTTGACGCGCAGCCTGTTTGCCCACGCTCTCAGCCAGTCTGGAGCCGTCGCCCAAGAAGAAGGGCAGAGGAAGGCCGCGCAAGCACGACAAGGACAAGCCGGAGACGTCGCCGGACTTCTTCAGGTTATACAATTATTTATTCATTTAAAAAAAACATTTACATAATAGATTTAAATAGTGTAGCTGTGCAAAAAATATTAACTTTTTGGGTACTGAACGACGAGGCGACGTCGGGACGATCTTGATTTTGACTGAAACCTCTGCGCCCTAGGTATATGTAACGAATCGGGGGGAGTGAAGGAAAGTGACAGAGAAGAAAGATGCGATATCCCCCGCCTCGCCCTGAACCTACCTAAGGTGGTGGTAGTGGTATGTAGGTTGGGACTTGAACAAAAAAAACTAATTGAGTGGTTGTGTGTGCAGAGCTGTGAGCGAAGGCAAGGCGCTGGTGCCGGCCTCCTTCCTGCAGTACCGCGGGCCGCCCGGCGAAGTTGGCTCCGACAGCGACCTCGCGCTCTCCAGGTAAACATTCCACCGACAAAACCTTACTACACAAAATGACCAATTTTATCTTCCTCAGTCCATATCAACAATCATCGAGTTCTTGAATATTTTTCTATTACTGTTACTATTTTAACAAAATATTTAAGTTCTGTATTTTTGTGTTTTGGCACTGATTTTTCTTTTCGCCATTACACTATTATAAACTGTCGTACGATATTAATTATCCTATTAAATGTATGCATTATTCTCTATTCTGTAGGTCCTCAAGCAGCAGCTCGGCGTGGTCCCAGTCCTGCTCGTCGTGCACGCACTACGACGACGACAACGGCTCCGGCTCCGACCGCTCATGCTCACTCTCTTCCACCGATGGGTAACTTTATTTATTTATATTTATTTATTGGTGTACAGTCAAGAGCAGGTCGACCTTTACATATTGAATTTTGTACCATTCTTAAGTTCTATGTCAAAAGAGCCAAAATTGTAACGCAAGTGTAAAACTCGACGTGCACCTGACTGTACAAAACAGACACACACAAACAATACAGAAAGTTGCATTTTTTTTGTAGTAAAAGGACAAGTTGTAACATCTTGACTATACAAACAAGAGTAACAATGTTACAGGAAAAATAATTTACAGGTAAAACATGGAACAAAGTCAGTTTACACACACAACAACACGTTATTGCGAATTATTTTTTATTGTCAAGTTGTTTCTTTTTTTTCTCAACGGCTTTCTACCTCTATTTTGTTTTTTTTTTATCTGAAAGCTACTTTTAATAATAAAATGTGAATGTTCAGTTCCAGTTACAACGACACAACATTAGACTCGACGGCGGAGGGCAGCTTGGCGCCGCGCAGACGCCGCTCGCGCCGAGCCGCGCCCAGGGACGGCGACGGCCCGGGCAGGGTGAGTGTCCAGTGCGCAGGAGGTCCCGGGTTCGAATCCCGGTCGGGACATGATGACAAACGAACCTTTTCCGATTAGCCTCTGGTCTTGGATGTTTATCTATATATGTATTTGTTATTAAAATATAGTATCGTTGAGTTAGTATCCCATAACACAAGTTTCGAACTTACTTTGGGGCTAGCTCAATCTGTGTGAATTGGTCCCATATATTTATTAATTTATTTACTTACAAGCAACGTTCACGCAATTCACGCACTACAAATCAAATCAAAAATACTTTATTCCGTAGGCCCTCGCGGGCACTTAGACACGTCAATTTTATTGTCCTTCTGTGTTAAATATAAAATATAAAAGCACCAACTACCTACTCTATAAACTACCACTATTTTGGAAACAAAGCAAAATGACTACTGGGGAAAGAAGTGGCGAAAGAAACCCAGTTACGGCCTTTTTGTCATTCAATTTTAGATTAGATTTACTACGCTGCATAATGCGGGTAGTGTGAGAATCGCCTCAGAAAGTAAGTTTATACTTTCGAGTAACAGTTTCATAAAATTCGTTACCAAATTCCATTCAACTTTGAGTTCATTTTGCGTCACGCCGTAAGACGTAACTAGTTTAAAGGCATCCGATATTGAATCCGCTATCGTATCCCACATATGCGTTCTCAGCCTACACTCTCGGGAAGTTAACCGAAGTACGCACGAAGTTAAATTGAAGACAGCGTCGGACAAAGAGCGTCTCACTCGTCCTCGCTCAATTTCGCGATATTATAGAGCTAGGATAGGAAAAATCAAGTTGACCAGGCGCATTGCTGTCGCATAGCTACTGATATAGATTACAAAGAGAACTTTTGTTGCTAATGAAATGTATTGCAGAGCCGCGGTACGCGATCTTCAGCTTCAAAAACACCAGTGAAAAATTCCCAGTCGGATATCCAGCTAGAGCCATTGCAGCTCGTGTGGGCTAAATGCAGGTTAGTGTTTAACTGTTGAAAGCGAATGCTCGCGGTATTGTTATTTATTTATTCATTCACAAACCTCGAACACTATATTTAAGCCTCGTAATCACTAGGAGTTAAATTGGTCAACTACGACGTCTCAGGTACAATGTTGCTACATTTTAGTTGTATTGAAATAAGTCCTGCGTCACGTAAAACTTTGTGCGTTACTGTTGCGCGATATGTTGGGAAAAATGTTGTCCCCCGATGTATCTGAGGCAAAAGCATTAAAATTCTGGAAACTTGAGAAAGTTTCCGGTGGCGCTTTGGTATGGTCACTACCAAAGCGCCGTCGAGTTGTCTTAATGACCATTAGCCAACAGCAGTAATTATATAATAATCATTTTCACACTGACGGACGATGATCCCTTCTTTACAGAGGCTATCCATGGTATCCAGCGCTAATAATCGACCCAAAGATACCAAAAGGCTTCGTGTACAACGGCGTACCACTTCCAGTCCCACCACAAGATGTGCTTAACCTCAAGAAAAATCACTCACACGAACCAGTGCTATACTTAGTATTATTCTTTGATGTAAAACGTACATGGCAATGGTTACCACCGAACAAACTAGAGCCATTGGGCATAGAAAAGAGCTTGGATCAATCGAAATTGATAGAATCAAGGAAACCGACAGATAGAAAAGCAGTTAAGAAGGCATACGGTGACGCTATGCAGTTCAGAAAACAAGTGGACGGAGATGATAAATGACACAGGTTTAGACATAGGTCTCGGAGGCCGCCTAGAAACAGGGCCTTCACTTTTGGTAATTTCTCACTTATGCATATAGGAACGCCCGATGATACAACGGATTCTAGTGATTAAACGCCTTTTTATATTGATTTTTTAATAAACAGATATTATATTTCACGAAGAGTATTTTGGCTATGAATATTAAGGCGTGCACATTGTTTATTATTGCGTGACAGCAACAGGAAGTAACCCTGTGTGGTGTAATATTTATATTCTACACTTTATGGTATTTTTTTATACCACAAAGGTGGCAAACAAGCATACGGCTGGCCTGATGGTAAGCCGTCACCGTAGCCTATAGACGCTTGCAATACCGGGAGTATCACTCGCGCGTTGCCAACCCTCCCAACCCCCCCAAGTGGAGGAGACCTTACTCACTGTAGGAACACAACATGGCTGAGACCAATGCTATTTGGCTACGATCTTCTGTAAGGTGGAGGTCCTTCCCCAGACGGGCTGCTCCGATTTGAACGGATTATCCGCTGTGCCCTAACCTCTCTTACTAATTATTATTTTATTTTACATTTTATTTAATGGTATTGTTTTTTTTATGGTTTTTACCTAAAATAAACGCATATTTAACTTAATTTACGTGTGCGTGAGCGATTTCACGAACGTTTCCGAGGTTACGCACACTACAATACCCATGTGTACTTTACAAGATTCATAGCCAAATGTTCTTCGTGAAATAGAATTCTGTACCTCATGTTTACATTGATCTTCTGCTGTGTAGTGGGTAGATACAGGCTGATGAGGAATGGGACGACATACACGGTTGCTTGAAGTTGTCAGCATGAACTACTTCAAACGGCGACCGCATAGTGAACTACAGTCATAGAATAAGTAATAACCCGAGGTAGAATGGCCACTCTCCGCCCCGCACCGAATCGCGTTACCTTAACCCAGGCGGGTATCGAGGCGGGTGCAGTCGTAAAGGTGTCCTACAGTCTACACACACGTATACGAAACCGCTCGAGCAGTTCAACTGCTTCGGTCGGTAGTGCGGTCAGCTTCAAGCTGTTGACTATGGCTGCAAGAGCGGTTCGTGTATGTTTCCATAATTAATATTGGATTTCAACTACTAGTAAAAGTATACTCGGGAAACTACCAAATTTTAAAATTCAATTGTTGGATAGCCTTTTATTGAGGAAGGCTATTAACGTTATGCTACACAGAATAAATTGCGTGATTTACCTATTCTGCTATAAACATATTATTATGAAATTAATATAAAAATGTAGGTAAAATTAAGATCTGTAATCTTTAAACAGTGAATTTTACAAAAATACTTTGAAATATCTTTTGCTAAATTGTTTAATAAAGGAATAAAAATAAACTTCATATTTCGTGGTACAAGGTAAAAGTATTGTAGGTGTAGGATACATTGATTGTATATTTCTTAGATTTAAATCGATTTGGTATGAAAAGGTATATTCAACAGATTTGTAAGGTATTGTAGTCGGTTTACAGAGGGATGTTCAACAGAGTAAGGTGTTGTAGTCATAGATTCGATGTTTTGAAATAATGAATTTATTACACTATAATAATTGAAATAGAAAATAAAATTAGATTTGTCAAATTTCCGATATGAATTTGACGATTGTTATCGAAAAACGACTGGTTGCTTTAGAAATTTATCGCGTTTGCATGAAATTTTGCGATATTACTGTCACGCATGCGGGCTGATTGGGTCTGCGTCCTATGGCGCGGATAGCAGGCACGCGGTGGTATTGAGCTAACACCCGCATGAAGTTCACGCACGCCGGTGAAAATATTGTAAACGACCTTCGCGTCTAAACCACAGTCAAAACATTATAAATAAGACTCGTATAAGGTGTGATTTGCTTTGTCTTCTTGAGAATTGTACATACGAGTAGATAAGATCTGTTTGTAATCGAATATTGTACTAAAATTATATCTACCTATATTATGAAATGTAAAGATCAGAAAAAATGTGTAAACGTAGATGAGAAATAGAGTAGTCATAGAAAAGGAAAAATAGAAGTTGCATAAAATCATACTACTGTACATGATAACTATTTTAAAAATTATAATAAAATAAAGGTTTACCGAGACAGTTTGCAGGTTAGGTTTCGCTCTTCGATTACCTTACTACTTCTACTTTTTTGTTCTTTGGGAGTAGGCATGATGAATAGAGTATCTACCCTAATATTACTTTAATAGAATTTGTGTTTGAATCATTGAAAACAGATTGATACCTGACACATACAGCATTTAAATACATTGCGTCTTTAATATTAAGTTGTTATTGTTTTATTATTTGTAAGTATATCGTTTGGTAACATGCTTGTTTTTTTTTAAATATACAATATAAAATTATTAAACTTTTTATTATAATATCCCTAATGAAAACTTGTTGGTCAGCAACACGTGATTCGTAATAATTTACGTGATTCGACCTGCGCTGTAGACGATTTCTATACCATTAGTAAAATACTTGCAACTTCGTTTGCGTATATCTCGCTTTAGCGTGGGAATTTTGAAAAATCCTTTCATAGTACACCCCTAGACGTCGTAAGGAACCTACATTCCAAATTTGGAATCTCTAGACCCAGCGGTTTGGGCTGTGCGTTGATATAAAGTAAATCAGTCAGGACTTTGACTTTTCTATTTCCAAAATAATAAAAGACCATTCATTAATTTACCGCACGACTTAAGCCACGACGACTGGTCGTTCACATAGTTTTTTAAGCCTTTAGAAAACATGCATTGAATGTATTCCATCTGTCTCATTTTTTAAGTAACAAGGTTTAAGATAATTTGTAATAAGAGTTCCATAAACATATATTGGTGTTGTTCGTAGCAGTTGTCTTAAGTGATTAGGTCTCGATGTATTGTTACATTCAGAAAACTTGATATTGTCTACTGCGCAAGTCAAATCAGCAATCAATCGGGTCTCATCTGCATACTAGGCATAACTTGAAGTAAATAGAGGACTCAGTTGTGGCTGATGATTATGATACAAATAATAAACAAAGAAACCTGTAAATCTATTTATTTATAAATTAAAATAACATTCAATAAAGACACTAAATCATATTAATAATGTTGATCCCAATGGAATATTTTTCCAGGGGTTGGTACAACAACAGTCGGTTGTTTGGGGGCTCTGAAAATAAACAAAATTGGCTATTATGAGAGATATTGATGGAAAAAATCAAATACAGAGGTGCTAATTCTGTTGTACATTTAACTAAACTAATTTTGACAGGACTAAAGTTGTTGTCCTTCCTTGGTTTACAATTAGTGACAAGGATAGCAACACTTCTAGTCCTGTCAAAAGTTTTTAAATTAGTTTAGTTAAAATTAGTTTTTTTAAGTTAGTTTAGTTAAATGTACAACAGAATTAGCACCAGAGGGTCCTATTTTCGTAACAAAAACATTTAAAATCTATTATTAATCTCTATTTTGTTCATACAAAATATAAACAAGCAAGATAGCTCTTGAGATTGAAACATTACATTGGAAAACATCCAACTATACTAGTCGCCAACAAGGCTGGCTGGAAGATGTAAAACGAAGTTCTAAACTCAAATATTACTCAGTGCCTAATGAATAGATTTTCAATTGTTTTATGAGTCCAAATTACGTAAAACGAAGTTCGAAACTCATACTTATTACTCAGTGCATAATGACAATCCAAATTTTGTTTATATCATTTTTTAACTGTTTATTTCTTGTGAGATTCAAATATATGGTCTTTGGTATAAGCAGTCATTGTTGGTCACTCAAGCACCTGTTATTGTTGAATATAATTTAATTGGGCATAATAAACCTTACCCTTTATCCGAGCTAGCCTCTAGAAGTTTCTTAGTTACATCCATTGGTGGCATGACATCCCTTCGGGCATCCCTCGAGTAGTAATAGTTGTGAGCATGCCTGGACATGAAAATACTTTATTTACTAGCAGGTCTACAGTTTACAATGTTGGTCTACAAGAACTACAAGAAGCAAGAAATTGAGTTTCACATTTAAACCCTTAATAAGCCAATTATGAATATAACATTGCATTATTTATTTGTAAAGCCTTTTTGTCCAACATAAATGTTATAACACAAAATTTGTTTGTTTGGAGTCTCACAAGAGATCCCTTAGTTCAACATGCCTTCGGGCAAAGGCCTCCTCAAAGTCCTTCCACTGTGTTCTATCTAGAGCTACCCTGCGCAAAAATTGCAGCATAGACACATTAAATTTATGGTGGTAACTTTTCTTAATTTTGTATGATCAGAATTCTGTAATGAAATGCTCCCTTATCTGATGTCAGATTGTTTTGACTCACTTGTGAGACACGCCGTCAGGTATTGCAGGCTGTGGTTGTGTCCTCGCAGACACAAGGGATTCGAAGCGTAGTGGAGTAGTATGTGTCCTCTAAAAAGTTGGAACATTTTAGTAAAAACTGCGTTTAGGTTACATAACAAAAACAAAACAAAATACTGACTCCCAACAAGAAATTCCTTATGACTTGTATGACATACGATACATCGCGTAATGGTTGGACTTTTCCCATTTTTATAATACACTAACAAATCGAATAAACACGATTTCGCAAGGAAAATGATCAGTGATCGATCACAATAATCACAGAAATTAAAAATGAATGAATGACATTGACATCCATCAGTGACAGTGACATTTTTTTTTTCATTTTTACTGGCCTTATATTATAAATCCTTTAAGCAAAGGCGTAAAACTTCTGTAGTCTTTAGTCAAGACATTCCGAAGAAAGACGATAGCGAAATTTTTCAGTAAAGGTGGATTTTGAAGTCAACACGAATAGTTCCTGATCATAAACTCCAATCGCTGTACATACACTCTTAATATAACTCTGTCAAGTAACAAGAATCAAACTTTGAAACACAGAAATTAAATTTCTAATCACGAGCCCAAGCTATCGTAGTTCGCGCTTGGCCAGGGGGAGCACACTTAAGTATTACCATCAATTTTCATAGGCAACAGCGACATTTGGCGTATGGCGGCCATTTCCAACCTTCACCATTTGATAGCATTGACGTTATTTATTTTCTTCTATTCAAAATAAAATACAAATTGAATACCTAAACACTCAAAATTTGATGTATTCCGTCGGATGGGGGACTTCTTTGGGGCGCTATCAAAGAAAATAAAGGTTAAGGCGCTGTCCCACTGCTGCGCACGAAGAGGCTACGCACGTGTGTTAAACTTTGCTTTGCAAGAGGATGTACGTGATTGTTTCCACTGCAACCCACGGACACGTTAACCATCAAGTGACGTCATTGATACACGCGTGGCTTGCTCAACATAGCTCAACGCTGTCAACGCCATGCACGCAGTGAATGCGGTATACAGCTTGTTCCACAAAGCGTGCACATCGCTGCGCACGCTGTGGAAACATAGACCCACGTAGTCATCCACGCAGCTGTAATGAGCCACGTGTCCCACGTGTTCGTGCACAGCGTGCGCAGCAGTGGGACCGCGCCTTTAGGGTAGGGTCTCAGGTAGGGTATAAGCGTTTTGCAAAAAAGATGTACAAACGGCAACATACTTAATGATACACATTTTCTCCTGTCATATATGCAGGAATGAGACTCGCATTGGACGTTGACAGTTATGAATCCTAGCCAGTGGCTAAGTAATTTAACTTAATTTCGTCGGGTTTTCGAATCGGGAAAATTGGGTTAAGCCTCGGCTAAACCAACGCGTTAAGGCCTATCCGCACACAACAGTGCCGGCACGTGACCGACAGTTCCGTACCGTACAGTTCCGTGACGTGCTATTCATACATGTCAGTACCGTGACGACAGGTGCAGTAATTTTTACACTAGTATCACAGCAGTTTCACGTGAAAATGCCTCGATATTCAAAATCACAATTAGCAGCGATTGCTCTAATATTAGATGAACAAGAAGAAATTTACGTGAGAAGAAGGCAATGGGTTCATAACGCGTGGAGGAAAAGAGAAGAAGAAGGAGAGTTCGCCACCCTATATAAACATCTGATAGATGATGAAACAAAGTTTTTTGAGTATTTCAGCATGTACACGGACCAATTCAATCAACTTTTCGTCGTCCATCTTGGAATACTGCGACCGTGTCAGGCAAAATATTGTCCGCGAGAAATTCACGTCGGATCACGGCGAGTGTCGGCGCAGTGACATCACTGAACGTCACTGTCACTGACGAGTGCGGATTGCGTCGAACAAAATGTATGCTGCAATATCATTTTTCACTGACACTGATGGATACGTTACTGATCGCCACGTGTCGGCACTGTGCCGGCACTGTTGTGTGCGGATAGGCCTTTAAGAGTCCCTAGAAGCCAGAAGGCCAGAAAACCGAAAATACTACTTTTTTCAAGGCTAATTTCTCAATAACTATAAGATTACTGGTAATTTACTTAACACACAGTCATACATCACCTATTTATCTAGTAAGCTGACAATTTTTCGTTTTGATTATCATTCAATATTAATTAGAAAAACAAAAAAATCAAACATACGTTTTAACATTTTAACGAAACACGAGGTTTTTCAAGTCCTTTTTTAGCTAACTGGTAGTGAATATCAATCTCAAAAAAATTATACGTACTGGTCGTATAGTTTATTAGTAGGTGGACAAAAAATTATTTTTAAAATTTTTGAATCAATACTCAAAAAAAATTAAATTCCTCGCTGAATAACTCCAAGAAAATCGTGCGCGAAAACGTCATTTTACTCGTCAAAATACAATTATTTTGTCAACAACTTTTAAACGTTATGAAACTTGAGGTGTTTATCTAACCAATACAAATTTTTAAAATTTATTTTACTACACCTTTTTTTTGTAATAAATATTCTAAAAAAATGCTTATAATTCGGTGCGGTGGTAATAAATAAATAATAACCCATAGAAATGGTGCAATGTATTATTATTAGGATCAAAACTGTTTGTTTCCGATACACCGTACCACTACGATGTTTCGGACGCTCGCACGCACACTACTCTGATAAATATCTAAATTAGCGCATCGAAAGGTGAAGGGGCTCTTAAGCTCGTGTCCGCGGTCGCGATCAGCAATACGCCCTCTGATTGGCCGCGGCGCGGCGTCCACTCACGTCCAATCAGAGTATGTATCGTTTTATATTTCACGACCTCCGTGGCGTAATGGTTACCACGCCGGACTACCACCCAGGAGGTCCCGGTCCAAATTTATAGGAAAGTTTGGGTTCCTTTAAAACCCGAAAAAAAGTTTGAAGCTTTTATATTGAAAAGCATTTATTCAACAGCTTATGTAATTTTAATTTTCTTTTTTAGCCACAATACGACGAAGACAGAGGGCCAGCTGTAGCTGCAGCTTCAGCTGACAGATCACTGCGCAACAGACTGTTCCATCTGGAGGAGCAACGTCTGGAGCGCGCGAGGGCTAGAACTGGCGGGCATTAGAATGGCAGTTCAAGAAATGAGTAGCCTTATGAGGCAGTTAATTGAACAATTGAAACACTGACCTCTGCCAAACCGCATTGGAGCAGCATGGCAGAGTACGCTCTAATCACCTTCAATTGAAGGGATATCCCTGCAGTGGGATGATTATAGGTTGACATGAAGAAAAAATATTTAATTAAATTACTTGTTAAATAAAATATGTATATGTTTTTTTTTTACAAAGCCCTTTAATGATATACCTGTATGATTTTCATATAAGAACTACCTCCTAAAGTGTTTTTCAGATAGCATGGGTACGGTGACGTTTGAGTTATTTTCACGTATTTCATTTCACGCACGTTTTATTCGAAACAAAAAACCGCGAAGTACAAAAAGAAATAGAAAAAGAGTGAAGAATAAGCGACTACAAAAAAGTAGTAAATTCAAATTTGCGTTAATGATACATTTATTTTTAATTCCCTGTAAATTCCCTTCAAATCCCAAATGTCACCATACCCATGCTATCTGAAAAACATTGTAATTAGTCATTTTTTAAATTTTCTTAGAACAAGAATTATAAAAATAAATAACACAATTAACTAAATTACACAATTGGAAAATTGAGTTTATTGTAGTATATTTCATAATTCAATTATAACTAGGATTCTTGTCGAGAGGCTTCTGCTTGGAGCTCGTCTTCTGACAGTTCGGGAGCAGTCACTCCAGCCGCAATGCCCATATGAAAGCATCGTGCGTCGCTCCACCATAGCGCATAGGAAGCATCCACATTTAGGATTTTACAGTCGGAGTCGCATATCTGTCAAATAAAATTATTGTGTATTTTTACAAAAATATTATTAATCAGTCAGTAGGGGCCTAACCTCCAGAGTGATAGATATTTTTCATAATAACACAAGATTGTATAAGCACTAAGCTTAGGAAGATGTATTTAATTGTCATGATATATCAACATAGGAACATAACTTAACTTACCACTTGAGTGTTGAGTCAGTGAAAATGTTTTCGATTGAAAAATTGCTCCTCATTGTTACTCGGCTTTGCGATTGCTACGTGAGTGCAAACAATACATCTAACAACCTCCGGTAAATAGTATTTCATATAAAACCTGTAAGAAAATCAACACATAAAGTTGTACAACAAATATATAAATCATAAATTATTTTAAAGTTTGCAATAATGGTCAGTGACTTCAATTGAACTCAAATAGGTGTGGCTTTAATATTTCTAAAGTAGGGGCCTAACCTCCAGAGTGATAGATATTTTTCATAATAACACAAGATTGTATAAGCACTAAGCTTATGAAGATGTATTTAATTGTCATGATATATCAACATAGGAACATAACTTAACTTACCACTTGGGTGTTGAGTGAGTGAAAATGTTTTAGATTGAAAAATTGCTTCTCATTGTTACTCGGCCTTACGATTGCTACTGAGTGCAATCAATACATCTAACAACCTCCGGTAAATAGTATTTCATATAAAACCTGTAAGAAAATCAACACATAAAGTTGTACAACAAATATATAAATCATAAATTATTTTAAAGTTTGCAATAATGGTCAGTGACTTCAATTGAACTCAAATAGGTGTGGCTTTAATATTTCTAAAGTAGGGGCCTAACCTCCAGAGTGATAGATATTTTTCATAATAACACAAGATTGTATAAGCACTAAGCTTATGAAGATGTATTTAATTGTCATGATATATCAACATAGGAACATAACTTAACTTACCACTTGGGTGTTGAGCGAGTGAAAATGTTTTAGATTGAAAAATTGCTTCTCATTGTTACTCGGCCTTACGATTGCTACTGAGTGCAATCAATACATCTAACAACCTCCGGTAAATAGTATTTCATATAAAACCTGTAAGAAAATCAACACATAAAGTTGTACAACAAATATATAAATCATAAATTATGTTAAAGTTTGCAATAATGGTCAGTGACTTCAATTGAACTCAAATAGGTGTGGCTTTAATATTTCTAATAATTAATGGAAGGAAATACAAAGACATACAAGTTGAAGTCTATTCTTCATACCTTTATTGCAGAGTCAATTCCTCGCCTGTTCCTCTTTGGTGGCATAAGAGGGATAAGTTCTTTACAGAGATCCTCATATAGTGCTCGAGTGAGTCTATAATTCGATATAAACTCAAATCGGGCACTAAATTCATATTAAAGGCATCTCTTAATTGGCGGCGATTCCTTGCGCTCAGTCCTATCGCCGCCGTTTCAACTAAAAGTATACGAAGTGCCATTTTGCTGTAATATAAAGACATTAAACTGATGTAACTTCAAAAACATTAATTTCATTAAGATGTACACAGTAAATTCATAAATATAATATACTTACCGTAGAGAATTCTTCGATTTTCATGGTTACGATAATCACAAGTTATCTATTTTGATATCGTGAATTTTGACATTAAATCAACGACGAACCTCCTGTCAAACTCAAATAGTCGGTAGCAGGGGGGGGACAGTTTCATGATAGGTACTACACCTCAAAGATATAGGCGACATCTAAATTACGTCCCTACAAAATTATTCTAAAAAAAGTTCACTGCGAGGTTTGTAGATGGCGCTATGAAATATCTTTAAACCAGTGTTACCATTGCTACTGCAGTTATCACAAAAAAGATAGAAGACTTATTAATAATATTTAGGTTTTATTGATAAAACTGTTACAAATTTTAGTTTAAATAAGTACAACATTACTGCTTTTTTTATTTTATGGAATTGCTATCAAACTACTTTTCAGAAAAATAAACTCGGCAGTATTACTACGGCAACACTGCTTAAACAGTTCATGTACTGTCATGTACTATAAATGTTCAAAATATGTTTTTCTTGTGCATACTACGTGTTTTGAAGAGTTTTGAGTCGATTTTGTGCAGTGAAGTTCTTATTTTTGCGTTGAGTCGAAGTAGTTCTATTACAGTTGGTATTAGTGTTTACAGTTGGTGTAGAACAATTAATCGGTAATAAATTTTGTCTGGTAAAATAACCTATGAAGGCGAGCGAGGATGAAATTAAAATAGCAGCTCAGCATATTACAATTAAAAGAAAACATTATAAAAATAAAAAGTAAACGTAAATACATATGTGTATTTTTATTTATTCTATTCTCCGAATTCGCTCTGGATTATGTTCATCTGTCTTCTTCAAATTTCGTTATACTACAATATTTGAAACGATCATTAGTTACCAAATAAACTGACTATACTGGAAGAAAATTGAACAGGACATTTGAATAATAAGCTGAATTTAAAAGTACCTAGTCATAAATCATAAATACAATTAAAGGTACTATTTATAGTATGTACTATCTGTTTCAAATAAGAAGGGAGCAGTCAATCGGCTATCTTGGCTCAATATTGAGCCAAGTTAGCCGATTGACTGCTCCCTTCTTATTTGAAACAGGTAGTACAATAATATGTACGGTGGTATCTATATGTGTATAGGTACGCATAGTATAGCTTTATTTCCGGAGACGTAATCTAGATGGCGCTTCAAAATGATTGGCATTAAAATGCCTGCAGAGGGCTCTCTTTCTCCCTAATATTACTTTACTCTTTGGTCGGTAGCACTTCGTGCGTTCAGAGTAGGGTTTAGGACTAAACAACTGTCAAACAATGTTCGATCGGAACGAATGACAATCGCGCCGACCGACCGACCTATAGACGCGCTCGTAGTAAGAAACGTCCGAAGAATCGGCCGAATCTTCGTAAATCGTATGTTCGTAGTAGACGCCCGGGTTCGAATCCCGGTCGGGTCATGATGAAAAACGAAAGAATCATTACTTTGGATAACTTGAAACTACATTGAAATTGACAGAAATATCTCTATCCCTTTTGAACAGTAATATTTTCTCTCAGTTGCGTCTTCAATGGATACACAGCTGTGTCCGCGTTTGTACATGTGACGAACTGGAAATTGTGGAAATTAATTAAACTCAAAAACGTTGTACATAGTTTTATTTTGTAACATTTTCCTTATCCCAACTTTATCGTCGCTCAGCGACAATATTTTTTCGAATTCCGTAATTCATTTCCAATGTGCTCGATAGTCGTGTGAGGCACGAAATCTGTGAATTTTTCAGCAGATATAATCAGTTAATTTTTAAAATCATCAAAAGATGGCGCTAGCATAACTTTTGGTATTGTTGTGGATAAGGCCAAATATTTAATCGGTGGCAAAAAAGAACTGACCGAATGTCAATTTGATTGATTTCTGTTTCTGTCATTTCTGAAACTACGAGTCCTTTCCTTTCTCAACACAATATTGACAACTAGGAGTCTTTTCTCACACGCAATATTAAAACTACAGTTTGCAAAGACAGTTTTTAGGAACGTAAAAAATGATACATTTATGTTTTATTCATGGCAAAAACTTTTTATTAAAATATATGGCGACTTTGTAGCAAAAAAATCAATGCATTTATTTACCGATAGCTTTTTTTTACATTTATCAATAAATTGTCCAATCGATTTTGTCTACAACCTAACTATTTAGCAAAACCAAAATACGTATCCAAAAACCTTGTGAGTATAATTTTAAGCTGCAGCCCAATATCAAAATTAAACAAAAACCAAATTCACGACGTATGTGTTTTTTAACAGTATGTATTTCATCTCAATATTCTGATTAGGCAGAAATGATAACCATGATGTTACACGTCTGCTAAGCTGTATTGAGTCTTAAATATACTCTTCAGTGATAGGTACCTAATCTTGAAATTTGATGTGCACTTGGCCTAGGCCGTGTATGTACATCAATATATCGGTCTATGACCGAGATCAAAAAGCATATATAGTAATATAATAATCTTTTATTTACACAGAAATATTACACAATAAATTGTATAAAAAGGAACCATAAAGTAAAGTAAAATTAATAAATTACGCAATGAATGGAATCATCTTTTAGGTATTCAACTGTATCAATGTTCGTAATATATAATTAGTGACGCAGTGATGTCACGAGCCGATACAACATGGCGGCTAGTTTCCGAGTGAAATTTTAAAATGATAAATTATATAAAAATTATAGGGGTTTATTATCACTCATTTAAAACACTTTTCGAAAAAGAGTGTATAATGGGGCGGAAATGTATGAAATCCGGAAATGTATACAATTCCATAAAACACTTTTCGAAAAAGGGGCCTCGCTCCTTCGGTCGCTCGTTATGGTCACAACTAGTCACAAGCTAAGCCTAATGATTTAATTCTTGTAGAAAGTTATTTAAATATCTAACTATGTATTTGAAACACGTTGTTCATCAGAATAAGCTGGGTTAGGTTAAAGTTAGCTTGTAACCATCAAAAGCCGAGCGACCGAAATTAGGAATTGTATACATTTCCGGATTTCATACATTTCCGGTAACATTTATATTATATTCTAATAAATTATTTTTTACACTTATTAACATAATCAATGGTTTTAATGCAAACATAAAAATGAAACTTTATCACGTCAACGCTTCTTAAAATTATTTTATAAAACTAACTCTTTAGTATTCTATGGTGATGCATTTTGTTTTGAGGTACTCGTTCAGTGCGTCTTGACCTGTAACAATAAAATGATTATAAATAAATAATCATATAGAGACAAATCACACAGATTGAGCTAGCCAGTAAGTTCGAGAGTTGTGTTATGTGATAGTAACTCAACGATACTATATTTTATAACAAATACATATTATAGATAAACATCCCAGACCCAGGCCATTCAGAAAAAGTTAGTTTTTCATCCTGACCCGATTGGGATTCGAATCCGCGACGGGTGGCGGTCCGGCATGGTAACCATCAGGCCACGGAGGTCGTCCATAAATCAATTGGAATAAACGTTTTTATAACAATGTTTAATTACCTAAGTCCTTTCCGAATCCACTCTGCTTGAAGCCACCAAATGGCGCGCCCACATCTGTCTTGTTGTATGTATTGATGAACACAGTGCCCGCGTCAATTCGCTCAGCGAATAACATCGCCCGGGACACGTCTCGTGTGAACACGCCACTAGCGAGACCGTATTCTGTGTTGTTCGCGCGACGGATCACGTCATCTATGTTTCTGAGGAGTAAAATATAATATTGTTAAGTTATACGTTTATAAGGTACTAGCTTCCGCCCGCGGCTTCGCCCGCGTGGCCTAGTAACAATTAGCATATCTTTCTTCAGAAACAAATTCCGGTCCGGCACGGCCTGGTACGGTACGGTTTCATCCGGTCCGATCAGGTCCGGTCGATCCGGTCCGGTCCGGTCCGGTCCGATCGGTCCGGTCCTTATAAGGACCCTACATGACAAATTTGGCATCTCTAGACCCAGCGGTTTAGGCTGTGCGTCCCCTCTCAACTTCGTTTGCGTATATCTCGCTTTCGCGTGAGAATTTTGAAAAATCCTTTCTTAGTACATCCCTAGACGTCGTAAGGACCCTACATGACAAATTTGGCATCTCTAGACCCAACGGTTTAGGCTGTGCGTCTCCTCTCAACTTCGTTTGCGTATATCTCGATTTCCCGTAGGTATTTTGAAAAATCCTTTCTTAGTACACCCCTAGACGTCGTAAGGAACCTACAGTCCAAATTTGGAGTCTCCAGACCCAACGGTTTGGGCTGTGCGTTGATATATAGTTAAGTCAGTCAGTCAGTCAGTCAGGACTTTGAATTTTATATATATAGATGAAAAAAAAAACGGTTCGGTCCGGTTCGATCCGGTCCGGCACGGCCCGGTACGGTGCGGTTCCTTCCAGACCGATCAGGTATGATACGTTCCGGTCCGGTCCGGTCCGTTCCGGTCCGGTCGGTCTGGAGCTTATAAGGACCCTACATGTCAAATTTGGCATCTCAAGACCCAGCGGTTTGGGCTGTGCGTCCCCTCGCAATTTCGTATGCGTATATCTCGCTTTCCCGTGGGAATTTTGAAAAATCCTTTCTTAGTACATCCCTAGACGTCGTAACGAACCTACATGCCAAATTTGGAATCTCTAGACGCAGCGGTTTTGGCTGTGCGTTGATACACCCTCGCAACTTCGTTTGCGTATATCTCGGTTTCCCGTAGGAATTTTGAAAAATCCTTTCTTAGTACACCCCTAGACGTCGTAAGGAACCTACAGTCCAAATTTGGAGTCTCTAGACCCACCGGTTTGGGCTGTGCGTTGATATATAGTTAAGTCAGTCAGTCAGGACTTTGTATTTTATATATATAGATGAAAAAGAAAACGGTCCGGTCCGGTTCGATCCGGTCCGGCACGGCCCGGTACGGTGCGGTTCCTTTCAGACCGATCAGGTCTGATACGTTCCGGTCCGGTCCGGTCCGTTCCGGTCCGGTCGGTCTGGACCTTATAAGGACCCTACATGTCAAATTTGGCATCTCTAGACCCAGCGGTTTGGGCTGTGCGTCCCCTCGCAATTTCGTATGCGTATATCTCGCTTTCCCGTAGGAATTTTGAAAAATCCTTTCTTAGTACATCCCTAGACGTCGTAAGGAACCTACGTGCCAAATTTGGAATCTCTAGACGCAGCGGTTTTGGCTGTGCGTTGATACACCCTCGCAACTTCGTTTGCGTATATCTCGGTTTCCCGTAGGAATTTTTAAAAATCCTTTCTTAGTACACCCCTAGACGTCGTAAGGAACCTACAGTCCAAATTTGGAGTCTGTAGACCCACCGGTTTGGGCTGTCCGTTGATATATAGTTAAGTCAGTCAGTCAGGACTTTGAATTTTATATATATAGATTAGGTAAATAGTAGCCATTATAATCGGAACTTTATGCTAAGAGGTTCAAAATAATTTTTAAAAGGCCCGTTAAAGGGTTAAGGAAAGTTTAATTTGATATATTTATTGTATTTTTGAATTGTGACGTCGTCTCGCGTCTAGAATTAGTATGTGTAACATTCTAATCGATTCTTATTACTCACTTGCTACTGAATTTGCTGATGATCATGATGGGCCCAAAGGACTCCTCTTTGGCGATGTACATGTCGTCGGTGACGTCAGTGAATACAGTTGGCATGAAGAAGTAGCCCTTGCTCGCCACCCTGCTGCCGCCGTACACCAGCTTAGCGCCTTCTTTCACACCACGTTCGCAGTACTAAAAACATAAAATTCAGGTTAGAAACGATTTGTTTCTTCAAATAGGTTACTAACATTAAAATCTAACTAAAAACTAAACTAACATTAAAAATAAACTATGTATTAAATATATTTATTATATTTTTGTTTGTTTGTCTACCGTATGATATAAAAAATATACACTGAGTTGTCCATTATACGACGGATTCCCGTATCTGTTTCTCGGAATTTCTGCAAACTCAAAAGAAAGAAATTTGTAGCCTAAACAATTACATATAGATTTTAATTATAATAAGCACACGGCCCGCTTGATATTAAGTGGTCACCGTGGTCTATGGATGCTTGCAACACCAGGGGGCATTACTCGCGTGTTACCAGCCTTGTAAAAATCTTTTAACGTCCCTTTGAGCACAATGTGGCGACCGTAGCCATAGTTTTCCTTATAGGTTAATTTCTAATTACCTCAATGAGTTTATCCATGTGTGCTTTGTGATTCTGTGGTCCATGTGCGGTGCCTCTGTTCAGTGGGTCACCAATTACAATTTTCTTAGTCTCGGCGACGACTCGACGAACGAACTCGTCATGTACGCGTTCTTCGACGAATAATCGGCCGGCAGCGATGCAATTCTCGCCTTTGTTGAAGAATACAGCTCCCATACCCTATAAAGATATGACACTTTTAGAAAATCATTATATGTAAAACAATATGAACAAAATCTTACAGCCCAAAAAGTATAAGCGCCATTTTTTTAACGGAGTCATTACTCCAAAATGGCGGATTCAAATAATAATATCGGCGTTCTAGGTCACACGTCTCTTCAAAAACCGATGTTGTTGTCAATTTAGTTATCTTTAAGTCACACACACCCCGGACACTCCATACAAACGTCTCGTTATAATCACCTACTACTATTACATGAACAGAAGAACGTCTGCATACACTGCGCGCATGTGTGTGCGTGCAACGCGTGACCACCGTGCCTTTCAAGTACCCCACTAAGTTAGTAGGTTATTTCTGTCACCATCTAGCTTCTCGTCCCTCTAATTACGACATCGGAATGACTTACTCTTAATTAAAAAGAAACATAATTTTGGTAATAAGGTCTTTCAGCAATAAGGCCGCCTTGCATATACATTAATCTGTAACTCATACCGTTTACTGTATCACTTGTTTGTGTATTGCAAATAAAACATATATCATTGAATAGCACTCGTTCAAGCTATATAATAAGTTGCGAAACAGTTGTCATTGTTACAAACCATCGGTCTTCTCAAATAAATGGACTAAATGTTTACTTACATTTCTCACAGCCTTGTCCAGATCGCAGTCTTCGAATATGACCAGCGGCGACTTCCCGCCGAGTTCGAGAGACACCTTCTTTATGTTGGAAGCGGCACACGACTTCATTATGGTTTGACCTAAAGACGATAAATGGTAATACAAGTTACAATGCAAAATTCTTTATTGCATCAATAAATTACATTATTTAGGCTGGTTTTAGAGTTGCGCTGACAGCACGCTGACCGTTGACGACAGCCGAGAATGTACTTCGTATGAAGTTATAGGTTATAGGAAGCGGTTTTGAGTAACGCGTAGTTATGAGCGCTGACGTTCTGCGCGACTCTAAAACTAGCGTAAAAGTACAGACTACATTTTACTGTTACGTATATAAAGTTATACGAGGGCGACACTGAAAGTTTTTAGAACTGGCCACTTGTAAACAATATAATTAAAAAATAAGTTTAAATTTTGAAAATTTTGAACTCTTTGCCAATATTAACGAGTATGTTTTTTTTATTTTTCTTTTGTTTTAAGTTTTGGCGGCATATTGAAAATTGCCCGAATCACGTCAGAATGAATTTAACGCGAGTAAATTTTCGTGGCATGATTTTTTATGACTTTCCGATGTCATTTAAGTCAACAAGAATGTTATAATAGACTTCGAACGGCCTTTCATGATGAAGCCCCATCCCGTGCCACAATTTACAACTGGTATAATCAGTTCAAACGTGGTCGCACTATTCTTACCGATGATCCGCGTGAGGGACGACTTTCTACGGCGACGACTGAAGTTATCATCAGTGTTGTGCGACGTATGATAGAGAATGACAAACGAGTGACCTATCAGCAAATTCGGACAAGCCTTGGCATCGGTATGAGTCAAGTGCGCAGAATCCTCCATGAACAGTTAGCGGTTAGGAAGGTTTGTACCCGGTGGATACCTCATAATTTGACCGAGCGTCGAAGAAACCCGAAAAAGACGAGTGAGAAAACTGCTTTGCTCAGTGGTTTCATCGGATGTAACGATGCATTGATGTGAAGGGGCACTATTTTGAAAAGATTAATAAAACTAATAACTTTAATTTTTGCCCAGTTTTTGATTTTCTAAGAACTTTCAGTTTGACCCTCGTATTGAACAATTTTACACATAAGTTTTTGGACAAAGCAAGTGAAAAATAAATAACATCATGCTGATGTATCCTCTTTAAATTATATTTTATAGCGTTCGTAGTATAGTCCGCGCCAAATTTTAGACTCATGCATGCAATATGTCGTTATGCACTGAATAACAAGTATGAGTTTCGAACTTCGTTTTACGTTTGCGCGAGTCAGCCGTGTTGGCGACTAGTATAGTATCTTATTCTTTATATCTTATAAAGCGTAAGTTTCATAGTAATTATGAGTAAATCCTCACCAATTTCAGTGCTGCCCGTGAAGCCCAGCTTCCTGACATCGGGGTGGTCGGCCAGGGCTTGCCCGCAGACGGTGCCGCTGCCGGGCACGATGTTGATGACGCCGGGGGGGATCCCTGCAAGGGCTGACAGCTCGGCGAACTTCAATGCTGTTAGTGGGCATACCTGTGGATTTTAGATGTATAAGTAAAACTAACTAGTATAACTAATGATAATGATTACTGGGTTAAACGCCATCTAGTCGCAAAAAAAGTAAAACTTGTAAAGTTTGACGACCTCCGTGGCGTTTGTTTTTTATTTTGTTAATTACCAGCTCTGTCGGCGTATTGAACAACAACATTGTTTTCCAAATTGAAACGTATTAATTATCTTAAATTTTGTCTATTCCTAATCTTACTTACCAAGTGCCTACTACTATACCTAATATCAATTTATTTATTATTGACAATAAAGTGTAAAAAACCTATTATTGACAATAAAGTCGAAAATTTCTTGAGGTACATTGATAATGCCATGCAATGCAGCGCATTTTCCGCGCGTTGAGGTACTTTGGATCTTGTCAATAAGTTCGTGAGGTACATTGGACGAACTCAGTATTACCAAGTTTTTTTTAGTCTAGCTCGAGGGGTCCCGCTAGATCGAAACACATGCTTAATTTGGGACCAGTTAGGTTACTCTGCATAGCAATCGCGATTTTAATTTCAAATGTGGGATGTGTGAATTATGTAAAAAAATACTTACAGCAGCGGGTTTCATAACAACAGTGTTGCCAGCCGCCAAACACGCCGCCATTTTCCACGAGAGCATCATGAGAGGATAATTCCACGGTGTGATTAAGGCACATACACCTATTGGTTCTTTTTTGGTTATAGCTAGATTTCTATTTGGCCTAGCATGGTTTATTGGTATAGTCGACCCTTGGATCTTGTCACACCAACCCGCGAAGTACCGCCAAGTGTCTATGGACATTCCTATGTGCGTTTTAAGGGCTAATGTGTAGACTGCACCCGAGTCTATAGACTCTATGGTAGCCAATTCTTCTTTATGTTGTTCCATAAGGTCTGCTAGTCTGTGGGATAAAGAATTAGTATTTAAAAATAAATTTGGTTTTGCCCGTGTTTTTGGCATCAGTTTATTCTGTTTTTAACGGTCATGTCAGATCAACCTTAACCTTCTTCAAAAATTGGGTTATCAACTGGCTGGTAGTTCAAGAGATTACAAATTATTTTTAGTACCGATAATATAGTCTATCTTTTTAGGCTGCACGGTCGGGTGCCTCCACGTGTGCGAATGGTCTGTTTTTGGGAAGGGATACGTCCCCTCCGAAGCGCAGATTATCCGCCTGGCGCAGCTGGAAACAATGGCTAGTAATGTCAGGAGACACTGCAAAGTGTCGATAGGCATTGCTAGCTATTGGCCAAATACCGACACCCTGGGGTCAAGGTTGGAGGAAACGTGCCGAGGACCCCGCGGTAGGGCCGGTGCACGGGTTCGCAAGGGGGAGGAGTGGGCGAACCCGGGCAACGGCTCTCCCGAGGCAGTAGGGGGAGGGTTGGACTGGGGGACGCACATCGGGGGCGGAGCGAAACTGGATACGTTGGTCGTGCCCCCTCGGTCGGGCGTAGCTGGAGGGGACTAGCCCAACTATAGGCAGGCGAAGTTATACTCCGGAGACGTACGGACGGGGGGACACGGCACACGGGGAGGGATCGCTCCGTCTCGGATGGGCGGACTCTAGTCCAATTGCCAAATACTGTTGTTAGCGACTCAGGGCGGGGGAGTGGCGGTACTTCGCCCTGTACAACCGCCGCTACCTTTGGTCGGGTACACCAAAGGAGCTACTTCACACGTACTCAAACCAGAAATCATACAAACATGGAAAACCTCAGTAACACAATAAAATCAAACTCAAAACAACACAACAAGGACGGACAACCCGAAGCGCCTAAAAACGCCGAGGGAATACCTCCTCTAGTCGCGACACTAAGTAACCTCACAGTCAGGGAGGAAGAGGACTTATTAAGGTCTCCCGCCTCCGCGCAACCTAGCGAGGAGACGGGAGGCGTTTTCAAGTACAGCAGTCAGGCTGAGCGTAAGAAGGCGAGGAAAGAGCGCAGAAAGCTTGCGAAGGCTCGTATACGGGCTGGAGCAAGTGATAACGCAGAAGCGCCCCCAACTAGGCCGGCAAAATTAAAGAGGCAGGAGACGGACCCGGATGAGGCTTCGGGGCGTCCTCCGGCAAAGCGCCGGAACCACGGGGAGAGCGGCGGCGGGGCTCGCTGCTCCGCCAAGCGGAGCAGCGATCTCGCCGTGGCCTTCACTCGTGGGGATGGGGCCTTGGTGGATGAAGCCCTTGGAGCAGTCATCAGGGACAGGATCCGGGCCATCATGAGGAGTGCCCTCGAGCGCGATGAGGACGATAGGAAGCTGGCCTTTGCCACCTCGGGTCTGGTGTCCGAAGGATTTTTCCTGGTGACACCGGAGACCGAGGAGGCAAGGGACTGGCTACTTTCCTGCGACCTCGGAACGCACGATGGCGTCCCCATTGTGGCCAGGAGACTAGACCGGGTCCGTATTATGGTCTGGCTGCCAGGTAGCGTAGGCAAACTGCCGGAAGATATTGTCTGGTGGCTAAAAAAACAGAATAAAAGCCGCACAGACCTAAAGCCAAGTGAGTGGACCCTCATCACTAAAGAAGTACTCCCCACGGGGGTGCGTCTGGTGATGGGTGTCCCCGCAGAAGCCGGGGAAGCATGGGGTGCAGTCCAAATGCTGCACTTCGAGCTAACCAAGGTTGTAGCTAGGCCGCTGGGCGGGAAACCGCAGACCGGCAAAGTAGGTAGCAACACACCGGGGCAGTCGGGTGCCGATGCCTGTCCTACCTGTGGGTCGGTTGTAAAAGCTCCGAAAGGAGCGAATACAGCCCAGTCGCAGGGGGGGCGGGTAGCGGAAACCGCTGCCCCAACAACAACAACAACACACACAACCGAGCGGACGCGGGGGGTGGACCGGGCCACCGAAAGTAATCCCATGGATGAGGGAATCCCTGTACCTGGGATTGCTCTTGGGGACCCGACCTAGTCTCCGCGCCTGACAAAACACAACAACAGTAACACACATGGGTACACACACACAAGCACACAAAACACACACAACAAAAACACTAACACAAAAGTCACTAAAGATCTGTCAATTGAATCTACATCATTGCAAAATTGCGATGTCAAATCTCTGCAAAACAATTGTGGAGAGTAAGATTGATATTGGCTTGTTTCAAGAACCATACACGATCGGCAACAGGGTTATTGGCCTTGGTTGCCTAGGCGGGGAGCTGGTATACCAGCGCACAGGTGAGTTGACCCCGCGAGCGTGTATTTATGTTAGTAACAATATTAAGGCACTAGGCAGTATAAGCGTGATATGTTCCAGAGACCTAGTAGCGGTCGAACTGACTATCACCCGCGAGGACGGCAATAGAGAGAAGGTGGCCCTCATCTCCAGCTACACGCCCAGCGAGATGGACTACAGGCCGCCCTCCCCCGAGCTGGAAGAACTCATAAGAACATACAAAGGTAAGAAAACTTCGTTTATAGTAGGATGCGACGCAAACTCACACAATGAAGTGTGGGGCAGCACCGATACAAACGAAAAAGGAGAGAGTTATTTAGACTTCTTATTAAGGCACGATCTCGAAATTCTAAACCTAGGAAATGATCCGACGTTTATTACGAGGAATAGGAAAGAAGTGCTGGACATAACATATGGGACCAGGAACTTCTGTAGGTACGTTAGGGAATGGAAAGTCAATCCAGAAGATGTGTTCTCAGACCACAGAATGATTACTTTCCGTGTAGACGCTAGGTGGGAAAGAATCAAGGTCAGAAATAAAAGAAAAACTGACTGGGACAAGTTCGACTTAGAGATGAGGAACTGGCGACCAACAACTCTCGAATTCACGACCCCTGAGGCGTTGAATAAGGGAGCAGAGGAACTAGAAAGCACCCTCATAGCAGCCTTCAACGAGGCTTGCCCACTAAAAGAAATTCGCGACGGCAAAGGACAACCGTGGTGGAACAAAGAACTAACGAAGCTTAGAAAGAAATGCAGAAAAACTCAAAGGATCGCTCTGTCCAACAACGATGATTACAGTTGGGAGGCTTACAGAGCAACTAGGCGAGAATTCAACAAACTGCGACAGAAAGAAGAGAGAAGCAGTTGGAAGGGATTCTGTGAAGGCATAACTAGATACTCCGATGCGGCCCGGCTGATGAAGGTTCTTTCAAAAGATAGTTCCTGTCAACTAGGCAGCATTAAAATCGATGACAAGGTAACATCCGACCCCAAAGAAGTAATGGAAGCCATGCTGACATCACATTTCCCAGGGTGTGTGGAATATGAAGAAAGTGATTGCTTCCCAGTCAATAACCCGGAAGACTGGAATATGGCTCAGGAAACAATAACTTTAGACACGGTAGAATGGGCGGTAAGAACTTTTAGCCCCATGAAGGCTGCAGGACCAGACGGAATATTCCCTATGCTCCTGCAAAAGGCATGGGAACACATAAAGGATATGCTGTGTAACCTACTAAGAAGCAGTGTGGCTCTGGGACACATACCTCCCAGATGGAGAAAGGTAAAGGCAGTTTTCATACCAAAACCAGGGAGGAAGTGCTACAGGGAAGTTAAATCATTCCGATGCATAAGCCTCTCGTCCTTCGTTCTGAAAACTCTAGAGAAGATAATAGACGGAAACATAAGATCTCGTATTGCAAAAAGCAACTTCCCATTACACGGAAACCAACATGCATACGTGGAGGGTAAGTCTACGGAAACAGCTCTACACAATCTTGTATTAAGGATCGAAAGGGCGATTAGCAGAGATAAAGCATATGCGGTGGGTTGCTTCTTTGATATTGAGGGCGCATTCGACAAAGCTCATTTCGGTGCGGTGGAAGGCGCCTTAAACAGGGTAGACATACCGCTGACATTAGCTAGATGGGCTATCACCATGCTAAAGAATCGTATCATAACAACGACACTAGGAACGGGCACTAAAACAGTGGTGGCTAGTAGGGGTTTCCCACAGGGAGGATGCTTATCTCCACTCTTGTGGTGCCTTCTTATAGACGACCTGGTAGGCTCCATCAACAAACAGCATATATACATGCAAGCATACTCGGATGATGGAGCAATCTTAGTTTCTGGAAAGGCGCTAAGCACTGTAAGGGCAACGGCAATGAAAGGATTGAAGATGGTTGCGGATTGGTGCCAAGACAAGGGTCTTGGCCTCAACCCCGACAAGACAAAAGTGATCCTCTTCACTAGGAAAAGGAATAGAATGGAGTTGGAACCTATCGAAATTAGAGGTTCTACACTCGAAATCATTGAGGAAATAAAGTATCTGGGAGTAACCTTAGATAAAACTCTGAACTTTAACACGCACATAAGAAATCAGAGCAAAAAGGCAATAATGGCCCTAACTCAATGCAGAAGGGCTGTAGGAAAGATCTGGGGATTGAGACCTAATATCTGCCAGTGGATATACAAAGCTATCATCCTTCCAAGATTACTCTATGGAGCGATTGTATGGTGGCATAGAGCCAACATCACATCTAACCTACGGGAGTTAAGGAAAGTACAAAGGGCTGCTAATCTGATGACCACAGGTGCCATGGCGTCCACACCGACGATGGCACTGGATATGGCCCTAGGGCTAAATCCGGTACACACTGAGATCAAAAGAAGAGCAGCAGAGCAATGGTACAGGATCACTGTCTGTAAAGAATGGAAGGCACGGAGTATGGACCAAGGTCATGCTGCGATAGAAGGCGCATTAGGGAGAGACATGTCACTAATCATGACAAACAACGACCTAATCAAGAAACAAAAGATCTTCAACAAAAAGTATAAAATACACATAGGCAAAAGAACAGACTGGGAAATTGAAACAGCGGGCTCCCAGCTCATCTGTTACACAGATGGATCCAGAATGAGTAGCACAGGATTAGCGGGAGCAGGGGTACACATACCCAGTAATCCGGCTAAAGATGTGGTCCTAGCATTGGGTACGTATGCCAGCGTTTTCCAAGCAGAGGTTCTAGCAATTAAAGTATGCGCAGAAATGGTGCTGACCGACTCCGGGATAGAGACGCAAAGCACTATTATCTACTCAGACAGCCAAGCGGCAATCAGAGCACTAGCCAAGGTAGAGACAGTATCAGAGCTGGTCAAAGAGTGCAAACTTGCTCTAAACAAATTAGCAGAGGTAACGACAGTCACTGTAGCATGGGTTCCCGGCCATCAAGGAACATTAGGTAATGAAAGAGCAGACGAGCTCGCAAGAGCAGGCGCCAGTTCGAGACCCATAGGACCGGAACCTCAGCTTCCGATATCAGCCACCGTTACTAAGGGAGTGATAAACGAACTTATGAAACGCGAAGCACAGGACGCGTGGGCCGGAAGTAACAGCTGCAGACAAGCAAAATTGTTTGTTAAAGGAAAGAATCACAAAAGAACCCGGACACTACTATCACTAAGTCGGGAAAGACTAGGCATAGTCATGGGCATCATCACGGGGCACTGCAGACTGAACCGACATATGTCCCTAATAGACAACAGCATAGACCCCGCCTGTCCTGAATGCGGGGAACCGGAGACCAGCCAGCACTTCCTGGCTGAGTGCATTCACTACAGCAGGCTCAGGTGGGAGACTTTCGAAGCCGATAGGATCGAAGAAGAAGAACTATGTGACCTGGACACTGGTCGCATAGCGGAGTTCTGCAAAAGGAGTTTAAGGTTTTCTGGTGGGAGGTCATCGGGGCCACAGTAACAACCGTATCCACACGGGAATAGGGTGTAATGAGTCCACATAGCGACTTGAACACCCGCCTGTGCCCCGCAGGCGTCCCACCCTATAATAATAATAATAGTCTATCTCTGTTTGTAATATACCATATATACCTCTCGCTCTAAGTAAAACAGTTTTTCAAACAACTGAACACGACCACAAAATATATTCCTCTAGCCTTTTATATATCTATACTAATATTATTAAGAGGAAAGATTTATATTTTTGTTTGTAATTCATAAACTCAAAAACTACTACCGATTGATTTCAAAAATACTTTCACCGTTGGGAAGGAACGTACGTACATTACTGGCCCTGAGTAACATAAGTAATATTATGTTTTAAAATGATCAGGGTAGCCGGGTCCGCTATAGTATAAATCAATTAAAACTTACTTGAACAACAATTGTCCCCGTTCCCTGGCACTAATCTTGGACCATTCACCTTCCTCGAAAGCCTTCTTCGCTGCCTGCACAGCCCTACCTACATCTGTTTTGGATGCACTCTGCACTTTACAGATTTCCGATTCGTCACTCGGGTTTATCAATACAAGACTCTTGCCACTATCCGAGTTGACGAATTCACCATTAATAAATAATTGTGTTGCGAATTTAATTTTCATTTTGTTGATTTCTAACTCTACGCCCTCGTATACTATCTCTTTGGCGCCTGAACCTCCTCTGCCTGTGGGATTAAAAAAAAACAATATTATTTATGAATACCGATTTACATTTCAAACTGAAATGGAACTGGGCTGGGCACGTGGAAAGAATGTCATCAAATAGATGGGCGCACATCACAACCCACTGGACGCCCCAATCTTTTAAACGTCGTCGCGGAAGACCAAAAATGCCGGGATGAACTCGACGCTTACTTGAAGGATTGGCCGGAAAAGACCCAATTAAGAGAACATTGGAGAAGTTGGGAGGAGGCCTTTGCCCTGCAGTGGGACACAAATGGCTGCTAAAAAAAATCTTTTCTATTATTATTTTATTACCGTATAAACATTATTATTACGAAAATATAATTCATTCACAATAAAAAACCATAAAGGTTTGTAACTCTGAATGAACCGAACTTACTTTAGGGCTAGCTCAATCTGTGTGATTTGTCCCTATATATTTATTTATTACTAGTAATCAACAATATGACATATAAATATATATTAGTAATCCCATATTTCCGAAACGGTAGTAGCTTTTTTTATACCACTTAGGTGGCAAACAAGCATACGGCCCGCCTGATGGTAAGCATCACTGTAGCCTATAGAGTAGATTAATTTATACAAATAATGTATTAGTGTAAAGTGTCTATGGGACCTTTTTTTAGAAAAATGCTTTGTGGCAGCCCCACCGCCCGGGGAGCACGCGGTGGGGACTGTGGAACTTACCACTAAAAAACTGACGGGATGCCTCTTGCCCTGTGTGGCGGGGCCACGGGAAACTGGGATACAACCGCGACCCCGCCAGGGCCGTCCGGCCAAGGTACCAGCCGGACCCGCTCGCCCCCGATACGCTCCGTCAGCAGTACACCGCATCCAGGTGCACTGCCGACACCGAGGACCATCGCCCCCTCAAGACGACGGGCCTTCCCCGGCCCGCCGTCTCGGCTGGGCTATGGTCCCCGTCCACTCGGCGATCGCACCCACTGTGCCGACCGCCAGCCAACGGCCACACCACACTTATTCAGCGTGGCGCGGCCGTCAGCTCCGCTCGTGATTTTTATAGAGGTTGTCTTCCTCGCGGCCCGGGCGGTTAAGCCAAGGCCCCCGGCCCGTGGGTGGAGGACCCACGGGTTACGGTATGCGCCGCACGCCGGCTGGTAAGGCCGGCGCCCACTAGGGCGTCCGCGTCAACCCGCGAGCCGAGCGCAGGGAGTGGACACACCCGTCCGCCTGCAACCCGCACCCGGCGAAACGCAGGGACCGGACCCCGCTCGTCCCCCTCAAACCGCGGCTCGCCGCAACTCGAGCGCAGGGAGGGGACCCACGTGTCGGGACTTCAGCCGCCGGCAAGGACGCGCCGGCGTTGCCCGGGGTGGACCACGTGGAGGTATCCCGACAACCACCCCGTGTCTATGGGACCTACTCTCATATTAAATGATTTTTTTATTATTTACCTTTCAAAACAGCAGCATTACAGAACTCTTCGAAAGTGGTATTCATATAAATATCTTCGTTCTGCAACTCCAAATTGACCAAATCTTTTACTTCTTCAACCAATCTTACTACATCCATAGAACCAGCGCCGGATTCAAAGAAGTCCGTTTCATTTTCAATGTCAATCCTTAATATAGCTTTCCATATGTCCCTTGCGCTCTCAATAAACTGTTTCTCTTCTGCGGTTAATTCTAAAGTGACTTTGCTTTCGTTAGCTTTGAAGAAGTTTTGTGCGTTTATCATTTTCCCGTTCACTTTTAATCTTTGGATATTTAACTGAAATAAAGAAAATAATTAGTTTCGAAATCGCTACAGGGTTTACTCTGAACAAAATTACAAAGAAATAGACTTTTAGTACAAGTACTATTAGGCAGTATTAGGTATTTTTAGGGACTGAGTAGTCGTTATCAGTATAATAGGATCAACATCATCATAGATTCTTTATACATTTTTTTGCATGTAACATTTTATAAAAATATATGTAATATTGTAAAAGACGTGTCTAAGTGACCGCAAGGACTCACAGAATAGAGAAATTTTGTTTCTTTATTTATCAGAAAAAGAGTTCTTCTGTACCATGACTTGGGTGTAACATTGACAACAAATACGTAGAAAAAGAAGACATACAGAAAACATAGTCTACCAATTCTCTATTGAAAGTCTGCCTGAAACCTGCAACTATTTTAAACTAAAATAACCTAAAATTATAATTACCTTAACGCCATCATTGGCAGTGATCATCAGTCCAGCTTCATGCACCACAGCGGGCTTCTCCAGTCCAGGTATGACCAGCTTATCACCCTGCACATCATATTCACCTTCCCATAGGTTGGAGCCAAAAAACTTCAGTTCAACATTGGCTTCACTGTCCTCTGTGACACCATCTTTGGTATGTGGCTTGATTAATGTGGAAGCGCCAGGGGAGGAGTCCAGGCCACGGATAAAATTGTGTAATGCTACTCCGCCTTTCGACCAGTCGATCTATTTGAAAAAAATATATATAAGGAAATCAATACATACTCCTTAGAACATCAGATTATTTATTATTTAACATCAGGGACCCAAGTCTGCTAAATACAAATGCACCAATAGAGTGTCGATGTCGACAGTGTGTCACTTGAATATTTTTTGACATTTGGTATTCTGATATTTGTCCGAGGCCATTTCATTGACATACTATAAAACTATAATTGATCTTTTCGGTAGTATCTTTCACATAAAAGCGATTTAACTTTATATGTACTATCGACCATTCCGTTCATATTCCACTGACACTACATTATTGAGATATTAGTTAACTTTTAGCAGAATACCAAATTTGGCACTATGGAAACATAATGACTTTAGGCTGGTAGTGATGGTATGGCAATAGTTGGTCGCCTGATTTAAAATAGCAGACTTGGGCCCCAGGTGACCGGCAAGCTAGTTTGCCAAACTCTCATAAAAAATAAATTTGCTACACTGCTTGACAAGTAATATAGAGATGAAGGATTTAACACATGATTTCTGCTTCCTATTCACATTTAAAAAAGAAACAACAGAGGAGAGGCGTTTGTCCAGAGGTGGGACATAAATGCCTACATCATTTCAATGACTTATAAAATTAGTGCCAGTCATATCTGTTTTATCTGTTTTTTCAACCAGCAAACTGCATGCTTATCATTGAATAAACGAGAATTACTTTTCGGCACAATAATATTTTTACAGATTTATCTGCTGATAATAATTAGTTTTAACTGGATAACATTAACAAACATACCTATAACTAAGAGATAGCTCAGTTGCTACAGAGTGATTGGCATAATGTCAATAGTTCAAATCACAGAAAGAAACTACAAAGAGATTTGACAAAGGTCCGTGTCATTATGTGTATGAAAACTTTATAACGACGCAATATTTTTAGTCATAAAAAGAGCTAGCCCCAAAGTATGTTCGAAACTTGTGATATGGGATACTAACTCAATGATACTACATTTTATAACAAATACATAATTATATAGATAAACATCCAAGACCCAGGCCAATGAGAAAAAGTTAGTTTTTCATCATGACCCGACCGGGATTCGAACCCGGGACCTCCTGGGTGGCGGTCTGGCGTGGTAACCATTAAACCACGGAGGTCGTCATAAGTTTTTTTATGGCAATGGAGGACAAACTAGCTAGCGGTCACCTGATGGTAAGCATGACCGCCGCCCAACTGGGGATTTTATTCCCACCTGCCACCGGTGGCAGATCTCGCGGAGGCAACTGGGAATAAACGCCGCACATAGACATTCACGGCTATAAGGGAGTTTTTCTATCAGAGATGTGCGAGGATGCCTTGCGAGAAAATGTGTTTATCAAGAATCAATAAAATCGCTTCGTTGAGCGAGGCTAGTAGTAAATGAAACGATTCTATTAATTCTTGACAAACAAATTCCTCACAATGCACCTTCGCACACTTGTGGAAGAGTTCCCTAAGAATCTTGGATGCGTTACCCACATATGGATTTTTGCGATTGTAATTTATAAATATCTACCTGATGTGTCTCCGCTTTGAACAGCGCTGGATCATAGGTGGCGCCCTCTTCCGTCTGTTTGATCTTTGGTGCCGTACTATTCGCTACCATGTTTACGGATTCTGCTAAAGCTTTGATACCTAAAAATATTATTACAAGAAAAAACATAAATTCATATTTATATATATTATTATAAAAATGTGAAAGCATGTTTGTTTATATGTTTTTTTTTTATGCCAGCTAGATTATTTATGAAATGGACTTGACTGGGGCAGCACCCACTAACAGGTGGGTAACTCTAGGTGGCGTTAACCTCTTTCCATCAGGTGCAATGCTTGCTTGTTTGACTGCTGTATGATCTACTCAGGTTTCCAATTAGTCTAGTGGGTAACCCCTAGAGGAGTCCCACAGTCCCCACCGCATATTTCTCGGGCGGTGGGATTGCAGTAATACATTTTAATGACATAAAATTTGTCTTTTTTTAGTATTAAAAAAAAACTAACCTTCAGGATACAAGTACTTATTGTAAATAGTATCGACGGTATCGTCAATGGTTACTGGGAAACTCTTTTGCATGAGAATGGGGCCAGTGTCCAAGCCATCATCCGCCCAGAAGATGGACAGGCCGCATACAGTGTCGCCCTCTATTAAAGTCCTGTTAAACAAAAATAAAAATATAAATAAGTGGTCTCAAAATAATAATAATAACTTTATTTATTTCTTCTCACACACTTTTACAAACATATGTAACAATTAAAGTGGTTATTAGTACAATGTTTCAAGAAACTATTTCAAGTAAACCAAACATATATTATTTAATAGTTATAGATACAGTAGAGTAAGTACTAGCAAAATCCGCGCAACTTCTTCGTTTGCATGTATCTCGCATTTTCGTGTGAATTCAGGATCATACTTGTATGTATTATCCATAT
This sequence comes from Endotricha flammealis, assembly GCA_905163395.2. Classification (NCBI taxonomy): domain Eukaryota; kingdom Metazoa; phylum Arthropoda; class Insecta; order Lepidoptera; family Pyralidae; genus Endotricha; species Endotricha flammealis. Next base: position 4,550,915 of record LR990873.1, read on the forward strand.
TAATATTATAAATGGGAAAGTGTGTGTGTCTGTTTGGAGGGCGCTGTATCGGCTCACAGATGGCGGCACAAGTCGCGCTATGGGTTATTTTGTTGTCAAACGAGATGTATGTATATAAAATTAAGGCGAGCGAAGCCGCGGGGAAAAGCTAGTAATTTATATTAAGGAAGCTGTTAGTTCTTGTTTTACTTGTAAAATAAAAATATTACCAGTCACGTAAGACAGGAAAAACATTTGGTAATTAGTAGGTATATGCAAATAGGCACAGTGTCACATTCAATGTAATGCGCATTAAGTCACTGAGAATATCCGCCTGTTACATAGGCCGGTGACGTCTGCAGTCTCGAGCAGCGTGATCACTTCATCAGGTGGCCCGCTTGTCTGTTTGTCAATCTCTTCACATAAAAAATAGCCGATACCCGCGAAATACCGTAGTTCTCAGGCCGATATCGGATAAAAACTATCCTAACGTTAAAACCCATATACCTAATTTCATGCACATGTATCCAGCCGTTTTTGTGTGGATTAACAAACGTCCATACAGCCTCACAAACTTTTGCATTTATAATATTATTAGTAGGATATAATAAGCAAAATTACCACCGGTAAAAGAAATAGCGAAAGAAAACCAGTTACGACCTTTTATTTGTCATTTAATATTTTTACATGTGTTACGTTGCTGGGGTAGCCAACAACGTAATGAGTACCAAGGATAGGGTAGAGAGAAAGAAGAAAAAGCCCGAGAAAGGAATAAATTATTTCTTAAAACGTAGACTCAGGGGTGTGGGCTATGAGAGATCACTTGCAAGGTCCTTGAGACACTTAGCTTGGGGCTTTTTCGGATGTGCAGACGACGGGGCGTAGAATAGTAAAATGTTGTCCAATTACAATATAATATATAATAGTCCAATAAGAAATATGTAAATAATATTATAGAATACATTATATTACACGAATAAGTTTCGCCATAATTTCACGTATTTAATAATAATCTGATAAAGTACCATATTAAAGTATATCAGTGAACCCCATGATAACTTTTGTTATAACTTATAAGTCACGTTTCATTTATCTACATCATTATTACATAAAATTGGTTAAAACTTTAAAGATGTACCACTTAAAGATAACAATATTTCACATAAATATTTTTGGTTTTTATTTAAATGTTATCGTCTTAAAAATATACCTAGGATTTTAAAATAGTATGTTATTATCAGAAGAATAATTTATGTATTTGCGCAGTAATGATGTCATATGTTTAACACGTACCATACAATAATCACACTATTCTTTTCTTTTGAAAGGAGACTGTTTTGCTTCCACTAGGAATCATTAAGTGCGCGCCACGAGAGATGAGACCTAGCGTATCACATGATCGGCCTGCGCAGTAGACGATTCCCATACCATTTTACTAGAAATCGTCTACTGCGCAAGTCAAATCAGCAATCAATTTATTTATTTAACTTTATTGACCACAATACAATGTAATTATGACAATAGACGGATTTAATACTAATTGCATTCTCTACCAGTCAATCAGTTAACACTCTCGTGGCGCGGATTGTACTTTATTATATCAACCGATAATCATTCTGCAGGGATATCTCTTTGCAATCGAAGGGCATTAGAGGGTGCTCTGCCACACTGCTCCAATGCGGATTGGCAGAGGTCAGTTAAATTAGTTCAAGATAACATTAAAAATAAAGTAAGAATTATTTAATTAGTTGACAGGCAGTTTTGGGCCTCTAGTAATGGCTACTTTACCCCCAAAGCCCGATACGGAATATTTAACACGATCAGCGTTAAGTTGGCGTCAAAAACAATACATGTGTATAGAAAACGATACATGTGAATAGAAAACAATACATATGGGTTTTGAAAACTACACATATGTGTATCGAAGATGTTACATGTGTATTAAAAAGGATACCATGTGTATAGAAAACGATACATACGTGTATCGAAAATGATACATATAGCTTTGAGCGGGTTAATAGTTACTTGACGCGGGTTTCGAATTCTGCGCAAGATACATAGTTTAAATACTCACCAATTAATAGAAGATGCACCCCTGTGTCTTGGCAATATACTGGGATGGTAGCAGATACTCTCGTGTTTGGGGTGTGTGATGACTTCCATTGGTATGAATTGCGTGCAGAAAGGCAGTACATTGATGTCAGCATTTACCTGTATCAAAGAAAACGTGCCAATGAATAAATAGAAATATATATCTTTTATTTGTTAAATACGAATTTAACCACATCGTTGACAGTGTATAATAAAATAATTACGTTAAAAATTAAAAATAAAAATATACTGTAAACTTTGCACATATACATATTATACATTAGTTTTTTGTATAATAAACTATTGTTTATTGGAAAAAATACGTTGTTTTTTTTGTGTTATTTTCTAAATATATTTTTTGTTCTGTTTTTTCTAATGTAATGTTATGTATGAACCTACTGGTACTAATGTTCGCTGATGAGAAACCCAAAGAAGTCTGGTATGCAACATCCGCCATAATGAATTAAAAAGTATGATACATAACACTGTCATAGGTAATGCATATAAGTATTCTATTAGCCAAGGAGATGAAGCCAGGCAATTTCCATTGATGAACAAAAACATAAGTGTAGCATTCTGTTGCTTATCGGAAGTAACTATAATATTGAATAATTTGCCCGATATTGGAAGTCAAAAGGCCATTGGGAACCTATTCTCCGTTTAATAACATGCTATGAACACATGTTCACAATGTTAAACAAGTTTAAAACACACGGAAAATACCCCTAACTCAAAAATATCTAAAAATTTCCTTGAATCAGAGTGTCATTATTGATGAAGATGGTCTTATTTTTTTTATACCTCAAAGTTGGCAAACTAGCATACGGCCAGCCTGATGGTAAGCATCACCGTAGCCTATAGCCTTCTTATTTATCTATCTATACCAATATTATCAAGAGGAAAAATTTGTATTTTGGTTTGTAACGAATTAACTCAAAAACTACTGGACCAATTTGAAAAATTCTTGCAACGTTGGAAGATACACTGTCCGCGTGTGACATAGGCTATATTATATACTAGCTTTTACCCGCGGCTTCGCTCGCGTTAATTTTATGACTGTATAGACAGATCTCGTTTGACAACAAAACAACCCATAGCGCGACTTGTGGCGCCATCTGTTGGCCGATACAGCGCCGACTCGACTCTGGTGTCGTGCGCCATACGGCGCGTGCGGGCCTCGAGTAGATAACTCCTTGCCCGGGTCTAAACTCCGGGGATGACTATCCCCGGGTACTTGGTATTTCCATTCGGAGGCTTCAGTTTGGACAACACAATTATAGCTAAGAATTTACTTCCGCTCGGGTGAAGACAATGTTCTCCATTGTCCTCCTCCGAGCGGTACAAGACACGTAACATATAAAGAGTTTGGATCGACTAACTTCCCCGTGACTGCCCGTGCTTCTAATTTTTTAAAAACTACATAAATATATAAGAATAAATAAATATCTAATATACAAGAAAATTGCGTCGGCTGAGCTCCGCGAGCTGCGTCCTCAGCGTGCCCACAGGCGGGCCGCTGCGGGCGCCTCTCGCGGCCCTCAACCTGCGCTATATATAGATAGTAAAATAAATATATATGTCCCTACTGTTGGGTCAGTCACTAGGAAGCGTCGATCCGATCGTTTTTCCCCCTTGACAACTGGTTTAGGAGGCAACATATGTCCTCCTAATCCAGCTCTCACGGGGGGGAGGAATGTGGGCGGGGGGAATTGTGTACAGCTCAATGTTTTATATTTTGTATATTTTTTTTTGTTTTGTATTTTTGTATTTTTTTTGTATATTTTATATATGTATGTTATTTTTTTGTTTTTTTTTTTTTGATGAGCTGTACAAGTTATTATATTTTTTTTTAATTTTTATTATATTTGATACAGCGCCCTCTATAGTAGAAATATTATTTTCCCATTGGACATACTTTCACGGGATAAAAAGTAGCCTATGTTGGGTTCTGCTCTAACAATATGTATGCAAATTTTCATAATGATCGGCTGCTTAGTCAAGTCGTGAAGGAATAACAAACAAACTCACTTCCTCACTTATAATATTAGTAAGGAAGTAAGGATTTTTTAAGATAGGAATCTTAACAAAAATCCTTGCGAAGCTGGGACGGGGCGCTAGTGATTAATAAAAGTCTGTTCAGTCATATGAAGTTTTTTAAAATCAAACAAGTATTTATGTCCCTCGCAGATTTCCGATATTGAGAGTGACATGGGTCATTGTATCAACCAATATAAATTCTAGTTACTAAAAGTATTTAAATTGTATACTAGTATAAACCGGTATTTGATCAAGTGTTAAAGATTCAAGGTCCTCTGACTGTCTAACAAAAACCTACAGTCTGTAAGATCTTTAAATAGTATTCGACTTATTATTGGCGCTGTCGCGACCGGTCGTTCCGTCGCGATTTTTATATAAGTTTGTAAGGCACAATTTTTTTTATAAGTGGAAATTTGTGATTTTTCTATGTAAACTTTGATCACGATTTTTCTTAAGAATGCTAAGGCGTTTTGCGCTACCACTTCCTGCCTTTACCTGACTAGCAATAGACATAAACCTTCGTTCTTTAATCGAACCATTACATAGTCAAAGTCTGTCATTGAGTTGCACAGAAGTTAGTTTAAAGTTAAGAACACATTTAATTATGTCAAACTAAATAAGAATAAAAGAGATAGTTTGAGACTTGAAGTGGAGCTAATATTAAAATGTGTTCCTGCAACTGGTTGTAAGATAAAAAATTGTCACAAAAAAAATATGAGAACGTAATGCAGGTAACCTTGGGTTTTTGTTTAAACTATTTTTCTGATAACAACACAAGCTTAATACACGAAATTTAATTTTCTTATGTAACATCTCTATATACCTAGTTTTTTTAGACTTCTCTTTTTTAAAAATAAAACCTACTAGCTTATTCAATTTATGCATGTATAAATTGAATGTTAAAACTGTGATTAAAACACATTTGGTGTTAATAATAATTATATTTGAAATCTATGCAGGCAAGATTTAATTAGGAAAAATATTGTTTTAAAAGTCCTAGGTCTAAGTTTAAAAAAACTACCTAAGTGTTATTTTATAAATTGCTATTGAAGAGCACCAGTGAAAGACCGCGGCTATCTAAGAAATGCAGTTATTTCCATTATGTTCTTCCTTAGAACACAATCATTCTAATAGATTTCTACAGTTGATGAAACAGTACCTCAATCTCAGAGACTACTCTTACAAAATCCAGTGTAAGTTGCCAGTTCCCACAGTTTGTGAAGATAGACAGATAAATAATTTATTTGTATCTCCAAGGCAAACAAAGGATCCAAATAAATAATTGTGTGTGTCTGTTAAGTCACAGAATAAATAATAGTACTATAATAAGTATATAGTTAAGTTTTTATTCGAAATAAGTTTTATTTTATTCTTCACAACTGTGAGAAGGTGTGAAGAAGGAATACCGCACGACCGCTAAGGCGCTTCATTTAAGTAAAAAGATCAAAAACTCCACTAACAAAACAAAAACTACGTGGAATATTATTAACAAAGAAACCGGCAAGTCGAAGCAGAGTACTAATGAGTACTCGCTCCTTGTTAACAACCGTATTGTTTCCGCGGACGATGAAGTAGCTGATGCTTTTCAGGAATTCTTTGCAGATATTCCTATACATACAACTAAGTCCTTGAAGTCTTCCCATACATTGGCTGATGAATTTCTTAGGTCGAACGTTCCCGAACCTACTTCGGATTTTTCGTTTAAATTTGTTAATGCTGAAACGATCCTCAAAACATTTAAATCACTCAATATAAAAAAGTCAGAGGATATTTGGGGAATATCTGTAGCTATCTTAAGTAATATTATAGACATCATAGCACCTTATTTGGCCGTAATTTTTAATGAATGTGTTCCAGCTGGCATTTTTCCTGATTTGATGAAAGTGAGTAAAGTCATACCACTTTTCAAGAAAGGGTGTAGTAAGGATCCAAATAATTTTAGACCAATATCTATTCTGCCAGCACTTAGCAAAATTTTTGAAAAGATAATTCTGGACCAACTACTATCCTATTTCCAAAGTAATCGATTGCTTCACCCGCGTCAATACGGTTTCACTAAAGGTAGATCCACTACAGACGCCGCTGCCATGTTATTTAAAGTTATAATGGAGGCCTGGGAGGACAGCAAGAACGCTGTTGGTGTTTTTTGCGACCTTTCCAAGGCTTTTGACTGTGTCGATCATCAGACCTTAGTAAATAAGTTAAAATTCTATGGCTTGGACAGTTCCTCAATCAATCTTATGTCCTCTTACCTTAATGCCAGAATTATGAAAGTGAGAGTAAATGAAGCGACCTCTGTAGGTTGTCCTGCTAGTATAGGCGTTCCTCAAGGCTCAATATTGGGCCCTTTTCTTTTTTTAGTATATATAAATGATTTGCCGTACTTAACTGAACATTTATGCGACGTTATTTTGTTTGCTGATGACACTTCTTTAATTTTCAAGGTAGACAGAAAAAATCCTAATGTAGATACTATTAACAAAACGTTATCTCAACTACATCAATGGTTCACAGTAAATAATTTGGTGCTTAACGCCAGCAAAACCAAATGCATAGCTTTCTCACTCCCGAATGTATCCCAATCTATTACATCAGTCATTCTTAACGATGAAAACTTAGAATTGGTCGAAACTACCACTTTTCTGGGCATTGTACTTGATAGCAAACTACAATGGCATCCTCATATTAGAACACTAGCAGGTAGACTAAGTGCTGCTGCTTTCGCTGTTAGGAAAGTTCGACAGTTCACCAATGTCGACACGGCACGACTAGTTTATTTCAGTTATTTTCATAGTTTGCTATCGTACGGCATTTTACTCTGGGGTAAAGCAGCTGATATAGAGACGATTTTCGTGCTGCAAAAGCGTGTAGTGCGTTTTATTTATAAATTAGGTTACCGTGAATCACTTCGCGAGTTCTTCAAAAGCACTAATATTCTCACGGTGGCATCACAGTGCATTCTTGACAGCATTATGTTTGTTCGTAAAAACATTAATGACTATAACCAGGTGTCCGATATTCATAATTTTAATACGCGTAATAGAAATAAATTAGCTGTTCCTAAATTCAGGCTTAGGAAAGCGGGCAAGTCATTTATGATCCAAAGTTTGCATATGTATAATAAAATTCCAGAATATATTAAAAACTTGCCCAATAATAGATTTAAATTAAATGTAAAAAAATTCTTAACCAGCAAAGCGTACTATACTATCAACGAGTATCTAAATGAAAGGAATCCCTGGCCCTCTTGTGAAGGTGAAATGCTAAAACTTGTCGTGAAAAGCCAGTCAATGTTCAATAAACTACATGAATAAAATTTGTGTTCAATATTGTAACTTGTACGTCGTAGTGTCATCTAAGTGGTGCTGTTTTTCTTATTATTTACATTTTAATATAAGTTAATATATGACAAGGATGTTAATGTGTACGAGCATGTCATGCTCGCAAATTGTTCAAACTGGTGGTGGTGTTGGGGGTCGGGTTACTGTTGTTCCCTACAATATTGTTCATAATATCGTGATGGTGAGCCCAGTAATGGAGGCTGGAAGGCCGACTCTCACGTCAACTCGAAAATACACGAGAACGGTTGCTGCCTTGCGGGCGGTCTGCTCCTATCTTTAACACCGATTTAGCATTTTATATTTTAGATTTAATTTTATGTTGAGACAAATTAATGGCACTATTTATTGACATTCCGCGTACGTAATGTATGTATGTACCTAGTTTTAAATTCTATGTTGAAAAAGAAAAGAAAAAAGAAAATTACGATATATTTTTAAATGACAAAAAAGGCCGTAACTGGTTTTCTTTCGCCATTTCTTTTTACCAGTGGTCATTTTGCTTTTGTTTCCGAAATGGTAGTAGTATATAGAGTAGATTAATTTATACAAATCATTTATTACTGTATACTCTGACAAGAGAACGTGTTTGTGAAAACCTATTCTCTGAATAAAAGTTTTGAATTTTGAATTTTGAATAGAGAGAGACAAAAGATACTCACAGATTTGTATTGCTCCAAAACCTCAGGTATAACCTTCCCCTTGATCCTCCATGATTTATATTTGTACACTGGTATACCATTCTCTGCTGCTATTGTGGCTGTAATTATAATTAAATATTTTAATGTGTTTAGTTATTAGAGTTTCGGCGTTAGGGCATTACAATAAGAAATGTCACAGGACTTGAGATGTGCCCCAGGATGTATTCTTATGCGAAAATGTCACGGGACTCAAATCCTTAATCTTAAATTATTCTGTATCTATATTGAATGTCATACAAATTATTATTACAAGTGTGTTCAAATAATATACACTTTAAAAGTACAAGTCATGTAATTATCAAAGGTTTCATGTTCTAAGTTAATTATATTCACACTTGACTGGTCAGATAGCTCACGTGATTATTCAATTTCCTATCCTTGATTACTAAGTTAAATTACTGTTTACTTTTAATCAAGTCATTTAAAATTAAAGATACAGTCAGCATCAAAAATGTCAATAACAGTTTTTTTTTATTATGAGCCATATTTAGAATCTTGTATCGAAATGTTGGTGACCTTTAATAAAATTAATTAAAATAAAAAAACTGCCTGCAATGGGTTAATATAAAAAATATTATAGTATCAAATTATAATGCTAATTATGTTTAAAAAAAGTATATTAATATTCACCGAAAAGAGCACACACAGAGAGAAAGAAGGGTAGGTTTTACGATGCAGTTTTATATTTTGATCCCAGGATTTTGATCATAAGTCAATCCCAAAACCCCAGGATGAACACAATTTAAGTACATATTCTTTTGCTTTGTGCATTGCATATATTATAAATAAAAAAAATTTACACTTTAAGGATGCAGATCTAAATCTTGAAGTAAGACGTTACAGAATAAAATATTTTTGTTTTATTTTCTTAGGAAAACTAACAGATTTATACAATTTTAGACACCAATAAAAGATACTTACCAAGTGGATCCTCCCTGTTCCCTTTATCCAAAACTGTGAATACACCGACCACTTCATGGCCATCACGTAATAGTAATTTAAATACTTCAGCCGCAAATGTACTTTGCCCAATAATAGCAACTCTGAGAGACTTTTTCGCAGCCTGAAAAAGGAAACTTTGTTAGAACTTTGATAATTTGAAACTATATGTGCACTTTTGTAAAAAAAATAATTAAAAGGATTGGAAAGGGGATGACTGAAGGACAATTTCCTACAAATCAAACTATTAATCTCCAGCCATTTGGAGAGCCAAGCTTATTAAGCAGGATAAGTATAACTTTTTAATTTGATAGAATTAAAAAGTAATAAAAAAATATACAAATGAAGGGATTTATTATGGTAAAGAATATTATTTATCTTTCTTTCAAGAAAGATAAATAATATTCTATTAATAAATTAAATATTTTGAACTTTTTTGACTAGGCAATAAAAAGAAATAAATGGGTTTATAGAAAATTAATAAAGAACTTCCTTGACTGAGTCCCACTAAGCAGGGATTACCGGTACTTGTATTTACTGTATAAACAAATTGTTGTAAGATCAATAAATAAAAAAAGATGTTAAATACCTCCTCTGTTAATGAGACTGGCGGCATTTTGTTGTGATTTTATAATAATAGTTAAATTGACACAGTAGTTGAAGACCTTATTTTATCGGAAGCGCGTTTCGACTAACGCGAGTACATCGCCACACTCCTATATAATGTGGATTCAGCGGCGTCACTTAACCTTGACATCACTTATCTTCTTTTCATTTTGTAAAGACAAAATCAGACAAATGGAATGGCTAATGATTTTTAGCAAAAACTAAATACTTTAAATAGGCAAAACATCACGTTTGCCGCCGAAATTTAACTGTTCAATTTAATTTGTCAGATTTGAGATTAGTCAGGTGGCACTTGGCACTTTGACACTGACGTTGACATTTGACAGGTTTGGTTTGACTTGACTTGACACATTATCTGTTTCACTATTTATTTTCTGTGACTCTGCGAACTCGATTTCGAGTTTTTATAGTCTTGAAAATTATGAAGAAAGTAGGTAAATAATAATTCCAATATTATGCAATCATTAAAATACCCAGAGATAAAAAAATAAATTTTTATGAAAAGAAAATACATTTTTACTTTATCCAATCACAGTAAAGCGCGGGTTTTTTCAAGGTCATCCAAACTTGATATGATTGGTCAGGAAAGGAAAGTCAAAGGAACAGGTCATTTTCTTTTTAATTATTTCGGTTTTTTGTTATTTATGTAGGTACTAATTTTACGACAAATACTCGTAATAGTCATAAAATAGACAAAAATGTAAATGCCTAATAATAATTATTAATAATTTGACTTGTTTGTGAAAAAAGTAAAAGTAGAGTTTCCGATAAAGTAATGAAAATCTTTCGTTCAGAAATCTATGACTGAACTGAAAACTTTTCCGTAACTACTGAAAGCTATAAGTTTGCGGGCCGCGCCGCCGCCGCCGCCGGTTTCGCCACTTGCTACTAAAGTCCCGAATAGGTACATGCACATGATCGTATATGTAGGTACGTTCACTTACTTTACAACTTAATCACCCTTTGCCCTTTTCAGTTATAAAAAACAATCACTAATAATTATTATTAGGAAACTTCTCTCTTTACTTTAAATCCTATCACATTGTGCAATAAAGTGTAATACTTCAATAATTGTCCTAACCAGTTATTTGCGAATAAAAACAGATATGTTTACGCTTTACAGATTACTTAGAAAACATTTTTATTAGATAAAACTTATTTATATTTTGACATTTTTTTATAATAAAATGATTTGCATGTTACTGAAATGTTCTTCAATTCAGTTGTTAATAACTTGTTCCTTCTATTGTGCCTAAATAAGTAGGTAGTAGGTACCTACGTAGTTTTTGCATCTTCGGGATTTTCCGATTATTCCCCCTTTATCATTAAAGGGGTTTCAGTTTTCCATAAAGGGTCGATGACACAGGGCTTAAATAATTTTTCCAACTATTCACTTCTGATTCTTGTCTCCCGCAACATCGTCGTCGTTGGCTAGCGAGATTGTTCAATACCACCTTATGGAAGAATACTGATAAAACAGGAGTTTGAATAGTCCATGAAGATGGGTTTTCGTACAAAACACCCGTAGGGGTCGACGTTTCCCTGCTATGAACTGCAATAAAATAAGAAACCCAATTTTTACTATAAAATTAAATCTAGGTACCTTACCTACATATTAATGAAATCTCAGAGAAAATACGAACAGATGATTAAAGTACCTATCCTATACGTTCTCGATAGGTACGTTATAAGAAATAACCGCGCTATTCTTAGAAAATACGCATAGAAATAATATCGAACAAACAATAAGGTGATAACTCAATTGGATCCACACAGTATAACCGGATTAATCCAGTTCGTACGTATCCATTACTGGTATCTGTACAGTGCTCGTGGCATGTTGACCCTAGATAAATAATGTTTACTTGAAATATTTCGTTGTATTTAGTTCATATCTAAAATATGACCTGAGTGTGCGTATAGTTCTTATAGTGTGGTATAACTTGAAGTATGTGTTTTTTTATATAATTATTACAAGTTTTTTCCCTATCAACTCAGCATGGTGGTGTTACGTGGTTATGGCTTGCAGTTTTGATAAAACTTACGGTTTTTTTTTCATATAAGACTGATATTTTTTCTATGACATACGGTAGACAACGGAAAGGTTACCGCTGGCACCGCTGCCTGTAATGTCAGTAACATCAGTGGCACCAAGTGGCACCAATGTAGCTCATTACCCGCTACAAGAAAGTTGGGAATCTCTCGTTGAATTGCTACTTCACGCCGATATCAATGAGGTTAAAAACTCAAAGCTCATCGTAGGTGGCGTCACTGTTGACTGTTCCAAGACCCGCCATATTGGTTCATTGTTTAAGTTTGATGTGAGAGTAATTGCTAAAAATCATAGAAATGTAAGCGACCTGGAGTTTAATTACGATTGAAGGAGGAACTGCGGAAACGGAAAGCCAAGACCACTAGCAAAAAAGCCTTATAAATCGAAAGGTAAATAATTTACAGGCATTATTGTGAATTGTAGGTTTTGCTGTGTACTTTTTATTTATTTCAATTTCTTTTTGTAGACTGGAGGCGTACGATGGAAATTACCTCATCGAAGTTGAAGACGAACTTGAGGATGATATTCCTGAAATTTCTACCATGGATAAGTTCAGAGATATTAATTCCAGCAATAATCTTCCACCACTCTATAAACTACACATTCAAGCGTTTGCAGACAGGTAACAAACCATACATTCATGATTTCCTTATTGTTCCTTGTTATTTTAATGTTTCAGATAGAATTAGACATTTAATGACATACATGTTGTTTCAGATTTCAAGCAACACTGAACGGGAGATACACTACTGTATGAAAGTAGAAGCTTAATAACCGTTAGAGTTGCCTTTGAGGAAAGTTATATTTATTTCCATGCGCAATGCAAAGCCCAAATGAAGAAGCTTCTTTAAATATCATTCTGTTAAAAATGGATAATAGTGGCATGATAGTGGAGTCACTGCGAATGTGCAACTGGAAAAGGAGTAGAAGCACACTGTAAGCATGTTTTTACAGTTCTCCATGGCATAGAAGATATAGTGCCTACTAAAACTCTAATTTTGTACAAAATGTGCACAGAACAATTGATGACATTTAAAAAACCGAATAAAGTATTCTATAATTCCCCGATGCAATCCCGTTTTACCAGGAAAATATAATGGACAATTATGAAGGATATGTCAAAATCCTAGCGGTTACTCCTGTACTACTAGTAGTAAAATGGCTTATCTCCAAGTAATCAAAGCTGCCAATCCATATGCTATTGAAATGGACCATGATTACTTGGAAATATTTTCTTATACTTATGAGTATTACCTTTGTAAAGTTTTTGTTAAACCTATTTTTAAACCACTACTATTAACAAATATCTGTATAAAAATTATGATTTTTGATTATGACAGTGTAATAAAACAAAATTAATACCTATTAAATAGTTTTATTTTCTTAAACCTATGAGTATTACATAATACACTCTAAAATTACAGCATATATGACACAAAACATGTTTTTGAAGTTATTTTGAGTTTGGACCCCGCTAGACCCAGGAGGATCAGTAAAAGAAGTTTCATTAGCATCACATTCATTTTGAGTTTGGATCCGGTTAGGTCCTGGAATTGGATCACCACGAGACGTTTCAATACACCGTTTCATGCAACTTCTTTTTAGCAATCAATCTGAGCGTTCTTGTGCTAGTAGGTTAACAGATTTGATTTAATATAGAGGGCACAGCACTTTTCTTTAATGTTCGGTATAAATTTTCATTGTCTGTTAATTACTTTTAATATTATAATCTTCAGATCTAAATTGGGCAGCACATAACCTCGACCATTTCCTGGATTTCCAATTTTTCCTTCGAAGAGCCTTTTCCCACAGTTTTCTTCGTTTTATTTCTTTGGAAAATAAATAGATTGGAACATTTTTACAATCGATAGCTGCACAATGAGTAATATTTCGGAATTATTTAGAAAACAAATATGATGTTTACAAAAATAGTATGGAAAATGACAGCTAGCTGTCAAATGTTTGGAACAGTCAACAAAGCGACATCTGAAGTGAGCAAAAGGCAGTTTTTAACCTCAATAAGAGGATGGTAATTCTCCGGTTGAGCTAGTTTTCATAAATGCTCTACCACTCCCAAAAGCTTATGCCTCATCTGCTAGTCTGCCTTATGTACCCTACCATTTGCACTAAAGCAGACTTTAAATGATGTCATCAAATACTGCTGCAAAGGTCGCAAGATTTTCAATTAGTGATGTGCACATTCACATGTAAAAAAGTAATAGTGAATAACAGTAATTTAACATACGCTATCGCCATCGTTAGGTGAGATATAAATTCGGAAGCCCAATTCCTTTCCCTTCTCTCCATATTCCATCTTGATTCAGGTAATGCATTTGTAGCGCCTCTGGTATTAATGTTCATAGGTAGGTGGTGATAACCACTTTCCATCAAGTGGCCTGCTTGCTTGATTGCCTGTACTTATGACATAAAAAAAACTATGCGATCAGCTCCTATCACAAATAAATAGCATAGTAATTTCTCCCGCACTGACTGCATGACTGCATGGATAGTTAGCAAGTGTGGTTCTACGAGGACGGTAAATTGTAAGGGTAAACCTTAGTTCTCATTCATAAAAACAAACTTATTCTGAACAATACAATTCTCCGAATTCTATTGCATCCAACTACTTATTATGATATTCGTTGTCAATGTTTGTTTATTGCGAATGTTTGTTATTCTTTCATCAATACAATCATTGTTGATGTAATTGATGTCACTATTGTCTTTAGGTTGAAAGATATGGGGTTATGTAGGACAGGATTTTTCTCATTACTCGTTGTGTAGTGATGGCTAGACACTGGGCTGTGTTGGTGACCCTTTTAGTATTATTTGAGGTATCATCATCACTCAATTGGACTTTTTCGGTACCATTAATGTGTACCCTTGGCTTTAAATCGTGTATATATAATTTAAATTTGAATTTTAACCTTCTCAAACAGTAATTTGTGGTATGTGTTGTGTACTAATTTTACTAAAAGCTATGTGTTAGGTTTTATGTTTTTATTATTTTTATGACCAAATGATTTTACTAATCAAGGTAATTAATCGTTTTAATTATTATAAATGTGAAAGTAACTCTGTATGTTAGTATGTCTCTATGGGATGAAAAATCAGGTTCAATTTCAAAGATATAGAGCTAGTTTGACATACAGGGATAGATTTAGATAGTTTTGATAGGTCACGCACGGCTGTCCATGTTTAAGTGAGAATGTCACTTAGGATAAGACTAACATCTTCTTGTTAATCGTACACCCATCGAAATAATATTACTACGTATAGAAATGACACCGCGAACAAAATTTTTGTCCCCATACGTTGAGGCCAATAGACATCAACTCGTTTATGACTCGTTTAGAAACTTGCCGACGCTCATCGTGATTGGTCCTCTGATTTATGTTAAAAAAAATAATTAAAAAATGCCGTCATGTTCAATAAAATCTTGCAAAAACCGTTCAACAGTAAGAAAGAAAGATAGCGGCGTCACTTATCATCGGTAAGTATACAAAAAATTAAGTAAAACCAACCAAAACAATTTTTTTTCATTATTTTCTATTGCATCATGATTGCATCCGCCATTTCTATGTGAAAATCATAGATTATCAAAAAGTAATCGTACAGATGGGATACGTAGGTACTAAGCGTAGGTCAATTTTATAATATAATTTAGGTACTTATTTCTGAAAAATTTTTTGCTTTTTTATTAACCGACTTCAAAAAAGGAGGTTCTATGTTTAATTGTTTTTTTTTTGGAGGTCCGCCGAACACTCCAATTGTGGACCGATTTTCAAAATTCTTTTTTTATTCATAAGTGCATACTCCCAAGTTGTCACCAATTCAGGATCTGATGATGGGAATTCCAGGAAAATCGAGGGCAACCCTCAAATTTCATGGGCACGTATAACGCGTTACTTATGTTGTCGTAATTATTATAATTAGATTTTTTCAACTATATTTACAAAATATTTTTATATAGTAGGTATAAAATATGTAAATGTGGATAAAGTTACTAACTAAGTAAAAAAAATAGTTTCTAGAAAATAAAAAGAAGGAAAACGAAACAGCATTTTAAATTTCGACCAACCGTTTTCGAACAAATAAAATTTCATTATAAAGTTAGTTTTGATTTAATCTCAGTTTATTTTTGACTAATATTTAGTTAAGAACAAAAATTTAATGTAGCTTCCTACCTATAAAGCTAATATTATACCTATTTTCTATTAAGTTTATTCTATTAAGTAAAATAAAATATTGTAATAAAATAAAATAATCAATTAGATGTCCAATAGGCAGAATATAAACAAAGTGTCGCCCCTGCGTAGTAATGTCCTATTCTATGACTCGGTTGGGGGCGGGGCCAGGGAGGGGCACGCCCCTCACGGCCGAACGCGGCGCCAAAATTTGAAGGCGCTGTCATTTCTATACGTAGTAATATTATTTCGATGCGTACACCCAATGCTCTGTTTTCTGAATTGTTCCTTAGGTCCCCATTGATTAAGGCATGTTTGAGAAAATTATCCTTTTTCCATTTTAATTTTTTCCATAACAAGTTGACCATTCCCTATCTGAAGTAGAAGTAATCAAGCTAATTAATCGTTTTAATTACTATAAATGTGAAAGTGTCTCTATGCCTGATGAAAAGTCGGGTTCAAGTTCAAAGAGATAAGGCTAGTTTGCCATACAAGGATAGATTTAGGATAGTTTTGATAGGTCACGGCTGTCCACTAATATTATAAATGTTTAAGTGAGAATGTCACTTAGGACAAGACTAACATCTTCTTCTTTTTAATCGTTCCCCCAATGCTCTGTTTTCTGAATTGTACCCTGTCCCCATTCGTTATGGCATGTTTGAGAAAATTATCCTTTTTCCCCCATTTTAATTTTACCAAAACAAGTTGACCCATCCCTATCTATCATAGTAGTAATGTAGGTAATCCTGAAGTATACCTATATTATGGTCATGAATTCCTCTTGGTCCAATCAAACCCAATGCACAACTCGTTTTGTCATCATGAATATTTACATGTGGCAGGTAATGAAACAAAGCAAAAAACACCTTTTTTCCAGGATGTTTTTCTACAACCAACACTGGATTTGAAAAGAGATATTCCTCTTACAAAATCACTAGGCTTCTCAATAAGGAAAACACGAAATGACAATACCGTTGGGGATAGTTTGGATAGGAAATTTGCTGAATTGTACGAGGAAATGATGAAGATAGGACATTCGCATGAAATACGCGAAGAGGAGGAGAAACGACTGAGGAGGATTGCAGGAGACAATATCGAACCAGGTTGTTTGTTGTAACATTAAGGTTTATTCTTTTATTTATTTATTGGTACATGCAACACATACATTATATAACTGTACATAATACATAGCAGTTATCTACATGCACCTTTTAAGGTATAGCAACTTGAGTGGAAAAAGAGAGGCAGACATTTAAATTACTTTATCTTCTTTCTTTCGTTCTAGTGTTATTCAACTTCTTAATCCATTAGGGCATGCTGGTTCCGGTACTTTCTTTTTTATTTAATACAATATTCTTTATTGCACCGGAATAAATATAACGAAAACATAATAAAGACAGCTGGCACACCTGCAGAGAAACATGCCCCTAACGAAGTAAGCATTAAGTTTTCTCTTGTAATTATCAATATATTTAAACGAAAATTAATAAAAATTTACATTTTGATTACGTCTACTAATCGAAATTTCGTTGAAATCTTAGAACGAGTTTTTTTGGTCACATTCGAACGTGTTAACGTTTACAATCCGACCAAATTGAAAAATCGTTTTCATATTGTGAATTTACCAGACGTGTGTTACATATCAAAATTATGCGGCACTTGCTCACGTTTCGAAGTGAGTAACCCGGCTAATTTGGATATGTAACACGCGTCTGGTAAATTTACAATATGAAAATTGAAAACGATTTTTCAATTTGGTCGGCAAACTATTAGAGTTACTTATATAAACGTAATTCTTACTTCGTTTGGGGGATTTCTCTGCAGTTGACTGTACATAGTTGCATAAAAACTACAACAGTTTAATGAGAAAGATAACTCTGCGTTCAAATTTGAATTGAATAGTTTATATTAGATGTAGATAAAGTTAAAAACCATGTAATCTAAACATATAAAATGCTTTGTCCCTCACTGATGGATCAACGCACTGCCGAAACATCTGATCGTAGAAACCTGAAACTTGTAGTGTTTAAATGACGTAGGTCGATAAGAAAAGATTTTCCGAAATCATCACCGAAAGCGATATATACGCAAACGAACTAGCGCGGATTTTGCTGGTCTATACTACATACATATTTATAAAATTCAAAGTCCTGACTGACTTAATTATATATCAACGCACAGCCCAAACCGCTGGGTCTAGAGATTCCAAATTTGGAATGTAGGTTCCTTACGGATATGTCTAGTATTGTCTAGGGGTGTACTAAGAAAGGATTTTAAAAATTCCCACGGGAAAGCGAGATATACGTAAACGAAGTTGCGAGTATTTTACTAGTTGTAACATAATAATTGTTTTCATTTCTTCTTGTCATCAGTCGAAGAAGGACAGAACAGACGTCGAGGGGTAAAACTTCGTTCAAATATTGGGCGGAGACGCGCTCGCTCCCAGGCTGCCCGTAGGGAGAAGTTGAAAACTCAGGGTTTGAGGAATCACTTTGATCACGTCAGACATTTAAGTTCAGAAGAGGATAACAGCAATCAAAGTAATTAATGCTTTTATAAAGTATAAAGTGTTTAATGAAATGTTTGTGAATCGAAAGGAGTCAATGCGGAACATTGCTCTTTGTTCTGTGTGTGGAGCACCTAGTTTATACAAATAAATAATATGGAAATATATTACTTGTTTCTTTTTCTTTTATCGATATCCTTCTAATATTATTATGAATATGTTGTCAGAAATTTTAATAAAATAAACGATAGATAGAGCTTATTAATTATTGTGACACCGCATGTTTTTGCTATTTGAATCAAGAAGGCGTTTCTCAAGAATCGATCGGATGTCAGTCAAGTGATGTCTTTGGATTAGACGCCCTGGGTCTGTAAGATTTCCTGGTATAAAAGTAAGAGCAATGGCGGTATAGTGCATATTTTAGTACATTTTATAATCATTGAAAGTGCGTAATTTCGGTAGTTAAAGCAAATACTATAGAAACTCTACCGAATTAATACGCACAGCTTCGGAAGAATTCGGGCAAGACGCGCGACACTAGCGCTACTATAGAAATAGGGCGGCATGACATGAGGTGAACGATTTCAAAACTTTTGTGCGTTTTGTATGCAAAATGTTAACGCGACACTAGCGCCCCTAGCGGCATGAGGTGAACAGGAGGTTGCCAAGTCATTGTATGAGAAACGTCAAGAGCTGTGCGTATTATATTTCTATAGTATTTGGTTAAAACCAATTTCTGGAGAGATTTTAACTAGTCATGCTAGTCGCCTAGGATCCATTGAGGGATCCAAGTGGAATGAGGGCTCATGCATGCCTAGTCTGAGTTGCAAAAGAATCAGTTCATGTAGTTGATTTAGATACATAATTTTCAGCCTACTTATTAGCCTTACTGACTTACAAGGAAACGTATCCTTACGTCTTTGCTCTAGCTAGACATTACAGAAAATGATTTAATTTTACCTATAATCACTTTCATAAGAATTAGGTACAACTGATTTATTAATTAGATAGATAGAGAAATATGAGTTTTTTTAAATGTTGATAGTGCATATTTCGCTATTTTTACTGTATATAAGAGAGGTAGAGCACAGCGGATGATCCGCTCAAATCGGAACAGGCCTGGGGAAGGAAAGGACATCCACCGTACAGAAGATCGTAGCCAATAGCCAAATAGCTCGGCCACGTTGTGTTCCTAAGGTGAGTCCTTCTCCAGAGTTCGACTCGGGGGGATTGGGAGAGTTGGCAACGCGTGAGTGATACCCCAGTATTGCAAGCGTCTATAGGCTACGGTGATGCTTACCATCAGAAGGGCCGCATGCTTGTTTGCCACCTTTGTGGCATAAATACAATATTTTGGTATTTTGATAGTCCACAATAATCCACTGAACATCGGATTTTATTAGTTACGATTTATTAGATTACATTAAAGTAAAAGTATATTATTGTTTACTTTAGTTTAATTTCATAGAAAGCTACACAATTTAATTAAATAAGTAAGTACAACAAAGGGCACGTGTTTTATTTTATTGTAATTACATTGTTTTATGTTATTTTTACTCATTTAATATGATGAATCGTTTTATTATCATGAAATACCTATTTTTAATGTCACAAGATAAATGGTTACAGGAAATTAAAACAATGAGAATAAAACACAAAGAACACTTTTTATTGCTGGAAGCAGTAGAAAGTGTAATAGCCCCTTTATTCCTACTTTATACCACAGTATTACAATATTTTTTATACTTTAGGGTTTTGTAAACAAGGAACATAGTTTCGTCATGTCCGTCTGTGTATTTTTTGTACATTCTAGCTCCATTTATTGTTTTGTTTTTATTTGGCATGTTTGCATTTATATCAACTATGCTAACAAAGTGGTAGATGTGCGAATGAATTTTATTGTGTACTTATTTGACTACATGGCCGGTTTTTTTGTTTAAAGAAAGAAAAATGCATTGGCAGGTCCCGTTGCTTGGGGGCAGTGATCCATGGCGGACCCCCGCTGGGCTCTCCTCTCCTAATTTCGAAACGAACGTTAGGTTCTTTTTCGTTCGGAAAAAATAAGAACATGTGCGCCTTGTTGAACAATTTGTGTGAAAGCAGTGCATTCGGGTTTCCTAATCAGGAATCCTAACGTTTGCGTCCTACCTAGGAGTACTTGAGGGGTATAACCTGGGTATAATCTGGGTATAACGACTAAAAATCAAATTAGCTTCCACCTTCCCCTGATCAGTGGTGGCACAGAACTGGTAGGGACAGGGAATGCACTGCTTGGAGTATGTCTCTTGTAGAGTGCCTTTTGCTTGAACAAGAGAACCGGATATATTTTCAACAACGACCTATTAATATGATTTTTCAAATACGTTCTCCTTGGGTACAAAGTATAGGACAAACTGTTTTATAATAAGAAATTTGATATCGCTAATCAGTATTGCATATTATTTACTTTATCTCCCATATTTGGATTTGTTTACGTCATTATAAATGAAAATATTTAAATTTAGATATTTTATTTATATGAGCGGATGGGCAATTTGAGAAAAGCCTTATCGATGAAATCTCCAATCGATTATGTTTAATGGTTATGGAGTAAATCTAGAAAATCTTTTGGAACAAGGGGATTAAATAGATGTAGTACTAAGATTGCCTTGATTAAGTATTAACACGATTTAGATAAAGTAAACATGTCATGATTACTATCTTATAAAGTGATTATAGCACTTTATGCTATTATAATAAAGGCTTAATAGTTTTTAACTAAGAAACAATGTGTGTTTGATTGATAAGACTTGAAAGAAACGTGATAATCTCCGCAAAAATAATCTCAAAAGTAGGCAACCATATAAATAAATTAAAAAGTACTACTAATAATAATGACTAGTACTTTTATCATTAAATATTTATATCTCTGTATGTGTGTATGTCACTCATATTTTCAATGTTACTTAAGTAATAAATGAAGTATTAAGTATGCAAATAACGCTGAAGAGTTTGTTTAGTTTATGTTTGTTTGAACGCTTTCTGTAAATATTGCTATTTTTGTTTTGTTTTTGTACATACACATATCTAATCATAATCCTAAGGAACTTATCAAGAAAGACGATTCTCTCTCGGTATAATTACGATTATTAGTAGAGACCCTTTCCTCGTGGACCAACTGGACATGTAGACATTATAATAAACTAGCTTTTCCCCGCGGCTTCGCTCGAGTTAATTTTATGAAATAGATCTCGTTTGACAACAAAACAACCCATAGCGCGACTTGTGGCCCCATCTGTTGGCCCTGCGCCCTCTATAGAAGAAAAATTATTTTCCCATTGGAACGACATACTTTCACGGGATAAAAAGTAGCCTATGTAGGGCTCTGTACCCCTAACAATATGTATGCAAATTTTCATAATGATCGGCTGCTTAGTCAAGCCGTGAAGGAATAACAAACAAATAAACAAACAAACAAACAAACAAACTTACTTTCTCATTTATAATATTAGTAAGGATAATTTTAATAATTTGTACGCTCATCTATATAATTGTATTTAAATAATTGTTATGTTCCTCTGGAAGTGATTAGTTATAATCTTTTGAGAAGAGAATAAATAATTTTAAACCGTATATTATAATAGGTACAGTCGAGAATAGTCGAGATTCTGGAGGGCTACTACGAAACGTAAACCCGATACTTCGGCCGAAGTATCGGAAGAATTTTAACTATGAATTACAAGGTTTTATCATGGTTATTTTATTAATTCCTTGAATTGTATGCATGAAATACCTTGTACTTTATGATTATTTTAGTAGTTCGTTGAATTATAATCATGAAATACCTTGTATTCGACGTTTAAAATTCTTCCGATACTTCGGCAGAAGTATCGGATTTACGTTTCGTAGTAGCAGCCCTGTTGTAATCTTGCTAGACAGAATTAGAAATCTGGCTGGTTTTCTGTAGAAATCTCTCTAGAACCGGAGTTTTATGCATTATCAACAAAAAAGTGCCTACAAAATATGCACTAAACCCCTAAAAAGTGGTGTTTTATCCATTTGCATATTGCATATTCCATGCCAGTGTATAAGATCCGATGTATACTTTAATTTTAACGTTTTGTTAAAATTTAGAATGTCTAATTTTGAATTTCGAACTACGAATCGGAAATTTAATAAAATCTTTTCCAATTTGAAAGAATATATATGTAAACTTTATAAGTATTTCATAGATCATGCTATGTAGGACCAAAAAATATAAGATTAGATGAAGTCGCGGGCAAAAGCTAAGTGCTAGCTAAAAAACAAGTGTAAAATACTTATAAATAAATATATAATCTAATCTTTATCGAACCAAGAGGCGGGATATTATCTATTCAGCCAAATATAATAGGACTGTCATTTACCATTGACTACTTAGAATCAGTCTGATTGTTTGGCTCGTTGTACGTAAATATGGCACGAGCGGCAATAATCGCGATTTTTATCGCCTCTCTTGTATCTTCGTCTATACAGGTATGACGTCATTTACATTCTTACATCTATTTAATAATTTGTTTAGTCTTATAACTAGTACACCTATTTATCTAAAGTGTATGTAATAAAATGCACGGTCTCATGGCATTTTTCTTTAAAAAAAATCACAATGTTACTTTTTCTAAACTTTTGGTAACCGGGAATCTTTTTTCGTATGTTTGAGTGTTTAAATAATTACCTAAGTATATATTATTTACTTACAAATAAGTTTAACTACATAAAGCAGAAAAATAATTTTGTCTAAAACTCTAGCTAGAGAGTTACAAAATTATTTTTTGCTATATATTTGGCTTTTTATCCAATCCAATAATGTTGTTGGACTATGCAGTGAAGTCGAAAGTATTACTTAAACCAATTTCTCGGCAGAGGTCAACCCCTGAAGATGACAGTTATGTGGCAGCGGTGCTTGAGTATCAGACAGCATCCAATTCCGCCTTGGGACTGCAACTATACGTGGCCTTCATACAAGAAGCTGCACTTCAGGTAAGAGCTTACAACATTTTTTTTTATTTTGTTTTCAATAGGATTCCTATTGAAAAAAAAAAAAAAAACAGACGTCTTTATTTTACTTTATTACGAAAGATTTTTCTAATAAATTCGTTTTATGTTCGAACAAATTGTAGTGTTTCAAATGATATCATACTTAATTTATTTTCAAACAGTGGTTGCCGTTTTTAATACTGACCACAGTGATATCGGAACGAAAGTTAAATTTTTTTGTTTAATTTTTCTGTAATTTAAAAATCGCAACATCGAACTATGCTATAAACGACGTGAACGACCAGAGTTTCCTTCAAAATGACATTGTATGCATATTTATGATAATATTGTATTGTAATGTAATTGTAATACTTAATTAAATCTAATGCCTGATTTACATTAGTCGTTTTCACCTATTCGGTACTTGCAGGTCGTATTCGATTTTCGACTAATTCCGACTAATGTACTTGGTTTCAGCCGTAGCCGTAACCGGCCGCAAGCCGAGATCAAAAATGAAATTTTATTTATTTTTTATTATTTTTTAATCTCATTACTGCAGAACCAAATACAAAATATCTATACATAGAGGAAAGACTTGTATTTGTGTATTTTTACCCGACTGCAAAGAAGGGTTATGTTTTTGTTTGTAACGAGTAAACACAAAAACTACTGAGACGATTTCAAAAATTCTTTCACCGTTGGAAAGTACATAACCCACGGGTAACATAGGCTGTACTGCTGTACTTTATTTCCAAAAAATAGGGATCCTTATTAGAATCGAGCAAAGCCGGAGCAGTCCGCTAGTATTAAATAAGTAGCCAGCTACAGCAATGATTTTACTGATATTTTGCTTTAAGCAATATTCAGCGCTAATTTGAAAAGTTTCAAAATTTTATGAAATATTAAAATGTGAGAAAATGGTGACATAAACATATTTTTTTCTTTTCAGAATGCAGACATAGTAGCTTTCCCTGAAATGACATTTATTAGAGGTTCTGAATACATGACGGTACCCATTCATGATGACCTGCAGTCATATCCAATTCCAGCTATTGATTCTGACTTATATGAAGATGTAAGTGAAGTTAGATTCTAATAGGTTTAAAAAAATTTTTTTTTTGCCTGCAATATGACATAAATAAACGAATCTTCCAAGATTTTGAGTCTGTTAATAGTTCATGATTATTTTCAGGCCTTAGTAGCCATATCAAGGGCGGCGAGAGAAAATCAAATTTATGTGGTAATCAACGTTCAAGAACGTATGGACTGTACTTATGGGAACACAACAGAAAACTGTCCCGAGCAAAAAGTATACTTCTTCAACACTAACGTTGTTTTTGATAGGAATGGAGCTGTTATTGACAGGTATATTTATTTAGTTACATGTTTAGTTAACAAAAAAAAAAGAAACAGTATGTAATAGTCTAGCTGATGCAATCGCGAATAACTGTCAGCTGTTTTGATCATAGAAATATAGTACAGAAATGTTAAACCTATAATAATACTCATAATCTCTAAATAAGTAGTATGAAACAATGTCGGTGCAATGCAAAAGTTAATAATTTTTCATGTTACTAGCTATCTCAACATTCTCAACTCTCTTCTTTTATTAGACAGTTCTTTAAATGTGTCATTAATTTTAAAATATATCTGTAACCAAAGACTAAAAAAACCTACGACTTTATGAAATTAAAAACATATTAAATACCTACCAACTTATTTCAGATTCCGTAAAATCAATTTGTTCGGTGAGGCCAGTCGTACCCCAGCTCTCACTCCAGATCTTGGTGTTTTCGACACTGACTTTGGTGTGAGATTCGGCCATTACATCTGTTTCGACCTCAAGTTCCAAGTACCTGCCCTTCAGGTGGTCCAGAAATACAATATAACTGACGTTATATTTACTACTATGTGGTTCTCGGAAATGCCATATTTGACAGGTAAGTCTTCTTTTATTATACAGGGTGTCCCGTAAATAATGGTCCAAGCTTTAAGGGGCAGATAGCCTACACAAGTATCTAAAACTAATTTGAATAAAAAAAATATTAAATCGTAAGGTTGCCAAGAATTTTTTGCGCGAGTCGGACTCGCCCATGAAGGGTTCCGTAGCAGCAATTGCGGTTTACGATTTATGACGTATAAAAAAAAAAACTACTGACTAGATCTCGTTCAAACCAATTTTCGTTGGAAGTTTGTACATCATATATTTTTTTTAGTTTTATCATTTTCTTATTTTAGAAGTTACAGGAGAGGGGGGGGGGGGGGGGCACTCATTTTATCACTTTGGAAGTGTCTCTTGCGCAAACTATTCAGTTTAGAAAAAAATGATTTTAGAAACCTCAATATCTTAAACTTTAAATAAACAACTTGATAATTTTATTTCGTTGTTTTTTTGAGAACATAAGAACTCCTAATTTGTTTTAGCATTAATTTAATCAACAAGTCGATTTAAAAAAAATAATAATCTAAACCTATTTTTAATTGCCAAATTAAAAATATATAATATGAAATTTTGATTTTTTTATGAAGTTTTAAATGAAGTGTAAGTTACAAAAACCGATAGATAAATATTTAAACATAATTTAACGATATAACTCTATTATGACGATTACAACTATTTGAATCGTTATACCTATCTCGGAAACGGTGGCTCATAGGAAAAAAGTATTGATAGAGTTTTATAGATAATTTTAAATATAGACATACCGGGGAAACCACGTTAAAAAAAAACGCGCTAATACTACCTCATAGGTGGCGTGGAAACGTGTTCATATTATGACGATTATAACTTTTACAACTATTTGAATCGTGTGATATCTCGGAAACGGTGGCTTCTAGGAAAAAACGATTGATACATTTTTATACATAATTTTATGATCTATCTTTTCGTCGGAGATATTTTTATGATAAAACTTACCGTTTTGCTGAAAATCGCGAAAAACTCTTTGACCTTGAATAAAAAAAAATCCATACAGGGGAAATATATGGGGAACTTTCACATTTTATTCATAATTATATTTTGAACGATTTTACCGATTTTCAGCTTGTTGGGAGTTAAGGCGCGGTCCCACTGCTGCGCACGCTGTGCACGAACACGTGGGCCACGTGGCACATTACAGCTGCGTGGATGACTACGTGGGTCTACGTTTCCACAGCGTGCGCAGCGATGTGCACGCTTTGTGGAACAAGCTGTGTACCGCATTCACTGCGTGCATGGCGTTGACAGCGTTGAGCTACGTTGAGCAAGCCACGCGTGTATCAATGACGTCACTTGATGGTTAACGTGTCCGTGGGTTGCAGTGGAAACAATCACGTACATCCTCTAGCAAAGCAAAGCTTAACACACGTGCGTAGCCTCTCCGTGCGCAGCAGTGGGACAGCGCCTTTAATGTAACTTCAAATGGTTTAATTTGACCGGACTATACGGTGATCGCTTACCATCACGCGGGCCTTTGGACGAATTAACCGCGGGCCGTAAGCTTGTTTGCCACCTTAGTGGTATAAAAAAGAACGCTCAAATGGCTGGCCCAATTTTTATGATATCTGGTATAAGTAGCTGACACCTTGGATTAATACAGAGTGTACTTTTTAACCCGAAAAGTACGCTATTCCCGTAGGATTTGGTCAAAAGTCTAAGAGTCAATGTACTGTGCTTAAAATTAAAAACTCGGGTAACACCGCGGGCGGGCAGCATTTGGTAAATAAAATATAGAGTAGCCTTCTACGTATCCGCAGAGTAACTACTACAAATATAGTTATTTTTAAACGAGCTAACGAAACCAACAATCATCGACGATGTAAACGCACGCTAAAAACTCTTTTGTATCGTCAAAGACGAAACCATAGCGCGATTCAGAAACCGCACAGCGCCATCTAGTTTATTATACCCGCGGCTCCGTCCGCGTGGTCAAGGGAATAAAATTTCAAGATTTTTTCCCATGGGAGCCTATATAGCCTATGTCACTCTTCAGACCTTAACCCTTAACCAGGCTGTGGGTCTCAAGCCTCCCACATAGTTTTTTTATGCTCTTACCAGGTTTTGGTAAAGAATCTCCCAGGAGCTGTCAAAAACGTCGTAGAAATATATTATCTGTATTCACGGCAAAAAACATTGTATTGTAGACATTATCTCTGTGGTCGTCCATTCGTGCGTGTTTTTTCGTGAAGTGCCGTGTGCGTGCGTGGATTATGGCGAAACGGAGAAAGATAAGTCGTACGATTTTTGGATATGTTGTAGATTTTGAGTTTTTCTGACGACTTATGCTTTGTGCATAAGTATTACCAAAATACTTTAAAAATGTCATGAATCATGACATTTCATGATATACCCAGAATCATAATGTGGGGAATATTATGACCATAGCCTTTAGTGCTAATGTTTTGTGGGAGCTCTATGCTTATAGCCTGGTGACATAGTATACACACACTACGCACATAGTACTTATTTTCAGCACATTTTTTTAATTAATAATAAATAACTAAAAACTAATAAATAACTAACTAAATTAAATCAACTACAGATTCAACAAAACAAACTAGTTAAAATGCTATTTCACTACCCATACTTAAAACGTTCCGAAGTCATCTATAAAGATACGAAGCTAATGAATATCAAACAATTATATAACTTCTG
This sequence comes from Endotricha flammealis, assembly GCA_905163395.2. Classification (NCBI taxonomy): domain Eukaryota; kingdom Metazoa; phylum Arthropoda; class Insecta; order Lepidoptera; family Pyralidae; genus Endotricha; species Endotricha flammealis. The sequence continues at coordinate 4,579,001 of LR990873.1, forward strand.
TACCTGCATATTAATTTATAAAATTATTAATAAAATCATTCACACCGACATTAATTTCATAAATATAAATCAAATACACAGCCGTAGTAAACGTAGACCCCATCATTTAGTATTACCAAAAATTCGGACAAACTTTGGAAAAAGAAATATTACTTTTGAGGGAATACAGCTTTATAATAAACTTCCTTCACATATTAAAAGTGCCAACACCCTCGGATCGTTTAAAAGCCGATTGTACAAGCATATTCTGGAGGACTATACTTTGTTACGCACCTGAGTATGAAGCGATTTATAAGTCTAGATTTACTAAGTGGCTCCTTTGTATAGATTGCCACGACTAATACACTGGGCGTCAAAAATAAGTAGTACAGTTTTAAAATTGCAATTACTCTTAAACTATAGAAGTTAGAGTTTTGAAATAAAAGTCATTTTATAGCAAATTTAACAAAGTTTTCTAAAAATAATATTTTATTTAGCATTAGTAAAGTTTTACACTGAAAATTAAGAAAAAACTAAAAAGCTAACCATTTTGAAGTAACTATCAAGAACTTAATTTTTAAGTTTTGGGCCTTGTTCCCACTTTAGTAACTTGTGTTGCCGCCTCGGGCTCTGATGACATCTTCGAGCCGGTTTTGCATGCTGAACACTAAGTTTCGGAGGCGGTGTTGGGGAATATTCACAAATTCTTCTATCAGGGCCTGTTTTAGAGCCCTGAGGGTGGCGGGGGGTGGTCTGCGTCTTCTGACTAGCCTCCCAAGCTCATCCCAAGTGTGTTCAATCGGGTTAAGATCTGGGCTTCTTGATGGCCAAGCCATCAAGCTGATGCCAACCTCCTGAATGTACTCTTGTACGAGGTGAGAGGTGTGTGGCCGGGCGTTATCATGCATTAGTATCGCTCCATCACCCATATTTACTAAATATGGCCCTGCATACTCGATAAGGATCTCTAATGCATATCTTTCACCAGTCAGAGTGCCATTTTCTGTGACCACTAGCTCTGTGCGACCCTCTGAAGAGATGCCAGGCCATACGTGTACAGAGCCCCCGCCGTATTGAACTCTTTCCGAGATGCAACCTTGAATGTATCGCTCACCAGGTCGCCTATACTCTCCGCGTTCCATCGGAAGTGAATAAAGAAAACCGAGACTCATCTGTGAACAAAACTCTTGTCCATTCTTCTTCGCCCCATTGTACGTGTTGACGGGCGTAGCGTAGTCTTGCTACTCGATGCCCTGTCTCAAGTTTGGGGCCATTTGCTGGCCTGTACGACTTCAGGTTGGCTTCAGCAAGGTCTTCTCCTCACTGTACTCTCACTAACGTAGTCTCTTCGGGTCTGAAGAAGCTGTTGCTGGACCTTAACTGCATTAAGGTGACGATTTCTTAACACAGTAGAGACAATTAAGCGGTCTCTCCGGTACTAGTGCACCTGGGTCTGCCATTACTTGGTCTCCTTAGATGGTTTCCAGTCTCTTAGTACCTTCGCTTTACTTGCTGGATCGTTCTTAGAGTTACACCCACCGTTCTTGCAGTATGACGCATACTGATGCCTACTTCGAGAAAAGTTATGATTCTTGCACATTCTTCTGGTGAAAGAGGCATGATTAGTGACGTTTACTCGCTGAAGACACATTTGCTTTTGAATTGCAATTGATTTATCAGAAATAAAGAAAACAATAAAAAACAAAAGTACAAGCCAACAGTTTAAAAAAGAGTGTTTTTGTTTATTAAGTTTTTTTTTCAGTCAATCTTTAAAAAATGATATTATGCATGACGTTTTTATTAAATGAAATGAAATTGTCTTTTAACTTTTTTTTATTTGAAAGGTCTAGCTTCTGTAGTTTAGGAGATATTGCAATTTTAAAACTGTACTACTTACTTTTGACGCCCAGTGTATATAAAATATATCTGTAATTAGTTTTAGTTCTCAAATTAGTGACATTTATGTCTTATGAGAATAAAGTTCTTTAAACCTAAATAAAGAATAAATATTTTTCATTTCATTCCTGTACAATATTATAAAAAATATCAAACATCCAAATTAGTAAAAATAATATACAAACATTCTTCATTTTGGTTATATATATAGTTTAATCAATCTCTAGACAGGCAATGGAATTTTGTTTTCCCACATGTTTTTTAAAATGTTTTCAGCAAATTTTCAGAATTTCAGAAATACAATATCAAACAAGACGTTTCTAGGAATAAAAATCTATAAAAAAAAACATTTTTTCTACAGCAGTTCTCCGGGGCCTGGTTAAGGGTTAATCTATCCCCAATAAAAAAATCATATCAATCCGTTCTTTACTTTCGACGCGAAAACAATTAAATAAACACACTTTCACAATTATCATATTAGTATGGAGTGGTATGGATATGGAAATATGGATATGGAAGTATGGATATGGAAGTATGGATTATAAAGAGGAAAGATTTGTATTTTTGTTTGTCACGAACAAACTCAAAAACTAAGCTACACTATTCGCGGGTGACAAAGGCTATGTTATATTTAAAAAAAAAATAGGAATCCTAGTAAAACTACGAATAAAGTACGAGTAGGATTAAAAACAAATCAACTATGACGTTAAATATTTTAAAATGTTTATATGATATCGGATTCCAGAATTTTTGAGACATCGTAAACGATACTCAATTTCGGTAAAATATTCTACTATGTTTGTGTCTTTCAGCTGTTCAGATCCAAGAAGGATACTCCTATACTTTGGATGTAAATTTTATCGCATCCGGAGCCAACAATGTACGCGTAGGAAGTGCAGGTTAGATCTTATGTTTTTTTAATCACATAAAAATTCAATGAGTGTCTGTTTGTTGCATGGCACCGTGAATTTTCACTTTTAGCAATCTAGTTGGGGTATTTTAGGATAAAGTTTTGGGCCAAAACCACCACTTTTTGCGTCCTCGAAAGTGCAAAAAGACGTCGCGGCAGATGGCGGGTCAACCTTGATTCGTGGTCCACGAGTCGTGGGATAAAAAAACTCTCAAAAGGCAATAAATCGGGAGTACTACATTGGGACATCATGGACTCATAGTAATAGACTAAAAATACTTTCGTCTGAATTTCTTGTTGTTCATCTTTTTTCAGTTCCTTCAATATAACATCAACTTATCAACAAACAAATATTTCAGGGTCAGGAATTTATTCCGGCAAGGCTGGTGCTTTGGTCAGTACGATGCCTGGAGTACCCACCACAAGATTGTTGGTCGCTAGAGTCCCTAAGATACCAGGACTGGTAATTATCAGATTGACTAACATTGCTAGATCATAAAACTATAATTGGATTATTAGGATTATAAAATCAATCAACTAATGACGTTAAATATTTTTAAATGTTTTCATTAGAGGGCCTATTCTCGTAACAAAAACAGTTACAATCTTATGTCAATCTCAAGCGCTATCTCACTCATACAAAAAAGGAATTAAGCGAGATAGTGTGTGAATTTGAGATGAGATTGAAACTGTGTTTGTTATGTTTTAATATTTTGAATTATCTTCAAAAATAAATAGGAGTTATTTACATCAAAAAAAATTAGATCTGACTGTTATTACAATATTTTAACATCATAAATCCGCTGATATCCGATTTCAATTATTGAGACATCGTAAACGATACTCAATTTGGTAAAGTAATACACCTACTTATTAATAGTAATATACCATGATTCCTCAGCATTCAGTTATATAAAAGAGTCACATCATTACAATTTGAAAATATGTAAACATTTCCATATCACATTTTATGTTTTTCTTTTGAACAGCTGACAGAGACCTACGAAGGACCAACTTACAACACTCCCACTGAGCAGGATGGCCTGTACCTTATCTCAGACCCATCATTTCCCTCGCACTTAACCAGAGAGCTTACCCCAGGATCTCAAGAATTTACTCTGGAGTATAATGACACTGTTTGCAAATTTACAGTCACTATGAATGAAAGGGGTGGAGAAACGGTAAGACTTGGATACCTTTTTATTTACTTATCTCTTGTCTTATATGTGCATATAACAAAAAAATATTTAAAGTTTTTCAGTCTGTCGTTTGGATGCAAAAATTGGAGAAATACTAATTGTATTTTTAGGCAGTCAATGAAGTGATTTCAGAAAAGCACACTGTAGTTTATTACTGAATAAACCTGTACTTAACCGACAGATTAAGGCTTTATTTTTTAGAGTTCCATCACTTCCAACTGAACAGCTATTCACAATTTTTTTTTATTCTGTGGGTCGTCGCAGGCACTTTTTAATGGTATACCATCGATCACGTATTTATTTTTTCATCTACCAGCATTTCGGAATGACCAATGACGAGAAGAAATGAAGAAAGAAACTCGGTCTATATAGGTCTTTTGAGAAACTTGCTCATATTTTTCTCAATTTTAAAATACTATTACAGCAATACAAGTACAGAGCTGCGGCTTTCTCTGGAGTACGTAGTTACAGTGGAGTCGCCACAGGCGGTGTCAGAATCTGCTCCGTGGTCGCTTGCAGCGGAGACACCATTGATACTTGCGCAAGGAGGTGAGCATGAGGAGGAGAGGTGTTGCATGAAAGCAACTTAAAATATATTAATTTAAAAATAAAAACAAAATATTTATTTTGCATTGAGATTTACAGGTTAGGTTATTTACAGGTTAGGTTATTTAGGTTATACTTTTGCAGGTTAAAAATTTTTTTTGTACCAACCAGCATTTCGACCTAAATGGCCTGTTGAGAAGAAGTGCCGCAAAAAACACAACAAATAGCCTTTTTTGAAAGCCAATATTACATAAAAGTATTTTAATGTTTTATTATCTGCCTAACATTTATATCATCTTCTTATCGTTATCTCGATTGTATGACAAAAGCCGAACAGTTTGTTTAAACGTGCAAATTTTTGAAGCTACGTTCAGATTTTTGGTAGCCCAATTCTCGGAAATAGCTAACCGTGATGACGCAGGAAAGAGTTATTTGTGTACTCGAACTACATCCTAATCTAGCAATTATTTATAATTTGTAAGCATGAAATAACACCTAACTTATATATAATAGCAATGTCCTATTCGTCGCTCATTGCATGGAATATAAACATTTTAAATTGCTTACAGGTTCCCAGAATATACTGAAGATTCAACAGCAGTGTTTGAGGAATTGACAATTGTAGCAACAATGCCGACTCCTAGATACGAGCCAGAATTAGAGGCTGATGATTCAGTGGTATACCCTCTATCATTAGATGTCCATATTATGCCTTTGAAGCCAGCAGAATTCTTTTACAATGTTAATGAAGAGGGTGATATAACAACTCATACATTGACATTGAATAAACACGATGCTGAGTTATATTCATTTGCTGTTTGGGGTAGGTTTTATGAGCCTGATGGTCAAGAACCTACACCACCATTGGAAGAAGATCCTGTAGTTGAAGCAACACCTAATCCAGATGATGATGAGGAGGCGAACACCCCAGCTCCAGGTTCATCCGTCACTAATGTTATAAATAAAATTGTATTTCCTTCTATGTTTGCAGCAGTGAAATGGGTTTCTTATAGATTTTCATAAAAATAACAATAAAAGAATTTAATTTTCATCAATGAAACGCAACAATACAGATAAGGTTATCATGAAAATACTTTATAAAAAGCAAGTAAATGAATTGAATTGAGTATGGCTGTTCCGCATGTGCGATCTGGAGTCTAAACTATGATGACCCTGAATTTCAGAACTCCAGGTCATTATCTCCGGATCAAATAAGTTTCTTTTGAATATTGAAGTCTATTGATTATATGTATTATTCAGAGAATGTTTCCTATCATCATAATATTTTGTATTGTGTATTTTGTGATATTTTTGTAAAGGTGCTGTGATTATGTATAAGTTCAATTTTAAGGCGATGTCACAAAGTACAGTAACAGAATGCACATTTTATCATTGTAGTTTTGTATAAGTAAACTTTTATTCAGTTATATGAAGATTTGTTTTATTTAACTTTACACTGCAATAACATTTTATAAAAAAATTGCCAAGAATGGCATGAAAGGTTCCTTGCCATGTTAACGGGACGAGCCCACCACACATTCCCACCGCTGTCTCCAGGATCAACAACGGCGATCTCAGATTGACAATAATCTATGAAGCTTATTCTCGTCCCGAAACTACAACGTCTTGGAACTCAACTCATTACGAATTTGACCAGAAAGAAATTATTACCAAAACTACGTGAGAGGCAGCAACTTGAAACTAAAGCCATACAGTTTCATAGTCTAGGATAGATAATCTAAGTGATATTATTAGGATGCCAAATGTGCATCAAGAGTCCTCGAGTTGTGTCGTTCAGAATTAAGGGCAGATGAAGTCACGGCCAACTTAGGTAGGATCCGATTTCACTTTGACATGACATTAGCTTCAGATTTCGATAGGGTATTGTATATTATATGGGTATAATGTAATAATATGTAAAACGAAATGTATGTATATTCTGTCATCTGTAATTGTACCTAATAATAAAAATAAAACAAATAAAATAGGCGTCTTCATGGGCTTTCTATGCACTACTTTAGATACTAAATATTGTAGAAAATCCACACTGCCTGGCTACTCTTACGGGCCCGAGTCCTGTCTCCTGACACTCATACTAGATAGAAGCCTTAGCTTAGTTAGAGGATGAGCACAAATGTTCGTTTTCTTATTCTATTTCCGAATTAGTTTTCCATATTCGGAATTCCGTGAGATTAGTGACCTTTGATGCGAAAAAAACCCAGCAACACGTGTCAATCGTCATAAAGCGGAGTTGCAATTATCAGTCGCACGCGCATATGTGTGTCAGCAATGTAATAAGGTTGTAAACATACATTAGTTTTGTAACCCGCAATTCCACGCAAAATAAACAGTTTATGTAGCAGCCGTACATCCAGACAGACGTTTCTGCTTTAAAACTTTGCAAAAATTCGCGTATAATGTGCTAATAATTATTTATTATTGTTACAAAATAATAATTATAGTGTAGTATCGTGTGAAATACGAAATTATGATGTATAAAACGTTATTTATGTGTGTATGTTTTTCTGTGGTGGGCTATTCAGAACAGGTTTGTTTTGACGGAAACATTTTTTGTGACAAAATATAACTTGTACTTATCGTGTTTTGTTTTACTCCTTCAATTAGGGAAAGCTGATAATACTGGTCGCCAACGTGGCTGACTAGTCTTAAAATGTTTGAAACTCATACTTAGTTACTCAGACAATCAATTTTCAATTGATAAACACAACTGCGAGCCCAAATTTTGGCGCGCAGTATCTCATATTATTTGTTTTCAATAGAAAACCTTATTTATTCATTCTTGTATTAAAACACCGAAAGTAACTCTGTCTCTCTGTTACCGTTATTACGGATATAGATAGGGAAAGATATACTTACTTATGTAGGATAGTTTTTATGTTGGAAATCATTACAATAGAGCACACAACATTATGATACCAAAATAAGGTATGTTGTTCAAACACCGTAATTTAATTACTCTTGAAATCTTGTGCCAAGTATAGTGGAACAGAATGTAGATGGAATGTCAATCTTAATAAGGAAAAGTATTCACGAGATCGGAGCTTCGGAACTTCCAACAAGTAACCATCCGTGTCGTTTTCCTTAAGGAAAATATTAAATACCGTAAACAAGAGATAATTTAAAAATAACCTAATCACTATAATTAACAATTAATACATAATTATGAATAACTAAATAAATTAAATTTAATTAAAGTTAATCCTAGTCTGTAACTTTTATGTGTAAACCCATACAAATTCGTACTGTCGTAGCACGTTCTATCTAATCGTAATTAGTAACTAATATGGAATACTACTAAATGTTAAAATGAGTAATATTTGTTTGTTATTCCTTCCCTTCTGAGTCTCATGACTTGATTAATACAGCCGATCATTATGAAAATGTCTCTAAGGCGACTCTTCGACCGATTTGTCAACATATTGTCAGGGGTACAGAAAGTCCTAAACTATTTTCTATCCCATATAATAATCTCATTTCAACGAAAAAATCGAAACTAGCCATATATTCCTGCAATCCGACAGTTGGCGCCATACATGAACCGTGTTATGGATCGGCCGGTTTCCTAAAATTTATGCAAAAGCTAGCATAACGACCTGTAACTTTTTATTTTGGTCTGTATGTAATACAAACATCGCCAAGAAACATCGAGACCAAAACAAACAGTCATGTTCTTGTATAGAAATGTAACATGTCTTGAATGAGATACGATTTAATATCTGTTGCTGGATACAATTACTAGCCTAGCTTCTCGTCTATCAGTACTTAAAAAACTTGTATATTTACTTACTTACTACAAAACAGAGATGCTTTCTGCAAAGTTTTTTCAATAAATGTCTTCACTTTTACAGTCAGGTACCTATGTAGCGGCCGTGGTAGAATACCAACTGACTGCAAATTCTTCGATGGTGTTAGAAGAATATGTCCATTACATTAAAATGGCAGCCGAAAAGGTTAGTAATTACGATGAAAAGTATTGATTGCAGATAATCCTTAACACGTAGCTAAACAGTTGCTAAGATTTTTTTATTTAGGCTCTTGTTTAATTGAATAATCGCAATAATAGTTACAAACAAAACAATACTATGAGTACAAGAATCCTCAGTGAATATAATTTCATAAACGAAACTTATACCTTTTTTTTCATCCTGTTCAGACTATGCAGTAAATGATTCGTATGTGTAATATTCTACTGCTTCAGAACGAGTCCCATGTGAAACGGTTACGTACGGTTGAATACCCAAAAACTAGTTAGTCTAAATGAAATGCCTCCGATGTCCGCACAGAGTACATACATAGTCGTCAAACCTCAACTTAGACTGAGAAAAATCATAATAATATGCTTTGCTTTTGGATACTAGCCGTCTTGTTGCGTCTCGGAGATCTCTGTCCTGTATAAAATATAACAATTTTCTAAATAAATATGATTTCAGAATGCAGACATTGTGGTGTTCCCAGAAATGCCTCCCGTGTCAGAGTCGCAGTCCGTAAAGGTCCCTATGTATGGATTACTGTTTACAAACCCTATTCCGGCGTTACATCCAGACTTATACGATGAGGTAGGTAAAATTGGTTTTGGTACCTTTAAATCATTATTTGTCCGCCAGTAATATAAGGGTGGAGCAGTACGCCTTCCTTTTTAGAAAAATCATGTTTTCTCCCGTAGTAGCTTCTCAAATAAAGTATCTTCGCCAAATGGATTCTAATGGGAAACAACGCTAGCTAGAAAAAGAAACACTTGCATGCAATCTATCATTTGGTCTTTTACTTACTTACCCTAAATTAAAAAATAAACAAAAAATTTGCAATATCCGCTTTATGTTTTAGACTTTGATCAAAATATCCAAAGCTGCAAGAGATAACAATATCTACGTAGTGATCAACATACAGGAACAAATGGATTGTAATGAAACAGTAAACGAGTACTGTCCTAAGAATAAGGTTTATTACTTCAGTACCAACGTGGTGTTCGATAGAAATGGAACAGTAATTGACAGGTGAAAAGACAAATAGATTTGGTGAAGTATGATAAAAATTCCAATCAACTTTTTCCTAATTATATACAGGTTACTTTGTTACTTATACGTGGTTGTTAAAAAGCATTAGACCCACCATAACCCAAAGAAAGAGTCATGGATCATTAATGGATATGTTTTCAATGACTCGGACTATTTTTACATTGCACAACATTTAAAAAAAAACTGTGAATGAGAATGTATAGGAACTTTATTAAAGGTATGATTTTCATACTTATTCGCTTGTTTTATCATGATTTTTTCTCTTTTTTCTTCTTAGTTTTTCATTAACTCTCTGTAACTTGAATCTTGAAGCAATGTTAACTTACTCCTTTCCCGTATTTATGTTTTAGAGGTATAAATATTCAAATTGATCTAAAACTTATATTGTGACTTTACAGGTATCGTAAAATAAATCTATCAGGGAATGACACTCGATCACCAGCTTTAAAACCGAATTTGGGTGCCTTCCGCACAGATTTCGGGGTGACCTTCGCTCATTTCATCTCCCTGGATATCTTGTTTCGTGTGCCAAGTTCCCAAATCTTCACCAAGTTAAAGGATAAGGTTAAGGATGTGATATTTAATTCAATGTGGGTCTCAGAAACGCCTTTCTTGACTGGTAAGTGCTTATACTAAATTTTTCCTATAATTTAAATCTAGCCTTTCTTGACTGGTAAATAATACTACCCATTGTGAAAGTATGACAATTAGAAAACTTTTGATTTATCGAATCCTCACTAAAAGCTATATTTTAATGCGGAAGTGGAACAAACGCATTTTTTACGCACTAAATACGCTTTTATTAATTCTTGAGTTGAACGATGCAGTAGGTAATATTATTTTGTAATTAATTTCAAGTAGAACTAAATTAAACTTTGTCACTAACTTCAGAATTGGGCCTTAATGAGAAAACATTATTTATCTTTACAGCTGTGCAAGTTCAACAAATGTATGCAAATAGACTAAACATAAATTTGATTGCTGCCAATGCAAACAACGTCGGATCGGGATGTGCTGGTAAGGTTGTGGACCCAAATCATGGAATATTTCATGCTTTTTATTGAAATTAATTGCCTGTTCTGATTGAAAGCAATGTTTAAAATACATAGAATAGTCACAAATTCGGTAAAGAAAACATTGTGAAAAAACTTGAATTGTTTTTCTATATGCTCTATAACAGGATAACTCTGCCACGCCTGATGATATGCTTCAGAGTAACCTTAATAATACCACAAACATGACGAATTTGAATTTGTATGATATAGGAGGAGGAGGAGGCGTCGCGTCCGTGAAAATGGGCATGGGTCGAATATCTGTTTCTATATTAGAATTTCTTTCAGGATCGGGAGTCTACGCTGGAAGATTCCATACTCTTGCCAGTCAGGTATCGGGTGTCCCAGGTACTAAATTGTTAGTTGTGCCAGTCGACGTGACTCCAGGTATGGTAAGTATTATAGTTAATTTTATATAGATTCTCACTTTTCACCCAGATGCTTCTTTCATACGCGGCACCCGAGTTCATCCATATGAGTTGCATTAATTCTGGTCCAATGGAAATACTCCCGAGTTGATCAATTGTGTCCTTACACTCAGAGCCGAACGAATATGTAAGTTAGCAAAGACGTCCCCAGCATTTGGATGGATTTAAAAATCATGAGTTTTATTTATTTCTTTTGTCTGTCTTAACGTGCCCTCCAAAGCACGGAGAAGCTCGAGATATCAAAACCCATCAAAACAATGGCTAGGGTCGACGCGGCGACGTCGCTTAACTTGCGTGTTCATATTGGAGTACGACACACAGCGACGCTATCGAGCTTCTCCATCGAGATGTATTAAGTATAAAGAAAATATTAATTTTTATATTCTGTTATAGCTCGATTGGTCATTCGACTATCCTCGCAAAGTTCTTGATAAGCCTTCGGACCCAGACGACCTTGTCTTGATGTCTGATCCTGAGCTCCACAAAAGGGTTTCCAGAAAGCTGGGCACAGGTCATGTGGATGTGGAAATATCGGAGGGTGAAGTTAAATGTAGAATAAATGCCACTATAACACAATTGAAAGATGGTGAGGTGAGTGTTTGTTAAACAAGTTCAAAAATAACAGTAAAGGTCGACACACTCACAATAGCACCGGCACAGTGCCGACTGCCGACACGTCCCGTTCAGTAACGTATCTATCAATGAAAAATTATCATGTAGCATACATTTTGAATGTCGCTCTATCCCACAGATTTAATATGTACTTACTAGCGTATAGATCAGCAATGGTTTGATTGAGGCGAGACCAAAAACAAAATACACTAGTGTGCGTGTAATGAACATGTGTGCAAGCAAGTAATTATAATTTTGTGGATTTTCCATTTTGTTTGGAGTTACATCCAGGCACTGCACAGGCCCATATTTAATCACGTCTAATTAACACCAAAACAACACCTAAAAACCACACCGCACAGAGTCGATAGTGTGTTTAGGAAGAATGGTCTCGCCTATCTATCTCGCTCTAACAAACGCGTATGGTATGATCTATCTCTTTTGCATTGCCGATCTATACGCTAGTAAGTATATACTAAATCTATGCTCTATCCATACTAGTCAGTGACGTTCAGACAAGCACAGACATTGACGAGTAGGTATGGATAGTCTCGGACGAATTCACAAATTCCAATGGCTGTGTCTCCTAAAAAACCAGGAATAAACGACGAAATATTGCAGATTGATTAACTATTGTGATAGACAGTCAGTAGTGCAGCTCATTGACGTTATAAGCCTTTATTTACTATAACAATTATTCACTTACAGACATACAACTATCGTTTATTCGTGCAACACGGATTTATTAACTACTCACAAAGACGTCTCGGAGTTGCCATGTGCGCTATTGTCGCCTGCGAGAATGATAATGTTACTAGCTGTCCATATAGGTAAGAAATCCAATCGTTCTATGAGTTTTTTTAAGTTTATGGAAGACAAGGACGAACGGTCATTGATGGCAAGCCATTACCGCTGTTTACTGTCTAGCAGCCTAGCTATGATGTTGTAGAAAAGGGACAAGAATTATATTTTAAAAAAGCCCCCCTTAAAAACTTGTGACATCAACTAGCAAAGTGCTGATAATCTTAAGTAATTATCGCTCTCGATCAAATCACTTTTGAAAGTAAAGAAAATGGAACATCCGTTTGGCAGCTACGATACCACAGACAGACACAAATTCAAACAGGCCAAATTTATTGGATTAGAAAGAGAGGGGAAAGGTTACATAATAGTGAAAATGTAAGGAAAAACTGATTGAAATAATTTCTCTTTTACAGATTCAGTGAAAACGAGACGAATTTTGAAATTAAAAAAGCCTTATTAATTATGACGACATTGAAGCCATATTATAACTACACATCGGAAACTCCAAACGGTTTATACTTCCCACAGTCCTTAAGAACCAATAGATATCCGTTAGAGCCTCCAGATTTCTTCTATATAGATATAACTTATCCTCAAGATAAATTCATCACTTACGAGACAATTACGCCACAGAAAGATTTGATTTCTTTTGGTGTGTGGGGAAGGCTGTATGATGACGATGAACCTAAAGTTAAGACTTCTCATTCTTCGGCAGTTCACAAACTCACGCCAGTCACGCCGTTTATGTATGTTTTCTTTACAACTGTTCTCATTTTCGGTCACATGTAATTCATCTTATATTATTCACATAAAGACATTCTTAGTAGGCGGGGAATTAAAAACAAAGATTCATATAATGGAAGTATGTATTATGAAAGTATGAATACTAGTCGTTATCAATGCCCTGCATACCTATTTATGTCATGTGTGCTGTACTTTAGAAAAATATCGATGTGATTGGTATGTAGGTAGATACCTTGGATTAACGCATAGGATACTTTTTATCCCGAAAAGTATGCGATTCGATATAGATGGCGCGCATAAATAAATATAATAAATAAATAAATAGCATAAATAAATAGTTTCACTAGTAATAGATATGAGGAAGATTGTTACCGTGCCATAATAAAATTTGTTTGTTTATAGATGCTGTGATAAATTTTGTATTTACAATTTACTTTCTTGTCGATTTAGAAAGGTTTTTTGAATGTACTTATTATCATTGCTTAACGTTAAATAAAATAGTAATATAGATGAAAATATTGTTTTATTTATACTTTGAACTTAGAATTGTATATTGAAAAGATTGCTTAGCAACAAAGCCGCCTTGTTGCACATACACCGTCTGTTACTTTTACTCTTTACTGTATCACTTTTTTGTGTTTTGTAAATAAAGCGTATTCTATCTATCTACCCTAGCTTATGTCTCATTTACATTCGTGTTTACATACTGCCCTACCTACCACTCACTTCGCGTTAGAGTTTCGACAATGGTAGACGTCGAAATAATTACAGCGTCCGCCCTGTGTCTTTTTGCAATTCACAATTAAGTTCATACATAAAAATATTTTAATGTTTTATTATCTGCCTAACATTTATATCATCTTCTTATCGTTATCTCAATTGTATGACAAAAGCTGAACAGTTTGTTTAAACGTGCAAATTTTTGAAGCTACGTTCAGATTTTTGGTAGCCCAATGCTCGGAAATAGCTAACCATGATGTTAGCAAAGACGCAGGAAAGAGTTATTTGTGTACTCGAACTACATCTTAACCTAGCAATTATTTATAATTTGTAAGCATGAAAGAACACCTAGCTTATATATAATAGCAAAGTCCTATTCGTCGCTCATTGCGTGGAATATAAACATTTTAAATTGCTCACAAGTTCCCAGAATATACTGAAGATTCAACAGCAGTGTTTGAGGAATTGACAATTGTAGCAACAATGCCGACTCCTAGATACGAGCCAGAATTAGAGGCTGATGATTCAGTGGTATACCCTCTATCATTAGATGTCCATATTATGCCTTTGAAGCCAGCAGAATTCTTTTACAATGTTAATGAAGAGGGTGATATAACAACTCATACATTGACATTGAATAAACACGATGCTGAGTTGTATTCATTTGCTGTTTGGGGTAGGTTTTATGAGCCTGATGGTCAAGAACCTACACCACCATTGGAAGAAGATCCTGTAGTTGAACCAACACCTAATCCAGATGATGATGAGGAGGCGAACACCCCATCTCCAAGTTCTTCAGTCACTAATGTTATAAATAAAATTGTATTTCCTTCTATGTTTGCGGCAGTGAAATGGGTTTCTTATAGATTTTCATAAAAATAACAATAAAAGAATTTAATTTTCATCAATGAAACGCTACAATACAGATAAGGTTACCAATACATGAAAATACTTTATATAAAGCAAATAAATGAATTGAATTGAGTATGGCTTTTCCGCATGTGCGATCTGGAGTCTAAACTATGGTGACCCTGTAAATAAGTTTCTTTTGAATATTGAAGTCTATTGATTATATGTATTATTCAGAGAATGTTGTCTATCATTTTGTATTGTGTATTTTGTGATATTTTGTAAAGGTGCTGTGATCTATATATATAAAATGCTTTGTCCTGACTGACTGACTGACTGACTGACTGACTGAGAATCAACGCACAGCCTAAACCGCTCATCGTAAAAATCTGAAACTTGGAGGGTGGATTGTTTGTATGACGTAGGCGTCCGATAAGAAAGGATTTTTCGAAATTCTAACTCTAAGGGGGTAAAAAAGGGGTGCAAAGTTACTATGGGACAACTTGATTCCTTGGTCCAATCTACTTCAAATTTTGCATAAAAATTGTTTAAGAGAATTGATGGAAGACGTGATTCTTATTTTATTGAAATTCTTGAAAAATATGTATTTTGTGGGTAATTTTCTTCGATTTGATATCAATACTCATACTCCTTAGTGCTTTTGATTTCAATTACATTTCATTTTGACACATTCGTGAAATGAAGATGTCATCTGTCATGTAATATTTTTATAAATTGTGAATATTCAAACAAAATGATTTCATAATGTCGTCGTAGGTCATCGTACTATTTATTCTGTTTGTGATCTCGGAAAAACAGCTAAAATTCTAACTATGTATAAAGCGGACTGAATCATATTCATCGATAATAAACAGTAAGTAATTAAATATTAAATTTTGTAATATTTGACAGGGGTCAAGTTAAATTGGTCAATGGTTAAATGGCATATTGATATTGTCTCTTTCTTACTTATAGGAAATATCATTACGTCGACTCGCTCTATTATTTCGTAGTGTTGTTGTAGGCTGAGGTTTACACCCATATACTTATACATTTTTTTTACGGAAGTGGTTGAAAAACAAGCTCAGGAATATGGATCATTTGATATTAGGTGATTATCGTCGACTATGGAACACATAGATTCTAGGGTCCCTGACCTGTTGCCGACCTATAATAGGAAAAGACAGGATATATAGCGAGAAATAGTATAAGGAAGGAGATAGATATTTTTTTTATACCACAAAGGTGGCAAACAAGAATTTCGGATATTTCACTCTCCGAACGAAACGCATTGCTGCTTCACGTCAATATTCTGTAAAAGGGTGGTACTTCACCGGTCGGGATAGCCTATTTCATAAACGCCCACTCCAAAGATTGTAATGAGAAATATTTAAATAGAAAAATAATCATGTATACATATGAAAATGTTTGTTCTTGACCGTAGAGACCTGAAATTTGGGTGTGTGATGTAGGCAACCGATAAGAAAGGATTTTTTGAAATTCCCACGGGAAAGCGGGATAAACGCAAACGAAGTTGCGCGGGTTTCTCTAGTTATGTATATAAGTTCAATTTTAAGGCGATGTCACAAAGTACAGTAACAGAATGCACATTTTATCATTGTAGTTTTGTATAAGTAAACTTATATTCAGTTATATGAAGATTTGTTTTATTTAACTTTACACTGCAATAACATTTTATGAAAAATTTGCCAAGAATGGCATGAAAGGTTTCTTGCGATGTTAACGGGACGAGCCCACCACACATTCCCACCGCTGTGTCTCCAGGATCAACAACGGCGATCTCAGATTGACAATAATCAATGAAGCTTATTCTCGTCCCGAAACTACAACGTCTTGGAACTCAACTCATTACGAATTTGATCAGAAATAAATTATTAGATTTTAGAGAGGTAGGGCACAGCGGATAATCCGCTCAAATCGGAGCAGCCCGTCTGGGGAAGGACCTCCACCTTACAGAAGATCGTAGCCAAATAGCATTGGTCTCGGCCATGTTGTGTTCCTACGGTGAGTAAGGTCTCCAGAGCTCCACTTGGGGGGGGGTTGGGAGGGTTGAGCGCGTGAGTGATACCCCCGGTATTGCTTACGTCTATAGGCTACGGTGACGGCTTACCATCAGGCCGACCGTATGCTTGTTTGCCACCTGTGTGGTATATAAAAAAAAAAAATTATTACCAAAACTACGTGAGAGGCAGCAACTTGAAACTAAAGCCATAATACAGTTTCATAATCTAAGTGATATTATTAGGATGCCAATTTGCATCAAGAGTCCTCGAGTTGTGTCGTTCAGAATTAAGGGCAGATGAAGTCACGGCCAACTCAGGTAGGATCCGATTTCACTTTGACATGACATTAGCTTCAGATTTCGATAGGGTATTGTATATTATATGGGTATAATGTAATAATATGTAAAACAAAATGTATGTATATTCTGTCATCTGTAATTGTACCTAATAATAAAAATAAAACAAATAAAATAGACGTCTTCATGGGCTTTCTATGCACTACTTTAGATACTAAATATTGTAGAAAATCCACACTGCCTGGCTACTCTTACGGGCCCGAGTCCTGTCTCCTGACACTCATAATAGATAGAAGCCTTAGCTTAGTTAGAGGATGAGCTCAAATGTTCGTTTTCTTATACTATTTCCGAATTAGTTTTCTATATTCGGAATTCCGTGATATTAGTGACCTTTGATGCGAAAAAAACTCAGCAACACGTGTCAATCGTCATCAGTCGCACGCGCATATGTGTGTCAGCAATGTAATAAGGTTGTAAACATACATTAGTTTAGTGACCCGCAATTCCACGCAAAATAAACAGTTAGGTAGCAGCCGCACATCCAGACGGACGTTTCTGCTTTAAAACTTTGCAAAAATTCGCGTATAATGTGCTAATAATTATTTATTATTGCTACAAAATAATAATTATAGTGTAGTATCGTGTGAAATACGAAACTATGATGTATAAAACGTTATTTATGTGTGTATGTTTTTCTGTGGTGGGCTATTCAGAACAGGTTTGTTTTTTATACATTTTGCGTGTAAAGAGGCACAACTCAAGATCATTAAGACGGAAACATTTTATTATAACTCGTACTACTGCGAGTCCAAATTTTGGCGCGCAGTAGCTCATATTATTTGTTTTCAATAGAAAACCTTATTTATTCATTCTTGTATTAAAACACCGAAAGTAACTTTGTCTCTCTGTTACCGTTATTACGGATATAGATAGGGAAAGATATACTTACTTATGTAGGATAGTTTTTATGTTGGAAATCATTACAATAGAGCACACCACATTATGATACCAAAATAAGGTATGTTTTTATTATTCAAACACCGTAATTTAATTACTCTTGAAATCTTGTGCCAAATATAGTGGAACAGTCATCAGTCAATCTTAATAAGGAAAAGTATTCACGAGATCGGAACTTCGGAACTTCCAACAAGTAACCATCCGTGTCGTTTTCATTAAGGAAAATATTAAACTATCGATAAAAAATCGAAACTAACCATATAATTCCTGCAATCCGACAGTTGGCGCCATCCATGAATCGTGTTTGGATCAGTCGGTTTCCTAAAATTTATGCAAAAGCTAGCACAACGACCTGTAACTTAATATTTTGGTCTATAAGTAATACAAACATCGCCAAGAAACATCGAGACCAAAACAAACAGTCATGTTCTAATAAAGAAATGTAACATGTCTTGAATGAGATACGATTTAATATCTGTTGCTGGATACAATTACTAGCCTAGCTTCTCGTCTATCAGTACTTAAAAAACTTGTATATTTACTTACTTACTACAAAACAAAAACTTTGCAGAAAGCATTTTCTGCAAAGTTTTTTCAATAAATGTCCTCACTTTTACAGTCAGGTACCTATGTAGCGGCCGTGGTAGAATACCAAATGACTGCAAATTCATCGATGGTGTTAGAAGAATATGTCCATTACATTAAAATGGCAGCCGAAAAGGTAATTAGTATGAAAAGTATTGATTGAAGATAATCCTTAACACGTAGCTAAACAGTTGCTAAGATTTTTTTATTTAGGCTCTTGTTTAATTGAATAATCGCAATAATAGTTACAAACAAAACAATACTATGAGTACAAGAATCCTCAGTGAATATAATTTCATAAACGAAATTTATACCTTTTTTTTCATCCTGTTCAGACTATGCAGTAAATGATTCGTATGTGTAATATTCTACTGCTTCAGAACGAGTCCCATGTGAAACGGTTACGTACGGTTGAATACCCAAAAACTAGTTAGTCTAAATGAAATGCCTCCGATGTCCGCACAGAGTACATACATAGTCGTCAAACCTCAACTTAGACTGAGAAAAATCATAATAATATGCTTTGCTTTTGGATACTAGCCGTCTTGTTGCGTCTCGGAGATCTCTGTCCTGTATAAAATATAACAATTTTCTAAATAAATATGATTTCAGAATGCAGACATTGTGGTGTTCCCAGAAATGCCTCCCGTGCCAGAGTCGAAGTCCGTAAAGGTCCCTATGTATGGATTACTGTTTACAAACCCTATTCCGGCGTTACATCCAGACTTATACGATGAGGTAGGTAAAATTGGTTTTGGTACCTTTAAATCATTAGTTGTCCGCCAGTAATATAAGGTTGGAGCAGTACGCCTTCCTTTTTAGAAAAATCATGTTTTCTCCCGTAGTAGCTTCTCAAATAAAGTATCTTCGCCGAATGGATTCTAATGGGAAACAACGGTAGCTAGAAAAAGAAACACTTGCATGCCTTCTATTATTTGATCTTTTACTTACTTACTCTAAATAAAATAAATAAACAAAAAATGTTGCCATATCCGCTTTATGTTTTAGACTTTGATCAAAATATCCAAAGCTGCAAGAGATAACAATATCTACGTAGTGATCAACATACAGGAACAAATGGATTGTAATGAAACAGTGAACGAGTACTGTCCTAAGAATAAGGTTTATTACTTCAGTACCAACGTGGTGTTTGATAGAAATGGAACAGTAATTGACAGGTGAAAAGACAAATAGATTTGGTGAAGTATGATAAAAATTCCAATCAACTTTTTCCTAATTATATACAGGTTACTTTGTTACTTATACGTGGTTGTTAAAAAGCATTAGACCCACCATAACCCAAAGAAAGAGTCATGGGTCATTAATGGATATGTTTTCAATGACTCGGACTATTTTTACATTGCACAACATTAAAAAAAAAACTGGGAATGGGAATGTATAGGAACTTTATTAAAGGTATGATTTTCATACTTATTCGCTTGTTTTATCATGATTTTTTCTCTTTTTTCTTCTATTATTTTTAATTAACTCTCTGTAACTTGAATCTTGAAGCAATGTTAACTTACTCCTTTCCCGTATTTATGTTTTAGAGGTATAAATATTCAAATTGATCTAAAAACTTATACTGTGACTTTACAGGTATCGTAAAATAAATCTATCAGGGAATGACACTCGATCACCAGCTTTAAAACCGAATTTGGGTGCCTTCCGCACAGATTTCGGGGTGACCTTCGCTCATTTCATCTCCCTGGATATCTTGTTTCGTGTGCCAAGTTTCCAAATCTTCACCAAGTTGAAGGATAAGGTTAAGGATGTGATATTTAATTCAATGTGGGTCTCAGAAACGCCTTTCTTGACTGGTAAGTGCTTATACAATTTTTTTTCTATAATTTAAATCTAGCCTTTATTGACTGGTAAATAATACTACCCATTGTTTAAGTATGACAATTGGAAAACTTTTAATTTATCGAATCCTCACTAAAAGCTATATTTTAATGCGGAAGTGGAACAAACGCATTTTTTACGTACTAAATACGCTTTTATTAATTCTTGAGCTGAACGATGCAGTAGGTAATTAGGTATTATTTGGTAATTAATTTCAAGTAGAACTAAATTATACTCTGTCACTAACTTCAGAATTGGGCCTTAATGAGAAAACATTATTTATCTTTACAGCTGTGCAAGTTCAACAAATGTATGCAAATAAACTAAACATAAATTTGATTGCTGCCAATGCAAACAACGTCGGGTCGGGATGTGCTGGTAAGGTTGTGGACCCAAATCATGCATCATTTCATGCTTTTTATTGAAATTAATTGCCTGTTCTGATTGAAAGCAATGTTTAAAATACATAGAGTAGTCACAAATTCGGTAAAAAAAACATTGTGAAAAAACTTGAATTGTTTTTCTTTATGCTCTATAACAGGATAACTCTGCCACGCCTGATGATATGCTTCAGAGTAACCTAAATAATACCACAAACAAGTTTTAATATGTCATTGACGATGACGATGACGATCAAATTGCTCAAAGTCTTACGGAAAACTTGTTTATCTAATTTGACAAAAAATCGAATTTGAATTTGTATGATATAGGAAGAGGAGGAGGCGTCGCGTCCGTGAAAATGGGCATGGGTCGAATATCTGTTTCTATATTAGAATTTCTTTCAGGATCGGGAGTCTACGCTGGAAGATTCCATACTCTTGCCAGTCAGGTATCGGGTGTTCCAGGTACTAAATTGTTAGTTGTGCCAGTCGACGTGACTCCAGGTGTGGTAAGTATATAGTTAATTTTACATAGATTCTCACTTTTCACCCAGAAGCTTCTTTCATACGCGGCGCCCGAGTTCATCCATATAAGTTGCATTAATTCTGGTCCAATGGAAATACTCCCGAGTTGATCAATTGTGTAGTTGCACTCAGAGCCGAACGAATATGTAAGTTAGCAAAGACGTCCCAAGCATTTGGATGGATTTAAAAATCATGAGTTTTATTTCTTTCTTTTGTCTGTCTTAACGTGCCCTCCAAAGCACGGAGAAGCTCGAGATATCAAAACCCATTAAAACAATGGCTAGGGTCGACGCGGCGACGTCGCTTAACTTGCGTGTTCATATTGGAGTACGACACACAGCGACGCTATCGAGCTTCTCCATCGAGATGTAAGAAAATATTTATTTTTATATTCTGTTATAGCTCGATTGGTCATTCGACTATCCTCGCAAAGTTCTTGATAAGCCTTCGGACCCAGACGACCTTGTCTTGATGTCTGATCCTGAGCTCCACAAAAGGGTTTCCAGAAAGCTGGGCACAGGTCATGTGGATGTGGAAATATCGGAGGGTGAAGTTACATGTAGAATAAATGCCACTATAACACAATTGAAAGAAGGCGAGGTGAGTGTTTGTTAAACAAGTTCAAAAATAACAGTAAAGGTCGACACACACACAATAGCAACGGCACAGTGCCGACTGCCGACACGTCCTGTTCAGTAACGTATCCATCAATGAAATCCATCCATGGCCATCTTCCAAAGCTATCTCACAGGGCGTACACAGCAGGTTAAGCTCGAAACTTACATTAGCGTAGATCAGTCTGTCACATTTGGAGTCCCGCAGGGTAGTTTATTGGGGCCTACCCTCTTTCTAGCATACATAAACGATCTATGCAATCTAACTTTGGTAAATGGTAGAGTCTTCACTTACGCCGATGACACGGCCCTTTTATTTACTGAAAAGACATGGGCTGACGCATATTCCTCCGCTCAAACAGGTTTCAATATCGTCCGGAACTGGCTAAACAGTAACCTGCTTACTTTGAACCTTGAAAAAACCAAGATGATCAGATTTTCCATTTTAAATTACTCACAATTGGTAGAGCCTAATTTGAAAATCGTCGCTGAAGGACCCCAATCTACCCACGTAATTGAACACACTGATTGCATAAAGTATCTTGGACTTTTGATTGACAAAAATCTAACTTTTAAGCCATATATTGAGCTCATATCGACAAGAGTACGAAAACTCATATATGTCTTTAAGCAACTGCGACACGTGGCTGATAACATCATTATTAAAATGGTATACTTTGCACTTTGCCAATCGATTTTAACATATTGCATCACCTCGTGGGGAGGAGCCGCTAAGTCTCATTTAATTCGAATCGAAAGAGCACAAAGATCGATACTTAAGGTATCGCGATTTAAACCATATCGATTTCCAACTGAAGAACTATATAAAATTACGAATGTCTTAACCGTGCGGCAACTGTTTATCCTACAAGCAGTTCTTAAACAACACTCAATAACTCCCTTTCTTGGTGAGACTTCCAAACGTAACCACCTCGTAGCAAAAACAACCTCCTTTAACACCACATTCGCCCACAGATTTCTTGGTTTTTTGGGTCCTCATCTATATAACAAACTACACAAAATTTTATCCCTACACAACTTTAATAACTACAAAGCTAAAAGCACACTGAAAGAGTGGTTACAAACCCAAAATTATGAGAGGACAGAAAATTTATTACACCCAGTAATTTAAAATCAAACACACACTCTTCCAACACACACACTCACTCACTCACACTCATCATACACAAACACAAACTTTACACGCACTCACACTCACATACACTTTTACACACCCACAACACCATACACTTTCTGTACATGAAACTCCCTTTCGCTTGTATATTGTTTTCTTTTTTTTTCCTTTTTGTTTTTGTTTTGAAAAAAAAATGTTTTCAATTTAAAAAAAAAAAAAAAATTGTCACTATTCTTTATAAATAACATATACGATAGCACTTACATTGTCAGTAAACCTAGAGGCGGGGCCTGATGACTTGTAACACAGGTTTAACCTAGTACAAGCATCAGCTCCCACAAACAGTATTTCCAATAAGTACAATGTAAACTAGATTTAAGCACCCTTTGTATCGTTTGTGGAGAAATAAATAAATTTGAATTTGAAAAAAAAAAATAAAATAAAAAATAAAAAAATTATACTGTAGCATACATTTTGTATGTCGCTCTATCCCATAGATTTAGTATGTAGTTACTAGCGTATAGATCGGCAATGGTTTGATTGAGGAGAGACCGAAAACAAAATACACTAGTGTGCGTGTAATGTACATGTGTGCAAGCAAGTAATTATAATTTTGTGGATTTTCCTTTTTGTTTGAGTTACATCCACGCAGTGCACAGGTAACCATATTTAATCACGTCTAATTAACACCTAAACTACACCTAAAAACTATAAACTTTGTAAAATTAAGTGGGATTTGTTTTTAACACGACTGACGTCAGGCCAGGCCGACACAGGCCGATAGCATAGAGTCGATAGTGTGTATAGGAAGAATGGTCTCGCGTATCTATCTCGCTCTAACAAACGCGTATGGTATGATCCATCTCCTTTGCATTGCCGATCTATACGCTAGTAAGTATATACTAAATCTATGCTCTATCCATTCACAAATTCCAATGGCTGTGTCTCCTAAAAGACCAGGTATAACAGCGACCAAATATTGCAGATTGATTAACTATTGTGATAGACAGTCAGTAGTGCAGCTCATTGACGTTTAAAGCTGTTATTTACTATAACAATTATTCACTTACAGACATACAACTATCGTTTATTCGTGCAACACGGATTTATTAACTATTCACAAAGACGTCTCGGAGTTGCCATGTGCGCTATTGTCGCCTGCGAGAATGATAATGTTACTAGCTGTCCATATAGGTAAGAAATCCAATCGTTCTATCAGTTTTTTTAAGTTTATGGGAGACAAGGACGAACGGTCATTGATGGCAAGCCATTACCGCTGTTTACAGTCTAGCAGCCTAGCTTTGATGTTGTAGAAAAGGGACAAGAATTATATTTTAAAAATCCCCCCTGAAAAACTTGTGACATCAACTAGCAAAGTGCTGATAATCTTAAGTAATCATCGCTCTCAATCAAATCACTTTTGAAAGAAAAGAAAATTGGAACATCCGTTTGGGAGCTACGATACCACAGACAGACAAAATTCAAACAAGTCAAATTTATTGGATTAGAAAGAGAGGGGAAAGGTTACATAATAGTGAAAATGTAAGGAAAAACTGATTAAAATAATTTCTCTTTTACAGATTCAGTGAAAACGAGACGAATTTTGAAATTAAAAAAGCCTTATTAATTATGACGACATTGAAGCCATATTATAACTACACATCGGAAACTACAAACGGTCTATACTTCCCACAGTCCTTAAGAACCAATAGATATCCGTTAGAGCCTCCAGATTTCTTCTATATAGATATAACTTATCCTCAAGATAAATTAATCACTTACGAGACAATGACGCCACAGAAAGATTTGATTTCTTTTGGTGTGTGGGGAAGACTGTATGATGACGATGAACCTAAAGTTAAGACTTCTCATTCTTCGGCAGTTCACAAACTCACGCCAGTCACGCCGTTTATGTATGTTTTCTTTACAACTGTTCTCATTTTCGGTCACATGTAATTAATTCCTCTTATATTATTCACATAAAGACATTCTTAGTAGGCGGGGAATTAAAAACAAAGATTCATATAATGGAAGTATTTTTATGAAAGTATGAATACTAGTCGTTATCAATGCCCTGCATACTATTTATGTCATATGTGGTGTGCTTTAGAAAAATATCGATGTGATTGGTATGTAGGTAGTTGATACATTGGATTAACGCATAGGATACTTTTTATTCCGAAAAGTATGCGATTCGATATAGATGGCGCGCATAAATAAATATACGTAAACGAAGTTGCGCGGGTTTCACAAGTTTGAGATATGAGGAAGATTGTTACCGTGCTATAATAACATTTCAGAACTACCTATGTTTATAGGTGCTGTGATAAATTTTGTATATACAATTTACTTTCTTAAGTCGATTTAGAAAGGTTTTTTGAATGTACTTATTATCATTGCTTAACGTTAAATAAAATAGTAATTATGAAAATATTGTTTTATTTATACTATGATCTTAGAATTGTATATTGAAAAGATTGCTAGCAACAAGGCCGCCTTGTTGCAATACACTGTCTGTAACTTTTACTCTTTACTGTATCACTTTTTTGTGTTTTGAAAATAAAGCGTAGAATAATTGCCTGATGCCTGCAGCATGATCGAGAGCAGTGTGTGTTTACATACTGCCCACTCACATCGCGTGAGTTTCGACAATGGCAGACGTCGAAATAATTACAGTTCGATGTTTAAAAAGATTCAAATACAAAAAAATAAAATTCGTCGTAGAAGATGGTGGATGACATATAGATATTTATTTTTACGATGAATAGCCATCGTAATTCATCGTAAAAATAAAAAATACACGTCTTTTTGCAATGCACACATCTATACTAATCTTTGTTTGGTTGTTTGTTTGCATTGAATAGGCTCCGAAACTACTGGACCGATTTCAAAAATTATTTCACCAGTTGAAAGCTACATTATCAGTGACAAGGGCTATAGTTTTTCCCGAAATTCAATGTGGTTCCCACGGGTCCGGAACTTGACGCGGACAAATGATATATAAGACTAGGTATATGTGTATTATCGGGAACCTAGACAGCTGAGATTTTGTGTTGAGGATCCCTTTATGAAGTGGACAATAACAAAGACAGGATTTTATAAAGTTCCCACGGGAAAGGGAGTAATAGGATTGTAAGTGTATTATCGCAGGCGCTCAACCTAGAAAGCTGAAATTTGATATAGAGGTTCTCTTTGTGATATTGACAAAGACAAAGATGGGGTTTTATATAATTCCCACGGGAAAGGGAGTAATAGGACTGTAAGCGTATTATCGCAGGCGCTCAACGTAGAAAGCTGAAATTTTGTATGCTATGTAGCAGGTGTATCCAGAAATACAAGCCATATTTCGAAGCCTCCTTGCTGGCCCAGTCTCATTACGAGATCTTGGCTTTTGTGCCCAAAAGTGATTTGGCTCCTGAGTACAGCGGCCGAACTAAATTAATGTTTGTAGTCGATTTGTTATTATGTTAGAATGTTTTGTTTGTGAACCTAGACGTCCGTAGCTGTTTTAGCGGTTTTCTGAGTCAATTTGTTTAAGAAAAAAAATGACTTCTCAATTTGGTCGGGTTAAGGCGACTGCTAAGTTTGGCCGCTAACTTCACACCGGTCTACCCGGTCTACCGCCTGCACAGCAAATACTTATGGAGCGACACCGATTGGTGCCAGAATAATTCTATAAACAAGAGCCGTAACACTGCGTGGATTGTGAAGAAATTAGTATAACCTATGTAAAATTATAAAAAGACAATTTGTGTCCAGCAAAAAATTGTATCTAATTGATAGTTATGTGTCGGCATAAAAATAAAACGGACGTTTTCCTTAATCTTGTTGTCTGTTGTTAACTGTTAATAAATTTATTTATTATTGTTCGTGTATTTTAGAGTGAAACATAAAGTAATATAATGTATATAACGTTATTATTGTGTGTATGTTTTTTTGCGGTGGAGTATTCTGAACAGGTTTGTTTTTTTAAAATAATACAAAGAGGCCCAAGGTCAATAGCATGGTTCCGATAAACAAAATATCATGCCTCTGCATAGACAAAAAATCTTGCTCCTTTTTAAAAGCTTTTATTTTATACACTGAAATAGTACATTTTGTCGAATAACTTACACATGGGACTACAGCAGGGTTTACACTACATTACTTTAGTAGCATGTACAGTCAGGTGCACGTCGAGCTTTACACATTACATTACAATATTGGCTCTTATGTCATAGAACTTAAGAATGGTACAAAGTCCAATATGTAAAGGTCGACCTGCTCTTGACTGTACAATCGATGCATGTAAGTAATCTTTTGCTAACAAATCTACAGATAGTTTTTTTAGATTAAACTCCATCACTTTTACAGAAGAGTGACTATGTAGCGGCTGTGGTAGAGTTCCAATTGATGGAAAATTCATCGATGGTGCTGGAAGAATATGTCTATTACATTATGATGGCTGCCGAAAAGGTTAGTAAATCCAGTTTGGTATTTGTATAAAGGGTTCAAAGCATTTTCTTTATTTATCACGTGTCGCAAGGCAGGCAACAGATATAAGGACTCTTTGTTTACATACGAAATACTTTAAGAGAGAAGGGGCACAGCGGATAATCTGAATCAAATCGGAGCAGCCCGTCTGGGGAAGGACCTCCACCTTACAGAAGATCGTAGCCAAATAGCATTGGTCTCGGCCATGTTGTGTCCCTACGGTGAGTAATGTCTCCAGAGCTCCACTTGGGGGGGTTGGGTGGGTTGGCAACGCGTGAGTGATACCCCGGTATTGCAAGCGACTATAGCCTATGGTGATGCTTACCATCAGGCAGGCCGTATGCTTGTTTGCCAACTTTGTGGTATAAAAAAATAATACGAATAGTTCTATTTACTCCACTCCAAGGAAATTTGCAATACAGCCTTATGCGACGTACAAATGTTATCCTTGGTTAAATGATATATGTATTACAGAATGCAGACATTGTGGTGTTCCCGGAAATGCATCCTGTGTCAGAGTCGGAGTCCGTAACGGTTCCTATGTACGGATTACTCTTTACAAATCCTATTCCGGCGTTAGATCCAGAGCTATACGATGGGGTAGGTAGACCTGTTCTAAGTCGACTTGAATCATAATTTGGCTTGCTTCTGTCATCTGCAACGGCTGTTTGTATATCCAGTCTATTTTTATCAGCTTTACACTTATTTATTCTTTCACACAATTCAAGGACCACCCTCTTGCAATACATTGGCGTGAAGCAGCAATGTATTTCGTTCGGTGAGTTTGATTCTCTCTCTATTCATTATTTTTTTATCGTCACCATTTTAAATCAGTCACTTCAAAATAGTGCGTGTGCTTGTTTATCTAAAAAAATTATTAAAATATTTTTATTCAAATAGAGGTATATTACAAGCACTTTCGAATCATCATCGCATCATCATTCAATCATCTTTTTTTCCTACCACCAGTTCAGCCGGCAGATTTGTGATCTACTGCATAACATGAAAATTCACTTTTATGTATTAAAAATATGCAATAAGTACTTATTTTATCAATATTTCAGACTCTGGTCAGAATATCTGAAGCTGCAAGAGATAATGACATCTACGTAGTGATCAACATACAGGAGCAGATGGATTGTAACGAAACAGTGAGCGAGTACTGTCCTGAGAACAAGGTTTATTACTTCAGTACCAACGTGGTGTTCGATAGAAATGGAACAGTAATTGACAGGTGATTAGAAAGTAGAAGAATAGATTAGATAGAGATTCAAGTAGACTCATACATATAGTACTTAATATGAAATGAGCTAGCTTGACCGGGGAAATACCACATTTTCACATGATGTCGGTGTGAAGCAGCAATTCGTTACGTTCGGTGATTTGGAAGACAAACTCTTTTCCTATAACTTTTCACTCTATTCCTTTCCTCAGCAACGCATTGGTAGCGCCCCTGGTTTTACTGATATTTTTTGACTGTAAACACTTTACGTCAGGTTACCCGCCTGTTTCTTGTCTGCCGTATGACATAAAAAATTAAATCCTTGATTGTACTGTGTTCTTATTTACAACATCATCCTGTGTACAAAAACATCCTATCCACCACTTATAGGGGTCGGAATGTTCGTTTCACTATAATTAGAATTTGTGATTTTACAGATATCGTAAAATCAATTTATCCGGTGACGACACTCGATCACCAGCCTTGAAACCAGAATTGGGGATATTCCACACAGATTTCGGGGTGACCTTTGCTCATTTCATCTCCCTGGATATCATGTTCCAGGCGCCCTCCATCCAAGTCTTCACCAAGTTGAAGGATGACGTTAACGATGTGATATATCCTACGATGTGGGCATCAGAAATGCCTTACTTAACTGGTAAGTAGACTATCCTTGTCAGACTGAATATGCTACCCTAGTCCATCATCATGCCAAGTAGTAAGATTTTTATATTTATTTCTATAAGGATGAATAGGTGCCAGGTTATATGGCGATAAGCAATTATCACTGTTCTTGTACCTAGCATACAGTGTTGCTGTTCAGTGTAGTATTACAAATGTCAATTTGTAATGAACAAATCAATAAAATATTTTCTGTTTTCACAGCTGTTCAAGTACAACAATCATATGCGAATGCCCTAAACATAAATTTGATCGCCGCCAATGCAAATAACATAACGTCGGGATATGCTGGTAAGGCTTTGGATATAGACTACTCTTGTGTTCTTTCAGTGTCATGAGTCTACTGGACATACAGATCTAAATATTTTATACCGACTCGAGCAGTCTTTTCATTTCACTAGATTTAGTTTAGTGAAACTACATAGGTATCACTGAACATTTTCAGTAAGAAAGAAGTCGTAATTAACAAGAATATTCGACATGTGCCGGGATTTGATGATTTAACAAGGTGACAGACTTCGGTTGATGTTAAGCATCAGATGTCGATGTCATAGGCAGTCGTGATTACTTTACTGGACTGGTAGAGCATTTGTTCGATCAATATTGTTCGAGTAAATGCTCTACGTAGTGAAAATGGACAAACATTATCTATCGTGAGTTATTTTTATTACTTTTCTTCAGGATCGGGAATCTATGCTGGCAAATTCCATACTCTTGTTAGTCAGATATCCGGTGTCCCGGGCACTAAGTTATTAGTTGTGCCAGTCGAGAAAACTCCAGGAATGGTAAGTATGTAATTTATATATCGTGAATTTTTGACTAGTTTGTCTCAGATAAGATAAGAAGTAGACGACGTTGTATGCTTATTTTCCATTTTCAAATCCATGAGTTCTTTGATACAAGTTTCATCTGTTTTGTATGAACACAATCATGAGTAATTTTTTGTACTCTCTGTTGAGCATAAATTACGTTTAAGCTAAAGTGTTCTTTGCAGTCATTTGCATTTTTTGCAGTAAGACATCACTGCAGAATAAAGCGAAACATCTTCAATTTTCTCTTATTTAAGTCTGTTTCTGCCAGTTTCTCGAACAAGAGGTGTCTGCTAGTAGTCTTCCGCCTGGCGATATTTAACAGTCTGGACCATTACTGAGAATAGTGATTGCCCATTGATCGGTATGATGAAGATATTAATATTTTTTTCTAATAGATCGATAGAAATTACGACTATCCTGCACAAATTGTCGATAAACCTTCTGACCCAGACGACCTTGTCTTAATGAAAGATCCTGAGCTCCACAAAAGGGTTTCAAGAAAACTAGGCACAGGTCATGTGGATATCGAAGTAAAGGATGGTGAAGTTACATGTAGAGTTAATGCCACTATAAAACAATTGAATGACGGAGAGGTGAGTGAGAGATCTTGTATTTATAATCTTTTTCTTCTTTCTTTTTGACTAGAGAAACCCGCGCAACTTCGTTTGCGTTTATCCCGCTTTTCCGTGGGAATTTCAAAAAATCCTTTCATAACGGTTGCCTACATCACACACCCAAATTTCAGGTCTCTACGGTCAAGACAAAACATTTTCATATGTATACATGATTATTTTTCTATTTAAATACTTCTCATTACAATCTTTGGAGTGGGCGTTTATGAAATAGGCTAGCCCGACCGGTGAAGTACCACCCTTATACAGAATATTGACGTGAAGCAGTAATGCGTTTCGTTCGGAGAGTGAAATATCCGAAATTCTTGTTTGCCACCTTTGTTGTATAAAAAAAATCTAACTCCTTCCTTATACTATTTCTCGCTATATATCCTGTCTTTTCCTGTTATAGGTCGGCAACGGGTCAGGGACCCTAGAATCTATGTGCTCCATAGTCTACGGTAATCACCTAATATCAAATGATCCATATTCCTGAGCTTGTTTTCCAACCACTTCCGTAAAAAAAACCTACAACCTCAGCCTACAACCATCTCTACAACAACACTACGAAATATTAGAGCGAGTCGACGTAATGAGATTTCCTATAAGTGAGAAAGAGACAATATCAATATGCCATTTAACCATTAACCAATTTAACTTGAACCCTGTCAAATATTATAAATTTAATATTTAATTACTTACTGTTTATTATCGATGAATATGATTCAGTCCGCTTTATACATAGTTAGAATTTTAGCTGTTTTCCGAGATCACAAACAGAATAAATAGTACGACGACATTATGAAATCATTTTGTTTGAATATTCACAATTTGTAGAAATATTACATGACAGATGACACACTTCACTTCACGGATGTGTCAAAATGAAATGTAATTGAATCAAAAGCACTAAGGAGTATGAGTATTGATATCAAATCGAAGAAAATTACCCACAAAATACATATTTTTCAAGAATTTCAATAAAATAAGAATCACGTCTTCCATCAATTCTCTTAAACAATTTTTATGCAAAATTTGAAGTAGACTGGACCAAGGAATCAAGTTGTCCCATAGTAACTTTACCCCCCTTTTTCACCCCCTTAGAGTTCGAATTTCGAAAAATCCTTTCTTATCGGACGCCTACGTCATATAATAGGTCCACCTGCCAAGTTTCAGATTTTTACGATGAGCGGTTTAGGCTGTGCGTTGATTCTCAGTCAGTCAGTCAGTCAGTCAGTCAGTCAGTCAGTCAGTCAGGACAAAGCATTTTATATATATAGATTAAATTTGTTGTGACTTCCAAGATAGCTGTAGTTTCTCCCCCAGACGTCAAAAAGCTTTATTGCTTATTGTCAATCTGAAGTCGCCGTTGTTGATCCTGGCTACCGGGAGACACAGCGTAATGTGTGGTGGGAATGTGCCGATTTAAAACCTAGAATCTCATACATCCTTACTATCCTTACTAATATTATAAATGAGAAAGTGAGTTTGTTTGTATGTTATTCCTTCACGGCTTGACTAAGCATCCGATCATTATGAAAATTTGCATACATATGGTTAGGGGTACAGAGCCCAACATAGGCACTTTTAATCCCGTGAAAATGTCGTTCTAGTGGGAAAATAATTATTCTACTATAAAGGGCGCTGTATCGGCCAACCGATCGGTCGCGCTATGGGTTGCTTTGTTGTCAAACGAGATCTATCTATACAGTCATAAAATTAACGCGAGCGAAGCCGCGGGGAAAAGCTAGTTAAATTTAATTCAAAGTATGCATGTGTATGAAACTGTGCCTATTTGTTTTTGTGTAACGACAAGAAAGGGTAGCTACGTTGGTATGCATGTATATTGTACATTACATTGTAATAGCACGATCTATTATCATTGAATATGACTATTACGTTTTGGTAGATCTAGAAAATGTCTTTTATTTTGGCGTGGGTTAAATTTGTGAACATTTTAAATTAATCTTTACTTCTGATACTGTATTATCTGTGCTTCTATAATTAAATTATGTTGTGATTCACTTACAGACATACAATTACCGTTTGTTTGTGCATCATGGAGTTAGAACCTACTCAAAGAGACGGCTCGGAGTTGCTGTGTGTTCCATTGTTGCCTGCAAGAATGATAATGTCACCAGTTGCCCATTTAGGTAAGAAAACCAGTCTTACTTAACACTTTTACAAATAAAACGGCTAGTGGGTCAACTGCCCAATTGACAGCTCTCTCACTCGTACAAAACAGGAATTAAACGGGGTGGAAACATTGCTTTGCTTATTCACTCGCATCGCAATTACAGAGGTAGAGAATGAAGAAAAGAGGGGCAATAGAGAAAAAGAGAGAACACGGAGAACGGTAAAGGGAGTGACAGAATAATGAAAGAGATCTAAACGTCTAATAAAAGTCTTGCTTATCTTATCAACGCAGTTCTTGCAGCTGCAAGAAAGATCTCTAGGCTGAAATTTTGAACAGGGGTTTCCTTTATGATGTAGACAAGGAATAAGACGGGATAGAGAGATACAATACAAACTAAAGTCAGGTTTCACTAGTAGCACAGAATAATAAATAGTACCACGTAGTGCTAGTAGTTAATATAAATATTATTAATCAAACCATTCTATTGCAGATTCAGCAAAGATGAAACGAATCTTGAAATAAAACATATTATAATTATCATGACGGCAGTGAAGCCAAATTACAACCAAATTTTGGATAGTACAAACATTCTTTACGTCCCACAGTCACTGAGAACGAATAAATTCCCATTAGACCCGACCGAATTCTTTTTTATACCTGTAACATTCCCAAACTATAAATTCATCACTTATGAAACAATAAAGCCGCATAATGATTTGATATCTTTTGGAGTGTGGGCAAGAATGTACGATAATGATAAACCTAAAGTGGCGAATACTGTTTCTCGGTCTATGGCAGTGCGTTTGTTATTTACACCAACTATTATGTACCTCTCAACGGTTCTCGTGTATCACTTAAGTTAATTTCGCTTTTTTGCACTCCATACCTTTTCTTTTCGAGTCCTTTCAATACTTCCTACTTCGTTTATTGTCTTTCTGATTAAATTCGTTGTCAGTTCCAAGACCGCTGTAGTTTCTCCCCGGGACGTCAATAAGCTTCATTGCTTATAGTTATATCTGAGCTGAGGTCGGGTTGTCCCGGAAATTTTGTACTTCATACACACACACAATTTTTCTTTTCTTTTATGTCATTTGTTTTGTTTGTTTGTTTCTCTACGTTGTCGTTTTCTTCTTGTCTCTAACTGTACTGAATAAATGTTTTCTTTTATTATTTTTTCTTTTCTTTTACAAAACTATTGATGTGATGGGTGTTATAAGATAAATACCACTAGATCCAATTCCATGCAATCACAGTAAGCATCATAATATTCTTAAAAGTTAGCCCTTTATTCCTTACATCTCTGTGTTTATGAGACACATAAGTGATGTATATATGAGTCGGGTTATTTTATTCACACTTGTTAGGTAAGTAATTAATTATGTTTTTTTTATGCCTGCACTTTCATTGGATCTCTCATCAACGGAAGTGTTATTGGCAGGCTTGAAAGAAAAACAGAAGTGACAATCTTTAATCATAAAAATAAAAGTAATTAGAAATCGTAACGTTAAAATTAAATTATTATGTTCAAAAATCATTTCCGTTATTCAGATATTCACACAAGACAAAATATATATAAGCCGCCAAAGTAAAAAAGTAGCAAGGCTCTAAAAACCTTCGAAGCCCTTTGTCACAAAAGGGCTACGTACTTGATGGTCACAGATTACTTAGGTTACTTCCATTGTCAGAACAGGGAATGAACGGGACAACAATGTATTTGTGGTGCGTCAACCTAAACTCACACTCAAGTAGGTACCTACCACGCAAAATCACAGATATATAGACGCCGCAAGGCCAGACGGACGTATCATACCGGTTTATTGCATAAATTAATATGTGTTTATATTTCGAGTTACTGTGAAATAAATAATGAAGTATATAACGATATTCTTGTGTTTGCTTCTGCGGTATTCTGATCAGGTTTGATTTTTATTAACTTTTTAATGGCCGTAATTGAGAGGGCATAACAAGGGTAAAACATTTGATACATCTCATGCTGTCATTGCCTAAATAAGGAACATAAAATAGACAACCGACTTAATAATGTTCTCCTTATAATGTTTTTGTATAACTGATTACATAGAAGTTAATATGGAGAAGATAAAATGTTATTTTTATTTATTCATTCTTTATTGCACGATTGAAAAGTACAATTGGCGGACTTAATGCCATAAGGTATTCTCTACCAGTGTTTAAAATGTATTTTACCAAATGTTTTTTTAAATCGAACTTCGATAACTTTGGATCGATATTCGATTATGTCAAAGGAAACAATAAAATCTTGTTTTGTAAATACAAACAAAGCAAACATACTCTTTGTTATTTTAATCGGTCTTTGACCTCCACTGAAGATACAAGGCGTTGTATGATTTGTAAAAAAATATTGTTGATTACTTTAAACGTAGATTTGTACTTTGGTTGATTGTGAATGTGTAGCTGGAATTATTAAAATTGGATTAGGAGTTCGATTCCCGTATAGAGAGACATAGATATTTGAAAGATCTACAAATACGTTTTCCGTAAACAAAAAATATTTTTTGTATGTATTGAGTAGCAACTAAGTTTGTACTATGGGTACTAGATGGCTGATAAATATACTTTTTTTTTGTAAATAAATAAATATATATATAAGGACAATTCATACAGATTGAGCTAGCCCCAAAGTAAGTTCGAAAGTTGTGTTATGGGATACTAACTCAACGATATTATATTTTATAACAAATACATATATAGATAAACATCCAAGACCCGAGGCCAATCAGAAAAAGTTCGTTTTTCATCGGGTCATGATGAAAAACGAACTTTTTCTGATTGGCCGGGGATCGAACCCGGGACCTCCTGGGTGGCGGTCTGGCGTGGTAACCATTACGCCACGGAGGTCGCGGAATAAATACTTATTATACATAGTAAACAACCAGACCAAGACAAACAGACACGTTCATGCACAGTTCTGTTTGCCTTGCGCAGGATTCGAACCCGCGACCCTTGGGACAAAGTGGGCATTGCTAGCCACTCGACCACCGGGCCCGTCATATTTTTATCTGTTTACTATATTTTGTTTATTAAAACCTGTGGTTTTCTTTTGTCGTCATAGAACAGAAAATTATATTTATCTTGTTAGGTACAGATTTAAGCTATCTATGTTTTTCAAATTTACATTGTTTTTCTTCAATTTTATTCAAGTTTTAGATAGATTGAAGAAAGACAATCAAGGGTAGCTTGATGTGTATCGTGCGTACTATAAGGAAAACAGTACAAGGTTTACGAAGTAAAAGGGAGTTCCCTCAGAATTAGTTGATCATTTTCCTTATTCGTGCGACTCGGATAGAATACAAACAGAAA
Organism: Endotricha flammealis; assembly: GCA_905163395.2. Classification (NCBI taxonomy): domain Eukaryota; kingdom Metazoa; phylum Arthropoda; class Insecta; order Lepidoptera; family Pyralidae; genus Endotricha; species Endotricha flammealis. Next base: position 4,615,412 of record LR990873.1, read on the forward strand.
CTGATACAACATTATTAGGTGAAATGAACCATATTGTTAGAAATCCATACATTTTGACCTTTTCATACTTCGACCGTTCGAATTCAAACCCGACGTTACCAAAGCAAAGACTACATTGATATTTATAGATGTTTATTTGTGAAGAAATTCTGGCAACGAACTAGGCATTTTTGTAGGCGCATCCATAAGTGTTTGTTAGCCTAGAATCAATTTCTATGCAAATATAAACTTTATATTTCAATATTCGTTTCTTTTTTAACTCTCTGTAGGCAGGGTAAGAAATTCTAAAATCCAGAAGTTTCGACAATCTACTGTCCGATCGCGGCTTAATAGAGATATCTCCAGATATAGCTCCAGAGTAGAGTCCAGAAGCTCTAGTAACAAAAACAGTTAAAATCTCGTCTCAATCTCAAACGTTGTCTCAATCATACTTAACATAGGAAATGAGTGGGATGGCACGTGAGTTTAAGACGACATTGCAACTGTTTTTGTTACGAGAAAAGAGCCGTTGTTATCAGACATTACGCCAGCGAGTTGAAAATAAACCGACAGCATTATTTGGCAGTTCCTGATAGCAGCCCCTGTGGCTTAATTAGGCTGTAAGGCGTCATCATTATCATATTATCATACTAGCGAAACCCGCGCAACTTCGTTTGCGTGTATCCCGCTTTCCCGTGGGAATTTTGGAATGTATGATACTTTAAAACCTTCCCCTTGAATCACTCTATCAATTAAAAAAAACCGCATCAAAATCCGTTGCGTAGTTTTAAAGATTTAAGCATACAAAGGGACAAAGGGACAAAGGGACAAAGGGACATAGGGACATAGGGACAGAGAAAGCGACTTTGTTTTATACTATGTAGTGATGATGGATATTTTAAATATAAGTAGTACCTAATTCTAAAGATCTAATCTAACCTAGGAAAAGTAGGATTTCTCTGGGTTTTGAATGTCTGAGCGTGAGCGGTGCTTCAAGGGTGCTTCCCGTCGTCAACTCGTCTAATTCTATTCTAATGCATTAAAAAAGGCTAATAGAAATGATATTTGTAAAAGCTCATTGGCTAATAGTTTGGTAAAATTCTGCTCTTACAGAAGTCGACACCAAGTGACAGTCATTATGTAGCGGCGGTGGTAGAGTTCCAGCTGACTCGAAATTCCTCGATAGCGCTGCAGGAATATGTCCATTACATTAAAATGGCCGCCGAAAAGGTAAGTAAATAACTATTAAAAGCGTATTTTTTTCTTACCAACGAGATTTACTTTAAAAACTGGCAAGCAAGGTATAATTTTGCTGTTTTCATTGGTAGGCAAAATTAAGGTAAAACCTTTGTGTTGAATACAACAAAAAAATTATCTCTTTCATAAAAAATAACGTACTTAAGTCGTAACATATTTTCGTTATTCCACCATTCGGAGACCATATACGATCTTACACCTGCCGGGCTAACATGACAAACGCGACAAGGTTTTCTCGCTCCGCTCTACCAATAGCGTACCTATACAGTAGGCAAAACAGGCATTGCTATTGGCGAAGAAGCTTTGTCGCGTGCGAGAAACTATCTCGAGTGTAAGCATGTTAGACTGGCTGATGAGAGAAACAATTCGCACCACGAGAAACGAGACGAGTATTTGTTTTGACTCGTCTACTGCGCAAGTCAAATCACGTACTCGTCAGGTCTCATCTCTCGTGGCGCGGATTTGGACTTAATTTGTAAATTAAATTACTTATTCATTACTGATAACAAAATATGTCAGAAATTACAATGTGTATTAAATGTTATTTCAGAACGCAGACATTGTGGTGTTTCCTGAAATGACTCTTGTGAGGAGAGCGGAATCCGTAAGAGTTCCTATGTACGGATTGCTGTTTGTAAATCCTGTTCCGGCGTTACATCCGAAGCTGTATGACGAGGTAGGACCCACGTAGGACCATAGACCATAATGTTTGAGAACTAAACTGCCGACGCTCCTGCAAATAAAACTATTTAAAGGTGGGTTCCAGATATGATCTTTTGTCCGTACCGTACCACGTAGGTATCGTATCAAGCGTCGCGATCCAAAAACTCTGGACGCCAAGTAAAAACAGCCCGTATCTCCGTAACGCCTTTGAACGGGGCGAGAAAACCGACTCGCGATGGATCGGAGCGTACCCTGTCTCCGTATCGCGAAGCCGTACCACCGCACCGTTCCGAACATGCGTCCAAACTAGCGTTCTGCATCGCAACGCAGATACGAAACGGAGGTACGGTATGGGCAAAATATCATATCTGGACCCACCTTTAGGAACTATTCGAAATACTTGATAGTCTAGTCACGTCTAGTCTAGACAAATATAGAATGGAAATGAGTATGAGTTCCTTGTTTGGTCACCGAGTTTGACAAAGTCATACAAAAAACAAAATTTAAAGTCTCTGTTTCTAACTCCAAAATGATAATATCATGAATTGAATGTTCAATGCTTATTGTTTTATAATATTTTTGTATAAAATAATACGTTTTATACAAAAATATCCCTGACCTTATATTTTAAAATAGGGACCTTTACAAAAACCCGTGCGAAGCTGGGACGGGGCGCTAGTATTTTCTAAAATCCTGTGGTGATAGGTACAATGTAACAAATCAAACCACTGGAGCTCGTTAGTTGAATTAACGACCTCCGTAGCGTAATGGTTACCACGCCAGACCGCCACCCAGGAGGTCCCGGGTTCGATCCCCGGTCGGGTCATGATGAAAAACGAACTTTTTCTGATTGGCCTCGGGTCTTGGATGTTTATTTATATAATATATGTATTTGTTATAAAATGTAATATCGTTGAGTTAGTATCCCATAATACAAGTTTCGAACTTACTTTGGGGCTAGCTCAATCTGTATGAATTGTCCCTATATATTTATTTATTTATTTAATGTAAAAATAATAGTTTTTAAAATCACGTCTCAATTATGTTGCAGCTTCTAGTCACAATATCCAAAGCTGCAAGAGACAATGACATCTATGTAGTAATTAACATACAGGAAAATATGGATTGTAACGACGCGCCTAGCGAGTACTGTCCTGAGAAGAAGATATATTATTTTAATACTAATGTAGTGTTCGATAGAACAGGTGCTGTGATCGACAGGTGAGAAATTGAAAATAATAATGCCCGTTTTCACCAACGCCTCCTTGCAACATCGAGTACAGTCAGGTGCACGTTAAGCTTTACACTTGCAGTGCAATTTTGGCTCTTATGACATAGAACTTAAGATTGGTACAAAGTCCGTTATGTAAAGGTCGACCTGCTCTTGACTGTACGTACGTAGAAATAACCTAATGTCATCAAAAGTCATACTTTGTCCAGTTGGATTATTTTTTACCATTTTCCAACGCTAGGAGGTGTTGGTCTTAAGATCTCAATTTTTTTTAAGATAAATAAATATACTTAATTGCTTATTGTGTTACACTTAAAATGTAGTATCGTTGAGTTAGTATCCCATAACATAAGTTTCGAACTTACTTTGTGCTTTAGGGCTAAAACGGTCGGGCATTTCGTTTTATTTCGTCTTTACTTTTCCATAGTCTTCAAACTTTAGTTCACTTCGCTTAACTTTTGGAGAGTATAGAGCTAGCATTAGGTTTCACAATAGTTTCACTATCCTTTCTTTTTCTCATTCTTTTTTAATAATTACAGATATCGTAAAATCAATCCATTCGGTGAGGCAACACGTTCACCAGCCCTGAAACCTGACCTGGGGGTGTTTCGCACCGACTTCGGAGTTACTTTTGCCCATTTCATCTGCTTCGACATCATGTTCCGTGTGCCGGCCATCCAGGTCGTCACCATGTTGAATGTTAAGGATGTGATATTCCCCACAATGTGGTTCTCTGAAATGCCTTACTTGACTGGTAAATATGACGTCACCCATAAGGCCTGGTTTCTACCAAAGCGGAGACGAGACAAGACGCTCGGCCCGCTCTCGCTAGCTCGCGTGCGGCACTAGATTCCATAGAAAAATTTGACTTCTCCTCTCCGCTGACGATGACTTCTTTTTTTATTTTACTAACTCTTCACTCAAGCTTTTGTTAAGTTATTACAGAGAGCGCGTTGACAGAGCTTATTTCGGAATTTCTTCTCGTCAATACTCATCCCGAAATGCTGGTAGATTAATAAAGAATGTTTTTTTTTTAAATCACTACAATGATTTTTATCCATATTTGTATTATTAATTCGTTATCTACACTATCAGTTATTAATTTATTTACTTTTGCAGCTGTTCAAGTGCAACAATCATATGCAAATGCTCTAAACGTAAATTTGATCGCCGCCAATGCGAATAATATTGGAGTTGGAACTGCTGGTAAGTTAGGTTTTGGTCGCATCTCGCTGGTGTAATCCAAAGGGCCTATTTTTGTAACAAAACATTTGAAATCTAGTCACAATTTCAGGCGCTAAGCTCTTACAAAATATAGAACGAGTGAGATAGCGCTTGAGATAGACATGAGATTGTAACTGTTTTTGTTACCCGCTGATTTTTTTTATGCCATAAAGTTGGCAAACAGGCATACGGCCCGTCTGATGGTAAGCATCACCGTAGCCTATAGACGCTTGTAATACCGGGCTCACGTGTTGCCAACCCTCCTGGAGACCTTACTCATGGCTACGATCTTCTGTGTAAGGTGGAGGTCCTCCCCCAGACGGGCTGATCCGATGTGAGCGGATTATCCGCTGTGCCCTACCTCTCTTGATCTGATAGACTTTCTGACAAAGAAGGATGGCAGATAAAGAATCATTCTGTACGTTGCCTAATTGTGCGTTGCACAAAAACATTTTGAAGTTAGTGACATATTATGGCTATCATTATCAACCTGAAGAAGAAAAAAGTGAAAACTTATACATATTGTGAAATTAGGATTGAAATGCGTTTTTGCAACTGTCAGAATGAAAATCAACCGTGAACTTTAGAGGCTTTTTTTCGAGAGGATGAAAATTTTAGAAAAACGAATCTGAGAAAAACCTAGTGGTACAATCCTCGTCACGAGAGATGTGTCTAATGATCTAATGAGACCTGATTGATTGCTGGTTTGACTTGCGCAGTAGACAATTTAGCTAGTAAAATGGAATAGAAATCGTCTATTGCGCAGGTCGATCACCTTTCTCTCTGATGGAATGTTGTTCCAACGTAGAAATTCTTTCAGGCTCTGGAGTCTATGCAGGCAATTCTCATACTCTTGTCAGTCAGATTTCGGGTGTACCGGGTACTAAGTTATTGGTTGTACCAGTGCAGAAAACCGGTACCAGTAACAGTTACGAGTGGGTCCAGAAAACCGTTACCAGTAACAGTTACGTAAGTACAGTTATTTTTTAATGTGAAAAGTTAGGAGTCCGATTGCGTTGTTGAAAAACCACGGGTGACCCAGGGGCTGGCAATTACCTCGCTCAACGTATTTCTATTGCCATTTAGCGAGGTAACGCTGCAATCGTTTTGGGTAGTGTCACAGTCAAAATAGTCTTTAAAAATTTAAAAATTTAATTCTAATAAAATTTTGCTAACAATGACGACGTTATAGTTTAAGAAACTTTTTCTTTTTGGACTTTCTCGATTGCTATGAATCCTTCAGATTATTCCATTTCATGTGATAGGTATTTCATTAATTTCAATCTCTCTTATTAAATTATCATACATCTTTTAAGATATTACGAGGGTCAAACTGAAAGTTCTTAGAAAATAAAAAACTGGGCAAAAATAAAAGTTATTACTTTTATTATATCTTTTCAAAATAGTGTCCCTTCACATCAATACATCGTTACATCCGATGAAACCACTGAGCAAAGCAGTTTTCCCACTCGTCTGTATGAGTTTCTTCGACGGATTTTGGGCATCGGTCAAATTATGAGGTATCCACCTGGCACAAAGCATCCTAACCGCTAACTGTTCATGGAGGATTCTGTGCACTTGACTCATACCGATGCTTAAGCTTGTCCGAATTTGCTGATAGGTCACTCGTTTGTCATTCTCTATCATACGCCGCACAACACTGATGTTAACTTTAGTCGTCGCCGTAGAAAGCCGTCCTTCACGCAGATCATCGGTAAGAATAGTGCGACCACGTTTGAACTCATTATACCAGTTGTAAATTGTGGCACGGGATGGGGCTTTATCATGAAAGGCCATTCGAAGTCTATTATAACATTCTTGTTGACTTAAATGACGTCGAAAGTCATAAAAAATCAAGGCACGAAAATGCTGACGTGATTCGGGAAATTTTCAATTTGCCACCAAAACGTAAAACAAAAGAAAATTAAAAAAAAACATACTCACAATATTGGCGGCAAAGAGTTCCATTTTCAAAATTTTAACTTATTTTTTAATTAAATATTGTTTACAAGTGGCCAGTTCTAAAAACTTTCAGTGTCGCCCTCGTATACTATTTACACGCTCTTATAAAACTAGTACCAACGATTCTTTTTAAATTATGTTACAGACAGATACGACATACTTACCTGGACAGATAGAAGATAAGCCTACAGACCCAGACGGCCTCCTACTTTTGAAGGATCCTGAACTCCATAAAAGGGTTTCCATAAAACTAGGAACCGGTAACGTGGATGTCGAAATCAAGGAGGGTGAAGTTACGTGCAGAGTCAAAGCCATTATAAATCAATTGAAAGATGGCAAGGTGAGTCCTTTTTATTATTATATTATATAGTAGACAAACGAGCCGACGACAGGTCACCTGATGCTAAGCAAACCAGCAACTACGACAGAGCCACTGCTGCGTTGCCAACTTTTGGGATATTTATTATTTTGTTCATTAACAATGAATGAATGATTCTGTCCATTGACAGAATCTTACCTCTTTAAATTTGATTGTTGTTGCTCTGTACAGAATGTAGCTTCATATCCCTAAACGCCGTTTTTCTGTGTGACTCGCGAATGAGTAATGTTTTTACTTTTCTATTATTACGAAGCCATTACCATGCACATTCTCACACGCAATGTACAGCGGGAAATATTAATCGTTCGCCGTTCCTTCACGCATTCCTGTACAAAATAGAGTTCTTTTCACCAAGGATTCTGTCCAGGAGAGGGGCACTTGTAGCAGAAGGAGCCGGGGATGTGTCTGATGACAGCGTGAACGAAGATGAGGATAATAGGTGGTTTCATCTGTTGACGAAAATTAAAAAAAAAATACAAAAAATGTCTGTTATGTAATTTTTTTTTCAATGGGTTTATTCGGCGACATGTGCCACAATGTGAACTGACGTTATTTGTCACTTTCTTCCTTTTTGTAACTTCTGAGTTGCCACTAGAAGGAATTTATGTTTCTTAGGTCCCGTTAAGAAGAAAACTTTAGCGAGAAATATTCAACAAATTACGTAGCAAGTGGAAACGCAGTCTAACATTTTGCAAGTTGCTGTCGGACAGGCTATCAAACATCTCGCAGAAGTTTACTTGAAAATTGTAATGCGTGCTTATTCTGACCTCTTTCACTTCCAGTCATACAACTACCGTTTATTCGTGCATCACGGCACTAACACGTATATGCAGAGACGTCTCGGCGTTGCTGTCTGTTCTATTGTCGCCTGTGAGACTGAAGATATCGCCAGCTGTCCATATAGGTAAGAATCCTAATATTTATAGATCAATCAGAGCACCTAATTGTATTAATCTATTATGCATAGTCAGTTATCAGCTTTTAAACGTCACAGGGTAGCAAAGTTTCTTTCCAGTAAATTACTCTACAGAGTCTCCTTCTGCTAGTTCTTGGAATCATCTTTATCATCGAATGACCTGAGCTAACGGATAGTCAAATCACCAAATAACTAGCTAAGCTAAGCTGGGATACCGGACAGTCTACTTCCCCACAATGTCATAAGCCAGGGTTAATAGCAATGACCACAGACCAAAAACTAAAACTATATTGGAAATCTTGGAATGCACAACCATTTTAAACAGAACTGTTGTTGTTCACCAGTAATTTGTTTGTTTTTTATTGCTCTTATATTTTTAATTAAGCAACAATGTAAACAAACGTTGGTGATCTTTAATAAATAAAAATAAAAAGTTATTGGATGAAGTGGGTCATGAAGAAATACCTTCTACTTATAGAACAGGAGGAGGCACTGGCACTTTTCTTCTCCTTCTTACACTTAAAATCCTTTCTGTTGCAGATTCAGTAAGAACAAAACAAGTCTTGAATTTGAGCGGCTCAAGTTAATTATGACGACAGTACGACCAGCTTACGATGAATCTTTGGGTAGTCCAAACATTATTTACTTCCCACAGTCCTTAAGGATCAATAAATTCCCATTGGACTCTTCAAATGTTTTATATAATGAGAAGGAAAACAGTAATAATGATTTAATTAGTTTTGAATTAAAGAGATCCCAAAATGACTTGATATCCTTTGGTGTGTGGGGTAGAATATTTGATAAAGACGATCCTCCCATATTTGAAGTGACAGAAGAAGATATAGAGAATTATCTAAGGATAGAAGATATAATTTATAAGGAATCTGAATCATAATTAATGTACTTGTATATAATGTAAATATTTTATAACAAACTTGTTTAATGTACTTTTGTTATTAAATGTTTTTATTAGATATTTTTCTTTATCTACATCTATAATAACAGCTATTTTCCTGTATGTTGAAAAGAACTATTTTCCTGTATGTTGAAAAGAAAGTAAGTATTTTATTGATCACAGATCTTCTATTAGGCCCGGTTTCCACCCCAAGCGGACAGGAGGGGAGATGTGCTGCCAGCTGCCAGGGTACACGTGGAAAGAGGGCACACACACATCTCCGCTCAGCGGCGCCACGCTTGCTGTACAAGATTCTATGAAAAAATTAGAGATCTCCTCTCCGCTTTGATGGAAACCTTGGGTCTTAATGTCATGTTAAATAATATTTTAGAGTTTTAGACGACAGACTATCCACGACACACTTTTTATCTGTTAATAGATATGCAATTAAATGCAATAACGCACACGACGACGGACACGCGCAAAAAGGCCGACAAAAAATATTGAATGTTAGCATGACTTCTCTGCGGTAAGATTCCGGAGTATTAAGATAAAGATTCTGTTCTCGACAAGGTTACTTGTACTTATATGTCGAGTTTTGTGATAAGATTGTGATATATTTAGTATTGTTTAGACAAATTTATGAGTCGTCATTCGACCCCTTATCGAGATGACGCGAAATACAATTATATATTACATAATAAATCAAGACATAAAATCTGATTATGTCTGAGTAGTCGATGGCAGATGAAATCTAAAAAAAAACGGTTCGATGATCCGTTATTGTACCAAGTTCGATCGTATGGTAGCACAAAATAAAATTGTGTAACCCTTTTTTTTGTTTATCAGAAAAATGCATTAAGTTCTGCATGTCCCGCCTCTTGAAGAAGCGGCGAGGACTGCCGGGCTCTTCCCTCCCAAGGACACTGAGAGATAGATAGATAATTTTTTAACTGCATCAGCTAAAGCACACATTACATAAAAACCAGACCTGACCTGTGATACCGACTAAAAACCTGACTGACTGCCACCTTCTCCGCCATAAGACAGCGGGTCTGCGGGAACTGACGATACTGACCGCAACGTACTGTGTAACCATAAACCTCAACTACACGTGAATTTGACCGATATTCGATAAAAGGTTATGGAGAGCTCTAATACCTATAATATTTATCTAACCAATCGACATTCACATGATAATTTTATTAATTCACACGACAATTCCAGTTTTGCGCTCGACTTTTGCGCGCGAATTTTGCACTCGATATTTCCACTCGAACTTTCCCAAATGAATATATATATAGAACACATGACGATATAACTTATTAAGCTATAGGATAATAGTCACATCTTATCTCTTCAACGCGGCAGTCAAGTGGTTTAAATTATTTCGTAATATTTACATACTTACTACAATTTTGTTATAAGAAAATGGCTCAAACTAAAAGAATCTTAGTTATATACACTGGAGGCACCTTTGGTATGCTGAAGAATGAAAAGGGCGGTAAGAGAATTTCATTTTATTAAGATTTTTTGTACTTACTTAATATTTACTGAATGTCAGTCAGTTGGAGAAATCAACTTTTAATCTAAATTCTACATTAAGTCTCAAGGCGTTTCTTTTTCTTTTTTTTAGTGTGACAGAGACAGACTTAATTTAATGTGTGTTGTGTTAAAATATGTTTAATACACAAATACATTTTAAACGTAATTCAACATAAGTAAGTCTTTTCGTTTTCCCGTCATTAACTTGACAGTGACATTAAATTATGGCTATTAATTCAATGTACCATTAACTTTAAAATGTGTTCAAGCAACACACCCATATGTATTTATTTATGTCATCAATGTATATTGTCTTGGATGAATACGAAATGTAGGCCATGACATAGCCTCTTTGTCATAATGATATTATTATGATCCCAAATCTTATCACTTTTCAAATACAATAATGTGAAGAGTGAAGCTGTGTTTGATTGTATAAGAAAGATAATTGTGTTAGATTATTGTAGATGTAATGCTTATCTAGTTTGTTATCTAGTCGCTAGCAAATCCATTAATTAATAAATATCCCATTATATACAAGTAATATAAAATCTTTGCGCAGCAGGTTGTCATAACAAAGATATTATACTTATAACAAAAATATTATTTCGTCACGCTCACGCGCCTTATGGCGGGTTGTCAGGGGTCGCTGTTTTCAAATCACAAAGGTCTTTTTTGTACGACAGGTAGCGAACCTTGCTACCTGTCGCACAAGCAAGAAGTAACCTACTTCATAAGTGCTCTATCAATCCTAAAATTACTTGCCTTGCGCAAGTTCGTCTACGTTGCCCGGTGTTCGCAGTATTTTTCATTATACCGATTCACAGAGATACACCGATTGGTCATTGTGCAAGTTTTTAAAATTATATTTCATGAGTACCTTGTCCTGACAATAACGAACAGAGAAATATCCAATTTGGTGCAGTCGTTATATGCGCGTACATACTTTCGACAGTTCATTATTTATATTAAAAATAAACCGGGAATTAACTACTTTTTTAGCGTTCCGCACCTCAAAAGGAAAAAACGGAACCGTTATAAGATCACTTTGCTGTCCGTCTGTCTGTCAAGACAAGACCATTTTTCTCTGGAACGCATGGAGGTTATTACCTAAGCTGAAATTCATATCAAACTTCTAAGCCAACGCAATTAAAAGATATTTTCGACACTCGCAAGGGAATCAAAACCTACTTATAGTGTACTAATATTACTATCCTCTTTGAGGGTAGGTACTTCCCGTAAACTCAGAATCTTGAAAGGTACGACGTACAACGAAACGTCAAGTACAGATATAACGGAAAAATTGCAAAAAACATAAATTTTTGGTTACATCACATAGCCCCTTCCAACATTTACCGATAGATGTCACTAAAACCACTCCCTCCATCTTAAGAATTTGGTCACGTGTCCTGAAGCGAGTTTAATATCTTTTACGTTTTTTACCCACCCTCAAAAGTTCACAATGCCGCTAAAGAAGTTTTCACTTCAAAAAAGATAATTTTTTATTTATTTAGATTAACGTTTTCAGTGTTAGTACCGCAGAAGAATATAGAACAAGTGATTAGGAGGTTGCCGCAGTTGCACGATATCGAATACTGGAAGAATAACTTGAATGGAACCGACAGGAAGGAATACCTCGCGTTACCAGGCAAGTATTACAGAGTGTTATTTCTCAAAAGAATAGAGAGAAATACGAATATTTAACTTACAATTTTTGTCAGCATATGAGCATACTATTTCTTCACACTATCACATGCTTAGAATGCTAACTAAATTATTAGATCACAAAAGGTAATAAAAAATAAAACGTGTCACAAATTGAGACACAGTTTTATTTTATTAATCAGTCATCTATATGCATAAAACAATACCGTGATAGGACTGACAGGTAACGCACAGCCTAAACCCTTGGACCTATAGACTTGAAACTTGGAGAGAATGTTCCTTGAGTGGTGAAAACTAATGAGTGGAAAAAAAAAGAAAAAAAAAAGTACAAAATGACAAAAAAGGCCATAACCGGTTTTCTTTCGCCATTTCTTTTTACCGGTTGCCATTTTGCTTGTGTCCGAAATGGTGGTAGTATATAACGTAGTTTATTTTCTTTATATAAACTTACAAGTTGTAAATGACAAGAAAAAGTGCCTGTGAAGGTCTAATTTCTGAAATAAACGATTTCATTTCATTTCATTTCAATAAGAAGGGATTTTTTGAAATTCCACCCCTAAAGGGGCGAAATGTGGTGCCAAAGTGTGTATGAAGAAACAAAAACGCATGGCCCGATTCAAACAAAACTTGATATAAATACTCTACAAACAAAGCAAACAAATAAACACCTGTTTCAAGATTTTCTGATAATTAATTGCTAAGAGGGAGAATTGGGGGTAAAAGTTCTTAAATCTGTAAATCTAAATCGTGACTTACGGACAACGCCCAGCCTAAACTACTCGATAAATAGACTTGAAATTTGAACAGAATATTTCTTGAGTTCTCTAGGTGAGCACTAAGAAGGGATTTTTCGAAATTCCGATCGTAATGGGGTGAAAAGGGGTGTCAAAGTTTGTATGAAGACTTAAATATATATCAACGCACAGCCCAAACTTCTGGGTCTAGAGATTTTAAATTTGGAATGTAGGTCCCTTACGACGTTTAGGGGTGTACTAAGGACTTTTCAAAATTCCCACGGGAAAGCGAGATATACGCAAACGTAGTGGCGAGGGTATATCAACGCACAGCCCAAACCGCTGGGTCTAGATATTCCAAATTTGGCATATTTAGGTTCCTTATATGATAAGGACCGGACCCAACGGACCGGCCGACCGGACCGGACCGGACCGGATGGAACCGTACCGTACCGGGCCGTGGCGGACCGGACCGGATCGGAATTTGTTTCTGAAGAAAAATATGCTAATTGTTAGTAGGCCACGCGGGCGAAGCCGCGGACAGAAGCTAGTATCTTATACAAATTTAAAGGGGACAAATCACACAGATTAAGCTAGCCCCAAAGTAAGTTCGAAACTTATGTTATGTTATATTTTATAACAAATACATATAATACTAGATAAACATCCAAGATCCGAGGCCAATCAGAAAAAGTTCGTTTTTCATCATGGTTTGACCGGGATTCGAACCTGGGACCTCTTGGGTAAATAATGAAACTTACTATTCTTTACAGCTGGCAAAGATACTGAGCTATCAGTACTTTACAAGATTCACGAGTATGATGAACTTAAAGATTCTTCAGACTTTACTATAGACGATTGGATCAAAATGGCCAGAGACATAAAGGTAAGCATTTCGTACATGTATTTATCAGCCAGCAATATTTAGTCAAAATTGTGTGTAAAAATTATTTATAAAAATAATTTTTCCTTCTTGCTTCTTTACTTACCCAGCATACTTATTTCCTTCTTGCGTACCTATACAGTCAGTTGCAGAGAAATCTGAAGGTCGACTACGAAACATAATTTCGGTACTTCAGCCGAAGAATTTTAATCATGAAATTCAAGGTTATTTTAGTAATTCTTTGAATTCTATTCATGAAATACCTTGGACTTTATGGTTATTTTAGTAGTTGGTTGAATTATAAACTTCCGATACTTCGGCCGAAGTATCGGATTTAAACCCTGTTTCTTTTAACTTGACCAATGTAGTAAACAATCTTAGCGTGTCTTTTTATTCAAATATCCATGTGTAAAATCGATAAATCGCCAGAATAATAAGAGTGTTGTGTTAAATTCCATTTATAACTATATTATTATTATTTGGATGTGAATGATAATTTTAATTGCCTATTTTCGTTAAAAAGACATGCTAAGATTGTTTACTACATTGGTCAAGTTAAAAGAAACAGGGTTTACGTTTCGTAGTAGCTCCTGAGTCCTGCCTGACCCCCCAAAAGAATTCTTATGTAATTATCTAATGTAATTTGCAATGTTAGTAATTTAGGTGGCAAGGTATTTAAATCGGAAAGACAAGTAATAGTAATTGTTGTTCTTTACTTGATGCTGTCTTTATGATATTTAGGTGGCGTTGTAAAAAAGGCGAATTAGTTTATTAGAGGCTAACTCATTTTCCGGTTGCTAAGTTAAAAAAAAAAAGTTGGATGATGTGGCCAAAAAAAAGTTCTGTGGCTGCACTTATTATTTCTCATTCTCGATGTATTAAAAATGACATTTTTATTAATTTTCGTTGAAATCTGAAGAAAGTTTCGTAAAAAACTGAAATCCTACTTCGTTAGGTCAGGGGTCAGGTTTCTTTGCCACTGTTTACAATTTAATAATTTTACAGCGTTTTTACCACGACTACGATGGCTTTGTGGTACTACACGGCACCGACACGACGGCGTACGGCGCGTCTATATTGTCCTTTATGCTGGAAGTAGTTGGGAAGACCGTCGTGCTAACTGGCGCTCAGGTATAATAATTTATTTTTATTTTCTACTCACAAGGACAAACTTGCGACAAACCACTGGTGACCCAAAGGCTGCAGTTACTTCGCTCAACAGATATCTATCGCCGTTCAGCGAGGTAACGCTGATAGCATTTTGGGCACCCTGCCACATACCATGTCTTTATAATGCTTAATTTTAGTTTTTATTGTTAGTTTAGTTATTAATTTTTATTGTTAGTTTAGTTTTTATTAATTTTATTTAATTTCATGTTATTTATTTTCTATATTTAAAAAAAGAAAACAAATCTTCGTGAGAGTCTAGGATCTGAACTAGGCCGAGGTCTGTAGTACGGGTCGGTATACTTTATGGATATTTTTTTAAGGAATTTTTAAATAACGTTTTTTTTTTACTTTTTTATTGTCATGCGGCGGGCAAACAAGCGTACCCGATCGAAAGTGGTTACCGACGCTATTGAAAATCAGTAACACCAGAGGCGCTACGAATGCGTTAGCCTCTACAAGGAAGGTGGGAAATGGAAAAAAGCGATAGTATGAAGTTGGGCTAACGAATGTCTCACTCACCGACCGAAACGTAATTGCTGTTTCACGCAAATATTCTATAAAACGGTTTTTCCTCGGTCGATCTAGCGTATTTCATAAAAGCTCTACTAAAGTCTACTACTTCAATGGCTTTTCTTTTTAAGGTAAAGACAATTTCTGATAGGTATATTATTTATACTATAATAAAGTAACCTACAGTTACATAACGATGTGTACATTATTTCTTTCCCCAGTGATCATTTTGCTTTGTTTCCGAAATGGTGGTAGTTTGTAGAGTAGCTTGTTTATTATATTATATTTAACACAAAAGGTTGTATATGCGTGTCTAAGTGCCCGCGAGGGGCCTACAGAATAAAGTATTTTTCATTTGATTTAGCATAAAAATATTTTTTCCTAGTTATCTATCCTGCTCACCTCTTTAATTGGTTGACTGTAAGAAGAAGTAGCGAGGAGAGAGATCTATATTAATTAATTGAATCGTAAATGTCTTTTAATAATTTTGTATTGGTTTTCAGGTTCCAATCTTTCAGCCCCGCAGCGATGGTAACAACAACTTCTTGTGCGCTGTGCTGATCGCCGCGACTCAGCACATACCGGAGGTCACCGTATTTTTCGGTTGTAAATTATTCAGGGGCACCAGGTACTATCATAACTTTGTGAAACTATTGAAACCGCGAAACTGCTTTTAGTGAAACCGCGAAACTGGTTTTAGCTTTAGTAAAGTGGGTGAACCGTGGAAGGCTACACTAACGAATAAATGGGTTTTATTCATTTATTTACGACGACGTGACGACCTCGACGCCAGACCGCCACCCAGGAGGTCCCGGGTTCGATCCCCGGTCGGGTCATGATGAAAAACGAACTTTTTCTGATTGGCCTCGGGTCTTGGATGTTTATCTATATATGTATTTGTTATAAAATATAATATCGTTGAGTTAGTATCCCATAACACAAGTTTCGAACTTACTTTGGGGCTAGCCACAGAACACAGAAAGAAGGAGAAATGTTATTAGATGGTTTTTGTACCGGAACCGATGTCGCCACTTACACACACAATTACATTTTAACACATTCATAGAATAATCTCGACAGTCACTTTCACACAAATCGTAAGCCCGTAATTTGCAGTTCGATTACGAACACGGAGTAAAAAGTTTATTATAGTGACGGGCACCTAACGAAATAGGGCGACAAGCTACTTAGAACAATCAAGTTCCTGCACATTTGTGCAGAAAATTGTGTAGAAAATGGCGACATGCGCCCCGCACACAAACCATATCTCTGATATCTGTGGGGCTAGCTCAATCTGTATGAATTGTCCCCTATATATTTTATTTACTGGAGAAATGAAAGAATCCAATTCTTAAGTAATACTTTGTTTTATTGTGAAACTTAAAAATATTTTTTTTAATATTCTAGATGTACTTTCACTTTTTATTAAACTTAAGTTTTATTTTATCATTGGATTTTTAACTTTTTCTGATTGGTCTCGGGAAAAAATTGGATGCTAAGTATATATGTATTCGTAAAAAATATAGAATCGTTGAGTTAGTATCCCATACCACAAGTTTCGAACTAGCTCAATCTGTGTGATTTCCCTTTATATTTATTTATTAAGGTCTTGCATGGAACATACAAGCTCAATATTATAAATCAATAGTTCAACTTATTCCAGAGTTAAGAAAGTATCAAACACTCGGATCTATGCCTTCGATTCTCCGAACTATCCTCCTCTACTGGAAGCCAAGACAACACTGGATATAGACCCGAAGATGTTGATACACCCTGCTGGATCTGTCCCCAATGAATGTCGGTTGCACGACCGACTCTCCAAGAAAGTTTACGTGCTGAAGGTGGCTCCTACTATCACTCCAGAGATTATCAGAGCTGTCTTTACTGGAATGGATGGTAAGAGATTCGTTTTGATAATTTGTGAATATAAATAAATAAGTCAGTAGTAGATCATACAATACCTACCATACTTATATAAATTGTTATTTTCATTTAATCATGCATTACAGACTATATAATGTACTTATGTATTTATACATTATACAGACGTATTACGAACTTACCACTTATTTATGACAATCTATCACTTATTATACTTATCACTTATTTATGGCTATCTAAGCAAATATTACCTGTGTGTGTGTGTATGTGTGATTATGTTTTTTTTACTTATTTGTAGCTGCTGAACTGATAAGTTAAGGGCTAACTTATCAAAAGAAGCCAGTCTGGCCGGGCCCTACATTATTATGTAGGGCACATAATAATGTAGGGCCCGGCCAGACTGGCTTCTTATAGCGGCGGCGATCGGCGTTATTGAGCAATTTTTTCTTATTTTTGATGCAGCCATTGCATTTAGCTATCAAGTAGCAAAAACTGATCGTCGCCGCGACAAAAAGTGGCCAGCTCGCTCGTTCCAACGGGTGGCCCGATTGCTCGGTTGTTTGCGGTATAACGTAAAAAAATATTTTTTTAATTAATTTTCAGTTTCTACCCTGGTTACCTCTTTCATTGGCTGACTGTACTTGCCTTGCAGTGTGCAACTTTTTTCACTGAACCTTAATTATTTCTGATGTTTCCTTGCAGGTGTTGTACTAGAAACATATGGGAATGGCAACATGCCGATCAAAAGGAAGGAAGTTTACAAGGAGATAGAGCAGGCAGTGAAGAATAATGTGCTGGTCGTGAATGTAACTCAGTGTATCAACGGCACCGTTTTAGGGAAGGCCATCTATGAGACGGGCTTGGTGAGATTACATTTCTTGGAACGTATATTAATAGTCAAAATTTAATTTTTATTTTATTACTAGCGAAACCCGCTCAACTTCGTTTGCGTGTATCCCGCTTTCCCGTGGGAATTTTGGAATGTATGATACTTTAAAACCTTCCCCTTGAATCACTCTATCAATTAAAAAAAACCGCATCAAAATCCGTTGCGTAGTTTTAAAGATTTAAGCATACAAAGGGACAAAGGGACAAAGGGACATAGGGACAGAAAAAGCGACTTTGTTTTATACTATGTAGTGATTTTTATACCACAAAGGTGGCAATCAAGCATACGGTCGGCCTTATGGTAAGCCGTCACCGTAGCCTATAGACGCTTGCAAAACCCTCGCGCGTTGCCGACCCTCCCAATCCCCCTAAGTGGAGCTCTGGAGACCTTACTCACCGTAGGAACACAACATGGCCGAGACCAATGCTATTTGGCTACGATCTTCTGTAAGGTGGAGGTCCTTCCCCAGACGGGCTGCTCCGATTTGAGCAGGTTAATTATTAGTAATATTTAAGAAAAGAGTTCCTTTATGCATAATTAGGCCTACATTCTCTAGTATTCTTGGTCGAAACACACGAAGTCATCTAGACCCAAACTAAGAAAAGTTTTTCTACCAGATTCTCAGAAAAATCCATACTAATATTATAAATGTGAAAATGTGTTTGTTTGTTTGTCCTCTCTTCACGTCGAAAGTAATAAACGGATTGTGATGATTTTTTTTGGGGATAATTTAAACTTTAAGGTGTGGAGAGTGACATAGGCTACTTTTTTTATCCCGGACAAACCTCTTATTCCCACGGGAAAAAATAAAGTAAATAATTTTTTTGTTCTTCTTTCACTATGAAAGGAACCTAAGTACCGACATGTTTTTTTTTTAACAGAGATGATTTAAGGTCTGGAGAGTGACATAGGCTACTTTTTATACCGGAAAACATCTCATTCCCACGGGAAAAAAGTATTAACATTATTTTTTCATAATTTTTTAACGGGGATAATAAAATTAAGGTCTAGAGAGTGAGGTTCCCGTGGGAAAAATTACCACGCGGGCGGAGCCGCGGGTAACAGCTAGTTAATAATATTTTTGAAAAGTTTTCATTTTACAACTGTAATGATTAAAACGTATAATTATTTTTCAGTTATTGGTGGAGTGCGGAGTGGTGCCGTCGTTTGACATGACTGCAGAGGCTGCCCTTGCCAAGCTGTCCTACGTGTGTTCCAAAACAGAGTTGTCTTACAGCCAGAAAGTTGAGGTGAGTAATCTACATTATAATTAAATTCGTTACCCTTAGATTGCCTTATAAAGATTGCTTTGAGCAATAAGGCCGCCTTATTGCATTAGTATCTGTCTACAATTTATCTATCATGTACAATACATGTGTTGTCCAAGAATATTTACTAATACTGTTTTTAAATACTTTTTCAGTTAATGAAGACTAACATTCGCGGGGAACTGAATAATCCACAACATGTATAGATTATAATAAAATAAAATATTTAAAAAATAAACATTTATTTCAATAATCACACAAAATTAATTACCATCAATAATTTAAAAATAACATTTCAATAAATGCAGTTACAATAATCATAAGAAAAATAAGAAAATGAGTTATAAACATTTTTTTGAATTCTGAATACAATTTGGCATTTTTTTTTAAACTCCACACTAAGTACAATCGCTTATACAAGTGGTTATACATTCCAATATTTCTATTTATTTCTCAATAGCAATTTGAGACTCATATAATTCGTAAACAATCTACTCAAAACAGGCAGTGCCTTGAAGGAGAACACGTCAATACAGACTTCTACATTGTACAAAATCTAACTTACGAATACTAGCACGTACGTACACACTTTCTAATGAAAAAATATACATTCTATATTTTATTAAGAAGATAAAAAACACATATGTATACCTATTACTATATAGGCATGTGTATAAGAGATTATTGTTATCAAAATTGTATAGATCAGCTTTGAGACCCTTAATAATTAGATACTTGAAAATGTTATTAACATAAAATACTTTTTTCACAGATTTAAGACCGATTCACACAATAAAGCAAGCACAGTGCCGACACGTGCTGTTCAGTAACGTATCCATCAGTGTCAGTGAAAAATTATATTGTTGCATACATTTTGTACTACGCTATCCATACTCCACGACGAAAAGTATCCATTTGCATACATTTTGTACTACGCTATCCATACTTCACGACGAAAAGTATCCATTGAGTATGGATCAGCGCAGCACTGACAGGACTGAACGTCACTGTCACTACCTAGTAAGGATAGCGTCGTACAAAATGTGTGCTACATAATTTTTCAGTAACGTATTCACCATTGCCAGTGAAAAATTATATTGTAGCATACATTTTATGGATAAAATACACTGAACGGCACGTGTTGGCACTGTACAGATACTGTTGTGTGTTATTTCGGCCCAAAATGAAAATATTGTCAATGTGGTAAATTATAGGCAAATTTCGGTGATGTGAAAGAGACAGGTTTCTAATGGTAGTGACACACAGTGTGGGATTTTGGCTGACTTTCGGACATTCACTTTTTACAGTCGATTTCGATGGATATAATCATTATACATCCTAATATGAAACACCAGTATAAATATCTTTCTTAATTTTGGAAATACGAATTTTTTATTGTAAGGTCAATGAACTTGGTCAAACAGATTTTGATCAATAATTTCCCAATTATCCAAAACATGGCTTTCATAATATTACATATCAATTAATAATTACAAATCGAATTTTATATAGAAATTACAAGCTTCTAATTACCCTTGGAAGCGAGAAAATAAATATTTTGTAAATTTCAGTTTTTTTATTTTATAAAATGTTCTATTTAATATTTGCATCTAGGTTCACCAGAAAAATATATTCGGTTAATGCACCTACCTGCTGAGAAAATTTGAAATAGATATCCTACGGGAGATGAGAGTTAGAACGTTTCTAAGTTTTCATAGAATTTCTATGGAAATAGGGTCGTCACAAAAATAAAAATATTTTATTTCATCTTACTGTGTTTAGCTAAAATTAATGACCTGTTTATTAGAATTACTATACTTGCAATGTAATAACTACGTATTATCCTCGTTATCTGAGTAGAAGTTGTGCGCTAAAACTTCTAACCGCTAAGAAGATTTACTTTCCATATCTGGTTCAGATTCATCACTCAAAAAAAGAACTTAGTACAATTCCTACCCCATAAAATTTGAGTGTTGCTTTCGGTTTTTAGCGATCACATCATTAGACTTTGACTTGCTGACAATTAAAAATAATATAAAAATAGAAACAGCAAGGAATGTTAAGTGATGGGCAACCCTAATCAGAACGTTTAAAAAATTATATCTCCTATCTCCCGTGCATCTACTATTTGAATTTTTTAATTCTGTCTGATAACATCATAAAGTATATTATGGACTCAAATTTAGATGCAAATAATGTATAGTTTAGCAGAAAAAAAAAATTGAAGATTTTTCAGTAAAATAAATATTTCTTAGTTCCGGTAACTCTGAATGAATTTTTTTTATAGTGTTATGATACTCGGCTTGTATTCCTACAATATACTAACACAATAGTTATTTAAAATTATTTTAAACCAGAAATAATGAGTTTTTATGGTTTCTATGGGAGTTTCTCGATTTTTTTTATTACTCAAAAACTATTTCAAATTACGCAGCGGGAGTTTTACTGAGAACATTGTTTTTATCTTATCTATCCATCTCAAGCATAAAATAAGATGTCCGCAAGTCAGTCAAAATCCCACACTGTGGACATGTGCACTAATGTACAGCCAGGCTTTGTAGTTTCCACTAGACCTCCAGCGTAATATAATATGCTGCCTTTCTCTGGTTTTAAAATATTTATTATCTAATAAACTTTTTATGGGTTCTTCGGCTGTTTAGAACCCCCCGAAGGTGAGCTTCTTCGGCTGTCAACCGAACCAGCTGAGTGAGAATGATACAGCGCATTATATTACGACATATCACCGATTTATTTCAATCATTTTAATTTAAAATGAAATCGTCAAACTACTAAAAATTGATGTTTTGTTATTATAAGAGTTGAAATTTATTCTATTGCCTATTGTAATTGGGGCTTATAAATAATATGGCAACATAATGTAACATTAACGTATATTATTATATATTTTGTACTAAAAGAGGTAATGCTGCTGTTTACAAAATATTCCATTACGCCTGTCCAGCACTGCGAAAAATCGCGCGGATTTTTTCACACACGCGATTTAAAATCGTAATTCTAAACACCGAGAATAAAAATCTTAATGTCAATGTTCGCAATGTGGACACGCTGCTATAAATAAAGAAAATGGAATATGAAAGCGTTTTGTTCGTGACTGTATCGTATTTTAAAACTCAAAAACCAACATCGAAACATTCAAAGATTTCATCGAAACCAGATGAAAAGCGTACCCATCAAAGGACGCCGTGTGAGCAGTAGTCTCCTGGTTTAGCAGGCCGCCACTTTCTTACCAGTGGGCGTTGGTATGTTGGATTCACCTGGTGGAAAGTATTTACTGGTTAGTTTCTATCTTAGGTCTGTTACACCACAAGAAGAAGAAAGGGAGAAAGGTTGCTGAAGGTTCGTTAAAGGTGCTGTTAGTTATTTATCAGAACCCTTCAAAAGACTATCAAAACCCTTTTAAAGCTGGTGTAATTCGCGCCACAAGATGAGACTGGCGTATGACGTGATCGACTTGCGCAGTAGACGATTTCTATACCATTTTACTAGAAATCGTCTACTGCGCAAGTCAAATAAGCAATCAATCAAGTCTCATCTCTCGTGACGCGGATTGTATACAAAACTGCAAAACAAATTCACGAAATCTCACGACATGACATTTGGTTTAACATACATAAGGTTCCGATTTCTATACAAATTTATTTGCAAGTTTTTTACTCTGGTAATCGTAATCCACGCAGTACGAATTCGCATCGCAGAGGCTAATAATACCACGGTTGTATCTTGAAAAGGGTATACAAAATTTCGACGATCAACGAGTTAAGTATTTACTATCTGTGCATACTGGGCTTCAGTTAATATGTTTTCTTACCTGCTCCAGTATTGGGATGCAGTCTCTTCAGCACGTGGGTGAGGTCAAGCCCGGTGAGGGCCTTGATGGCGGGTGGGATCCCACCAGCCAGGCGAGCCACCTCTCCCGTCACACCGTTATCACCAACCATCACAATCTCGTCCGTGCGAGCGAGAGGTGCCGATACTTCTGCTGCGATCTGTAAAAAAAGATAGTTCTGTTAAGAAGACGTCTTACATCTTATTTCTAGTGTTATCTTATCCTATTTCATCAGTATTAGCAGGTTTCGCTAAGATTTTTCATAGTTTGACCGAAACCGCTTTACCGTGCCCTAGCCAAGTGGGCGGCAAGGCGGTAGGTAGACCGCATCGTTCCTCTCTGTCAGTACATCAATCAAGGGGGGTACGAATTCTACCTGTCCATGCATTTAGCTTAACAGAGTTCGGCGCTTTTCCCTTGTCCCTTAGGGGACACAATACACATACATTGCATTTCTCTTGTTCAGAACAAAAAAATATCATACCTTGGGCAGAGCTTCAAGGACCAGTGCCATAAGTGCCGCATCCCCATACTGCTTGTAGACCTTGGCTTTGGCCAACATGCGTTCAGCATCGGCTTTGCCAACATCACCAATCGCAGTGGCCTCAGCAAGACCGACAACCTTAATACGCTCTGCATCAGCTTTAGCCTCTTCTACTGTTTGTGTGCTGAAATATACAAATAAATCATATTAAATATCAATTTATATGACATCTTATGCGCACATTAGACCGGTGGTCGAGTGGCTAGCCAAAGACGAGCAACCTACACAAAAAGTTTAGTAAGAAAATTGTGTGGTCATGAAAATTGAATTGCCTCGGTCTGAACTTTTAAAGAAACTCGAAATTTTTCAAACCATTCAAATACCAGCTGATCTTTGACACATGTAACGGACTACCATTAAACAATTAATATCTAAATAACAAATATCTTACCGTTTTCCCTCAGCGATAACCTGTAAACGGTAAGCTTCAGCTTCGGCCGGCAAACGCACGGTGGACATAAGCTCTTCTTCACGACGAAGAATTTCTTGTTGCTCCACCTGCAATCACAATTATTGCGTCAGAAACACACAGATTGTTACTTGTTACCTAGCGCTGCGCATACGTAGACACACTTTTTCTTGCCGGTTACTGACACCGACCACTTTTAAATCGTCATGAGTTAAGTGGAAGCAACTGAACACAAAAAATATTTACGTTTGAGCAGGGAGTGGATGATTTCATACTGGTTCTATAGAAAATAATATTCATAGGTAATTTGTATCTGACACAAGACACAAAAGTGTCCACGTTGCGCCCGGCTAAAATACCATGTTTTGAACAAAAAAGTGATTGATGGACTATGGTGGTCTCCTATAAATGCCATCAGTCATCATCATCACGCCTTACGTTAAAAAAATCTTACCTCGATCTGTTTACGACGCTCGACCACTTCAATTTGTATCTCTTCGTTTCTGATTTTCTGTTTTATTTTAGCGGCTTGAAGTTCGTATGCCAATGCGGCCTCGGCTTTCTGTAAAATATGTAGTATTTATGCGTTTGATTTACAGTGCCCGAAAGTCGGTGACTGATTTTTTAAATCTATCACTCATTGAAAAGAGAAAAGGATAGGAATTTTTGAAATCAATTGGAAAGTAAAAGATATTGCGAAAGAAAGCCTGTTGCAGTTTTTTCTATTTGAACATAACATTGTAAATGAAGGTGTATTAATAATGTTCTTTTTATGAAATAGAATTGGATTAGTCGAGAATTAAAAAAATAAACCTATTAAAATATTCGACGACTTTGAATTTGAAGATCCGAGTTTAAGCCTTTAAAAAAAAACCACTTATGTTCAAGCCTACATTGATTGAATGTATTATATATGTTATACTTACGGCTGTGTTCACCTCCTGGTCGAACTGTGCTTTCTGCAGTTTGAACATCCTCGTGTTATCTTCAATTCTGGTGTCCATAGAGTATTTTACATCCATCGCGCTCTTCTCACACTCGGCTTCCTGAAACAATGATGCATAATTGGCAATGTAGGTAGGATTTAAAGGATGGTACGTACATTTTTAAATAATGTTTGGTATTGATGCTTTTTACCAACTTTTTACGAAGAAAACGGGTAATTAGGTAAATAATAAATACTAACGAAAACTGATCGGAACGCTTTTTTGTCAATAGAATATTATGGTCTGCACCTAAAAGTGTACTTTATTTTATAGATAATGGAATGTTTTTTCTGACGTTTATAAAATATAATGAAAAATATGTAGGTAAATCATGAACCTTGAATTCTGAACGCTAGAGAAAAAGTGTTCAGCAAGGATATAATAAAATTTGTTGTTTCGTCACTTTCGCATTTCAGATAATTCTCCTAACAGATTTTAGTCTAGGCGTTCACTGACCTACATTTATTAATAAGGACTAAAACTTTGTAGTTTTCATGAGAGTAGAAAATGAGACATGAAAGGTTAATTGATCAATGTCTACCACTAGTCGGCACATTAACTCAATAATAAACTACATCTGTACAAAGAAGCGGAAAAATAATTCTATTATAGTTTCCTAATTCACTTACGAGGTTATTCGTTTAGCTAATTCCTTTGAAAACTATGTACCGACATACTCATAAAAGGATAATATTACCTATTTGGTTTCTTGGAATTGTATTATATACTTTTTTTCGAATTAGGGGCATTTCTTTGCGTTGTATGTATTCCACTGCAGGACAAAGGCCTCCCCCCCAAATTTTCCAATTTTATAATTATTCTAAAGTAATATTTTTTGTTTAGTTCACTTTGCCCTGCAGTGGAACACAAATAGCTGCTAATAAAAGATCTTGATGTATGCTTATTAATATTAATGTAGGCCTCCCCCCCTGAAAATACATAGGTTTTCTCTATTTTCATAACATTCAATATATTTACATTAAAACAATAGTTTTAATCATGGCTTTAATGTTGTTTTCGGTTCAACTACCATGTTATTTTGAAAAAGTTTTGAAAGAAAAAAATTATAATGTTCAGATACAGTACTTACGTGCCAAGTAACTATCGATGATTATAGATCACATTATAAAATAGAAATACTGAAATACTTTCCATCATGGAAAATAACTCGGGATGACATACAACTGCGTCACCTTGGAAACTGATTACTTATACATTTCATCAGTAATGACCTATTTGTATCAATTACAGTCTTGCGTCAATAAATATGAACAACACTATACTTTAGACAACAAAATATGTTTTGGGTAAATACTGCATTGGTACGTAGTAGTAAATATAGTATGTATAGTAGAAGTAAGTATAGTATCATCATATCAACCCATAATCATCCCGCTGCTGGGATAAGGTGATTAGAGCGTACTCTGCCACGCTGCTCCAATGCGGATTGGCAGAGGCCGGTGTTTTCAAGCCGCCCGAAGGTAACATCTGTCATCTACCGATAACAGCCTGGACCGACGGCTTAACGTGCCCTCCGAAGCACGGAGAAGCTCGAGATAACGAAACCCATCCAAACGCTGGCTAGGGTCGACGTCGCTTAACTTGCGAGTTCATAATAGAGTGCGACACACAGCGACGTCATCGAGCTCCTCGAGCGAGTAAGTATAGTATGGTACCTACTAAATAGGGCTTAATAACAATGTTGTTCATGATTGAAACGCTGGATCAAAACAGATGTTTTATATTGATTTGTAACACTTGCTACAAACTGTAGGTACCATCGGATCTTTAAAGCTTGTCTCTAAAATTCGTGCTTTGTTTTTCATTTGTTAAAGCGATTTTACTCTGCGGTATTATAGAAAATACTTACTAATATTATAAATGTGAAATTTTGTGAGGACGACTAACATCCACACAGTGTTAAGCCCACCATTCACACGCAGATTGGTCCGGCGGATTGGTTGGCCATCGGACTAATCCGCCTGTGTATGGAAGCGACGAACCGGTTCGCCAGACTGTCAAATGGGTTGGCGTCGGGCTCGCAGGTCCGCGGTTGCGAGCCGCGAGCGCCAGTCGAACCCCACATGCCATACTTCGAGTGGAGGCTTAGAGCATTAAACCAGACCGGAGGCGACATTCATAGGCGTACCCCCTCTGCCAAAGGTACGAGAGCGGCGGTCATACCCGTTATATAAAACTAGTTGCCGCGATGCGATTGTGTGCGTGTAGTTTAAGATTGTGTGCGATAATAATGTTGTGTGCGTTTATAGCGACGTGATAGAAAATCTATGTGTGTTACCTCACCCCCCGCTGAAAGAGGCAGAATTTTTTGCGTAGGAATTGTTGCGCGTGTCGTCTCCGGTCTGGGAGGCGATTCTCGGGCGCGTGACATAATGTCGACATCGAGATATCTCGAAAAAACATGGCGGATGTCGATTGCAAACAGATTTCCGTATTCTCAGCATCTCACGGTAGACATATGTCGTGCCCCAGCGTTCGACAAGCAACGAGTGGTCGACAGCAGTAGACATTGGATATTTCACACATTATGTCAGTCGAAATCTCAATTGTCATGTCTAATTAATGTGTATATGTCTGGAGACGATTTTATGTCGTTTTTTATTAATGATAATATAGTTGATTAAAAAAAAAATAGAAATAAAAAATAACAATAAATAGAATTAAAGGAAAACAAACGGCGTTTATTCGACTTGTCAAAGTTGTGTTGTCAATTCGAAATCGCGAAAAGAAAAATTACGTTACTTTTCACGCAGATATATTAGACAAAATATTTCATTTCGTTCTTTGAGAACCTATTTTATGATACTTTTGTGTTGTAATGTATTATAGCATTTATGTTGTTTAGTATTATATTAGTTTTATAAATATATAAAAGACTATTCTAGTTCCAAATTCGTTTAGCTCGATTGTGATTCAACACAATCGAAAAAACGGAACGTAACACCAAAAAAGTATGACATTTTGGCGACATTTATCTCTATTGGCACTGAGAATAGGTCAAAATGAAATTATAGAGATTTTGGTGACATTTTCAGCAGACATTTAAAATTCGACATTATCTCGAAATAGAGATATCTCGCAAGAACCGAGAATCGCCTCCCTGGTTTAATGCTCTAAGAGTGGAGGGTTCGTGGAGGGTTCGTGCAGTGTATGGGCAACGCTGGATGGTCCGCGGTCGGGTCCGGGTTGCGAGTCGGGTCCGGGTTGCGAGTCGGGTCCGGGTTGCGAGTCGGGTCCGGGTTCGTGTAGTGAATGGTGGGCTTTACACTGTCATGCAAAAACGGCTGGATAGATTTGATTGAAATTTGGTATACGGGTAGTTTATATTTCGCGGGTAAAACCGCGGGCATCGGCTAGTATTCAATAAAATTAGGGCGATTTTAGTAGATGCTATTCTAGAAAACAACTCACCCTGATCCCAGCATCTCTATTAGCTTGCGCGACGCCAATATCCGCGTCTCGCTTCACCACCGCCGTCTGCGCCTTCCCCAAGCTGGCCAGGTACTGTACATCATCGTACACGTCCTTGATGGTGAACGACAGGATCTCGATGCCCATCCGGCCGACGTCTGGTGCCGCCACCTCGCGCACCAGCCCCGCGAACTGATCTCTGTCCTTGTATACCTCTTCTACTGTAAGAGTTCCTGTCAAACAATAGAATAAATGCGTTAATTACTTATAGTCTACCATTTGCATGTGCAGGGCTTCAAATAAAATATAGGAAAATTGTTGGCCGCAGCCTGTAGTCGCGTTTAGTCGCCGAGCTCTCGCTATCGCGTGTCGCCTAGTGTGCACCTGGGCATAGGAGGCATATGCGACTATTTTCAGTGAGAGTGTGGGAAGAAACTAGTAGAGGAGCCGAAGAGGGGTGATTTTTGCAGTTACTCGAGCGCGTCAGACTATATAGGGGATATCGGATACCATGTTAAGTTTCAACCATATTTTCAACTCTTCAAACTCTGTAGATCAAAAAAATCGATATCTTGAAATACTCAAGCGCGTCAGATTAAGCTATAAGTAAGTTAATTACATGCTGAAAAATATTGATGTGTAAAAATTTGCCGAATTTAATGCGACGTAAGGGAGTGGGAGAGTTATGAATTTGCAAAAACGAACAAGTACTTGGCTTTATTTTTGAATGTTTGCACGTATCTTCCGAGATTCTGCTCAAAGGACAGCGAGGTGGAGTTAATCGTTTAGGATTAGGTTCGTTGGTAAATTTTATCATATCGATTGGGTATTATGACGATAAGGTGTTGTTAGTCACTAATCCTATAATACAAGATTTATTACAAGACAAAGCCGGCAGATGTTACTTTTGTCATAGATAAAATTTGTGAGATAGAATAGTTTTAAGTGGATAGAACTAATACTATAGTGGTATATTCTAATGATATAACTTGAGCTTCGATTACTATGAGCATCCATAATGAGGAGAGTTAAAATTATATTGGTCGAATATACTTATAAATTGGCTACGGCGAATTCGAATATTTCAAACCGACACGTTTAAAAGAATACCCCATAAATCAAATATCCCATAATCCTATCTCATAAATCATGAAATAACAAGTACATGGGGTAGGGCAGGATTAACGAAATAGCACCAGTAGGAAATCCTACGGGCTTTGGGCATTTAGGGTTGCGGAAAACGATCTGATAGCAAAATCACCTGGTTCAGTGAGCGCACATCAAGTCAGCTTAAAACTTTTCTAAAAGTGAGCGCACATTAAGTCAGGTTAAAACTTTTCTAAAAGTGAGCTCACTCACATCAAGTCAGCTTAAAACTGTCCTAAAAGTGAGCGCACATCAAGTCAGGTTAAAAGTTGACAAAGCAATCGAGGGCTCCTCCTTGATAGAATATTTTTACAGGACCATTACAAGGGGTTTGTAAGTATAATGCCGGGTACAGACTTGCGTAACATAGCATGCATTTCGACTTACTTTTTGACATTAAGATATGTGAGACCCAGTGTGAGGGCGATCGGGAACAATGTGAAACGTACCAACTCCATATTTACACTATTATTTACACGCACTTTTATACACTGCACTACATACACTGTAATTGCTTATACATTTTAATGTATTATGGAAGACTTATTTTACATTTATTGCTTATTTTTCTCCTGAATATTAGAACAACCTTACAGGAAATGGAAATCCAAAACCTATAGCGATAGTCCATTAACGCTAACCATATCTTCGACGACCTCCGTGGCGTAATGGTTACCACGCCAGACCGCCACCCAGGAGGTCCCGGGTTCGATCCCCGGTCGGGTCATGATGAAAAACGAACTTTTTCTGATTGGCCTCGGGTCTTGGATGTTTATCTATATATGTATTTGTTATAAAATATAATATCGTTGAGTTAGTATCCCATAACACAAGTTTCGAACTTACTTTGGGGCTAGTTCAATCTGTATGAATTGTCCTATATATTTATTATTTATTATTATATGAGGTTTCACATTCACGGTAGGATAAATGACTTTTTTGGTGCGTTGAAGTGGTGCGTTGGCAAAATGTGCGTGAATGGGGACCATAATATTTTTGTCTACCTTTTTTATTCTAACTTTATTCAAACTTTTTAATTTAAAGTTTAGATTAGATAATTAATTTTTGGCTATGGTTTATTTTTTATATTTTTCTAAGTTTATTTTATGGTAAGGTAAGGAAACGCCCCTAATTGCTTTTCGAGATTGATGGATGTACGTAACTAATTCCTCCTAAGATGTAAAGAATGTTTTCACATGTCTTAGATATTTGAGGGCCGGCATAGAAGCTTTTTATTTTCATTTTTAAGCTGTTGACTATGACTGCAAGAGCAGTCCGCGTATGTTGATCAATGGCTAATTTGCTCAAGCAGTGTGTGTCGTTTTAAGAAATTTTTTTTGTCAATCTCATAAAATTAACGAGCAGGGTAGCATCCATCAGCTATGCATAATGATTCTAATCGACAGACATCATTATGATTATAAAATACGTAGTGTAAATGCATAAAACCTGTTTGTTTTAATGGTTGATGCACTTCCACGTGAAATCGATATGGCGATCACGTAGTGCAATACATTTATGCACCTATCTGCGCATAAAATATAAATCATAACTTACATTACATAGTACTATGTACTTTGCTACTTACTATGTAACTTTAATATAGAACCTAACTACTAAATGGTGAATTACACAAATTTTAAAGTTAATGACACGTTAAATTATGGCTTTTACTGTTTAACAAGGAGTAATAAAAATACCGTTTGAAAAAGAGGTAGCTTCAGACTTAATGTGGAATTAAAATTCGACAATTTGAATAAAAATATTTAACTTTGACACTACTAACATAGATATTATTATATTTCGCTTATTGGTAATTTATTATGTTATTAATTTAAATTTATAAAGAAATTTTGTAATGAATAAATTTAAAATCTTCTTATTTGATAAAAACATCACATTTTTAGGCTACCTTCATAATCTACAATATTAAAAAAGAAAATTGAGATTCCTACGAAAATAACAAAAATGAGAATAATCGTCCCCCTCGTGTAAAAGGCTCACTAGTATTACTAGTATACTTTGGACTAAATGTTTTAATAAAAACACTAAGAAATAATTCCTTTTATATTGCCTCTACTCGACACGTTCACAACGTATCCTTGTAAAACTAAAATTTAAATAAATTATCAATTGTATTACCAGAAAAATGCACTACACTAATTAAAACGTTACAAAAAATTACAAATGTGATAATTTTTTACTGTTTATTTCTTACTAGACATTATTATTTTTATAACTTCATGTTGATACGTAATTGGTTTGCTAAGATAAGACCAGAAAGTAAAAAGTTTGTTAACTTTTTTATAAATTTTTTTTTTTAAAACATGGAATACACACTGGTATTTCAGAATAGTTTAAAAAAAACATAAAAAATTAAATTGTCAAGACTGGACTCTCCGGAAAATCTGAAAAGACATTGGTGTTGGCCATTGCCATCGAGTGGTATGTCTTCCTTCATACTCGATGGTATGAATAGGTACTTCAGAGAATCATAATTAGAAACTAACACTGCCACTTCAGAATACTTTCATTAAATTGAAATTTAAAAAAGATTTTAAAAAGGACAGACGTATTACGGAAATACCAATGGTTCTCACTACACGTTGTATCATGAACACACGCGACACTGCACTGCAGAAAATGTAGCATTCAATTAAAAATACTTATTGCAAAGCCATAAGAACTATAATTCTATATAAATATATTTATCGTTCTAAAGTAAATATGATATATAAATGTTAGTGATAAGAACATGATTGCAATCTCGATACTGATTTACGCAAGTGGCGTCTTTATCAAAACTCTAAAAATACTCCAGGAAGTATTGAAATAATAATACTCATATAATAGGGCAACAAAATGTGCTACCGTCAGGCTTATTACTATTCTTAAGATATTTTAGATCCTTTCAACATACAAAAGACAATCGCAGCTTCTAAATTAATAACGAATAATTTACAAAAGACAGTCGTAGTTTCGAATTTACCAGAAAAAGCGAAAAGTTTAAATTATTACAGCACGCAAAAGTTTATTTTTATTGATTCTAACCTCAACTAACTTTTTAATTGTGTACTTATACGATGATTTGTATTTAGAGATCATGATAACAGCCTTTTACGTACATCCACACTGCAGTTACTTTTTGTGGAGCAACGTTTCCAAGTGTTAATTGGCATACATCTAGAACGTTATTTGAAAAGTCGCAAAAGTTGAAGAATGTTATCCAATCTTATCGTGTTGCATCGTTGTGGACTGTGGGTGCACGGTTAGGTATAATTCAGTAGTCACATTTACTGATTCTTCAATTCCGTACAATTCAAACTTCACAGACTGTAAATGAATGATAAACAACGGTCAAATAATTAGTCCAATCAGCAGACCTTGTCTTCTAAACCTAAATAACGGCCATTTTACGCGCCCTTTTTATTGTATTATACAGCGCTGGTCAATTCTCATAATTAATTTCTTACTTACAGTATTATTCGTATTTACTCGGCTTAATCACACGACTTGTTCAAAGATAATCGAAAAAACATCACTATTACACAGGCGCCACGTTACACCACATCCCTAGGAACGTCATTCTTTTTTTCGTGTGTATTCGGCAATACACGCAATAATATATTTTATTCAATTTTATTAGTTTTTTCTATTATTAAGACATTATTAAGTCTTTATATAAGTGGAAGAAGAGGAGATAAAAAGAAAATGGGTAAAAATCGAGTAATGGAGGAATTCGACGAAAACAAGACTCACGCGCTGTCGTCGCCGCTACGAGGATGGTTACCTTAGGTTGATATAAATCCAATATCTATATAATTTCAAAGCAAAATGGTGAGTTGTTTTAAAGTTGAACTCTCAAAAAGAGTAAAAATAATAAAATCTCTTAATAATTTAGATTTCCAAACAATTCGGCAGGCGACCTGGTAAGAAAAAAAAAAAAAAAAAAAAAAATGGCCGCTGCTTTCATTTTGCAATTAATTTTTTTATAATTTGTCGTAATGTTCCTATAAATTTGTGATGAACAAATTTTTCTATGGGATTGTTGCCTTTAGAAAAAGTAAAGATCGTTATCCTTTTTCCAAGATGTGATGCATTGCAAATTCATTTGCATAATATTATTATAAATTTAATAATGTCAAATCAAGGCATTGTGTGTGGCTCAGTGGTACCGACCGTTCCATGCATTAAATGGAATACATTCATTTCAAATATCAGTGATCTTAGTATGTAAACCACATTCAGC
Organism: Endotricha flammealis; assembly: GCA_905163395.2. NCBI lineage: Eukaryota > Metazoa > Arthropoda > Insecta > Lepidoptera > Pyralidae > Endotricha > Endotricha flammealis. The sequence goes on from LR990873.1 coordinate 4,649,076, forward strand.
TAAACAATTGTTTGATGTTTGACCAAAAACAATTTGGTCTAGCTAGATGAATAATAAGAATACATTAATAATATACTTCACAATTATTGTGTTAAGTACTAACACATTTGGAAGTTATTTTATTTAACCTTGGTAAATGGCCGTTGCTGGATCAACAAGAATACATATAAGTAACCAATATAGTTTGGAAGACCCTTTCCATATATATATATTTTAAATACAGAAAAACAAAGACTGGCCGCTCCTTTATGTAACACATGGGATTTCTTGCAGTGACTATCTTTACAGCTGCTTTACAGTTTACAAAATTTATAAGAGGTATTTGGCACAAATTTAAAGTTGGAAAAGAAGAAATTATTTATTAATTTGTGTACCTGCCATGAGGATTTTTTATTATGCCAACCATTATATTATTATCCGAGATTAAGGAACTGCGAATGATTTGCGGGATCATTTCTTTCCGAATTATATCCTAGATATAAAGGATGTGTCTAGTTTGTGGGACTAGTTCCGTTCTTATTTATCATGGATTTTGGGACATTAGCGTCTGACACATTGGGGTCAGATCATGTTTCCTGTTCATAAAAATCTTGGATTTAGGGATTGCGAATAGCACAATTGGGGCTATTTCTTCCCGGTTTTTTATCTGGATTTATTATCCAAAAATTGCAGCCATCCACAGACAGGAGGCACTTGGCTCCGTGTGGTTTTGTTTGTGCTGAATGCCTCTTTCCTGACACAAATATTATATTAGCATTTATTAACAATAATGTTTAGCGATGGTTGGTTATATTTTCTTTTCTCGGACCATTACCTTCGTGAAAATCCTTTTTCCAAGCAAGCAATGGAAAACAAAGTTGGCCTTGGTCATATGATTTTGTGAAGAATATAGTTTCAGAATTAATATAATTTATTTCAGAAAATAATGGATTGATTTCCAGAATACGAGTTGTCCTTATGAGACCATACATCATATATCAACCCATAATCATCCCACTGCAGGGATACGGGTTTCCCTTCAACCGAAGGAACCATTTCTTTCACAAAATTAAATTATTTTTCTAGCAATGCATTAATGACAATGGTGAACAATGTTTACCTGGTTATGTGAATGGTTTCTTAAAAGAACCATCTCTGCCAAAATTGTTAAAAACAATAATATTAATTTATTCCAGACCATAATGCATTAAACACAATGGCATATATTAACCAAGGAAAGTGATGGTTATAGTTGGAGATTTATTTTAAAAATATACATAAAAATATATTATTATGTTTTTACATGCCTTTAGTGGAGGGTTTTTGAGACAGTTACCTACTGTTCTGTCTTTTATGCATTAATTATGAAAATTGTGCCTGAAATAATTTACTCTTACTGCTAAAACATAACGTTTTTTCTTTCTTCAGAATTATGAAATCATAAAACGATTATTTTTTTTCACAACGGGAAAAATGCCAACTAAAGCTCTCTTTGGCAATATCTAAAACTCCCGTCTTACGCATTATATACCTACAAGGTATTTTTCTTTTGCGAATTTCAGCTTGTTTGAACAAGACAAGACTTCGATCAGTCGATCGAGACGAGACTTCATATTTTTCAATGGCTTTTTAGCAATTTAATAATTTAGTACTGGCAATACTAAAGATTTTATTTTTTATTTTATTTGACAGCAGTATTAGTAAGCCAAAAACTGTATTGTAATCAGACAGTTGTTGCCAAAGAAGAAGAAGTCGAAACAAAACGTCACGAAATTGACAGTGACATTAGTGACAGTGAAAGATTTTAGTTTTTTGAATAAATTAAATAAAATTATTAATCCTTTCTTTCAGTGTAAACAAAGTTTATAGGAGCCATAATGTGTAAATACACAGTAAATATATCGCATTGTTGTGTAATTATGCAGAAAAAAGGGCTCAGTTTATAAAACAATGGAGGGCCGATTGTCGTTGTGCACTGAGTACCTAATAAGTATGATGAGCTAGTTTCGAACTTCGTTTTTTTATGACTACGCGAGCCAGCTGTGTTGGCTACCAGTATACTTAATTGTTTTACATACGCTTCTTGAAGTTAGCGGTCTTAGCCTGAAAGACTACCTAGTACCTACGCCAAAAGCGTAACGTACGTTTGTACAGCACAACCAGAAAGTCGGCAATGAAATTACAATGAATCTGTCCTTTTTATTGGGTACTTAACCAAACCGGCAAGATACAGTTTCAAACAAGTTTGTATGAATTATTTCCTACTTGGTAGAAAAATACATTTAGTTATGACATCTTGTCATAAAGTGGTTTTTTTTCTGTAGAATAATTTACCTTTTATATTGTGTGAGAAAACACATACTATGCAAGTAATTCTGTTATGGAAGTGGCAATTGATTGTTGCCCTTGTTTAAGTAAAAAATATGACCTTTTTTTTTTATGAAAGATTTTACATATGTAAAATTCCTATAAGTAGTTACAATTACTATGAATCTTTTGTAACATAGGGTGACCTATGTGTACTTTGATCATTTTCTGATGATGAGCGTCAGTGTATATTCAAGACAGGTTGATGGATACGGGTGTTAAAACCTTTTGTGTAATAATTTACATAGCATTTGCTGTGGTTTTATATATACACTTATTATAAACCTATTCTATTATGTAATATATATATTTATTATTGAAAAATGGTTGAATTTATACATAGTTGATACTAAAACTATCATATTCTCTATGTCAACATGGTTTATCCAGTAATTATGTAGGTACTGTGAATAAACAAAAATAGAATGTAATTAACATTAAAACTATAGTTAATAATAATAATAATATGATGTATTCATGATTGGAATTATCCTGACCAAAGTCTTAAGTCTATAAAACTTTTAATGATTGAACAATATTAAAATTGCTCAATTCTGATGTTTTCAGATTGCATAATATTTATGTATGTACTTTGAATTTATGTTTCAGACCTAAGCTATCATGAGCTATGTACAGATCGCAAAACAAATGAAATTGAATTTCAATTTTCTTAAAACTACAAAAAATCGTTTATTCAAACGATAAATTATTTAACTTATGGTATTTAGTGGTTTAAGTAAACAAATGACTTTCCAGTATTTGACTCAATTATATTAACAGCAATACCTTAGTATGGTATGAGATCTTATCATGTATAAGCGTTGTCACCCAACAAAGCACTTCAACCCTTATGTTGGTGATGGTATGAGATAATGTCATTAAAGCTTGTTGCAAGTTTACCAGTTGGTTTTAAAAAAAAAAAAAAAAGAAAATAATGGACAGTATAACAGAAAATAGTGCTTTTTTAAGTTTGTACTTTTATAATTCATGTTTTTGATTCAATATTACAGTAAGAAATTACTGAACCTGTCCAGAAAAGGAAGGACAATGGTTATTGAAATTTCCATTTCATATAACTAAAACTAGACTTTCGAATCCTGCATTGAATTGCTTTAAACATTGGGGGGGGGTGGAGTGTAGTGACATGTTATGCAGAATTGAAAATCATCCAGTTGCACTGATTGGTTTTTTAAATTTAAAACAAATAGGTTAAAATAATATTTAAAGATAAATACCTAAGCAAGAGATTTTCTGTACCTACGGTAAAAATCTGTAGTACTTTGCGATAACTTGTCCTTTTACCTTAAATTCACTATTAACTCTCACATCTAGTGTGTTAATTCTTATCAAATCTTGTCTACTTTTCTAAGAGATAAGTTATGGGCATGACTTAAGTATAGCGATTAGATATATTTTACATTGTGTTTGCATGTTGTTTAATCGAGATCTATAATGTGTCTGTAATATCGGTAGGTCAACACTATAGATTTTACCTATCTAATCATCAATATTAGTATGGTTTAAGAAATTTATTTCTCATGAGAACTTAAATGACAATATGTTCACTTACTGAGAAACTAAATAATTCACTATTATCACCGAATCAATATTAGTCAAATGTTTTTTCTGAAACTGTGACCGAAATGGACATTTATTCAAAACTATTTGGAGTTTGTATTTTTATGACAACCCTTTCTGGGATAGGCAAAAATACAAAGATAATATTATATTTTCTGTTTACTACAGAATCATCTTCAGAACTGGTGTGCTGACCATATAGGTATTTGGTGTTCTGGTTATAATATTAAGGACAAAATGGGCAAAAATCCAGATGCTCTAAACATCTACTGTAAGTAAGAAATTAATTATGAGAATTGACCAGCGCTGTATAATTGATGATTAAACGAACTTACCTGTACGTGAAGTTCTATCATAATTATACTAGCTGGTCAATTCTCATAATTAGGTCCCTCCCAAGTACCCCTCCCGTAAGTGTATGGGATACACAAATCTGTATTTAGCCCACATTGTCCGAGTCGGGCGTAGACAATAGTATTCTCTGTCTACGGAGTCAGGAGTACTTTAAACAAAATGACGTTCCTAGGGATGTGGTGTAACGTGGCGCCTGTGTAATAGTGATGTTTTTTCGATTATCTTTGAACAAGTCGTGTGATTAAGCCGAGTAAATACGAATAATACTGTAAGTAAGAAATTAATTATGAGAATTGACCAGCTAGTATAATTATGATAGAACTTCACGTACAGGTAAGTTCGTTTAATCATCAATTATGTTGTGAAATAAAACGGTTTTCCAACTAAACATTTCATTACAGACATTCATTGCTCTTATATCATGATGTAGTAGATAATGCTCGCTTTCAAACGCGCAATGTAAAGCTAATTTTTATTTTGTGTGGAGCATCGTCATAAGGGCCACAAAATAGTGGCTTGCACCCTGGCGTCACGCGAGTTTCCTTGTGTAATTTCTTCCAATAGTTATAGTTTTGTAAAAGAGAAATAGAGAGTCATGTTGAACAAATTGTAACATTCAGTGTGGGAGCAAAAATCATATGTTTAATATTAGATAATGTTACAATTTGTTAACACCGGTGTGGGCAGCACCATTAGAAAACAGTTTAACCTCTTTTGTTTCATTCCGTAGATTAATAAAGTATGCTTACTAATATATAAAGCTGAAGAGTTTGTTTGTTTGTTTGAACGCGCTAATCTCGGTAACTACTGGTTCGAATTGAAAAAATATTTTTATTTTATGGATAGTCCATTGATCAAGGAACTGCTGCGACCAATAGGAGCGAAGTATCAGTGAAAAATGTTGCAAAAACGGGGAAAATGATTCATAGCGCGATAGTGTTTTCGACAAACACGCGAACGAAGTCGCGGGCACAGCTAGTACATAATATGTTTGGAAAAATATCAAAGTGATAAGTATATCTCGTTAATTTAATATGATACATACTAACAAAATGTAATAATGTTAATAGACGCAAGTGTTAAATGGCTTCTGCTTTATTCACTTTCCGCCAACGAATGATGCCATTACACTTGACACAGATCGTAGGCGGTTTATGTCGAGAACTAACTGTCTATATAGCAACATTACAACACAAGTATAGCTATTGAATACGATCGCAGAACTAGAACCAGTAGAAATGCGCTTTGCCACAAATTGTGTGTGGTGTGAACCATGTTTGTAAGTTAAACGTCAAAGAACTACGCCCTCCAAAAATCCTTTGATTGGAAGTGTTATTTTTTTAAATAAGCTCGGATTCGCGAAATCAAAGTGACAGATTTCAACGAAACGTACAGAAGTACAGATACATCAATGTTATGACCAGAGAGATCACGCCCAGTGCCTATCTATTAGTTTCTGTTATCTACAGATACATTAATGTTTCCGTGTTCGCGTGTTATTTTGATTTTTTGTTTGGCAACCACTCTTCTTACATTTTAATCTAATTTCCGGCTTGATTCATACGGATGTTTTGCCTTTGACACTTCTGTGAAAGCAACACAATTGGTAGCGTTGGTATTATGGATGTTCATAGACGGCGGTAATCACTTTCTATCAGGTGGATCTGCTTGCTTGTTTGCCTGTCTTATGTCATAAATAAACCAAACAGAACACAGAGCACTTTATAAAACAATAGGAAATCAAGGGACATGCAAAATTATTAAATTTTTGGCACAAGACTCTTTATCAATTAATTCAGGTGACATGACCCAAAATTGGTTGAAGTTTTGGCACAGGATTTGAAAATCAATTATTCTGTCTATCGATTATAAGGGCGATCATTATCATAATCATTCGACTTCATCGAAGATTTTCACGAAAAAATGGGATTGACAAAATGTTCGACTAGATTAATATGCATTGAAACGGAAATTACGTTCGCTCAACTTCGCTGAATATTTCGAAAAGTTATGACGAATTCAAACTTCGAACTGTGACTATCAATCAACGGGAAAAATTAAAAAGTTGTTGTTTATTTAAGGCCAGTATCGTGTTGTGATAGAATGAAAAAGTTACGAATGAAATGAAGAAACTTCTTTCTAATTTTATTCCTTGAAAAGTATGCGATCACCAAAAAAAGTTTGGGTGTCTACTTTGATATCGCACTAACGACATGCGTAACCTGCTTGACATTATTTTTTTCCTCTCATTTATTATTATAGATTTACGGTAAATTAAGTTTACCTGATTAGGTAATTCTAATCAGGTTACATTTAGCAAAAACCTAGTAAGGTTTTTGCTTCTTTAAATATCTTCTATATCCATATAGAAAACGCTACCTCTAAAAGCAGCTACGACCTTTAAAAGCTGGTAGTGAATTAGATTCACATATCCTTATTTTTACAGAAGATTTTTACAAAAGGGACTCTTGACCGTTCGATTGTGTGCCGTGTGCGGAAGCTGTGATGAAAACTGTATTCATATTCGTTCTTAAGGGGCTCCAAGGAGCCGATGACCTTGAAGATTTGACCTCTAAGTAACGTTACTTCACCCCTTCACCCCGCTTTAATATTACGTAAAATGCCAAAAACTTGACATCTATTGAGCCTTTTGTAGTACTAAGTTTTGTTAAAAACCTTGCCTTTTTCACCACTAGAGGGCTGGCAATGACGCGCGGCGGGGTAATATTAACGACATCTAGTTGAGAAACCAATTATTAAAATATTTGAACACTTTCCATAGACCTCTAGAACTAAACAATATCAGTTGACACTTTTAAAATGATATATGAATTATGATAGAACTAAATAATATATGTATATATTATTAAAAACAAATCTTAACATTGCAAATGAAATTTTGCAGGCGATGTATGTTATGTCGTATTTGGTTGGTTACACAAAATTATTTAACAAATCCCGTTTTTTTGCTCTAGTTGTACCATACTATCTCAGGAACTATAAGCCCTATCAAAATATGGATTAGACAGAAAAATTGGGTATTTTTCTCTGATTCACATTCAATGAAAAAGGTCATTTTGCTACAACTCGTGTTGTACCGGTTTTCACAGATTTTTTTGAAATATTGTTCGGCTGGATTTTACTATCGATACAGTACCAAAATAGTCATTTTCAACAAAAAAAAACTGTACGTCTGCGTGTTATACCGTATCACGCAAAAACCACTGAATTTAAAGAATGAATTTTGATGAAATTTTACACGGAGATCTCGAGTCAACATTTAGAGTTGTGCTTTTTATCCCAGAAATGCGTAAAACTAGAAAAACCAAACTCCACGCAGGCGAAGCCGCAGGCACCCACTAGTATGGTATGAAAGGCACTATGAGTCAAATAAATGACATAATCTATATCATAATTTTATTTGCGACATACAATACATAGTTAAATTTCGCCACATTTATTATTGTATACTATGGCTTTGTGGTAAATAATGTCTAGTCTCCAAGTTCAATCCTTAGTTGGTGCTCATGTTTTTTATTTGATTTTTACACTTCTTTTTAGCAATATAATTTTATGTTTTACTTTTTACCTACCTAACAATAAGTTACGTACGAGCAGTAAAAAAATATTATAATAAAAATGTCCTCAAAATTTTAAATTGGTATCTGATATTGTCTATTTTTATACACATTAGTAAATAATATTTTTCGTTTTATCTCTTTTTTTTCTCGTCTAAAAAGAGATAAAAAGAAAAATATAATTTTAATGTGTATGAAAATACTTCGTCAATTTCAGATTCCTATTTAAACAATTTAATGCATTTTATTACATATTTTTATTATAGTTTTTTACTGCTTGCAATTGTAGGTAGGTAAAAAGTAAAACATAAAATTTTATTGTAAAAAAAAGTTTAAAAATCAAAAAGCATGAACACCAACCTAAGGATCGAACCAGGAGACACTGGACTAAAACTAGCGAGTTGTTGAATCTACCAAAAAAACCATGTAACCAATAGGAGCAGTGGCGAAATTTAAGTATTGTATGTGGCGCTGTAATGAGCCACAATCATTATCGTGGATAATATAATATACGTCATAATATATAATTCAACGTATTTGGTTTGACGACCTCCGTGGCGTAATGGTTCCCACGCCACCCAGGAGGTCCCGGGTTCGATCCCCGGTCGGGTCATGATGAAAAACGAACTTTTTCTGATTGGCCTCGGGTCTTGAATGTTTATCTATATATGTATTTGTTATAAAACATAATATCGTTGAGTTAGTATCCCATAACACAAGTTTCGAACTTACTTTGGGGCTAGCTCAATCTGTATGAATCTGTATGACGAAAATATCCAAATATAAAAAATATCAACTAAAAAAAATACAATAAATGCATGAAAGTTATTTATCTTTTTAAAAATAAAATAAAATATTTATTTTATAAAGATAAATAACTTTCATGCATTTATTGTATTTTTTTAGTTGATATTTTTTTTATTTGGATATTTTCGTCATAATAATAAAAAATCGAGAGCATGCATGGTGCAGCGAAAATTTGGCACACGTCCATCCATCCGAAAGCGTGGGAGCGCACTGATTACCTTGTGTCCACCAGCTATTACGTAATTGACCAGTCACCAGCTATCCAGAAATTACGTAATTGACGGAAAATTGCTTGTGACTTGGTGGAAATACACTCAAATTCAAAAACCAAACAACAAATAAGTAGATAATATTATTGCCTATGTATTAATCAAAATTTTACACGAATCGATGCATAAATACCCAAGTTGAATCGCATTCTTTCTTTGATTACTAGGTTCCTTAAATATTTTATTACTCCATAAATATTCAGTAATTTCAAATTTCGAACAGCATAAATGTAGTACAATGACTATAGCACAACATATATTTTTTTGGTGGTTATTCGTTATGGTAGCTAGGAGTAGAGACAACTTGAAAAACAGCAAAATTTTAGCGAAATTTGTTGGTACGGCCTTAAGTTGATTATAGTAAGGGATTTTGAATACATACATAAAAATACGAATTTTTAAATAAAATATACGAAAGATCGTTCGATGTTGAAGTGACGAGAACGACAAATTGAACTTTTAAAATCGAATAAAAACGATCATTGAAAATATCAGAGCGCAGAGTTCCATATCGGAAAACTATCATAGATTAATTAAGAATATTTTTAAAAGCATAGGCGAAAGCGACAAAAGTTTTTAATAGTCTTAAACGAAATTTGTTTATAACAAGTAGAATTAAGTTATAATTATTAATACTTTAACTTTGATCATTATATTTATATAGTTTGGGAACAAAATTGCCTGAACGTAGCCTTATGGCGGAAACACACTACCGTGTCGGGGCCTGTCGTGTCGCGCTCTGTCGTGACGGTGGGTGTGCACACTTACGTGTCGTGTCGGGGCGCGATTCTGTTCAGAAATGAACGAAATAAACGCCAGACGTTTATTTCTTTTATTTCTGAACAGAAGCTCGCAGTGTTTGCCTTTGTCTGGGTGTTTTCTATAATGTATAATGGCATTTATTTACAAAAAAATGTATTTAAGTATATTTATCAGGAATCTACTACCTAGTAACTCATTATCACGCTGCAAAAACAAATTAAAAAAAAAAGCGTCCACTTGTTCGCGCCACGAGCCGCGCGCGGGTATAGAAACACATTTGCAGGGCGTGTTGTGTCGCGACATAACCCCCACCACCGCCGTGGCGCAATCGGCGGCCGGCAGTCCGCGCCACGACAGAGCGAGTCACGACACGACACGCCCTACAAATGTGCTCCTAACCATATAAAATGTATGAACGCGATATGCTTCTGGCGCGACACGACAGGCCCCGACACGGTAGTGTGTTTCCGCCATTATTAAATAGTCAAACGAACTTACCTGGAAGTGAAGTTCGACTGTAATTATTCGACTTGTTATTCCTTCCGAAGATGAATTACTAGGTGCAGCCCGGATTTATGACTCGCTGGCATCACATATAAGTTTAAAGGTAAAAAGGAACGCACCCTCTATGCTAGGCTCCGTCCGTCTCTATAATCTGTGGTCATTAAGTTCAAAGCCAAAAAACTCTTGATTTTACAAAATAGGGTCAATGTAATTTTCTTGAAAATTACCCCGGGTAGGGTGGGACTCTTCATCTTCGGAAGGAATAACAAGTCGAATAATTACAGTCGAACTTCACTTCCAGGTAAGTTCGTTTGACTATTTAATTATTCTCCTTGTTATTCCTTCCTCGATGAATTACTAGGTGCAGATGTTTAAAGACAAGTTGTGAAATCAGAGTTTTAAAAATAAATAAAAAATTATAGATAAATTTTTTAATTCTGCAAACAATTTAGCTATTATAAACATAATAATTAAAGAATCATAATAATAATGAACAACCGAAAACAAAAAATATGAGATAAACCTCTTAATCTCTAAAGATAGCCTCTGCAAAGTGACTATTATTTATAATTGGTCTATTATAGAACCGCGCAAAAGTTGAAGACTCGCCACTCCAACCAGCCGTTCTTCTAATCTCATCAATATTAACTCCTTTTTTAAACGCCGCGGAAGTTGACGCGTGTCGTGTACTATGCGGCGAGAAGACTGATATATCTATGCCGCTTTGTTCCATAGTATTTTTAACCCAACGGCTGATTGTACTGGCAGTCACTTCTTTATGCGGTTTCTTTAACGATATAAACAAATACTCTGTAGACCTTATACTACTTGTAATTTCTAAATAATTAATCACAGCCCTTGCCGGACAAATTGTCACCCTGTCTTTGAAGAAGGGTAAAGTTAAGAAAGGTTGGCACCTGTTTGGTGCCGAAGTCTTGATTATTTTATCAATTCTAATATTAATACAATCATCATTTATACTTATATTATTAATGTTAATTAAAGAGATCGTTTGTGCTCTTTGACCAGTGGCAAGAAGCAACAAGGTAACAGTCTTTTTTGTGACTACATCTAAATTACATATTTCAGAGTAATTATTCTCTATAAAATTTAAAAGAATTGATACATCCCATGTCAAATTATATTTTGGTGCTGTTGGTCTTAGTTTAAAAAACCCTTTAAACAAACGTTTAATTTTTGCCTCCTCTCCAATATGAGATCCGATAAGAAAGGATAAGGCAGACCTGTATGAATTTAAACTACCATATGATAACCCATCATTAAATTTTTTCGTTAAGTAAGTAATTATTTGTTGAATTTGTGGGTTTTTTATACATATATTTTTTGTATTACAATATTTTGTCCAATCAATAATACTAGGTATGTATTGTTTAAGTGTGTTACTTGAAATTGATGAGATCATGATGTTTATGGCATCGTCATCAATGCCCTCCTCTAAAAATGCCTGCCGGATAATATGCCGGCCATGATTGTAGTTGTCTTGTGAAGTGGATGAACTGATCTGGAATGTTTTAAAAACAACAAGTCCTCGGAAGGTTCAAATATAATTGGTTCACAAATCAACAATTTTTTAAATAATGGATACCAAGGTTGGGTAGTCCAATATGGCACTACTACAATACCTGTGGCTTTATCTGTCACTATTTTATCTAATGTCTTTAAAATCATTGAGAATGGAGGGAATGCATAAAAGTAATATTGAGTCCAGCACAACGTGAAAGCATCCACCGCAAAAGCATCAGGGTCTGGGTGCCATGATACATACAGAGGGCATTTAGCATTAGTTCTGGATGCAAATAAATCTATATCTGGTGTGTTAAAGGAATCTTCAATTTTTTGAAAATATACTTTACCAATTTCCCATTCTGTGTGACCTAACTCTTTTCTAGATTCAAAATCTGCTATTATATTATCTTTAGTATTTATGTATGATGCAAAGGCCCATATATCCCTTGCTTCACACCATTGCCAAATGTTCTTTGTAATTTCATGTAAATGAGGATACTGTACTCCTCCTAACCTATTAATATAAGACACTGCTGTTATATTGTCTATTCGAAGCAAAATCTCACAGCTGTTAAAGTCTTTAGCGAAACATTTTAAACCAAAGAAAGCCGCTAATAATTCCAGGGAATTGATGTGAAGTAATATTTCTTCATCAGTCCATGTGCCACTAGCCGTCTGTGAGCCGCAGTGGGCTCCCCAACCTTGTTTAGACGCATCTGTAAATATTTCGATTTGAAAATTATTTTTCCTAATGAAATTTTCTGATTTAATTATATTCTTAGTCCACCATTTTAAATCATATAAACAACTATTATCTAATGAAGTCATTTGTTCATAGTTGTCTTTATTGTTTTTTAAGGCCAAGTATTTTACTCTTTCAAGATTTTTAGTATAGAGTAAACCATATTTAATGGCTGGGCAAACAGATACCAATGTTCCCACTACCTTAGCAAGAAAACGTATTTTAATATCTTTTTTATTAGATAATTCTAAAATTAACTTTAGGCATTTATTTCTCTTCTCTTTACTTATGTTTATTGACATATTTGTACTGTTAAAAATTAGCCCCAGAAAAGGGCAAATCTGTTTTGGCACAAAATCACTTTTTTCTTTATTTACTATGAAACCTAATTGCTCTAATAGTTGAATTGTAGCTTGCATATTTGTTAAGCAATCCCTGTAGTTTTTACCAAAACAAAGCCAATCATCGAGGTAAACTACCGATGTAAAACCATTTTTTCTTAAGTACCCTAGTACAGGTTTCATAATTTTAGTAAAAATTAATGGAGCGGTACACAGGCCAAATGGAAGCACATTAAACTGATAATATCTACCCTGAAAAAAGAATCTTAGGTATTTTCTACTATCTTTGTGTATGTTAACAGTATAGTATGCATCTTTTAAATCTAAGGAAACTAGGAAATTGTCTTTCTGTAACAGTTTACATACTGTTCTATAGTCTTCTAATTTAAAGTGTTCGTTGTCAATAAAATTATTTAATTTTTTCAAGTTTAATATGAATCTGAAAGACCCATTTGGTTTTGTGACTAGGAAAATAGGAGAGCAGAACTGATCATGTTGTGCTTCACACAGTTGAATAGCTTTTTTAACCAACAAGCTATTTATTTCCAACTTAAGTTGGATAATTTCACTATCAGAAAACTTATTATTTAACGGTACATAATTCTGGTAGGGGATGTTCTTAAAAACAATTTTGTACCCTTTTATCCAATTAAGGATAGTATTATCTGTAGTTATTTGTTTCCATTTCGGATAACAGTATTGAAGCCTACCCACCTGAGCATCTATTTGCGCTGTGGAGGTCGATTGTCCTTCCGTGTTTGTGTTGTCCTCCTGTTGTTGATGTAGCTGCTGCTGCCATTGTTGTTGTTGTAGCTGTTGTTGACACTTGGCCCCCCTGGATTGATTCTCCCTTTGGTGTTCACTCGAGGAGGGCCCCGCCAGTTTAAAGTCTTGTTTTTTGTAGCTGGTATTGCCGCTTTAGTTGTGGTTGCGGTTGGAGGGGTTGATTTCATTTTTAAATCCACTCCCGATTTTTGCACTGTCTTGGCAGTTTTAATATTTTCAGATAAGTTTTCCCCAAAAAGGAATGTTTTGGGTTCAGATGTTTCAAGGAGTGTTTTCATGTCCTTGTTTATTGACATTAAGACAAGGGTTCGTCTACCCTTTGTGTCGAGATATAAGGAGTCGCACACTAATCTAGCGGCCTCATTCAGCTTCTTGACTAAATCTAATTTGTGATTATTAATATTGTCACCTTTAATGAGATACTGCAAGGCAGTACCTAAGCATGAAAGAGTGGTAGCTAGTTGCTCTTGTCTTCTTTCAATGAGCTGGTCACGCCTTTTATTTTGCTCCGATAAAGCTGCCGCTACTTCGGGGTTTAGTTTTGGAGCAATCATTCGCTCACAATTTCTAAAGGGAGGATTATCTTTAATGATTTTCTCTTTTTCCTCTTTTTTTAATCCTTTACTAAGAACCTGTGACCATCTCTCTGCGACATCCTTCTGCAAATACTTTTCTTCCTCCTGGGTGATGGGGGCGTCGCCCAAGATTTCTAATATTTCTTTGTCTATGTTTTCCTCTTCCTCTATTTCTTCCGGTATATTTGGCGTAGGAGGTTCATTTTCCTCATTTTCGCCACACCAAACTGAGGGCGACAAGGCCTGCTCACTTGTGTCTGTCCCGAAAGAGAGAAGCATATTAAAATACATCATTTATGCATTGTACTTAATTCGTCACTGCATAACGCATCATAACCAATGTGAGTACCAACAGTACACCCCTTCAAGGTTATGAAAAAACTGAAAACCAGTGTGTCCCCTCGGAACACCCCACAGGTCCAGGAAATAATTTGTAACACGTGTGTTCCCACGGAACACCCCACAGTTACAGCAATAATTGTTTCTTTTCAAAGAAAAAGAAACAACATTATGGATGATGCAATACTTAGGTACGTACCATTTTGTGTATTTTCCAACTTTTCGTCTAATTTTTTAAGTTTTTTAATTAATTTGTTTCTTTTCTCTTCCCTTGATCTTTTCCCCATGTTTTTGTTAATAATTTGAGACAAAAATAACTGAAAAATAAATTTTAGTTTTGGGAGAAAACGTGACGCCGTTTTGACATAAAAACCGAATGACCACAGATTATAGAGACGGACGGAGCCTAGCATAGAGGGTGCGTTCCTTTTTACCTTTAAACTTATATGTGATGCCAGCGAGTCATAAATCCGGGCTGCACCTAGTAATTCATCGAGGAAGGAATAACAAGGAGAATAATTGTAAAGTAACAATAAATTAAACTCAAACAGAGACTGTATGTCAGGCAGAGAGTAGACGGGCAATCTCCGGCAGACTGTGTTGACCATGTGTTGACATACCAGTCCAGTTCTAATATATCACTGGACTTCCAGATAAACTGTGGACATTCATGGATGTGAAACTGTGAATTTTGGCAAGCGAGAGTTTGCAAATTCAACCACTGGTTAAACTTTGAATTAATTTTGCGCACGAAATTGAATTTCATTAGTTTCATGTTTGGACCGTTGGACGTAAAGTTGTTATGG
Source organism: Endotricha flammealis (assembly GCA_905163395.2). Taxonomy (NCBI): domain Eukaryota; kingdom Metazoa; phylum Arthropoda; class Insecta; order Lepidoptera; family Pyralidae; genus Endotricha; species Endotricha flammealis. The sequence goes on from LR990873.1 coordinate 4,664,390, forward strand.
AGCAATCATTGAATTTGAAAGCATGTTCCAAAAAGGATGCATGTTGGATTAAGGGATGAATTACAGTGTTTCCTTGAGGTAATATTTTCGCAATTCATAGGTATTCTCTTTTTAGAAAAGAAATACATATTATGTTGAACGCTGATAAAATTGTAACGAAATGAAATTTTTGTTTTCTTTCTGTAATGTTTGATTTTTTAAGACCAGTTTATTGAGTTTATCCATTATTAACAAATAAACAAATCATTTCTATGTACAGAAAAAAATATTAAAATATATTTTTTATAAAAAATACATGTATACAGTACAGGTCACCTCTGATCACCTGATATTAAAATAATCGGCGTACTTAAAGAAGCCACACCAAAGAACTAACAAGTGACCTTTCAGCGCCCTGTAATTCCGCTATTCTGCCTTTACAGTTAAAACTTTCAAGTATAGGTAATTGGCTACATTATAATTACGTCATTAAACAGCAGTACATTCTAAAGACAGGAACCATTTTACTGAACAGTAACTTTAATTAATTTAATTTAGATTTAGGTAATATCTATCGAATGTTTTGGTCTTTTTGCCTGCACTATTTACCAACATGATCAATTTTAAAAAATTGTTTTGGTTTAAACACTTTCTGTTTACGTAATATTTATAAGTAACAAATTATTTGTCATATTTTAAAATACACGATTCCTATAATTCAGAACAATTTTTCAATAGATACTAATCACCTCCATAGACATTATCAACAAACTAAAATAATGAAATAGTTTGAAAGTATCAAAACACAGTTTCCATGAAATTCAGAGTAGGTCACGGGAGAGCAAGCGAGACCCGCCGCCCGCGACGGCTGCGACGGGACTACCGCCCTATTGAAGGTAAAAGAAAAAAGCCCTTAGATTACGTGCGATTCCCAATTGATGAAGAAAAATAACGGCTTTCCTGTCACGTTTGATATGTGAAAAACAAAAGACGCATCAGAAAATTCGCTGATAGAAAACTAAACAAAAAATACCCAGCGGTATCTCTTTTCATCTTAGGAGGTATGTGAATGATTTCCCTGTAGGAATCTCAGTTGTTTCACCGACGTCTTCAAGACTTTTTGCTAATAAATTTGGTCTATTTGTCCATTACCTAAGGGATCCTGAAGATATAAAAAAGGATAAAAAATTCGTTTGTAATAAATAAAATACATAAGTTATGTGTAATCGGAGTTCGCTTTCAGTTAAGAATTTATGTTCGGAGTCTCTGCTCTTATTAATGGAATTGAAAGGTAGCTACAAGATTACGTACGTACTTATACAAAGTTATGTTTATTGTTATTCTGTGGCGCAGATTAGTGAAGTGACACAGTCAGTTCAATTCCCGCACAAGACTAACATTTTTATGGTAGACTTGTTTGTTTAGAATCGTAGTATTTTGTAGTCAAAAATACGTTAACAAAAAAGTAGTACTTCCACTGTCTAATACTGCTGTCCTTTTCTAATAGTTGTAGTCAATGTTCTTGTCATTCTATTAGCCCTTTTTGCTTGTACTTTATCGATTAAGACAGTCAGTAGACCGAATGAAACCGCAAAAAAGACATTAAAGAAAATTAACTCCGACCCTGAGTGAAACGGAAACTCGGAATTATTATAAAATCCGCACAATTCAATTAAATTGAATTATTTGTTTGAGATGTCAAAATAAGTCCTTAGATTCAAAGAACGTGTTCTTCCTCGAATGTATTATAAATGTTATAAGGTACTGCTGCTCCTAAATGCTCTATATAAATATATCTATTTGTTTCTCAACTGATTTTGAAAGGATTTTCTCGTGCAGATTAGCTTATTTCATAAGGAATAACTTAGGGTCCACTTCGATTGAAGAGAGACCCGTATCACTGCAGTGCGATGATTAGGGTGATATGATGATTAGGATATTTATATTTTCGAAAATCCTAGACGAGATTTCCAAGCCAAGCACTAGAATAAAAAACCAACGATCTCCTTTTAATCCCCTACAGGATTTCTGACTTGGGTGTGGTGTGTGGTGTGGTGGTTTAGAATAGATCACTCTATATCTAAAATTTTATAGGTCAAAGGCAAAAAAATTAAGTACCGAATGAGGGTTTAACGTAAGCTCTTTATTATAATAGCTAAAGCTTTGTAAAATAAGATAATCCTATGAGTTGTTTATAAAGTTGCTGAAAAGCGCTGAGACGCTAAGTTGAACCAATTTATAATCCTATGTTGAAAAGTTTGAGCTAAGAAGTAATATGTCGCCCTTTTTTCTTTTTGTTTCTCCGCTAACTCTCAAACCATGCATAGATTTTGATTCGCGATTTTATCATTTATCATTTATAACGCGGATGGTTTATTACTTGTTTTTTGAAAGATGTTCTTAATTACTACCATTTGAAATCAATAATTTTCGAATCCATCTAACACGGAGCATTTTCGTTGGAAATAAACACCGCGGTCACGTGTAGTGTTATATATTTTTAAATTCTTTATGTCGGTTATAAAATTATGTTTTAATTAAATCTTGCCATGTCCGATATGCATTTTATGCGAAAAGTTAAATCTACGCAGACGAAATCACTGGAAATAGTCTAAAAGTCGCTTAAAGGAAGGAAAAGTAACACGGTAGAATGATTTGCTTCAGCAAGGTTCCGGAAAAAAATATACTTCTTTGTAGATTTTTTTCTTTAAACGACTGCCAGCAACCCACTTTTTTATATTATCACCATTTAACAATCTCTATCATCAATCTATCACTTTTTATTTCTTATTTTCTTTAACCATTACTTTAAAAAGTTCGAAAAACAAATATGAAGTTCTTCATTAAAGAAAATCGCGTTTTTGTTATAGGTACAAAATTAACAATTTAAATAATATCCGACCAACAATATAAATTATCCAACTAAAAATCCATTCCACAAAATGTTACCACGCCTATTACTGGCCTAGCTGTGTTATATATATGACCTATTTATCGGAAACCTCTACGTTGTCATTATGTCCCTTTGCAGCCTACTATGTAGGGCGACTGTTGTGGAAAATTGCTGCTCATTTCTGGTTGAAAACGACAAATTATTGTTTTTTATCATATACTTCAACTAATTCAAATTCAAAACTTTTATTCAGAGAATAGGTTTTCACAAACACGTGCTCTTGTCAGAGTATACAGTAATAAATGATTTGTATAAATTAATCTACTCTATAAACTACTACCATTTCGGAAACAAAAGCAAAATGACCACTGGTAAAAAGAAATGGCGAAAGAAAACCAGTTACGGCCTTTTTTGTCATTTAAAAATATATCGTACTTTTCTTTTTTCTTTTTTTTTCAACATAGAATTTAAAACTAGGTACATACATACAACATTACGTACGCGGAATGTCAATAATGTCATAACACCCACTATTTTCCCGACCAAACCGCGCTGGAGGATGGCCTAACCTAACTCCTTTGATTTGATAGAACGATAAGGAGTCCTATACCTCAACTGTAAGGAATTGGTCGCTGTTCATGGGTCGACTCGACAGTACATAGTCGACGCACGAACAACGACGAATTCTATCAAAAGTGTTGTTTACCAATTCACTGTAAGGCAGTGTAAGGTGATGCTGGTTAATCGTGGCTTAAATAAGCCAGTCCAAATGTACAATAAAGTCAGTTTGTTTTCTAGAAAGAAGTAAATAGAAAATTCTGATTCAAATCATAAATATTGACTTTCAGTGAAAGAACTAGCACTTGATACACAAAATAGCATATACACTTTATTTCAAAAGCCTATCAACACGGTGTAATTAGTTAGCAGTGCGATCATTCGTTCGATGAAATTGATCGCATAAATGTGCAAACAGCCATACTGAACTGATATCCACTAAATTTAATTGATGGGTGCGTGATTATGTGGGGAATAGTTTCATAGCGCATGAAACTGCATCGCATAACGCATTGTCGTACGAATGACGGTTATTAGGACGGCGCGACTACTTTATTTTAACGGACCACCCCGGCTTTGCACAAGTTTTAATAAAGATCCCTGATTTTTTTGCAAATATAAATATAGCCTACGTTACGTTAGTGTGTTTGTTCCTATATATTTATTTATTATTATTATTTATTACCCGGGGGTAAGGTACCTTCCCAACGGTGAAAGAATTTTTGAAAATTGTCCAGTAGTGTTTGAATTTATTCGTTACAAAATACGAGTCTCTTTATAATATTACCCTCTTACTAATAAACATAGTATAACAAGTATATAGTTATTCACTGTTGTGTCACTGTTTTTCTTGATGAGAATTAAATAAAGTGTGAAAGTGACAAAACATTGTATAGTGGGCGATACAAAACGTATATAGATATTGAATCTATATACTGTTCAGAAATCGTAAATCGGATATCGGCTGAACTTGAATCTATATATCACATGAAACACTATATTGCTAAATATCGCGTTACGTGTCCGAAGTTCCGAATTCCGAACCCAACCGAAAGTCCCCGATGCCTGATTTAATATCGTACAGTATCGTCGCCTATATACTGTTCAGAAATCGTAAATCGAAACACAGTGTTTCATGTGATTTAAAGATTCAAGTTCAGCCGATATCCGATTTACGATTTCTGAACAGTATATCACGCGCGCGCATGCATGCTGTATCCGTCAATATATATATAGTTTCAGAAAATATAGTGTTTCAAAATCCGATATCAAATATCGATATATAGTTTCGATTCGATATTTTAAAAAAGCGATATTACCCACTCCTAATAACTATATACACGCATTAGACAACGTTTATTACTAAGGGGGTTAGAATGGATATAGATTAAGTACCCCATATATTTTTAAATGTATTTTGTAAGGTTAGGTGCTTAACCATAGAACATTGAAAAGCGATATCGACCTCTTTGTTACTGCCCATAAAATACTGGCATACAATGTATTTTATAGTTTGAAGCTTGTTTGAAGCAAACGAATAAGTACGTAGATTAAGTGAACTTTCACTTTTTAATAAAACGAGAATTCTCATTTCGTTAGCAATTCGTGGGTCGGTTTTAATTTAAATCTTTGTAAAAAATGTAATATTAAATTCGGAGACGAAATAACATGGGAAGCACACCTAATTACAGCATATTTTCAAAGAAAACGATGAATATAGTTATATTTCACCACATTCGGACATTGTATCGCATTATCCTGCGAAGGAGCATCTGTGATTATACAACTGTTAATTTATTCTAATAGATACCTAGGCTAACTGTGTCTAGCAAGTGGTGAGAAGCATTTTGTATTTTTTTCATTATTGTCGTAAAAAAAACAAAAGACAATCGCAGCTTCTAAATTAAATAACGAATAATTTACAAAAGACAGCAAAAGACAGTCGTAGTTTCGAATTTACCAGAAAAAGCGAAAAGTTTATGTTATTACAACACGCAAAAGTTTATTTTTATTGATACTAACCTCAACTAACTTTTTAATTGTGTACATATACGATGATTTGTATTTAGAGATCATGATAACAGCCTTTAACGTACATCCACACTGCAGTTACTTTTTGTGGAGCAACGTTTCCAAGTGTTAATTGGCATACATCCATAACGTTATTTGAAAAGTCGCAAAAGTTGAAGAATGTTCTCCAATCTTATCGTGTTGCATCGTTGTGGACTGTGGATGCACTGTTAGGTATAATTCAGTAGTCACATTTACTGATTCTTCAATTCCGTACAATTCAAACTTCACAGACTGTAAATGAATGATAAACAACGGTCAAACAACTACTTAAACGTTCTTGACATTGGGTTAATTAATCCAATCAGCAGACCTTGTCTTCTAAACCTAAATAACGGCCATTTTACGCGCCCTTTTTATTGTCTTATGTTGTGAAATAAAACGGTTTTCCAACTAAACATTTCATTACAGACATACATTGCTCTTATATCATGATGTAGAAGATAATGCTCGCTTTCAAACGCGCAATGTAAAGCTAATTTTTATTTTGTGTGGAGCATCGTCATAAGGGCCACACGAGTTTCCTTATGTAATTTCTTCCAATAGTTATAGTTTTGTATGAGAGAAATAGAGAGTCTTAAGGTGCTCTCACACCGTTATATAACATTATTGAACAAATTGTAACATTCAGTGTGGGATTAAAAATCATAATATGTTTTAAAATACTAACTAATGTTACAATTTGTTAACTTTTATAACACCGGTGTGGGGAGCACCAGAAAACAGTTTAACCTCTTCTGTTTATTCCGTAAATTAATAATGAATACTTACTAATATTATAAAGCTGAAGAGTTTGTTTGTTTGTTTGAACGCGTTAATCTCAGGAACTACTGCTTCGAATTGAAAAAATATTTATGTTGGATAGTCCATTTATCAAGGAAGGCTTTAAGCTATATAACACTAGGTACGTTGCGACCAATAGGAGCGAAGTATCAGTGAAAAATGTTGCAAAAACGGGGAAAATGATTCATAGCGCGATAGTGTTTTCGACAAACACACGAACGAAGTCGCGGGCACAGTTAGTACATAATATGTTTGGAAAAATATCAAAGTGATAAGTATATCTCGTTAATTTAATACATACTAACTCTCAGTTGTGGTTGTCATTTTGGAGGACTGGTCTGCTCGCTTTATTAACATCTACATATTCGACATATTTAGGATTTGACCATAGCGCTATTTGGATCGACTTCCCGCGTTTAGTGCTTGATTTCTGTGTGTACCTGGACCTGTATTTTATTTATTCTTATAAATGTACGCATACATTGTAACAAACGAGTAAAAGAAAAAAATTGCTAAATGACAAAAAAGGCCGTAACCAGGTTTCTTTCGCCATTTCTTTTACCGGTGGCCATTTTGCTTGTGTCCGAAATGGTGGTAGTATATAACGTAGTTTATTTTCTTTATACATATATACAAATTGTAAATGACAAGAAAAAGTGCCTGTGAAGGTCTAATTTCTGAAATAACGATTTCATTTCATTTCAACAAAATGTAATAATGTTAATAGACTCAAGTGTTAAATGGCTTCTGCTTTATTCACTTTCCGCCAACGAATGATGCCATTACACTTGACACGGATCGTAGGCGGTTTATGTCGAGGAACTAACTGTGTATATAGCAACATTACAATACAAGTATAGCTATTGGATACGATCACAGAACTAGGACCAGTAGAAATGCGCTTCGTCACAAATTGTGTGTGAACCATGTTTGTAAGTTAAACGTCAAAGACCTACGCCCTCAAAAAATCCTTTGATTGGAAGTGTTATTTTTTTAAATAAGCTCGGATTCGCGAAATCAAAGTGACAGATTTCAAATGAGACGTACAGAAGTACAGATACATCAATGTTATGACCAGAGAGATCACGCCCAGTGCCTATCTATTAGTTTCTGTTATCTACAGATACATTAATGTTTCCGTGTTCGCGTGTTATTTTGATTTTTTGTTTGGCAACCACTCTTCTTACATTTTAATCTAATTTCCGGCCTGGTTCATACGGATAACGCCTTTGACACTTCTGTGACAGCAACACAATTGGTAGCGCCCCTGGTATTATGGATGTTCATAGACGGCGGTAATCACTTTCTATCAGGTGGATCTGCTTGCTTGTTTGCCTGTCTCATGTCATAAATAAACCAAACAGAAAACAGAGCACTTTATAAAACAATAGGAAATCAAGGGACATGCAAAATTATAAATTTTTTGGCACAAGACTCTTTATCAAAATTAATTCAGGTTACATGACCCAAAATTGGTTGGAAATTTTGGCACAGGATTTGAAAATCAATTATTCTGTCTATTGATTATAAGGGCGATCATTATCATAATCATTCGACTTCATCGAAGATTTTCACGAAAAAATGGGATTGACAAAATGTTCGACTAGATTGAAACGGAAATTACGTTCGCTCAACTTCGCTGAATATTTCGAAAAGTCATGACGAATTCAAACTTCGAACTGTGACTATCAATCAACGGGAAAAATTAAAAAGTTGCTGTTTATTTAAGGCCAGTATCGTGTTGTGATAGAATGAAAAAGTTACGTAAACTTCTTTCTAATTTTATTCCTTGAAAAGTATGCGATCACCAAAAAAAGTTTGGGTGTCTACTTTGATATCGCACTAACGACATGCGTAACCTGCTTGACATTACTCTTTTTTTTCCTCTCATTTATTATTATAGATTTATGGTAAATTAAGTTTACCTGATTAGGTAATTCTAACCAGGTTACATTTAGCAAAAACCTACTAAGGTTTTTGCTTCTTTAAATATCTTCTAAATCCATATAGAAAACGCTACCTCTAACAGCAGCTACGACCTCTAAAAGCTGGTAGTGAATAAGATTCACATATCCTTATTTTTACAGAAGATTTTTACAAAAGGGACTCTTGACCGTTCAATTGTGTGCCGTGTGCGGAAGCTGTGATGAAAACTGTATTCATATTCGTTCTTAAGTTGATTATAGTAAGGGATTTTGAATACATACATAAAAATACGAATTTTTAAATAAAATATACGAGAGATGCCCGTTCGATGTTGAAGTGACGAGAACGACAAATTGAACTTTTAAAATCGTATAAAAACGATCATTGAAAATATCAGAGCGCAGAGTCGGAAAACTATCATAGATTAATTAAGAATATTTTTAAAAGCATAAGCGAAAGCGACAAAAGTTTTTGATAGTCTTAAACGAAATTTGTTTATAACAAGTAGAATTAAGTTATAATTATTAATACTTTAACTTTGATCATTATATTTATATAAGTAGTATGAGAACAAAATTGTCTGAACGTAACCTTATTGTAAAGTAACAATAGATTAAACTCAAACAGAGACTGTATGTCAGGCAGAGAGTAGACGGGCAATCTCCGGCAGACTGTGTTGACCATGTGTTGACATACCAGTCCAGTTCTAATATATCACTGGACTTCCAGATAAACTGTGGACATTCATGGATGTGAAACTGTGAATTTTGGCAAGCGAGAGTTTGCAAATTCAACCACTGGTTAAACTTTGAATTAATTTTGCGCACGAAATTGAATTTCATTAGTTCTATGTTTGGACCGTTGGACGTAAAGTTGTTATGGAGCGATCATTGAATTTGAAAGCATGTGCCAAAAAGAATGCATGTTGGATTAAGGGATGAATTACAGTGTTTCCTTGAGGTAATATTTTCGCAATTCATAGGTTCTCTTTTTAGAAAAGAAATACATATTATGTTGAACGCTGATAAAATTGTAACGAAATGAAATTTTTGTTTTCTTTCTGTAATGTTTGATTTTTTAAGACCAGTTTATTGAGTTTATCCATTATTAACAAATAAACAAATCATTTCTATGTAAAAAATTATAATTTGTGAAAAAAATATTAAAATATATTTTTTATAAAAAAAACAGTACAGGTAGGTCACCTCTGATCACCTGATATTAAAATAATCGGCGTACTTAAAGAAGCCACACCAAAGAACTAACAAGTGACCTTTCAGCGCCCTGTAATTCCGCTATTCCGCCTTTAAAGTTAAAACATTCAAGTATAGGTAATTGGCTACATTATTAATACGACATTAAACAGAAGTACATTCTAAAGACAGGAACCATTATATTGAACAGTAACTTTAATTAATTTAATTCAGATTTAGGTCATATCTATCGAATGTTTTGGTCTTTTTGCCTGCACTATTTACCAACATGATCAATTTTAAAAATTTGTTTTGGTTTAAACACTTTCGATTTACGTAATAATTATAAGTAACAAATTATTTGTCATATTTTAAAATACACGATTCCTATAATTCAGAACAATTTTTCAATAGATACTAATCACCTCCATACACATTATCAACAAACTAAAATAATGAAATAGTTTGAAAGTATCAAAACACAGTTTCCATGAAATTCAGAGTAGGTCACGGGAGAGCAAGCGAGACCCGCCGCCCGCGACGGCTGCGACGGGACTACCGCCCTATTGAAGGTAAAAGAAAAAAGCCCTTAGATTACGTGCGATTCCCAATTGATGAAGGAAAATAACGGCTTTCCTGTCACGTTTGATATGTGAAAAACAAAAGACGCATCAGAAAATTCGCTGATAGAAAACTAAACAAAAAATACCTAGCGGTATCTCTTTTCATCTTAGGAGGTATGTGAATGATTTCCCTGTAGGAATCTCAGTTGTTTCACCGACGTCTTCAAGACTTTTTGCTAATAAATTTGGTCTATTTGTCCATTACCTAAGGGATCCTGAAGATATAAAAAAGAATAAAAAATTCGTTTGTAATAAATAAAATACATAAGTTATGTGTAATCGGAGTTCGCTTTCAGTTAAGAATTTATGTTCGGAGTCTCTGCTCTTATTAATGGAATTGAAAGGTAGCTACAAGATTACGTACGTACTTATACAAAGTTATGTTTATTGTTATTCTGTGGCGCAGATCAGTGAAGTGACACAGTCAGTTCAATTCCCGCACAAGACTAACATTTTTATGGTAGACTTGTTTGTTTAGAATCGTAGTATTTTGTAGTCAAAAATACGTTAACAAAAAAGTAGTACTTCCACTGTCTAATACTGCTGTCCTTTTCTAATAGTTGTAGTCAATGTTCTTGTCATTCTATTAGCCCTTTTTGCTTGTACTTTATCGATTAAGACAGTCAGTAGACCGAATGAAACCGCAAAAAAGACATTAAAGAAAATTAACTCCGACCCTGAGTGAAAAGGAAACTTGGAATTATTATAAAATCCGCACAATTCAATTAAATTGAATTATTTGTTTGAGATGTCAAAATAAGTCCTTAGATTCAAAGAACGTGTTCTTGCTCGAATGTATTATAAATGTTATAAGGTACTGCTGCTCCTAAATGCTCTATATAAATATATCTATTTGTTTCTCAACTGATTTTGAAAGGATTTTCTCGTGCAGATTAGCTTATTTCATAAGGAATAACCACAGATATCAGAATACAAGAGATATGGTATGTGGGCGGGGCGCATGTCGCCATTTTCTGCACAAATGTGCAGGAACTTGATTGTTCTAAGTCATTCACAAAACAACGCTTCCGCGAATCATACGTCCGTGAATGTCAACAAAAATGCCGCCTTGTGCTTTAATTACGTGCAAAGATCGCAGCGATACGGTAAATTCAAGTAATAGTGGTGTTACTTAACATAGGTAAGTATAATTATTTAATATTTTTCTATATAAATGACAAATTAACGAAATATTTTTGAGGCATAGAAATCATTAAACAATATACGGCATAGTCGATACTTCCGTTAAAAATATTGTCCATTGCTTGTTTTGGAAACGCGTTTTTCAATGTTTTGCGGTATGCACGTACAATGGAATGCAAACGGAACGATAATTACAATGTTGTGAAAATATCGTGGTACCGCCGCTTGTAGCTTCCGCGATCTGTCAAAGTAATAATGGCCGTCGCACAAGCCATGTAGTGCTGCCAAAAGTAGAATATTTTAGTATCGATAATTTTGTATTTCTAATTTTTGAAAGTATAATAATTTGAAACTTTTACTACAGTGCATTCCTTGTACAGGGTGTCCCAGTCCCATAAGTATTGGATCAAACTTAAGGGGAAAGTAGCTCACCTAAAAACCCATTTGATTAGTTTTAAAAAAATCGCGTGTTATTATGTACTATTTTTTTAAGTTCTTTCTTTTAATTGGTTTGAAACTAAAAATTACTATTTTCCAAAAATATAATAAATAAAAACTAAAAACTGGCAATTTTTTTTTTTTAATTATTTAATATTAAATAGGTAATATAGTTCATAGTTGTAGTCCGTAATAATTGTTATTGTAAAATATCGAGAGGTAAAGTTATCGATAATGCTTGTCGCCCTTTTTCGTTAGGTGTCCGTCACTATAATAAACTTCTTACTTCTGTGTTCGTAATCGAACTGCAAATCACGGGCTTACGATTTGTGTGAGTGTGACTGTCGGAGATTATTCTATGAATATGTTAAAATGTAACTGTGTGTGTAAGTGGCGACATCGGTTCCGATACAAAAACCGTCCTATTACATTTCTCCTTCTTTCTGTGTTCTGTGGGAATAACTTAGGGTCCACTTCGATTGAAGAGAGACCCGTATCACTGCAGTGCGATGATTAGGGTGATATGATGATTAGGATATTTATATTTTCGAAAATCCTAGACGAGATTTCCAAGCCAAGCACTAGAATAAAAAAACCAACGATCTCCTTTTAATCCCCTACACGATTTCTGACTTGGGTGTGGTGTGTGGTGTGGTGGTTTAGAATAGATCACTCTATATTTAAAAATTTATAGGTCAAAGGCAAAAAAATTAAGTACCGAATGAGGGTTTAACGTAAGCTCTTTATTATAATAGCTAAAGCTTTGTAAAATAAGATAATCCTATGAGTTGTTTATAAAGTTGCTGAAAAGCGCTGAGACGCTAAGTTGAACCAATTTATAATCCTTTGTTGAAAAGTTTGATCTAAGAAGTAATATGTCGCCCTTTTTTTCTTTTTGTTTCTCCGCTAACTCTCAAACCATGCATAGATTTTGATTCGCGATTTTATCATTTATCATTTACTAGCTGACCCGGCGAACTTCGTATCGCCTAAAGAACCTTCATGCTTAATTTCATTCGAATAACTTCAAAACGGCAAAGTTTCATACTAACTTTGCACCCCCGTTTAACCCCCTAAGGGATGATTTTTGAGAAAAATATTTTACTCGTGTTTCATGCCTTTCAATAAAGAACCTTCATGCTGAATTTCATTCGAATAACTTCAAAAACGGCAAAGTTTCATACTATCTTTGCACCCCCGTTTAACCTTCTAAGGGGTGAATTTTGAAAAAAATATTTTACTTATGTTTCATGTTTTTCAGTAAAGAACCTTAATGCTGAATTTCATTCGAATAACTTCAAAAACGGCAAAGTTTCATACTAACTTTGCACCCCCGTTTAACCCCCTAAGGGATGATTTTTGAGAAAAATATTTTACTCGTGTTTCATGCCTTTCAATAAAGAACCTTCATGCTGAATTTCATTCGAATAACTTCAAAAACGGCAAAGTTTCATACTATCTTTGCACCCCCGTTTAACCTCCTAAGGGGTGAATTTTGAAAAAAATATTTTACTCATGTTTCATGCTTTTCAGTATAGAACCTTCATGCTCAATTTCATTCGAATAACTTCAAAAACGGCAATGTTTCATACTAACTTTGCGCCCCCGTTTAACCCCATAGGGGATGTTTTTTGAGAAAAATATTTTACTCGTGTTTCATGCCTTTCAATAAAGAACCTTCATGCTGAATTTCATTCGAATAACTTCAAAAACGGCAAAGTTTCATACTATCTTTGCACCCCCGTTTAACCTCCTAAGGGGTGAATTTTGAAAAAAATATTTTCTCATGTTTCATGCTTTTCAGTATAGAACCTTCATGCTCAATTTCATTCGAATAACTTCAAAAACGGCAATGTTTCATACTAACTTTGCACCCCCATTTTACCCCCTTAGGGGATGAATTTCCAAAAATCCTTTCTTAGTGAGCACCTACGCCCCAAAAGGAACCCCCATGCAAAATTTGAGACTCCTGGCACTTGTGGTTTCGGAGATTTCGTGATGAATCAGTCAGTGATTTTCTCTTTTATATATATAGATAACGCGGATGGTTTATTACTTGTTTTTTGAAAGATGTTCTTAATTACTACCATTTGAAATCGGTCCGCGGTCACGTGTAGTGTTATATATTTTTAAATTCTTTAAGTCCGTTATAAATTAATGTTTTAATTAAATCTTGCCATGTCCGATATGCATTTTATGCGAAAAGTTAAATCTACGCAGACGAAATCACTGGAAATAGTCTAAAAGTCGCTTAAAGGAAGGAAAAAGTAACACGGTAGAATGATTTGCTTCAGCAAGGACAAAAGGAAAACTTGGTTCCGGACAAAAATATACTTCTTTGTAGATTTTTTTCTTTAAACGACTGCCAGCTGCGTATAATGCGAGAAAAAGTAATTTAAACCCACTTTTTTATATTATCACCATTTAACAATCTCTATCATCAATCTATCACTTTCTATTTCTTATTTTCTTTAACCATTACTTTAAAAAGTTCGGTAAAAACAAATATGAAGTTCTTCATTAAAGAAAATCGCGTTTTTGTTATAGGTACAAAATTAACCATTTAAATAATATCCGACCAACAATATAAATTATCCAACTAAAAACCCATTCCACAGAATGTTACCACGCCTATTACTGGCCTAGCTGTGTTATATATATGACCTATTTATCGGAAACCTCTACGTTGTCATTATGTCCCTTTGCAGCCTACTATGTAGGGCGACTGTTGTGGAAAATTGCTGCTCATTTCTTGTTGAAAACGACAAATTATTGTTTTTTATCATATACTTCAACTAATGTCATAACATCCACTATTTTCCCGACCAAACCGCGCTGGAGGATGGCCTAACTTAACTCCTTTGATTTGATAGAACGATAAGGAGTCCTATACCTCAACTGCGTCGACAGTACGTGGTCGACACACGAACAACGACGAATTCTATCAAAAGTGTTGTTTACCAATTCACTGTAAGGTGATGCTGGTTAATCGTGGCTGAAATAAGCCAGTCCAAATGGACAATAAAGTAAAGCCAGTTGGTTTTCTAGAAAGAAGTAAATAGAAAATTCTGATTCACATCATAAATATTGACTTTCAGTGAAAGAACTAGCACTTGATACACAAAATAGCATATACACTTTATTTCAAAAGCCTATCAACACGGTGTAATTAGCAGTGCGATCATTCGTTCGATGAAATTGATCGCATAAATGTGCAAACAGCCATACTGAACTGATATCCACTAAATTTAATTGATGGGTGCGCGATTAAGTGAGGAATAGTTTCATCGCGCATGAAACTGCATCGCATTGTCGTGCGAATGACGGTTATTAGGACGGCGCGACTACTTTATTTTAAACTAACGGACCACCCCGGCTTTGCACAAGTTTCCCTAAAGATCCCTGATTTTTTTGCAAATATAAATATAGCCTACGTTACGTTAGTGTGTTTGTTCCTATATATTTATTTATTATTATTATTTATTACCCGGGGGTAAGGTACCTTCCCAACGGTGAAAGAATTTTTGAAAATTGTCCAGTAGTGTTTGAATTTATTCGTTACAAAATACGAGTCTCTTTATAATATTACCCCCTTACTAATAAACATAGTATAACAAGTATATAGTTATTCACTGTTGTGTCACTGTTTTTCTTGATGAGAATTAAATAAAGTGTGAAAGTGACAAAACATTGTATAACTATATACACGCATTAGACAACGTTTATTAATAAGGGGGTTAGAATGGATATAGATTAAGTACCCCATATATTTTTAAATGTATTTTGTAAGGTTAGGTGCTTAACCATAGAACATTGAAAAGCGATATCGACCTCTTTGTTATTGCCCATAAAATACTGGCATACAATGTATTTTATAGTTTGAAGCTTGTTTGAAGCAAACGAATAAGTACGTGGATTAAGTGAACTTTCACTTTTTAATAAAACGAGAATTCTCATTTCGTTAGCAATTCGTGGGTCGTTTTTAATTTAAATCTTTGTAAAAAATGTAATATTAAATTCGGAGACGAAATAATATGGGGAGCACACCTAATTACAGCATTTTTTCAAAGAAAATGATGAATATAGTTATATTTCACCACATTCGGACATTGTACCGCATTATCGTGCGAAGGAGCATCTCTGTAAAAATTATACAACTGTTAATTTATTCTAATAGATACCTAGGCTAACTGTATCTAGCAAGTGGTGAGACGGGCCCTAATTAAACTAAACATTTTGTAGTTTTCTTATTATGACTAAAGAAAAACTATTGCCTTAAAAAAAAAAGATCAACATCAATCTCACACGCTATCTCATTTCACTCTTATCATATGAGCGAGATAGTGACAGATAGATAGACAATTGTGCTAATTCTGTTGTACATTTAACTAGACTAAACTAATTTTGACAGGACCAAAGGTGTTGTTATCCTTCTTTGGTTTACAATTAGTGACAAGGATAGCAACACTTCTAGTCCTGTCAAAATTTAGTTTAGTCTAGTTAAATGTACAACAGAATTAGCAACAATAGCGTGTAACCTAACTTTGGTAGAGATTTTCTAAATTAAAACTAAAGCCCGTTGATTAAAAAAGTTGTCTAATATTGTCCAACCAATAAAAAATGAGACACCTGGAAAATTTGGATTCATAGTAAGTATTTCTTTTCGAGTTTTATTTCAGTTATCGGAAGACGAATTTGATGTAGGGTAAAGAAAAAATCTCTGAAAAACGACTGATTCACCCGCTATCGAATGTAGGTCAAGAAAGAGCTGGGAATTTTCATAAAATTACCAACTTTTGGGTCGTGATTTACTGACATAACAACCTATTATTAATTTACAATATTATGTAGTTGAAAAGATTGCCTATACGAAAGTTAATATTGTCGATTGTATTTCTACTTTGTCATGTTCATTTATGATTTCATAAGTGATGCAAATAAATTATATTGTACAGTCAAGAGCACGTCAACCTTTACACATCGGACATTGGTACCATTCTTAAGTTCTATGTCACAAGAGCTAAAATTGCACTACAAGTGTAAAGCTCAACGTGCACCTGACTGTACTAGCTGTCGCCCGATTGGGCTCTGTATCCCTACAATATATACGCAAATTTTTATAATGATCGGCTGCTTAGTCAAGCCGTGAAGGAATAACAAACAAACTCACTTTCTCATTTATAATATTAGTATGATTTTATCTAAGTATAAAGGTCATTGACTTCTCAAAAATTAACTAAAATGTAAAACTTTCCCTGAAAGACTCCACATTATAGGAATAATACAGATAGATTTTTTGCAAACGTTGTGTTGCAAATGTGGTTGATGTGATATGATGCCGTGCATACAAAAATACGAACACATTGTTCATAACTCTATCCTTAGCTTGTTCCATTCCATTTTATAGAAGATCAATAAAATACTGGTCTACATAAATAAAATACGATCGACATACTCGTATTTCCTGCAAACTAGAGAAACTTTTTCAGACTAAGTAACCTCCACGTCTCGAGAAAAAGAGTTCAAAGACTAATCGCTTGTCATCTACACTCGAGGTCACTTTGAAACTAGATAATCAGTCTTGATAGGTTCCTCTTAAGTCTGAATAGAATACCAGCCAGTTTTAAATTAATGACACATTAAATTATGGATAAATATAGATAGTGTGAGACTTCATGTAGAATTACAATTGAAATGTGTTACAGAAACAGGCTGCAAGATATGTTTATGAAATGATTAGTAGTCAGTTGATTTGGAACTAAATGTACTTTTTACGAAATATGTTTTTAAATGGAATGGTCAGGCATCCATTTAAAAACATACATTATTTCGTCAAGGAAATTTTTTACAAAAAAAAAATGCAAAATATCTATTACAATGTTTCTGAATGCAATGGTCAGGCAACCAACCTTATTTTGTCAAGGAAATTTTTAACAAAAAAAAATGCGTCCAGTCCCACGTTCCAGTCCGGTTTCGCATGGGATATTGTAAGATTCCTTATTTTTTTTTAAAAATTATAGCCTATATCATCCGAGGATAGTGTAGCCAAATACTATAGACGAGTAATACGCACAGCTTCGGAAGAATTCGGGCAAGACGCGACACTAGCGCCCCTACGGCATGAGGGCGGCATGAGGTGAACGATTTAAAAACTTTTGTATGCAAAATGTTATAGCGCCCCTAGCGGCATGAGGTGAACTGTGCGTTTTGTATGCAAAATGTTATAGCGCCCCTAGCGGCATGAGGTGAACGGAGGTTGCCAAGTCATTGTATGAGAAACGTCAAGAGCTGTGCGTATTACTCGTCTATAGTATTTGGTGTAGCTTCCCAGCGGTGAAAGAATTTTTCAAATTAGTCCAGTAGTTTTTGTGTTCATTATACAAACAAAATACAAATCTTTCTACTTTACGAAAAAAAGGACGGGTTGCACTCCACGAGTGCCGGCAGAAGTGGAAACTTAAACATCAACGTTGTGCATTATTGAATATTTTGGAATGGTTAGGGAATCTTACGCTTTTTCGATCAGGCTACGGATCTGACGCGAGTTTAACATTTTTTACCCATATAAAAAAGTGCCAAGCGCTGCTAAAGAAGTTATCACTTCAAAAAAAGAAAAATATTTATTCAATCACTTACAAAAGGTGTAATACAGTAACAACATTGTGGCTGGAGCTTCCTTTTAAGTACCTACGTATTATACTTGTGTTTGGAGTATCCGTATTAGAGATAACTGTTATTAATTAAAATATTCGATATTCGCATCGTAATTGATAAAGAATCTCATTACTTTCGATAACAACTCTTCGTATACGGTTTTTTGTGCAACTGTTATGGCCAAAAGGTTTCTAGGTCAGATAACGGAGTAGGTCCCTTTCCGTGGGCTATATTTTTCTTGTTTAGATAAGATTTTATATTGGTTTAGGTCTCTGCGGAGTAGAAATGGCCGGATATTTTATTACCACAGAACAAAGTAATCTTTTAATAGAATATGATGCCCTTAGGATATGAAATACAACTAACGCCTTGAATAACAAAAGATAATCTTAATTTATTTTTTATTTAAAATATAAAACAGAGCCTCACAATCACAATCATCGAGTACGTATCAATATCTTTGATCTAAATTAGTCATTATCGATTTAAAACGTCTAGGTCTAACTCAGGGCGCGCTGCGGCACCGCACTAACCGCCTAAAAATCTCCGCACTAGCGTTGTGGAGACGTATGTGGTAGCGTGTATATCATATTTTTATATGAAAGAAACAGCAGCGGCACTGTTCAAAAGTCACAGACGTGTGGAACAGCACTAACATCTGGAGGGCTATTCTCGTAACAAAAACAGTCAAAATCTAGTAATAATTTAAGGCACCAAACACACGAGCAGCATTTTGCTCAACTCAATTGCATGCTGTCGACGCAGTAAAACTGCAGCTGTCGCTGCTCGTGTTTGGTGCCTTAGGCGCTATCTTTCTCGTTTTGTAGTTTAAAATACGAGTATGAGCAAGATAGCGCTTGAGTTTTAGAATAGATTTTGACTGTTTTTATTACGAGAATAGCCCCGCTGAATTCAGAATCATCTAACTAAACAGTCTCCGCAATTTCCGCAGGTGTGGCATTTATAGGTTTTACGATCGCGGAACTATGGCAATTTTCCATAATTGAACGAGTTACCTATTATATTAAAACGAATTGGTGATTAATTGTCCATTTGGGATGTAACCTTGGTGAAAGTTAAGGTTACACACAATGTCAACAGTTATAAATTTCAGGTTTTAGGTACCTACTTGATTATTAACGATTAATATTATGCTGCTTTAAACGATTAATATTATGTCTAGACACTCTACACGTAAATGAATAAGCTCTCACTGAGTAAACTGAAAAAAATTTGAATTGTCACTAGAATTTAAAGCATTGTCGAGGTAGTTAAATATATATTCTAGTATTTACTACAACGACTAGTAACATCAGTAAGGAAGTAATTGAATTAAAAGTACCCGTATGTATATACACGAAAAACACTGATATTTAATAAAACGTCGTTTCAATGTATTTTTTTATAATCATTAGATGACACTCCTTAAGGAAAATAATACCCTACTTACTAAAACAGTCTTTCTAGTATCAGCCAGTATTTGAAACGAAACTTTAATTTCACATTAAATAATATCTTTTTCTTCTTCTTTAGTTCGACAGTGACAGCTATAACTATCATACTAACTAGATGTTACCCGCGGCTTCGCCCGCGTAAAAATTAGACTATGTTGGGCTTTGTACCCCTATAACAACATGAATGCAAATTTTCTTAATGATCTCAATTATAAATGAATCATACTAATATTATAAATGAGAAAGTGAGTTTGATTGTTTGTTATGGATTAGGATGACATAAATATTTATGAAAAAATATTTTATTTATATATTTCAAGTCACCCTAGAAGGTACATTGCTCTGAATAATGACGCTTGGACGACGGACTAATGTTTTTGGTCTGTTCTTGACATTGGCCATATGTTTTCCAAATGGGGGCGACCCCTAACGTGACCCTTAATCAAGTTCATGGGCTTGGAATTCTCAGATAAGCAACACGCCCACTCAATATTGCCCTGGTTTTTACGCATATCACGTATTATACGAACAATCAGCTGTGATAATATTTATACACATGCGTCAGAAGATCTACATCGATGAAGGAATGAAAGAGAATTTATTTGCTGCTCACTGTGGATTGAACTTTACTTAATAGAAATCTATATATATAAAATGCTTTGTCCTGACTGACTGACTGACTGACTGACTGACTGAGAATCAACGCACAGCCTAAACCGCTCATCGTAAAAATCTGAAACTTGGCAGGTGGACCTATTATATGACGTAGGCGTCCGATAAGAAGGGATTTTTCGAAATTCGAACTCTAAGGGGGTGAAAAAGGGGGGTAAAGTTACTATGGGACAACTTGATTCCTTGGTCCAATCTACTTCAAATTTTGCATAAAAATTGTTTAAGAGAATTGAAGGAAGACGTGATTCTTATTTTATTGAAATTCTTGAACAATATGTATTTTGTGGGTAATTTTCTTCGAATTGATATCAATACTCATACTCCTTAGTGCTTTTGATTCAATTACATTTCAATTTGACACATGTGAAGTGAAGTGTGTCATCTGTCATATTTTTATAAATTGTGAATAATCAAACAAAATGATTTCTTAATGTCGTCGTGCTATTTATTCTGTTTGTGATCTCGGAAAAACAGCTAAAATTCTAAATATGTTTATAGCGGACTGAATCATATTCATCGATTCATCGATAATAACAGTCAGTAATTAAATATATTAAATTTTATAATATTTGACAGGGTTCAAGTTAAATTGGTCAATGGTTAAATGGCATATTGATATTGTCTCTTTCTCACATAAACGAAATTTCATTATGTCGACTCGCTCTATTATTTCGTAGTGTTGTTGTAGGGATGGATGGTTGTAGGCTGAGGTTGTAGGTAGGTTGTTGAAATACCGACATTCTTAAACATTTTTTTACGGAAGTGATTGGAAAACAAGTTCAGGAATATGGATCATTTGCTATAAGGTGATTACCGTCGACTATTGGAGCACATAGATTCTAGGGTGCCTGACCCGTTGCCGACCTATAACAGAAAAAACAGGATATAGCGAGAAATAGTATAAGGAAGGAGTTAGATTTTTGTTATACCACAAAGGTGGCAAACAAGAATTTCGGATATTTCACTCTCCGAACGCTACGCATTGCTGCTTCACGTCAATATTCTGTAAAAGGGTGGCACTTCACCGGTCGGGCTAGCCTATTTCATAAACGCCCACTCCAACGATTGTAATGAGAAGTTAAAAGCAAACGAAGTCTTAAAATCATGCTAAGGAAGCATTATTTATCTTTATGTCCATGACTGTTAAAAAATAAGCTGGCTGCCACACTTGTACTACGTGATGTGTTTTTGTTTTTGTTTTTATTGTATACTCCGTTACACTACACTTGGCACAAGATTTTCAGTGATACTATAATGTTATGTTGTATAATATAGGTTTAGTCTCAAGAATGCTTTTATGTGGGTACCTAAGATCCACGGGAACGACTGCCGACAAACTGTTATGCAGTTTGGCAGATAGTTTTTAAGCCATATTGTACCTTTCTCTTTGTAATAAAAAAAAAAAAAAAAAATAGAAAAAAATATAACTATACAAATGACAATTTTTTGGGTGTGTTCTGAAAAGTGTGGTTTAAGATGTAGGCAACCGATATGAAAGAATTTTTTGAAATTCCCACGGGAAAGGATAAACGCACACGAAGTTGCGCGGGTTTCTCTAGTCAATTATAAATTTCTGGTATAAAAAACAAAAACTAAAAACAAAACAAAACAAACTATTGGCCAGCCACATTTACCTCTAAATAAAAAAAATAGCATAGACAATGTTTTTCTTAGACGGCAGCGGCAGACCGCAGACGACACCGCTGGTTACTAGATCTATGAAATTATTTTCGCAGGCTTTTCGTAGCTGGCAACAATAACGTTTGCAGCTACAAAGGCGTTCATACAGCTATTTAGAAACCTTGCTGCGGTATGTCACTACCTTCTGCTCCTCTCAATGGAATCGAGTATGTATTATTTATTTATTTAACTTTATTGACCACAATACAAAAGTACTGATACAATAGGCGGACTTAATTCTAAGTTGCATTCTCTACCAGTCAACAGTGCAGAAATTCACGAATGCGGTTTTATGATAAATATACATACATACTATTGTACAAACCTACATTATGTATCCTACCCATGAAGAAGATCCTACCTATTACGTACTCGATAGTCATTGGCTACGGAATAGTACTTTAGCTTACTAACTACTATTGGGTATTAGATAATAGTTGAAAAATAAATGACTATATTTACATACCTACCGCCACCTACCTTTTCTTCAATAGCAACGTTCCTTTGTGATTAGGTTGCCTGGAAGAAATTGCATAGCGATAAGGCCGCCTATTGCGTTTTCTTTGTACTGTTACATTGTTTTTTATGTAATTTATTAGTGCAATAAAGAGTTTGTATTGTATGTATGTATATTTGCAATCAGAAAATACCAAAGGCCAATTCGCTTTAGTTTTTTCGCCAATTAGTTTACAAGAATAATATTCGCGATATGGTACACGCCAATACAGTTTATTTTTATTGGACGGAAACAGTGCAATGCTTTGAAGTGTTATGAATTACGTTTGAAACAATGCAAAACGCTCTGAACATTGAACACTCGAGATGAAAATAGTTTTAAATGCGAAATGTCGAAGGGACGCGCCCGCAACTGTGGGTGTTTTGCGGACGCGTCTGTATGGACCTAGCCCCTAATTATTATTGTTATTTTTTATCATATTATGTTTTTATTATTGTTTCTAATTAAGTTTTGTAAAATTTTGCGCCACCTACCTGTTATTTTTTAATTTTATTTCTCTACCCTAAGGTCGTCTGGAAGAGATTGCTTTAGCGATAAGACCGCCTGTTGTACTTTACCTACCTGTTTGTACTTTTAATTTGTTGTTATATTTTTTGGTGCAATAAAGAATATTGTATTGTATTGTAATGTCTAGCTTGTCTTACATAGAAGCAATCGACCGCCACCCCAGCTGTCGTACTTTTGAACAAAATAGCAATTTCAATTCAATTCTGTATAATTTCAATTTAAAATCTAATACATAATCTCATTTGTAGGTACCTACTCTAAAATTCAACATCATTTGGTTCAGTATTTAGTTAGCGCTAGTGTAGTCAAGAGTTAGTCATATCAATCCAATGCCAATCGAGCGGGATTATTTTCAAGATTCTGGAGCAAAATACAACCGTCTTCGAATTCACAACTAAACTGCGATTTTAGAAGAATCGAGAGTAAAGTGTAATTTAAAACAACGAGTTACAAAAAAATAATAGTTACATAGCTGTGTTATGACATCTGCCTATCCCAATCCCAACAGAGTTCTCGGGCGTGACGTTATATGTTACATTTTTACGTAAATATTTTATTACTTATTAGTGATAAAAAGATAATAAAACAAGTTATATAGACTCATAAAAAAAACAAGATGAACTGCGTCACGAGTAGTAATGACGTCTATGGTAAACTTGGAAAATTAACCAGATAACTATTTTTATCTCCCAGTTAATGTTTTTAATAATAATAATAATAATAATCTTTATTTACCAAAATATAACCATACATGTTTATTATAACTATGACACCCACACTAGGCGAGGCCTGTCACGTGGGGGCCAAAATAGCAATGACAAAAACATAAAAGAATACAGCACAGTAAACTATAAAGATTGGTATGATATTTTAAAAATAAGGCTTTAAACATTGCAAAATAAAAATAAATTTGAACAGGACAATAATAAAATTAGTTTTACAAAAATGGGTTTAAATTGAAGTTTCTCTTTAGTTTTTGTGCGTGTGTGTGTGCGTGTGTGTTTGTGTGTGCGTGTGTGTGTGTATGTGTGTGTGTTTCTAGGTGTGTGTCTGGGACTATGTGTACATGCGAATGTGTGCGTAATGTATTCATTTGTTGTCATAAATAAATATTTTTATGAGTTATAATATTCGCAACTAAGCGTTTACCAACAAGGGCCCGATTCTACTAAACAATAACATAATGTTTAACTTATTGTTTAAGTCCATAACAAATGTCAGAAGCTATTCCACAGATACACTATCGACATTCTATTGAGACACGATTGAGACACCATTGAGAGTCCATTGGTGCATTTGTTTAATAGAATCGGGCCGGCCGTACTCTTGAAAATAATTCCGGTCGATCGGCATTGGATTGTTACGTCAAGACTATCTAATAGTCTTGACAGACTACCTGTAACTAAATAAAATCGGATTGTACGCTAACCAAATAGTAAAGTAAAAAGTTTCAAGAGTACGAATTAGGATTTGCCATTAATTTTAAATTGAAATTATTCGGAATTGAAATTAAAATTGAGATTTTATTGAAGAGTAAGCTAGCTGTAGTGTAGTTTTGTTGAATAGTGAGAAACGATATTTTATTATATTTAGTATATTATATTACAGTTCACAGCAGACATGCATGCACGTAATTATTCAGTAAATAATCAGGAAGTACAGGTTTCAATAGCATTTATACCAGTAGGTACATTTCACTATTACGATTCAAGTTATCTTTTTCTCTTCCTCTAGTCCAGAGTCTAGACAGCTTGAGATTTAATGTATCATAAAATTTAAGTCTAACTGTCAAGACCATATCGGTTTAAAACACAAAAATGTTATTCCTACTTTCTCACTGTTTACATGCGAATGTCTGACTGATTGTGTTGAAATGATGATATGATTGAGATGAACTTTGAAGAGTTTGAGACCCGAGAATGGACAGGATAGTTCTTTTTATCTCTGAAAGCACCTCCAAAAAGGACGAAAAGTAGGTTAGAATTTAGTGAGAGGGTGTGTTTAGAAATGCCTTATTTTGGAAACCTGGCTTTATGTATATTAAATTAAATATCTACAAAGAGATGACGTAATATTTGTCAAATAATAATGTTTAATTAGTACATTCATAACATACTCAAGAGAATAGAGCGTCCCAGTGGCGTGAACATAAAACATTTTTAAAATAACCCCCTATGTTCTAAAACTCAAGGTCTATTTGTTTTCGTAAATTAATTTTTAATTTGCTGTAGAGACGGTGTTAAGGGAATTTAGTAAACATGCAAAATAGGCATCTTCATGACTATTAAAAAAAGGTTAAATATTAATGAAAGACAATAAAAACTTTTAATCTATATATATAAAAATGAAACCCGTTTTCCGTTGTCACGACATAACATGAAAACTGCTTGACCGATTTGGCTGGTTTTTTTTTGTAGTTTTCTAATACTCTGTACGGAAAAAAATATTAATAAAATCTCTCAGAAAGATTGAAAAAAAAACGAAACAGTACCCGGGCGAAGCCGGGCCGGGCAGCTAGTTATATATATAAAAATGAAACCCGATTTCCGTTGTCACGACATAACATGAAAACGGCTTGACCGATTTGGCAGATTTTTTTTTGTAGTTTTCTAATACTCTGTACAAGGTTCTTACGGAAAAAAATATTAAGAAAATCTCTCAGAAAGATTGAAAAAAAAACGAAACAGTACCCGGGCGAAGCCGGGCCGGGCAGCTAGTACTTAATAAGTATAAAAATTCAGGCAAAGAAAAAATCGACACATAATAGACAGAAAAGATGTAAAAAGAGAACTTTGGTGAATGAAATAGAAACTGGAAGGGGAAAATTAGTGAGATATCTTATAAGCCATGACTTTATCAGAAACCGCTTAAAAGTAAAGATAGAGGGGAAGGCCGAGAAGAGTTTACATGGATCAAGTAAAGAAAAAGGCAGGCGTGTTGTCAGATCTGACACAAGAGAGGGAAATGGAGGCTGCATACATCGACAAGAGCGCGAGAAATCACAAAATACGTACCGTATCGTATTTCCTGTCACCCTATATATTGTAAGGACATATGCGTGACGTCTTTGGATTTATTAGGGTCGACTATTAAAGTTAAGATGTCCCAAAGCAATAGTAATCCAGGCATTCCACTGTCATTTATCTACCCTAACCAGCACTAACCTACCATTTTTTTTAAATAAAGTTACTCCCTTATTAATAAATTTTAAGCTTATTAACTAACTAGTGTGTGTATCCCGCTTTCCCGTGGGAATTTTGGAATGTATTACACCTAGAACACCTTCCTCTTAAATCACTCTATCTATTTTTTAAAAACGCATTAAAATCTGTTGCGTAGTTTAAAAAATTAAAGCATACATAGGGACATACAGACTGACAGCGGGAAGCGACTTCATTTTATACTATTTAAAGATATGTAGACGAAATAGGACGACTAAAGTGTTTTTCAGATAGCATGGGTACGGTGACGTTTGAGTTATTCCATTTCACGCATGTTTATTCGAAACAAAAAACCGCGAAGTACAAAAAGAAATAGAAAAAGAGTGAAGAATAAGCGACTGCAAAAAAGTAGTAAATTCAAATTTGCATTATTAATGATACATTTATTTTTGATTCCCTGTAAATTCCCTTCAAATACCAAATGTCACCGTACCCATGCTATCTGAAAAACATTGTAGTCATGAAACATGTTCATGCATAATGCACAACAAAAAATATATTTCGAAGATCAATATCATCATGTAATTCAATAGAGTAAGATTTTTAACAGTTCCTTTATTTATTGTTTTGTCGTGGTTCTGTCAGTTCTTATTTGACAAATAGGTTTAGTTTCTTATTTGACAAAACGTAGAAAAAGTGATAATATTTCACCGGACACTCTCCAAAATTTGACGTGTCTCTTCAACCACTCGACATTGGCGGAATTTAATTGTGTTGGGTTTAGACACATAAAAAGTCATATGAGAGACAGAAAAAGAGTTTTTTTTAAATAAATAAACTGACCCTACCGGAGAAATTCCGGTAGTTCCTCTGTATTTCCTTCCTTCTTACCTATGTTTGATGTCGCGATTGCAGATCGTTTGTCCTTTTCTGACATAAAAATAAACATGGGATAAACACAATTTAAAGATAACAAATAATAACTTACGCTTTGACAACTGCATATGTAGCACCAACAGTAAGGCCTAGATTAAATGCACTCATCCATAGCAGGGACATGGCTACTGCCTTAACTGATTTGAAATAAAAATGTACAACGGAACGTAAATACTAGTATTGAACTTGCAGTAAAGAAAGCAATGTATTCATCCCGTTTGAAACGCACTTTTAACACTGGAATGTCTTTTTAAAAACAAAACACAGTTCAAATCGAATGTTCATACAACATTTGTTTTTCTAAAGTTTTTATTAACAGCCAGTTCTTTTGAATATTTAATTGAAACAATTCGATTTGTAAACGATTAAAATTATTCGATTATTCGTTACAGTACACGCGTAGGATATATCGTGAACGAGTGGCGAGGTCCCGCATTACTTTACATTATAAACTAAGTTTTCCCCCCACTCCAACGAAACTTGATGCTTAGAACGGACGGATAGGGTTTAGCATGATGCAATTTCTATGCAATCGGTTGTGTTATTCGAAATTTCATTCAATCTGACATGAGGGGGTAAAACAATTTATCTTCGTTGCCTTGATTCAATATTGTGTAGTAGTATAGTATATGGGCTGGTTTCGTAGAATTTTGATAAATTCCAGTTAACTTGTTTGTCACTTAAAGTGTCGAAAAAATTATACATCGCCCCCTAAGTTAATTTGATAAACTAATGAGTTAAATCAATAAAATTTTATCATAATTAATAGGTACGACTGTATTAAAAGTTTATCAATATTTATAAATTTAATTGAAACGAATGATAATTAGCTTCAATAATAATATTAAACTATACTATTCTTAACTTTGTTGTATATTTTAAACTTTCGCGTTTTGAACACATTATTGACTAAAAACGGGGCTTGAACGCGCACTCAAACTATACATACTTACATTCTTAATTTTATGATTATTGATTTTAAATGCGGATATTATAAATCCGGCTCTGGGCTTCTTACTCTTAATAATAAACCCGCCATTAATTTTAAATTGAAATTAAGTATACAAAACTAGCCGTTGCCCGCGAAATATTGATTTCCCCGTTCCCGGAGGGCTACTACGAAACGTAAATGCGATACTTCGGCCGAAGTATCGGATGAATTTTAACCGTGAAATACAAGTTATTTCATGATTATAATTCAATGAACTACTAAAATAACCATAAAGTACAAGGTATTTCATGGATAGAATTCAAGGAATTACTAAAATAACCATGAAATACCAAGGTATTATTACAACTATACAAGATTACTATACAAGATTAAATACAAGTATTTCACGGTTAAAATTCTTCCGATACTTCGGCCGAAATATCGGATTTACGTTTCGTAGTAGCCTCCCCGGACTGACATCCGAAATAAAAACTACTTATTCATGTGTTAATCCTGGTTAATAAACTACCCTGGCAAATCTCTTCAGACGTTTTTGCGTAAAAAAGTAACAACCAGCCTCACAAACTTTTACCTAGTAAGGACCGAAATTTAATTCGCTACTTTATTCTAGAGTAAGAGAATAACAGTATAAAAATATTTTTCACAATACTAACATAAAAATAGTAAACAAGTTTACCGTACATATGCATACATGTGACGTAGTTTAAACGTCACAGTACCTTGCACTTGTTCAAACTAGTAAGTGGCACAATGCCACATGGCTTACGTGAACCGAGATCTTGTACTACAAACATTTGCAGTCTCATGACGTCAGTATTTAAAGTCAATTTTTCAGTTGGAACAGACAAAAATGTAAATGTAGATTAAAATAATGATGACAATTTTTTGTCAATTGGACACCACAGCTTCTGTCGCTCGCTCGCAACTGACCACAGAGTACTTTGTATGCAACTGACTGAAGGGTGGTGGTGTGCAGGTGTCCATCGCAATGCCGCAAAATCTCAGTACCGGCCAGCTTGTCTATACTTTTATGTCGATGAACTTTGTAGAAAGATTTTTAAGATTTTTTTTTAGGCTTACAAAGGCCATGGTCTATAATCTAACCAGAATTAGTAAAAGCTTACAAAAAAAAAAAAAAATAGTTTTAGTTTGTTGAGCTATTTGTATACTTAGTTAGCTTCCCAACGGTAAAATAATTTTCGAAAACAGTCCAGTAGTTTCGGAGCCTATTCAATGCAAACAAACAATAAAAAAAAATCCTCGTTATAAATGTTATAATATTAATATTTCATCTAATCCCATCAACTTTCACATTTTTATTATGATATGAATAGGATATCGCACGTTTACTTCGGCCTGAAATTAATGGAGCGTATCTTCTTAAATGCCATTATGATCGTTTACCGTCCTCCTAATCTATATATATAAAAGAGAAAATCACTGACTGATTCATCACGAAATCTCCGAAACCACAAGTGCCAGGAGTCTCAAATTTTGCATGGGGGTTTCTTTTAGGGTGTAAGTGCTCACTAAGAAAGGATTTTTGGAAATTCATCCCCTAAGGGGGTAAAACGGGGTGCAAAGTTAGTATGAAACTTTGCCGTTTTTGAAGTTATTCGAATGAAATTCAGCATGAAGGTTCTTTACTGAAAAGCATGAAACATGAGTAAATTAAAAAAAAAAAAAAACATCCCCTATGGGGTTAAACGGGGGCGCAAAGTTAGTATGAAACTTTGCCGTTTTTAAAGTTATTCAAATAAAATTCAGCATTAAGGTTCTTTACTGAAAAGCATAAAACATGAGTAAAATATTTTTTTCAAAATTCATCCCTTAGGGGGTTAAACGGGGGTGCAAAGATAGTATGAAACTTTGCCGTTTTTGAAGTTATTCAAATGAAATATAGCATTAAGGTTCTTTATTGAAAGGCATGAAACACGAGTAAAATATTTTTCTCAAAAATTATCCCTTAGGGGGTTAAACGGGGGTGCAAAGTTAGTATGAAACATTGCCGTTTTTTAAGTTATTCGAATGAAATTCAGCATTAAGGTTCTTTATTGAAAGGCATGAAAAACGAGTAAAATATTTTTCTTCAAAATCATCCCTTAGGGGGTTAAACGGGGGTGCAAAGTTAGTATGAAACTTTGCCGTTTTTGAAGTTATTCGAATGAAATTCAGCATGAAGGTTCTTTATTAAAAGGCATGAAACACGAGTAAAATAGTTTTCTCAAAAATCATCCCTTAGGGGGTTAAACGGAGGTGCAAAGTTAGTATGAAACATTGCTGTTTTTGAAGTTATTCGAATGAAATTCAGCATGAAGGTTCTATATTAAAAGACATGAAATACGAATAAAATATTTTTCTCAAAAATCATCCCTTAGAGGAGTTAAACGGGGGCGCAAATTTCGTATGAAACTTTGCCGTTTTTGAAGTTATTCAAATGAAATTCAGCATGAAAGTTCTTAATAGAAAGGCATGAAACACGAGTAAAATATTTTTCTCAAAAATTATCCCTTAGGGGGTTAAACGGGGGTGCAAAGTTAGTATGAAACTTTGCCGTTTTGAAGTTATTCGAATGAAATTCAGCATGAAGGTTCTTTAGGCGATACGAAGTTCGCCGGGTCAGCTAGTATAAGTATATTTATAAACTATTCTTTTGTTAGTTTATCAATAGCTATATTCTCCGGATGCCCTTTTAAAAAGGTAAATGCCATGTTTAAGAGTACGACTTTGCATACTTAATGTGTGGCCCTAACATACTATGTCATGGCAATATGTTCTAGAGCAGTCTTTCTTAAAGTAGGCAATAATGCCCACATGTGGGTGCTGGAGGCCTAGAAGAGGGCGGTAAAAAGGAAGCGTTTTAATAGACTGGTTAAAAGTCTCATTTAGAATATTATATTTTTTAATTTATTTGAAAATAATACAATACAGAAAATGGAACACAAACGGCACCAAAAAATCGTAAATGCAAATATGGTTTTACTATGCACCGTCGTTAAACTTTTTTTTTTTGAAAAATATTAATTTAATTACAAATAAAATAAACTTATGTCGAATATAACATTAAACTACATTAATAGCATGATATTATAAAATTAATTAATGTTATTGTGGTTTTTAATATGTAACAAAAATGGGGAGTCTGACAAATAATTGATTTTCAGTAGACGATACGATACACGTAGGTAAGCGAAATAAATAGACGTATGTTAGCGAAATAAGTTTGAGAAACTCTGTTCTAGAGTGTTCCATAACAGCTGTGTCTATATTCCGTACCATAGAATCCATAGATTTTTATTTTTGTCGTCACGTCAAGCGACGGAATCATAGCCCTACACAGCATAGACAAAGAATAAACATGTCCTAAATAAATAGAATAATTTGAACATGGAAGAGAGAGTAATGGACTTGCCTTTCTACGACTACGACCGATTTTTTAAAAACCTATTGGATACAGAGATAAAAAAGTTCCATTTTTAAAATTAGGTATCGTTTTTAAAATCTATACTTATTTATTTTAATTTAGGTAAATTATATTTAAATGTTTAAGTTATATTTATTTATTTAAATGTAATTTAAATAAATTAATAGTATTTCTTAAATAATGCAACCGTTGCGAAAAAAATAAAATTAGTTTCTTTCGGGACCGTGTGGTGGCCCGTGCCTACGTGACCACTGGCATGTAGGCGGTGAGAGGTAGAGTCAGCAAAACATAATGCAAAAATGCATTTATGATAATAATGATTATTTGCTACGTAATACATTATTCATAACTGCTATCGCATAAGGGTAATAAAATAAGAATTATCTAGGGTATTTTATTTATACCTAGGCACTAGGCAGGTATAAACAAACACCCTAAAAAATATTTAAACGAAATTTTCCATGAAAATAAATGTTGACATCATCAATGCTTTGAAGTCAACCGTACACCTATTATTACTAATCCGTGTTTAAGCCTATTTTGTTTATAGGCAGCAAAATGCACTACTATACTGCATGTCCTGCGTCTTGAGGAAGCGACGAGGGTCTGTCAGGCTTTCCTCTCTAGCCAATGAAGGGCATACCGACTAAAAACATTGCTGTTTGTTTGAGAGACTAGACGTCATCGAGCTCCCCAATAGTGTCATAATACTCATAATGACGTTATAGATTGTTCAGAGTTATTTGACCTCTGACAGCTGATGTAAAAACAGGTTTAAAACACTACACAAGATCTATAGAAATCCTTTCGCAGTAGACGATTTCTATACAGTTTCACTAAATGTCGTCTACTGCGCAAGTCAAACCAAAAAACAATGGGCCCGATTCTACTAAACAAATGCACCAATCCAATGGACTCTCAATGGTGTCTCAATCGTGGCTCAATAGAATGTCGATGGTGTATCTGTGGAATAGTTTTTGACATTTGATATGGACTTAGACAATAAGTTAATCATTATGTTATTGTTTAGGTCCATAACAAATGTCAAAAACTATTCCACTGATACACTATCGGCATTCTATTGAGATACGATTGAGACACCATTGAGAGTCCATTGGTGCATTTGTTTAGTAGAATCGGGCCCCTGATCTCATGTCTCGTGGCGCGAATTGTAATGGCACAAAAAAAGAGAAAAACTAACAACCTTGACATGGCCCTTAATTGTTTTGTAAACGGTACACTAACCGTGGCCCTAGACTGAATATAGTTTCACTACAAAAACGCGGCTGTAGACCGTACGGTGAATGTAAATGAACTCAGGCGACGACGGGATTCTCTGGGCTGACTCATACAATAATAACATTTCGCAAAAATATAACGAAACTATCCAACCAGTCATTGGGACAGACAGTTTCCTCATTTAAGATATATATCATTGCAATTCGGTCTCTCTTTTTAAGCAAAACTCAAAAAAGTGGGCTGATTTTATAAGACGTGCCTTTTGTCAGTCCGCTGCGTATGACCAGAGAGCGCGGGTTCGCTCCACGCACGAAGCAAACATTGATGAGCAGAGCTTTGTGTTTCTTCTGTATGTATTATATCTGTCTGTCTGTGTGTTATACGTATTTAGTATATTTATTAATTATTAATTGACTGATAACCCATAAAACAGCAATATCTGCAAGCGCTAAGCTCGTCGCTACGCATTTGTAAGATCTGTACACATCTTAATGTACAATGTCCGTTGTTATCCACGGCCATAAAGCATTTCCGAACGCGTGACAGACATCGGAAGCCAATAAGGATTTAAGATTAAACTATGAACACTTCCGACTTCATACTCAATGCAAAACAGCATTTGATACCATACACATAGAATGCATAATGTGTTGGGGCGGACACAGCATCCGTATCGACTAATCATGGGCGGAAAGACTAAATAGTAGTTATATGAAGTTATCTCTTTACTGCCGGATACCTGCGCATGATTCAATTATTTCTATTCCCATTAAGATTTCCAAAAAAATCTAATGTTGGATTTACCGATAAAATACAATTTTATACATTATTTCGTTAGTTTGGATTACAATTTTCTTTAATTGGCTCAAAACGTTTATTATATTGTTTTCTAAATAAAGCTGTCGGTTTTGGTAAGAAAATAGAAAATTCGGTTGCGTGCTGAAAAGTCAGTCCACTTTTTATTTTAAATTTATTTTATTATTTATTAATTACATAATTTAAAAATTTAATACAAGTTATATTACAAAATAGTCGCTCTAGTAAGTTAAATAGTCGCATCATAATTTGATACGTCTACATAAGATGCGATTTTAATAATCTGTTAGATTATTTCTCACGTCAAATTATCAAGAAGGTCAGAATAGTGTGAGGCTATGCTTTGTGCGTTTATGTGGCATGCGTTAAAAAAGAATGGTTCATTAGTAATAGCATCTTCCAATAAAGTGCCAAGGGTTTCAGGCTCATTAAATGAGTCGTTGCTAGATGAGCAGAAACTAAAGTTAATAGCGGAATGAAAAGAATCATCATCAGACATAATTAATATAAATACTTAAAGCTAAATATAATAAAATAATAATATTAATGTATATTTTCTAAAAAATTTCGAATTTCGATTTACTATAATAGATTTACTCCTGCCGGCCAGTTGGTAAACTACACAACTAACTAAAAATTAAAACAAATCAAATAAAAAAATCTTAACAATATGGCAACATTTGTCGGTGTCCGTCAAAAAAAAAGGAAAGAGAACTTTTAATATTATAATGGCAGAAATAATAAAGTGAATTGCGTTGCCACAAAAAAAAAGAAGAAAAAGAGTCACTATGTCTGTAATATTTTTTCTACTATAGAGGGCGCTGTATAGGATAGGCTATCGGCCAACAGATGGCGCCATAAGTCGCGCTATGGGTTATTTTGTTGTCAAACAAGATCTGCCATAAGTCGCGCTATGGGTTATTTTGTTGTCAAACAAGATCTATGTCATAAAATTAACGCGAGCGAAACCGCGGGGAAAACCTAGTAGCTAATAATAAGGAGAATAACAATAAAAATAATTTATATACCTATATGCCTAAGCAAAAGTAGCGTGACCTACAAATAATACTTCGGTTTGGTTGTAGGTACCTCGATGGTTAGATGAAATGTTCATCGTGAACCAACTGACAAGCCTCCTTGAATACCTACTAGACCTACTCCTTGATGATTATTGATCACAATCGCAATGATCACACACAGTAGCCCCTCACCATCTATTAGTATTAGACGATCAATTTTACGGAAACAATTATTTTATAATTATTTCCTTGTTTCGACATAATAATGGTTCGTATTGTTCAAGTACAATAACGACCTACATTTTAATGACTGCCAATTTTCTTGTTTTTAGCTATTGTCGCCTATTATTATTGCAAATTATTTTACTGGTTCATAGTTAAAATTATTATTTGATTTTATTAAGTATTGTGCAAATATTAAAAAAATATATCTATAAATACATAATATACCTACCTACATAAGTAAATACAATAAATTTTCGTTAAAACCTTTCAGCTCAGAATATCCAATTCTCAGAACTTCCAACGCTTTCAAAATGTCCAATAAATAATATCTTTTTTTATTTTTTTATTTTTTTTTATTTTTTTTTTTAAAAGGAGTTTTGGTCGTATAGACTATGTTACTCCCATGTATGCTATTTACATGTACTAATTAATGAAATCACAACACAATCATTTACAAAGTACGAGCAGCAATTTACACAGTGCCCTCGCTTCAATAGATAGTGGAGAAGATAGCCATGCGTTATAATAACCAACATTTTGTGAAGGCTGGCAAAGTATTTGTTGACGTACTGCTTCGTTACGGATGCATTCGGCCAGGAGATGTTGCACATCGTCAATAACTCCACATTCGGGACAGTTTGGGGTGGCTACTTTGCCCATGAGATGTGCAAACTTTCCTGTCGGAATGTGTCCTGAGCGTAGGCGTAATAAAGCTACAACGACTGGTCTATGTGCATCTGTGATATCAAACCACGGGTACCGAAGAGGCTTGCTCTGAAGAGTTTTGTACCATATACCTTTGGTCTGTGAGCGTTCTGCATTTTGTTCGCACCATTTAATGTAGCAGTCATCTTTTATTTTACTTAAGATATCTGTGAACAGTGGTACACAGGTGTAAGTGACTCCTTCGGTGATTGCTTCTTTAGCTGAGCGGTCAGCCTCCTCGTTACCTATGATACCGATATGAGAAGGAATCCACTGAATGACTACTGATTTATTATGATTCTGGAGATTACACATAGTGTCCAGAATTGAGAAGGCAATCGGGCACCCTCGAAGGGCCGAGGGGATCCGAGCCAGATGCTGAAGGGCACTTTTAGAATCTGATAAGATTACAAAAGAATTTCCCTCTAATGAAGAAATGTAAGACAGCGCCTCTGATATAGCAATAAGTTCACAGTGCATTATTGAAATAGTCGAGTCTAAGCAAAATTTTGCACGAAGATTTAGTTGTGGATCAAAGAATGCTGCTCCTAGTTTATTCCTATTCTTTGAACCATCTGTAAATAGTTTATAGTGTAAATAATATTGGCTATCTAGAAGATTGTAGCAATGTGATATTAATTCTGATGTGCTCATCTGCCTTTTAGCTCTCTATTCACGCCGTCTATTTCATGTTTAATCGTCATTGATATATTTATGTTACTTAGCCATGTGTTTAATGAAAAAAGCCTAGCTGCGCGCTCGAATATAACAATATATCTTTATATGTAATATGAGTTTGTATTAACAAAGGAAGCTTTTTCTGTCTCCAGTATCTACACTGGGCGTCAAAAATAAGTAGTACAGTTTTAAAATTGCATTTACTCTTAAAATATAGAAGTTAGAGTTTTGAAATAAAAGTCATTTTATAGCAAATTTAACAAAGTTTTCTAAAAATAATATTTTATTTAGCATTAGTAAAGTTTTACACTGAAAATTTAGAAAAAACTAAAAAGCTAACCATTTTGAAGGAACTATCAAGCACTTAATTTTTACGTTTTGGGCCTTGTTCCCACTTTGGTAACTTGTGTTGCCGCCTCGGGCTCTGATGACAGCTTGGAGCCGATTTAGCATGCTGAACACTAAGTTTCGGAGGCGGTATTGGGGAAAATTCACCCATTCTTCTATCAGGCCTGCTTTAGAGCCCTGAGGGTGGCGGGGGGTGGTCTGCGTCTTCTGACTAGCCTCTCAACCTCATCCCAGGCGTGTTCAATCGGGTTAAGATCTGGGCTTCTTGATGGCCAAGCCATCAAGCTGATGCCAACGTCCTGAATGTACTTTTGTACGAGGTGAGCGGTGTGTGGCCGGGCGTTATTATGCATTAGTATCGCTCCATCACCCATATTTAATAAATATAGCCCTGCATACTCGTTAAGGATCTCTAATGCATATCTTTCACCAGTCAGAGTGCCATTTTCTATGACCACTAGCTCTGTGCGACCCTCTGAAGAGATGCCAGCCCATACGTGTACAGAGCCTCCGCCGTATAGAACTCTTTCCGAGATGCAACCTTGAATGTATCGCTCACCAGGTCGCCTGTATACTCTCCGCCTTACATCGGACGTGAATAAAGAAAACCGAGACTCATCTGTGAACAAAACTCTTGTCCATTCTTCTTCGCCCCATTGTACGTGTTGACGGGCGTAGCGTAGTCTTGCTACTCAATGCCCTGTCTCAAGTTTGGGGCCATTTGCTGGCCTGTACGACTTCAGGTTGGCTTCAGCAAGTCTTCTCCTCACTGTACTCTCACTAACGTAGTCTCTTCGGGTCTGAAGAAGCTGTTGCTGGACCTCAACTGCATTAAGGTGACGATTTCTTAACACAGTCGAGACAATTAAGCGGTCTTTTCGGGTACGAGTGCACCTGGGTCTGCCATTACTTGGTCTCCTTAGATGGTTTCCAGTCTCTTCGTACCTTTGCTTTACTTGCTGGATCGTTCTTAGAGTTACACACACCGTTCTTGCAGTACGACGCATACTGATGCCTACTTCGAGAAAAGTTATGATTCTTGCACATTCTTCTGGTGAAAGAGGCATGATTAGTAAAGTTTACTCGCTGAAGACACATTTGCTTTTGAATTGCAATTGATTTATCAGCAATAAAGAAAACAATAAAAAACAAAAGTACAAGCCAACATTTTAAAAAAATTGTGTTTTTATTTATTAAGTTTTTTTTCAGTCAATCTTTACAAAATGATATTATGCATGACGTTTTTATTAAATGAAATTAAATTGTCTTTTAACTTTTTTTTATTTCAAAGGTCTAGCTTCTGTAGTTTAGGAGATATTGCAATTTTAAAACTGTACTACTTATTTTTGACGCCCAGTGTATTTCCACTTAAATTACATAATTCGTCTAGAACATTTACAGTTAAGTTACATTTCAAAGATTTCGACCGAAGCCAAAACCTACCTGCCAAGTATTGTCTTCTTAAGACTTAACGGAGGAAGTCCCACCTCACTTTCCATAACATGGATTGGAGTGGTTCTAATAAATCCTCCAATGATTCTCAAAGATTGGTTTTGGATTCGGTCCAGTTTATTTAAATGTGAGTTAGCGCAAGAACCATACACATAACTGCAGTAATCCAATCTGCTACGAATAAGAGCTATATACATTTGTTTTAATTGTTTTGGATGAACCCCCCACTTCGATCCAGCCAGAGCCTTAAATACATTGAGTAGTTTAGAAGTTTTCTCACAAATTTCGTTTATATGTTTTCCCCATTTCAAAGATCTATCCAACCATAAACCTAAATATCTGACGGTGTCTATTTGTTCAATTATGTTATTATCAATCTTAAAATTAATATTAGTTCTATTAAATCCTTTACTAAACAGACATATTTTCGTTTTTCTATAAGATATTTGTAAACCTAATTCAGTAATCAATGTTTTGAAGACTTGTACTGCGATATGAATGTTAACAAGAGAATCAGAGATATTTTTATTACTAGTGTATAAAACAAAGTCATCTGCGTATTGTGAGATAAAAACTTGTGTGATACTTTTGCAGATTTTAGACGTCGCAACATTAAATAATAATGGTGACAATGGATCGCCCTGGGGTATTCCTTGACTAGTGTTTCTAGACAACTGAACACCTTCGTCACTTTTAATACTTAACGACCTGGTATTTAGAAAGTACCACAGATAGTTACACAATGTATGTCCAATTCCAATCCGAAATGGTGGTAGTATATAACGTAGTATATTCTCTTTATACATATATACAAATTGTAAATGACAAGAAAAAGTGCCTGTGAAGGTCTAATTTCTGAAATAAACGATTTCATTTCATTTCATTTCATTTCATTTCATTTCATTTCATTTCATTTCATTTCATTTCATTTCATTTCATTTCATTTCAATCTCATCTAAAATCTTTAATAAGCTGTTAATATTAACGTTATTATAAGCACTATCAATATCGATGAAGCAACCCACGGTTGAGATACCCTTGGTAAAGCCAGTCTGAATACGCGTGATTAATCTAACTAAGTTGTCAGCGCAAGATCTAGTTCTCCTGAAGCCTGTCATCTCCTCAGAAAAACAATTACTTCTCTCCAAATACCATTCAAGTCTACGAGAAATGATTGTGTGAAAACTATAATGATCTTTTTCCACTGATGAGGGGCATATCCCGATAATAAAAATCTATTATATAAACAAACGAGTGCTGACTTACCGATGACCGGTAGATGATAGATCATGGAGTAAGAAATATTGTCGTCACCTTAAGAAGTTCCTGTATAGAAATCTGAGAGGAAAGTTTGAAATTCTCCGATGAAAAGACAGGCCTGGACGTATTAACAAAATCCGGTGTTAAACTAAGTAAGAGTTGTTCCGCTGTATCCGTATCTATGGTTCTTCTAGAAGTTTTGTACCCCTTGAACCATTTCATTTTAGACCACATCTCACTTACGGATGTTTTGTGGCTTATAGAATCGCAGAATTGCTGCCACGATTTATTTTTGGCATCACGTATATATTTTTGGGCTATTCTGGTTTTATTTTGTAAATTTTCATGGTTTTGTGGTGTCGGATTTCTTCTAAAATGCGAAAGCGCAAGTCTTCTCTCTGCAACTACTTTAAATAATTCCTGATTCCAATAGGGTTTCGGTTTGAATTTTTCTTGGCGTATAGGATTATCACATGCTAAGATATGAGGAATATATTCGTTGGCTGCATTGTTAATTATGTTTATGTACTCATCGTATGCGGATTGAGGGTCATCAGGTATTGTCCAGATAGATATAGTTTGTTCTACTTTCTGTTCATACCCTGTCCAATCTGCCTTTCTGAAGTTCCTCCTCTTGTTGTTAGGATTGTGACACCTATTAATTTCTGTGCTTATCTTCAATGCCAGGTGATCACTTCCCAAGTTTTCATTCATGGCTTTCCATCTTAGACTAACTGCGATATCTACAGATGCAAATGTTAAATCTGGCGATGTCTTCTGCATAATACCATTAACCAATTTAACTCGCGTAGGTGATCCATCGTTGAGCGTAATAAATCCGTTTTCCAAGGCTGAATCAAAAATTTGTGTACCTCTTGTATCAGTTCTACTTACCAATTAGAGTGGTGGGCATTCATATCCCCAGCTATAATAGATTTGTTTTGCAAATATGAGAAGATTTGATCCCAATCTCTTTTATCTGTCCGAACTGAAGACGGACAGTAAATATTAAGAATATTTTTGATAAACTCGCAATTTAGTAATTTGATGTTCATTATTTAGATTAAATTATTTGAGATGTTGATAGGCGCCAACTGTGCTTTGATTGACCTGTGTGTAAAGATGGCGATTCCTCCGTATCCGTCGTCACGATCTTTTCGGAAAATGTCATATCCATTTATTCTAAAACTACTATCTGGGTCAAGCCAAGTCTCACTGACAATAGCAATATGGATTTTTTCCTGACTTAATATCAGTTCAAATTCAGCAGCTTTTGGCCGGATACTCTGTGCGTTCCATTGAAGTATATTTATGGTTGTTAAATCCATGATTTTATTGTTTCAAGCAAAGGCAGATCCAACATAAACCCCCACGTTGAAGATAATATCCATTCTAAAATGATTGTAATGCCGTATTTTATTTTTTCCTCCCAATTTGATTTTTGGTCTAGAACTTTGGCTTTCAGTTTTTTCAATAATTCCTTCCATGAAGTTGATCTTTTGAAATCTTTTTGCTTATCTTCACGCTTTTTATTCGTGTTATTTAGTTCTTCTTCTTCTGATGAAATATTGCCCCAGTCTACGCTTATGTTGTCTATTTGTGAGTCTTTCGGTGTATATATACTTTTTTTCTTATTATTTTTCTGTTTCATAATTTTTGACTTTGTTTTCTCCGCATATGAACATCCAGGTATCGGCACATTTGTAATAGAATCGGATTCGTCAAATCTTTCTTCATTTTCTTTCTCTATATTGGTTTTTGACATGTGTTGGATTTTATCCAATTCCGGGTATGATTCGAATGCCAGTCTTGATGGTGATTGAGGAGGGACATAAAGGGTCAACGCTTTTTTGTAAGAACAATTGAATTCTGCCATCAGTTCACGAATCCGTTTTTCTTTAATGTATATATGGCATATTCTAGCAAGTGCCATATGTTTCCCAGAACAGTTATTGCATTTGTATTTGGTAGTCTCACAATTAGCGTGATTACTGCCACATTTAGGACACACGACTTTACTTGATGGACACATCCTTACATTATGCCCAAAACGCCAACAACGGGAACACTGTGTGACAGGGTATATAATATGGGTTTATTACGACCCTAGTATCAAAAACTTTAACATATGCTGGCAGCGACGATCCTTTGAAGCATAGCCTTACTGTTTCACATGGTTCACGTTTACCGCTAACTGTATTACGACGCGTCAATCTCTTTACTCCTTTTTTTGTAAATAAATATAAATAAATATTCTTGGACGAATCACACAATCGCCATCTAGTCCCAAACTAAGCAACTAAGCTTGTACAATGGGTACTAGATTGCTGTTATAATATACTTTATAAACTTTTTTTTTTGTAAATAAATACTTATTATACATAGAAAACAGACCAGAGGCAAACAGACATGTTCATGCACACAAATGTTTGCCCTGCACAGGATTCTAGCCACTCGACCATCGCACCTATGTATTTGTTAATAAATATGGTGTCGTGGAGTGAGTATCCCTTATCACAACTCTTGGGCTTACTTTTGGGGCTAGCTCAATCTGTGTGATATATATATATAAAAAGAAACTCAAACCGTTTGCCTTTCCTACCTATCGTCATCCACATTTCACTGTTATCCATCTCACGATTCCGTTTAGGCGGACGGACTGAGATATTAGGTATAAAGTCTTGTGTCATTTCTCTATTCGTATCTTTACATTGATCGACTATATTACTATTATTCATCTCTTCTAACTCCGCAATCATATTTACATGTTCACTACTACACATTTTTAAACAACATTATATTGCAATCAGCAATACGCGTTGATAGGCGAGGCAACGGAAACCGGTTATAGGATCGAGCGGCGCAAGTAAATACAATAAATTTTCGTTAAAACCTTTCAGCTCAGAATATCCAATTCTCAGAACTTCCAACGCTTTCATAATTTCCAATAAATAATATCTTGTAAAATTCTTATTAATCTTTTAATAATTCTTATTATTTATTTAAATTTTACAAATAATTTTAAAAATCTGCATTTTAATTTAAATATTTTTATTAAAGCGCCATCTATTATCACTATTTTGAACTTAAGAGCACGAAAGGAAAAAGGTACCGCTACTGAACAATAGATGTCGCGACCAATTGGATAAATTGTTTACAATAAACTCGATAGATGACGTACTAATTCGCATAGACAAACCTAGATAAAAATTAAGATAGGTAAGGACCATATTATGTACTTACCCAATATAGCTCTCAAATGTCCTTCTAGGGTTTGAAGTATGGTCATTTTCACTTCCTTGACAGTTTTGCCAAGGAATTGTTCGCAGGCGGTGGTCAAAAGTTCGTCTTCGTTCATAATTTTACACTGCGCCACTCCAGTTACGGTAAGCGGGACTCCTTGGGCCGTCTCTACGTTCTCACACATCGGGTTCAATGTCATAACCTGGAAAGTACATATTAAATTCATTAGTAT
This sequence comes from Endotricha flammealis, assembly GCA_905163395.2. Classification (NCBI taxonomy): domain Eukaryota; kingdom Metazoa; phylum Arthropoda; class Insecta; order Lepidoptera; family Pyralidae; genus Endotricha; species Endotricha flammealis. The sequence goes on from LR990873.1 coordinate 4,707,170, forward strand.
TAAAGAACGATATAAAAATAAAATAATTCTCTATCACATAGTGCTGTTTCCCGCCTTTTACTCTTTTGTGGTTCTTTCTTTATCAATGCTCATTCATATAATTAACCATACTGTATTATTTAGATGTGCATGTGGTATGTCACATTGCTGTTTCAATTCAAAACTACCACAAATAAAATATGCTAAATCAATGGGTGATTTTAAAAAAAAAGATTACTTATGGGATAGGTTTTTTTAAGCTATTGCATAGCTTTTAACGCGGCCTTTGAGCGCGGCGACCAAATCAAGAAATTCCGTAACGAAAATAAAACCTAATACCCACTCCGCTCGGCGTTGAAAGCCGTGCTTCGTCTAACGTCGTTTCAGTTCGGCAGACTTCGGCACGGTGTTTGTGTGCGTGCGACTAGGCGTATGCGTGTAGACTAGCTGCTCATAACTGATTCTATCTCTTTTAGACACACGATGCTAGGTGATACAGCGTGCTTTTAGGCCGCGTCCATGAGTGATTTCAAGCCCGCGACTATGCAATAGCTTTACCGCGGCAGTCCCCGAGTGCCACACGTTTTTATAATTTTCTTTGTGGTACTTTATAATTGAAGCAGCGATATGTATAAAGCAGACCAGGACCAGCTGCTGACATGATCTAGACCTCGAATCCACAGTCATACCCAGTTAGAGAGGAAGAATTAAATAATAAAAACTAATATAAAGTTACCTCAAGGGAGATCCTTTGCACGTCTGTGACAAGCCACCAAGCCCACGCCCAGCCACCCACGATGGTTCGTTTCTGCATCGAGCCGCAGCATCCACCTGCAAAGAAAATAAAATGGTATTAATATCGCGTTAATTCACGGTTTATTATTAGTTTATAAGAATGAATCATCGAAATAACAAGAATCTGAGGATGGAAGAAGATTCCACCGTAAATGGAAGGGCGTATCAAACATTATGGGGAGGAAAATTACCAACTCTGCCACCGGGCTGTCCAAGTTTAGCTTAACTCTGCGTCGATTCAAACTTCAGCTCATGTCAATGCTGTGGACTTCATGTTGCTCAGATGATGATTTTATGGTAGTTCAATCACAGATTACTAAATAGTTTCAGTATATTCCTAGCCACACAATTTTACCTTAAAGGGTTCTAGAAACGAGTTTATGCTTAACTATAGTAGTCTCATAACAACTTTTACTTTTGATTTAACTATAATAAAGAGATATTAAATTCCTTTCTATGAATTCCACAATGGCGGCAAGGAAACGTTAGTCGCGTGATTATTATCTTTATGGCCATTTTTAATTGAGTTTTAAATCATTTTTAACGCACAAGACGGTAAAGGAACAGTAAAATTATTTTAAGTTTTCCTTGTATTTAAAGTTAGGGTTGGAAATCGACAATTGGATCTGAGATTTAAAACAGTATTGACAAGAAGATTTGGTAGGGTATGAGATCAATCACTGTCTACGCTCGTTTTTGCAATTCTCTAACTTTATGTTTTAAACCGTTCCTTGACCAGTCAAGGTTTAACTAAAACCTGTTTGGACTCTGTCGTTATTTAAGGAGAATTAATCCAAATAACCGTTTGAGGTGTGTCTATGTTTAGACCATAATAATATCTCGCAAGTTTCAATATATTATGAGCCTTTGACATGTTTATGTGAAATAGTTTTTGAGTTATGAGCGAGTCAAAGTCAAAATTGGCTCCAAATTGTTCGTGTTCGCCGGTTATGTTGAACTTGACTTGACACACTACCGCGTATCTAGATTAGAGTACCAAAGAAGAAGAAGAAGAAGTGTCTTTTCTGTCCACACACAATATTTGGGTTTGCTTTCCACTAATTATCTCGAATACCTATTAAGTGATCTCACTAATTTACATGATTATGGAAAACTGCGGTTTGTCATCTTTATGTTGAATCATGCATTTCATTTTCATCTTTTCTAAGTAAAGAAAGTATAGTTCGTTAGCGCTTAGAATGTAGTTATTTCGCTTAAACCATGTCAGATTGTCAAAAACCATAATTTAATAGTTATTTTAATTTTCGAAGTTTCATATTTTATAACCGAACCACACAACGCCATCTAGTGCCAAACTAAGCAAAACTTGAAGTTTGGTATTTTTTTTAATCAACATTATTGACTTTGATTGTCAGAAAAGTGAACAATTGACCATACTCATAATAAAATCTAATATAAATCTAAAACAAGCGAGACAGAGCTTGGGATTGAGGCTTAATTTTAATGACAATAAACAAGTCTATCAAGTCGGGGCACGATGAAACGAAATCCGAAAATACCTACGCTGACGTTTCGTTGAATTCTGACCAGTTTTGAACTTTATTCTAACTCATCATATCATCCCACTGCTTGAATACGAGTCTCCCTTCAATCGAAGGTGATTAGATCGTACTCTGCCACGCTGCTCCAATGCGGACTGGCAGAGGCCTGCTTACCGACTGTCATCCATCGATAACAGCCGGGACCGACACGGCTTAACGTGCCCTCCGTCTGAAGTACGGAGAAGCTCGAGATAACGAAACCCATCCAAACGCTGACTAGGGTCGACGTCGCTTGACTTGCGTGTTCATAAAGTGCGACACACAGCGACGCCATCGAGCTCCTCCTTATTCTAACTAGTAATGTCTTTATTGACTACTAGCTGCCCGGCCCGGCTTCGCCCGGGTACTGTTTCGTTTTTTTTTCAATCTTTCTGAGAGATTTTCTTAATATTTTTTTCCGTAAGAACCTTGTACAGAGTATTAGAAAACTACAAAAAAAAAAAACAGCCAAATCGGTCAAGCCGTTTTCATGTTATGTCGTGACAACGGAAAACGGGTTTCATTTTTATATATATAGATTACGTGTTTCGTTGGTTCGTATGGACACTATCATGGCTGCCCCGCTGATGACTGTCCGTCGTATGCCAATGCCTCATTAGTATGTATCAAAAACTCTTTAGAGTTGCGAAAAGATTTATGTTCGAAGTACACTACTTGTCTTTAAAACGAAAGACTTGTGAATCAGATCACGTGTAGGGCCATTATTTCCGGACATTCTTATATAGGTTCCGTGACGTAATAACTTTCACTACGTTGTTTCGGGTAAAGTGTTTTACTAGTATAGGAGAACTAGTGACAAGCAAGTAGTGTGGTTTTATAGTAAGTCCCTCAATCTACTAGCTACCAATTCAGACTACTACCATTGTGCTACTACAAACTATATACGTATCACATCAACCCATAAACCCACTGCAGAGATACGATTCTCCTTCTAATCAAATACAACGCTATCCGATTCAGTTTCCTTAAATACTAGCTTCGGGTCAAAATAAGTCTGCCTGGCGTTTGTATAGGATTTTTTTTTGTATTTCCCTCGCAATTTTTCCATATTTTCTCACCCTTTAAACCTTTCCTGAACTAACAAGTATTACAAGATCAAAATTAGCCAAATGCTTAGCAAATCTCATATTGTATTTTGTAAATACAAAGTTATATAACGATACTTACATCATTAGCATAAAAATATCAGTTGCCAGGGTAGGGAACTGAGATTTTTGAGCTAATGATTTCATGAAATACACTATTTCTTGATTGTATCAAAAATACTTACTACTATTTCGTGAATCACTGTATCGCGCATGAATGAGCATTCACGCATGTTACAGTGATTCACAATATTATGGGAAATTCCCACATTAAGTAAAAGAATTTCGGTGTTATAGTAACTTTCACTTAAGGAAGGATAAATAAAAAATTAAATTAATTTGTTTTCTCTAATTTTCACAATAAACATAAGCTAGGAGTAAACCAATGCCAGTAATTATTTAGTTGACAGTTTTGTGATTGCTATGGCTAAACATAAGCAATACCTAGAAATTTTTTTGATATGCTGGCCAGAAAGAATAAAGACAAGTTCCATAGTTAAATGTTTAGTCAGATAAATTAATTTAATAAATTATACAGTGCTAATTTGTCCCATCGATAGCTAATGGGTACCAGATAACTTTGACAATGACAGCAACAGATTTAATTAAAATAATTTGTTAGATTCAAGTACCTTTTGACAGAGAAACTGTCGTGTTTGGAAATGTAAATCGTGATAGTAATCCATATAGTGAATGTAAAAAGAAAACTTTCACGCCTAAGTAGGCTTGTTACCGAGTAATAGGTAGTAGACATACTTATAATATTTTTCTTTTATGAAAACATATGAAATGTCATAACACACATTGCAATCTGCAAGCAAGCAAAACGTAGTACGGAACACTGTGCGCGGCCGGACAGCCGGACACGCGCTTGGCCAGAGTTTCCTTTTATGTTATAAGTGTTATAACCAACTGTACTACAAAGTATTCTAGTCGGCGTATGTCGAATACCACCTTTAGAATAGCTCCCACCACAAAATGCCAATGGCCTACGTGAGGACTCACTCTTGAGTACTCGAAGAAAGTGCCCGTTACCATCGACCATTCACGACATCTCGACTGTACAAGATTGTTTTCAAGTTATTGTTTTTTGTGTTGTTTGTGAAAGTGTTTTGTGTTTATTATGTTTTGTTTTGTTTTTGAAAATATCAGTTGAAGGTAAGAACTGTTCCATTTGATAAGTTGTTTAGTTTCTGTGAATCGGTTATTTTCGATACTAAGTTTAAAGTAGAATTTATGATGTTTACATTGTGTCTGTCTACACATTGTTTTTGGCGGACAAGGCGGCAGTGAGTAAGGCTATCATTAAATAAATAAATAAATAAATGTATAGGGACAATTCATACAGATTGAGCTAGCCCCAAAGTAAGTTCGAAACTTGTGTTATGGGATACTAACTCAACGATAATATATTTTATAACAAATACATACATAGATAAACATCCAAGACCCGAGGCCAATCAGGCCAATCATTGTTTATATTATAAACTAGTTATAAAGAAATAATTATTTAGCGATGAAAATCCTTTTTGTACATTGTGTATTAACTTACCCGCGTACACGTCAGTAGAGTACCGACATTATGTGTGACATATTATGTATAATGACCCCTCATAACATTCTTCAAGGTTCAACCTGATTCTTAACGTAGTACGGTACATAAATTCGGCATAGTTTCATGCATAAACATTTTCGTAACATAAATCTCGTGTTAATCTCAATAGCTGTCTCACACAAAATAGGAAATGAGCGGGATAGAAATTGATATCGACATGAGATTTGAATGATTTTTGTTACGAGCATAGAGCCTCTGAGATAGAGGGAGCTGGGGCCCAAGTTTGCTATTTTAATTAAGCGACCAACTATTGCCATTCCATCACCACCAGCCTATTGTCTTTATATTTCCATAGTGCCAAATTTGGTGTTCTGCTAAAAGTTAACTAGTATCTCAATGTATTGACAATAGAGTGTCAGTGGAATATGAACGGAATGGTCGACAGTTAAAATCTACCATGCACTACTATTTATTGCAAGAATTGTATGCACAAAGAAAAAAATATAAATTTAATAAAAACGTAAAAAAGCTGTATATGAGCGACCAGCCGGCACTCGGATAAGCCCTGCGCGGCTTTTGTGGTGCGGCATATTTGTTATTATATTTTCTGTTTTTACCTTGAATAAATGTTTAAAAAAAAAAAAGTTAAATCGCTTTTATGTGAAAGATACTACCGAAAAAATCAATAGTAGTTCAATAGTGTGTCAATGGAATGGCCTCGGACTTGCACAAATATGGGAATACCAAATGTCAAAAACTATTCAAGTGACACACTATCGACACTCTATTTGTGCATTTGTAATTAGCAGACTTGGGCCCCTGAGAGACTGCCTCGGAGGAGGCTCGGCTATTAAAGTAAACATTGTCGTCGTCGTCGTTTTTCACCAGTCGTTTATTAATTTATTTACTTTAATTAAACAGTTTACAAATTACACTGTTTATGTTCCACAGTTGGTGAAACACCTCTCCTCTCTTTCGCCCCCTATCTCTCTTTGTTTCAACTTCAAGTTGCTTTCAATCAGTTCGTCTGTTGTTTCTTGGTCGTCTAGATAATGAAAATATTGACTATTTATTATGAGACAACTTTCTAATCACAAAATGATAACATATAAATAATTCCACGTGTACGAATAATAACGTTTATTATATAACAATTTCACCGGAACTTAAGCATAGAGTTACACTAGTGCTTGAGTTAGTAAATCGTTCCACTTGAGCGAAACGAACACTTTCTCCCAAAAACGAATCACTGTGAAATTAATGGTATTATAATCAGGGTGCGGTCACAGCCAACTATCATAAACTGCTATAAATAAAGACGCTGAGTTACACAAAAATATTCTAAAGTTGAAAAGTTGAACATATTCTTCTAACTGTAGTTGAACAATAGTGTGGGAAGCAGTGATCTGTTTCATAAAATATATAAAATCTCATTGGTGGGAAGCCTGAAGCCTGTAGCACAGTTTTAACTAACACAGAGCTTCAGAGCTGTTAACTAAATTGTAACAAGTGCATTTTTGAATAAAGTATTATTATTATTATTGACGACCTCCGTGGCCTAATGGTTACCACGCCAGACCGCCACCCAGGAGTTCCTGGGTTCGAATCCCGGTCGGGCCATGATGAAAAACGAACTTTTTCCGATTGGCCTCGGGTCTTGGATGTTTATCTATATATGTATTTGTTATAAAATATATTATCGTTGAGTTAGTATCCGATAACACAAGTTTCGAACTTACTTTGGGGCTAGCTCAATCTGTGTGATTTGTCCCTATATATTTATTTATTATTTATTTATTTATATTTGTATTTTTAGGGGTGAGATGCGACCCTATTGTTGCTGCGGATGTGCCATTCTTGTATTTAATTAAGCACCTACCTATTGTAAGTTAGTGTTATGTGTAAATTGTAATGTCCGTGACAAATGAATAAATGTTTTTATCTATCTATTTATTTACAACACATTTTGTATGCCTATAAGGCTGATCACAGCTTGTTCTAAAATAATGTAATTGTAACATCTAATTACCTGTGGATCATAAATGAATTATTTGATTTGAACACATTTTATGGATGTCGCTGATAAATCAAAGAAAATAAAAAGATAGTTTGAAACTTAACGTGGAATTAAGATTGAAATGCATATCTGAAACTGGCTGAAAGTCTGTAGATTGCAGTTTAATCTATAATAATATTATAAAGAGTAAAGATTTGATTGTTTGTTTGTTTGCATTGAATAGGCTCCGAAACTACAGGACCGATTTCAAAAATTCTTTCACCAGTAGAAAGCTACACTATCAAGGAGTGACATAGGCTTTAACTTTTCCCGAAATTCAATGTATTTCCCACAGGAACGGGTCCGGAACCTCGGGCAAAAAAGCTAATGAAAAATAATCCAAGAACAAGTTTTTTTTAATGGACATTTATTTATAGCCGTTCCAGTCTTATGTTACTACACCGGGCGTAGGGCGACTTTATGGGAGGAAAGTCGAAGGGGTCCTAGAGGGGGTAGAACAAGTGAAGTAGTTAGTACCTACCTACAGAGGTTTGTTCTGTCTGCCGAATTTCGCGTCAGTATGCAATCTCAGGTGCCGAATGAGAAGAACGCGGGTTCTCCACACAATTTAAATATTATTGATTCAATTAATATCAATTATCATAGATAAAATGTCTTTTCAACCAAGGATGTAGGTCAAAAAATGTCTTGACGGCCTTGCCTGGTCTGGTGGCTCTACATTTTTGGTTCACTGGTACACATAATTTGGTTCACTGGTATTCCAGTAGCAAGTTTTTTTTTTTTTTAATCAGTGACTGCATAAAAAATGGTGATTCACACCAGATTATATCTGTGACTGTGTGACACCAGAGTAAAATGTATTACAAAATCTAAAAGCAGTCAAAAGGTTAAAATTAGTAAAAGTACAATGGTTTTTGAATGTTTTGTTAAATTTTCATAACGAATGGGAAGACGTTGACACAATGGTATTTCTAAAAACTGTGTCACAAAAGGAGGCAAACCGTTACAGGCAACTACACGACACAACTGCATGAGTACAAAGATCCGTTTACATTGTGTCTGTGTGCCGAATTTTGCGTTTTCGCTTATTTATGAAATCAACATTATTGGCGTCAAAAAATCTATTTTTTAAATCATTTTTCTATTTTGTTTATAATTAATTATGAAATCAACATTATTGGCGTCAAATATTTTTTGTTTATAATTAATTATATGATTATAATTGCCCCGTCCTGCTTCCTACTTCCTTCCTTCCTTTATAAGTTTCATCCTTCACTTCAACTCAGATTACAAGTGCTCAACGCGCGTTTTGATAACGCGTGTTTACAACTACATACATTTTATTCATGCCGTACACAATACTAACGCGCATTTTAATAAAGCACGCGTAATAAAATGTATGTAAGTAGTTGTAAACGCGCGTTATCAAAACGCGCGATGAGCGCTTGTCATCTGAACTTGATTCTATGATCGTGGATATCTGTCAGCGGTGATTGCTTATATCATACATATTATTATGGTCCGATAGCACGTTTGCCTCCTCAGTCATAAAAGTTGGTATGACTTTAAAGTCAAGAACATAACAAAATATAGACGCTCTTAAGTGAGTGTAAAATTACAGACAATGATGTTGTAACTGTCTATTCAGTTTTTATTATTTAGATTCAGTTTGAGTGACAAACGCGTGACAAACGCGAGACAGAAATCACTATATTTTTAACTTTTTTGAATGAATGTTATGAATGAAGTTTTTGAATGAGACCAAATTACAAAGAATAGAGAAAAAAGATAAACTTCCTTTTATTAATGTTTTGCATCTTTGCATCTTCTGTATGTAACAAAATTGTTGTGTTTGAAATGTTTGAATGAATAGATTTTCTAACCTAAAAACTGTTTTTAATTGTCCAGCTTTGCCATAGTCGAGGGCATGTAAACGGACTACAAATGTGGCGTGGTACCGCTCGCGTCAAATAACGGTATGCTTTTCCTGTTCCTGACCATCCGTAAAATCAACTCTTAGTTTCTTTAAACCAGTTTTTGATAACTAGTTCAACTTCATATGACACGATCTTTATGGCTAGCTGTTACCCGCGGCTTCGCGTGGTCCAGAGGATCAGACGAATAATAATGAAATTTATTTTTACCTTGGGAATAAGATGTTTTTCCGGGATAAAAGTAGCGTATGTCACTTTCCAGACCTTAACCTATCCCCAAAAAATCATGTCAATCTGATTACCTACTTTCGACGTGAAAGAAGAACAAACAATCAAACATTCGCATAATAAAATTTATAATATTAGTATTGTTATGTAAATATTCATTAAAGGCAATGCACCTCGCCCCTGATAAGAAATAAGGACCAAAAGCAAGGCGTGGTTTAAATCCAAAATTATTGTTTCCAAAATGATAAACGTGTCCAAATATTTTATCACCTACTCGGCGTTGAAGGAAAATGCCGCTACTTGCTCATAAGTTGTCTTAATTTGGCACTAGATGGCGTTGATTTCAAACGTAAATTAAAGAAAATATATTGATCATTTTTTATATATTTACAGGTCGAGATGAGCTCCATTGTGAATGTAGCTGCAGATGTGATATCGGGGTCCGCGATCGCCGCCGCAGGTACGCAGGTAATTACAATTACTAATGTAATGAATTCACTTAATGAAGCTGGGTGGCCTGTTAATTCACTGCATCAATAGACCACCTAAGTTCAGTAAAATTTACAAAAAATTTAAAATTAATTGCCCTGGGGAGTCAAAACGTAGATGGTGGTTACAACAAAGTGACATCAGTTAGTAAATTAATATTGACTAGTTAACTATCTAATAACTTAAAGTTTTTGAAAAGGTGTGCAAATAGTTTCATACTATTAAACGAGAATGGTCACGCCTCATAGAAAAAAACCCAGGCCTGATGGAAACAAGACATATCTCACATTTGGACAAGCCTACCACAAACTTGAACCACCATGTTATACAATATAGGCGTAGTTAACAATAAGCAATAAACTTGTAGACATCTTAGAAAACTTACAACTCTGGGTACCCACAAGGAGCCGTTGACTAAGACGATATAAAAATAATTTTACAACGATTGTGGGAACGAATCTACTACACACCGGTAGAGCAACCAAGCCTGATATTCCATTAATAAATTCCAGGTGGCATGGTTCATACCTATGCTGGTGGCGGCCATCGCGTACTATCAGTACGACCAGACGGACCCAGAGGGAAGACCAGCGGACATACAAGAGGCAGAATTGCTGACAGAATATGACTTCATTGTTATAGGAGCTGGTTCTGCTGGTCAGTGAGTAAATAATTAAATAATTATTAAAGAGAATGTCTTAATATGGAAAGGGAATTTGTTTGTTTGACGACCTCCGTGGCGTAATGGTTACCACGCCAGACCGCCACCCAGGAGGTCCCGGGTTCGATCCTCGGTCGGGTCATGACGAAAAACGAACTTTTTCTGATTGGCCTCGGGTCTTGGATGTTTAACTATATATGTATTTGTTATAAAATATAATATCGTTGAGTTAGTATCCCATAACACAAGTTTCGAACTTACTTTGGGGCTAGCTCAATCTGTATGAATTGTCCCTATATATTTTATTATTTATTTGTTAAAAAAGTACTTTTATAATTTTCAGGTGCAGTGGTTGCGAACCGATTAACAGAAATAGGTCATTGGAAAGTGTTGCTGTTAGAAGCTGGCGGGGATGAGACTGAGATATCGGATGTCCCGCTCCTTGCAGGCTATCTGCAACTCAGCAAACTAGACTGGAAATACAAGACAGAGCCTTCTGGGACTAGTTGTTTAGGTAAGCTCAAGGAAAATATACAACATTCTACTGGGTAATCCAAATATTATAAGTAAAGAAAATAATCAGCCTGTACACTACTGTACAGTCAACAAAGGAAAGGGTAGACCCGGGCCGTAAATATAATAAAAGATTTTTAAATATTTCGTAAATGGATTTTTCAGAAAATTTGTGTATTTTTTAGAAGATTTACTAGAAAATTTCTAGTAAATCCATTCACGCCATATTTAGAAACCTTTTCTTTGTTGACTGTACAATGAGTGAGTCCATCTGTGCTTGTAGAAAATTAAAAACACGGACCTAATATGATGCACGATCGAACTGATGTTGTTATGAGGATTACAATTTTTATACAAATATCATTATAAGATGTGCATTGATTAGGCAACTACTTTTATGTACAAAACGAACAATAATCTTGATATGTAGATAAGAGTAATTAATTTGAATTATTTAAATTTTCAGCAATGGAAGGAGGCCGTTGTAACTGGCCACGCGGCAAAGTCCTCGGCGGCAGCTCGGTTCTCAACTACATGTTATATTTAAGAGGAAACAAAAAAGACTACGACATTTGGGAGTCAATGGGCAATAAAGGATGGAGTTATGATGACGTGCTTTACTATTTCAAAAAGTCTGAAGATAACCAAAATCCTTATTTAGCACAAACACCGTACCATAGTACAGGAGGATATTTAACGATAGCTGAAGCACCTTACCATACGCCTTTGGTATCAAGTTTCATTGAGGCTGGTTTAGAATTAGGATACACGAATAGAGATATAAATGGTGAAAACCAAACAGGGTTCATGGTAGCCCAAGGAACACTTCGAAGAGGTCGTCGATGTTCAACATCAAAAGCATTCCTAAGATCCGTTAAAGATCGAAAAAACTTACATATAGCTATGCACAGTCACGTAACAAAAGTGCTTATAGATCCAAGAACAAAAATAGCTTTTGGAGTGGAATTCATTCGCAACAAAATGATACACAGAATCCGGGCAAGGAAAGAAGTAATATTATCCGCGGGAACAATAAACTCAGCACAGCTTTTGATGTTATCTGGAATAGGACCTACCGAGGAGTTAGTAAAACACAGAATACCAGTAATAAAGAATTTAAAAGTGGGACAAAATTTGCAAGATCATATTGGTTTAGGTGGATTGGCTTTTATGGTTAACAAACATATATCTATAGTTGAACATAGACTCCATACAGTGAGTACGTTAATGGAGTATGCAGTTATGGGGGAAGGACCTTTGACTATAATGGGAGGAGTCGAAGGTTTAGCCTTTGTTAATACAAAATACATGAACGCCTCCGATGATTTCCCCGACATTGAATTTCATTTCATATCTGGTTCAACAAATTCTGATGGAGGTGAACAGTTGCGTAAAGTGCATGGACTATCTGAACAGTTTTACGACGCTGTGTTCAGACCTATCAACAATATGGATGTGTGGAGTATCATTCCGATGTTGCTTCGTCCAAAGAGTCGCGGATATATTCAACTAAGAAGCGCCAACCCTTACGATTATCCATACATTTATCCAAATTATTTGTCAGACGAATTGGACGTGAAGACCTTGGTTGAAGGGGTAAAGATAGCGATAGCGGTTTCTAGAACGAAAGCGTTTCAAAGACATGGTTCAGCATTGAATAAACACGTTTTTCCAGCCTGTGTTAGTTTACCTAGATATTCGGATGCGTATTGGGAATGCATGATAAGACAATACACCGCTACAATATACCATCCAGTGGGAACTGCAAAAATGGGACCTTATTGGGATCCTGACGCTGTAGTCGATCCTGAATTGAGAGTTTACGGTGTCAAAGGCCTAAGGGTGATCGACGGCAGTATTATGCCTAATTTGGTTAGCGGGAATACAAATGCTCCAATAATAATGATTGGCGAAAAAGGCAGTGATATGATCAAAGAGTTTTGGCTGAAACGAAGAATGTCTAGGTATTACGCTTGAAACGTACAAAGAAACAGTATTTATCAGTATTACTTTGTAAATAGTTTATTTATTTATAACTTTATTTATTGTAATAAGTGCTATTTATTTTAATTGACCACGAGAAGGAGGACGCAGTATCAGACGGCCACCAATAGTTGACGTCCTGATTTTTGATTAAGGTAACGGGGAGCCATTGGGTACAGATCTCTCAGAAAGTCACTGTGGAGGTCTTTGAGGAGTCCTATGTTCAGCAGACATTAACAGGGTTATCGATGATGAAGTCCAGTGTTTCACTTAATTGCAATTTGATTTCCTAATCAATAGAATCTCAATATTGTAATGCTACATTTAATGTAAAAATGTGTAAATATAACATTAATTTTAAAAAAATGTATTGGTGTATTACTCGCTAGCTGATGCTAGTGATTTTACTCACAAAATCCAGTTGTTTCCGTTCCCGGTATAATATACGAAATAAAAACTTCTACTCTCACAGCGCAAAACAGCAATGCGTTTCGTTCGGTGAGTGAGAGATCCAGAAAGCCAACTCTCCGTCTCCGTCTCCTTTTTCCTTATCCCTTCTCTCCTACCAATGCATTAGTGGCATCACTGATTACTGATGTTTAAAGGCGTAGCAAATTGCATCAGATCTACCCGCTTGCTTGTTTGCCTATGGTATGCCATTAAAAAAACATGGCTTCAATAAAATTAACTTACATAGAATCATCAAAGATCCAGTCGGCCATAAATTATGTGCCGGAGAGGGCACTCTATGTAGGTAGGTACTTTTCTATCGAATATATGTATGTAGAAATTTAATTTATATCTAATAGTGTCGGAAATTAATAAAAATGTGAGGTGAGCAAAACTATATTAGTAACATGCATGCAAAATGAGGTCCAGTTTAAGTCAAATTAGTACAGGCCACCAATGAAAGAGGTGACCAGGGTAGAGTACTAAGAACAAAGATTTTTAAACTAATAATATGTAAGCATCGTAATCATTATATCAACCCATAATCATACCACCCACTGCAGGGATACGGGTCTCCCTTCAATCGAAGGTGATTAGAGCGTACTCTGCCACGCTGCTCCATTGCGGATTGGTGTTTTTTCAGACCATCGACAACAGCGGGACCGACGGCTTAACGTTCCCTCCGAAACACGGAAAGATAACGAAACCCATCCAAACACTGGCTAGGGTTGAAGTTGCTTAACTTGCGTGTTCATATTAGAGTGCGACACACAGCGACGCCATCGAGCTCCTCACGCGTCCGTACGTAATGAAACTTGGTAATTACAATACAATATGAATACTATTTCACTCAAAATTTGAGTAAATCTTTTCATGCAATATTTAAAAAACTAGAATCACATTTACGACCCTCTTTCATTCGCTGTACTGTGACTGTGTGACTGTACAATCAGCGGCAAAAATATGTTGTCACTTAAGTACATTGTCTTGTCACTACAACTTATTTGACATGTCCACTCAGAAGTCTTCAGTAATTAAAAAATAAACAAAAATGACAAGGTACTAAAATGATAAATTTATGCCGCTGGCTGTACTTGTAAATTTGATAAAGTAAAGTATTATTATGACAAAATATGTAATAATATTCTTGTGTGAATAAAATACATTATAAGATAATTAATATGAATGAATAACCAAACGATATTGCTGACACGAACTTTTGCAACGTAAGTATCAAAGAGTAATGAAATATTCAGTAACTACTTATACATTACAGTTTGATTGACGTTATGAATTCATGAAAAAAAAAGTCCAGATTAAAAAAAAAACTACCTATACTAATATTACAAAGAGGAAAGATTTGTATTTTTATACCACACAGGTGGCAGACAAGCATACGGTCGGCCTGATGGTAAGCCGTCACCGTAGCCTATAGACGCTTGCAATACCGGGGGTATCACTCACGCGCTGCCAACCCTCCCAACCCCCCTAAGTGGAGCTCTGGAGACCTTACTCACCGTAGGAACACAACATGGACGAGACCAAGAAATTTTTGTTTGTAACGAATAAACTCGAAAAGTACTAGATCGATTTCAAAAATTCTTTCACCATTGGGAAGGTAAATTACCCCAGGGTAACATAGGCTATATTTTTTTTTAAATAGGCATCCTTCCTAAAACCCGTGTGAAGCTGGTGCTGGGTGCTAGTGTAGGATATTGTGCTTGTACAAATAGATGTTTTTGAAATTACAACAGAGAAGCGTACATTAAAATTGTCTTTTCGAACATTACCTATGTTTAAAATTATACTGTTTTAATAGCAGCAGTTAAAACATAATTACTGTGACATTATTTTGACATCACTAATGAAGTGATACAAAGTAATGTTTACATTTACTTTGTAGGTAAATTAAAACAATTTAATACATAATAATTGTTACATTTAGGTTCGGCAACGCGCAAATGATACCCCCGGTGTTGCAAGCGTCCAAGCTACGGTGCCCGCATACCATCAGGGCCGTCTGCCACCTTAGTGATATAAAATAAAATATTTCATGTCGTGCACAATGCACACATTACTCTGTACACAGCAAAATACGAGTACGGTAAACGACCCGTCACAATAACTTGCTTAATCAAATCTGCTGATGTGGACACCATTCAATTTATTGTTATATCAATCGCGGAGTCAGTGCTCGTACACAGTCACCATGTCGACACACGGTCAAATGTCCCTTCGACCCATCTTCTCCAATACCCGGATCTTGTTTGGCCTCCTACCGGGTCTAGGAGCCATGATTGTTCTTCGCATGGCCATACATCTTTACAGACCAGACATAGAAGACGCAGAAAACAGAGTCAGAGATCATCCATTTGACCAACTGCACGACTGTTATGATTTCGTCATAGTCGGAGGTGGTTCTGCTGGTTCTGTTCTAGCCAACAGACTTTCGGAAAATCCTCAGTGGACAGTGTTATTATTAGAAGCCGGTCAAGACGAAAACGTTCTAGCTGATGTGCCTTCTGTGTTTCCTGTGTTACAAACGTCATCTATAGATTGGCAATTCGTTACTGAACCCAGTGAACAATATTGTTTAAGTATGGTTGATACAAGGTGTAAGTGGCCTCGTGGAAAAGTGCTCGGTGGTTCCAGTGTTTTAAACGCTATGCTGTATATCAGAGGTAACAAACGTGATTATGACAATTGGGCAAATCTAGGCAACACTGGTTGGTCTTACAAGGATGTGTTACCGTATTTTTTGAGGGCAGAAGACATGAGAATCCCTGCTTATCAGAAAGATCCGTACCACGCAACCGGTGGTCCCTTGACAGTTGAATATTTTGGTTATGAACAACCAATCACGAAAAAAATTTTAGAAGCTGGTCAACAATTAGGATATAATATTTTGGATGTAAATGGTGCTTATCAAACTGGATTCACGAGGTCTCATGCTACGGTACGCGATGGTTTGAGATGTAGTGCAGCAAAGGCTTATTTAAGACCAGCAAGTAAAAGGCCTAATCTTCACGTTAGTGTACATTCGCTGGTAGAGAAAATACTGATAGATGAACATAAAAGAGCTTTTGGTGTAAAATGTGTGAAACACGGTCAATCGCGTATCGTAAAGGCCAGTAAAGAAGTGATCATATCTGCGGGGGCTATACAGTCTCCTCAACTTTTGATGTTATCTGGTATTGGTGATGCGGAACATTTGAAAGAAGTAGGCATATACCCTATTGTGTATTTGCCGGGAGTTGGAAAGAATCTTCAGGATCATGTAGCGATGGGTGGTCATTCGTTTTTATTCGACAACCCATATGAAAATGGAACTGATTATTGTTTTAATTTAAAAAATGCCTTGTCTCTTAACAGTCTGATAGATTTTGCATTATATAAAACTGGGTATTTATATAGTATGATGGAAGCGGAGGCTATGGCATTTGTTAATACGAAATACCAGGATCCAGGTGAAGATTACCCAGATATTCAGTTGTTTATTGCTCCAACAGCGGATAATATGGATGGGGGATGGTTTGGTAAAAGGGCGAATGGGTTGACTGACGAAACTTATGCCGAATTATATGAAGATATTTTATATGACTCATCGTTCTCTATAGTACCACTGCTTCTCAGACCAAGAAGTCGTGGTTATTTGAAGTTGAAAGATGGCAATCCGTATTCACCTCCATACATTTATCCAAATTATTATGCTGATCCATATGATGTTAAAGTAATGGTAAGTTGATTTATTACTTTACTAGCTGTACTCGCGGCTTCACTCGTGTGATTATCGTTTTTTTCCATAATTATATATTTTTTTATTTGTTTGTTTGTTATCTCCTATCAATGCAATATTTTAATGAATTAAAAATATCTTCTATGGAAATAGAACTTGTGTGCAATATGTGCAAATTTTTAATCAAATCTAGATAGATGTTTTTGCGTAATTGACTAACAAACACTTCTCATTAACAATTTTAGTGATAATTATTTTTATTTCATAACACGATTTATACTATAGACAGAAATATATAAATAAAATATAAATATTTGAAAATTCCGTGCTCCCGTGGTCTCGGCTGTTGTCGACGGATGACAGTTGTTAACCCAAGTCGATAGCCTTCAGGCGGCTTGAAGTCATTGGTCTCTGCCAATCCGCATTAGAGCAGCGTGGCAGAGTATTTTCTAATCCCCTTCGATTAAAGGGAGACCCGTGTCCCTGCAGTGGGATGATTTATGAATGAATGAAACCTTCGTAAATAGCAAAGCACTATACTTAAATATTTTTCCCGTGACCATGGATAGCAGATGCAACTTTGTGGAAACGTCGGGTTGTAATTTTTTTTTCTTTTTTTTAATATATTTTTATTTTTATTAATAAAAACAAGTTTTATGTTCAAGCTACAATGATATTATGATACAATTATAATTTAATTAAAATCACTTACATTAACAATTTTAAAGGGGCGAGTGCTAAGTTTTTTGCCAATTCTTCTTAGTATAAATCTGCCGTCTGAACCAGGAAAAAAATGTGACTTGTATTGTAATAGGACTATTTGAATAAAAACTTTTTCATTTTATTTGGCGACCTCCGTAATGGTCTGGTATGGTTACCATGCCGCGCTGGTCCGCCACCCAGGTGGTCCCGGGTTAGAATCCCGGTCGGGTCATGATTAAAAACGAACTTTTTCGTTTTGGTCTTGGATGTTTCTATATGCATTTGTTATAAAATATAGTATCGTTGAGTTAATATCCCATAACACTCGAACTTACTTTGGGGCTAGCTCAATCTAAAATATCCCTATATATTTATTTATTTAATTTCACCGTTTACAGGCAGAAGGCGCCCGCATAGTTCAAGCTATAACAGAACAACCTGCGTTACGAGAACTGAACACACGTCCGAACCCCCATCGAAACCCTGGCTGTACCAAACACGAGCTGATGTCCCAGGATCATTTGGAATGCCAAGCCAGACACCACACGCTCACAATATATCACCCAGTGGGAACCTGTGCTATGGGTCCAGTTGACAACCCTAACGCTGTTGTAGATCCAAGATTACGAGTTAGTAAATAAATTATTTAAAACCATTAACACAGTTTCATCAAATTTAAATCTAATAAATACACATTACTGAAAAGCTTTTATGTTAATAATTTGTTTAAAATAAGTTTAGTACTGTTTTAATTAATCATTGCAATAAAACACATACTTGAAATCAATAATATTGATACCTGTATTTCAGTGCCAGTCAGTAACTCACTAAGATTTCGAAATAATACTATATACATTTATACTATTTAATATTATACGTATCTCTGTATACATATAATGTAACTAGACTAACTAGAGAAACCCGCGCAACTTCGTGTGCGTTTATCCTGCTTTCCCGTGGGAATTTCATATCGGTTGCCTACATCATACACCACCCTTTTCAGAACACACCCAAAAAATTGTCATATGTTTAGATATTTTTTTTTCTATTTTTATCTCAGAACACAGAAAGAATATTGTGTATTGTATTGTGATATCTGTGATTTTTATACTTCTCATTACAATCTTTGGAGTGGGCGTTTATGAAAAAGGCTAGCCCGACCAGTGAAGAGCCACCCTTTTACAGAATATTGACGTGAAGCAGCAATGCGTTTCGTTCGGGGAGTGAAATATCCGAAATTCTTGTTTGTCACCTTTGTGGTATAGAAAAAATCTAACTCATTCCTTATACTATTTCTCGCTATATCCTGTTTTTTCCTGTTATAGGTCGGCAACGGGTTAGGGACCCTAGAATCTATGTGCTCCATAGTCGACGGTAATCACCTAATATCAAATGATCCATATTCCTGAGCTTGTTTTCCAACCACTACCGTAAAAAAATGTATAAGTATATCGGTAATTCAATACCTACAACCTCAGCCTACAACAACACTACGAAATAATAGAGCGAGTCGACGTAATGAGGTTTCCTATAAGTGAGAAAGAGACAATATCAATAGGTATGCCATTTAACCATTGACCAATTTAACTTGTACCCTGTCAAATATTATAAAATTTAATATTTCATTACTTACTATTTATTATCGATGAATGTGATTCAGTCCGCTTTATACATAGTTAGAATTTTAGCTGTTTTTCCGATATCACAAACAGAATAAATAGACGACATTATGATTGAATATTCACAATTTATAAATTACATGACAGATAATACACTTCACTTCACGGATGTGTCAAAATGAAATGTAATTGAAATCAAAAGCAATAAGGAGTATGAGTATTGATATCAACTCGAAGTAAATTACCCACAAAATACATTTTTTTCAAGAATTTCAATAAAATAAGAATCACGTCTTCCATTTTTTATGCAAAATTTGAAGTAGATTGGACCAAGGAATCAACTTGTCCCATAGTAACTTTACCCCCCTTTTTTACCCCCTTAGAGTTCGAATTTCTAAAAATCCATTCTTATCGGACGCCTACGTCTTATAATAGTTCCACCCTCCAAGTTTCAGATTTTTACGATGAGCGGTTTAGGCTGTGCGTTGATTCTCAGTCAGTCAGTCAGTCAGGACAAAGCATTTTATATATATAGATTACAAGAAAATGGTATAATAGCAGGCAAATCCTTGCTCTAGTTGGGGTCGACTCATCCTAAAGGCAAACCCGATCGATTAGTTTCAATGACATGCCATGCTAACGTCAAATTAATTTCAAACTGCGTTGTCATTTTAGGAACTAAATTAAATCTGTATGTAACATTTCAAAAGTAAGATTAGTTTCATATGATTCTAAGAGATTCAAAAGGTTCAAAACTTTTATTTAGATAGTAGGTCTTTACAGACACTTTCTCGTCAAAGATTCGACCTCCGTGGCGTAATGGTTACCACGCCAGACCGCCATCCAAGAGGTTCCGGGTTCGAATCCCGGTCGGGTCATGATGAAAAACGAACTTTTTCTAATTTGTCTCGGGTCTTGGATGTATATCTAAATATGTATTTGTTACAAAATATAGTATCATATCCCATAACACCAGTTTCGAACTTACTTTGGGGCTCTTTATTATTTCAGGTATTTGGAGTGAAGAATTTGCGAGTCGTAGACGCAAGCGTAATGCCGAATATTGTCAGCGGTAACACAAATGCACCAGTCATCATGATAGCTGAGAAAGCTTCTGATATGATAAAGGAGGATTGGAGTGACACAACAAAGTATGAATTTAGTAGTTGCCCACCTGTTAACTATAGACAAACAGAAAGAAAAAACGACGATATAAATACAGTAGAAACAAAACATCCAGACTTATTTAATGAGACTTCTAGCCTTTTCCCTGGTTTACCTGTAGATTTTGATGAAAACAAACCTAAATCTAGTAATATTTATAAAGACTATTTACCTTCAAAACCGAATTTCGAGAGTAATAGAAAAGTTAACCCCCAAAAAAAACCGAGACATTTTGAAAGTAAACCAAAAATCTATTCACAGATTAATCCTAATTTGAATCAAAATAATATACATTTTAACAATGAATATCCATCACCATATCCTTATTGGAATCAAAATAATAGATTTGACAATCAAAGAAGACCTAATCCTTATCAAAGATACGGTTCTCGTGGAATACCTAAAAAACTTAAAAAACGTAGACCATATTCACCTTTACATACCGCACATTGCTATCCTATATCTACCCCATATAATAGAGATAGTGTATGGTTCTATTATAATGGAATTGAATATGAAGTTCTTGTTTAGTTTTTAACACCAAATGCAGACTAAAAACTAAGCTAAGATGAATTACAGTAGGACTAAAATAATAGATCATATTTGACACTTCGTTAAAATTCATCAACGTAGTTTTTTAACGGCGGGCACAAAAGTTAGAAGTGCAAAATTAGTTCACTTTTACAATTATTAATAAACGAGCTGTTACCTGCAACTTCGTCCGCGTGAAATGTTCAAATAAGGATAACTCCTTTTCCTGTCATGCGATTTAAATGAAATGCTCCAAGCCGAGCTCTAGCTTCTTGTGAAAACAGCATTAAAATCCGTCAGTAACTTAGAAGGTGTGCGCGTTCAAACAGACAGACAGACAAATAATTTTTCGCTTTTATTACCTTTCTCTAACTGTTCCCTCTCCATTTTTGCCAAATATGTTCAAAGTACAGACATATCGGGGTCTACTGTTTTATTATATGTATAGATAATTACTATAATAATGAACAAAATAGATTGACATTGACGCTATGAAGTATGAGACTGACATATTTTGTGTCAAATGTGATCAAATTTTTCAAACTTGTGTGTCGCATACACAATATTGGTCTGCAGGGTTTACCCAATGTAATAACTTATAACATTTGTTTTAATTTTATTTCTGTTATTTTATTAATAAACGCTGTAAGTACAATGTGTTAATTTCTGATCTTCCATCGCTCCACAATTACTTTAAGAAATTTTGTCAAAATTTTCAAAAAAATCGTCAGCCTTATTTTATAAGCACTCGTCTGAAAGTTGTCCCATAAATACTTAATATGATAAATACATTTGCGCCAGTCGTTGCGTAAATCAAAGTGATTAGGGACAAATCTGTACGGTAAGTTTACTTATTAAATTCTTCACAAAGAAAAATTATTACAAGGTTTCAATAGGACGGACCACGTACGTACTGAGGATGGCTCGCGATGTCGTATAAAGCGATTTCGCCACTTGTCTTACGAAAGGTGCGTCCGAAAACGTCTGGGACTGGGCCCCGTGCATACAACCACGTATGTACGCTGACAACCTTTCGTATAAGAAATATTCTTCTTCAAATTTAAGAGCTATTGTCGGTGTAGCAGTCTTCATTTTCCTCTCTCTTGTAGCTCCTTAACCTCTCTATGACACACGACGCCTGCTTTTTCCTTCACTTGATCCAAGATCGGCCTTCCCCTTCCTCTTGTACTTTCTATCTCTTTCTTTCTAAAATGTTTCTGATAAACTCGTCGTGTTTTATCTACACTAATATTATAAAGAGGAAAGATTTGTATTTGTGTGTTTGAGGAGCTCGATGGTGTCGCTGTATGTCACACTCTTATATGAACACGCAAGTTAAGCGACGTCGACCCTAGCCAGCGTTTGGATGGGTTTCGTTATCTCGACTTCTCCGTGCTTCGGAAGGCACGTTAAGCCGTCGGCCCGGCTGTTATCGGTAGATGACAGTCGTTAAGCCAAGTCGGTGGCCTTCGGGCGGCTTGAAAACACCGGCCTCTGCCAGTCCGCATTGGAGCAGCGTGGCAGAGTACGCTCTAATCACCTTCGATTGAAGGGAGACCCGTATCCCAGCAGTGGGATGATTATTGGTTGATTATATGTGTGTGTTTGTAATGAATAAACACAAAAAGTACTGGGCCGATTTCAAAAATTCTTTTACCGTTGTGAAGGTACATTACCCCCGAGTAACATAGGCTATGTTACATGTTAAAAAAAAAATGGGATCCTTAGTAAAATCCGTTCGAAGCCTGGGCGGTCCGCTAGTAAGTCGTATACAATCCGTGTCAATTCTGAGAGGGTATGAGAAAAGTAGACAACTTGAGACATTTTTTTTTTTTATAGAAGCGTGATTTGCACACTTAAATATTACAATCTAGCTTATGGGCTAATAAGTAATTTAAATTTAACGTAAACATCTAAAATGTTTTAGTCTAAGAATAATGTCCATTGACTTTTCTTAGTGTCTGTTAAGGCGAAACACTTTGTTCTTGTGTTTTAAACTAATATTATTCATTTCACTTATCACTACACTAACTCAAAAGGTTTTATTCTTTTCAGTCTTGACTCAAATCTCGAAACAGAAATATTTTTTTTATCGCGAGTTTAACGCTGTCGTAATAAAAGTCAAATCCTTATAAGAAGTTAAGACTTATTAAGTACAAACATCTTTTTAGGTTACAGGGTTAAAAAAAATCTTTTATGACAGTGGTCGTGGTCGTCGGTTAAGGGCAGTACGATTTATCCTTTTTAAACCTCAAAAAAAAAGTTAAGAGATTAATAATATTATGCGTATCCAACTGCTCTACTTTTTACGCTTAAAAGTTACATAAACTTTAGCTCATTTCTCGATGACTAAGGAATATTTTGCGAAATCTTTCATCATGCGACACCTAAAGGAGTCGTCAAAATATAATTTACATTCATTATTAATTTCACAATCTGTCAAAAACTGTCATTTGTTATTTTAAAAACTTATATTTGATGTTAGAAAATTATTTGTTAAGTTTGCGTTTTTCTAATCCATACTAATTTTACATAAATTCTTCAATGCAGCTGTCTGTCTTTATTTTCACGATAAAACTATTTATTCATTAGGAAATTGAGTTTGAGTTTTTACAACTCAAAGTAGAGTTAGCCAATGAAAGAGATGAGCAGGGACGTAAAAATGTTTCAAATTTTCTAAATATTGCGTGAAGGGATTTACACGAATTTTTTTTTATGCCACATAGGACAAACAAGCATACGGCTCGCTAAATGGTAAGCATCACCGTAATCTATAGACGCCCAACCACCCCAAGTAGAGCTCTGGAGACCTTACTCACCGTAGAAACACAACATGGCCGAGACCAATGGCTATTTGGCTATGATCTTCTGTAAGGTGGAGATCCTTCCCCAGACGGGCTGCTCCGATTTGAGCGGATCATCCGCTGTGCCCTACCTCTCTTAAAATTTTTGTATTCATATTGTATGTAACTATAGAAAATTTCCTAACGATGCTTACATTATTTTTGTTTATTTATAACAAAGAGCAATGACCTCGTTGCACAAAATCCCACGGATATTATTTCGTACAATTTTTTGTACATGTGACAAAAAAGTTCAAACTGTCCAAACAAACTATCAAACGGAAATCCTTACAGGTTAAAGACCTTAACCCAAAAAATATATTTGTGACAATAGATTTGCACATTAGGTCCTACTAACATTGACCGCTCACCGGATTAGGCAACGTGCAAGAAATACAACTCTACAGAATGTCGCGCGCTGTGCTACCAAGCGCATGTATCTTACTTTCTTATAAGTTTCTTGTGAGTGTTAAACCCTTTACGGTATTTTAGTGTGTTTATGTGTCAGGTAGGTTATGTGCTTTTTTTTTGGTTTTTGGTAAAAAAAATTATTTGTAAATATTAGATAATATTATGTTCATGATAATTTATGTGTTTCTTATAGACATTATTTGAGTAAGAGTAATTACCGCTAGAAATCAATATAGTATTTTTATTAGGTAATTTTTATAGTTGTTATAAAAAAATATATTACTCGATAGAAATAAAAACGATCTAATGAATTTTGATGCAATAATTTTTTGCTTTTTACGTGCGCGAGAATTTTTTTCTATTTTATGTAGACCTTTCTTTACAATGTACATTGTACAGTATTGTACACTACTAAAATTGAAATTTGAAATGTCTATTAATAATACTTAAGGATTTTTTTCCTATAGTTTCGTCGCCAAATCTATCTATATATATAAAAATGAAACCCGTTTTCCGTTGTCACGACATAACATGAAAACGGCTTGACCGATTTGGCTGATTTTTTTTTAGAATATTCCTTGAAGTACGAGGATGGTTCTTACGGAGAGAAAAATTTAAAAATTCCCACGGGAAAGCGGGATACACGCAAACGAAGTTGCGCGGGTTTCGCTAGTTTATAATATTATCTGTGGTAATAGTAACTGAAATAGTTCGAGGTTTAACAATTTGGTTAGATAAGTAGACAGTCATTCGTTTTTTTATAGTTACTGTGAAAAGCATACATTTCTCAGGTTAAGTCAAAAATTACGTCTTTTCTTATAAGATTTTGAAAAGAAAGATATGATTTCATGGATGTACAATTTCAACACAAATTTTCCGTTACGATCAAGATATTTTTGTGAGCGGAGAAGTAAATAATTACAAAATATGTACATAAAATTAGGAATTAACAATTTAGATGTGCATTCTACTGAATGATGGATTACTAAGTCCATTATCTACTAGACAAGTATTGTTGAAATACTAGACATTCTTATCCTCAATATAATCCCACTTATATTATAAATGCGAAAAGTGAGGATGTTTGTAACTCTATTACGAAAAAACGTATTGATAAATTTGCTTGAATTTTTTTATACTTATACCTACGGGTTTATATCCTGGATTAACACAGAATAGTTTTTATCCCGGAAATCATTCCGGGAACAACGGGATTTCGCGGGTAAAACATCATCATCATATCAACCCATAATCATGCCACTGCAGGGATACGGGTCTATTCAATCGAAGGGTCTAGAGCGTACTCTGCCACGCTGCTCCAATGCGGACTGGCAGAGGCCGGTGATTTCAAGCCGCCCCGAAGACCATTACCGATAACAGCCGGGACCGACGACGGCTTAACGTGCCCTCCGGAAGCACGGAGCAGCTCGAGATAACGAAACCCATTCAAACGCTGGCTAGGGTCGACGTCGCTTGACTTGCGTGTTCATATTAGAGTGCACACAAAGCAGCCATCGAGCTCCTAGGGTAAAACATCAGAGTTGTATAAAAAATATAGTTGCATGAAACAATTACATTAACCTTTTACTATGCAATATTGCCTAAGCCTCTTAGATAATCTTGACTAAAACAATAGCTCAAAGAATGCCTAAATAGATCTCATCATGACTTTAGCCACAAGCCTGCTGGACTATATCCACCAAACGCTTTCAGCGGCTATTTTCTCGTTACAAAGATCATACAAATCTCGTGTCAATCTCAAACCCTATGCTCAGAATATAATTTTGAATGAATAAGACAGCTATTCTTTCAGATCTAAAAGCTAGTAGAAACATAAAAAAATATGTATGGTTTACCGGTGTGTCGTAAGAATAGCAAAGTGAACTATTAATTAATCATCTACTTACCTTTGCACCAAGGTTGCCGGACGGGTCTACTAATTGCTCTAATATATTCACTTTCTAAGCAAATTGATTAACCTTTGCATACAAAGTCACTAATTCATGTATTACTAAATAGAGAACTATATTTTATGACGTCATTAGGTCATATTTTAACGTAAGCGTACTGAGATAGTCCTTAAATCAGTCAGTCACCAGTATCTTAAAATTTTAAAGGACTTTGATGATTTTTGTATGGAATTTAGCCTATACACTTTTTATTTTTATTGTTTCTGAAATTTTGATAGAATACAAAAGGTAAGAAGGTTGAAATCTTCGAATCGTTCGATTCTATGCTAAAATTGTGAATAAATAAATTTTTTTCTGAAATTTTGATAGAATACAAAAGGTAAGAAGGTTGAAATCTTCGAATCGTTCGATTCTATGCTAAAATTGTGAATAAATAATTTCACACAAAATATAGCCTATACACTTTTTATTTTTATTTTTTCTGAAATTTTGATAGAATACCAAAGGTAAGTAGGTTGAAATCTTCGAATCGTTTGATACCTAGTGTTTCTATGCTAAAATTGTGAATAAATAATTTCACACAAAATATGCTTTGATTTCATAAAGTGGGCTATTGCCCATAGCAAGGCTTATTAGCCTTTTTAGAAAAATCCTTGAAAAGTAACTATAAATATTCACCGACTGTGAAATGAGTAAGTATTAGGCGATCGGATGGATGTGTCGACATGTGTTCGAAGGCCATGGGCTATACTTTCGTAAACTATCGAATTATACTAATCACCATTAGAACATTGACCTTTAGTAACCCATAGATAACTATCCCTTTGTCATAAGCTTTCACTGGTAATTAGTCACTTTTATTGTGACGATCAGTGAATCTTCTTTTTGATAAGTTTAAATTAACATTTCTGCCAGAATTTTTAATAAAGTTACATACAAATTACAACACAATTTACATAGTACAGTCAACAAAGGAATTGACTGACCCCCCTCTGTATATATGATTAAAGATTTCTAAATATTGCGTGAAGGGATTTACTTGAAAATTTATTTATCAATAGTATTCATATTGTACTATATAATTGCCAATTTTCAGGTAAATCCCTTCACGCAATATTTAGAAATCATTAATCATATATATACAGAGGGGGGTCAGTCAATTCCTTTGTTGACTGTACAAAATAAAGTTGCTTCCGTAGTCTATTCTATTAGATCTTTTAAACTACTTAACAGATTTTAATGCAGTTTTCAATAGATATTGTGATTAAAGAGGACTCTTTATGGGTACATAGGTTTTTTTCCGAAATTCCCACGGGAAAGCGGGATACACGCAAAAAGAAGTTGGAAAGCTCACTATCCGGGGGTAACATTGGCTAACTATATTATATTTAAAAAAAATAGGGATCCTTTACAACCCTTGTGAAGCTGGGACATAAAGGTATAGACAAGCTGTCCGGTACTGTGATTTTGCGGCATTGCGATAGTGCACATGCACACCACCAGCCACCACCCTTCAGTCAATAAATTGACAATATTTATTTAACAGATCCTTTTTTGTCTTTTTTTAACAGATCGTTTTTTGTCAATTGGACAGCTTCGGTCGCTGGCTCGCAACTGACTGAAAATGGTGGTGTGCATGTGCACCATCGCAATGCCGCAAAATCTCAGTACCGGACAGCTTGTCTATACCTTTATGTCGATGCTAGCGCCCCTTCCCAGCTTCACAAGGGTTGTAAAGGATCCCTATTTTTTTTAAATATAATATAGCCAGTGTTACCCGTGGATAGTGCGCTTTCCAACTTCTTTTGCGTGTATCCCGCTTTCCCGTGGGAATTTCGGAAAAAACCCTATGTACCCATAAAGAGTTAAGAAAGATACTTTTATGTCGATGGAAGCTAGTGATAATTTTTGTGTATCTCTCAATTAAACACATTCTCAACCAGAACTAACTGCTTCGTGCGTTACGAGTGTGTAACTCAAAATAATAATTTGGTAATGCGGAGCAGTGACCATTTAGGTTGCCAATAGTATAACCTTGACGGCATATCTGAGTGCATTTGATTGCGATACGTACCATAGTAGAATCTCTAATAAAATTACACAATCTTTGTTTGTTCATTACAGAAATAGATATAGAATAGGCTAAGTTAATGCTAATTGTATTCTGTCGCGTACGAGCATTATCGATTCGCCCTACGCTACGTTTCAAAGAATACCGAATTGACTGGAGTACGAATCCAACAAGGCAAGCATAAAAAAAAAATGTAACTATCTAATACTCATAGTAGCTTTGCTTAATTTGGGACTAGATGGTGTAATTAAATTGTCCAGAAAAAAAAGACGGGTTGCACTCCGGGAGTGCCGGCAGAAGTGAAAACTTAAACATCAACGTCCACTCCATCCGTCTTTTACGATTTTTCGATCCGGCTACGGATCTGGAGGGCTACTACGAAACGTAAAATCCGATACTTCGGCCGTAGTATCGGAAGAATTTTAACCGTGAAATACAAGGTATTTCATGGTTATTTTTATTAAATTCTTTGAATTCTATCCATGAAATACCTTGTACTTTATGGTTATTTTAGTAGTTCATTGAATTATAATCATGAAATAACTTGAATTTCACGGTTAAAATTCTTTCGATACTACGGCCGAAGTATCGGATTTACGTTTACGTTTTTAGTAGGCCTCCTGACGCGAGTTTATAATTTTTTTACCCATCTAAAAAAGTGCCAAGCGCCGCGAAAGAAGTTTAAACTTTAAAAAAAAAACTGACTATGCTGAGTATCTATTGATTTTTCGCAAAGATAATCCATGTCCGTAATTAGCATTTGAATGAGAGGAGCCTGATGGCGCAAGTTAAGCAGCGATAACTCTAGTTCATATTTAGATGGGTCAAAAGATCTAGTGCTACTTTCTGCCGTTTCTGGGAGCAACCAGTCCATAAGTGGGTACAATTTTAGTAAATTACTTTTATTGTCTATTTTAATTAAATTGGAGGCGTTTGGGGGAGGCCTATGTCCAGCAGTGGACTTCTTGTGGCTAAAATGATGATGATGATGACTTTTATTGTCTTCCTTTTTCTTCGCCTAACATAATAGGTAGAACTATAAGAGCTTAGATTTATAAAATACTAGCTTTTTTTCCGGACCCGTTCCCATGGGATTATTGATTTTCGGGAAAAGCTATAGCTTATGTCACTTCCTGATAATGTAGCTTTCTATTGGTAAAAGAATTTTTGAAATCGGTCCAATAGTTTCGGAGCCTATTCAATTTAAACAAACAAACAATCAAATCTTCCTCTTTATAATATTAGTATAGACATAATAAAGATACCTACTTACGCTACGTACAATAATTATTCACTTCCTAATCTCATTTGACATCGCTATAAAACATTTTATTAATGATTATTTACTTTAATAGCGCAATTAATGAGACATTAATGATTATAATCATTAATTGTTACAAAAATTTTTTTTTTGTTACGAAATGCTAGCCCTGCCTTCTCCATTTATAACTCAGTTACCCTAAGGTTGCCTTGAAAAGTTTGCTTTGCGCAATAAGGCCGCCTTGTTGACTAGAGTCTAGTCTGTAAGCTAATTTGTGTTCTCCGGATTATGTTTGGTTGTGGTTTGTTTGTATCGTAATTTTATAGTCTGTGTGTCGCAGATAAAGCTTATCTCTATCTTATTATCTATCTATCTATCAATGAAAGTTTAAAGTACTTAAAACGTACATATTATAATAAATAAAACTCGATCGCTTGCCCGACAGTTACGGCGAGTTGAACCCAAGGATAGTTTACAACTGCGGCTCTTTTCTCGGAACAAAAATCGTTCAAATCTCGTATCAATATCAATCGCCGTCTCACTCATACAAAATAGGAATTGAGCAGGATTAACGATTGAGATTGATCATAAGTTACGGGTTAATCATCGATTTACCAAAAAGTGTTTGCAAAATGTAATTATCATTATTAGACAAGTGTTAAATGCAAAATAAATATTTAAATTTGCAATGTAACTAATATGGCAGCGATGATGTGTCAACTTATTTTTTTTCTCATAGAGATTAAAGTTTCGTAAATAAATTGTCGAATTCTCTACAAGTTCCAAGGTCCTTGATGCCTTTGCCATTTCCAAGATGATTGATCAATAACTATTTATCTTTTTATGAGTAATGTCCTAATAATAATACCTATTAACTACTATTTAAGAAATACTAGAACCGTACCGTATATTATTATTTATTTATAGATATAACTAGCTTTTCCCCGCGGCTTCGCTCGCGTTAATTTTATGACATAGATCTCGTTTGACAACTAAACAACCCATAGCGCGACTTGTGGCGCCATCTGTTGGCCGATACAGCGCCCTCTATAGTAGGAAAAATATTTTCCTATTGGAATGACATACTTTCACGGGATAAAAAGTAGCCTATGTTGGGCTCTGCACCCCTGACATTATATCTACAAATTATCATAATGATCGGCTGATTAGTTAAGCCGTGAAGGAATAACAAACAAACAAACTCACTTTCTCATTTATAATATTAGTTAGGATATATTATTATATTAAGTATATAGATAAGATTTATATTTTTGGTCTTATTTAAACACTTTTTTATTTATTGCTACAAAAAGATTAAGTCCAAATAGACTGTCCTACTAAACTCTACATGCATTTGAACAATAACGAAAATGGAGACACTAACAACATTTGAATTTGTGACCAACGCAATCATGACGTCAAAGTCATCAACAAGGTGTAATTGTCTCAAAATTGGAATTAAAAAAAATTACTAAAAACACTGGCCGTTAAGAACCTATGATTTATATTGTCAAAATTGGAATTTAAACTAAAATTTAACTAAAAACACTGACCGATAAGAAACTTGAATTTATTTTTATGTAAAAAAAACTTTTGACGTAACTTATGAGCACATTGTAATGGTAACATTCAGCTATAGACATTGCACTCTCAGTGCAGTGAAAGTTTCCGCACAACACTTGCATATACATTTAACCGTGCGATGCAATATGACGAAATGCACTCCCGTCATACTATACCGTCTCAATTTCTTTTGTGACACTTTTTTTTACCGATAAACTACGTTGCTTTTATTTCCGAAATGGTAGTAGTTCATAGAGTAGATTAATTAAGTACACAAATCATTTATGTATGTCTCTGACAAGAAAAAGTGTTTGTAAAGACAAAAAATATCTCTCCCTCAATCTCTAAATCTTGATCTTGACTCTTTTGAATTAGGTTATCTTATGGAATTAGGCTGAATACAAAAATCTAGTTATTTCTTTATTCATAAAGTTAAAAAAATGGTACTTTTAACTCTTGTGATTTGAAAGTAATGTATTTTAAAACCCATCTAAAGGATAAATTAATTAAGTCTTAACTTAGGCTTTAAAAAATTTCAAATTTCCCATGAGAACCGGAACCGTGAGATTTCCCGACAGTCCCCCAATTTACAGATAAAGTTTAACTTACGCTTATGATCATGGGAAATTGAGAACCAATAAGTATCGTGAATGAAACAATGATGCAAAAAGCGGTCCTATTCCCATAGCTACAATAGGACAAGAGCTGCCTTTGCTTGTATTCACATAGTTCAGTGTGTCGTAACTATATAACATCGTAAGGGCTTGTGCAGAAGGCGATGTCGCGCGACCTTGGTCGCAACTGTCAGTTGTAAATAGCCATAATCGCCAGTCAGTACTTCTTATGCAATGGCTTCTATAGTACGCGCCAACAACGCGACTTACAACTTATAATATAATTGAAAAACGATTTCGTTGTGCACTAATAGTCCGTTCACAGTTATTTTAAATAAATAAATATATAGGGACAATTCATACAGATTGAGCTAGCCCCAAAGTAAGTTCGAAACTTGTGTTATGGGATACTAACTCAACGATATTTTATAACAAATACATATATAGATAAACATCCAGGACCCGAGGCCAATCAGAAAAAGTTCGTTCTTCATCATGACCCGACCGGGATTCGAACCCGGGACCTCCTGGGTGGCGGTCTCGCGTGGTAACCATTACGCCACGGAGGTCGTCTGACAGATGTAAAAACAGGTTTATAACACTCAAAAGAAGTGTCACATGAAATTCTGACGGACTGCTCGAGCAGTCATTGATCAACATACACGGACTGCTCTTGCAGTCATAGTCAACAAAACGCGAGTCATCCTTGGTGGCGACTAGAAGAACGTGTCTTCTTGCATACATGTTGTATCAATTTCGCGTAATTAACGAAACACGTTAGTTTATAATACAATGTTTTTAGGTGAACATTCTAGATCAGGATTTTGACCTTCATTAGTGAAATGGTGGTCGATAAATCAGCCGAAATTCCCGATACAAAATTGACGTACATGATGGTTGTAATTATACAATTATTGCAAAAGACCAGTCGTAGAAACAGTAATTAAACGAGTCTGACGAAATTCAATCAAGTTCTTGCTGTGAGACTAAAGTCGCGCGACTCGGGTACGTCTTCACCATTCTGTGCGAAACCTTATTTCTTGCTATACTTTAGCTTAAATGTGTGTATCCGCCGGATATTTATAAACCACTAATATAGTAAAACAAATTTCTGTATCCGCCTCTTTGTTTGTTGTGTACACGATAATTTACTTCGCATGCTATGTATTCGAAATTATCAGTACTTTTTTATTTACCTCACTATGTTGTATTCTCAGTGTATCATTCACTGGAATCCTAAATAGCTGCGATTATCATTTTGTTTTATGCTTCCATAGTTTATATTTTGTTTGTGCTTCATTGGATCAGTAAATTAGTTAAGGTCCGGTTTTACCAGCAAAATCCCGTTGTTGTAGATATATGGGATAAAAACTGTCCTGTGCTATGTGTTAATCCAGGTTATAATATAAACTACCTTTATACAGTCAGAAGCACGTTGAGCTTTAAGGGGCTCCATATAGCCGATGACCTTGAAGATTTGAC
This sequence comes from Endotricha flammealis, assembly GCA_905163395.2. Taxonomy (NCBI): domain Eukaryota; kingdom Metazoa; phylum Arthropoda; class Insecta; order Lepidoptera; family Pyralidae; genus Endotricha; species Endotricha flammealis. The sequence continues at coordinate 4,740,328 of LR990873.1, forward strand.
CTCTAAAGTAACGTTACTTCACCCCTTCACCCCGCTTTAATATTACGTAAAATGCCAAAAACTTGACATCTATTGAGCCTTTTGTAGTACTAAGTTTTGTTAAAAACCTTGCCTTTTTCACCACTAGAGGGCTGGCAATGACGCGCGGCGCGGTAATATTAACGACATCTAGTTGAGAAACCAATTATTAAAATATTTGAACACTTTCCATAGACCTCTAGAACTAAACAATATCAGTTGACACTTTTAAAATGATATATGAATTATGATAGAACTAAATATATATTATTAAAAACAAATCTTAACATTGCAAATGAAATTTTGCAGGCGATACTGTATGTTATGTCGTATTTGGTTGGTTACACAAAATTATTTAACAAATCCCGTTTTTTTGCTCTAGTTGTACCATACTCTCTCAGGAACTTTATGCCCTATCAAAATATGGATTAGACAGAAAAATTGGGTATTTTTCTCTGATTCACATTCAATGAAAAAGGTCATTTTGCTACAAGTCGTGTTGTACCGGTTTTCACACATTTTTTTTAAATATTGATCGGCTGGATTTTACTATCGATACAGTACCAAAATAGTCATTTTCAACAACAAAAAAACTGTACGTCTGCGTGTTAAACCGTATCACGCAAAAACCACTGAATTTAAAGAATGAATTTTGATGAAATTTTACACGGAGATCTCGAGTCAACATTTAGAGTTGTGCTTTTTATCCCAGAAATGCGTAAAACTAGAAAAACCAAACTCCACGCAGGCGAAGCCGCAGGCACCCACTAGTATGGTATGAAAGGCACTATTAGTCAAATAAATGACGTAATCTATATCATAATTTTATTTGCGACATACAATACATAGTTAAATTTCGCCACATCTCTTATTGTTTACTATGGCTTTGTGGTAAATAATGTCTAGTGTCCAAGTTCAATCGTTAGTTGGTGCTCATGTTTTTTATTTGATTTTTACACTTCTTTTTAGCAATATAATTTTATGTTTTACTTTTTACCTACCTAACAATAAGTTACGTACGAGCAGTAAAAAAATATTCTATTAAAAATGTCCTCAAAATTTTAAATTGGTATCTGATATTGTCTATTTTTATACACATTAGTAAATAATATTTTTCGTTTTATCTCTTTTTTTTCTCGTCTAAAAAGAGATAAAAAGAAAAATATAATTTTAATGTGTATAAAAATACTTCGACAATTTCAGATTCCTATTTAAAAAATTTAATGCATTTTATTACATATTTTTATTATAGTTTTTTACTGCTTGCAATTGTAGGTAGGTAAAAAGTAAAACATAAAATTTTATTGTAAAAAAAAGTTTAAAAATCAAAAAGCATGAACACCAACCTAAGGATCGAACCAGGAGACACGGGACTAAAACTAGCGATTTGTTGAATCTACCACAAATCCATGTAACCAATAAGAGAAATGGCGAAATTTATGTATTGTATTTGGCGCTGTAATGAGCCACAATCATTATCGTGGATAAAATAATATACGTCATAATATATAATTCAACGTATTTGGTTTGACGACCTCCGTGGCGTAATGGTTCCCACGCCAGACCGCCACCCAGGAGGTCCCGGGTTCGATCCCCGGTCGGGTCATGATGAAAAACGAACTTTTTCTGATTGGCCTCGGGTCTTGAATGTTTATCTATATATGTATTTGTTATAAAACATAATATCGTTGAGTTAGTATCCCATAACACAAGTTTCGAACTTACTTTGGGGCTAGCTCAATCTGTATGAATCTGTTTGACGAAAATATCCAAATATAAAAAATATCAACTAAAAAAAATACAAGTCATAATAATAAAAAATCGAGAGCATGCATGGTGCAGCGAAAATTTGGCACACGTCCATCCATCCGAAAGCGTGGGAGCGCACTGATTACCTTGTGTCCAGTCACCAGCTATCCAGAAATTACGTAATTGACGGAAAATTGCTTGTGACTTGGTGGAAATACACTCAAATTCAAAAACCAAACAACAAATAAGTAGATAATATTATTGCCTATGTATTAATGTAAATTTTACACGAATCGATGCATAAATACCCAAGTTGAATCGCATTCTTTCTTTGATTACTAGGTTCCTTAAATATTTTATTACTCCATAAATATTCAGTAATTTCAAATTTCGAACAGCATAAATGTAGTACAATGACTATAGCACAACATATATTTTTTTGGTGGTTATTCGTTATGGTAGCTAGGAGTAGAGACAACTTGAAAAACAGCAAAATTTTAGCGAAATTTGTTGGTACAGCCTTAAGGTAGCCTTTCGAAGCGAGCGCCTATAGCGTCAGTGGCGCCGCGGCTGTGACGCCGCGACAGAGCGACAGATAGATGTTCTATGCAAATGTATGAAATTCTAGGGAACGTCATTCGAACGCAGCGACACTAACGCGACGTCAGTGACGTCACAGTGCCGCTGTGACGCGCGCGCCTGACGCCCGCGGCAGTCGCTCGGCCGCGCTTGCAGTGTCGCTGTATTTTGAGTTAGTTTTTACAAAAATTTCATCTTCTTCTGCGTGAAGATGAAATTTTAATTACATTGGTATCTCAGCACCTATTGCTTTAAGACTGCTTTATAGATCAATCCGCAATAAAGCGAAAGTATGAGGCGACCACGATGCGACTGTCTGTCGTGGGTATCCAAAGTCACCAAAGCGTCATACACTGTCGCGGCGTTAGTGACGCTATAGACGCTGCGTACGTATGTGATGAGACGCTTAGTTCGAAAGGCTACCTTTACACTTGCAGTACAATTTTGGCTCTTATGACATAGAACTTAAGAATGGTACAAAGTCCGATATGTAAAGGTCGACTTGCTCTTGACTGTACCATATTTCAAGCAAATCTATCAAGCCGGTTTTGCGTGATAAGTAATAAACATCAATATTAGTAAGGATTCACAAATGCACTCTATAGTACTATTACTATTAATAGTAATAATACTATTCCGGTTAACTTTTTTTTTCTGTGGCTTTTAAGTTTTCTCTACAGAGACAAATTATAATACTACCAAAGTAAACATAGGAAAGAACTTTCACTTTTCATCCGCAAATTAATCTTGATTAATCATCTGCCTGTGTACAGTCGTACCTTTTCAATTCAGAGAGGAAACTTGTTTGTTAAGAACACTTGTATTATGAAATATAAAATCTTGGACGTGTCGTTTTCCTTCACCGCCACCATGTGTCCATCCGAAACAATAAAATACGCAGTCTTGTCAAAAAAGACATTACTTACTATAATGTAGTTAGAATAAGGTGTTCTGTGTTAATAGAAAAGGGCGTAAACTGACATGATGTCTTGATAGTTCTATCCCTTTTTCTTCTGAAACGAAACAACCTCCACCCTCGAGTTAAGGTTAACTTTCATTCAATGCACTTAACAGTGCGATGTCACAAGCCTTTACATAATAATTACGTGACTGCCATACATGTACCATACTTACAAGACACAGCCCACATTGTCTTTTACAATTACTACTAATACGTAATTGTAATAGGTTCACGGGGTCAAAAATGTTACGGCGAAAAACGTAAATGGGATAAGAGAACTAAAGTAAGTTAAAAGAGTTTAAAAGTGAAAAATAGTGTACATTTTTTGTACAGTATAAAATTTAAAACATTACGTTACGTACTATAAGCGGATTGTCAAGTTCCTAAGTGTGCTTAACTCCCAGACCGGTGGTTTCGTACCTAATTCTGGTTCGTGTACCGGAAGACTCCAATTTATGACCCCCGCTCTATCTACCTATACTTTACCTATCTATAAGGTTCTGTATACCAGAGAGTGACAAAAATTGGTAATAATTCAATCGATATTTTTTCGGTCTTACTAAACACCTACGCACTTCGAGACGGGATGGCAAGGGATTTAATTTTTAACAATGGACATGCAAACGTACGACATACAAATAAGACAATAAATTGTTAAGCTTCAATATTATGTATTGTCGTGGCATCGAAAGGGATTATTCGAAGCCACGACATCATTTTGAATCATTTTGACGCTTAATAGGACAAATTAGTAGGACTATGAAAAAACGGGGAACCATAGATCTTTTGAAAGAGTTGATATAGATAGTAAAAAAACGTGAAAGGAAACGACCTCATACATTTTCGAACCTAACAACTAACAAATATTTTCATAACAATTCCGTAGGCATTTTGATTAATAGAAAAACCTTGACTTACTTCAATAACCGGTTATACTAATTCGATAGTTTTAATAAAATTATTGCAATAGACGTAGTTTGCAGCAACGATCTAATTGCCAAAAAACCTCATTTAGCGTTACCGTTTAAGATCCTCAAAACTTCAAATTAATTTCATATTTTTTCAATAAGCTGCCTGATAAAAAAAAAAATTTGATTTATTTGATTCATAAACGTTCCACACCGCTGCACATTACAACGTTATTGAATAAATTGTTGTTACATACAGCCTAGAATAAATAGACTGGCATAGAGTTTGCCTTGCGAAGCACCGCGAAGTTTGAGCTTATTAAACCGGTTCTATTACTAAGATCTTCCTTGCTTAATTTTCGTGTGATCCCTCAGTTTGATATGCATAAATACTTCGTCCGTCAGGCTCCAAAAAGATTAAATAATATTGACGAAAAAGAAAACGTGTGACTTCTTGCATCGAACTGTGCAAGCCACATTCATAAAATTATTGAGAGCGGTGACCTCTTTGCAGTGTCCGGACCGGAGTAAACTTTTTTGCAACAGTTTAAAATCCATAAAAACTGACGGTAGTGTGTATAATTACGTTCTCATAACGAAACCATAAAATATTAACCGAACGATGATTTAATTTATACTGGTTCTGTATCGGTTTTCAAAAGAGAGACCTACCTGATAACATACTTATCATATAACATAAGGTATCTTGCTTATTTCTGTATGTATTTTACCGATTAAAAAGTACAGTCAGATGCACGTCGAGCTTAACACTTGCAGTACAATTTTGGCTTTTATGTCATAGAACTTAAGAATGGTCCAAAGTTCAGTGTGTAAAGGTCAACCTGCTCTTGACTGTACCATCCTTACTAATTTTATAATGCGAAAATTTGTGATGATGGATTTTTGTTAATCTTTCACGTAAGAACGGCTGGACAGATTTGATTTGATTTATTTATTTATTTATTTATTACAAAAATCCACAGCCCTTAGAATTAAACAATAAAGATCTGAAATATTACACTGATGGCCAATTACGGATTTCCAAATGATTGATGACTGATGATTTTGGTTTATAACCTGGATTGACACATATTATAGTTATTATCCCGGAAATCAGAACGGGAACAACGGGAATTTTTGGGTCAAACTGCGGCCATCAAGTAATAAATAAACCTAAAATATTTTAAAGCATCACCTTAGAGCCTTAGACCATCGAGTACGTAGCCCTATGCCTTTTAGACAGATAAGGGTGGATAAAGAAGTTGGACAGAGGCTCATAATAATAAATCCGTTTCTTTTTTTCAGGTCTCATGAAGACTTGATAAATGAAAGATGGCCGTGGTGACTACAGCAGCGGCGGCAGCGAAAACAGTACTGACAATAGCCGGCGTCAGTAAATTAGCATTCATACCGTTGATGATAGCAGTTTTAACTTATTTCAACTATGATTTGGTAGATCCCGAAAACAGGTATGAAAACAGATATTATTTCTTTATTTCATTAGCTATTCTGGTTGTAATCATGGGCACAAGCCTCAGATTTCTGCCACCAAATATTTCTGTCACCTGCCAGTATATTAGTCACCATTAAAAACAAGTCGTTCAATCCTTGAGTTTTTGATAAGCCTTTAATCTCAGAATAAAATATTTAATTATAATGCTATAAATAACACTAATGAAAAGTCGATTAAAGAGCCTAACTCCTTAACAAACGTGGGAGCCAATACAAAAGGAATTGTAACGATCTTACTTCATTTACACACTTTTTTGTTATTTCTTTGTTCTTAATGTTTTTTAGGCAGGGAGGCCTATGTAAAGCAGTGGAATTCTAGTGGCTGAGATGATGATGATAATGATGAATGTTTCTTTTTAAATTTCAGACCATTTAACCAGAAACAATTAAAAGATACCTACGATTTCGTCATAGTCGGTGGGGGCTCTGCGGGAAATGTATTGGCCAATAGATTGTCTGAAGTGGAAGGATGGAATGTCCTCTTATTAGAAGCTGGTGGCCACGAAACAGATATAAGTGATGTTCCTCTACTATCTTTGTATTTGCATAAAAGCAAAATGGATTGGAAATATAGGTAAATTAAAAATTTATTGTCATCAGAAAATTTTGAAGAGCCTGATGACATATTTGTTTATATTATATCGCGCACATAAACTTAATTGTTTTTACTCCCGACATTTTGACAGAATTACATCTGCCGTGGTTACGGGGAGTCAGTCTTCCCCTGTATCTCTGTCGAAACGTCGAGTGTAAAGTTATGGTACATGGTAAGTTTATGTGCGCGTTCAAGCCTCTCCTCTTTAATAAAGTGTTAAATGGGTTCAATATGCAATAGTTTAAAATAAACAATATTTGCTTGAGTCAAATCAAAAGTTAACTAACAGGATTAGTTTAAAAATCTCAATCTCTTCTGTGCTTCGAAACTGTCTGTTCCGATTTTGACTGAGTCGTTAATAGTGTCAGAGTGAGTCTCCCCGTGACCGCGGTAGATACAACTCAGACGAAACGTCGGGTATAAAAACAAGTAAGTTTATGTGCGCGTTTAAGCCTCGCTAATAAAGTGTTATAATAATGACTATTTTCAGGACTCAACGACAAGATACAGCCTGTCAAGCAATGAAAGATGGGCGTTGTGCATGGACTAAAGGAAAAGTATTAGGAGGTTCATCTGTCTTGAATACCATGTTATATGTAAGAGGGAATAAACGTGATTTTGACCAGTGGGAATCATTTGGCAATCCTGGCTGGGGATATGAAGATGTTCTACCATATTTTAAAAAATCTATAGATCAAAGAAATCCTTACTTAGCAAAGGATAAAAGACATCATGCTACAGGTAATACTGGTAATGAAGTAGGCTTAGTAGACTAAACAAAAGTTTAGTTGTGGAGTCCTAGAGCATTTATGAAATTGATTAGCTCGTCCGGGGAAGTACCACCTTTTCACAGATCATCGGCATGTAGCAACAATGTGTTTCGTTGGGTGAGTGTGGGACCGGGAAGCCCAACTAATTTGATATCCCATTTCTCCTTATTCTCTTCTTAGCCCTGGTATTACCGATGTTCTTATGATAATAAAATAGATTTTATGTAAATTTTATATTTAAGTCATCTGAGAGAAATGGGAAGAAGACACTGACTTATGTAATACAGGATACAGGTCACGCAGGATCTAGCACATAAGTCAGGGAGTTCAACATATTTCGCGGCAATGATTTCATGAATAAAGAAATAGTTATTATTAAGCGGAATTTTAGGAACTTTATCTAACGTGGATCCAGCATATTATTAATTCAAATTATATACTTTCAGGTGGTTACTTAACTGTACAAGATGCACCTTACAACACACCTATCGGCGCGGCTTTATTGCAAGCCGGTGAAGAGATGGGCTATGATATCGTTGACATTAATGGAGCGCAACAAACTGGTTTTGCTTGGTTTCAGTTCACCATGAGACGAGGAACTCGATGTTCCACAGCAAAAGCATTTTTGAGACCTGTAAGGCTTCGCCAAAATTTACATATTGCTTTATTTTCTCATGTCACCAAAGTACTTATAGACAAAGAAACAAAAAGGGCATTTGGCGTAGAGTTTTTCAGAGACGACAAACTGCAAGTTGTTTATGCAAAACAAGAAGTAATACTGGCTGCTGGATCAATAGCGTCTCCACAGTTACTTCTACTTTCTGGAATTGGACCAGAAGAGCATTTGCGAGAAGTCGGCGTTGATGTTGTTCACAATTCACCTGGTGTGGGCAAAAATTTACAGGACCATATAGCCGTTGGAGGACTGGTATTTAGAATCGATTATCCTATAAGCTTAGTCATGAATAGACTCGTCAATATAAACTCAGCGTTACGCTACGCAGTCACTGAAGACGGTCCCCTAACATCAAGCATCGGCCTGGAAGCAGTCGCCTTTGTAAACACAAAATATGCAAATGCTTCGGAGGACTGGCCCGACGTGGAATTCATGATGACATCATGTTCAACCCCTTCCGATGGTGGTACTCAGGTCAGGAGAGCACACAGTCTCACTGACGAATTTTACGATGAAGTATTCAGTGAAATTAATAATAAAGATGTGTTCGGCATATTCCCCATGATGCTGCGTCCAAAAAGCAGAGGATTCATCAAGTTGAGATCTAAGAATCCCTTCGACTATCCACTTATGTATCACAACTATTTGACCCATCCTGATGACGTGGGTGTTTTAAGAGAAGGTGTAAAAGCTGCCGTTGCAGTTGGTCAAACTGAAGCTATGAAGCGTTTTGGAGCAAGATTTCATGATAAACCTTTGCCAAATTGCAAACACCTTCCTTTATATACTGATGAATACTGGGAATGTGTTATCAGGCAATATACTATGACAATTTATCATCTTTCTTGTACTGCAAAAATGGGACCATCTAGTGATCCAATGGCCGTCGTAGACCCGCAATTACGAGTTTATGGTGTCGAAGGCCTTAGAGTTATAGATGCTAGTATAATGCCTACTATAACTAATGGAAATATAAATGCTCCAGTAATAATGATAGCAGAAAAAGGTGCTGATATGATCAAGGAAATGTGGTTGCCAAAAAGACGTCGGAGATCACCAGGCTGTCCAAAACATGGAAGAAATGCTACTGGCTGCAAAAGATTGTTGACAGGAAGCTGATAATGAAATAACAGTTAGGTAATTTTGAATAGGCCATATTGCAACATGATACCAAATGGATCGTGACAGTGACAGACAATCCTAAATGACTATAATTTGTTATCGTAAGATTTTGATTTACTAATTTGCTGTTTCTCAGAAGCAAGATTTTTGGGATAAGATAGTGTTTTAAGTTGAAACTTTCACGTAAACTATGCATATATACTTACTAACTTGGGTTGGATATAGGTCAATATTGAAATAGTAAACCAAAATATTGTGATTATGTATCCCTAAAAATTTGCTGTCTGCTTTAATAAGTATGCACACATTGCACATGTTAATTTCCTATCCCCAAAATACTTGTCTTTGAGAAAACATGTAACGGATTTTGCTCTATACATAGAATCTATAATATTAAACATTCGTTTCGTGATATAAATGGTGGACATAGTTGTAGTACCAGTTCTAGTCTTTAATAAAAATAGTTTAGGTAACAATTTTACCAAAATGTATAAGTGATGCTGTTGAATTGTATTAAAAAGTGTATGAGTAACAATAGTTTTTAAGTGAATAAAATTTGTAAAATACGAGAAAGTTACCACCATTTTTCCTATATTTGTAGCGATATAAAATAATTTGAAATACGTTTTATTTGACGTAGAGTAGATTGTTATAGTGCTACCACCATCTTTATGAACGTGAGTGACGTTTGTAGGAAGGCGTCATAATTTCATACATTTTGTCAAAGGCGAACTGTCAAAAAGTGACATACAATATGAACAGGAGTTGTAATTTCGGCCACGTTCATAAAGATGTTGACTGCCTTGACTGGTAGATCTGTACTATACACAATAATATTTTTATTGATAAAGAAGGAATGATAATAATCAAATTAAAACCTTTATGTTTTCTATGTATTATAAGTATGTACTGTTAGATTAAAACATCATTAAAAACACAGTAAACTTTATGAAAATTTTTCTGAATGCGCGAAAAAGTGTCAAAGTGAAAAAAGTTACTAGTGCGGCGACACAGCGCGTCGATTGTCATTGAGTAGTGCTGCGCCGCTCGCGTATGGAATCGATTTTCTTCTTCTTCTTGTTATTAGCACCTATTTACAATAATAATATATGCGTTGTTTTGTAAACATAAGCAAGTTAAGACTAGCTTACTTTGGAACAAGGTGGCGCTTTGTAAATTATAAAGAATCTATTAAATTTAAGATTATGCGGAATCAAACATCGTGAGCATGTACACGATGTTTCATTATTCGCAAATTAATTACCATTAATCATTAGTCGTTTCAAATTATATTATAATTGCCGATAACTCAATATATTTTTTGTATAATTATTGCAATATACAATTAGGTAGTGTAAAATTGCATAGCAGAGGTGGAATATAAATTACGTACTGCATAGTGTATAAATAGTCATATTGACAAGGTTAAGTAACAAATTACTTGTTAATTAGCTGAGTTTAAGTTGTATATTTTGTAAATATAGGGTACATTTTTGTTTACTTATTAAATCGTTGTTGATATCAAATTTCTTTTTTTATACTAACGCCCGTAATAACCAGAAGGCAATTTACACACTACTTGTGTTGGTTTTATAAATGTCTGTCTTTGCTCCGGTTTACAAAGGGCTGAAACTGATTTTAACCGGATTTTTGCAGGTGTTGGAGCAAATTAAATTATTTTTATTTTCGAAAATACCATGCCTAATTTATAAACTAATACTAGGATGTTGCGACTGTCCTTTATTACTAAAATATAATAAAAGAAAAAAAACTTATATTATCTATAAAAAAAATCCTTTCTTAATTAACCATAGACAAATAAACTTTATCGCTTATTGTTCTATGTCAAGTTCAAGATTGTTAAACGAACATTAATTTCGTCCGAAGTACCAGTTTAACCTTGTCTAAATATTGTAAAAACCCTCTAATGGTTATTGTAGAAATGCTTGCCCCACATATTTTTAAGGTGTGTTGGACTTTGCTTTCGAAATCGCCACCATTTAAACAGTTTATTTCATTAACTGGTTTTTAACGTCATCTAGCGTAGAGAAGCCGCAACAGTAAACAGTTTCATTACGTTCACTAAATCAGTTGTTGCTTTATTTATTAAAAGTTACTAGACATCGACGATCGGTGGCGCTCTCATGAATAACGAGCTCATGAATAAATTGTTACTTACTGCCACCAATAAATACAAACCAATAGTAGGTACTGTAAATATTATAATATCTGTGCCAATAGGGGAGAAAAAAGGATAGGAAAAGAGCTCCCCAAAAAATTGCTTCTTCACGCCGATATTCTGTGAGAAGGTGGTATTTCCACGGTTGAGCTAGCCCATTTCGTAAATGCTGTTCCGCACCAAGATTAAGATTAAGGTACGGCACAGCGGATAATCCGTTAAAATCAGAGCAGCCCGTCTGGTCTGGGGAAGGAGGTCTTACAGAAGATCGTAGCCATGTTGTGGTCCTACGCTACGGTGAGTAAGGTCTCCAGAGCTCCACTTGGGGGGGTTGGGAGGGTTGGCAACGCGCGAGTGATACCCCAGGTATTGCAAGCGTCTATAGGCTATGGTGATGCTTACCATCAGGCGGGTCGTATGCTTATTTGCCACGTCTGTGGCATTCATTTTTTTATTGCTAATTAATACAATCATCAGTACTCAGTAGGGACCCTGTTGGGCACTGCAATAGGATATCTTAATTATATTCGAACAGGTTGTGCAAGCCAACAATGCATTCACTGCAGACAATAATTGACCGATTTCCGAACTTATGCCCAGTCACCGTTTATCAACACCGAATATGAACTTATAAATATTATGTAATTTATCCGCCTGCTCTCGGAGAAACTTTGAAATGTGCGAACTTCAGACAATGTGATACATTATTGTTTTATTATAATCAAAACCCAGGCTTTAATACAATGTTTCGTTTTATTACAATCATAACCCAGGCTTTACATTACTTGCGAAATCGATCGAAGTTGAGCGACAGGAAATTATGGTTTGTTTTTTCCTTTGCTGTCTAACTTTTACTTCGGCTCGGTCAACTTCGCGAATAGTGTAGTGTAGGGGTGATTATGAACGTCGACGTTGGTGAAGCTCTAGTGTGAAACGACTCTATCAAACACGTATTAACAGATGATCGTAGTGAGACACCTGAAGAGTGTGTCTTTGGAGGGCGTAAGAATCCAATAACAAAATTTTTTCCACGGGATATATTCCCACGGAAAAGCGGGGTACACGAAAACGAAGTTAGTTACCAATGTTACGCTCCAAAATGAAAAAAGTAAAATGAAAATGATGATAAAAATTAAAATTTAACTAAACTTCGTATACAAAGTAGTTTGATTTGAATTCAAAGCGGAAATAATGACTTCAACAACAATAGCCAACTATTTGTCCGGCGATAGACTCTTAGGAAGTGACCGAAATGGGTAAGTAGGTGCGATCCCCGTAACGAGACATTTAATAATGAGAACTACAGTTATGCAACTGACGCTCACGAAGTTATATCATCTTGTTTTATAAAGGGCTCAATTGCTCATTTCTTTACAATTATTAAGATAAAAATCTTTTGGTAAGAATAATTCGAAACTTCTAGAGAATTCAATGAAGAGGTGAGCATAGGGCCGTAATATGATTCAAGTTTCCTAATGCGTGAAGGGATTTATGCGATTTTTCAACCGACTTCAAAAAAAGGAGGAGGTTGGATTAAAAACAAAAGTACGCGATTCCTGTAGGATTTGGACAAAAGTCGGATATAGATGGCGCTACTGTACATAAAAATAAACGCGGGTAACACCGCGGGCAGCAGCTAGTAACATAATAAAATACACGAGCAACACAGTGATCTTCTACTTTGAGTTCAATAAATACTTATGTATTGTACTGTACATCCTTCGTAGTATTCATCAAGGATATTATAACTTAGTCACTGCCTACCCCACAGAATACCAAATGAAACAGATCGAAAGTGAAATCATCTAGGATGTGCAGGACATAGGAAGTTACCTAACACAATTTCTAGATATTATCGTATGCCTGTTTGTCATCAAAGTGGTATACGAAAAAGTAGGAAATGACATTTTTAATTAGAAGAGGTCCTTATTAATGAAGTGATTTTCAATATTTTCTTGCGTTTTTTCTTAATTAAATAATAAGAAAAGATGGATCGAATGTGAGGATGATATGTGGAGAAGGAATGTGACGGTACAGATGACGAATGATAGGGCGAAATGGAAAAGACTAATATGCTGTACCCGACCCCACGTAAAGTGGAATAAGGGTAGAAAGAAGAAGAAGAAAATTTTAATCAAGAGATCAAGTTAACACTGTTGGCAAGTTTTAATTAATAGACACTAAGATAAGTCGATGAACAATATTCTTAGACAATACGTTTTATAAGTTTAGGTCAAAATTAAATTACTAATTAGCCAATCGCTAGATTGTAATATTCTTAAGTAGGAATTATATATTTATATACTTAACATATAAAAAAAACTGTTGGCAAGTTGTAGTTGGCGCCGAAATCCGTTCTCAATTGCTCTATGGTCAAATAATTAATATTCCAGTGATCTATGAGATGGTAATTCTCTACAGAACGTTTATATTGATCATAAAACATCTCGAGTTGGTAATTTTCATTTCCCTATTCAATATTTAGCTTTCATAACTTTTCAACATAGTACAGAAGTTACGGGAAATTTAATAATGATCAAATAGGGAAGTAATCGACACCGGTAGCCATATATAAAATTTCACCCGTCTGTACGTTGCAATCTCATCATATCATTCCTGATACAGTTGTGTCCGTAATATTAGAGGAGGTGTGGTATATTTGACAGCGGGGAGCGTTCTGCTCTACCAGCGTCTCTGTTTATACTTTGTATGAAATACGAAATAGCATCTCAGTTCAGCACAAACCGCTTCGTCGCTTGTCATGTCTGTAGGATAAATAAATATATAAGGACAATTCATACAGATTGAGCTAGCCTCAAAGTAAGTTCGAAACTTGTGTTATGGGATACTAACTCAACGATATTATATTTTTATAACAAATACATATATAGATAAACATCCAAGACCAGAGGCCAATCAGAAAAGTTCGTTTTTCATCATGACCCGACCGGGGATCGAACCCGGGACCTCCTGGGTGGCGGTCTGGCGTGGTAACCATTACGCCACGGAGGTCGTATAAAGACTGCTGTCCTATGAAAGGAGCATTTCAAAGTGTTTACGCAGCGCTGTGTTTTCTTTCTCCATCGATTGAGGCGAGTAGAAGTTGAGGGCTCGCTTCGTCCAAAATAAACAAAAGAATTTTTTTTATTTAGTCATATTTTTTTTCCAAATTGTAAAAATAAGATTTAATCCATACTAATATTATAAATGTGAAAGTGTGCGTGTCTGTTTGTTTGTCCGTCTTTCACGGCACAACGGAGCGACGAATTGACGTGATTTTTTAAGTGGAGATAGTTGAAGGGATGGAGAGTGACATAGGCTACTTTTTGTCTCTTTCTAACCCCCCACTTCCCTAAAATGGGGGTGGAATTTTGTATGGAGCATTCTACACTTTTCAAGGTAGGAAGCTAAAAATCGGTACAGACTCTTTGTCACCAACGAAAAATACCTGCGAAAGGGAAACCGTGTTACCCCGAATTTAACGCGAGCGAAGCCGCGGGCGAAAGCTAGTATTTTATAGTCGCTGTTGATTTAAAAGTTTAGTGTAACTAATAGTACTACCAATTTTTGTTTTAGGGTTCCGTACCTCAAAAGGAAAAAACGGAACCCTTATTTTTACCTTATGATTGTCCCACGTATGAAAAACGCTCTTAAAGTGACCACTTACTAAGATTTAAGTGAATTTGTTGTATCCAATAAATTCTACTTTCACTTGTCTAGATTGCTGCGCTCGGCTTTGTTAAATACGTACAAAAACGCATCGACATGATGCATCTCTTTTCAGCAATGTAGATAACTTATTTTTTATGAAGACGGTTCGGTTCAATGATTTTTATTTCTCATTTTTTTTATGCCACAAAGTTGGCAAACCAGCATACAGCCCGCCTGAAGGTACACCGTAGCCTATAGACGCTTGCAATACCGGGGGTATCACTCACGCGTTGTCCCGTTGTCAACCCTCCCAAACACCCCAAGTGGAGCAATTTCATTACAACAATTCAACAATTTGTCATTTACATGAGAACAAAAATTAAAAGAAGTCTAGCTTACTTTCATACCTAATAGTCAAGATAGAATAGCGCATATCATGCAGGTCGCACCGTATTGCATCAAATGCGCTTTGCATAATTATAAGCGTTGCGGTGGTCGCAGCGGCATCAGCAAGCGTCCGCGTCGCGCACCGCACCGCTGCCCTCGAGACCGGTCCAATATAAATCTATACGTTTAGATTACTCGCGCCAACATGCTGCTGAATTTCGAGTTTTCTAAAACTACGTTATTGCATGTATATCAGCAATTGGCGAATCTACCTGAAGGGATGTATCGTTTATAACGGATCTATTAGTAAGAAAGGGCATACCATACCCACTAAATAACTTGTCTGCCTATAGTTCATCCTATGCCAGGTATCTGCACGAATACGCAGAAATGCACATAACAGTGATAATGTAGGTACCTGAAATAAAAGAAACAATACATTAAAAATCTCGATATGCTAACTATAGTGAGAAATGGAAGAAATAAGCTGGCTCAACTGGAGCAAATCACCGAATATCGATGACGTAGAGATGATGAAGCAAGTAAGAGATTTTTTTCTCTAAAATTCTATCAAAGAAACAAAATCAGTCTTTATTCTCGAACGCATCTTCTACTTCATCTTCAGACCCTTTTTTAAACAACCCTATGCGTCTGCATCAGAGATAACCTGGACATAGTCATCCACTTTTACAACAAAAGATTTTGTTCATATAAAATGTACGTTTTAAAAGGTCATTTTTTTGTAAAGACGTTTTATTTAAAACTAGCTGCTGCCCGCGGTGTTACCCGCGTTGAATTTTATGCACAACCAGTGTCATCTATATCAGATTTTTGACCGAATCCTACGGAAATCGCGTACTTTTCGGGATAAAAAAATACCCTATATGTTAATCCAAGGTATCGGCTTCCTAAGTACTAATTATCATACAAATTGGCCCAGCCATTTGAGCGTGAAAAGTAACAAACATATCACAAAGTTTCATATTAATATTAGTAAGATGTACTGTTACATTGTAAATGATAGTTGCCAAAATAAATTTAAAAAAATATGAGAAGCGGCGATTACCATCATGACCATGTGACCTGCATGCAACGTCTTATGTCCTAAAAATACCATTACTAGTTCTTCAGGATCAACCAGTTAGAATTATATAACTGTAATTTTCACTTATCTAACACATCCTACAAGCCGGCTGTACTAGAAAATGCGCGTAATTGTTATTTACTTAGATGCCTAACTTCCGCTCGCCAGTATTCTAGAATTAAGGTCTCGATAGCTAGAATATACATTTTTATTCCTACAGTCTTGGATGGAACCCATACCCTAGGTTTAATCAAATCAAATCAAAAACACTTGTATGTATTCTGTAAGCCCTCGCGGGTACTTTAAAGTCTTTAAAGTCTGTTGGACAGTAGTCCGTTCGTTCTGTATATTTTTTTAATCATACTAATATTATAAATGAGAAAGTGAGTTTGTTTGTTATTCTTTCACGACTTGACTAAGCAGCCGATCATTATGAAAATTTGTATACATATTGTCAGGGGTAGTCCGACATAAGCTAATTTTTACGCGGGCGAAGCCGCGGGTACAGCTTGTTTATAAGGTAAACAAAAAAATAGGGACCACACTGCAAAAGCCGCGAAGGGTTTGATCTGAATGATTTAGACATATTATTATTTTTACTAAACCCGCGCAACATCGTTTGTGTTTATTCCGTTTTCCCATGGGAATTTTGGAATCTATTATACATACATATAAACCTTACTTTTGAATCACTCTTATCTATTAAAAAAACCGCATCAAAATGCATAGTTTAGTGATCTAAGCATACATGCATAGGATAGGTAGGTACAGACAGGGAAGCGACTCCATTTTATATTATGTAAAGATAATCATTATTTACATACACCCAGTGAGTTTATTATACCGACACCTCATATGTAGATTTCGGAATACTAACATATAAGGAGCATTTATGAAATGGGCCCGACCGGTTATCTACAACTAAAAATAATTGGTGGTCACTGTAATTTGCTATTCAACACTCTTACAAATTTTGCAATGTACTTTTGAGTTTTTTGCGGCACTTCTCAACAGGCCTTTCACGTCCAAGTGATAGTAGAATAAAATAATTGATGTGCAAAAAGTGTTTCCTGTAAAACTTGCAAAATATTTTTTTTTTAAATATTAATGTTAAATTATTTAGGGTCAACAATATAATTCGATTGCGTAGTGTTACTTTTTAGCCAGTACCTAAGCGCCATTACATGAATATTTTATTCGTCATTATAGAATACTAGCTTCTGCCCGCGGCTTCGCTCGCGTTAATTTTTTGACATAGATCTCGTTTAACAACAAAACAACCCATACGCGCGACTTGTGGCGCCATCTGTTGGCCGAGCCAGCGCCCTCTATAGTAGAAAAAATATTTTCCCATTGGAATGACATACTTTCACGGGATAAAAAGTAGCCTATGTTGGGCTTTGTACAATATATATACAAATTTTCATAATGATCGGCTGATTAGTCAAGCCGTGAAGGAATAACAAACAAACTCACTTTCTCATTTATAATATTAGTATGATGATTAATAGTATCAATAATTTTATGTTTTATGATATATTCAGATTTTTGATTGAATGACGCAATGTCATAAGACGATCTATATTTTGGGTCGTATTAAGATATCATATACGTAACAGTTGATGAGAAATAAATCAAATTTAAAATTGCTAGTTTTTTTTCTGACCTGGATTCATTTAAGTAATTCGGTTCCTTCGATATTGAGCGATTTGAAAACCCAACAATACCACTACTTTTCGCCTTACTTCTTCTTTTCTTCATAATAATTTTATTTTAATTTACGTATTGTAATTAGTAATTATTTATTTATTTTTGATTTTATTGAAATTTTATTTGCATCTATTTTTTTTATGCCACAAAGTTGGCAAACAAGCATACGGCCCGCCTGATGGTAAGCATCAACGTAGCCCTAATAGACGCTTGGCAATACCTAGCTCTAGAGACCTTACTCACCGTAGGAACACAACATGGCCGAAACCATTTCTATGATTTAATTTGATTAATAATTTGACAAATATGCATAAACATTTTAAAGTTAATTCTAGGAATAAGGCCATTATCTTTAAAAGGGTGCAGTGCAACTCGCTGCTTAACTAATAGTTTTTTTTTTTTTTTTTTTTAAATAAATAAATAAATATATAGGGACAATTCATACAGATTGAGCTAGCCCCAAAGTAAGTTCGACACTTGTGTTATGGGATACTAACTCAACGATATTATATTTTATAACAAATACATATATAGATAAACATCCAAGACCCGAGGCCAATCAGAAAAAGTTCGTTTTTCATCATGACCCGACCGGGGATCGAACCCGGGACCTCCTGGGTGGCGGTCTGGCGTGGTAACCATTACGCCACGGAGGTCGTCAGTTAATTGAATTAAAAAACTACTCTATCAGATTGATTTAATAATACACTCTCAAACAAACTGTTCATACGTAACCTACGTTACACATTCTAATACAATCAGAGCCAGTCGGAAATCTATTTATTCCACGATAATTGCACCTATAAATAGTTACTCTTATTTTTATACATTGTAATTTGGTTACATTACGATATATGACGAATCTTCATTGAACGGCTGTAAATAACATACTTGTAAGATGCAATCTTAGAATAATATAAATTTAACCAAAAGATAACTTTATAGCTAAAAGTAAACTTTCGAAAATATATGTTATTCGAAATTGAGTCTTATTACATTGTTTTAAAGGTTACAGAGTTAATATTTAACAGCAAAACAATAGTACAAATATTCTATTTCACGAAGAGCCTTTGGCTTTGAATGTTGTAAGGCGTGTACATGACCATTGTTTATGTGTGCGTGAGCGATTTAGAGCGTTTACGAGGTTATGCACACTACAGTTATGTATGTGCATGTGAACATTACACACACACACATACACAGTCAAATGCTCTTCGTAAAATCATCTGTAATTATAATAAATTTTACAAGCGTGAAGGCGCAGGAGTATTCTCACGCAACTGAATCGGATAACAATCTATTTTATGTACGCGGCGCGGACAGATCTGATAGAGAAAACTTTCTTTTCTGACTACAATTCCGATAGGGCTAGGAACGTTGACTCAGGAACCTACATTTAACAAGGAAGAGCATTTAACACGCATGTACGCGTAAGAATTCAGTTCAATCTCCAATTTCAGATCAGATATTCAGTCAGCTGAACATGTCAGCGCCGAACTACACCAGGCGTCTGAGCGCAACTGATGGCGGTAACTAGTTGACGAGATCGTGTTGAGAGTCACGATCAGCAGTGAGAGAACGATCAAGAAGACGAAGGTACACGAAAACATGGATTGTGTGAAAGAGATAAACGTATGATGGGTGTTTCTTTTGGTTCCTCCCGCATGGTGTCAACTGCGTGTTGGACTGTTGGCTGGATAAGGTACACACTAGAAATAAATGTCGATACTGGTGTCGGCAGATTATCACCACCCTCTTCTCCATTTTCCAATGGGTGTAGAACTGTAGACGGCGACCAAGGTAATCTTATACTCGAAATCTTCAATCCAACTGCTGTCGCCAACCCAAAATAAAACCCTCACGGAAAATCCCCCCAAAAATTGACGTCGAACAGAATAGGCCTGTGTCGTAAATTTCAAAAATGGCTTATTTCGTTAGTTTAGTACCTGTATTACCCCAAAAAAATAATATTTCATGATAAAAATTATATTTAAGACATATTTTAAGTTTTAAGAAAATATTTTTAATCTGGCGTAAAAACACAAGAAAGTGTCATGGCGTCGTGAATGACGTCACATAGTGGCAAACGATTGTGTTCACTTACGGCAAAAGTTTGTTTTGTTGAAATAAAAATGGAAATCTCGTATTTTAAAAACTGTATAGTGCCCCAGTGTATAAATACAAGTATAAAAACTCCGAATAAATTATTCATACGTGTTCCGGTCAACCACTATGTGACGTAATACGTTCTGAATGGCGTTCACAGCGGAGGAGCCAGGGGGGGTATTTATTTGATTTTAATTTGTAAAAATAACAATAATCATTAATTTTTATGTGGAATTATTTCGGTTTTCCCTGTTTCAATATTACAATTTACGTCTAGAAACATTCATCCATTGATTTCATTGTTAGTTGACACAAGCCTATTCCCAGGCCTCCGGTACCTTGAATAGATACTATCGTTGTCTCCTGTAGCGGTCAAGGTAACAGCAAGTGGGTGCTCAGAATCTCCAGAAGAGATTCGGCAGAAGCAGCTGGATGCAGGCTTTTTACCCAAATAGGATACGATTGCGCAAGAGGATTAGTTTTTCGTGATAGATTACCAATCCATCAACGAGGTTACAAGAAACGGATACTGAACCGTTAATGGAACTGAAAGGAAAGCTGATTGATTAATCTTAGTGAACGATGTCCGTATTTAGTGTCGCATATTCACATCCTGAACCTGCCAGCACCGCACACAATCACCATAAATAAGCCGATAGGATCGTAAGGACAGTTACAGAAAGCATGACATTAAAGAGGTTTCTCCAATAGGTATAACAGTAATAATTCTATACAGAAATAGATTAGATGGAATAATTATTCTTTATTTACAACTAGCGAAACCCGCGCAACTTCGTTTGCGTGTATCCCG
The DNA here is from genome assembly GCA_905163395.2 of Endotricha flammealis. Taxonomy (NCBI): domain Eukaryota; kingdom Metazoa; phylum Arthropoda; class Insecta; order Lepidoptera; family Pyralidae; genus Endotricha; species Endotricha flammealis. Next base: position 4,761,146 of record LR990873.1, read on the forward strand.
CTTTCCCGTGGGAATTTTGGAATGTATTATACATAAAAACCTTCCTCTTGAATCACTCTATCTATTTAAAAAAACCGCATCAAAATCCGTTGCGTAATTTTAAAGATTTAAGCATACAAAGGGACATAGGGACAGAGAAAGCGACTTTGTTTTATACTATGTAGTGATAGTGATACACAACAAAAAAGGTATTCAATAATACCCTCATTCAATGGAAACTAAGCTACTTTTTTTTCCACTTGAATCCAAAATTCTTTAGAGTTATTTATAACTCAATCATAAGGGTTTTCAAAAGTTTTTCCGATAGTTTTCAAATGATTTTCGGTTGATTTTCAGATGGTTTTTGAATGGTTTTCGGATGGTTTTGGGTTGGTTTTAGACAACTTACAAGGTAATTAAAACGCAACAAGGAGGCCTTAAGGCTGAAACTAATCTTAACAAACGGAATAGTTACCACAATTTTGTTTTAGAGGTAACTTGCCAGAAAATCGCAGTGTTAAATTGATAGCGCAAATCTGAAACTTTAATAGTCGGTTCCTATTAAACTACAGTTAGCTTATCTATCAGATAAATTGTCAGTTTTTTTAATGTTTTACAACAATCTATTTAGCTCTATGTATGTGACACTGGATCACCAGATCAAGACAATGTAGACCTAGAGAAAAGAGAATTAATTTGACTATTAAGTATAGTAAAGCAAAAACGTCTGCAGGAAACATTTGTAGCATGGAATCATTGCAATCATTAATTACTAAAGATAACGAGTCATTACAAGCATAACTTATTAAATCACAAGCATGTTTACAATCAATCCGATCAGTACGCTTATGCGTACATCATAATGGACAATCATGAGATCTTACACTTCAATATTATAAAACAGTACCTACGTTTCAGAGATATGAGAACGCAAGCTTCACTTCATCTTTACCTATATATAAAACCTTTTGATTCAAATTACAATACGATACATAACTCTTTATAGCATCATTAAATTCGTTGTGAGTTCCAAAACGGCCCTCACCATGATCGCTTAAAAGAAAACAAGAACGGCTGAGTAAGGGAGACAGCGCAATACATGATATAAGGCGACGTCTCGTTTACACAGTCGTTTAAGGATAGGTATAGAAGGTGGTACGGCCCCAGCTGTAGTTTCTCCACCAGATCGTCAATAAGCTATTGTCCATATGAGGTCGACGTTGTTGATACTGACTATACAGACAGGTAGGAGATAATCTCTAGATCTACTGAACCAATTTTGAAAATTGTTTTACCAACAGAATGTCGCGTTATAATGACAAAATGATGATCTAACATGACGTGTTATACGCTTATTGGCTAAATTATTATCATACAAATTGAACCTCATATTTTAGTCATCTATTAAACACAGGTTAACTTACGGATTGCTTACTAAAACGCAATTGAAATACATTTTGTTGCATGTATTACAAATGTAAGAATTTATCTTTTCATCGACGTATGCTAAATTACCTATTGTTATCACATAACATTTAAAATTTGAGATACTACTCAATATATTATACGGCGTATGGGGAAGGAGTTATGTTATGTGAGAGTTACTGGCAGTGGTAAGGCTGCGCGCGCGCCGGCGACACCCCTCGCTCTTAGTTCCATAGTGTAAACCTAACATGTGGTCTTGAGTTCTTACGAAGCAACACCCTGTTTATCGGATATTTTTTCTAAATTTAGGTAAGTTTTTCTATGACATATCTATTTTTTTTTTGTTATTTGGGAAAAATCACCCTAAAATTGTTTGTTAGATAAACTACGGATTAGTAGACATAGACTATTTACAATATTTATCTAGATGAAATACAATAGACAAAACGTTTCTTTTTATATTTCGAAAAAAGACAGTCATTCTAAATGTAGTATTAACAAGAGTCAGTTTATCTGACGGATAGTCTATCTACGACTAAGAAAGACTTAGATTGCAACAAAAACTTAATAACTTTTCTATTTATGTAACATATTTTCACTTTAAACATGTATATTACATATTTAATTGTTAATTAGCGCAATGACGGTTTCGCCTATTCTGTTTAAGTGGTCAATAATACATTTCAACATTTAGATTGTTGTGAATTTCAATTATACTTGGTTAAAATAAGAGACCAACGTGCGTGACGGGACCCACAAAATCGAAACAATGGAAAAACTATAACATGAAGAATCATAGAAAATTGTATAATCGTGTTTAGATAGTACCATTTCTATGCAGACACAAACGTCAGGGAATCTATTGCTAGCTACGGAGTGAAGTGAAGTTGTACGAGGTTAGATGACAATGGAAAAGTAAAGCCGAAGTAGGACGGAGAGCCACACTCTCGTTTTCGCTCAACTTCGCAAAAGTGTAGAGCTAGCATTAAAGACGAGAGAAGTATAAATTATACTATTCGAAAACGATTTTAAAAAAAAACATTTGGCTAGGAGGCCTTGGCGGCTTTGGGGGTAACACGGACACTAGAAACACACACATGACTGTGTGATTTGTCCCCTTAGAGTATAGATAAGTAGTGCTTATCTATACTATAAGGTTGCCCCCGATCTTAGATACAAATTGGGGTAAACTTTTCAAATGAAATTCCACGAATTTACGGTTACAAATTAGGATAAATGTCAAAAAATTAGACATAACAACAATTTATGCAACACCTAAACATTGTATATTATGAAATACAAAATGCCGAATCACATGTAGAGTCTAAAGCTAGAGCTTAGTTCAGAAAGTGGCACATGGACCTTTAAAATCGAGCCGACTCATCCTACGTGATCTGACCACGCCAGTCAATGTTTACAATTTTACTTTCAATAAAGGCTATTGTACATGGCGCTAGTTTTACAGAGAAACTAGCGAACCGCAAAGGCTTCGCGCGGGTTTAACTAAGGATCCCTAGTTTTTTGGAAAATATAATATATACATAAATTACCCGGGGGTAATGTACCTTCCCAACGATGAAAGAATTTTTAAAATCGGTCCAGTACTTTTGAGTTTATTCGTTAAAAACAAAAATACAAATCTTTACTCTTTATAATATTAGTATAGATATAGATAACAAGTGTTTAGTCAAATCTAACTATGCCTTTTCTCTGACATAATTTCGCAAAATTCAATTCACCGAACTCAATGTAAAGCAAACATTGATTAAAGTGATTTTAATTTATGACCAGGAATTATTAAAGTGTATTATCGTGCTGACTTTAATAGAGATCTTCCTTGAAGAAATTTGGCTATCATCTTTCTTGGGTCTTGAACCAGAGATTGTATTCTGAGTCGAGACAACATAAATTCGCTGCTTGAATGAAATACTACCTACATGAAGATGTTACTACTTACTTGACACTATCTAAATTGCTAAGAACAGTAAGGAACAGTAAGAACGCAAAAGCCATTACTAAATAAAAAACTTTTTTTTAAAATAACTGACTTCAAAACAAAACACACAAAAATTTGAGAAACTCCTCCTTTTTTGGAAGTCGATAAAAAAACGATGGTTACTCCATGGTATTATAGTGCGCCTGGTATTATCTTTGGTCAATGGCCCAAGACTACGTCACGATCAAATTCAAATTCAAAATATTTTTATTCAAATAGGCCTAATATAAGCTCTTTCGAATCGTCACAATTTTTTCCTACCACCAGTTCAGATGGCAGATTTGTGCTAAGAAGAAACTGGCAAGAAACTTAGCACTTGCTCTTTTAAAATGGTATTAATAAGATACAAATTACAATGACAGAAAATATAAAATTAACACAAAATATCATATAATAATTTGTCGATGATTGTCGAGATGTTATAATAATAATTTAATTAATTCAGTGTTGCCATTGAATATGCTTGATGACGTATTCTTGGGCCAATCACGTGACCTAGCTGTTACGGGAAGAAAATATCTTGTTTTGTTATATTTACCAGCATGGGTTTCTCGAAGCTACTGGCTAGTGACGGATCGTGCACCCAACGCAATACATACTATGTAGCCCGGAACACATCTTCAACCTGTGTTTAGCCACGGTAATTACTGCATTATACAAACAGTTTTTGATTAAGTAACGCGTTACTATGCACTTACATGCGTTAACAAAGGGCACCATGTATACTTACAACTTATATTTTAAGTTGCGCAATATTACGAGTACGTGGTTTAGTAAGTCAATGCTGAATTTTCACTTTTCGTTATGATTTTTGATAATTTTATGGGTGTTGAATGCTTCGTGAGTAATGAGAACGTATCTATCATTATGCTAATAAAGTGGTAGAACAAAACATTGTCTCTATCTACATCTATCTATGATAAATCTATCGATAGCTTTTAAAGGATAAAAACATTGAGAAGGTTATTTTTCGATACAATGATCCGTTTGCCATGCTAATTTTCGTTTAAATAATATGGGGTTCTTCAAAAGGGGCGTTAAAAGATTTTTACAGGGTCGGCAACGCGCCAGTGAAACTCCCGGTGTTGCAAGCGTCCATAGGCTACGGTGACCGCTCACCATCAGGCGGACCGTAAGCTTGTTTGCCAACTTAGTGGTATAAAAAAAAACTGATCCCCTCTATTTTCAACACTCACATATAACGTGGATTTCTATTGGTAAGAGAATTTTCAAAATCGATTCATAAACGGCTTTTTATTATATCAAAATGGGTTCAGTAGATCCAGAGATCATCCCATACAACTTCACAAACCTAGAAGTATTGACAATACAACCAACCGCTTATGATTGTTATCTATAAATAGTATAAAATGAAGTCGCTTCCCTGTCTATCTGGATGTCTGTCTGTCCCTATGTATGCTTAAATAAATAAATAATAAATAAATAAATATATAGGGACAATTTATACAGATTGAGCTAGCCCCAAAGTAAGCTCGAAACTTGTGTTATGGGATACTAACTCAACAATATTATATTTTATAACAAATACATAATAGATAAACATCCAAGACCAGAGGCCAATCAGAAAAAGTTCGTTTTTCATCATGACCCGACCGGGGATCGAACCCGGGACCTCCTGGGTAGCGGTCTGGCGTGGTAACCATTACGCCACGGAGGTCGTTAAAGGAAATCTTTAAAATTGCGGATTTTGATGCGATTTTTTAATAGATAAAGTGATTCAAGAGAAAGGTTTATACGTATAATACATTCCGAAATTCCCATGGGAAAGCGGGGTACACTCTGGTTTCGCTATTAAAATATATGTCAAAAAGCTCCTTACGTCACAACGAATGGAAAATAAACAACTTGCAAATTCTTACTGTTCTGCGAAGCCAGTATGTTTTCATGACAATAAACTTGCCATCCATTTTATTAATATATTCGGTTATGTATGACGAAATTTAAATTCTTGATGTCTTAATTAGCTGTTACATATATTAATTTAAGGGGAAGACTCATTTATATCGCGGTATACGTATTTTTCCTCTTTCGTTCAGCTGCAAGTGACTGCGACTGAACGGAGGCGCAACTTTTTGTGTCTTGTGTCAGATACAAGCTACCGATGAAAAATTGTTTCTATAGAACCAGTATGAAATCATTCACTCTCTGCGCATACGTAAACATTTTTGTGTCCAGTTACTTCTATTTAACGCATATTCATAGCAAAAACTGTTCTGTGTCAGTAACCGGCAACACGTTTGTGGCTTGTGCAGCACCTGTCGTGTGTTTGAACTAAATGTACGAAAAATCGTGTGAGCTGCTAGTCGCTGGCCATCACCGGTTTCTGTGACCGGTTGCCCGTTTGCGCCGACATCAAAGAAATAAGATTTTTATGCTAATAATATAGGTAACTAAATCGTTAAGAAGAACTAAAGTTTGACCGATCGGGTTGGCGACGCACTGTGGACGCCCTCTGCCCCGTCTAGGGGACTTAGGACCTTAAGTAAGTCAAATCGTTAAGAAAATACAACAAATGAAAATCGATAAATATATTTTAATCCTTCAGATAGCGGGCGTCTACCCCTTAAAGAAAGGATATAAATTTTATAATAAGTAAACACATTGACGATGACATTTATTACCAATATTATTTTATATCGCTGATATTTGCCCCAGTTTTATTAACTAAACAAGCTTTTGACCGCAACTTCATCCATAATAATGTTTTGTTTACGCCATAATAATTCTTTACGCCAGTTACGAAAAAAGGGACCTAAGCCTACACGTACAATCAGTTAATAAATAAATAAAGAAAGACGAAAAGTAATCCTTTTCTTCAGTCGAAAGTAACAAACGGTTTGTTATGATTTTTGGAATAGGAGCGTGACAGCTACTTTTTAGCCTGGAAAAACATCTTATTCCCGCGGGAAAAAATAAAAACAGTGCGTAGCCGGGGTCGGGCCAATAAAAATATCATTCGAAAAATAAATACTAATATTTATTTATTTATTATCATACATTCTTCATCATTTACAGTAGTAATATTAAGACACATTATAAAATATTACACGAAATAAACTAAAAGCAAAATATGTCCATTTATATTAATATTATACAATAATTTGTCTTAGGCGGTACCACCCATCAAGTCATGAATATAAAATCTTATTTGTTAGATGAATTATGTTGTCCGAGCAATGGACTCTGCTTAACCACGGGTGAGTGGGGTCGAGGTCGGAAGGGTCAACCTTCCGGGTCTGCATACCGACTAAGTATTAGGCTTACTAATCACAACTACACATATCAAAACTGTCAAATAAACTGGCTGTTTTGACATTTCTTATTTGACAAACGGACTGATTGGCACTTTTAGGAAATAGATTTTCAAAACTAATATTAATATTTCTAAAGTAAGAAAATATTTCGTTGGTACAGTGCACGTTGAGCTTTACACTTGCAGTACAATTTTGGCTCTTATGACATAGAACTTAAGAAAGATACAAAGTCCGATATGTAAAGGTCGACCTCCTCTTGACTGTACTATAAATCTTAAAAATTAACTTAAATCTAAACAAAAAAAAACCTTAGTCTAAATATAGCACCAAAATGGTGACACTCGGCATATGCCACGCAGTTTTTCAGTATTTTTTCTCTACTTCTTCTTCCTTCCCTTATCCAACTTTAACATGGGGTCGGTACAGAAAGAATAGTCTTTTCCCCTTCGCTCTATCATTTGTCATCTCAACCGTAACATTCCTTCACACACATAATATTTCTGTATCAGTGTGTATACCCTGCTTCTTTTAACTTGACCAATGTAGTAAACAATCTTAGCGTGTCTTTTTATTCAAATATCCATGTGTTAAATCGATAAATCGCCAGAATAATAAGAGTGTTGTGTTAAATTCCATTTCTAACTATATTATTATTGTTTGGGTGTGACGATAATTTTAATTGCCTATTTCCGTTAAAAAGACATGCCAAAATTTGTTTACTACATTGGTCGATCGATGGAAAATGTGGAAATCCTACTTCTGTCTCTAAATATCATTTAATAATAATCTATTCTATAACTATTACCTACCTATAGACTAGAATATACTAAAATATAGTTCGTTTTATCTTAAAATCTAAGTAACTTTCAATTGTTTCACTTTCACAATTATGGTAAATTGCAACAAGATTAATTAGTTGTTGTCTAACACTTAGAATTCTAGTGTTAAGCTGAATGATTTATTAAACAACAATAATTATATCTTATAAGGGCAAAGAGTATCCTGTGAGGTATTTTCATATACACGTCGTCTTGTAGGGACATTTTGAAAACATAAACAAAATGGCGGGCGAGGATATGCCAAAAAGATTCAATTTTCCACAATCTTTTCCAGACCAAAATATCACACAAATGAAAAGTATTTTTTTAAAACATGGTTCAATTACAAATTGTTTTTTTTTCTTCATCACAATTTTGCTAGGATTTACATTAAAATGTGCAATATTAATGTGTTCTTTTTTATACACATTTATTGTAGGTAAGTACATATTTATTTATATGACAGAGGAAGACAAACGACTTTGTTTGATGGTAAGCTAACACCAGAATTAACCTGATTTTTGTCAAATGATTTTATGTCAAACACAATCAAACAAATATTATAATAAATTAGCTGTTATACCCGCGGCTCGCCCGCGTAATAATTATGTATGGCTCTGTACCCCTGACAATATGTACACAAATTTTCATAATGATCGGCTGCTTAGTTAAGCCGTGAAGGAATAACAAACAGACTCACTTTCTCATTCATAATATTAGGTATTAATTAGATTATGAATATTATGAAGACGCTACATATAAAATTCATAATGTTTGAACTTTTAAACCAAAACATTGTAACGCTTTTATTTTATGGCTATTATATAAATTGCCTTATTATTTTAATATCTTATTAATTACAACAAAGAGTGCATAAATATACAGGAAACACACGAGTAATAAAATTTTATATTATATCAGATTTTTTAACTATGTATGTATACTTTATTACATTAGGTATTTTAATTATTTAAACAAATTTTTCGTTCAATATGAGGCAAGCGTAGAACGGACGGAAGTGTTATGAAATTCACTAATTATTTGTTTATGAATATTTCATATTATTATGAAAAAATAATATATTTGTATGTACGGATGTGTTACAATTTGTCGAGTGCTAACTAGGTCATGGGGGTGACGTACTACAGTAAACTTAAGTAATTAATTAATTTTAATACTTATTAGTAATCATTTTTAATTTTCAAAGTGTCTAATGACTTTGAAAAAAAATTATATATTTATCCAACTAAACCTTATTCATCTTAGAGTTTTCCGTCTTCTTCGTGTTTTCGGGTCAATCAATGATCCACCATCCAACGACCTCCGTGGCGTAATGGTTACCACGCCAGACCGCCACCCAGGAGGTCCCGGGTTCGATCCCCGGTCGGGTCATGATGAAAAACGGACTTTTTCTGATTGGCCTCGGGTCATGTTTATCTATAAATGTATTATAAAATATAATATCGTTGAGTTAGTATCCCATAACACAAGTTTCGAACTTACTTTGGAGTTAGGTCAATCTGTATGAATTGTCCCTATATATTTATTTATTTATCAAAATCCGTTGCGTAGTTTTAAAGATCTAAGCATACATAGGGACAGACAGACAGATAGCGCGACTTCATTTTATACTATGTAAAGATTACACGGGATACACGCACACGAAGGTTTCCCTAGAAGTAAATAAAATTCTAAATAGGCATATATGAAAAAGGGGCCATTTAATTAAGCTAGTTTCAAAATAGATCTTTAATTTTCACTAGTAATACAGTAAAGAGCAAAATAAATGGGCCGGCCACTTAATCTAAATAGCAGTTTTCACAATACGAGTCGCTATCCCTAAAAAATTTTGCTTATTCAACCGGCCCAAACTCCAACTAGTCCGCACTTGCACACTTCATTTCAAAATTTACTGCCTCAACACATCAACTCTCATGGTCAATATGATCGATTTAATTTGCTCGTGATTATATTTTATCTATGTACGCTCTAGATTGGACGGATTCAACATTATTTTCACTGTAAATGAGATCCAGTTACACAAAATGAAAGTTGCGTCTCGTATGGCCATCGGCCGGTACGATTCATATAATTAAACAATAATTTAATGTAGGTATATTATGTAACTTTATGGTTATCTTTGGACCAGTTACACGTGGCCTCGATTTGTTTCAAGAGTATACCTGAAATCAAAACCAAACACCACTTATTTTGATATTTGAATTTAATAATTCTTCACAATTTACAAAGCAAACTAGGATTAACGATTGTGTTATGGGTTCCAGACACAGATATAAGAATACAAGAGATTATGGTTTGTGTGCGGGGCGCATGTCGCCATTTTCTACAAAATTTTCTGCACAAATGTGCAGGAACTTGATTGTTGTAAGTCGCTTGTCGCCCTATTTCGTTAGGTGCCCGTCACTGTAATAAACTTCTTACTCCGTGTTCGTAATCGAACTGCAAATTACGGGCTTACGATTTGTGTGAGAGTGACTGTCGAGATTATTCTATGAATGTGTTAAAATGTAATTGTGTGTGTAAGTGGCGACATCGGTTCCGGTACAAAAACCATCTAATTACATTTCTCCTTCTTTCTGTGTTCTGTGGTTCCTGACAACGGATATGTTATTGTAAGACATATAAAACACCCAGACACGAGAACAAACACAAAAGCCATCACATAAATCTTTGACAACCCGGTAGCGCCCACTTTGACAACCCGGTAGCGCCCACTTTGAGAACCCGGTAGCGCCCGCTTTGACAACCCGGTAGCGCCCACTTTGACAACCGATAGCGCATTTGGTAGTGCTACCGGTACTAGAGAGAGATTTCTGCCCCCTTACTATGCAGTCTTATAGCAGTCCAAAGACTAGTGAGTAAGCGAGATAACGCAATACATGATGTAAAGCGACATCTCATTTACTCGATAGTTTATAAATTGTTGTCTTATGTATGACACGTCTTGTGGTGACCCCCTGGTTGTGGTCTTTTGACATACTAGTAAATCCCTCGCAACTTCGTTTGCGTATATCTCGCTTTCCCGTGGAAATTTTGAAAAAATCCTTTCTTAGTGCTTCCCTACGTTATAAAAGGAACCCCTGTGGAAAAATCAAGTTTCTAACCCTTATAGTTTAGGCCCTGCGTTAATATGTCAGTCAGTCAGTCAGCTTCTCTTCGGGATCGTCTTCCAGAGAAATAAGATGAATTTTTCGTATAACGTATAATTTAACAAAATTTAGCTTGCACTGGGTATAATATAATAATGAAAAGTTTTTCAGAATCTTAAAGTTCCGGATATTAACAATACACAATACAACTTTTAATTGCACCATTAAAAATAAATGAAACTTAAATAATATATGAACAAAAGGTCGTCTTATCGCAAAGGCAATCTCTTTCATACAACCTAGCAGTCTAGCGAACCGAACCTTAAGTCAGACAAATATCATACAATGTGTTCCAGTTAGGTTATTCCTATGGCTAGCAACTAGCAAGGCTATAGTGAAAAGTGTGAACACGGGCATTAAATATTATTTTATCTCAAAATGATTTAAATTTAGAACGACCATTAGGTTTCCTTTAGATTTTGTTGTACACAAATGCAATATCGTCTTATTTTTCACATTTCATAATAAAAATCTAATGACTTGTTACGAAAGTACATTACGAATTTATTCCTTTTATTCTTCTGTCCATTGTTGTCATTTAATGTCTTTTAATTTATAATCAAGTACCTAAAAAGTACTTAAGTTACCATCACCTGACATAACTTTCGGTGATTAGCAGAAATATACTTTAAAATAAGACACATTTATTGTCAAATTAATATGGATTGATATTTAATGTATGATTCAACATTGTCAGCCATAAGACGGGGAGTCTTATGGCTGACAATGCTGGATATAAGCCTCCGCCAAACGTCTCCCAGCGAGCGCGACCGGTCTGCGCCGTAATTACAGATGATGATACTTTTCGAGATCGGGACATATCCCTTTGGGAATATTAAAAACAAAACACAACTTCGTTTACGCGTATTTATGCACAGCATCGCCATCTACTTTATAAAGAGGAATTAATTATCAGACTGTTGGCCAAATCCTATGGAAATCTCCTACTTTTCAAGATAAAAAGTATCCTATGTGTTAATCCACCAAATATCTAATAAAAATTGGCCCAGCCATTTGAGCGTGACGAAGGCCCAGCCATTTGAGCGTGACGAAGTAACAAACAACTAAAAAACAAGTAACAAACCATTGTGTATAACATTCCGCGTATTCTTCTTATAAATTTTAATGTACTTATACCTACATTGTAATGTAACTAACGAGTGGAAAAAAAAAGGAAAAAAAAAGTACGTACAAAATGACAAAAAAGGCCGTAACCGGTTTTCTTTCGCCATTTCTTTTTACCGGTTGCCATTTCGCTTGTGTCCGAAATGGTGGTAGTATATAACGTAGTTTATTTTCTTTATTTAAACAAGTTGTAAATGACAAGAAAAAGTGCCTGTGAAGGTCTAATTTCTGAAATAAACGATTTCATTTCATTTCAACATACACACGAACTTTCGTCTTTATAATATTAGTAGGAAGTAGGATTAACTTAGTACTATAAGAAACACAAAAAAATATAAATCAAAATACTAGTGTAACAATGCAAATGCAATGCGATCACGTCGAACTGTCGCGTTACGCAATATCGGCTTTAGTCGAGATCATCGGACTTTTCTACTGATTTCTCGATTACGCGTTTTATGTATTTACGAGTCCAGTGTACTGAGAGACACGACACGAGATATGACTCGTCTTTCGCGTGATTATTTACCATTATGTATTAAAATTGTTTTTAACCATCATTTCAACATTTTGACTGTAAAAAGTTCTTATCGAAATTTAGAAATACATGTTCTGTCGAGTTTCGTACTACTATGTTTCGAAATTTAAACTCTGTCGGAATAATTAATTGTCGAAATTCAGAATGACACTCCTATTTTTCAGTTGTACAGTCAAGAATTTTTTTAAAAACTATAAATTGAAATATTCTATCACCCATTTCCGTTTGTGCACTTTATGTACATATATTGGACTTTGTACCATTCTTAAGTTTTATCTATGTCATTAGAGCCAAAATTTTACTGCAAGTGTAAATCTCGTCGTGCACCTGACCTGACTGTACAATACAGGGAAAGTTACCTAAAATATAGATTTCACCATTTTCACCCCAGCCGGCGTTGTGTTGTCTGCAGCCCGGGGGCGATTTACGATAAATTTTTGAGTTTCCCAAATTATTGACTTTTTAGTAAATTCACGGAAGGTTTCAAAAACAATGTAGAGTAAATTGTTTTTCGTCCACGTTCAGCAAAAACATAATGAGAAAAAAAAATGGATTTCAAGACTTTAACTTAGGTACTGAAACTATTTTTAGGAGCACTAAAGATCACTGAACCAACTGTTTCTGAGATTATATCCTATTGTTCCCGTTTCGCACTTCTTTTCAATTCCCTCCTCAGTCCGAGATACGTTTACTATGTTTTGTACGGAAGGTCTAGTTAAAATGGTTGCTTTGCGTTATGCATTGCAAGATTGTATGTTTAATGACAATGAGTTGGATTAGTGCTTAGAAACACGAAATACAGTCATTACTGCAATTATATTGTGGAGTACACAACAGCTCAATATTAAATGAAAATAATAGTTATTTCGTTTATTTCCATTTTCCATACTATTAACACAGGTGGTCAACTCCATATAAACTAAACGTAGTTCAACCCTAAATAATATAGATGGCGTTAAGAGTATCGATTTGTAATTGAAGATTATGTAAATCCAAAATAAAGTAAAATTGCGCACTGAAAACAATATTTTAATAGTTTTTATAATTTTATAATTAAATGCAATCCTGAAAATAACGAAGAATGTACTGTAAAATAAAATTGGTTAATTTTGTTTCGTAATTTATTACTAAATATTTCACTTGATGTCACAAACTCACAACAGATGTCGCTTTCTTTAAAACAATAAGATAGATAGGTTTATAGGTTTATATAGATAGATGGCGCTAAATTTAATTCTTGACAAGCAAATCAAATTATTATATAAAATAAATTATAAATATATATTTTTTTCTTTTAGTACCTACCTATATTTTTTTCTTTTAATTTTTAATATTTGCATTGTGTTAAACATTTGATTTACAAATACTTTTCTTTTACAAAATTATCTCATACTTACCATTTTTCGTTTTGTTTTACAATTTTATTGTAAGTTTTTTTATCTTTCATTTCAATAATACTTTCAATTTTTCAAAGTAGACTTCTTTACATAATATTATTGTATTAAATTCGTATAAGTTGGTACCTACTAACAAAGTTATTATCACGAGGCGCGTGCGACGTTGCGACAACGTCATCATGGCGCAAAGCGCATGCTACGCGACGTTGGCACACCGTCACACCGCCTGCTTCTGCATTCGCGCGCTCGGTTTATGTCTGCGTGGATTGAATTGATGCGCGTAGCGTAGTTGCGCAACGCTGGTAGGTACAGTCACCTCCATAAATATGTAATCACTTTGATCCTGGACAGCGAACAGTGAATCGATTTTGTCAGTTTTCACAACTTTTTCGAAGTTGCATATTAGAATTCAGACTACCCTAACTAACATTACCATACAACATACCAAAAATGCAGAACTACATCACGCTTTGCGAATTTAGCCTCGTTTTTTTGTATAATTCCAACAGCCTAATGATCCTAAATAAATTTCTAATCCAATCTAAAAACAATCCAAGTCAGGTGCACGTCGAGCTTTATACTTGCAGTACCTACATTTATAGCTCATAAAACAGACACAAAATCCAATGTAAAGGTCGACCTGTTTTTTTTTTATATCACTAAGGTGACAAACAAGCATACGGCCGCCTGATGGTAAGCAGTCAACTCTTGACGGTACGTGTACATAGATACATACATCTTACTACTTTAAATTACAAAATCGTCCGAGTCGCATAAATCAAAATTTGAAAGTAGTAAACTCGGACACGGATCAGTTTTTTGTATCCGAGTTGCCCCACTTGACTATTATAATAGAGTCGGCAACGCATCCATAGGAATAATGTGATACGGTATGTAACCGTTTGCCACCTTAGTGGTATAAAAAATATTTTATTTTTAATTTACTTTCGCATTTATAATATTCGTAAGGATAAGGACTACTCAGATCTGCAGACTGCGCCTGCGCGGCTTTTGTGGTGCGGCATATTTGTTGTTATATTTTGTTTTTTACCTTGAATAAACGATTTAAAAAAACCGGGCAAGTACGTGTCGGGCCACGCACAATGCAGGGTTCCGTATTGGCTACGCATTTCTTGCTTGCAGATGAGTACAATGCCATATAGGTACTATGACATTTATACGTTTTCGTCAAATAAATTTTACTTCATAAGTTCGTCGGCTATTACTCGGTAACTAGTAGAGCTTACATAACCGTTATAGTTTTCCTTGTAGGCCCAAAAAAATTTTTTTTTCAAAATTTTGTTCTACCACTTTGTTAGCATTGTTAATATGAGTGTAGGACCGAGGACGGACAGATGGACATGGCGAAACTATAAGGGTTCCTTGTAGTTTACTACGGAACCCTAAAAACTTATTTTTGAAATATCAAAAGTAGGTATTTACATATAACTATTTGCAAAACGGCACGGCAATATTAGCTAAAGATTCAATCTACAAGCCGAGTACGACGCGCCGCGACGACGACGATGACGAGCGACGGCGCGATGCGGCGCCGTCGGCGGGGCGCGGCGCGTGGCGGCGCGCCTGCGGTACTGTGCGGGCACGCAAGAAGCCGTTCACGGGGGGGCTGCCTCCGTCGCGCGCCCTAAAGCGCCTCCCTCGCCGCCGAAACGCATTTCATTCACCTTAATTTGCACTCGGTGTTCTAAGTAGGTAGATACATTATGGGTTAAATAGATAGGCAAAAAGCAGAAATAAAAACATTGTAAACGACAATAATAAAATTGACCATCAAGTAGATACTATACTACCTATTTACACTAACTTTTTAAAAATATGGCATTGCCCGTAATTAGGTAGGTATCTATACTTACTTTCTACTTATCGTAAATATGAATTTACCTGATGCGTGCAAGATGTACGATTACAAATGTGTAATTTAAGACGACCTCCGTGGCGTAATGGTTACCACGCCAGACCGCCACCCAGGAGGTCCCGGGTTCGATCCCCGGTCGGGTCATGATGAAAAACGAACTTTTTCGAATTTTATTATTTAAGTAATAAGTAAGTACATACCTATAATCTAATTTTGAAAAAAAAACGGATTAGTGCTCTGATTATTTGACGGCACTACTGCCATCTATTGGTTCGACTGTAAGCGCAAAAGCATTTTAGTTGTCTGTGATGTTTTTTTCGGGCGACATCTAGTTTTCCATTTTGGTACTAAAAATTGCCCGAGCAATAAGCGCACTTAGAACTGCTACGTTTAATGTATGGAGTGAGCTATCTGTACTGTTAAGTATTATAATATCTGTGCTATTAATATTATAAACTAGCGAAACTTCGTTTGCGTGTATCCCGCTTTCCCGTGGGAATTTTGGAATGTATGATACTTTAAAACCTTCCCCTTGAATCACTCTATCAATTAAAAAAAACGCATCAAAATCCGTTGCGTAGTTTTAAAGATTTAAGCATACAAAGGTACATAGGGACAGAGAAAGCGACTTTGTTTTATACTATGTAGTGATGCTACATGCAATGCTGTATTAAAATGAGAATGCCGATTTAATGTGTTTTTATGTGAACTCTTGCACACAGCATGCGTTTAGGCTTTTCGATTGTCTCCCTTACCCATCAAACACAACCCTAAATTATCGTAAACCATTCGTAAACCAGGTTGGGTTTATTATAATAAAAAATGTTATGTACATTTTATCAATTACAATGAATATCTGATTAATAATAGTGTTTATATCTGTTTTTGTATTTGTAAAAATACTTTACTTACCAGTACAGTATTTTAAAAGCGCCACCTATGAACTTCAATTGGAACTATGTTGTGTTAACTTAAAGGTGAAGCTATTCGCCAATAGGTGGCGCTCATGCAATGCTTTGTAGTATTTCTATTACACAACAGATGGCGCTATGTAGCCATGAACACTTTTTCAGTTTTTCGAAAGCTTAGAAAAATAATAATTAAGAAATGAGAAGTATTTATAAATCTAAATAAAATATTTCTTCACTAATATACAGTAAATTAATATTGATAGTAGATTAGTTATGAAATATTTTTAGTAATACTTAACTAAAAACTGTGGCTTTTGTGGCCACCTTGTGGTGAACATTGTGAATTTAATTTATTCTTGACGTGAGAGTTCATTTTTGTCATTGTCAAATAAATCATAGTTAAAAAATCAACATGCTTTCTCGGGATAACAAATATTACTTATTTATTATTATTTACTATTAGATAAATTCACTAGTCTGACACGGGTTGATTCCTAACTACACCTATATTTGTTTGCAGCAGTTTGTTATCGCCAGACCATGACAGAAGCGAAACAACGGGACCAGAAATGCATAACGGTCTCAAAGGATATATCGCACAGTTGACGTGACCCGTTAGCAAAAGGCATAATTTCTAGCCCGGCCCTCGTTGTGACGACGACATCATAGGTTTTAACATTGGTGCTAATTCTGTTAAATAAAATAGTCTAGTGTACGACTATTTTATTTTGACTACTGAACTAGACTATTTTATACTTATTTTGACAGGATTAGAAGTGTTGCTATCCTTGTCACTAATTGTAAACCAAGAAAGGACAACACCATTGGTCCTGTCAAAATTAGTTTAATCTAGTTAAATGTACAACAGAATTAGCACCATTGTATTTTTAACTAGCATAAATTATTATACTGAAAACATGGTGTACTGTAAGTATAGGTACTCCATGACTGAAAATCTTGCAACAATTTTTCTCGAAGTTATTTAGAAACGGTATTTTTATTTTGTCACCTTTTTTATAGTCCATTCTTAGGTATCCCGGATATAGGGTCCATCCATTGGTATATTCCGTTACAACGTACTTGGCACAATATTTCCAGTGAAATTCAATGATTGTGTGAATTAGACTTGTCATACCATTTTCAATACTTCCTACTCCGACTATCTTCTTTCTGATTAAATTCGTTGTGAGTTCCAAGACAGCTGTAGTTTTCTTCCCCGGGACGTCAATAAGCTTCATTGCTTATTGTCTATCTAAGGTCGCCGTTGGTTGTTGGTCCTGGCTACACAGGAGACACAGTGGTGGGAATGTGTGGTGGGCTTGTCCCGATTGTCATACCATTTTGTGTGTTAACATAATGTTGTTTGCTTTATTGCAATAAGCAAGTGATTTGTAATCGATCGATGTCTATTTCATATCGATTTATATTTTAAATGAGATGATTGTTTGGAGCTTTTGTGCCAAGTATATGGCACGGAATATAGCAGACTCCGCAAATCCTAATGAGGTAAAAAGCGGAATTGGTCGCTGTTTGTGCGTCGACAGTACCACATGAGTAAATAAACTGACGGAATAAATAAACTGACGGAACAGAGACTTCACTCCATACAATAGCGCGCGCCGAGGACACGCACACAAGCATGTGTACGTGACGAGCGCTTTGAGGACACGCAATACACGCGCCTCATGCTTGTGTGCGTGTCCTCGGCGCGCGACGTTGTATGGAAGTGAAGCCTCTGTCCGTCAGTTTATTTACTCATGTTGCATGCACGAACAGCGACGAATTTTAACAAACATGTTGTTTACCAAATACTGTCGGAACAGCGACCAATTCAATAAGGCGGAATAACTAAGGAGAATGTCGAGGATTAGCTGTGAGATATCATTTTATTTTTGCCTGTCTGCCTCCTCTTATCTACAAAATAACTTCATTAGTCGTTGCGCGTACGACTATGTGTTGAATGTACAAAAAATATAATTAATTTCCATATAAAATGTTAATAAAAGCAAAAACTTTCACTAACTTTTTGGCGTTAAAATAAAAATCAGTTCGTAATCACTCAGGGACCGTGTTTCGTATCAGAAAAATCGCTGAGATTTCACTGTGTGCCGTCTCTTTCACACATTTACTTTGGAGGTATGGTTGGAGAGAGATAGATGACAGATTTAGTTGCAGGTCCGTGAAAGGTCTAGTAATGTAAAGCTAAGCGAAGCTGGTTTTTGTTAACGTAGACTGATTTTTGTATATTTTTTTATTAAAAGTATTATTTTTATTTATGGACTACTAGCTGTTACCCGCGGCTTCGCCCGCGTGGTCCAGAGGATCAGACAAATAATAATAAACTTTATTTTTTCCCGTGAGAATAAGATGTTTTTCCGGAATAAACAGTAGCCTATGTCACTCTCCAGACCTTAACCTTTACCCAAAAAAAACATGTCAATCCGTTCGGTACTTTCTGTAAAATAAGGACAACACTTTTGCATTTATTATATTGTAAGTATCAAAAACAAACAAAAAAAAAACTAATTTTGTCATACAATAGATAGACCATAGATAAACAAGCAAGCGGGCCACTTAATGGAAAGTGGTTACTTGTTTTTATTTCCCTGCGATTACATACAGGAATGTGTTCACTGGTTGGCTACAAAACCAACGCATTTAAACACCGTAATTCCAGAGGCTCTAATAATTGCCTGCACAAGGAAGGGAATAACGCGGAAGGGAGAGAAAAGAGAGACTTCTCTCACTCACCCAACTAAACGCATTGCTGCTTTACGCCGATATTCTGTGCGAGGGTGCTTCATTTCAAAGGCAGAATACGCTTTTAATCCCCTTCGATTGAAGGGATACCTGTATCCCAGAAATACTGATATGTAGATTATTTACATATAACATTGTACCTACTTTTACAATGTTATATGTAAATAATCTACATACGATAGATACGTCTTTACGTATCTAAGTGCCGGCGAGGGCCCACAGAATATATTTTTTATTTGATTTAATCAATAAACAGTCCATACATAAGTTAATTAAATCGTGTAAAAATCCAATAAAAATACCGGTATACTGATATCAATGTCCGCCACACCTCACTCGCTCTTGGCCGAAGCACGTAGTCGCACGCGCCGAACGAAAGTACAGGCTTTCTAACTACGACAGATAAAAAAAGAGTTCCCGCCTAAAAAGTCTATAATGTCTTTGGTTTACAGACTAAAAATACATGTGTCAAAAGTTTAGTGTAATTTTTATGCGATAAAGTGAAGTGATAGTGAGGAAACGTATGTGGATTTTTTCTCTTAAAAAATTGGATTCTAAGCGAAAAAATGGCATTCAGGTAATCTATTTTCGCTATTATAATACCATATTTTTTTTGGAGCCCGACATTAATGCATTTTCATCATAATATCCTACTAAATGTAGTTAGAAACTTTTAAAAAATCACTTATTTATGCTGAGTTTCCTGAGGTATCAAACATTCTTTACCGATCCAATACTGCTTACCATCAGGTGAAAGCTTGTAGATATTGCTAATATAAAAAAGTTAAAAGTTAGCCCCGGTCTCTGGGTTCCTGAAAAGTTACAGATAGTTTATCTGACACGTAAATTATCGAAAAAATCGTCACTTTGTGAGAGATAGAGACGTCAATTTTTTTGTTTGATTGACACTATAATGAAAAGCTGACATGGAAAATATAACCTATTTTACAAGGTAAACTAGGTTCTGATTCTGAGTTAATAAGATCAACACGGTCACAGCAGCTCAATAAATGGAATCTCGATAATACATTTCTATAAAGTACAGTTAACTGCCAGGAAAGCTTTAGTAATACCGGTCTATCATTATCTCAGTCAAAAGAAGTCCACGGCTGGTATGCAAGTAACATACCGGTATATGTAATAATTAAAATACAAATATATATTTTTGGTAATGGATGAGGTGAACAATCTTTATTTAGTGTTCTTATTTACTAGTCTAATTAAAATTACTTCGCCACCAACCCATTTATTTTTTTGTCTACATTATTTTTGTATCTGAGGTTGCCTGAAAGAAATTGCGTAGTGATAAGGCCGCCTATTGTACTTCTAAATTGTATGTCCGTGTATATTGTAATTTTTGTTTGGTCCTATAAAGAGTTTTTGTATTGTTTTGTAAAACAAAAATGCACGTAAATCACCTGATAGTTAGTGGCCATGACGTGACTAGGGTCCTGAAGAAGAAAGGAAGAAATAAGTAACTAAAGTTTAACGTGATTTTGTTGATGTAAACTAGAAAACAAAGGACTTGAATACTTTATGTTCCTGTTCAGTTTCAAACTGTCAGAACTACAAAAGAAATTTCAAACAAAACACTATCATTTTTATTACAATTTTATATTTATGATGGAGATAGGGATATCTAAACAAAGTTAAAAGTATTATTAGAGTTTCGGCTAATACATAGACAGAAACTTGAGACGAAAACATTAGCTGACTAGCTCGTTAGTTCTTTTCTGTGTTAAAGAAAATAAAAAAAACTATATCGACGCATTGCATTATTTGCACTAAGTGGTCGATTTAAATAATTTTTGCACGATATTACCTAATCATTATGCACAAAATATTTGCAAATGAGTTTTTCATGATTAATTATGTCCAAAGGATGTTATTATGCAACGATTATATTTAATTACAAAATTAGTAATTCGATCAATAGAATTAATTTTATTAAAACGCAAGACTTGTAAAATTAGCACTATTTATTATTTAAGGTCTGCCTGCCAACAGGTTTACATCATTGATCAAAACAATATAAAAAAACATACTACAAGTTAGTACTGTTTATTTCTCGATATTTTTGGAATGAGGATATCCTTTTGGTTTCCTAGAGCCTGTTTCATCACTTGATAGTTTTCTTCTTCTTCAGAGCAAAGGTTCGTTGGTGTAGGCTAGGTTGAAGTAGAAAAAAAAGTATCCTAGGATCTACTGGGGCATCGAGCCAGTGGATCAAAGTGAAATGAAATGAAATCGTTTATTTCAGAAATTAGACCTTCACAGGCACTTTTTCTTGTCATTTACAACTTGTTTAAATAAAGAAAATAAACTACGTTATATAGTGGAAGTATCCTCCTCGATATTCCACAACATCATACGACACAGTTCCAATCTTTCTTTTGTTTTGATTAATAGTTGAACAGCATAAACGAAAACTTATAAACCATTTTTCTTTCTTCTTCTTCTTCTACGATAAATAAAATTTATTGTGTGACTTTGATAGTCTTTGACAGATTTTATTTGACAAATAGACTATTCGGAAGTTAGCCGCAAATTGAAACAATAATGATCTTTTCTTTATACTGACTCGAGTAACTTCGTCTGTGTTTTCCTGTTTTTGCAAAATCTATTGATACTCCTTTTGTTCGTAACATGATGTTATATATTCTCCTTCCTTCCTCGATAAATCCGCTATCCAACACTAAAATAAATTTTCTATTCGAACCAGTACTTTCTCAGATTACTTCTTCATCACTAAATAGTATAAAACAGTGGTTTCCCGCTGTCTGTATCTGTCTGTCCTTGTGTATACTTAGATCTATAAAACTACGCAATGGATTTTGATTTTTTTTTAATTGATAACACACACACACTTTCCCATTTATAATATTAGTATGGATTCCTACAGCAGAAAGTTTTATGACTACCTATTATTAGCACAGTCAGTTAGGGTCTCTTAAGTCATACTAATTCGTTTCTAACATACGTCACTTGTTGTATAATAATACCTAATTTGTGCTCTAAGATGAATGCCGTAAGGTCTATTAGAAAGTCGATTTCTCGATCCTGGATAATGTTGTTGTTCTTCCTGCACCACCGGTCAATCCGGATTCCACTTTCGTCCTATTACACCGGCTTTTACCGGTATTGCCGTCCTTGTCTACATCATATGTTTCTTTCTCTTTTGTATTCCAAAGCAATGCAATGTAATATATTATTTGACTAGGTACCTAGACTTATGCATTTAAATAATATTACCATCATCATCATTAAGTGATTGACTGATAAACGGCCAACCCAAATCTTTTGTCTTATATGGCTGATAATGTTAAACTTTATTTAAACACACGTGTAGAAAAGTGATAAATATAAATATATACGGACAAATCACACAGATTGAGCTAGCTCCAAAGTAAGTTCGAAACTTGTGTTATGGGATACTTACTCAACGATACTATATTTTATAACCAATATTTATAGAGATAAACATCCAAGACCCGAGGCCAATCAGAAAATATAAGATAAGATAGGATTTACATAAATTCCCATGGGATACATTCAAAACAACAGGGTTACGCTAGTGATCAAATTTGCATTATTAGTGTTACAATTTGGTCGTGCTGGAACCGTTTGGGAGAGACATTTGTCCAGCAGTGGACTTCTTGTGGATGATGATGAAGTTTATGACTAGATCTTTTAGATGTATTTATTGATAGGCTAAGAAAGGACGATTCGTAAGAGCTATTTGTACCTATACAAAATATTTAAAGAATAACTATTATGATCATTATTCGAGAAAGCGTATGTGAAAGCCCGATCTATTTGACAGACAGTATAAAATAACAGTTTCTTTGATTGCTACGCATCTATTATTATAAGAATGCAGACAATGAAGATTCTGTAGATAATATACATTTGAAGAAAACAATACATCTTGTGTTATTTTGTTAATAATACAGTTCTATCGAGGAAGTCGATGTCGTTGAACATCAATTGAAATGAACATCGAACACGCACGTTAAGCAACGAATTATAAATAAATTTGGATGGATTTAATCTCGACTTATTTCGGGAAATTTAATACAGATGATTATTGATATAATAAAAGTTAAGACGGAAATCTTTTTTTTTGGAAATCGTTTATTCAAGGTTTACAACAAATAAATAGGGACCGCGCTGCAAAACGCAGGGCTTATTTGAGTGACGGCTGGTCGCTATCTATGTATAGGTTTTAAACACTAATACATACTAACAATACCTATGTGGAGATAAGAACTAAAAACCATGTATTAAAGAAGTCCTATTCAGGCTATTCCAGCAAAAGTGGACATAACTGTGGACACATTACATAGTCACCATCCTACTACAAAGCTAGACCTATAAAATATATTATCTACGGTAATACCAACTTACCAAGCTAACCGAATTACTAATGGGAGTAATTCTTCTCATAAAACCTAATGGCTTAATAATGGAGTAACAAGTGAAAACGGTATATTACCACTTAGCATTTTACAGATATTGTTCGCTATCAAATAGGTAATGCTAGTAACCCAGTTGGTAACAATTAGCATTTAATGAGGAAATTACTAGCACGCCACTTCGTCAAAGATCAGGCAGGTGTGGCGAACACGCGACTGGCTGAACCAGCATATTTTCAAGGCTAACATTGTGTAGGAAATGTTCGTAAATTTTGCTATCAATCTATACTTCTATCTATACTAATATTATAAAGAGGAAAGATTTAATTGTTTGTTTGCATTGAATAGGCTCCGAAACTACTGGACCGATTTCAAAAATCCTTTCACCAGTAGAACGAATGCTACATTATTAGGGAGGTACATAGGCTATAGCTTTTCCCGAAATTCAATGTGGTTCCCACGGGAACGGGTCCGGAACTTCACGCGGACGAAGTCGCGGGCAAAAAATCTAGTAGATTTATAAATTCCGTTTCGGACTACAGCTAAGAAGTTAGAATGAGGTTTCTTTTAGGTAACTCTAATCAGATTTCAATGGAATTTCATCGAATACTAGACGTAATCAAAATGTCCATCTATATTAATTTTCGTTGAAATACAGAATTACATCAGAAAACTTAATTTTTACTTCGTTTGGGGGTCACATTTCTCGGCAGCTGTCTGGTCTTTACATGTCGGGACTAATCCATTACACCCCACTGCTGAGTTTTCTTTATAGCCAGAATTTCGGGATCGATCATAATCTTGCAGTTATTGCTCTCATAATTACAAATCTGTTACTCTGAATTTTGACAATTAAAGTTAATGATTAAATCTAAAAGTTAAAGATGAATTTGAGAATTTTCAGTGATTTTTATAATCTTTCTTCGTTTTGCTGTTATGTCAATTTCTCCAGCAAAGTAGTAATTTTATTTTTATTTTATCCGGCTAAAGCCAATATCATTTGAAGAATGTTCTGTTTGTAACGTGAGTCACTGACATACAATTAAATCACCATAGCATAGCCGTCTAGCAAGCATTATAACTGTTGTCAATGCTGATTACCATCGTTCATATAAATCTTCGTGAATCTTGGCATGTTTGGTTAATGAACTCAATTTAACAAGATTATTACTGATGAACTCTGCAACCCATTACATAAATTTTAAGACGTACTTCACTATATTTTTATAATGACAAGACCTGCGCAAACCTGAATGAATGTGCAAACTTTATTGCAGAATTTATAAAGTAATTCTCTGCCACCGGTTATGGTAAAATAAGTTTGCGACAGTTTCTAGTTCTCGTTTCTATACTGCAGTATGTTTGCATAGAATAACCCGATATTAAAATAGAATAATAACTCTTACGTAGATTAGATTACCATCATCATTATCACCGGGAAACGTTGAACAAAGAAATATATACAAAGCAGTGAACTCAGATTATGCAAACAAATAAAAGAATAAAATGAAAATCTTTGTCGATTTCCCAAATTGAACTCCAATAAGAATTCGAAATAACACAAAGGCAATAAAGTTAAATGGAGAATACAGCAAGCCTGTACACAATTGAAGAACCTGACATACTGACCGACAGGCGACGATTTCTAATGGCCCGATCACAGCCACTAGTAATTGCTTATTCGTTGACCAACATTCCAATTTACACATTACCTTTAATGTATGAGACGAGTGTTAAATTGTTTGGGTGTTCTTCTTTTGTATAATCCTCTAAAAAGCCTAACATGCTTCTGAACCGCATTTAAATTCATTTATATACAATAAAGCTCAAGCTAACTCTTTTACCTTCTTTAGTTTGACAGTGACGGCTTTTAATGAGTCATTAACTTTAAAAATGTGTTTCAGAAACTGACGGTAATAGCCCGTTTCGTCAAAAAAACTGTCAGCTTTATGTATGACAGTATTTATCTGATAAATAGTAACAAAACTTAACCCAAATGGTGAAAAAAAAACCTAAATAATTTTATCCCTACTATTCTCTCTGGAAGAATCATCCTTACACCAAGAATTTTTGTCTTTTTTGCTTTATTAAATTCTCAAAACGAAAAGTTGCAAAAAATATTACTAGTTAGTTACTATGGTCTTATATTTAGCAGCAAACTGTGCATGAAAAAGAGACAAAAATTTGAAGATAAAATGACACCTCAATAAACCCAACCAAATAGAACTATGTAATTAGAGACCACTGTAAAAAAAAACTCGCATTATAACAGACATACTACAGAGAATATTTTTTTGGTAGACCTCATCATCATTTGCTAATCGTTAATGTATCTTTCATTGTTCATAGCTCTAGTTTACGAAACGTAATTATAACAACAAAATATAACATCGAAGGTATGATTACTAAGAATTAATGAACATTTCCTTATTAATCAAGTATTTCAATTAAACAACAATGTATTTTATTATAGAAGAAACGTAACTAAATATTAAACAGAATACACCTTCACTTCATGTATTAAAGGTTTGTAATCTTCAAACAATCGTAATACTGTAAATACTTTGATTCTTTAATCATTGACTGATGCTTTAGTTTCATTACTTCAGTCTTTGCGTGACGATGCTCGTTAAGGTATGTTTCCTGTCTGATTGCCTGATTATCTAACAATTCAACATCATCATTAGCATCCTTAATAGAATCAGTATTGACAGTTACTTCGGTAACCAGACAATGTTTGTTAGTTAAATATTTCGTAATATTTGACATAATGAGAAGGCACTGACTACTATGTCAGATGTAATTTAGGAAAACATTACATATTCATTTGTTGAAAACTGTATAAAATCATACTTTTTTGTAGCATGAGGTTAATATTTTACAATTTAGCACCACAGGCCTATCGATGTTTCTATAGGAAAGACTACAATCACGCAACGAAGTTGACCATAACGATCTACATTAAGGCACAATGGGAAATCAATTTAGGGACAACCAAAAAATTTTATTGCTCTGTCTAAACCTTCATCAATTAAGTAACAATGCATTAGCTCCAAATAAAACTGAAAGTTAATTATCTAATGTATTATGTAACTAATTCAAAATTCTTGTCACATCAATGTTGCTCCTTGTACATACAGTGATTTCATCATTCGTACCTTATGCAGGAATGAATATAGAAAATGAGAGTGTTTATTATTCGGCTGTTACAGCATAGCTCGCATGCTTAGCTGCTAACTATTGGACAAACAGATCTTTGGCTTTCTCCAACTGCGAATCTATCACTTACGTCAACATGAGACAGTGTGAGACAAACAACTGCCATTAAACATTCTACCGTATCTCTTGAAGATTAAGTTGAAAATAATGATGAAGAAATGTTGAACCATCAACACGATCCACCTTGCACGTAGGCTATCGGAATCGGTGTCGTTGTGCCACTTGCAAGAGCGGTCGTCCCAAATAAAGATTGCAATGAAATCGATGGTGAATTAATGAGTGTGTATTATTAGTCTGAACATGGATTGTGATGTGACCGGAGGCATGTAAGCGTACTATGGTAATTTTATTGGCTAGACTCAAATTGTGTAGTCTATTAGCGTGATTGGTTACACAAAAGTTATTTTCCACTTCCAACAAACTGACCTATCCTCTATAAGGTAATAGGTCGCTATGGCCAACTGCTCATTCTTGTTGACGATTTTGGAATTTGTCATTTTAGGAATTTGTTGTTTTACGAAGTTGTCGTTCTCAGCCTGTGGGCTCATAACTCACTTGTAGCTACCATTAATAGAGGTTACTTGGATCATTAAACAAAAGTCTTTCATATTACATTTTACAGACATTAAACCTTGAGCTGTGTTCCTAAATTAAGATTGATATCTAGAATGATGACAAAAGATCAAATACAATGATGACACCAATATGCTATATTGTATTTATAATGAGAATTACAAAACTACAGAATAATAATGACAGCCGGGTTATGCATCAACTCGTCACGAAGAATTGAATTGTAAAATATCTAACTGGCAATTGCCAGTACATCACGCCGGCAACATTCCCTCATGAATTCAACGCTGCCGGCGTGATGGGGACGTTTGAGTTGGGTGCGCTTCGTGGTGGCCTTTTTGACCTATAGAGAGTTAAGAGCGCGCACCCAAATCAACGCAACTCAAAATCGAAGCGTGTTATTTTACGAAACTACTGAGCCACGAACATGAGCGTGCGCCGGCGAAGACAAATGATTTTGATACTTTTATGATAAGACTTCACTATTTAATATAATAGTAGACTCGAAGTTCATGTGATTTTAGCTACAGACCTATTTCTATGTAGAACATAAGTATTGTTATTATGTAATTAAAAATTTTTTTCGGCATTCTTCATGTCTCGTTTGGAAATAAATACAAATAATGTATCTTTACTCGTGTATTAATACCTATGGATTATGGAGAAGTATAACAATAAAGTACTCGTAATAGATATAGGTACATATAATTATTTGTATTTGAAACATGTGTTTCTAATTGGCATACATAGACTCTACCATCCATCTACCAATTCTGGTAAAATACATTTCTTGTAAAATTTCACCAATTTCGATTCCATCTTTGATGACCAAAATTCGTCATCTCTTTTAATTCTGGCAGTCTTCAGACGAAATTGGGGCCCACTCCATACCGCAAATAGACACAGTTGCTTATCACTGAAACATAATTAGTAATTAAACAGGATGTTACAGAAAGGGGGTTACAAGCCGAATAGCTTAGTAGAATTAGATATTTAATTAACAAAACGTGATGTAGTTCTCCATTTTTGGAAAGTTGTATGGGTCTGTAAGAGTAGTAGTGTGAATTCCAATTTGCAACTTCGAAAAACTTCTGGAAATTGAGAAAACCGAGGAAACTTCGTAATTTTGGGACTTTTTTCGTTATTATATTTTTGAATAATTACCTCAATCATTCATTCAAAATTTTATTTAAAAAAACCTTGTAATTCGTTTTTTTTTTTCCATATTTGGAGAGTTATGATATTGGTCTGTAATGCACAGTACAAAATCGTGTTATTTTTTAACCATACGGAAATAAAAGCAAACATTTTAGAAATTTTTTTTCGATAAAAACTGCTTTTTTTTGTTCCCCATACTCTGAAACATATTATGTTGTTGTCACTAAAAAAGTAAATACTTCGTCGTCATTATCAACAAAAAGTCATATTTTGCTTACCAAAGTATCTAGATTGTCGGTCGCGCTACACGGTTTGCACTGCGTATGGGCACAAAGGTTACGTGCGGTCAGGTCCTGCGCCGGAGCGACGTGACCACTCTCCGCAGAGCCGGCGGCTCGACTGAGTCGTAACAAAAGACGCGCGCGGTTTTATAGTGGTTTTATGGCTATATTCAAAAATTGGTAGAAAAATAATGGTAAACATTTATCATAAATTTTGCAGCCTAGATTTTAGGGAATACCTTTATCTCTTAGATGATGATAATATTGACATAAAATAACTAAGATTTAATGGTGAAAACAAACATAACAACGACTTGACTTTCTTCGTAATTTCACTTAGTTTGGATGTTAATATCTTATTTATGTAATAAAAAATTACAAAAATGTTCTACTAAAGTACTACTTAAGTATATTTGCCGTTAGATTTTATAATTTATTTCTTACAATTGGCAGCATTACGGGGATATTTTGACATCCGAAGTTGACACTGAACGTGAAATCGAGAAAACACTGTTCGGTTATCACGATAGCATTCATAAATATTCCATTACATGACAAAATGTTTTCTACTAAGTATTTAGGCAACAATATTGCCTAACATTTTGTGTAATTCATAAGACTGTTAGAAAAGTTTTTTATAGATTTTAAGAGCTTCGAAAAGTTCAGTTTTCGCTAAACTGAGCTAACGCCTGTGTGCGCCCTCTTAATCTACTTTTTTACTAGTATAAAATGAAGTCGTTTCCCTCTCTGTCTGTCCCTATGTATCCTTAGATCTTTAAAACTACGCAACGGATTTTGATGTGGTTTTTAAAATAGATAGAGTGATTCAAGAGGAAGGTTTTAAGATGTAATACATTTCGAAATTCCTACGGGAAAGCGGAATCCACGCAAACGAACTTGTATCTATACTAATATTATAAAGAGGAAAGATTTGATTGTTTGTTTATTTGCATTGAATAGGCTCCGAAACTACTGGACCGATTTCAAAAATTCTTTCACCAGTAGAAAGCTACATTATCAGGGAGTGACATAGGCTATAGCTTTTCCCGAAATTCAATGTCCCAAGGAACGGGTCCGGAACTTCACGTGGACGAAGTCGCGGGCAAAAAAGCTAGTAATATTATAAAGAGGAAAGATTTGTTTTTTTGTTTGTAACTAAACTCAATAACTACTGGACCGATTTCAATAATTCTTCTACCATTGGGTTAGTTTATTTTTAGTTTTGTTAGTTTTTTTAATTTCCTTTTACTGTATTTTTGACTGTTTTATATTGCTATACATAATATATATGTATACAGATTTATACTTTCTAAAAAACTATATAGAATTGGCAACATACACAACTTTTTAGAAAAAAAAAATATTCAGTCTCCGAAGTAAGCAAAACTACACTCATTAGAATAACCAATATAAAACGTTATATTCATGGACTCAAATGTTTACATTCCGCGGAGGTCGAATCCGCGACCACTGGGTTTAATGTAAATTGTTGACCCTAATTAGTTTTCACTTAATAACGGTCAGTTAAACACATATTTTTCTTGAGAAAGTACTCCAGTGCAAATACATCTATATATATATATATATATATATATAAAAGGAGAAGCTGACTGACTGACTGACTGACTATCAACGCAGGGCCTAAACTATAAGGGTTAGAAACTTGAAATTTTGCACAGGGGTTCCTTTTATAACGTAGAGGAGCACTAAGAAAGGATTTTTCAAAATTCCCACGGGAAAGCGAGATATACGCAAACGAAGTTGCGCGGGTTTCGCTAGTTCGCCTATATACACGATAAAAATAGGGGGTTTGCGTGCCAGACCGGTTATTCATAATAATAATTTTCTGAAATTACTAGTACCTAACACAACACTTTTACATATGTATTCGTAATTAAGTTACCTGTAGTTATAAACAAACATCGGCAACAAGCTTCTGAAGTATACGTAAAATTAAATAATCGATATCAAAGTTTTTTTTTGTACTACAAAGTTGGCAAACAAGCATACGGCCCGCCTGATGGTAAGCATCACCGTAGCCTATAGACGCTTGCAATACCGGGAGTCATCACTCACGTGTTGCCAGCCCTCCGAACCCCCCAAGTGGAGCTATGGAGACCTTACTCACCGTATGAATACAACATGGCCGAGACCAATGCTATTTGGCTATACGGTCTTCTGTAAGGTGGAGGTCCGTCCCAAGACGGGCTGCTCCGATTTGAGCGGATTATCCGCTGTGTCCCAACCTCTCTTACATAGATGGAAAATACTTTATTTGCAATACACAATTAGTAAGGCACAGAGACAAAAAATTACATTTCCAAAATTTCACCGTATAAAACTATAATTTTGGCGGTACAAGACTTATTTAACCCTGTACCGACTTGACCTTTATTTTAATAACACATCTATACATAGAACCTTAGACCCCGATATGTCTGTACATTGAATAAATTTGGCAAAAATTGAGAGGGAACAGTTGGAGAAAGGTAATAAAAGCGAAAAAAAAATTTATTTTGTCTGTCTGTTTGAAGCGCACATCGTCTAAGCTACTGAACGGATTTTAACGCTGTTTTCACAGAAAGATAGAACTCGGCTTAGAACAGAATATAGGCTTTGTTTCATTCAAATCGGAAGTCAGGAAAAGAAGTTATCCTTATTTGAACATTCTACGCGGACGAAGTCGCCGTAACAGCTAGTTTTAGATATATTAATCTCTTTCCTACACCGAATCAAATTGAAGTTATGTCTTATGCACGCAAAGGGGGTCTATATTTTTTTTAACCGCACCGTAAGCGAGACATCGACAATCAGACGGTTTATAGCTGTCAACGTGTTATGAAGATAATAATTGCCAACCTCTTACATAAAAAAATATAATGAGAAAATTGTCCCTGGACATGCTTTAGCAATACAAAGATGACCGAATTCTTGAGAAATTTTCGATTTGACCGATGACCAACTACTGTCTTGCACATCCAATAAGTTTTAAGTATTTAGAAACTACGCAATCACCTCACCCATAGGTGTTTAGTAAGCCAGTCGACACGTCTTATTGGCTGAATGTAGAAATCTGTCTATGTGTAATATTATACTCAAGTTATCACTAGTGTGAAATTTTTTAAGAGTCACTTATCTATCTATCTATCTATATTATAAAATTCAAAGTCCTGACTAACTGACTTAACTAAATATATATCAACGCACAGCCCAAAACCCAGCTAGACCCAGTGTCTAGAGATTCCAAATTTGGAATGTAGGTTCCTTACGACGTCTAGGGGTGCACTAAGAAATAATTTTTCAAAATTCACACGGGAAAGCGAGATATACGCAAACGAAGTTTAGTTGAACATAATTTTCTTTAAGACTCTGTTAGAAAAATCAGTCCAAAATTGAGACTAAATGTTTATAAATAAGACATTTTTTGTACATTTTGGTTGCAATAACAGCTTTAACTTTGATGTACAGTCAAGAGCAGGTCGACCTTTACATATTGGACTTCGTACCATGCTTAAGTTCTATGTCATAAGAGCCAAAATTGTACTGCACAAGTGTAAAGCTCGACGTGCACCTGACCTGACTGTACTATATTGGTTTGGTTAAGTTAGCAATAATGTTATAAGCCATCTCTTGACTTGGGGACCTTCCCAACAGAATGCTTTGCAACTTTGCAACAAACTAAAAATTGCTTAATTTGAGTATTTGAGTTTCTTTCGTCTAAAATTGACTATCACAGAGTTTCGTGTTTTATTGTATCATATTTTTTGCAAGAAATCCTTGAATATTAGAATGTGTTTAAAAGCTTCGTGACCTTTTCATGACACATTTGGTCATCTTACAACATGCACGATAGAACACTTCTTTTCAATGTTTCTACACGGTGTAATGGTCTTCTTTATACCATACTAGCTTCCGCCCGCGGCTTCGCCCGCGTGGCCTAGTACCTTTCTTAGTACATCCCTAGACGTCGTAAGGAACCTATATGCCAAATTTGGAATCTCTAGACCCAGCGGTTTGGGCTGTGCGTTGATATACCCTCGCAACTTCGTTTGCGTATATCTCGGTTTCCCGTAGGAATTTTGAAAAATCCTTTCTTAGTACAACCCTAGACGTCGTAAGGAACCTACAGTCCAAATTTGGAATCTCTAGACCCACCGGTTTGGGCTGTGCGTTGATATATAGTTAAGTCAGTCAGGACTTTGAATTTTATATATATAGATTATTATTGACTAGCTTTTTTGCCCGCGACTTCGTCCGCGTGAAGTTCCGGACCCGTTCCCGTGGGAACCACATTGAATTTTTGGAAAAGCTATAGCCTATGTCACTGCCTGATAATGTAGCCGGTGAAAGAATACAGTAGAAACTGGTGAAAGAATTTTTTAAATCGTTCCAGTAGAAAAGCTGGTACATGTATAAAATTTATTACGCCAAACCTACCCACACTTAGTTAATTACGTATCATTAAGCGGAACTTTACATTTTCCGCAATTACGATTAAAGACCCAAACATGGTCACGATTTTAATGAAGAATACTAATGTTTCATAACCAAACCATGATTGTAATGGTTAGTAATCATGTCTGTAATTGTTTTTCCTGACGTTGTTCTGTTTTGTTTTTCAAATGCAGTATAATTGGGTGCGTGGTATCAACGGAATGTCCCCAGACCTACATAGACCAGCCTCTGGGGCCATGTTCTCATAAAAGGATTGTTCGTTTTATATTCAGTCTTAGATCTCAATTGTCTCATATTTTGATTTACTGAAATCTTAAATAGTGAGCATTAACTGGTTGGGTTGATATAAAATTTAAAATAGAAGGTTACCGATTTTCTGCCATATAATTAAAGAAATAGAACCTCAGATCTAAGGTTAGTTAGTACCTATTTGTAAAGATGTATGCCCAAGCTAGGCTATAGTTTCGTGTAGGTTTCACCAAGTTTTCTTAAGAATATTACATCAGTATTGAACTATCTAGTCGCCAACACGACTGGCTCGCGCAGACGTAAACTAAGTTCAAAACTCATAATGATACTCAGTACTTAACTAATTGATTTTCAATTGTTTTATAATCTGTGAGCCCAAATTTTGGCGCGTACTGTAGTAGGCGTTAATAAATTGATTAAGCTGGTTTATCATCCATTGCGCTTCTGCTTTCACATCTCTAATTACATTTAGTATATAAAGGTACAACATATTAAGAACATTATTATTTATAATGCGAGCGGTTTTGCTCTGATTATTTAGAATGGGCGCTTGTACTCGGATGAATATTGTGTCACTACAATTTTCTTGTAATGTCGTGTACATACTTTAAAGTTACAAAAGAGACGGTGTTTGCCATTTGACATTGAATTTAAGAAGTTACTGATAATTTTTTTATCATAACCCGAGTATGCAGTGAATGAATCTGTAACCTTAGTAGCTTTTTCAGTTAGCCTTAGCAGTATGCAGTCGGTTTTTAATAATTAAGAAACCTCAAAAGATAAACGCTTTCCGAATGATGTATTTTCGATAAGTGTTAAAAAGGCGCTTAAAAACAAATATTTTAACTCAACAATACTTAAAACTTTTGATAAAATATCCTTTTAAGCAATAACTCTTTTGGTCAATATTGAACTTTTAAAATAAACAAATTCAACCGTACCTTCGAAAAGTGAACAGTAGCTTTGTAATAACCTTAAGATGAAGACGTTAAGGGTCGAAATCCTATGGAAAATAAATGAAAATGTTTATGCATAATGTAACTGGTAAACAATGACGTATCCATTGAGAGCCTTTTAAAGTCGATACATAATGTGGCAAATGACTTCACGGTTTGTTAGTCAAAATGGTTGAATTACACGCTAGCTTAAGATATTGACAAATAGAATACTAACTCTCCGTGCCAAATATGAATAGGAATGAGACGAGCATGTGTCAAAGTAAGTAGTAATAGAAAAGTAGTTATAATCTCAGTTCTAAGAGAGGTAGGGCCCAGCGGATAATCCGCTCAAATCGGAGTAACCCGTCTGGGCAAGGACCTCCACCTTACAGAAGATCGTAGCAAAACAGCATTGGTCTTGGCCATGTTGTGTACCTATGGTGAGTAAGGTCTCCAGAGCTCCACTTGGGGTGGTTGGGAGGGTTGGCAACGCGTGAGTGATACCCCCGATATTGCAAGCGTCTATAGGCTACGGTGATGCTTACCATTAGGCGGGTCGTATGCTTGTTTGCCAACTTTGTTGCATTAAAAAAAAGTTTGCCTACTCTCTAAGGCTGCTCCTCCATGTCGAATAAGCTAGTCTTGACCTTCCTTTTGTTCTGGGTACCAGACAACAAATACGGATTTGAAGCAACCAGCAGTCGTTGAAACCAGAGAAATCTAAATTGTAGTGATTCCAAATGCAAACGAGGTAGTATTCCATAACACAAGTTTCGAACTTACTTTGGGGTCTCAATCTATGTGATTTGTCCCATATATTTTATATTTCTTATTTAAACTCTGTACCAGCTTGTGTCTGCCATAGAGCCTGCAGTCTTCCAATTGAAACCATCGATACGTTTGCAGCAAACCGCATTGCTACTTTCGCCTTACATAATGGACAGAGAGTTGCACTCACGAAGGCGATTTTACTTGATCGATTTTTGATACCATTACCATCATTAAAACTATAAATGTTGTTCTACAAGTGCCATTTTAAAACAACAAACTTCTTGCCAGATCTCCGGTGATCATGTGTCGCGTCCGTTGTCTGGTACCCAAAACACGAGCAGGATAATAATAGCTTACTTTGGGACTAGCAACGTTACACTGCAACGAAATCGCGATTGTAATTTCAATTCTGTAATGTCTGTAAAATTACTAGCAAATACTAATTCTTTCTCTTGAAACTTTATGCTTTACTAACTTATTTGTGTGTTTTACAACTTGTGTACAGTCAAGAGCATGTCAACCTTTACACTTCGGACTTTGTACCATTCTTATATTGTATGTCATAAGAGTCAAAATTGTACTGCAAGTGTAAAGCTCAACGTGCACCTGACTGTACAATCCTATTACATTTAATTTAATATTTAGTTAAAGCTAGTATGGTCTTTCAAGAGTACCTAAACGTAACAATCCAAAGCCGATCGCTAAGGGTTGATTTCAAGAGTAACCTAGCAGGTGACGCTTGGTGAATTATTTAGAATATAAAGACGTGAAGGATCGAAATCCTATGAAAAATAAATTAAAATGTTTATGCATAATGTAACCGGTAAACAATGACGTATCCATTGAGAGTAGGGTTAGCATCTGACCGGATAAATCCGGTTTCGACCGGATTTGAATAGTTTAGACCGGACTCCGCCCGGATTTGATTCAAGACCGGATTTTTGTCACACATTAAAATAATACGTACAAATCAGTATAACCCGCGCTTTACACCTGCTAACACTTTAAACATATCACTAGCGCCGAATTTCATAGTGAAATTTCTTGAAAAACAAACTTTTTCTAGTGTAGCTATATAATGTGTAAAAATATAATTGAAGTCAATAAAACCTAATTATAAGTGTTATTGAGTTTTATTTTCAACAAAAAACTGGATTTTATTATAGAAATCAGGTTTTTTTATTGTTTACAACCGGCTTTTCGATTTAGAGCCCTGGTAACCCTAATTGAGAGTCTTTTAGAGTCAATACATAATGTGGCAAATGACTTCACGGTTTTTTAGTCAAAATGGTTGAATTACACGCTAGCTTACGATATTGACAAACTAACTCTCCGTGCCAAATAGAATAGGATAGAATTGTGTGGAATTTATTTGTTTAAACTTTTGTTGAGTTCGTCTAATTCTGCCGTTTTTATTGTTCTTAGTTTTCATTATTTCAATTCAAGAAAAGCGGGTTCAGTAATACATTGCCCGTTTTCTACACATAAAAGTGACAGTGTTTACATGATCAACGCGCAGTCATGCCATTTATCACCTCGTAGAGACGACCTCGCATATGAGAGTGAAAACGACATGTAAACAAAGTAAACGAAATACATTACGGTTTTCCAATTGCAAAATTTATATTGATACTAATACATAAGGTGACGTGTAAATTGATTTATTATTATTGATTGAGTTGATTTTCATTACGATAGTTCAATAGTGAAAGTTTTGATTTAACAAAATGCTTTCATTGGTGAAGTAAAAGTCTTCTATTTGGTCATTTTATGAAGCTTCCAGTCTTATTATTACTAAATACTGATTGGTCCACCAGGTTTCGTAATGTCGTCACAGCATGAAGTTCTTTACATACAAACTTAATTATGAGTATGAATCTTAACTAATAAAGAGAATATGGCAAAAATATAAAATAAAATGTAAAAAATATACTCCTGATCGATAACACAACCATCTAGCCACAAACTAAGAAAGTTTTGTTTGACGACGCGACGAGAATTTTTTTATTCATAGCAAATTAAACTTTATTAACTAGTTTACAAGGTACATGTACGTGACGCGTTGTCGCGGTTTAATTTACTTTGAATAAATTTTTTCGCGACGTCTAAACGCACTCTTCAAATAAGTCTAATTTCGCGATGTAAAAAATTTTAAAATTGTCAAATATTGGCAAGATTATTTAAAAGGTCTCTAAAACATAAGCATTTCTTAATATGTGTAAGAATAAACTCACAAAATCCTCACTTTCTGTCTCCTCAGTTTCATTTCAATTCAATGCACAAGAAAAGAAAATAGAAGCATAAATAACGGAGCAAAAATATTACGAACTTGACAGCTAACATATTTTTTTATAATCATAATCATAACAGCTGTTTCACTATAAATAGCACCGCACCGGTAACGGTACAACAAGTTCAATGAACAACGTTTACAAATGATTGCCGACAGATGGCGCTGTAGTCAAGTTAAATCGCGCTATGGTTTCGTTTTTGGCCGAGCATATATATTCACAGATTATTTTTACTCGTTGCCATCAGAAGGGTCTTAACTGACTCGACTGAACAGCGGGTGATGACCTAGGATATGATTCTCAGTGATTCCGCTCCGCTCGCTTGTAGGTCAACTATCGCGACCTACATGTCGAATATCTGACGCTGTTTTTGGCCACTTTTTAAATTATTAAAATTAAATGAAAATGCTGTTCCTTCCTTATATTTACAGCATATTTATAGTTAGTTATTATTATTAACTATAAGTAAAAAATGGTGCTCGAACTCTAGTGGGGTACAATACCAAGAAAATAAAAACTTACAATACCACAAACTATAAACTAAATAGCTATTTTATTAGCCCTTTTTCCTGAGAAAATGCGTCTCTCTCTCTCTCTTATCAGATAGGCACTGACACGCTGCAGTCGTTCACTGATTTGCTGACACCGACCGCCTATTATAATATTGAGGTCAATAAAATTAATTAAATTAAAAAAAATTCACCCACACTTCTGTCTTTATCTTTATGTACTGTACTACCCGTCCGCCTCAAGTTTGCCGTTACCTCCCGCCGCGCACACCCCACCGCACCTCAACGCAGATCCGCAGTTGCTTAGCATATCGAATCTGCTTTGTGAGGTGCGGTGGGGTGTGCGCGGCGGGAGGTAACGGCAAACTTGAGGAGTACTACCCGTCCAGTACTAATATTATAAAGAAAGTATTTTTGTTTATCTTTACATAATAGTTTAAAATAAAGTCGTTTTCCTGTCTGTCAGTCCCTATGTCTGCTTAGATCTTATAAATTACGCAACGGATTCTGATGCGATTTTCTTAATAGTGAGTCGAGGGAAAGGTTTATATGTATAATACATTCCGAAATTCCCACGGGAAAGTAGGATACGAGCAAACAAAGTTGCGCGGATTTCGTTTAAAAAACTCTGGACCGATTTGAAAAACTATTTCACTGTTGGGAATCTACACTATGTCCAGGAGACAGGCTATATTAAATACTAATAATTTAAAGAGGAAAGATTTGATTGTTGGTTTGTTTGTTTGAATTAAATAGGCTCCGAAACTACTGGACCGATTTCAAAAATTCTTTCACCAGTAGAAAGCTACATTATCAGGGAGTGACATAAGCTATAGCGTTTTCCGAAATTCAATGTGGTTCCCACGGGAACGGGTCCGGAACTTCACACGGACGAAAAACCCGTGCGAAGTTGGGACGGAGCGTAGTCGTGTGAAATAAAATATAGTTTAAAAAAGTTTAAAAAACTAAATAACACTCTTTTATAGAAAACTAACTAAAAAGCAGAAAATAATTTTTCAAATCATAAAATGTATAGTTAAAAAGCGTGGGGTGCATCTTACTTGATCTTACCATACCTGTATTTGGTAGAAACTGTATGAATACTCTAATAATGTACCTATAGGTTTTTAATAAGATGTGAATTTTGACCAAAGCCTTTATTACAATTACATATACGTAGTAAAGCGCACACCACGCTTTTAAACTATAAATTTTATGATTTGAAAAATTATTTTCTGCTTTTTAGTTAGTTTTCTATAAAGCGTGTTATTTAGTGTTTTAAACTATGATTTATTTTTTAAATTTTGTGTAAAAATCTGTATGCTTACCGCATGAAGATAAATAAATATTTTACGTACTCACAATTTTCTGAATTTTCAATACCCAATAGCGATGTTTTAATGACGGCAACGAGACGGTTATTTTTTTATGCTCACACCATATTTTTTCCTTCATACATAGCTAACGTATACCTGTAAACAAAAAAAAATACATGTTATAATATAACCAAATTCTTCTCGTAACATTGCATGTTATCAATTACAAGAATAAAATTATTTTATTTGTATTTAAAACTGAATGTGACCTACATAATAATAAACTTAGAATCTACGAAAATATGCTAATTATTAAAGAAATATTCAAAATAGAATGTATAACAAATAAATTATTATAATTTACTTAAAAACCAAATAAAAATTAAATTTATATTATTTTATTGTTCAAAAATATATAGTTTGGGGAAAATGGGCTAGTCCCTGTCTATAGCCCTGAATTCACTTTGTTTAGTGCGAGTACATACAGAATACAGAACTGTACGGGGCTGATCACCATATCAGCTTATGTAACCATATCAGTTTATGTGACTTCTACTGCCCCGCTGTAAAACATCCTACAAACATAAAAATACTTCTTAAATATCCTTAACAATCGTTTTTTGTCATTCCAGGAATCAAACTTCAAGACAACGCCGTCGCGCTTCGCACCATGGGTCAGGAGCAGTCTTACGCCGGTCACGCTAGCGTTGCGCAGAGGAGGTACAAAGACAAGTACGACACACAGTACAGGGCGCCCGACTACACAGACTACGACGACAAAGACTACAAACGACACAAGATCAGACGAAGCGCCGACAGCTTCAAAAGCGACAACTCGTCCACAGAGAGCAGCGGATACAGAAGCGGATCAAGCGCCTACGAATGTCGCTCTGAGAGATCCGCCAAAAGCGATTACTACTGCACATCTCTATACAAAAACGACCATTACAAGGACGTCAATAAAGAATTGTACAAACCTGTTAAGATATCTAAAGAGAAACGCTACAAATTGCAACTATTCGAAGCCGAAAATCAAGATTTAAAAACGGCCCGGCTGCAAAGTTATCTAGAGGACGCCGAGGCGCACAAAGTATCAACTCAAAAGAAAGCAGGAATAAGAAATTACACACCAAAAATACTATCCGAAGACGAGCAAAGGAAGAAAACGGACAAGTGGATTTAGGAGAGTTAAGACTAGTAGTATTAGTTGTAAATAGTAGTAGTAGATGATTTGGGAGGGCGACGATGGAGGCGGCAGGCGCGCTGGCAAGCTTGGCACCATCCCCCATCACCGTGCTGGGGCTGATACCACTCCTAGCACTAGGAATTACGTATTTCAGATACCAGCAATTCGATCCGGAGTCTTATATATCGGAAGTCCCTACTGTAAGTATACTTGTGTGTAAAATTTTCCGGAATAAAACTAAACTTGTTGTTGATATCTATAACTAATTACATTCGTGGGTTGTATAGACATCCAAACTTGCACAATAGAAAACAAAAAATAAAAACTGTTTGTATAATTTAACATCATAATATTAACAGGATAAATAATGTCCTAATTTATTAATGAACGTCCTTTTAACACATGATATAGGTCACATAAAGGAAATAATTTTTTCTCTACTGACGGATGGCTGCTACAAGAGAGGCGCATTTTACCGAGTATTTCTAAATTTAATGCCTTTTTTACTGAATACTAGACCATTATTTCCTTCCTTAAACGATCATATGTAACCTATACGTATAGTCATGTGTTAAAAGGAAGTTCATTAATAAATTAGAACTTTATATCGTAAGAATTCATTGGAATACAGTCCACACCAAAGAGAGTAGAAAAAGTTCAAAGTTTACTTTGACTTCATAGTGCGGTTTAGAAAACCATTTCTGTATCGATTTCAAGCTACAGTTTCAACAGTTGCTGTACGTTTTATATAGAATACATAATGTTATAAATATCTAACAAATCATCATCGCAATAATAATCGCAGTTTATTATTTGTTAACACAATCTTTTATACTGGAATATTATCCAATTTATTATGTGTATTATTTTCTATAGTATATACGTAGCTGTAACAAAAACTTTCGTGTTGCCGACTCAGGTTGCCGACAGATTATTAAAAAAATCTATTTCTAATTTTCAGATGTTGCCGATCTACGATTTCGTAGTGGTCGGAGGCGGGTCCGCGGGCGCCGTTGTAGCCTCCCGCCTCTCGGAGATCGGCAACTGGAGCGTGCTGCTGCTGGAGGCCGGCTACGACGAGAACGAGATCTCCGACATCCCCGCGCTCGCCGGCTACAACCAGCTCTCTGAGATGGACTGGAAGTACACCACCACGCCGTCCAACAACCGCTCCTACTGCCTCGCCATGAACGGAGATCGTTGCAACTGGCCCAGAGGCAAGGTACTCGGCGGCTGCAGCGTACTCAACGCCATGGTCTACGTCAGAGGCAACCGCAACGATTACGACCTGTGGGAAGCGCTGGGCAATCCAGGCTGGTCCTACGACCAAGTGTTGCCATATTTCCTAAAATCTGAAGACAATCGAAACCCGTACCTCGCAGACACCCCGTATCATTCGGCGGGCGGGTATCTGACAGTACAGGAGGCGCCATGGCGAACCCCACTGTCAGTCACATTCATAAAAGCGGGCATGGAGCTGGGATATGAGAATCGCGATATAAATGGAGCGAAGCAAACCGGTTTTATGTTGACACAGGCGACGATGCGACGCGGCAGCAGATGTAGTACGGCAAAAGCCTTCCTCAGACCAGTCAGACAAAGAGAAAACCTCCACATTGCTTTGGGCGCTCAAGTAACGAGAATACTTATTAATCCAGTCAAAAAACAAGCTTACGGTGTTGAATTCGTACGAAACGGGCAAAAACACAAAGTAAGAATTAAGAGAGAAGTTATTATGTCGGCTGGATCTTTAGCCACTCCGCAGTTAATGATGTTAAGCGGCATCGGCCCCGCTGATCATTTAAAAGAGCATAACATTCCTGTTCTCGCTAATTTGAAAGTGGGACACAATCTTCAGGATCACGTGGGACTGGGAGGATTGACATTCATAGTAAATAAACCGGTGACGTTCAAGAAGGATCGCTTCCAGACATTTGCTGTAGCTATGAATTATATTTTATACGAAAAAGGTCCCATGACCACACAAGGAGTGGAAGGCCTCGCCTTCGTTAATACGAAATACGCGCCAACATCGGGAAACTGGCCCGATATACAGTTTCATTTCGCCCCGAGCTCTGTCAACTCCGATAGCGGTGAGCAAATAAGGAAAATATTGAATTTGCGCGACAGGGTATATAATACAGTGTACAAACCTATTGAAGATGCTGAGGCTTGGACAATACTGCCATTGCTGCTGCGTCCAAAGAGCTCAGGCTGGGTCAAACTTAAAAGCAGGAATCCATTTCAACCTGTATCGGTAGAGCCCAATTACTTTGCTTACAAGGAGGATATTAAAGTGCTGATAGAGGGTATACGGATTGCCATGGCTATATCCAACACAACTGCCTTCCAAAGATATGGTTCCCGGCCTCACAATATTCCAATGCCGGGATGTCAACACCACACATTATTCAGCGACGAATATTGGGAGTGTAGTCTGAAGCATTTCACATTTACCATTTACCATCCGACAGGGACGTGTAAGATGGGTCCTAAACATGACCAAGAGGCTGTAGTGGATGCCAGGCTTAGGGTCCATGGGATTGCTAATCTTAGGGTTGTGGACGCAAGTATAATGCCTACAATAATAAGTGGAAATCCAAATGCGCCAGTCATAATGATCGCAGAGAAAGCCTCGGACATGATCAAGGAGGATTGGCTTGTGTTATGACAGTGTTAATAATTTATTTTGAACTTTTAATACTCAGTCAGATAATTCGAAACCTAAAATGTACAACTCCTAACTCAAGATACGATAATTTTGTTTCTGTATGTTCAATGAACTTTATTAAAAAACAAATAGAAGTAAATTGAAATAAGTCTGAATTTAAAAACACAAAATAGAATCTTTAGTTAGCGTATTTGACATTGGAGGTATCGAATTGACATTACAAAATACTCGTAAGTAATGTTTCACTAGTGTAAAACTTGTACATAATCGTGTAAGTCAAGTCTTTTCTTATAATGTAATGTTTATTACGTATTTTTAGAATAGTTTTTAATAAATGAAGCGATCACATTTTAAATATTGTTTCATTGACCTGGCAATCCTTATCGGAGCAGCGTGGCAGAGTACACTCTAATCCTCTTCGACGGGAGACCCGTATCCCTGCAGTTGGATGATTTTGGGTTGATGATGATAATATGATTCATTGACCTATATAGATCTGTACTGTAGTAATGACTAATGATAAATAGTCATTTACTTAATAATAGTAATACTTAATAACTAATTGCAATGCAACTAATTACAGAATTAGTTATATATTAATTATAAATTCTAGTACGTATTTTGACATTTTAAAAAATGGTGGATTATAATGTAAATTTTGAGTATTTTGTTTTTTGTAATTAATTCCTTAAATTAAATGATAATTTTAGTATGCCTCATAAGGCGGAACATAAAACCCCCCCCTATCGTTTGTTAACATCCCTTAATACCTATGTTCACGAAATAAATGAATTTAATTGAACATAACATGCGATATCTTTACATAGTATAATATAAAATTAAGTCGCTTTTTTTTTAGACGGTTTTTAAGTATAATACATTCCAAAATTCCTACGGGAAAGCGGGATACACGCAAACGAAGTTGCGCGGGTTTCGCTAGTTATTGATAAAATAAGGAATAAAATTATTTATTTATTATAGCTCCATCTATCGGCGAGTGGTTAAATGAAGATAATTAAATACCACTAGCGCCATCTTTTATGGAATAGCTAAAACAGTAATGAACAAAGTATTTTAGTTTTAAACATAGTATTTTAGTACGACTATTTACCGCTAGATGTCAGTACAAAAATAAAAATTTCATTTAAAAAAAATCGTCTATCAGTCCAAGCAGCACAGGCATCTGAAAAATGACTATATCCTATTTTTTTTTTTAAATAAGAG
This sequence comes from Endotricha flammealis, assembly GCA_905163395.2. Classification (NCBI taxonomy): domain Eukaryota; kingdom Metazoa; phylum Arthropoda; class Insecta; order Lepidoptera; family Pyralidae; genus Endotricha; species Endotricha flammealis. The sequence goes on from LR990873.1 coordinate 4,805,672, forward strand.
ATGTATGAGGTCTATGGAATAGCACATTGAGCTATAACTTTATTTTCTGTGTTTTGTATAATACGCAATATAACAGTCTACCACCAAACCAAAGTAAAATCGCTCTAATAATTTCTGTATCTAATCACGTAACAATTATATTTATTAAAATGCTAATTGTTAAGACAGAGGAACATAAAATGGGTTTATTTCAAAAGAAAAACCGTCGGAACTGTCGGAAGTTTTTTTGTTGAACTGGCTAATTTAATAACTATATTATGAGAATAAAAATTAAAAGCATTAAAACGATGTGCACTAGTTACTTGAGAGAGTGGTATCTTAATAATTGGATCTGTGGAATATATCAGATTATTACCTATTTTGATCTACTTTCACTTTAGAACGTAAATGTTTTGAGAAGATCAATATTGTTATAATAATGACATAATAAAAAAATAAGTGAATCTAAATTGAAGTGGGACTGGGCGGGCCTTCATGAATCAAGAAAGGTGGGCTCGAGTGATCAGATCATGACTTCCAAAGACTGACTAGGGCCGATTGTTTGATCAGTAGTTTTGGTTAACGGTTAAAATTTGTAGCAATTTTTATCAAATAGTTTTTCAACGAATTACCGTTAGTATACTTAACTACTGATCAAACAATCGGGAACAATAGGGAAGGATTTAAGGGATGATGACGCAACCGCGGGATACCTGCCAGAATGGTACTTTTTTAATAGACCGATAATAAAACATCATTTAAAAAATTTCTAGCTTTGTGGGAAACGGGTTAGTCAGATGGTTCGCTAGCTCTTAGCCTACTAGGATCGCGCTCTACCGCGAATAGACGGACAAAGAGAGAAAGCAAAATAGGGTGGCGTTCTGTGTAAGACAGAGAAGGCATACATAACCTATTTTGAATGACAGAGCTAGCGGCACTTAGCGTCACGCGTCACGCAGTAATATCACGATTTTGAATTATTGAATAAATATAAGTTAATCGTGCTGATTACAAATAAATATTGTTATTTTCAACAATGGTTAAATGTTCTGTCATTTATTGTGAAATGACAAATCGAAATAATCCAGATAACTGTTGATTTTACAGGAAAGTTCACATCAAAGTCATCAACATTCTAACCCTTATTTCTAATTAAAATATAGTTATGAAATATACTTGCTTTAATTTGTCTGATAACAGGTAAATATTAAGTAAACGCAGCTATCAATTAAGTATGTTACGCCGATGCTCACAAGCGGCCGGTTTCGGATGCATTCAACTGCTACAAATTATGCAACTAGTATCATTTCATATATTAAATATAAATGTATGATGAATGTGCCCTAACTTCACTAATGTATGACTGACTGTTTTCAGGATAGTATGCGCAAAAAGGAGCCTCCCTGGTGCGCAGAGTTGACGCCAGTTCCAACATCGTTCTGTCTATGATAGCTAATAGGTTCTAATGTCCCTACATCTCCGGCATTGTTGTGAAAAACACATCCCACAATGGAATGGAGAGATATTTTAATTTAATTTTGTAAAGCATGGGTATAATTTATAATTTCCTGTTTTATTTATTTATTTAATAATAATAGCTTTTCCCCGCGGCTTCGCTCGCGTTAATTTTATGACTGTATAGATCTCGTTTGACAACAAAATAACCCGTGGCGCCATCTGTTGGCCGATACAGCGCCCTCTATAGTAGAAAATTTTTTTTCCCATTGGAACGACATACTTTCACGGGATAAAAAGTAGCCTATGTTGGGCTCTGTACCCCTAACAATATGTATGCAAATTTTCATAATGATCGTCTGCTTAGTCAAGCCGTGAAGGAATAACAAACAAACAAACTCACTCTCTCATTTATAATATTAGTAAGGATCATACGAAAGGACGAGAGCAGAAAGGGCAAGTTAGGGTACCACCAAATACTATAGACGAGTAATACGCACAGCTCTTGACGTTTCTCATACAATGACTTGGCAACCTCCGTTCACCTCATGCCGCCAGGGGCGCTATAACATTTTGCATACAAAAGTTTTGAAATCGTTCACCTCATGCCGTAGGGGCGCTAGTGTCGCGTCTTGCCCGAATTCTTCCGAAGCTGTGCGTATTACTCGTCTATAGTATTTGGTACCACTAACATAATTATAATTTACTAGCGCCCCGTCCCAGCTTCGAAGGGTTTTGGAAAGGATCACTATTTAAAAAAAAATATAGGCTATATTACACGAGGGTAATGTACCTTACCAATGGTGAAAATTTTTTAGAAATCAGTCCAGCAGTTTTTGTATTTATTCGTTACAAACAAACATACAAATCTTTCCTCTTTATAATATTAGAATATGGTTTGTGGTTTGGTCTTCAATGGCGTCTCGTTTGTTATCTATAGTCCATGCCTCCTGCGATATTTGTATAAACAAACTAAATATATACAAAAACCACGAATAGAGCTCATCAAGAACAAACAAATGCTCATCACATGAGACGATGAGACTGACAGGCCCGGTGGTCGAGTCGAGTCGAGGCTAGCAATGGCCACTTTGTCCCCAAGAGCCGCGGGTTCGAACCTGCGCAAGGCAAACAGTTGTGTGCCTGAACATGTCTGTTTGTAAGAAACAAAGTATATTTATCAGCAATCTATCCATAGGACAAGCTGTGCTTAATTTAGAACTGGATGACGTTATGTGATCTGTCCAAGAATACCTAAATGTTTGCCCAATACCAACTCAAGCGACAGCGTATTGACACTATCGCACGGTGATCAGTGCAGATGCAGATGCAGTCAGTTCAGTCGTGACCAACTCCTACCAACTGCATCACCTGATAATTTTCAATAATTGCTTTGATGATGCACGAAAGGCGTTGAAGAAGAAATACATATTCGATAATGTAAGTATGCGCGTACTCGAATGTTTTGTAATCGATCATGCAATACGACGATTAAGATCCTCGCAGACAGGAAACCCGTTTCGTTTGTTGAATAATTAGGGTTTTCCTCATTTTCATTTCCTATGTGTTTAACTATAGTAATGGTCATTCGGTTTACTTTCGCGTGGTGTTATGAGATTACAAACATAACCTAGGCAAGCCATCTACTGCCATCCCCACGGAAAGCGCAAACGTGGTTGCCCAAAATAGATTTGGCGGCGGACTGTCGCTACAGAAGCGAAGTCAATAGGGAAGACTTGGAGTGAAATAAAGTGCGAAGCTCAAGATTGTTCGGGATGCACTGTGGACGCCCTCTACCTCGTCTACGGGACTTAGAACCTTCAGTCAAGTAAGTCACATAATCCTACTGTCTTTGCAATCTGACGCGTTCGGTATGTTAACTTTCATGAAACTGAATAGAGCTGCATCAGACTGGTCCTCTTCTTCAATGTGCGGTTCGCTACTATACTATAAATAGTCATCGTTAACAGAAAGGTGACGTGATAGTTGCCTTACCACAATACAAATTTTAATTATCAAAAGATTTATATTTTTATAATGTGAATTTAAACAATTTACAACAATTGGATAATTGGATTTGTAGTCGATGTAATTACTCGATAAGTGATGCAGAGTGAAGATTTACGACTAACAATTTCGACAAACAAATTTTACATACAAGAAGAAAGTCAAAAAAGAAAATCAAAATCTTTACATAGTATAAAATGAATTCTGTCTGTCTGTCCTATGTATGTTTAGAACTTAGATCTTTAAAACTACGCAACGGATTTTGATGCGGTTTAATGGATAGAGTGATTCAAGACTAATCAAGACGAAGGTTTATACGTATAACACATTCCGAAATTCTCACGGGAAAGCGGGATACACGCAAACGAAGTTGCGCGGGTTTCACTAGTATGTAATAAAAAAATAAAATAGTTATTTGTTATGCAAGGCTGCAAAGTTGTTTTTTGGCGCGAGTACTGAGCGTAGCGAGGGTTTCAAAGGTACGAGACGCAGAATAACTTTGCTGCCGAGCGAAACACACAACTTTTCATCTCACTACAGCGAGGAAAATGCTTGGTGCAAGAAAAACGCAAATAATATATTAAATATGTGTTTATTTTTTTCATGCGGTGTCGTGCTGGCCAGTTCGATTATTTTAAAAATAAGGTTGGCACACTGGCATGAAATAAGTATTAATGCATTTTCAGAGGATAGGCGGTATAAAAAATTATAGAATAGAAAGATTCGAATTTTAAAAATACTTTCCACGCTAGGGCACAAAATGCACTTTTGCGCTCAGATTTCGAATGACAAACAGATTCTTTCCGAGCTTGTGAGGTGAAAAAAATATTTTAGTTTATTTTATTCAGTAACAAAGTTTTACATTACTTAGATCTGGTTTGAGGCCTCCTTTTAAGTATATTATTAATACTTGTATTAGGAAACCTCGCTCCTCTATAACAAAAATTACATTTTAATTTAATTTTTTACTGTAGGCTTAAATACATACATACTTCAATCTACAACAAAAATTACATTTTAGTTTTATTTATTTATTTTTACTGTTAGGCTTAATAAAGGGAAAGACTAACTCATACGAAGCTAAGGATGAGTTTAAAAGCAGCATCCGCAATCAATCAACCATTACAATAGAGATTTAATAGGTGAACATAAGTAGGCGTGACAAACTTGATCAATCATTATATCACATTCCAATGTGACATATTAATAATAGTATTGGGCCTACAGAAGCCTACGTTAGTATTATTAAAGCCTCAAGCTGTATTATTAGTAAGCTTTAAGTATACAGTCTCCAACAAACGCCATAGGCTGCTTACGTCACGCCCATAGAATAGAAACTGTCAGAATTTTTTATACCACTAAGGTGGCAAACAAGCTTACGGTCCGCCTGATGGTGAGCGGTCACCGTAATAGCCTATGGACGCCTGTAACACCGGGAGTATCACTCGCCCTACCCCTATTAATACCCCTTTTGAAGAACCCCATATTAGATTCTAAAGGTAAGACCTAAGTTGGTTACACACTGTACGAGACCGGTATACAGAGACCATACACGGACATACACGGACCGGTCTTGCAGTCATAGGAGTCATAGTCAACAGCTTAAAAATTTGACCGCACAACCGCTCGAATTATCGAAGAATCGCAGTTCCAACTGCTCGACCGGTTCATAAATGTATGTATGTAATTCACTATGGCTGCCGGAACATACACAGACGTCAGAGAATTGAATATAATATATTTTTTTTACATTAAAGAGATGACGACATACGAGCCAGCGGGTCACATGATGGTAAGCAATCACTACTGCCCATGGATATCTAACATACAAGAATCTTGCAAGCGTTGGCCACCTATGAAGAAAGGATGGGGAAGGAAACAAGAAATAGGACGAGTTGTATTGAAATACAAAGACGCGGATTATTCCGTTCCGGAATCCTTATTACAAATGAGCCGTACGGGTTTTCTGTAAAGCTGAGAATTCTTTATCATTAAGGCCCTAATATGTAAGCTGCATGTGAATGCCATCAACGGCTTACATTATCATGCCGTATATTGGGTTAACATGTCCACAAAATCGTTGGCTGTAAGATGTTTATACCTTTATGGAACGTATTAAAAATATTTTGATTATTATAAGGTATGTACAAGCAAGTCGGTTGAGTTTATACGTAAAGCTTTGCTAGCACTTGACTGTACGTCACCATGGAATGTTGAAATGTAGAACTGGGTGTTAGCGCACGTGTTTCCTCTCTTCCTACAATTTCTATGAGCCAGTATAAACAGATAAGCTACAATTATCTGTCAGATAAACATATTGTTTTTTTACGACAATAATTAAAACTTAAATTTTACTTTTGTTTTTTTTTTATTGTAACTCTTCTTTGTCTTTTTTTTCATAAATAACATAAATTTAATAAATGAAACTTAAATCATCAGTTTCTGTATTATTTTTCGACTAACTCAAACTTAATAACTGAATTAGATTTGGCAGTATTAGTACTTTTTTTTTCGTCAGTTTGTCTAACAGACAATCTAACTGGAACTTATTAGGAACCTGTGAAATCCTAGGTGTTACCACAGAGTAGTATTACTTAGCGATAGCGAGTGAGCATTTGAACATTATTTGAAAATATCAAAAATTGTAGAGACGCAGTCTATTACGTAACTTTTAAACATTTTCTAAACATCTTCGAGTTCCATTGTAATCTAAAAAACGAGCTGTCATTAAATGTGCATAATGTAAGGAAAAATATGTTAAAATAGAATGTGAATGTGTTGTACCACTCTTTAATGAATCCCATAGATGAATTAATAAACATGCATCTATGGGAAATCGACATACAAAGAAAAAGAAATGGATTTTTTTTTTTTTAAATTTGGTTCATTGGCAAATAGACTCTTCTCTTTTTGTACATATGCTACCTAATAGTAGAAAGAAAGCAGTCTAGGTAAAAATGATGGTCAATATATTTTTCACTTCTCATGCTCTGAAATTGCTTATTGTGCAGGATATAGGCTGCACAAAATCGATTTTTGTGCACAAGGGCAACGTATCTACTCATAAATGTATCTATATTAAGGCAAAGAAAATGAGCCATACAGCCTAACACAATAAAAAGTTCAGAGATAGAATTTGTTATTTTATAATATTTACATTTATTTATTTGCCTTATGTGTTTTTTAAAACATAAAGGATATTCTAACTTAAATTAAAGTAAGGTAGGTTATTTAATTAATTTAAGAAATAAATTATTATTACAAAATTGATTTAATAGTAGGCTGTATAGATCTGCAGCCCAGCCCAAGCCTAATTTCAATGTCGTAAGATTTTAAAAAAAGCAGCGGGAAACAGGTCTTGTTTTTTCGTGCGTTTATTTATTTATTTCCTCGCAATCGAAGTGAAAAGCATAGTTTATAACTCGTCCACAAAACCATTTCGGCTCGGGCTGATACTAATATCGAGGATTACAATGGTTCGTTTTGTGCACTTGTTGTAAAATATATTTATTATCAGAAAACAGGTTTAATTGTTAAAAAATACTAATCCCTTTTTCCAAAATCGAAAATGGACCATTTATTTCAGGATGAGTTACGTATTATGTAGTAATAAAAGCAATAATAAATGTATTTTTTTATTTAAAAAAAAACTTTTACCAGTTTTTTCCTAAATTTAAATTAGGGCATTTATTTCAGGATGTATGAGTGCTACTCTATGAGTATTAAAAAAAAATTATTAGTAGGTAAAATTTACGCATTCGTAATTAGAATACGAGTCTACGTAGAACGAAACGCAGCGTTCTATGATTCTATGTGCCAGCTATCACGTACACAGATTATGTAAGTGATCATTCGCAGGGTTCCGCGAGCGTTGTAACGCACATTATAATATTTTATTGTAATATTTTGAAAGGGTTTTCAATCATATTCCTAATTATGGGATTAAATTATCATACATAATTACGCGCATGTCATTTGCATGAAATGGAACGGTGTGACCACAGACACGTTCTTACTTTTTTTTTACATGCAATTGGAAACATTATGTCACAGATTATTAGCAAGTTCTCATTAGTTGAAGTCTTGCATAAAAATTACATTTTGTAGACGACTTTTGCACAGAGAATCAATTTTAGTATCTAAAAATAACATAATGTGTTTCAAAATACTGTTGATTACATATGGCAGAACGGATAGCAATTTGAACGTATGTGATGTGAATGTGATGTGATGCAGACGAATATCCGTTGAGTGAGCACCTTTACTGTACGTATCATGTCATAGTCGTACAGTTGAGAGCAGGCTGAGTTTAACACTTTGGACTTTGAACTGTTTGAAGTTGAACGAGAGAATTGCACGACAGAGATAGCAATGTGTTCATCTGTCCCGCGCGTAATCTGCGTGCTGCATAATAGTAAACTTTACTTGTGTGCGTGTTGTGTCGTGTAACAACAGCTTTAATGAATTAGTGTGGAAATAAGCAGTCGAACAATTTTTTTTGTTAACAAAATGTTATTTGATTTCCAAGTTTACGTTTGAAAAGCGACTCACGCGTCAAATGTAAACTTGTGAATCTAATATTTTGGTCTGATTGTATTCTACTACTATTATGATTAGGTTGAAATGACAAAAAAAGGTCCGTTGGAGTTACTATTTTACAGAATAGATATTATAATAAATTAAACAAAGACTTTGAAAATAAAATTTGTAAAAAAGGTTTTTTGTATTGTTTAAGTAAAGAAAAATATTTTAATTAAGTATGTTACTTAATAATAAATAAATATCTATCAAAATAATATAATTAAATATTTTCAATTTGATTTATATTATTATTTTGATTTAGGTAAGTATTAAAAAAATTTCAAAACTTAAATATTGTTTTATTATATCGATAAATAGAAAATTTTGAGCTAGATAATTTATTAATTTATTTCTATTTTTGCTTTTATTTTTTATCTTTTAATGCTAAAATCGATAATCGATAAAATATAGTTAATAATCTAGTTGACAAATCAATAGGGCTCGCTTGAGCTAGCTAGGATTATCACACGAACTGACCAAAATATTAAAACTAAATTAATTAAATACATATTTATACTTAATAAAAATTCATTTTCATATTATTTGAATCTAAAATAGTATTGATGGTTAATTAAATGCAGTTATTATCTATTTATTTGAGCCAATATTAATAACAAATATTTTTTTTTATAAATGTTGATAATTACGCAAATAATTTGTGGCGTTTGAATCGATTTTGATGAATTCTGGTATACAGATAGATTAGGGGAATCTCGGGGAACATCAAGCTACTTTTTGTTTCAAAAATAAAACGTAAAGGGAGTTAAAATAAGAGACCTTTGCAAATATTTTTTTTTACTTCAAATACGCGCGATATAAAATGTAGTCCACGTGAGTGGAGCTGCGGGCAGGAATAATAAATAAATTAATATATAGGGACAATTTACACAGATTGAGCTTAGCCCAAAAGCACAGACCCAAAGTAAGTTCGAAACTTGTGTTATGGGATACTAACTCAACGGATACTATATTTTCAACCGACTTCAAAAAAAGGAGGAGGTTCTCAATTCGACCCGTATGTTTTTTATTTTTTCCTATGTTTGTTACGCGATAACTCCGCCAATTATGAACCGATGTGAACAAATCTTTTTTCGGCTTATAGGTAATACCTCAAGGGTGGTCCCATGAAGTCGGGTTTTTTTTTTTAAAGTTAATTATTATATAACAAATACATATACAGATAAAAATCCAAGACCCGAGGCCAATCAGAAAAAGTTAGTTTTTCATCATGACCCGACCGGGATTCGAACCCGGAACCTCCTGGGTGGCATGGTGGTCTGGGATGGTAACCATTACGCCACGGCGCGCGGTCGTCAAAATAAATATTAATTATGAAGCTAGTAATTATCAGTTTATTTAAATGTTTGTTAGATTTTAAAATTACGTGATCAGTAACTTTTAACATAATTTAATAAATTTTATCAAAAATTACTGCTTAGTGGTAAACTATGTAGTTGGCACTGCCATAATGTTCATATGTCATAAAGTATTATTTCCGAATAAAATGCGGACAGAGCTGCGAGAACTTTTCGTTAGAGGACAAAAATAAAAGTTCGTGTTTTCAGTTTAAATCATCTTTTATTCTTTAAATTGTATAGATTAGACTAGAATTGCTAGATTACCTACTATACTATTAATATAAATAGAAATGTATAGTATTTTCATTTATGTGATAAGGTAAAATATGATATTTTGTAATGTAAATAATAATAACAAAAGATTTATTTTTATAGCATAAAAAAACATCAATGACAACAATTTTTCATAGCAAGTATACAAATATAAAAAAGGTATAAGATTGGGTATGTAAAACAAAAAACAAATTTTACAATCTGGTTATTTTGTGAAATTATTTCAATTATCTCAAACATGTTATTTTTTTTTTCAATTATCGACTAAAGACATAAAAACATAATCATTTCAGCTTACAGGTAAAATTTTACTGCAAAAAACTTAATATATTAAATATGTATAATTAACAATAAATAAATCTAAGTAAAAAATCAACATTAAAATAAAATGAACAAATAATCAACACTTAAGAAGAGTTGTCATGCTTATAACCATTATTAATAATCAATAAATATAATTATATTATCTATAATCAACTTAATGGATCACCAAACAATGACGACGAATCAAATGAAGGAAGATCTTTGCGCCCAAGGCCTCAAAGACATAAAACTTGCAAAAAAATACTGTCAGGAGTTTCACAACAAAGCTATTATTAGTTTCGGTTTAGAATTTAATAATATTTTGATTGAAAGAATAATAAAATGAAAAACTTTCCAAACATTATTAGTATTTTTTTGCAGGTCTTCTGCATTTGAGACCTGCTTCAATGAGTCGACTGATGAGTCGTCTGACCGTCCAAGGAGTTATCTGAAAAGAAATATAACAATTACGGACAAGCTAATTCACAATTTTATTTTTTGATTTGATTTTTGGTTGCGTCTACATTCTTTGATCTACGGATAAAATATAAATGATCTGCTTGCTGCTGCTAACAAGCGTGGCTTAACTTGTTTTGAATAAAGGGAAAATAGATCAATTAAAACCTTTATAGATATATAAAAAAGGATTTTAGGTAATACGGATTATTAAAAAAAAGTGCCCAAATTGATTATATTTCTTTCTCATTTCTCTCAGAGTTTTGGGGCCTAATTAGAAACTATATTTTCTGCATCTAAAACATTTCCGCGCGCACTATAATAAAAATTCTTAGCCTCGGTTTACCGTATTAATTTGACACGTTTTACATACATATTATTTCAAATTAACTACGATTTAAATGTAAACCTAGAGTTTTTTTGATATGGTTGTTTAGCATTAAAATATTCATTGATTTGGTTTTTTAATTTCTGAGAAAGGAGATCAATAATTAAAAATACGACTATTTACATTATACATATTTATTTACTTACTGTTTTTGCAAAATTAAAATGATCAAGTTTTTTTTATTAATTTTTGGCTTAATTTGACTTTTCACTGACGCAGGTAAAAATATATTTTTAAGAACAAAAGGATCTTTCCTGGAATCGCACAAGCCAATATTTGTATGATAACAATTTCAAAAGAATGCCGCTCGGCTCGTGGGAACTCTGTAACTAGGTAAAAAAAAAACCTTTTGTGCACACGAGTCAAGCATTCAAAAAAGAAATAAATACATTTACAAACAAATAACACAATTTATTGAGCCGCTTTGTTTTTTTGCCACTACATTATATATTAATAATGCCGACGGATGATGCCGTAAATGTTTGAGATGAAGAAAATATGATAGTTTTTGATCGGTCCCCAAAAGTAATAAAAATGAGAGAGAAATATGATTAATTTGGACACTTTTTTTTAAATAGGTATGATCTATAAAATTTTTGATTGATCTGTTTTCCCTTTATTCAAAACAAGTTAATAAGCCTCGCTCGTTTTCCTCGCTCGGCACTTTAATAGCCTCTAGGAAAACACAACCTACACCTAACCGGCAATTCGTTTAATTAACACTAGAAATAACATTTCGATATTGTCGATATACAATAATTAAAAAAGGAGATCAAATATCGTTTTTGAAAACAAAATATTAATTGAGTATGCTTGATAATTATTGAGTTACTTTGAAAGTAGTAAATCAATAGACGCATTAATTTATTTATGGACAAACATAAATATGAATTTCTTATTAAACGAAATGTTTGATGGTAAAATAAGATTATCCATATTTTTCAATCCATATTTCTAAACTAATATTATAAATGTGAAAGTGTTTGTTTGTTTGTTCATCTTTCACGTCGAAAGTAACGAACAACGGGCTCTACACTCGCGCCGCGAAAGCCCGCGAAGGCCGCGAACTGCGAGTAGTTCGCGGCTTTCGCGGGCTTTCGCGGCGCGAGTGTAGAGCTGGCTTACGGATTGACATGTTTTTTTGTGAGGATAATTTAAGATCCGGAGAGTGACAATACTACTTTTTATCCCGGAGAAACATCTTATTCCCATGAGGAAAAATATAGTTTATAATTATTTGTCCTTCTTTCACGTTAAAACAAACCAAAGTAGAGACAATATTTTTTTAACAGAGAAAAAAATACGTCATAAAAAAACATTTTATTTTCACGGGAAAAATATAAAATTTTAAATCATTTGACCTTACCGACATGATTTTTAACCGGGATAATTTACTGTCTGGATAGTAATCAAAGGTGACTTTTAATCCCGGAAAAACATCTTTTTATCATCATGGAAAAAAAGTTTATAATTACTTGTCATTCTTTCACGTTAAAAGGAATCTAAAATCTATATATGGTATTAATAACAAAAATGTTGCTCAAGTCCAATCTATCCTTAGAGCATAAAACTTATTTATTATAAAGAGGAAAGATTTGATTGTTTGAATTGAATAGGCTCCGAAACTACTGGACCGATTTCAAAAATTCTTTCACTAGTAGAAAGCTACATTATCAGGGAGTGACATAGGCTACAGCTTTTCCCGAAATTAAATGTGGTTCCCGCGGGAACGGGCCTGGACCTTCACGCGGACGAAGTCGCGGGCAAAAAGCTAGTATTATATAATTTAGATTTGAGTCGGGTGATAGCGGTAACTTGTAGCTTAAAAATTAATAAATTGTATTAAAATTAAAACATAACAACGCTACAAAATATCAAACAAACAGGTTAATTAAGAATAATTTCCTTTCCTTTTTTGAAGATGGTATAAATATTATGAGTTTACACTTACATTATAATTTGATGTTGTTATCCTGGTGGGCAAAAATGGATTCGAAGTGTGCGCAGCGACTATTTGTGAATCTTGCGCTGCAGTCGTTGCCCTCGCAAATATGGGTCTTCGATGGCCCTCGATTGACCTAGACTCCTCCCACCGTCTTAACCAAAAATATATTGTTGGTCTCTAAAAAAACACAAAAAATATAATAAATACGTGTTATTTCAAGTTACCAAATACACATATACCTAGTTATTATACTTTCATTCATATAAATCTAAAACGGTTTGACATTACGAACGTTTTATTGCTTGCCACTAAGATGCATAAAAATATTATACATGTGCAGTAAAAATTATTAATACCTATATTTTAACACAAAAGTATATAGATTACATAAATTAATTCAATCACCCAAAAGTTTTATTGTATAAACTTATGTAAGTAGATAATCAATTTAAAAGTCCGATATTTGTCTCGGGCTATCAGACATTTAAGTTTGCATTGGCATTTTAAATACTTATTGTCAAGTTTTTTTCAAAAACTTATTTTATGTATAACTTTAAAAAAAAACTACTTTAAATAAATGGAAAATAAAAGGACTTACCGAAATCCCCGTTCTCTGGCTAATTTGTGACACCGTATGCCCGCTCTCTCTTATCGCTATTTTCGTTTGTCGCTGAATTTGCGTTAGTTGAGGAGCCATTTTATAGAGTCTCTTTTTTAATATTAATAATTTTTGCTGCGACCACTGCACCTGCACTGCCCGACGCACAAGAGGACAACTGATTGATTATTTACGGGGGTGGGTTGCGTGTGTGTGCGTGTGCGCCCGGCTGGACGGGGTAACACCCTTTTTTAATTTTACCCAATTGCAGCGTCCGTTGTCAGTGCAGCATAAATTTACGCATTTTTATTAGTTAAAATTTTGTTGCTTTTGTTTTCGACAAATGAGGGTGAAGTGGCCTTTCTTTCTACCGAGCGTAACTAGCGTATCTATAGTTATATATAGTTTAAAGGTCAGCCTGCTCTTAACTGTACCAGCTAATATTACCAAATATTTTTTTATGGAAATTTGTGGCCAGGTTACTGGCCGGCCACACAAGGCAGTTGCGGGAACGGAACGCTATCACCGCTTAGAATTTACAAGTCCGTTCACAGTTATTTTACCTCTGACAGATGTAAAAACAGGTTTCAAACACTCAAAATCTGTAGCAGAAAATGTGTGAGCCGATATAAAGCAGTTAGCCATTGATCAACATACATGGGCCGCTCTTGCAGTCATAGTTAACAAAACAACTACCCTATTATTAATAAACAAAGAGTAGAAAAGGTTTAACTTAAACCTGTTTTGTCACTGTCATTCCTAAGGAAAATTAAATGTAGTTAGAAAGGGACAAAACATGTTTTAGTTAAACCTTGGCTAATCTTTGTTAATTAATAAGAGGGTTAGAGGTAAAACTGTGAACGAACTTTTACAGTGTATGTCTGCAGCGCCCCAAAAGGGTTTAGATCGACACTGTGAGAGGCAGGTTAAACAGGTAATCGGCGAAGTTGGTAGGTAGGTGAAGAGAGGTAGGGCACAGCGGATAATCCGCTCAAATCGGAGCAGCCCGTCTGGGGAAGGACCACCACCTTACAGAAGATCGTAGCCAAATAGGATTGGTCTCGGCCATGTTGTGTTCCTTCCTACGGTGAGTAAAGTGTCCAGAGCTCCCACTTGGGGAGGGTTAGGAGGGTTGGCAACGCATGCGTGATACCCCCGGTATCGCAAGCATCTATAGGTTCCGGTGACGGCTTACCATGCTTGTTTGCCACCTTTGTGGTATAAAAATAAAAGATAGGGCTGTTTTGCTTTTCTAAGATTTGTCGCCGGCTCGAGTTGTCGTCAATGGCGACTGTAATGGTGTCGTCCGGATCATAAAGGGCGTTCCTCGGACGTCGTCGACAGACCCTGGTGACAGTCGGCGCAGAGTAATCGTCGTCAACCTGCTGGCTGTCACCAACCAGTTCGGATGATGAGACAGAGCGTCATAGAATTTGGTCGAGCATTGCTTTAGGAGCTTAGGTGGTGCGAGATGGTCGATACACCTAAGTCAATGTGGAAGTTTTTGTTTATACACTCACCGGCACGGAAACTTGGCCACTTGTGAATTTTACTAAAACTCGCTTTAATTTTTTTTTTTAACCAAAAACACATGTTCTGTTATTATCACTTAGTGTATTTGTAACTTAATTCAAGTCTCTAAATGGTTATTACACTAAAAATACTGTTAATACAGTAATTATTGAAAGTCACTCACTTTTACCCAAAATAATCATTCAAAAACACTGCATTTACAGTCCCACAAGTTTAAAATTAAAGTTCTGTAACGTTTTGTCCATAGTTTTTAATATCGAGTGTTTCCTCCTCTAGCTCTAATAACCGCCTGCATACGATCTGGCATGCTTTGGATGATGTTTTTGACATCAACTTATGGTATGCTATCCCAAGCCACAATTGCAGCATTTCGGAGCTCATTAATGGTTTGTGGCGGATTACCGGATGACTTTATCTTTTTTTTCAGCATGTCCCAGATGTGTTCGATCGGATTTAAGTCTGGGCTACGAGAAGGCCAGTGCAGTTTTTGTACACCGACCTCTTGCAGATATTCATTCACGCAACGTGCGACGTGTGGGCGTGCATTATCATGCATTAAGAGGAATTGATCTTGTCCAATGAATCCAATATATGGTATTACATGATCTTGGAGGATCTCTTCAATATATCGAGTGGCATTTAGCCGATTGTCGACGATAACCAACTCTGTGCGGGCGTCAGAACTTATTCCTCCCCATACCATTATTGAACCTCCGTCAAAACTTACAGTTTCAGTGGTGGTAATGGGTAGGAATCTTTCCCCTCTTCTTCTCCACACTCGCACTCGACCATCTGGTGCTCGTAGACCGATTCTGCACTCATCCGTAAACAAAACTCTTGCCCATTGCTCGTATGTCCAATCGGCGTGTTCTCGGGCGAATCGAAGTCGAGCTACTCGGTGCTGTCTGAGAAGTTCTGGGCCTCGAGCTGGTCTACGCGCTTTTAAATTAACTTCTTCCATTCGTCTTCTTATCGTCCGTTCACTCACATTCACTCCCCTTGAAATTTGGAGCCGGTGGCGGATCTCAACAGCAGTTAGAAACCGATTTCGCAAAATTTCTAACACGATAAAGCGGTCATCCCGTGCTGATGTGCATCGAACGCCACCGCTGCCTGGTCTGCGAGTATAGCGGCCTGTCTCCTGATACCGTTTCAGGGCGTACTGCATTGATGACCGCGGTACATTGATCACAATAGCCACTTCACGTTGGGTCAGCCCTTGGTCAATCAACGTCACGGCTTGAGCAACTTGTGCAGGTGTTAGTGGCATAATGATGGTTTATAAAACACCTCAAAGTATCGAAATATTCACAAAAAGTCTTTAAATGTCTGTAACCGAATGGTACACTTGTCACGAATCACAAATTAAAACTAAACCCAATTCGTTCAAATGGGTAGATTCAGTAAATCTTAAAAAGTTATGTCACAGTGCACTCAAACATAATGAATTGCCCACTTGAACTAAAGGTAAACATTTTTTTGACCTATCCCACAAAGAAACAATTATTGGAAACACTTAATTTTTATGTTATAGCGAAATAAGAGCTTGGCCAAGTTTCTGTGCCGGTGAGTGTACAAGTAATAAACCAAAACCCACCGATGGCTTTGCGCAGTTATTCTGCATAACTTTCCCTATTGACATACTGCATTATTGTTTATGGAGCGGTAAAGGATCCCATTTCGCGTATTGTGTTTCTAAGTTGCACAACTTGAGTATCGCTTTATTTATTTGCATCAGCACCTACGTCCTACTTTCTTTATTATGTCACGTAAACACCATAACAGTGACATAAAAAATAACACGTCTTTTCATCATATTTGTATAGTTCATTAAATGCATAGTACAAAACAGTTTCCAGCCTAAATTTTTCTGTTTAACAAACTCGACAATCCGACTAGACAATCGATGACGAATTTTTTGTAGATCCAGACCAGAAATTACAACCTCAGAAACTCACTAACTGTACCTCCTTATAATATTTGTATGGACTACCTACTGTTAGCGACTGGTTGGCTGGCTCCAGGCCTTTATGACAAATATTTAATTTTGACATTTTATTTATTTATTTATTTATTTAGGTACACCAACAGGTATGTATGTGTATTGTTTTAGTAATCTGAAGGGCTACTGCGAGACGTAAATCCCATACTTCGACCGAAGTATCAGATTTACGTTTCGTAGCAGCCCTCCTGTTTGGTCGGTCTGTTTAAATTATACCGTCATCTTCATATTACTCATTTATTTTACAGTCCACACCCTCACCCAGGCTATCAACTACTACATGCATATTCACTTTGTGATATGTTGTATAAGGCTTAAAAGGTTAGTTGCTTACTTGGTCGCCAACAACTGTTTCTGCAATGTGATTAACACTTTAGCGTAGTCATGTATTGTCTTGTACTATGGCACCGAGTGACGTAACATTCCCATTATGTGTACACTTTCCTTTTCTGGATGAGAACGAGTTTGTCTCCTAAGGAAACCTTATATTGAGGTCAACATCGCTATAACAGTTGTCAGACGTCACCTCTCTCTTTCTCTCGGTATGGCGCTGTCTCTATACAAGCCCATTTTGAATGCGATTGGTTTTTTAGATTTTTTATAATGCAACTTTTAGATAAGAGGTCCCATTTGGTTGAGTCATAAATCCTTTTTTAAGTTGACCGTTAAGATATCTGCCTTTGGAATTCTTTAATGATAGAATTATCTTTTTTACTTTAGCCTTAAAAGAGGCTTTTGTAAAATGAAATTGTCGTGTCGTGGACAATTAACCTTTTTAGCGTTCCGTAGTAAACTAAGAAAGAACCCTTATAATGTTGCCATGTGTGTCTGTCTGTCTGGATTTATTGACTGTATGTAACATATACATGCAGAACTACAGCTTTATGAGCCAGACCGTGGACAGACGGATATGGCGAAACTATAAAGTTTACTTGTTTACTACGGAACCCTAAAACTTTGGATAATAGCCTATTTCATTAGTCCTATCAATCATCCGAATTTATGAAAGGTAGATCTTCGATCAAATAGAATTAAGCAAAAGTTTTTTTGTTCGACGGCTCAAATAATGATAATGAGCAAAAACATATACAAACATATTATATATATAACTGAAATAAAAAAGTTTTTTTTATCTTATAAAAATTTCAGGACTGCCGAACGAAGTTTTTTTTATACCACAAAGGTAGCAAACAAGCCTACGGCCGGCGTGATGGTAAGCCGTCACCGTAACGCGTGAGTTATACCCCCGGTATTGCAAGCGCCTATAGGCATAGGCGCTTGCAATACCGGGGGTATAACTCACGCGTTGGCAACCCTCCCAAAACCAAGTGGAGCTCTGGAAACCTTACTCACCGTAGGAACACAGCATGGCCAAGACCAATGCTATTTGGCTACAATCTTCTGTAAGCTGGAGGTCCTTCCCCAGACGGGCTGCTCCGATTTGACGGATTATCCGCTGTGCCCTACCTCTCTTAACCGAAGTGTTATTGTTTGGTCAACAACGATATTTTAAATCCTGAGTTATATAATATTTATTTAACCAATGTCACAGTGACCTAGTGAGCAAGGTATACTACATCGCAGCGCACGTACAAGGAAGAGCATGCCGGTCCCATAATAGTATACGTTACTAAATATTTCACAATATGGTGGATTTAGCACGCATCGATTTAGTAATCGATTTTAATTATTGGTTTTCGAAATGATGAATCATATTTCGCTTGATTGAAACTGGGCAAACTGCATATGGTAATAAAATGCAGTTATTTTATACGTGTTAGTCGTTAGCATTTATAAAGAACCTCAGGTAATTATTACGTATTCGTTAACGTTGGTATTAAATATAGGCAATGTAGCCAATATTATAAACAAAGTCTGAAAGTATATTTTTTTTACATCATTTTACATTTTACATCATTGGGAAAAACACAATAAGAAAATATATTACAAGTTAGGATGTAAACCCAATTACAGACAAACACAGCAGCGATCATCAAAAAAAGACAATGATCAAAAACATTTCGTAAATAATTCCTGATTATTCAGAACATCGGAAATCTCCACCTTACCTGTTTATCGACGAGAGCTGGGGTATATTACAGGCATCACGCACCAGGCTATGCAGACTATGTTGACAGAGTATGTTATTAAAATTTAATTTAGTGCATAAGGACAATGTTTGCAGATACTGCACCTTAGTTGTTATTGTAGTTTTAATTCAAATTCAAATTTTTATTGGAAAAATACATAACTAAATAACATGAAATTAAATAAAATTAATTAAAACTAAACTAACAATAAAAATTAAAACTAAGCATTAAAAAGACATGGTCCCTGTGGCAGGGTGCCCAAAATGCTAGCAGCGTTATGTTTTATTGAATATTTTTAAAAGTAATCGAGATCGTATCCTTATGCTCAATGCTTTTAACATTGTCAACAACAATTACTTACTTGTACATAGTATGTACACACGTTCTCTTTCTCCAGTAACGTAGTATAGTAACAGTCCAGGAAATAAATAGATGTAGGGCTTCAGGGTCGTCGATATGATTTAAAAAATCGAAATACTACATGAATTTATTTACTCGATTTTTATTTATTAGTAGTATAATTGTACTTTGCGACTACAATATTTCCTAACAATGCTCACAAAATTAGCATCAAATATAAATATAAATGTATAAGGACAATTCATACAGATTGAGCTAGCCCCAAAGTAAGTTCGAAACTTGTGTTATGGTATACTAACTTAACGATATTATATTTTATAACAAATACATACATAGATAAACATCCAAGACCCGAGGCCAATCAGAAAAAGTTCGTTTTCGGGGATAGACCCCGGGTCCTCCTGGGTGGCGGTCTGGCGTGGTAACCATTACGCCACGGAGGTCGTCAAAATATTTGTTTTAATACTATATGCTACTTAATTACATCTATTACTATACATACATGGTTAACTTTATCGCAATCACAACAAAACATTACGTTCATTTGTTTTCAATAATAACACGAGCATCAAAAATCAAAGTTTGCAGAGACGCTGTCGCGTGGAAAGTATGTAATTGCGTTTTCACGTCAGTAAGTCACAACAACAACCCGCCAAAATTCGACCCACAGATCTACATAGAGCACCTCGTAACATACATTGCCGTTCGGTAATATGATGTAAGTGGGGGTCCGTGAGACGGCGCCCGCGCAACAGTACACGCGGAGTCGCGACGGGAACAAGCCGCGAGCCGATCGCATTCTATCACTTCTTGTCAGTTTGTTTTATTATTACGTCACTATATTTTTTTAAATTTGATCAAGTGACAGTTTTATTTTTTTTTATTTTTGATATAAATTGGATTTTGTGTCATTGTCTCTCTAAGCTTAAAATTTTAGGCATTATTTCATCTCACGAAAAAACGCATTGGTAAACATTTTTTTTCTTAATCATTGACCGTACTTAGCGATTATTATCGAATCATGTTATTGTAATATGGTGTTATAAAATCTTACCTAAGTCCACGTAAGAACTAGACGGTCGAGTTGTGTTTATGTAATTCCTAGATAAAAACACCCTTGCTTACTTTGTCAATTACGAGCGAAACTTTGATTAAGCCTTTGACTGTGTGTTTTTATATGTTTATACTTGCACTTAAACTTAATATTCAAACAGGATTTAAAAATAAATTATTAGATTGAGAATCTTGTAAATTCTGAAAAATTCAGCATTTTATCAAACAGTATTTGAAATTAAGCCATTGTCCAAAAAGAAGTTCCTAAGGGCAGTGTACTAGGTCCAACTTAATTACCTCAAATTTTTTTAACGAACTTCCGTAAGTTTGACTCATAACACTACATAAAGCAATCATAATTATCTTTTCTTTATCTGTCACCTGCGGTGTCTAATTATCGGCTACAATTAGCCTTAGTTAGATAACAGTTAAAACGTTTAGTATTTAACTGACGTAAGCTTAAAAACTTTGCTACACAATGCTTGCGTTTCACAAATAGCCGGTGATTCGCAACCTTTAAACGGAACATTACTATATTTACTTTTATTATCGTTTAGTTTATCTTGTTCGCTATCAAGTATACTATCACTTTTTAATACAACTTTATCATCTATTTTACCAGAATTTGAAAAAAATATCTATATTGCCTAAAAGCTGGCGATACCTAGAGAATTATTTACTGAACACTTGTTTTACCAATGTGAGCGTTTTTTTGGTCTGTTGTATTGTGAGTAATTTTTTCACACGGCTTCAACGTCTTCAATGAAGTGTTTAAACATTTTGTAATGTCTGTGTGTCAACAATAGTGTCCTTAGAGTTAGATATTCAAAGTGCTCTTTTAGATGTGTCATTTTTTATTAAGTTCTGGATTTCACATCTTGCACATGAGCTAGTAGGCAAGTGATCATTCACTTGCCCTGTTTCCATAATTTGGGGTCAACACCGTACATCCTGCTTTGAATTCTGTCTTTAACTATATTCAAACATCTCTCTCCTTATTGAAAGTTCTATTGTAAAATTTCAGGTTTTTAAATTTCACCCAAATGAAAAGTATATACAAAAGGTGATTAAGGTCATATTAGACAAAATACTTTTTCTCCTTGATTGACAATTTTGTCTAAAACGTGACAAACATTTACTTATTTCACTTCTTAATATTCTATTTTCACTGATTGTTTACTTTTGTAAAGATTTCTTTTAAAATATTAATGAATCTGACGAGTAAGAAAACTTACTCAGTAACTGTTAATCCTTTTCAAGGTGACAAAATCCTTTTTAATATGAAAGGAGATTTTAACCTTGATAATTTATTGCAAAAGGGTACAGTTGTTGCCGACATTTCTGTTTTTATCATGATTTAAAGTATAAAGGTCTGAGCAGATACGCTACGTTTAGATGCAGCGAGCGTTTTAGCGATTCTATCTTGTTTGATCGCTGCAATTAGTTTCTAAAAGCGGGTAAAGCGCCAAACGCGGCGACTAAAAGTGGAGTGTTTGTTCACGTTTACCTTTGCATATTGAATAAGATATTCTAATTTAATCTGTTTCGATATCTAAGGGCCGGTGTTATAAGTTCCTGATAAAAATTACACGATAGCTCTATTTCTGACAGATAAGTTGACAATTTATCTGACAGGTAGGCTAACGGTGAGTTTATTAAAATACTATGAAACCGGCTGTTAAGAATATAAACTTACGTTTGTTATGTCAGTCTGTAGAGTTACTTATGACATATTCCGATTTATATCAACAGAACTAACTGACAAGAACCTAACTAATAGTATACAGATTTACGAGTACCATAAGGTCAAAGTGCATCGACTGTTTGCCATCGTGAGAACACAAGTGACAATGATAGCATAACAATAATTAAGTATTAACTTTCATACTGTGAAACCATCCCTACTAGGCTGCTATAGTGATTGTTGAATTTTCGGGGTATTTTGTGTTGCACAGTTCTTTATTGTGAAAATTGAAGGCTGGAAAAGCCTTCTTGAAGTTAGTGTTTGGAAGTGGAACATTGAAAATCGTCAGCAATGAACGTAAGTGTTTTTATTCAGTTTCTTAGTTTTATGTGAAAGACAATTAGTGACCGTGCTTTTTTTTGTTTTGTTTAGACTATCCCCACACTAGTAATTTAGTCTTCCGAAGCGCATCTTGTTAGCTTCGTAGCGTTGACGAGACGCTCAAGCAAACTTCAGTCGACGCCTGCGCAAAGTTATTGAAGAAGAAAAAATCTCAATTTTGTTACAAGAATTAAACAAAAAAAATAGGTTCGGTTTTTGATAAGTTGCAGGTAACGTCAGATAAATTGAAGGGTATGTTAGTTTTTTTTTATATAATCTAGAAGTTACTCTAACTTGAATTTATCAATCATCTGTAAAGGAACTTTCAATTAAAACAGATGACAGAACCTCAATCAAGATGTAAGAAAACCGTCCACTTGTTCTAATGTTGTTTCGTCTCGTTGCTTGTTTGCAATTTCCAATTAAGCCTCTTTATTGTGTGTTAGCTAAACATTTCACCATTATTTATAATTAGATGGCATTAACTATGTGGTGTCATAATAATTTGTCAGCGAATGTGAGCCAAGGTCGACAATAATTTTCATTTTATTTTTAAAATGATTTTATCAGTAGATTTATCGCGTTTTAAAAGCCTACTAACTTACTCTCTCAGGTAAGACAGGTTGTATTGTACCTGAGAGAGTAAGTTCAATCACCTAGCAATTTTGATGACACAACTAATTACAACAAAGCGATCTAATCCTAAACAAAACAAAGCTGCTTCTCGTAATAAATTACTGATAAATACCTACATTAATTAATGTTCGTCATTAAGCACTTTAATTAACTCTTCTATCAATCAATAATGGTAATAAAATATGCTATATTGCACCAAAACAAATATATAACAAGAAATAATACAAAAAGGTTATGAAGTCTTATCGCTATCTCTTCCAGACAATCATAAGATAAAGAAAAAAAGACGGGTTGCACTCCGGGAATGCCGGTAGAAATGAAAACTTAAACATCAACGTTGTGCATTTTTCAAATAGTTTGGAATGGTTAGGGAATCTTACGCTTTTTCGATCAGGCTACGGACATGACGCGAGTTTAACATTTTTTTCCCATCTAAAAAAAAGTGCCAAGCGCCGCTAAAGAAGTTTTCACTTCAATAAAAACTAAAAAACTGAGACCTATCTGTTCTTTGAGAGCTTTTTTCTAAAATACCTAAGAGGGTGAGAAAGTTCTTTCAATTTTGTAAGTAGTTTGTGCTTGCATTTTAAGGAACCCTAATCTAAATGATGGACTTGATGGAGAAGTAATCGTTGGCTTTAGAAAGTAATTAAGTCTATTGATTTAAATACAAAACAAACTGATTGAGTCAGAAGGCCTAAAATACCGCCGTAGGCTATTATGCAAAGGCTAAGTGCGATCTAGTTACGTCAGATGTAAAATAACAGTTGTGTTTTTTGTGCGATGCACTGATCTGAGAGTACGTAATTATACAATAGAAAAAAAAAACAAACATGAACTACATTTTTAAGAAACCGTATGCTTATGATCATGTGTCTACGCGCCCGTATAAAAAATGCGTAAGTGGAAGTACTGGGCCGATTGTAGAGATTTTGATGTAATTAATTACTCAAATATACTGATTATTGTTAGTAAATATTATTACTATGTTTAGTCATGACAATAAATAAATAAAATCTCAGTTAGCGGCTACGAGCACAAAAATAGCCTGCATACGGCTCGAAGGACCAAGCAAATCGGTCCTTTAAACCGCATATTCCTGCGGCTTCGTTTGCGTGACCAAAAATGCCAAAGAGTTGTGTATCTTGTGTGTGGGATCCTATGTCACCAGACCTTAAGTTATTTCCATTAAAAATATGTCAGTCCAAGAAGCAAAAGCAAATACACTTTCACACTGTTGCGATTACACTAATCTGTAAGCTGTCTATGTATACTGTGTCCTACTGTTGGATTTGCAAATATAGCACATTCTATCTATCTATCACATTTGTAATATAGACATGGATAGACAATTATCTTTACAATTAAAAATCGATAACGAAGTCTTACGTACAACGATAGTCCGAAAATTAATTGACGACTCGTAAATATTGCTTACTAATAGAGAGAGTTTATGTCACAAAGATAATCTATTACCAAAAGTGACAGTATTAAAGAAATACTAAAAATAGACATGGATTTATAATATTACAACCAGTTTTATGTACATTCACGTGGTAGGAAACTTTGTTAGTGAAAATGAAAGTATTATGCGGAAGAACGTGCATCATCCACGAGACTAGATCTAAATTAGATTTTAAATAGCGTTGAAATGCCGACCAGGAAATTCTTTATGTCGTAGTTGAAATTATTAGGGTCATCTTACCATCATCCTATCAGCCCGGTGGTTGATGATAGTGATCATCTGGTGACGAAAGACAATGGTCCCACATAGTACAAACAAGATATGATTTATGTTTGTCAGGTATCTGGATGTTTTCTATCTATAGGTTATATGTCAATCTATCTACCTCTGTGTCAGTCATTAGCTCTCAAATTACAGGTATTTTTATTTTTCTTATTTATTATCAGCCAACATTAACCCACTGCTGGGTATAGGTATCCCTTTTGTGTGTTTCTGTTTTGTTATACTTTCCATTTTTATAGTTTTTTAATATCTATGTTTTAGAAGTTATATTTTTTACTTGTCACTCGCATTATCTCCTCATAAAATAAACCTTTTCCATTAAAATTGGATTCTTCAACAATTCCCAACACCATCCGTAACAGAGTGTTCAAAAATATAGTATCTACCTAGTTTTGTTTGGTATAATATGTAGTTTATTACTAGTTCTCATTATAATATTATGTTCAACGGAACTTGAAAATTGCATGTTGCTTTGCCTAATATGATTACTGTAATTTGTGCAAATACAATCATTAATTTGTGGACAATGAGCACATGGTAATTTCGTGACCTCGCTTTGTCCGGTGTGGTATGTGGTAGTGGAAGTCCTCGGTGGAACTTACTACAAACTTTCATTAAAAAAACTTATTTTAATTGCCATGTCTGTTTGCATTTTTTTTTAGATTTGTCCTTTTTTTTTTGTAAAACCACCATGTTCTAGATAAAATCACGTCCTTCATTTCACTTGAGTATAATTTTATTTATTGTGAATGTGATTAATGATGTTATATTATTGATTTTATTACCTTTTTTTATTATTTATCTTGTTAAGAAACAAAACGATACGATAGCATGACACTTAATGTGAAATTATGCGTTTCAATAACTGGCTGTGAGTCAGATATTTGTTTTTGTAATGCAAAATTCAAAAAGAGAATACAGTCATAATAATAATGTAACTGGAAGATTTTGTCTAAAATTATGCAATTTAATTACATAGTAGCTCATGGTTACTAGAGCATTCAAAAAAAGAATGTTGGTCACGTGGCGTGGACTAAAAGTAAAACATAACATAGTAATCCAAAATATATTCAAGTTTTTTCAAATGCATTTTATCTAGTAGACTTTCCTTGTCTATGACTCTGTTATGTATTCTTGTTCAGAGTTAATTTCCTAACTCATAAATACTCATTATACCTATTGTTATTTAACATTATCCGATATCATGATTATAAACATTTAATCTACTGTGATTCTATATATTTACTCCCGTCATTAATCTTTTACCTTGCATTAGTTAGATGTGCGCATAATCTTTAAGTGTTTTTATTATAGGTACCCGAATTTAACCCGCGGGTGAGCGCTAGTTTTTTATCCTTACTATCCTTACTAATATTATAAATGAGAAAGTGAGTTTGTTTGATATTCCTTCACGGCTTGACTAAGCAGCCGATCATTATGAAAATTTGCATACATATTGTTAGGGGTACAGAGCCCAACATAGGCTACTTTTTATCCCGTGAAAGTATGTCGTTCCAATGGGAAAATATTTTTTCTACTATAGAGGGCGCTGTATTGGCCAACAGATGACGCCACAAGTCGCTCTATGGGTTGTTTTGTTGTGAAACGAGATCTGTCATAAAATAAACGCGAGCGAAGCCGCGGGAAAAAGCTAGTATTCGATAATTTAAAAAAGAAATTAAGAATGATGAAAAATGAACGTTGTCATGCGCTGCCGTGAAGGGTTTCTTCTTGGTCATAACGCTCTTGACAGAACGGTCGTGATCGTCATGTCAGACTTGGGTTAGGGCAGATGTAATGCGCCTCACGACATCTCGCCATTTCTCTTTGTAAGAGGTCATGCAGGTGCATTAATGCACGGGACCGCCCATGGTAGATTTTACTTGGTCGGTCCATCGCATGGGTGATCTTTCACGCGGTCTAGTGCCTTCCTTGCCCCGGACTAGGCGTTCTAAAGACGCGCTATTTCTTCTTGAAACGTGTGCAAAAAAAGTGAGTATGAGAGGCTGTACGTTACGTACAGTCATAAATATGTTGTCATTTAGTACCTTATCACTTCTGTATCACGTTAATAGCTGCAGACTTTTGAGTGAACATGTCAACAAAGTTACAGTGACATGACAAGGTACTAAAATACATTTATGCCGCTGCTGTATTGTACTGTGGCAGTGGCAGTGAAGGGTTTAAACATTCAAAAATGAACTCACACGTTATGCAATTTGTATAAACGCAAAATCACCGTTTAACTGCGGAAGCGTAACTTAAACTAACATAGAATAAGTCTAAACAAACTTTACAAATACCAAATGTTATGCAGTATTAAATAACATGCACAGACCTACATGACTAGTAAACTGTGAATCTTCCGTGTTATAATTTAATTACAACTAATATGTACAAACGTAATTCTTGGCGTATTCAGACTAATCCTTACTAATATTATAAATGAGAAAGTGAGTTGATTCGAGATCGCCGCCTTGTCAACGAAGGTCGTCAAGATGGCGACCTCGGATCCTCACCGTACCACGTTGCCCTTTTAAAGTGTACTTTTTTGTTAAAAAGTGTTCATTTGAAATACTCGACATTGGCGAAATTGTCTATGTGTCGTTAAGACACGACAGAAACGCCATTAATTAAATAAGAAGAAGAAGAAGAAGAAGAAGAAAGTGAGTTTGTTTGTTTGTTATTCCTTCACGGCTCGACTAAGCAGCCGATCATTATGAAAATTTGCATACATATTGTTAGGGGTACAGAGCCCAACATAGGCTACTTTTTATCCCGTGAAAGTATGTCGTTCCAATGGGAAAATATTTTTTCTACTATAGAGGGCGCTGTATCGGCCTACAGATGGCGCCACAAGTCGCGCTATGGGTTTTTTGTATTTTGTTGTCAAACGAGATCTATACAGTCATAAAATTAACGCGAGCGAAGCCGCGGGGAAAAGCTAGTGTAGAATAAACAGAAGGAGTGTGCAGTGCAAAAATGAGATAAGTAACCATTTTTGCACTTACCTACAGTGATCTCATTTTTGCACTGTACACAGTACAATAATTTTGCAAGTAGAGCATTATTTCCAATCATCGAGTATGTATCGACCCTTCTGTTTCCAATATATCTAGCCGCCCGTATGTTGTTCGCCATTGACTAAATTGACAATTTAACAAACCACTGTCGTTGTGGTGTAGTGTTATTCAAATGTGAGGTGTTACCTCAAATTGATTGATCACGCAAGTTAAGCATCGACAAACCTAGTCGATACTTGGATGGGTTTAAAAAATCTCGAGCTCCTCCATGCTTCGGAGGGTACATTAAGCTATCGGGACCGATTGTTGTCGATAGTAACAGCCGTTCAGTCAAAACACACTAAATCTACCCGAAGTTGACACTGAATAACCTGTCCAAATACACAGCCGTTGCTAGCTGATTCCACAGATTCTCTTAATTAGATTAAAATCATAGTAACAGTGAAATTAATCAAGACCATTAGTCGACTCTACCTGGACATTTACCCACGATCTACATATCACTTAAATCGGCTATGTTTGACATTTAACGAATTTAATATGTCAGAATTACGCAACTAACATTTACGAACGAAAAGTCACGAAAAACATTACACTCATATTGATGTTGTTTTAAAAAAAAACCGTCAGTAATCCATGAAGATTTATTAATATTTTGCATAGACCACAGAAATACACTAAAATCTCTGTGTTGACTCTCGTACACCAAATGGCGCTTTTTCATATTTTTAGGACCGGAAATGGAATGTTTTCCTTATGGTACCCATTAAATTTTCTTTACGAAATGGTAGTATTTTATAGAGTTTATTATTTAATTATTTACGTAATTAATAAATTACGTAAATAATTTATCTTTGACAAAGTGTTGGTGAGAACCTACTCTCTGAATAAGTATTTTGATTTTATTTCGATTTGATTTTATGAATTGTATGTATACATATCACATACTAGTAAATCCCTCGCAACTTCGTTTGCGTATATCTCGCTTTTCCGTGGGAATTTTGAAAAATACTTTCTTAGTGCTCCCCTACGTTATAAAAGGAACCCCTGTGCAAAATTTCAAATTTCTAACCCTTATAGTTTAGGCCCTGCGTTGATTTGATATGTCAGTCAGTCAGTCAGCTTCTCCTTTTATATGTATATATAGATAAGTCATTGTCTTATCATATACGACATAAACTATAATTTTATGAATATACAGAACAGATTCTAACTCTTCATTCATAAAATTATAGTTATAATAGTGCTCTGATTAAGATCGTTTAGATTGGAAGCACGCCGTATCTAGTTCTCACGGTATTGTGGTATCTTTGACATGACAATATGTATACGTACTTAAGTTATCAAAAGTATTATTTTATTTTCATTATGACTTACTACTTGTAAAACAAAATTAGTTTCTGCACGAACGAACACGTACGAAATACATTATAATTAATTGTACAGACGACTACACAATAAATATACAATAGTCAAATTAATTTGTGTTAAAAGAATTACAAAGTAGTTGTTACAATATTGACATTAATAACTTTTGTAAAAAAAAATATTTTGACATATTTTTCTGCTAAGTAGATAAGTATAAAAAAATTGACATTATTTTGGACACACTATAAAAATGAGACCGACGAACTCATTTAAAAATCTAATTTGGTACGTTTCGGTCCGCGCGGAAAATTCAAACTTTTTAGGGTTTTTCCAAATTGCATCTCAACCATTGATAGAATTTTCGTGAAAATTGGTTTGGCGACAACAAATAGGTACATTTATATCTACTGAATAATCATCATATAAATTATAAATATTGCCTCTTCTCATTATGAATGTGCATAATGCACGTTTATAGGGGAAAAGATGCATCGTGGACATTCACAATAAGAAAAGCTAATATTTATTTGATAATTATTCAGTATATATTATATTGTATTTGTTATCGCCAAATAAATTTTCACGAAAATTCTATCAATCATTGAGATGCAATTTGTAGAAAAACCCAAACAATTTGAATTTCCCGCGCGGACCGAAACGTCCTCGAAAAAAGAAACCAATTAATAAAATCATTTCAATCAATTGAAGATCGATAAAAAGTCGAGTTTAATAAAATAACGAATAACTGTGACGATTACAAATCGATGCTTAGCCATGAAATTATCTATGGCCCATGCAAATAACGTCCTCGTCTGGGAAAGTGGATCCGAGTTGTGACGCAATAGAACGCCACGTAACATTGCCGAGGAAATGACGGAAAATGAACACTTTAGTTATTTCTATTGTATTTATAAATGTGGGATAAATTTTGTAAAACGTTAAAATTACATAATGTATGTACGAATCACGCAGGAAAAATGTTAAAATTTTTCATTCCGTAAAAATGTTGTTGAATGAATGAATGCATTGAATGAATTTGTAAATTCAGTGTCATTCGTCAGTTGTTTTTTTACGTGTCACATGCGTTCAATTCGAAAACCCAAAGTTTCCAAACATGAAATTTACCAAACCCATTTACAGTTTTTTCTTTTTTCGTTTTTTTTTGTCATAGTACTACTATCGAGGCGGAAAAGAATTCAACAAATCAGAGACTATTATATCGTCCCAGTTGTTCTTTAGTTTCAAATGGTGTAACTTTACATACATCATTTGTAATGATTGTGCCAATCTGTAAATTTATAAAAAAATGCAAATTGTGTATATAATATAATGTAAATGGACACTACAGAAAATGCTTAGACCTACGCATCAAATTGTAAGTAATTGTAGATGATAAGTAAGTACATTAGTAATTTTTTAAACGCAAGAAAAAACTATCAGTAAATACCAAACGGAAGTGTTACAAGTTGTCAGATTTCATTTTATTCTTATTGACAGCCATTTCACATAATTAACATTTCAATTTAATAGAATGACGTGGTTGAAGATCGTCCAGATTATGTAGTTTCGCATCGACACGTCTTACGTAGTCGATTCATTGAATCTTCGCTTATATGTTCTGATAGATTGAAGGTCGCTGCATACGTTCGAATGTACTATGTATTTTCAATATAAAAGCAGGTCATATTCCTTACACAGCACAAAATGATCTGATTTTGTTCTTTCTTGCAAAATGATCGTTTGGCGCCAACTTCGGCGGCGCCGCCTTCGACCGCCACCTTTAGCAGAAAACCGGTTAGATATCGTCTCGGGTAGAAACCCGAACTCAATAGTAACCTAGAAAGGTAACTATTGAGATGCTGTTGTAAATGTTGTTGTAAAAATTGATCGCCTAATAATGTTGACTTTAACACGATAAAATACTAAAAAATAAATGCCATTGTCATTACCCGCGCTTCCGAATTCGAAGAAGTATGTCGTGACCGCGAGGCGGAATCCTTGCAAGGCAGCAAACATTGCAAAACCTCTTACATAACTCGTTGCATAAAGTGCACCACCTACTGCATTCTGCTCGCCTGGTACCGGTATACCGGTATGTTGCGTTGTTTGATGACACATAACATTGATTTACAATTATGTTTATTTATATTACGACAATTAACACAATAATTACGTAAGTAAAATGTAGTGTAAGTCGATTAAGTCGTTTCACGACGGATAGCTTAACTATTAGATAGATAATTAGACAGTTTTTATCAGTTCTTGTATAGCTTTGACAGTCTTTTGAAAGTTTTCATTTGTCAAATAGGCTAACCGAAAACCTTAGGTTGCCAAATTAGAAAAGAAAAAAACGTATTTTATCTGCCTGTCATATGAAACTAAAATGTGTGGTAAATGATTGGGAACCGTTGCATTTTCTGCAATAAAAGTAGGTCATATTTCCTTTTTTGCCCTAGGCACTACTGCGTGGCACTATCAGTAGTGTCATGGGAGATTTTTTTATGTCTTGTCTAAATAATAAACCTGTCTCTATCAGTCAGCTCAACCCGTTTAACCGATAACTTTTCGACGGTAAACGTAGTACGAAAAATTTATTGCTATTTATGAAAACTTAAAAACTGACTGCTTATTATTTTGCTAAATAAAATTAGTGACATTAAAAAAAAAAATGGCGCCAGACTACCTATTTAATTTCTCGTGGGTAAAATTCACGCATCCATTAATACTTTCCAAAATCATAATGTTATCGACTTCCGCACTTTAATTTTCATTGTTATAAATGTTTACATATTAAAAAATAATACAAGTATTTTCGTAACCAATATGAAAGTGTAACGTAAAATACATTACATTATCTTATCACATCTCAATATTCACAGCATAATATAATGCAGGAGAATGGAACGAATAAAATGGACAGAAAAGATTACTAACGAAGAAGTAAGTAAGTGCTGCAGAGAGTAGGGGAAAAGAGAACTTTGATGAAAGAAATAGAATCTGGAAGAGGAAAACTAGTGTGACATCTTATTAGACACGACGATCTTATTAGAAACATCTTGGAAGGAAAGAGAGGGTAGAAGAAGGAGGGGAAGGCCGAGAAGAGCTTACATATGTCGTGTCTTATAGTGAAGTGAAGGAGCTGGCACAGGAAAGAGAAAAATGGCTGCTACACCGACAAGAACGCGGTTCTTAAGTTTAAAGAAAGAATATAATGCTTGCAGTAAGGCGTGTGACGATTTTGGCAGATCCAGGTTGTGTACTTTGCACGTCTTAAAATAAAAAAATCTGTTACTTTTTTATGAATTTCTTTTATTAAATGGCTTATATTTCTTGGACATTTTTTTTGATAAATTTATTTGGGGCGGAGGTGAATCCAACCCATCAGAAAATTGTCTAGCCGTACTTGAGCTATAAATGAATAGTCGGGTTTTGTATTGTTTTGAGTCTTTTGACTGTTTTTATCTGACAAGTGACTAAGTTGTCAGTTCTTCTTAGCACAAATCTGCCGACTGAACTGGTGATAAAAAAAAAGTGACGATTTAATAGAGCTTGTATTAGGCCTATTTAAATAAAAATATTTGACTTTGTTTTAGGGTAACCGACACTCATCAACAAAAAATGATGAAACGGCTAGAAAAACCTTAGAAATAACCCCGTAGTTCACATAATTAAAGTTAAAAATGTTCAATGGTGTATCAAAGATGAATACAGTAAAGTTACAAAATATTATGTTTGCTGTATGACGCCCTTAACACTTAATGACGTAATGTAACGCACCAGTTGCGTCACAGACTCGCATGACTCGCTGACGTGCGTGCGTGTTAACATGCAATGCATGCAATACGTTTGTATTTGCAAACCGAAATTAAAGAATTACCTCTGCTGAATAATAAATTCATAGATAAAATAACCCGTGTCTTTCCCATAGAATAGTGCGAATTCCCACAGCTCCTGTTTCTATGGGAATAAAAAAAATATCAGTTTTTCTGAGATTTTCTAGAAATATATAGATATATTATAGAATTAAAAGATATATTTTCTTGAATAAAAATCTGTATGATAATTTTTGACTCATCGAAAAAGTGTTTGAGAGAATAGATTAAAATTGAATATGGCTATAGAATTAGGAAAAGGTAACATTAATTATGACATTAAATTAGAAGCTGTCACTAAAAGCAAATAAGAAAGAGCAAAAACAAAAAACCTCGAAACAAATGAGACAGCAACACAACCTAATAAATTGATACAAATCCTAAGTGGGTACCACACCACATTAGTCCACATAAAAACCTTATTAATGTAAGCAAGAACCTCTTTACACATAAAACAAAGCACGATTACATAAACAGATATCCGGAACAAGTAAGAGGTACTTTAATTTATGCTATGCGACATTATATCGACGATAAGGAAATATGTGCCATTTTATACAAAACCCATTGGGTAATAGAAAATTAACTTTTTCAAATTAGCACAGGTAAAAGACGCTGGTAATATGAAACATTTTAATTTAGAATAGACGCAAGAGACCGATCATATGGATAACGCTAATAAAAGATTCCTTTGCAAAGGAAAAAGGTATAGCAGCTGCATTTATCCAGAAATTCAATACCGTGCAATATAAGGAGAAACATAATTACAAAGATGTTTATTCTCTTGACAAAGAAGAAATGATATAAAATTTATCATAACTAATAACTATTACTAATACACAAATGAAATGGTGTGTTCAATTAGTGAAAAGGTTTTTCCAAAATGTGGAGTGGTTTCGCTGATGACATTTTTGCAAGTTTAATCTTGAAACTTGAAGTTGACTTGAATTGTCAAAGGCGGTGAAAGTAGCAAACAATGAGGTATTTTGTCACTATCCCGTTTATTTAATTTTAGGAAAGCTTGAAATACTACGCCACCGTTGTTTCCCCAAAGGGCTGAACATGCAGTAATGTGGTTTCCTGTCTATAAAGAAAAGGAGTCTAAGGTTTTACCACCAACGCAGATATACGGTTATATTAACGCAGCTGACTTCTGATGATCAGCGTAAAGACGAACCCAAGTTACCCCGATTAACTTACTAGCGCACCGGGTGAAGGCCACGCCGAAATTACTTTCACTGTTGCGCAAGAGCAACGGCGCGTCTCAGTGACATGACGAGTCTGTGACCTTGACGATCATTGTATAATACCTATATTAATTTTAGGTAATTAATCAATAGTTGTATATGATCAAATTGATAGAGAAGAAAGCGAATTTAATTTATCTTTAACAAGAGATAGGCAAAGATGTAAGTAGACTTCAAAATACCCTAGCAAGTGATGTGATACGGAAAATTACAGACATGTTTTTTTTTCCATTGAACAATACAATATTAAAATCAGGACACATAGCAATTAAGCTATGGAAATCTGATGAAGTTATCCTGTAAGTATCAAATACCCAGAAAAATTCAAACTAAGAGTAAAAAAAAGACTGTTATATAAAACTAACAAGGAATCAAATAGGAACAAAATTGACGAGTATCCGGAAAAACTAAGTCGAAGTACGCGTTCTAATACTATTAACACTAACATAAAATAATGTATCAGTGAGAATATCTGTAGGAACTGACGGTAGAGTTATTTATTTTGGGAAGATTCACAGAACTAATAGCTTTATCTATGAAGTAGAGAACAATAAATCAGGTAATGTATGCTAATTTAAAATCTTTTCCTGTATATACCTACTGGTAGCAACGAAATAAATGAATGTTTAGAAAATTTCTCGATGTCAACAATCATATTTCTAATATTATAAATGCGAAGGATTTGTTTGTCCTTCTGTCACATCGAAAGTAACAAACGAATTGTATTTTTTTTTGGGGATACGTGAAGGCCTGGAGAATGACATAGGCTAGGCCCGGAAAGACATCTTATTCACAGGGGCAAAAATAAATCCGTGCAAAGCCGGGCGCGCTAGTAAAAATATAGAATGTAAAAGATTTAATAACATAAAGGCTAAGTATATTGTAAGCTTCATTAAACTTACTAAACAACTATCACGAAATGGTCATTGTCACCTATGAGGAATTTAGAGTAGGTCAATATCAATTTACGATACAGTCACAATTTCTTCAGATTCGGTGTTTTGCGCAACTTTTGGGTGTAATTTTAAAGCCGCTTCAATAGTTTCAACATTTTAGTTGTTTTGAAACCGATTACACGTCTAAATAGATTTCATAGAGATAATATAACAGCATAATACTGTAACCTTCGACTTTGTATCAAGTATTCAAAATTAATAGACACTGGTTGAATATTTGGGTCAAAATTTGTTGCAAGCAATAGAAATTAGGTAAAATAAATATATTAGAAAGTGAGAAATGTTAAGAGTAAGATACATATCTCGAAGTAAAAATATTAATACTGTGGAATATCTTTCGCTCATTCTCTAAAGAAAACGCAGAGGATAAGTATTATATTGAAATTGATTTTTGAAAGAAAGTTTTCTCATTCAATCAATTCTTATCAAGATTGTTAGACAATTGCACATACTGGCGACATGTTAATAAGAAAACGAATGACTAATGAAATACTTAATCTGAAAAGTTTTTTTAGGACATATTGTGTCATACGATTTCGAGACAAGGCACCTCTCGTTAGATTTCTAAATAAGTTAAATATTGAGCCGGACGAGACTAAAAATGGCTATTGTTTAGTACCACTTATGTATTACAAAATTTGTATTATGCTAGCATAGGTTGAACGCATTAAGACCCATTTAGACAACGCCGTTTCACATTCAAAAGTAATATTGCATGTAATCTAGTGGGAGCAATAATTTGTCCTTCAAAAATTGTAAGCAACTGTCGTTTTTTTTGTTTAGACGATGCATGTCAATTATTGCTATGACATTATTGTATGCAACCGTCAATAAACTGGCGTCGTGTAAATGGACCTTTAGTCGTGACAATTATTTAGCATTCCCTGAACGAAAAGGGTTGTTTCCAGGGTCAAAATAATTACATTATATTTAGTCCGTATTTTAGATTATAAAAAAATATTGGACACGTATTTTTTCTTTTTGCGATTAAACAAAAAATAACAAAGATACAAGGCATAAAAATTTAGAACAGCCTCGCGCAACTTCAATGAAATTAATTTGAAATACACTTCTGTCTCAGTTTTAAGCATAGAGGACGTATCCTTCATTTATCATCTATGGTTTTGAACAAACTGCATGTTATGTGATGGGTGTCAATAAAGGGTACTTACTTACACACAAACTCAAATAATGTAGTATGTGTCAATTCAGCTACCTACATACATACCCAATATCAAAAATTGGCCCAGCCATTTGAGGGTGAAAAAGTATACTTAATACTCAATGATTTATTGCTTCCTTAATGTAGGTATACAGGTGTCATATTAAATCTAGTATCAATTAAGGGCCCTGATGGGCGCTGCAATGAGAGACGGGCTGTTAGGGTGAGGCCAAACGAGCGTAATTTTGTGAGACGTGAGTCGCAGAATTTCGGTCGCCGAATTTCTGCTGCAAGGTTTCATACAAAAAGGCAGTTGGTGCCACACGACGACGCAAAATGAGTTGTAAATTCCGTTGAACGTTAAATAAGTGACCGAAAATACGCGACTCACAACTTACAAAATGACGTTCGTTTCGCCTCACTCTTATTATGTCTATTGCGTAATTATTTAGTTATCTATATATATAAAAGAGAAAATCACTGACTGATTCATCACGAAATCTCCGAAACTACAAGTACCAGGAGTCTCAAATTTTGCGTGGGGGTTCCTTTTGGGGCGTAGGTGCTCACTAAGAAAGGATTTTTGGAAATTCATCCCCTAAGGGGGTAAAACGGGGGTGCAAAGTTAGTATGAAACTTTGCCGTTTTTGAAGTTACTCTAATGAAATTCAGCATGAAGGTTCTTTACTGAAAAGCATGAAACATGAGTGAAATATTTTTTTCAAAATTCATCCCTTAAGGGGTTAAACGGGGGTGCAAATATAGTATGAAACTTTTCCGTTTTTGAAGTTATTCGAATGAATTTCAGCATGAAGGTTCTTTATTGAAAGGCATGAAACACGAGTAAAATATTTTTCTCAAAAATCATCCCTTAGGGGGTTAAACGGGGGCGCAAATTTCGTATGAAACATTGACGTTTTTGAAGTTATTCGAATGAAATTCAGCATGAAGGTTCTTTAATAAAAGGCATGAAACACGAGTAAAATACTTTTCTCAAAAATCATCCCTTAGGGGGTTAAACGGGGACGCAAATTTCGTATGAAACTTTGCCGTTTTTGAAGTTATTTAAATGAAATTCAGCATTAAGGTTCTTTATTGAAAGGCATGAAACACGAGTAAAATATTTTTCTCAAAAATTATCCCTTAGGGGGTTAAACGGGGGTGCAAAGTTAGTATGAAACTTTGCCGTTTTGAAGTTATTCGAATGAAATTCAGCATGAAGGTTCTTTAGGCGATACGAAGTTCGCCGGGTCAGCTAGTTACATTTATATGTATCAAAGAAGTATACAAACATATCACAAAATTTCGCTTTTATTATATTAGTGGGATAACTTCTAGAACGTGCCTAATCAGTGTCAATGTCCCACAAAGTCATAAGTTCCAACCAGATAACGGTGACATTAGAAGATTCGAGAAACGGCCTTCACCGACTGCCCGGTATTTTTATGGCATTACATAATATTTGTTTATTAATTAACTATGACGCATCTATAGGTGGGTCCAGGTATGATCTTTTGCCCGTACCGTACCTCCGTTTCGTATCAGCGTCGCGATCCAGAACGCTAGTTTGGACGCCCGTTCGGAACGGTGCGGTGGTTCTGTTGGTGGTTCTGTTCTGGATCGCGACGCTAATACGAAACTGAGGTACGGTACGGGCAAAATATCATATCTGGACCAACCTTTTATGGCTTACATTGCCACAAACTTATCTGTGCGATGGCGGGGGCTTTAGGATCGATGCTATTGACGCTTGTAAAGGTATTCAAGGCGTATTCATCAGTTATAGTTTTGGCCACCGGCACAGATAAGTTTGTGATATTTAAATTCTGATATATGGTGAATGGTGATATATTATCAAATAGTGGTTTAGAGTTCATTTCGATAAACATGATCGCCCACTTGATGGATTGAAATTGCGAGACTTGGAAATTTTATAAATCAACTTGCTCAATGTAATCGTTATGGGAAACAAGCATGTACTTTTTGTAAAAGTAAAAAGGTAAAAGATAATAGTTGAGGATAATTTGATTGTTTTTTTTTTCGAAATTTAAAATTAGGTATACACACCAACAAGGCTGGTTCGCGCTGACGCTTAATGTCGAAACTGACACTTATTACTTAGTGCTTAAGGAAATCGATTTTTAATGGAGAAGATAACAAGGTTACAATATTACACTTTTGAGTACGTAGAATAAAAGTCTACACCTTACACATTATTCTAGTTTTTATTTCACATCGATCGGTGCAATATTAACGAAGTTATAAGCTTGGGAAGTTTACGCAGGTTTTTTAAATCTCGTCGTCCCCGCAAACAGCGCGTGACGTAATCGCATCCATACGGCGCATCGGGGGCGCCCGGCTCATACGTCCGTAGTACATTTTCGCGGGTAAAAGTTGCTTGCTCTAGTGCGCTCTGGTGTTTTTTATTGATTTTAAATAATGCTGATTAATTATGTAGTGTATTTTGTTTATTATTGTTTGAACTAAAATGGAAGAAGGATTTCAAAAAGGCCAATCCGACAACCTTCCCATTGTCCACGATATGATGGTGGCAGAATATTTTATAAGAAATAAAGATTTTGATGCAGCTAAAATTCGCGGAGTTAAAATGAAAAGGTAGGGATACTAATATTATAAAATGTGAAGTGTGTTTGTATGTTTGTCCTTCTTTCACGTCGAAAGTAAGAATTTTTTTTGGGGATAGTTTAAGGTCTGTGGAAGTGGAGAGTGACATGGGCTACTTTTTTCCCACGGGATGAAGAGATTCCCACGGGATGAAGAGATTCCCATGGAAAACTTATTGGCATTTTGCCTTGACCACGCGGACGAAGCCGCGTGTAACAGCTAGTAAAATACCATTTCTACTTAATATGCGAGGTATATGTATAGTCCGCGCGCATGTGCTAGTAGCCCATACAGGTGACTAGGTCTAGCACTTGTGCGCGTACTATAATCACGGCTGATATCGAGATTATTTGGAAATGATTTCGATTTCATACATACAATACAACAGATCGTCAACTAGCGCCTGCTACCACCCTGCTAGCGACCGAGTCTACCCCATTCCCCGCGTTTTTACATTTTTTATACCTAGGTACCTTCTTTCGTAATATTAAATCAAGTGTAAACAGCTGTTATAAATAAACCTAACTCAGTGTAAAAACTATACTTCATTCTGTGTTTTGTATTGTTTATAACCTGGACTCATTAGAATAGAATATAATATAGAATAGAAAATGAATGATCCTCACAACACAACAATATGCTGACGTTTGTAGTCCCAATGGATGTGCTCTTCTGACGAGAAGATGGATAAATGCGACGGCATTATCAATTTTTTTCTAATTTTAGGATTCTTAGACACGTAAAAAAACACTTTTCGGGTGTTTTTGTGGCCGTATTTTTACACTGGGGCACAATACAATATTTAATTGATGAACTCATGATGTTTTTATTGTTTCTTATATAAAATTAACACAGTAGTTCCGCGCGCGACAGGCACATTCGGGTAAATGCTTGGAATCCCTGAGTCGCTCGCGCGGATATGGTCCTAGTGACGTCATCAACGATATCGCGCTCGCTCAGCGGCTCGACCGAAAATGGTAACTTTGCACTTAAATATCTCGGTCAGTTTTGAAGATAGAAAAATAATAAAAACACAGTTATTCTCGTAATTTTTTGTATAATTTTTTGGCATATAAAACTAAAAATGCTTTTCTTCTCCATTGTTTTATCAGCTGCGAGGCCTGCGAGTCGCGTTGTTGGCGCATACTGTTGATACTATCAATGAATTATGTTGCATACCCAGAACTGGGAACAGGAAGTAAGTTTTACTTTCTTTTATTTCTATGGTTGAATGCAGTTGTCTTTACGCAGCTTCATAGGTAAATGCGAGAAAAAACTTATTTGTCGTATAAATAAAAAATAAAATATTCATTAAACTTTTCCACTACTTAATTACTATTGACCTAAAAGGATTCCAAACACCTCATTGATCGACAAGATAAGTACTTTACCCACACCTAGTTTTGAGCCAACAAATAAAAAAAAGAACCAAAATTAATAACCACTTTTAAGTCCGTGATAACAATTTGTTACAACATGTCTCTATTACCTGACAATAGTTGTGGTACACCAGAGCAAATAGTTATTACTTTTTTTGTCCATAGACAATTTCGCGGCCACACCTGCTTTAGACATAACTTTAATTGAGAGACATAACCACAGAGTAAAATAGAATAGATATTGTATCTGTGCTTGTTTTAGAAATATGTATAAGTGTCTTTTTTCTATTAAATAGATTAAGTGCCTTCTTCCCTGTCGCAAGTTTCATTCTCTTGTCATCATAGGGCATACAGGGCATAAAGGGTTCAGTAATTACTACCATAGACCATCCCAAACAACTTTCTCAACAAGAAAAATGAAGAAAAAATCCCCCCCAAGTATTGGTAAAAAAAACATAAACCGCGTACAATCGTTTTCATTTGTATCGAGATAAAAACTAAATGAATGATAGAGGGCTTTTATAGTCTATGGTTTGTAATAGTGTTGCAATTGCACAAAATATTTAAACTTTTGTCGATAAACATTAGTGTCGTGATAACTTCAAAATTGCTACTTTTGTTATCGGCCACTACAACTGATCGGTAACCATGAAATCGATCCGTAATCGATTTTGTACCAAGTGATTGTGATATAATCGTTATTATTGTCAATATTTTTTTAATACATCGGTTTCTTAGCAAAACTGAAAAAAAAAACGTTGTAGGACGCCCGCCTAGAAGGTGATCAGACTACCTTAGAAAAGTCGCGGGGCCGCTGGATGCAGGCTCTGGATTTTTCTGTTCAAACTAACAAGTAAAAAGTGACAGTTTGTAGTGAAAAACTTGTCAATCCTGCTTTTAAAGTAACATAGTATCCCATTATCACAAGTCTCGAACTTACTTTGGTTCTACCTCAATTGATTTGTTCCTATACATGTTTATGAACATAAAGTAGGCATGTTGCTCGTATTGCTCTCGTTACGATTCGTTTACGTTACGACTTGCATCGTATTGCTCTCGTTACGATTCGTTTACGTTACGACTTCATAGCTTCAGTGTTACGGGAAGGGGCTCAAGTAAGTAATTATTTGAAACTTTTGTTATTGTTAAAACATTTTGTAAAATGAATACCTATCAAAAAATACACTAAGCGTACCAAATACTTTAATCAAAAAGCAATTTGTTGAAAATAGTTTGCCACGGTATTTAAATTTTCTTTCAAAGATTTTTAATATTATGCCTTTGTCAAATATCAAACAAATAAATTACTTATATTTCTTGGAAATGTATTTGTATACATTTGACAGTAGAGTAGACAACAGATGAGGTAGAGAATAGGCAGAAAAGAGGTCGGGTGAAGACAAAAGATGAGGTAGAGAATAAGGAGAAAAGAGGTCGGGTGAAGACAAAAGATGAGGTAGAGAATAGAGAGAAAAGAGGTCGGGTGAAGACAAAATATGAGGTAGAGAATAAAGAGAAAAGAGGTCGGGTGAAGACAAACGATGAGGTAGAGAATAGAGAGAAAAGAGGTCGGGTGAAGACAAAAGATGAGGTAGAGAATAAGGAGAAAAGAGGTCGGGTGAAGACAAAAGATGAGGTAGAGAATAGAGAGAAAAGAGGTCGGGTGAAGACAAAAGATGAGGTAGAGAATAGAGAGAAAAGAAGTCGGGTGAAGACAAAAGATGAGGTAGAGAATAAGGAGAAAAGAGGTCGGGTGAAGACAAAAGATGAGGTAGAGAATAAGGAGAAAAGAGGTAGGGTGAAGACAAAAGATGAGGTAGAGAATAGAGAGAAAAGAGGTATGGTTCCGAATTTCTCACTCACTTCTAACCTTTCGTTAGACTTTCCGATCAATTCTTTGTAAGTATCCTTTTCTCTCTTCAATTAGAGACAAGGAAAGGAATTGAAAATCAATGACAGACTATCGGATGAACAATCCGCACGTGCGATACATTTCATTGAAAAGACAAAATAAATAAATAAATAAATATTAAGGGACAATTCATACAGATTGAGCTAGCCCCTAAGTAAGTTCGAAACTTGTGTTATGGGATACTAACTCAACGATATTATATTTTATAACAAATACATATATAGATAAACATCCAAGACCCGAGGCCAATCAGAAAAAGTACGTTTTTCATCATGACCCGACCGGGGATCGAACCCTGGACCTCCTGGGTGGCGATCTGGCGTGGTAACCATTACGCCACGGAGGTCGTCAAAAGTCGAACAAAAGGATAGGAATAAAAAATCAGTCGGAAAGTCGGACGAAAATCGGAACAAGCCCACCATTCTCACAGCTGCTGTCTCTTGTATAGCCATGATCAACAACGGCGACCTCAGATTGACAATAAGTAATGAAGCTTATTGACGTCCCGGGGGAGAAACTACAGCTGGTTTTGAAACTGACAACGAATTTAATCAGAAAGAATTTAATAGACCAATAAAAAACATATGTAGTGTTGTCACATCGAGAAGGTCGTACACTTCAAACTTTCACTGTGTGTATAAAATTTGTTATGTATTATTTTGTGTATTAGCCAGTTTTGTGAACTATTTAAATAAATAATAAGAAAGAAATTAGAGTCGGAACATGTGTAATGTTACACGAGGGGGTTTGATAAATCAAAGACGTTTGTTGGTTGTATGTAACTGACTACGTTGAATGCCTGTTTTATTGTAAACGACATGGGTTTATGTACATTACTGAAATAGGTTATTGGTACTGGCGGTGAGAGCCATACGCTCCCGCAACTGTCCGGTGTATCAGAAGAGGGTGTTAGTACAGTCACCCGAACCTGAACATATAAATTAATATTAATAAAAAAAAAAAAAAAAAAAAAAAAAAGGTTATTGGTACATAGTTGTATGGAGTTTACAGCAAGGCTATTAATATAGGCATTCTACTTGTTTGTAATGATGACAAGGTTTAAGTAAGGTAACAATAATGAGGACGTGTGTCGTCACACTACACATGTGCGAGCAACCCTTACGAAACTAGTACTCACGCCGACGATATCCTGTGAAAGGGTATTCTGGTATTTCACCGGTCGAACAAGTCCATTTCATAATAGCTACACAAATACTTGTAACGTAGTTAACCCGCCCTTGATAGCCACGTAATATTACATACATGCATGCATTATCTTTACGTTAGATAACTATGATACAATATGGACGCCTAAACAGACACGGTCCGATTGTTACGACAGAGCATTGTTCTTTTATATATACTCGAATCTTATTTTTGAGGTAAACAATAGGTGTTGGAATGCTTTCTGAAAATAAATGTATGATCAATGTAAAGACTTATTTAGAGTGCGGTGAAAACGCCAAGTTCTAACAAAAGACGATTGTAATTTCTTCCTCCGACACCGCCTTATTGCACAGAGCGTTTACAATGTGTAGTGTGCTTATTCCGTAGTTCTGCAAAATCATTGAAAACTTTACGGTTAAAAAAATAAAACGGATACACAACAAATTTTAATATTTTTAATGCATTTTTCAGCAATAAACAGAGTGATTCAAGACGAAGGATTATAATGGATAATACAGGGGTTTTGCTAAATTCCCATGGGAAAGTGGGATACACGCAAGCGAAGTAGCGCAGGTTTCGATAGTTAAACAATAATGACAGTTATATGTTACAAAACTTTTTGTACTAACTAAAAAAGCAAAATAATAGAAAAAAAATTACTGCTAAAAATATAAATGTTCGAAGACCAGTCTCAAATAGTCTCAATGACAGCAAAACAAAAGATTAACCTTACTCAATATATCAATCACATAAAGCAATCGATAAACAGATTCATAGACATGTTTCATTCAGTAGTGTAATGTAAAGATTACATTAACAAAAAATACTTAAGAACATAATAACACCTATAATTATTTTGTGAAGTTGTGTCAGTTAAAAACAAAGCCAAGTCTTTTTACATCACGCTTATTGCTTGAGAAATAATTTATGTCAAAATTTAAGTCATTAAATTTTTTTCGCACGGAAGACATTATAATTTGTCCACAGTCTTATTTACTAGAAACGGCTATTCAACGTTAAAAAAACACTAACGAATAAACAGTAGATTTTAGAATTTTTTTTCTTATTTATTTTATTTGCTCATGTAGTTTTCCGTGAATAATTTTATTTTATGAGACACTTGATTAAAATATAAGGAGAAAGGGGATAGAGAAGATGGGGTTTTCGATCTCTTACTTACCTAACAAAACGCATTGCAGCTTCACGCTGATATTCAAGTGGGTGGTACTACCTCCGTTGAACTAGCTCATTTCATTAATGCTTTACCACTCCAAAAACCACCAGAAGAAAGGTTGCACCAGTTATAACAACAAGCCAAGTAGGTACGTCCTGAATCTGTATTTTACTATTAGAATTCAAGATTTAATTTATTTCGAACTAAAGTTATTCCGCAGTTGATATCATATTCCGGGAAGGACACGGAAAGATTTTTGCGTTGCCT
The DNA here is from genome assembly GCA_905163395.2 of Endotricha flammealis. Taxonomy (NCBI): domain Eukaryota; kingdom Metazoa; phylum Arthropoda; class Insecta; order Lepidoptera; family Pyralidae; genus Endotricha; species Endotricha flammealis. The sequence goes on from LR990873.1 coordinate 4,850,650, forward strand.
AATAATAAACAAATGGACAAAATATTTATAGGGTCAGCATCAATCGCAGTTAATAACTTGGCTATAACACAAGCATGCATCAATTCGGCCTTATTGGCAAGCACCTGTTACCAAACTGTGAAACAAAACACCGCGTCATTGATACCTTCTACCAGTGATCTGTTATTTACTATAGATTCGTAATGTTTGACACATACCCGCTGCCACGTCGACTGAGGCCACAGCCTTAGTTGAATTTCTTCCGACTTAGTCGTAGTTTGACGTTCAGTGAATGCGTATCTCACAATAATATCACAAAAATGGTTAAATGCACTGTTAAAACATGTATGTCGTGATCCCAAACTAATAACAAAGCAAGTGGTATCACTTTTCACAAATAAGAATGCTTAATTATGTTAAAATTATACCAAAATAGTATTAAAATCGAAATTAATATTTTACGCATTGTTTTTGTCAACAGTGTTGCCAGTAAAAACGATTTTAAGTTTCCCAAATGTTGGGAGTTTAGTCAATGACGAACTCATACGCCTTTATGTATCATTAGTAACACAGTAGAAATAAACCTACAACCAGGCTCAAACTAGAATTAATTATTTACTTAGAATTGATTGATACTAAAATCAATCGCTAGTGCTACGCACTAGGACCAAGTATAAGAATGGACAGATTAAATTTTAGAACGACAATGAAACTGTCTTTGCTCTCTGTCTTGCTTATAGCAACATTCAGTGTGAAAAAAAGAAACAAACATAGACAAACATCACCGTCTAGAACGTCAGCGTGTCAACTTTTGAGACATTTGGTAGCCGCTTGGATATCAAAGCTCGTGTTGGATTTTTTGTGTTTTGAGGTGATAATTGGACTTTTTATAAAGAAAAATTGTGATACGGATTTTCGTTTTGAACCATAGCTTGCGTAGCCATTGGTTGTAAGAGTAGAATGGGTGTTACAACGGAAAGCGATCAAAGGATATCTTTTCATAGGTAAGTTATCGACTACATGATTTATATTTTTTGTGCAGGAAATACATTACATGATCGGTTTTTGTAAAGTTAATTGAACCCTAAAGACGATGCAGACGCATAATTTCAACAAACCCATTACTTTTATACAAAGATTTGATTTTATACATTACGTTTATTGAGCTTTGACAGATGATGTACCATAAATATTGTAAGTAGAGTTGTCACATTGTATCGATAAAATAATAAATTGTATGCGTTTTTATTAAGGTTTAATTTATTCCTAGTTCTGTTGCCCATTGGGATGAGGGTTAGTTAGATAAGAGTAATCAAAGTAATATAGATCTTGTAATATAGATCTTGTGTTTTTCAGGTTTCCTGACACTAATATAAGAAACAAGTGGATTAAGAACATAAAACGAGATAATTGGACACCTTCGCCATATTCTCGCCTGTGCTCATTACATTTCGATGTATCTTGCTATCGGGCAGGTAATTTAGATGAACACGCTACGGAGTATTATGTGACGTTTAATCATAAACATATTAGAAATCATTTTAATAAACTAGTCTTATTTAGTGGTCAGTAGATGCAGTAAATAACTAAGCATCAAGCACTTTATGTAAATTCCTGTGGGTCTTTGTTTATTGTTTTTTGATCCCTAGTTGATTTTTTTAAAATAAGAATTGTTAAATTGGTGACATTATACGGATTATTTAACAATTCCTATTAGATATTATAATTATTATTACATGTGTGTATAATGATTACAAAATGATCATGATTATGATTTTATTTAATTTAAATATTTTGAATAAAAACCTTATAAGTACCTATTTGCTTTATTTATTCTTCACCCGCATTGAGTGTAGGTAATCATTTTATTTGGCATATTTCAAAAAAAACATAAATACCTAAAGTTACTGATAGATGAGTATTTGACATTCCTATCGATAGGTGTCGATAGTGTGTATTTAATTGTTAAAGAATATTTCTGTCAGCAATATTGATTTATAGCTGGACTGGGACTGAATAAAAAACATAGACCAACCCTTTGAGCTGCTTATCTTCCCAGGGTATGTCGTAAAAGCCGACGTGATCATACCCACTCCAACATCGGACTGTCTATGGGGGATAACGATAGGAATGTTCGTCATTGGTAATCTTGGAACGAATATCAGGTTGCTGTGGTTTGACTAAATGACTTATGGTTCTACTCACCCCGATAGGGAAACTAGGGGGTTATGCATCTGTTTCTGTCTTTAATCATTTGATTTGTCAAGTGTTCTCAGATCTTAAAATGAACATTAAATATTAAATCGATATTAGTCGATAAAGACACGGCACATCTCTAGTGATCCTATATAAAAAAACAAAAGTTTATATAGCATACTGGCTTCATGAGCACAAAAGACGTTATAGACAATGATATATCTATCTCTTTTTTACTTAAGACGGCACATATTAGTGTGAAAGACAATACCCATGTATTTCTTTCGTCTAAAATACAATCCGTCCATTCTTATACTTGGTCCTAGGCTACGCACGTCAAGACAAGAAAAAACAAATCATTTTCCTCTTTTTGATATGGCTTTTAACTGACATTTGACATAATGATATTATTACTATGACAGTGAAGTAACAATTTCATCTTTTTCATTGTGGTAACGGTGTTTAATTTAAATTGTTTCTGCAATTATCAAATGTTCGATTGAGTACAATAGTTTTTTTTGTTTTATGTTGTATTTTATTCAAATTATTTAAATTTATTATTTTATTTTATTTAAATTTCATTTTCATTTCTTAACAATAAAAAAAATCTACTGAAGACTTGGCTGTATGGGCATAGTTCCCTTTGCCTACCCAGAATGGGTGAAGAAAACAAAAAAAAATCTCTGCTAAAAGAATATGTTTTACGGTTGGCGCCATTTTCCAAAAATACGTTCAGTGAATGCGTATCTCACAATATTAACACAAAAATGGGTAAATGCGCTGTCATATAAAGTTAGTAGTAGCACAGAATAGATAATAGTAGTAGGTCTGCATCGGTTAGATTCATCAATGACAAAAAAATGGAAACTTCTCCATTCCGCCATGATTCATTCTTGAAATATAATATGTATGTACCAATATTTACGCATCTATACATTTATTTCTTCCTATCTTTAATTCTTCTGTCACTTAAGAAACAATAATATGGTATAAAAACTTTTTTTTTTTTTAAAAGACTCATATAACATTTATTCAATGGGAAAATTATTCATGAGCTGGCAACTCTGACCATTTTTCTGGGAGTAATGCTTTTGTCTCATTTTGACATAATTAGTTTTACTCTAGAAAAAAAGAGACAAACATATTTTACTTTGGCATATGCTCGGAATATGTATCGGTTTCAAAGCTACGTCTTTAACACTCTGAAGTGGTTGCGGCTTTTTACGAATGCTTTGTATGGCGTTACTTCTCTTGTCTTAGAAGAATATATAAAACCTCATTGCCTTCTACTTTCACGAAATCGCCTGGAGCTGTATAGAAACAGATCATAATCTAACGCGCAACTAGGAAATACTACGTCTCATTCCCGTATACGGAAATAGCGTAGTTTCATCTCTTTTCCTCTATAGTTAGGGGTGACAATCATTTGTTTTTTTTTTTAAAAAGATCATAAAAGTCATACAACCTTTTCTGATTTGCGTCTAGTAACTACAGGGTCGGAAATGTCGAACGACATTAAGGCATTTCTTAACTGTCACTGTAAGGAATTTGTATTAAGAATCAACTTATAGCTGGTTTACCATTAAAATCCCATTGTTCCCGGATAACTGCCTCGATTAAAGGACTATCCAACAAAAAATAACATTTCATTTCAAACCCACCTGAGATTTGTTGTACCAAACAAACCCAACAGCCGTGTAAAATTAGTATGAACTTATAGACAAAAAAGATCCGTAGCAACATTATATAATGCTGAAAAAGAAACTGCATCGTAATTATTTTCTCTTGTGAATATATGCCGACCCTAGTTCTAAACAGTACACACTACCTGTATACGCAGCGAATTTATGCCCTTTCTCTCAAAATGTAAGCTTTTAGCTTTTAGTTCCATTTCCTACTTAGATCATCTACTTCACCGTGGTAGTGCACTGTGCTAGTGCACTGTGCCAGGTACCTGAGTGGCAAATATGGCGATCCATCGAAATTAGGTAACCGTCCACTACTGATAAGAATCGAAACGGTATACCACCCTCTTACTCACATGAATAAAAGAATAAAATGGTTTATGTGCAATATGATATTTACGGTTTCATCATTGGCTAGCAAGGTTAGCCAATGAATTTTCAGCAAATTGGAACGTGAAACTTAAACAGAACTGTCAATTAACTGTCAATATATTTGACTAATATTCTATTCGGGAGTGGTAAAAGCAGCCCTTCATATTATTTTGTTTATACTCACACACAAGAGACGAAATGAACCACAAAATCGACATTCCTCCATTTTTTCTTACCTGAAAAAAAAAATTTCAGTTAAAATAATAATAAATAAATAAATATTCTTGGACGAATCACACAACGCCATCTAGTCCCAAACTGAGCAACTAAGCTTGTACTATGGGTACTAGATTGCTGATAAATATACATTTTTTGTAAATAAATACTTATAAACAAATCAATATTAACATAAAATTTAAATTACTTCTATGTAAACAATACTTATTGCATTTTTCAATTTTCATTTTAAATTCCAAATCCAGTTCCTGGTTTTTTTTACTTTTTTTTCTTCCTAATGGTATGCGCTAACGAATCATTAGATTTTGGTTACGCAATAACTGCAACAATTACAGATTAAAAAAAAAAAACAATAAAATTAAGCGTGCCATCAAATTAACAGTACAGATTACAATTTTGTTTTTTCTGAACTTTGTTGATAACCTGAAATACTTATAAAAACCTATTACACAATAAATAAACGTTAGGATTAATTTCTTTTGCTATTTTTGTTCAGTTTACAATGATTTGTTACGCAGTTAGTGGTCTAAAGTAAAACCTAATTACTGTAATTACCAATCAGACTGTTTTGACGACACTTGGTACTGCCACTGTAACTAGTCAGTTATGCATTACTTTGAAATGTTAAGTACCTAACGACCTGCCTACCATGAAAGGGAATTCCGAAAATACGAACTGACGTTTCGTTGAATCCTCACCAGTTTGGAACCTTATTCTAACTAGTCTTTTTTACAGGATTACGTTTTTCGTTGTTTCGGATGGACACTTTCATGGTTGCACCCCTGATCAAAACTTACGGATGGGTTCCGTTTAGCCTATTGGTCAAATAAAAGGCTTAAAGAATCAGCTAGTGATTGTGTGTCCTCTATTTTACAGATTCGAGAAACAAAGAAACACTACCCGACCAGCGTCTGCGATGTGGCCTAATATGTCGCCGGCGCGGCAACCACCACCGAACACGAACAAACCGATAAGAAGAAGCAAACCACCGGACAAACATAAAAACAACCATAAAGAACCTAGTCTATAAAAAAAAAGCCAAAGTCAAACTGTGATACTGGCAACATAGAGTACCTAAAAAAAACTAAACTGTGATAGAATTCCGAAATTCCGTGAGGACGAATTAAGAAAAATAACCAATTTTAAAATGGGTGTTCACGTTCTTCTAGCGTCTACAGCGCTGAAAACGATCAGTGTGACAGGGCTTTGGATAATTCCACTTTTGCTTGGAGCGCTTACTTATCACAATTACAATTCTTATGACCCAGAAGCTAGGGTTTTGGATAAGGAACCGAAGAAGGAGTATGATTTCATAGTGGTGGGGGGAGGATCAGCGGGCGCCGTTGTAGCTAATCGATTGACTGAGGTTAAAAATTGGAATGTACTTTTATTGGAGAGTGGTATGTATTTTTAAACATTACTAAACTAATTTTAGATATAAAAGCATTAGGTTTTTGTATACTTTATTTGTTTAAGTATTTGTTTTTAAATATTTTTATAATTTTATTTAAATAATAGAGATCCCAAGAAAAGTCCAATATTACTATAGTAACTAATCATATATATCATACTTCATACTATCATATTTACTCATACTAATTATGAATTAAAAAGTGAGTTTGTTTGTTATTCCTTCACGTGACTAAGCAACCGATCATTATGAAAATTTGTATACATAATTATCAGGGGGTACAGAGCCCAACATAAGCTATTTTTTATCCCGTGAAAGTATGTCATTCCAATGGGAAAACAATTTTTCTATAGAGGGCGCTGTATGGGATGGGCTATCGGCCAACAGCTGGCGCCACAAGTCGCGCTATGGGTTGTTTTGTTGTCAAACGAGATCATAAAATTAACGCGAGCGAAGCCACGGGGAAAAGCTAGTAAGAACATAAATCTGTGCTAATTGTTATAAAAAAATCATCGAGTACGTATACCTTTTGAAAAAAATATAATACACAACGCCAACTAATAAGTAATTGCGAATGTAAGAAAAATTTGTATGTACTATGAATATTTTTATATAATACATATTATAGATCAAAATGCTTTACTTAGATCGAACCTAAAACCACTGGGGCTTTCACTGCTCCAAACTGGTAGTAGGAAAATCTGATAGCGTTTTCAATCACATAAAAACATACAAGCGACTTGATGACTTTCGATTAATTTAAAAATATTTTATTATATAAGTTGTTGTGAATAGTTTTAAGTAGATAGCCTATTGAATTTTATAGGGGCGTTCGCTTTGAAGAATTTGTAGACCAATTTGATAAAATGCAACATTTTGACCTTTCACTTACATTTTATCCAAATAAGTAATCGTATAATCGGTCTGAAAGTCTGAAATAAATATGACTCAATTTTAAATCACTTTATTGCTATATATAAAGGACACAATATTATGTTGCCACAATAAGGTAATTCAAACACAATCGTTGAATATCCCAAAAAATCTTGTGCCAAGTATATTGGAACGAAATACATATTGTAACAGAGCGGTAGTATTGAAGACATCGAGAGGTCAATAATATGTAGGACCGTGCAATTATATTAGTGGAATGACGCTAATATTATCCCATAAACATTTCAGGTCCAGATGAAAACGAGATCACAGACGTCCCTTCCTTGGCTGGTTACCTTCAGCTGACGAAGCTGGACTGGCAGTACAAGACCGAACCCACGAACTACGCTTGCTTGGGTTTCAAGAAGCGAAGATGTAGCTGGCCTCGGGGAAAGGTGAGCTCCAAATTGTGTTTAAAATCATAAAACTTAATATACCTAACTTTAAATTTTTGGTATTAAATAAAATAATATTTTTTATATTGGTCGCCGACGCGGCTGGCTCGCACAGGCATAAAACGAAGTTCGAAACTTATACTTATTACCCAGTGCATAACGACAATTGATTTTCAATTGTTTTATAAACTGTTAGCCCATAAATGTGTAACATTATAATATCAATTATGATATTATAATGTTACATATTAATGTGAATAAGACTGTATTTAAACAACCTTTAACGCCATCTTTTGAAAGAATTAATCATTAATATTTGTTATTGTTAGTAATCAATTACAGTATTTTAAAGACTTGTTTTATGCTTACTATATAATTATGTTTACTATCTTATGAATAAAACTGAATGTGCGTATTGCTTTATTTATGTATAATAATTACAATTAAAGTATAAATTTCTACACAAAAGTCGCAGAAGCAAAACATGTTTTAAACGCCATCTATTGGTTGTTGACAAAACAAAGTGTAAAACATTGAATAACATTTATTTTATAGCGAAGGATAATTGATACTAATTAATGAAATATTATTATTTATTGTATATGTGAAAATGTGTTATTAATTCAAAACAATTGTAATATCTTATGATTAATAAATAATATATAAAGTAAATATTAATAAATACTTAAAACAAGCTAACTTACAATATAATTTTAACATTCTTATGTTAAAATTATATTGATTTGATTGATAAATAAGAAAACTGGTTAATGTTGTATTTTATACTTTCAGGTTCTTGGAGGTTCGAGCGTTCTCAATTACATGATCTACGTACGAGGAAATAAACTCGACTTTGATCAGTGGGAGTCGTTCGGGAACCCCGGCTGGGGCTATCGTGATGTGCTGAAATATTTCATCAAGTCAGAAGACAATAGAAACCCTTATTTAGCTAAGGGTAAATATCACGGAAGAGGTGGATACTTAACAGTCCAAGAAGCACCATGGAGAACTCCACTAGTAGCTGCCTTTGTCGAAGCAGGAGTTGAAATAGGCTACGAAAATCGTGACGTCAATGGAGCTGCACAGACCGGGTTTATGATAGCGCAAGGCACCATCAGACGAGGCTCCAGATGCAGCACAGCCAAAGCATTTTTAAGGCCAATACGCACGCGGAGAAACCTCGATGTGTCATTAAATTCTCAAGCAACAAGAGTCCTAATTAATCCAGTAACAATGAAAGCCTACGGTGTCGAATACGTGAAACACGGAATAAAAAGAGTGGCGTACGCTAGAAAGGAAGTCATATTATCTGCTGGAGCCATCAATAGCCCGCAACTGCTTATGTTATCTGGTATAGGACCAAAGAAACATTTGATGGACGTCGGCATAAGAGTCCTGAAGGATTTGCCTGTCGGTGAAAACCTTCAAGATCATGTCGGTGTCGGTGGTTTAACTTTTCTAGTCGACAAACCCGTGGCCATTGTTCAGAATCGCTTCCAAGCTTTTCCCGTCACTATGAACTATGTTATAAATGAAAGAGGACCCATGACTGTTCTCGGAGGACTGGAAGGTATAGCTTTTGTGAACACAAAATACGCAAACAGTAGTGGAGTATGGCCTGATATACAGTTCCATATGGCGCCTGCATCATTCTCTGCTGACAATGGGCAGATAGTCAGAAAGATTTTAGGACTCACTGATGAAATATATGATACAGTGTACAAGCCCATTGCGAATAAAGACGCTTGGACAATAATGCCTTTGTTGTTGCGTCCTAACACCAGAGGTTACGTGAGACTGAAGAGTTCTAATCCTTTTCATTATCCAATCATGAATCCTCGCTACCATGAAAATGCATTGGATGTCGCGAGACTAGTTGAAGGCATTAAAATTGCCATGCAGGTGGCCGGCGCGTCACCATTTAAGCAATTTGGTTCTAGGCTTTACATGAAACCTTTGCCAAATTGCAAGCAGCATAGGTTCATGTCAGATGAATACATCGAGTGTCAAGTGCGGACGATATCGATGACTATTTATCATCAATGTGGGACAACTAAAATGGGTCCTAATTGGGATAAAGAGGCTGTTGTAGACCCAAGACTTAGAGTGTATGGTGTTGAAGGTTTAAGAGTGATAGATGCAAGTGTAATGCCGACTATAGTTAGTGGGAATACTAACGCTGCAGTGATAATGATTGGTGAGAAAGGTACGGACTTGATAAAAGAGGACTGGTTGCATGGAAAACGGTGACGATAGGTCTATTATTAATATTGTTACCATTTTATGCCAATATTGTTCTATTATTGCCAAATGTTACTTTGTGAAATTACAATTTAGTCATAATATCAACAATACTTAATATATTTGTTGATTTTTTGCCTTGTTACCTGATTTTATAAATACAGATTACATTATTTAATTATATTGCAATATCACATTATATGAAAATACACAATTCATATGCTTAAGCTGTAATCTTGTAAGTTCAGAACGTTTCCGATAGATAGAGTCGCCTTCCTTTAGTTGATATAAAATATGGAATAGAGCGTTATACGTACAAACCATATTGGGAAACTTTATTCATATTGGCATTTGATCTAAAAATGTTCCGAAAAAGCCAAGAAAAGAAATTGATATGACAGGTAGTGTTTGACTTGTGCCCTTATGTCATCAAATGTCTTACAAATTGTCCAGTTAGATTATTCCTAACGCTAACAGACGTTGATGAAAAAGGGCATTAGAAAAGATTCTGATAGATTCTTCTTCAAATAAACTAATAGTTTTTTGACAGTTCTAGTATGTATTTGACGTTTTTTAATTGGAAAATATCTTATTAGTGACTTTATTAGTAAATGGTGAAACATGCAAGTGTTACCTGAACATTACGTACAAGGTTGTGTCGACGATAAACTATCGATAGTATATAAACCGGAAGATACATATTATATATAATGTAACGTACGGAAGATTATGTCGTCCTATTACATTAAATAATTGTAATACTGTATTTAATTTCCGTATTTTGTACTAAGTCATGACGCAATCTCTATTCTCTTAACATGGTGCGGAATATGTTGTCACTTTAGTACCTTGTCACTTAAGAGAGGTAGGGCACAGCGGATAATCCGCTCAAATCGGAGCAGCCCGTCTGGGGAAGGACCTCCACCTTACAGAAGATCGTAGCCAAATAGCATTGGTCTCGGCCATGTTGTGTTCCTACGGTGAGTAAGATCTCCAGAGCTCCACTTGGGGGTTGGGAGGGTTGACAATGCTTGTTTGCCACCATAAAAAAAACATTGTTGATTTCAAAGATACTTCAATAATGTTAATAATGTATTCAGAACTTTAAGTGTTGATATTGCTGATCCTGATCATCTAATCTCAATAATTGCAATTTAGAGAAGAAAATATTCTTAATTATATTTACTACTTACGTGTAATGTGTAAATACCTACTTGTAAATAATAGTAATATTTGTAAATATGTACACTATTGTACAGTATTGTATTATGTATACATATAATGTAAGGTAGAACATTAGTAACCATAGTAAAATTTTGAAAACATTTCATGATCGATTTTAGTATGATATTTAAGCGTGAATGCTTTTGGTAGAGTTTAAAATTATTGTGTTGAAATCAGACAACAAAAGTGTTTCTTTATTTTTTTATTTAACTAGCTGTTACCCGCGGCTCCGCCCGCGTTTGCCACCGGTGGCAACTGGGAATTTTATTCCCATCTGCCACCGGTAGCAGATCTCGCGGGGGCAACTGAGAATAAACGGTTAATTTATATGACTTTTGGTGTATAGGTAGCCAATACATTGGATTAATACATAGGGTACTTTTTATCCCGAAAAATACGCGATTCCCGTAAGATTTGGTCAAGTCTGATGGTCAATGGCGCTTTCTAAAGCAGGTGGCGCTACTGTGCATAAAATTAAACGCGGGTAACACCGCGGGCAGCAGTAGTACATCCATATCATTGTTTTTGGTACGTGTATGACATATAAAATTATCATTTAAAAACCTTGGCTTAATCGATAATTTTATATGTCATATTACTCGTACCAAAAACAAGACGTATACAACTACAAAGCTATTTATGAACGTGGCCGAAATTGGTACTACAACTCCCTTTCATATTGTATGTCACTTTTCGACAGTTCGCCTTTGAAATGTCTAAATTATGTCACAGTAACACCCTCGCACAACAACTGTCTCTCTCTCTCACGATCATAAACATCATTGTAGCACTGTAGAGAAAGCTTTTAGAAAACTTAAATTTTAGGAATATTTCGTAAAAAAAAAAACAGCGTCTCTTGATTGACAAAATGATAATTTTAAGTCGCTCAGTGGAAAATCACGTCAGATGCACTGAGATTTTATACTGGTTAGATGGTGGTTGTTAAATTTTAAAAAAATACAGAAAATGTACTTACTTTATTAAAAATAAGGAGGCTTTATGATTACTACACAAACTTGTACGAGGCTTTACTACTTATACTGAATTAATTTTAAATTTTATAATTCACGGTGATTTATTTAAACATTGGCAGAATATTTCAGAAAATTGTTTTCTAATATATATTTTTTTTATACCACTAAGGTGGCAAACAAGCATACGGCCCGTCTGATGGTAAGCGGTCACCGTAGCCTATGGACGCTTGCAACACCGGGAGTATCACAAAAAATATTGTAAAATTTGTAATATTATATTATTACAATAATTATCAGATTTATAACTGTTTTTGTTTAAATATTCACCTCGTAATTTTAAGAATAAATATGTTTTGGCTATAGAATATAAAGTGCCATAATATATTCACTATTAATAAGAATAAACACTGTTTTATTACACTTTTTAAATCTGCTTTAAATATTATTATTATGTGGAATAGAACTAAAATAATAGGACAGTGGCGAAGGACACATCGCTAGCGATACCGAAAAATTCCCTATTCTTAAAAATATAAAAGAAGAAGAGCTTGTTTGAACGCTTCTCAGGATAATCTATATTCATCATCATTATCTCAGCCACAAGAACGTGATGATACAAATTCTATAACTTGATAATAAAAAATAAAAAAGAAGTCCAATGTTGGACATAGCGCGCTCCAGCCAAGTGGAAGGTATCATAAACTACAATTTTTGTAAAAAAAATTGATTTTGACATTCCATTTACAATTTACATGACGATCATGTCTGTAGACTAGGCCTTACATGAGATGGAACCACGGACACCCGCCGCCGGTTGTGGAAATATCACCTGTTCCCAGTTTACCGGTGTGAAGTTAGCGGCCAAACTTAGCAGCCGCCTATAACCCGACCAAATTGAGAAGTCATTTTTTTCTTCTAAACAAATTGACTCAGAAAACCGCTAAAACAGCCACGGACGCCGAATTACCTTTCAGGCGAGTGCTAATTCATTTAAGCAGCTGAAAGATTACTGTGTTTAGATCGTAGTTGAAAATTACGTTTTAGGGTTTTTTTTGAATAAGTGGTAAAGATTAAGAGATCTCTGGTACTCCTGCTTTATCAAACTGAAATGACTATACATTTCCTGAAAGCCTGTTTAATTACCTTTCAGGCGAGTGCTAATTCATGCAAGCAGCTGAAAGATTACTGTGTCTAGTTCGTAGTTGAAAATTTTGTTTGAGTGTATTTTCGAATAAGTGGTAAAGATTGATAGATCTCTGGTACTCTTGCTTTATCAAATTGAAATGCCTATACTTTTCCTGAAAGCCTGTTTAATTTCTTTTCAGGCGAGTGCTAATTCATGCAAGCAGCTGAAAGATTACTTTGTCTAGTTTGTAGTTGAAAATAATGTTTTAGGGGGTTTTTTCGAATAAGTTGTAAATATTAATTGATCTCTGGTACTCTTGCTTTATCAAACTGAAATGTCTATACTTTTCCTGAAAGCCTATTTAATTACCTTTCAGGCGAGTGCTAATTCATGCAAGCAGCTGAAAGATTACTGTGTCTAGTTCGTAGTTGAAAATAATGTTTTAGGGGTTTTTTTTCGAATAAGTTATAAAGAATAATTGATCTCCGGTACTCTAGCTGTATCAAACTGAAATGTCTATACTTTTCCTGAAAGCCTATTTAATTACCTTTCAGGCGAGTTCTAATTCATGCAAGCAGCTGAAAGATTACTGTGTTTAGTTCGTAGTTGAATATTACGTTTGAACGTTTTTTCGAATAAGTGGTAAAGATTAATAGATCTCTGGTACTCTTGCTTTATCAAATTGAAATGTCTATACTTTTCCTGAAAGCCTGTTTAATTACCTTTCAGGCGAGTCCGAATTCATGTAAGCAGCTGAAAGATTACTGTGTCTAGTTCGTAGTTGAAAATAATGTTTTAGGGGTTTTTTTCGAATAAGTTATAAAGATTAATTGATCTCTGGTACTCTTGCTTTATCAAACTGAAATGACTATACATTTCCTGAAAGCCTGTTTAATTACCTTTCAGGCGAGTGCTAATTCATGCAAGCAGCTGAAAGACACCTGCTACATGGCCGCAGTGAGCAAGTAGTGGCACCCGATCTCTTAGACTATGCAAATCTAGTCCAAGTAAAGAAAAACAAGATTTGGCTGCTGACTTCTCACCGGTGCAGAACGGCAAGCAAGGAGGTTTCGAACCATGGTTTGCATTGCTGAATACACCTGCTACATGGCCGCAGTGAGCAAGTAGTGGCACCCGATCTTTTAGACTGTGCAAATCAAGTCCAAACAAAAAATTCAAAATTTTCTTCTAAATATTTATTCTTGCTTGAAACACGCCATGTAGAACGGCAAGTCTTGCTTTATCAAATTGAAATATCTATACATTTCCTGAAAGCCTGTTTAATAACCTTTCAGGCGAGTGCTATTTCATGTAAGCAGCTAAAAGATTACTGTGCTTATTTCGTAGTTGAAAATTACATTTTAGCGTTTTTTCGAATAAGTGGTAAAGATTAATAGATCTCTGGTACTCTTGCTTTATCAAATTGAAATGTCTATACTTTTCCTGAAAGCCTGTTTAATTACCTTTCAGGCGAGTCCTAATTCATGTAAGCAGCTGAAAGATTACTGTGTCTAGTTCGTAGTTGAAAATAATGTTTTAGGGGGTTTTTTCGAATAAGTTATAAAGATTAATTGATCTCTGGTACTCTTGCTTTATTAAACTGAAATGACTATACATTTCCTGAAAGCCTATTTAATTACCTTTCAGGCGAGTGCTAATTCATTCAAGCAGCTGAAAGATTACTGTGCTTATTTCGTAGTTGAAAATTACATTTTAGGGTTTTTTCGAATAAGTGGTAAAGATTAATAGATCTCTGGTACTCTTGCTTTATTAAACTCAAAATGACTATACATTTCCTGAAAGCCTGTTTAATTACCTTTCAGGCGAGTGCTAATTCATGCAAGCAGCTGAAAGATTACTGTGTCTAGTTCGTAGTTGAAAATTTTGTTTGAGTGTATTTTCGAATAAGTGGTAAAGATTGATAGATCTCTGGTACTCTTGCTTTATCAAATTGAAATGCCTATACTTTTCCTGAAAGCCTGTTTAATTTCTTTTCAGGCGAGTGCTAATTCATGCAAGCAGCTGAAAGATTACTTTGTCTAGTTTGTAGTTGAAAATAATGTTTTAGGGGGTTTTTTCGAATAAGTTGTAAATATTAATTGATCTCTGGTACTCTTGCTTTATCAAACTGAAATGTCTATACTTTTCCTGAAAGCCTATTTAATTACCTTTCAGGCGAGTGCTAATTCATGCAAGCAGCTGAAAGATTACTGTGTTTAGTTTGTAGTTGAAAATAATGTTTTAGGGGTTTTTTTTCGAATAAGTTATAAAGAATAATTGATCTCCGGTATTCTAGCTGTATCAAACTAGGCGTGTCCGTGGCTGTTTTAGCGGTTTTCTGAGTCAATTTGTTTAGAAGAAAAAAATGACTTCTCAATTTGGTCGGGTTATAGGCGGCTGCTAAGTTTGGCCGCTAACTTCACACCGGTTCCCAGTTTTGCCACTGTGAAGGCGGAGAAGGTGGCAGACAGTCAGGTTTTTAGTCGGTATCCCTCATTGGCTAGAGGTGAGCCCGACAGACCCCCGTCTAATATTTTTTTAATCAAAGAATCAGTCCATCCATTAATGTGAAATTAATAAGTTAATTGCTTGATAGACTTTCTTAATAGAAATCTGGAAAAACCCAAGTAAAATTATTACAAAAACTTCCAATTTTAACGATCTTTAAACGATATAAAACGATATTTTATATCGTTTAAAGTTGGCGGAGAAATTAAAGAAACCAGGTCTATATACTTTTTGTTAAATAAATTTCGCTCTTAGCAATAAGGCCGCCTTGTATCAATGTCATATATAAGGTATCAATGTCATTTAATGTTTCTTTCTTCTGTTATGTGTATTGCAAATAAAGCATATTCCATTTAATAATGCAGTTGACTTCGACACTTTCAAAGGTTCGCCTCCAAACTTTTGTTCTACTAGTTCCAATAAAGTCCAGAAGAGAAACTGCTTTTAATTTTTCTTATAATGTACGCAGTAACTATTTAGTAATCTGTGATAATGTTTCGTTTCCTAGATTGTTATGTCACACACAATAGGAGCGGAAATAATGTAATTGGACTGTGGTTTACGTCAACACAATTATTTGTGATTATAAACTCCTAGAAAACTCTGTAAATAGCTATCTTACGACTGACAGTCATTCAAGATTCTTCATAAGGTGCTAATCAAAGTCAAGGTCATTTCGTTTATTGACTAGGCCATATGCACTTTCTTAAATAACACAGTGCACATAATTTTGCACCATGCATAGGAGAGATGCACGCATTTTTTTATATTTTAACTAAAAAATCTTTTGTGTTTACGAGAGCTAAAACATAAATTACCTATTATGGATTATGTGTTTTAAAAAGGATAGTTACCTAAATAATAAGTAGTTACCTCTATGGCACGTTCCAGCTACATATACACCATCTTACTTTCCTAGATAAACTTCAGCTTCAAACATCAAAATAGTTCTCGAGATTTAGTTTACATTTCGTTATTCCCGCTCCAATGTTTTTTTAAAAGATATTCATATGGAATAATATGGCATATAACCTTCCTCCAGAATTGGTCTATGAAAGGTTTTTTTTTTCAAAAACGATGGCTAATTCCAGAGATATTTACATTCAAACAAACTCTTCAGCATAATAAAAAATATTATAAGTAAAATAATTTTTTTGAATTGTAATCTTTTATATATTTTCTTATTTAATACATTATACATACTATATTTAATGCGGTATACATTATGTCTTATTTATTTATAGTCTTTTCATCTTAGAAATTGAATATTAATGAATAATAAAACTTGTAAATAATTTTTTGCTATTTTGAAAATTTTGTGACGGATTCTTTTAGAAATGTACAATTCGATACGATTTTCACATTGTAAATAATGTTTGTAACGTACCTATGTACCTAATAAAAACAATTTGTTACCAAAAGAATATGATGTTTCAATCTATAGCTATTAAGGATGGAAAGATTAGGAAAAGAGGAAGGGATAAAGAAAACTTATATTGTAGAAAAATAGGATTTGATGGCAAGAAGGTGAAAAAGTGAAGTGAAGAGGACAGTAAAATAGAATATAAAAACCATAAAGAAACATAACTATTTACAAATAGTTTTAGGGTAAGGGTAGGGTAGGGTAGGGCTGGGGTAGGGTAGGGGTAGGGTAGGGGTAGGGTAGGGTAGGGGCAGGGTAGGGGTAGGGTAGGGGAAGGTTAGGGGTAGGGTAGGGTAGGGTAGGGGTGGGGTAGGGTAGGGGTAGGGGTAGGGTAGGGGTAGGGTAGGGTAGTGCCTCTAAGGCGGAACAAAGTTTGCCGGGTCAGCTAGTTATATTATTAAAAAAAATAGGATTCATAGTAAGACCCGTGCGACGTTGTGGCGGGGCGCGAGTCGGCGCGACTGCGTACCGGAAAGAGCAGCGTTGGACCCCGCCTACAAGGTGGTCAGGACCTAAAGCCCTCCATTCACTACACGAACCCGGACCCGACTCGCAACCCGGACCCGACCGCGGACCAATCCTGTGGTGCCCATACACTGCACGAACCCTCCACGAACCCTCCATTCGAAGTATGGCATGTGGGGTTCGACAGGCGCTCGCGGCTCGCAACGAGCCCGACGCCAACCCATTTGACAGTCCGGCGTACCGGTTCGTTGCTTCCATACACAGGCGGATTAGTCCGATGGCCGACCAATCCGCCGGACCAATCTGCGTGTGAATGGTGGGCTTAAGGAAAGTCACAGGAAGCCGCTGGATGCAGGCCGCTCTGCCAGCAGGTCGCATTGGAGGCGTTTGGGGGAGTATATAATAAAATAAACAAATTACTTCCGCCGCGTCCACATACAAAGAGTACGGCTCTCAAGCAGGAAATCTGAAGCGCCCTCGGTAGACACATCTCATTTTGATTCAAAAAGTAATTTTATTTGAAAAACTCTTTATAAAATTTTGGAAAAAGTAATTTACTTACTTACTTAATTAATATGTTCTTTCTTTTTTGAAGATAGAGATGATGATAAAAAGTCAATCTACAGTTCATTTAAGATAGACGGATTAATACGTTCACATACTATGTAGTTTCGTTACCACCATTTCAGTGTGGTTACCCTTATTTTAATCCAGCTATCGCAAGAACTCGAACAAGTAAAACAATAACATCTTTATTCCTATAAATTGTCTGTAAAATGTTAAAAACACTGACTTTTAATAAACTAAACGACATTCATGACAGTAATGATTTTTTTTACTCAATTTAATATTATATAATTAGCGTGCTCATTGACATGTCATAATTTTCGGTATCGGTATACAAATATTACGTTACACAATTAAGCACAGTGTCCGGAAAAGATGACTGTGATTTCCTCCGGCTAAAATGTCATGGTGAGAATTTAACTGAGATCCACATACACAGGTAACTAAGAGCGCAGAGAGGTGAGCGTGACGTGATTTATAGCCTTTTTTTAGATGTTAGGTATGGAGATGATTTGAGACACAGATGCCTGTTTTCACCAACGTTTCTTAGCAGTAAGGTTTTTTTTTATACCAAAAAGTTAGCAAACAAGCATACGGCCCGCCTGATGGTAAGCATCACCGTGCTATTGACGCTTGCAATACCGGGGTATCGCTCACGCATTGCCAACCCCAGGGGTTCGCTGTCGTTTGAATACTTTAACAGGGGTTGAGCCAAAAGTATGAGGCACCCTGCTCTAGATTTTAGACTTTGTCTTGTTCCATCAGGTGTCTTGTTTGTCTACTTTACATTATCATATTAACTTATAATCTGCAGGGATACGGGTCTCCCTTCATTCGAAGCGGATAAGAGCTCTGCCACGCTGCTCCAATGCGGATTGGCTGAGGCCCGGTGTCTGCAGACAAATAAAATTAAAAAAGCCGCTGTTGATATCAATTTAGGGAAGCACATGAAATAAGTGAATCAGTCAATTAGTTCTAAGTATTTAACTTAATGGTATAATTAATTGAGGTACTTATGCAGTACAGGCCGTCAAAGGTATTAATTTATATATAACAGGTTGGATGCAATAAAGAAGTAGTTAATATCTAGAATGTACTCGTGATTGTAAATTGGTTTTTGTGTCGAAATCATTCATTGTCAAAGTTTACAATCAGTGAAAATGTTGTGCAATCGTTTTTTAATTTCGAGGTAAATATTACGAGGTTTTTCTGTGTTTAAAACAAGTGACATACTATTAGCATTTTTTTTACAGAAATAATAAATTCAAACACCATTTTTTATTCATATCCGACAGACCTGGTGGTCGAGTGGCCGCTTACTTTATTCCGACGGCCGCGGGTTCGGTACACGATTGAATTGAGTGTTTTTTTTTTGTGTGCGTATTCCGCCTTCAATAATGTAATTATTTTATACCACCACAAAGGTGGCAAACAAGCATACGGCCGGCCTGATGGTAAGCCGTCACCGTAGCCTATAGACGCTTGCAATACCGGGGTATCACCGCGCGTTGCCAACTCTCCCAACCTCTGGAGACCTTACTCACCGTAGAAACACAACATGGCCGAGACCAATGCTATTTGGCTACGATCGTCTGTAAGGTGGAGGTCCTTCCCCAGACGGGCTGCTCCGATTTGAGCGGATTATCCGCTGTGCCCTACCTCTCTTAAACTCTGTCAAACTCTCTCTTATTTATTTATATGAAATTAAAATGACACATCATTTTTAATAACAATTACTGCCTATTATAGAAAAAATGTTTGTATGAAAAGCGTGTAACTAAGGTCTAAACCCTCCCAGTGTAGATTTCTGAGAAATGGAAACCATTTTAATAAATTTGCAAATCCTTACTAATATTATAAATGAGAAAGTGAGTTTGTTTGTTTGTTATTATTTGCATACATATTTTAGGGGTACAGAGCCCAACATAGGCTACTTTTTATCCCGTGAAAGTATGTCATTCCGATGGGAAAATATTTTTTTCTACTATAGAGGGCGCTGTATCGGCCAACAGATGGCGCCACAAGTCGCGCTATGGGTTGTTTTATTGTCAAACGAGATCTTTGTCATAAAATCAACGCGAGCGAAGGCGCAGGGAAAAGCTAGTGTCACATAAATAAATAGTAAAGAGATTTATTATTATATCGTTTTATAAAATCCCTTGATAAAGACTTTTCTTGAAAGAAATTTTTCGCGGTAAGCAAACTTAACAGGAAAAAGTTTAAATTATATTTTGAACAACCATAATTCGTATATTCGTCATAATTTCCAGTGAATTTTTTATGTCATAATATTATGGAACATTTTAGTTAAAAAGCCTTAAAAGTAGTTAACTTATGAGTCGCGGGTTTTCGACGACCTCCGAGATAGAGTGGATAGTAATCGTTGTTGTTTTTTAACTGAGAACAGAGGGAGAGAGAAACATTATGAAATGGTCTAGCTCTACGGGTGCGTTTGTTATGGACTTAAACAATAACATGTTTAACTTAAATGTCAAAAACTATTCCACTGATACCATGGAGCAAATGTGACTGATTGACTGATACACTATCGGCATTCTTTTGAGACACGATTGAGACACCATTGAGAGTCCATTGGTGCATTTGTGTTAGTAGAATCGGGCCCCAGGAAGTATGCTTGTTTGTTACATTAGAGATATCAAAAACTCAAGACCGACACGCACTTGCCCGCTTTTATTTAAAAATGCTAATCAAGTGTCTTACCGTTTAAAATATCAACATATCCGTATAAGGGATTACTACATTTACAGTACAGTAAAATAACTACACACGAACTCAACAAACTGGTATTGATCTGATTGTAAAAGAGCTTGTATGGAAAATGAAAAATAAGGATAACATAGGCTAAAGCTTGTCGCTCACTATCGGCACATTTCGGCAAAGGAATCCTTCGGCATCATTACAATTAAGTGAGCGCTGAATTTCAGGTCTTTTCGCAAACTGTATGAGCGTTACCCCAGTCAAAAAGTATCTTCGTATTTGGAGCATGTTATAAAGAAACAGTTGTCTAATGTCTGTAATAATTGATTTCGATTTAAAATTTGATGTGCTACTTCAGCAACCCTGATCGTCTGAACCTCGACCACAAAAAAATGTTTTTTTGTGGTTGAGGTAGAGATCAGCAAAGGATGTCGAGACAGTCCAACTTTTGTCAGTCTTCACTTCATCACCAACACAACCCCAATCAAATCATACAGAATTTCGTTACTTTGAAAAGATTTCTTTCCGCAAGCAGGTCGCCTTGTTGCGATTACATTAGTCTATAAGTTGGTCATGTTTGTTGTTCAAATTCTTTTGTGTGTATTGTAAACAAAGCATATTCTATCTATCTATCTTAAACCCGAAGATGATTCTTCATCACACACACGAACTCGAACAACGAAGATGATCTTCGGGAGAAGTTAAAGGACCGTTTCTGTTGACTAGCTTTTAGTTGCCGAAACGGCTAGAAGGCTGCCTCAGAAATCGTGCCGGTAGTGATCACTGGGGACATATCAGTTGCACTTTTCCCATTATTTGGATTCGGCACAGTACATCTCTTTCCATTTTCCATCAGTTGTAGTCGAGCCTTATAGCGTTATATTTATATTATTATAAATTGCAGCATAAACAAAACAAAAGCAGTAGAATCTTATGGATCACTCTGTCTACGTTTACTTGACTTTTGACTTATTCCGGACGGAAAATGTCCTTGTATATTTATAAGGATGAATATCGAAGTCATTATACTACAAAAGTTGATCTTTTAATACAAGTACCCTTTAAGCTACGTGGTAAACTTTATTGTTTTCATTCACCATTCCGTGGTTGTCTGTAGGCGAAGACAGTTCTAGTTTTTGTTTTCACACCACATGTGTGTCAAATAAGTGTCTGAAGAGTATTGAGTGATAAGACAGTGATTTAAATCTAAGTAAATTTTTATATTTAGGTCTATTAGCAGCTCTTACGAAGTTTTTCAAAAAAATATTATTACAGGATGTTCAAACTAAATGTTATGTATGTATTGATTTGTTTGCATTTTCTTAATTGCTTATTTAATAAAGCTCTCAAAATCATCGTTCCTATTAAAAATTCCAAAAAATCTTTCGTCACAAAACAAAACTATATACGTATTTAGTCTTCTAATGTCGGGTTTTACAGGTATTTGATGGGTTTCAGATAAATTAATCGTTTTTGGAAGATTTCGATAATCTAAAGTACAGATAAGCTATCTGGAACTAATAAGGATATCGGGAAACTCGCCTTACTATTTTCAGTTGTGCCTTGATCCAACCCAGTCAATAATTTAATACTGTTCTATCTAAGTAAAATTTTGCAGTTACCAAACATTTAAAACACTTGCCCCTTTTCACCAACCCATCCTAGCGTATTCTGCCTCCTAACTCATCCAAACTCGTATAATTTACATACAAATTTGTATGAGCTACATACACATTTGTATAAGTTACATACAAATTTGTATAAGCTAAGAAGCGGCGGATGCTAGGAGGCGTTCTTAGTGAAAACAGTCATAAGTTAATCCCATAAAAACCTTGAAACAAATCTTAATCAATTTAATTTATTTAAATCAATAAAATTAAAAGAAATCGTTGTTTAATAGCTACATACGTAAAACGTTATCTATTAATAACTGTATTGCAGTTTTAATTTCCCTCTCAATTTTAATGTTTAATTAATCTAGATTTTATTTTACCAAGAATTAAATATACCTAAGAAATGATAAATAAATAATCATTACAAAATCGTGGTTTACCTTAAACTTGCTCCGAGAAACAACTTCCTTATGATGATTCACTCTTTATGCATGTCCGTACGCACGCGTCGTTTTACAAGTTGCAAGACCTCCTTGCTTGTATCTTTGTACCAAATCAGTTTTATTTACAGAGATATTCCCCGAGGTAGACAAGAGTTAGCCTGGAAGAAATTGCGTAGCAATAAGGCCGCCTATTGTACTTCTATGTTAATTATCCGGTTTATTGTGATTTTTGTTTGGTGCTATAAAGAGTTTTTGTAATTATAGGCCCATTTAGACCATGCCAGTGCTCCCACAATCCTGCAATCTATGCATTCAATTATTGCTCTTGAAATGAGCCTTTTAAGTAGGTATAGCTTGAAACTCTGGAAGGTATTTACAGCAATTAGTAGTATTATTTCCGTTTCATATAGATAGCAAGAAAGCTCCATACATCGTCATTCAATACTAACGTATTCTCATTAGCTGATTTTAAAAATAAATCTATATGAAATATAAATAAATAAATATATAGGGACAATTGAGCTAGCCCCAAAGTAAATTCGAAACTTGTGTTATGGGATACTAACTCAACGATATTATATTTTATAACAAATACATATATAGATAAACATCCAAGACCCGAGGCCAATCAGAAAAAGTTCGTTTTTCATCATGACCCGACTGGGGATCGAGCCCGGGACCTCCTGGGTGGCGGTCTGGCGCGGTAACCATTACGTCACGGAGGTCGTAAAAAAAAAAATACTTGAATCGATCACAAATCGTTTTATTGAGATAAAGCACAATTTTATTATTATTATGTTACCACAATGAGATATGAAAAACTTGTTTAAACACCTTCCTTTTTTTTTCAATGGAAAGTTTGTGCCAAGTATAGTGGAATGCAGTATACATAAGACAAAGTAGTTTTCCGTGTCTTTTGTCTCAGTTTTTTTGTTAATTTAAAAATGCGGTTGTCACTTTTTTTAAGGAAAATTGTTTTTAAAAAGTTCTGTGAATCATAATGGACGATTACTTGTGCAACTATTCCCATGGGATATTGCAAATAAAAAATACACTAAAATACTTATAAAGGGTTTGTTTTATCGTGTATCAAGTTCTAATTGTATAGACATTATAGAGACTTCAGATTTCACTACTTCCATTAAACTTATTCAGCAAATAATCTAAAGTTTTTTTTTTGAAATAGGTATTATTAAAAGAAAAATTTGACCTCCCTCCCCAAATTTGAACCAGTATTGAACAACTATAAAAACAAATAAACGACTGTTTTTTGGACTTTATTATTAGGTACCTAGTGAACGTAATTTTTTTTCTTCAGCGTAACATGCCTGCTCATAACGACAGCAGTCGGCCAAAGTGGATCATTCTTCGAAGCGTTAGCTGGACTGCTTCGAGACGCCGACGAGCTGCTATCAGGGGAGCCACCAGACGCCTCCTACATTCTTCGGGAGTACGACTTCATCATCATTGGTGCTGGCACCGCTGGTTGTGTGCTGAGCAATAGGCTGACTGAAGTCCCAGATTTTAAGGTAACTGATTTTATGCATGTATAGTGACTACACTCGTGAAATCGATGAGGAGGACTACCTCCTCGATGAGGAGGACTACCTCCTCATCGATTTCGATGACCCTGATTCGACTCGGTGAAAGATTTTTTCAAATCGGTCCACAGTTTTCGAGTTTAATCGTTACAAACAAAAATACATTTTTTTTAAATATAGTATATAGGAACAAATCACACAGATTGAGATAGCCCTAAAGTAAGTTCGAAACTTGTGATAGATAAACATCCAAGACCCGAGGCCAATCAGAAAAAGTTCGTTTTTCATCATGACCCGACCGGGATTCGAACACGGGACCTCCTACGTGGCGGGCCGGGATAGTAACCATTACGCCACGGAGGTCGTCAAAATCTTTCATCTTTATAATATTGGTACAGAAAATTTATCTTTGTGGTTCTGGAAGATGTCCTGTGAAAACAAGGGTCAGTTATTGTTTGCAATCTGGGGCCCGATTCTACTAACACAAATGAACGAAATGGAATAGTTTTTGACATTTGTTATGGACATAAACAATAAGTTAAACATTATGTTATTGTTTAAGTCCAGTTTGACGACCTCCGTGGCGTAATGGTTACCACGCCAGACCGCCACCCAGGAGGTCCCGGGTTCGATCCCCGGTCGGGTCATGATGAAAAACGAACTTTTTCTGATTGGCCTCGGGTCTTGGATGTTTATCTATTATATGTATTTGTTATAAAATATAATATCGTTGAGTTAGTATCCCATAACACAAGTTTCGAACTTACTTTGGGGCTAGCTCAATCTGTATGAATTGTCCTATATATTTATTTATTTATTTATTATTTATGACAAATGTCAAAAACGATTCCACAGATACACTATCGACATTCTATTGAGACACGATTGAGACACCATTGAGAGTCCATTTGTGTTAGTAGAATTGGCCCCCAGGTCCTTTAGTTAGGCCCATTAGATCATTTCGACTCCTCACTCTAACATAAAAAAAATTCGTAAAAGATAAGTGGTCCTATCTATTATAATATCTGAATATTGATTTTATATTTAAATAGCGACATTAACGATGTGGTGAAAAGTGTTTAATATTAAGTTGAATTATATTTCAGGTGCTTCTCATAGAAGCGGGAGGAAGCGAGCAACTGTATATGGATATACCGGTGCTGGCAACACTACTTCAGTTCACAGACGCCAATTGGAACTATCACACTGAACCACAGGTAATATTTTTCTTTATTTTTTTATTGTGGCAACGATACATCACTATACTGGTCGCCAACGCGGCTGGCTCGCGCAGTCAAAGAAATTAATCTTCATAGTTGCAACTAGAGTAAAAGGGAGGGGTCCCGTTCAGTGTTTGAAAAAAACTATTTGAGAAAGTGTTTCTACCAAGTTTTTCCCCCGATTCGAAAAATCTAGATACGGGGCTGCCGTTAACCCTTTTGCTAATTCTTTAGGATTGAGTTTAATTATTTATTATAGGCATTATAATTTATAATGAGCGATGCGATCGAGCAAGTCAACACTCCACAACCTAGAGGGAAAACCAGATCTTACTTAGGTTAGGTGTTCAGTTCGTCATGCTTTTTTTGTAATATAGAAATCTCCGTTCAAGGCATTTTTGGTCATCATACACGCTCTACAAGGATCTAGTTTTGGAATTATTAACCACAGTTCAGTAATATTTGATCAGTACAAGGTTTTGGTTATTCCAATCACCGAATCAGATACTATAGTCACCTCAGATTTAATCGTTCCATAAGGTTTCCATTGACTTATATCTGTAATTTTCCATATTTAATTCTTATTTTATTAACAAAACTGTTTTTTATGTCCTTTATGTACATGATTACATGCTTTTATTACACGTTTTATGTTGATTTTTTTTGTATTGTTTTTAAACTTGACTGAAATAAGAAATACGTCTCGTCTCGTTCATTTATAAATAGCTGTATATTCTAGGTTTCGTTTTCGTTTATTTAAAAGTATTTTTATTTGCACACAACTTACGTCATCTGGTTCCTGCGCAAGCTAGGCATAAACTGCTTGGTGTTATTGTAAATATATTCTTGTATGTATACATAGAAAACAACTAAACTCGAGAACACCCTCAAATGCCATCATATAAAATTATTACCAGTAGATTAGATACCTGCTTTTAATTTTATCCCCCCCAACAAGAAGAGAGGTATGTAGGGCACAGCGGATAATCCACTCAAATCGGAGCAGCCCGTCTGGGAATCCTCCACCTTACAGAAGATCGTAGCCAAATAGGTCTCGGCCATGTTGTGTTCCTACGGCTAGTAAGGTCTCCAGAGCTCCACTTGGGGGGGTTGGGAGGGTTGGCAACGCGTGAGTGATACCCCCGGTATTGCAAGCGTCTATAGGCTACGGTGATGCTTACCATCAGGCGGGCCATGCTTGTTTGCCAACTTTGTGGTATAAAAAAAAAACAATATTTCTGCCCTACTCGATGGTTGACTGGTAGAGAATGCCTTAAGTCTGTTAATTGTAATTTTCTTTGTGCAATGAAGAATAAATATATAAATATGTAAATGTTTGCCCCGAGTGGAAATCGAACCCTCTGGTGCCGAAGTTAGGATCACTAGTCACTACCAACACACCACTGGGGTGTCAGACAATAGGCTAGTTGCCGTAAAAATGTAATTAGTCTGTCTTTTAGATTATTCAAAAATAAGGACAACTCATTTTTTAATTTGTAAATTAGACCAAAAATTACAAAGATATAGCCCATTAAAGTTACGTGTGACGTCACGCCGCCGTGTGGCATTTTTTCGCACGGGGTGACGTCATAGGCCAGACTCCTAAATTTTTATGCCTTGTATCTTTGTAATTTTTTGTTTAATCGAAAAAATAAAAAATACGTGTTCAATATTTTTTAATAATCTAAAATACGGACTATATAATGTAATTATTTTGACCCTGGAAACAACCCTATTGGTCAGTATTACATCTTGAACAATTTATCACTTTATCTGTAACATAAATGTAGCGTGATCGAATGAACAATTAACATAATTTTTTATGCAATTTACTTGTGTTTATTGTAATCGTTCGTTTACATAGAAACGATAATACAATTATGAAATCATTATCGAATATGCACGTGTTGTAAGTTATATTATCTTTATAAAAATAAATAATATTTTATTATAGAACACCGGTATTATATAACGTTTTTAAACAAATTGTAACATTCAGTATGGGAGCATTGGCGTTGCATATTTTGCGACAATTTTAATACCAAGTTAAAGATATCTTTTTCTATGTTCTTATTTAGTTTGACAATGACAGCCATTAGCTTAATGTGTCATTAACTTTAAAATGGTTTCGTGCAACTCACCAATGCCGCATGTTGACAAATACATTGTGAAATTGTTAGTAATAATACGACAAACTGTTCTTGACCACGTTTATTTCTTTAGACTCCAAAAGACAAGATGGCAAGCCGCGGCAACTCCACCCGGTGTTGCCACCACTCCACAGTAATAGGGCGCTCCTACACTATCACTTTACTAACAGAAATAATTCAAGTCTTTTTTTTCAACAATGCTTAGGCCTTAGGGTCTTCATTCAACAATTCATTAACCTTTTGCATATTATTATAACATTATGACGCAGGTGATTTTGTAATATTCATAAACAATAATTATTTATAGTTTTTGCTATTATAAGCAATTAATTATCGTTTATTAGCTAATACCCGTGATTTAAGCCGCAACATCACATTCTTCCCGTTCCCGGACTGACGGCTCAAATGAATCATTTTTCCATTTATTAATGGATGAAAACAATCTATATATGTTATCCATGTTGTAAACTACAAAAGTATACCTTTCAAGGAAATCTATCAAGCCGTTTTTGCGTGAAAGAGTAACAAACATTCTCACAAATTTTCGCAGTTATAATATTAGTATGGATTATATGTAACGAGTCAATAAATAAAAAATTCAAATTTAACTCAAACGGAAAGGAAACCAGTTTAATTAAAATAATTTAAAATTGTTTCAATTATAATTCGCACTGTTCATCATTTAGCCTTGCGTGCATCTGATCACTGAATGAAAACTATGATCTGAGTTTTTGACCTGATTTAACTGTTTTTAGGGTTCCGTAAATTGTCCCATAACACAAGTCTCGAACTTACTTTACGCTAGCTCAATCTGTGTGATTTGTCCCTATAGGTATTTATAATTTATCTTTTCACCTTGTCTTTTAAAATTTTATCAATGTAGTTTTGTGCCATAGTGTACATAGTATCTATATAAAATTAAATTAAATTTTAAAGTGCCTGTGAAGGTCTAATTTCTGTTTATTTCAGAAATTAGAACTTCACATGCACTTTTTCTTGTCATTTACAATTTGTATATATGTATAAAGAAAATAAACTACATTATATACTACCACCATTTCGGACACAAGCAAAATGGCCACCGGTAAAAGAAATGGCGAAAGAAACCCGGTTACGGCCTTTTTTTGTCATTTAGCATTTTTTTTCTTTCACTCGTTTGTTTACAATGTATAAGTACATTTATAAGAATAAATAAAATACAGATCCAGGTACATACTGAAATCATGCACTAAACGCGGGATCTCGATCCAAATAGCGCTATGGTCAAATCCTAAATATGTCGAATATGTAGATGTTATTATAGCGAGCAGACCAGTCCCCCAAGATGACAACCACAACTGAGAGTCTAGTAAATACTAATCCTATACTTAATCCTACTTTCTGTCGCCATAAGGAAAATTAATATGCCATTCATTAGGTAAGGCTAGTATCAAGGATCGTACGTGAAAAGAATTTTATTTTATTAGTCAAATTGACCTAGCCAAAAATAGCACTTTTTTGTAACATAGTGTACGCGAGTCTGAGTCTGTGGTTGAAAAGGATTAAGATAAATTAATGATTTCCGAAAACAAAATTTGTGAGTTAGGACAGGATAGCAAGATGAGATAGGAGCCCTCCCTCCAGATGGACAGACGACCTCCTCCTCCGGCTGGAGGCGGATGTAATATGCGGAAGGCGGAGGATCACATTTGGTGAAAAGCATTGGGAAAGGCCTACAGGATAGGATAACCTAGACATATCTAGCAGTGGGGTAGATACAAGCTGATGATGAGCTAAGATACATGATAATGGGCAGAGGGCCTTCCTTAAATAATTATGTCACTCAAATTAAAAAGTATTTGGCTGAATTTTGTCATTATATTAGGTACTTAAGATTCATATTTTATGTCTCTATTTTAATGGTGCAATAAAGAGTTTTGTATTGTACAGTCAGCTACAGATAAACCTTACCCGCCAAACGAAGTAGTTATAAAATTATGTATATTTAGGTAGGTAATTTTAATCAGATTACAACGTTTCATCGAATACTAGACGTACTCAAAATTACAATTTTTATTGATTTAATTTAAATACATTGAAAAATTACAAGAGTAAACTTCATTCTTACTCCGTTTGGGGGGTCAAGTTTCTCTACAGCTGACTGTATGCTAATTATGGCAATTTATATAAAACACTAGTAATACCATCGCAACTTCGTTTGCGCATATCTCGCTTTCCCGTGGGAATTTTGAAAAATCCTTTCTTAGTACACCCCTTAGACGTCGTAAGGAACCTACATTCCAAATTTGGAATCTCTAGACCCAGCGGATCAGTAAAACCCTCGCAATTTCGTTTGCCTATATCTCGCTTTCCCGTGGGAATTTTGAAAAATCCTTTCTTAGTACACCCCTAGACGTCGGCGTAAGGAACCTACATTCCAAATTTGGAATCTCTAGACCCAGCGGTTTGGGCTGTGCGTTGATATATAGTTAAGTCAGTGAGGACTTTGAATTTTATATTTATAGATACTCTTTGTTTAGAATGCTGGTTGCATCGGCATGAGGGGCGGGCGGTGCGCCTGGCCTCGAGGTAGAGTCATCGGTGGATCTTCAGTACTACATTCAATGATGCACACCAGAGGTAACCGGAGAGACTATGACAAATGGGCCGCTAATGGAAATCCAGGTATTTTATTATTTGATCACTATTAGTTTTTATTATCGCCCCATCCTAGCTTCGCACGCTTTTTTGTACGGATCCCTATTTTAAACGTCGAATTTTTCAAAACGGTTCAGTGGTTTTTAAATTTATACGTTACAAACGAAAATACAAATCTTTCTTTCTTATAAAATTATTATAAATTAGCCTGAATTTTCCCACTATTAGGCAAACCTCCTTACCATGAGTTCCCTATATCTATGGATATGAAAGATGGGTATGGACGTGAAAATCCATTAAGTTTGTGAAGCCGAGATGGTTGAGTAGTAGGCCATATAACTAGGCTCGTTGTGTGCTTTATTACAATAAAGTAATTTCTAATCAATTCATGTTTATTTTATATCGATTTATATAAATCGGATGTTTCTAAGGAGTATTTGTGCCAAGTGTAATGAAAGGAACAGAATAGACAAATTAAATAACGTCATTATATTACGTGTCTTGTTCTAACATGCGCTCACGTACAATACGGGCCACGATAGTGAGAGGAAACGCGGAAAGTCAAAATTGTGCTATACAATCAGCGGCAATAATATCTTGTCACTTTAGTATTTCAATTCAATTATTGAAGACTTTTGAGTGATGACAGTGACACCAAGGTGCTAAAGTGAACATATTTATGCCGCTGACTGTACAGTCTCACAATACTCTTGAATTAAGGTGGCTGCATACGTCACGGATTTTTACACGGACCGGACGGGAAGTTAAGTATAGTCATAGGTATCGTTCCATACGCGGAGAAGGTGGCAGACAGTCAGGTTTTTAGTCGGTATCCCTCATTGGTTAGAGAGGCGAGCCCGACAGACCCCCGTCGCTTCCCCCAAGTGGCGGGATATGCAGTAATGCATTTTCCTGACTTTAAACAAAAAAAAAAAGGTATCGTTCCTTACAAAATGCATGTGAATATGCATATTATGTGAGAGACAAGGAAGGGACGGGAACGTGGCCGTTTCATAAAAAAAGTCACTTCCCAGGGTCCGGTATCATCCCGTCATATATACAGAGATCTAATATTTCTTGCATAGCGTTTAGCGTGTTCTGTGGGTCTATAGAAACAGTTAAAATCTCGTCTCAATATTAAACGCTATCTTCATACAAAATAGGAAAATAATCGGAATAGTGAGTTTGAGATGATAATAAAATTGATTTTGTGACGAGAGTACACCATCTGTAGTAACAACGTTGACCCACGTTGTCACACAAATGAAGCCACGTAGCCTAAAATGCACTACGTGGGCGTGCACATCATGCGTAGCGATGGATTTGTGCCTTTACGCGTAAATGTCGCAGGCGTATTGCGTAATTCGCCGTAATACAAAACAGCTAGAAACGCCTGCGACATAAACACAACAAACCGCACTTTTTTTATGTTCGACAAATTTTAATTTCACATTTAAAATTAAAATCTGTATTCATGGTGCATTGACACGGCAATTAATTTTTGCGCCAAATAAATAGAAAAATATATTTGACATTATTTAGAAATATGATTTTTATTTTAACCTGTTACCATACCACACATGAAGTATAGTTGGATATTTTGTGTGATTTGGAATATTTTTTTATAATCTATATTATTATCTACCCAATCACGTCAAGCCAAACTAGTTATCACTTAGTAACCGATATGAAAGTTTGGTTTAAAATTTTATTTCTCAAAAGAACATTATATATAGAACGCTTACTGAGATTTCGCAAATATTTTATTATAAAGATTTAACTGAAGCTAGTGTAACAAATGAGGTTCAATAATAAAAGATAAAAGAAATTCAACCCTAAATTGACGTAAATTAGTAGGTAGCAGTTTTCAAAAGATGAAAGGGTAACACATTCTCTTATGTCGTGAGATAGTTTATTAAATAAAGTATCACAACTAGAATGTGATAAATATGTTAAAAAAAAGAAAATCTTTAAAACGGCATCACAACATAAATTATGCATGAGTTTAAGAATTGTTCACAAACAATCAGCTACCGTATTAAAAATTATTCAATTTCTTAACAGGTTGGGACTTTGACTCCGTGTTGCATTACTTTAGAAAATCAGAAAACATGCGAATCCCTGAACTGGCGAGAAACAAAAAATATCACTCCACTAGAGGTGAGATGACACTCCAGTATCCAAACTGGCGGACACCGCTTTCAGAAGCATTCCTAAAGGCAGGAATCGAGACTGGAGGAAAAATAGTGGACTACAACGCTGAAAATCAAATAGGATACTCCATTATACAGTTTACAATGAATAATGGTACAAGAATGAGTGCCAGCAAGGCCTTCCTGCATCCAATTAAAAATCGTCGGAATTTCCATGTTGTTAAAAATGCGATGGTGACTCGAATCCTTATCGACCCATTGACAAAGAGGGCTTACGGCGTTGAATTCAGAAAAGGCGACAAAAAATTCTCTGTAATGGCTCAACGCGAGGTCATACTTTCGGCAGGAGCCATCAATTCACCTCAATTACTCATGATAAGTGGGATAGGTCCTAGAGATCATTTAACAGAAAAGAATATAACTACTATAGTCGATTTACCTGTCGGCTATAATTTGCAAGATCATTGGGCATTGGGTGGTTTGACGTTCACAATAAACACTACTGATTCTATAAGATCTGAGAGAGTCGCAACAATAGATAATATCCTTGAATATTTCAGTCATCACACTGGTCCACTGTCTGCTCCGAGTGGTACTGAAGCTATTGCGTTTTTCGACACAAAAAATCCCGATAGTGATGATGGGTATCCCGACTTGGAATTATTATTTGTTGGAGGTTCTTTAGTATCTCTGCCAACTTACAAAGAGGCGTTTTCTATTGACAACAGTGTATACGATAATGTATATGGTCCAATACAGAGTTCTGATACATGGATGGTATTTCCCATGTTATTACTACCGCAGTCTAGAGGTAGAATCATGTTAAAAAATAAAAATCCTTACCACAAACCATTGATATATGCAAATTATTTCTCCGATGGAGGTCATGACCAAAAGGTTATACTTCATGGAATAAGGAAGGCTATAGAGTTATCCAAAACGAAGGCATTCCAACGCTACAATAGCCGGTTACATGATGTACCATTACCGAACTGTGCACAGCATAAATTTAATTCTGATGAGTATTGGTACTGTGCTATGAAAACTATAACAAATACGATATATCATCATTGTTGTACTAGTAAAATGGGACCAAAGGATGATCCTGAAGCAGTAGTGGATCCAAGACTTAGAGTATATGGTGTAAAGGGACTGAGAGTGGTTGATGCTAGTATTATGCCTCACGTACCCGCTGCCCATACAAATGCGCCAACTATGATGATTGCGGAAAAAGCAGCAGATATGATCAAGGAAGATTGGGGTATTAAAATCAAGCACAGGTAATATTTAATATTTTCTTTTTAAGTCCCAGTATTTGTAAGGAATTGTTATGTTTACATAATTAAAATTATTACAATGCCTACGGGTTTTTTTCTAAAATAATTTATCTTTTTTTTATTTATAAACAACTCCAATGTGATATAAGAATTAATTTAGCACCTTTAATGAGACTTTTAGCAGATAGCGTATGTTACATGATGTCTAGACAATATTGAATTTTCTAAAGTCCCATGGGAACGGGAATGTGAGGACGAAACCACGACAATTCACTAGTTTAGTAACAAAAGTTCAAAAATTTTGCAAAGTACCTTTTGTGTTGTAATTATTGAATAATTTGAAATATTCCTATAATATACTAGGAATAAGAACTAAATTTTGCTATAACGTAGAATAATTAAAACCTGTCAGTTCATATGACGAATAAGCTTATTCGTCAAATAACCTGACAGTTTATTTAGATATCAGATAGGTATCCGTGAGTGCTGAAACAGGGCCTAAGGTAACATTGATTCTCCGTGTCATTCAAGGATTTGTTTGTGAGGAATAGCAATAGGCGATCAAAGGCCGGGACGGATGCTATCGGCATAATATCTTCGAGTAAATAAAAATGGATGCGTGACCCCGGCGTCCACCAGTAGCTAATAAGGAGCGAGTCCTGCGCGTGCGTCGCGTCGCCCGACAGTGATATACACGTGGTGTTGTGGAAATTTTGGATTTTTAAAAACATAAAAAACGTAAGTATATTTATTACGATGAAGTTTCAAAAAGTAGGTATTTTTAAGTGAAAACGGTGAAAACTCTTGAGATGAAAGACGGAAAATATCTGGGTGTTAATTTGAAAAGTCACAAAATTATGTAAAATTTATGCCGTGGCCATAAAAAAATGTTTTAAAAATTTTAGATTATGGTAATATACATAGAATATGCATTATACATTTGACTACAGAGCCCTACTCTGTGTAATTTTTAATAATATTTTTTTTTATGTATATACCTTGTGTACATAATAATTTTTTTGTGTATTGCAAATTAAATAAAAATATATTATACAGTCAAATAATCATATTATACGTTCAAATAAAATAAAAAAACTATTTTTGACTTGGTCGAGCGGTGTAACTTTATCGCTATCATGGATAAAGTCGAAAGGCTTAGGTACTAGGGATGTTAGACTCAAGATTTTTGTATTCGGGATCTCATTGTATCGATCGTTTTTAGGGTTCCGTAGTAAACTACAAGGAACCCTTATAGTTTCGCCATGTCCATCTGTCTGTCTGTCTGTCCGCGGTCTAGCGCCTAGATGCTTAATGCTAGAAAACTGTAATTTAGTATGTATACACATATTAACAATGCTAACAAAGTGCTGGGACAAAATTTAGAAAAATATTTTTTTTGGAATGCCTCTACTAATTATAAGTGATACTTGTAAAGTGGAAATGAAAATTTTTTTTCGCGCCCACCTTGTTGATTGGTATCGTTAGATAGGTCTCTTCAAAATCCGGTCCGTTTCGGACATTACATTTATCACACAGTTACACTTATCGAGTTAATTTTGGTTTTGCACGGTGGTCCCCCCCCTCTATCTCCAAAAGTCTTATGTTTAGAAATTTGAAGAAAAAAAACATGGTAGTAGTCCATATGCTGAACCTTCAATGAAAACTATAACGGTTAAGTAGGCTCCACTAGTTACCGAGTAATAGCCGACTAACTGATAAAATAAAATTTCTTTGATGAAAATTTACAAATGTGATAGAATTTGATATTGGACTCGATTGAACGCAAGCAAATACGGAACCCTACATTGTGCGTGGCCTGACACGTACTTGGCCGGTTTTTTATTTTTTTCCTAAATGATCAATAGGTACGTAATAAATAATAATATGGCAGATCACCCTCTTCTGTGGTACCGGGCAAATGCTGGGAGCGTAAGGCTCTCACCGCCAATCATCGATCGTTCGTTGCCATTATCAGTATTGGATTCCCTGGATTTCATCTAGCCGATTCGATTGCATTGGAAGCACAGCACAGGTTCTACCTTATAGCCTTCATATCCACATTGAAGTTTTTCTATCGCATTTGATGTCAAAGCCAATTTTTGATCTCTATCCTCAGCTTTTCTTGGGGCGTCTGGTACAGGGGTACCGAGCAGTTGTTTGACAAAACGACGGCGAGGAAGATCATCTGGGTGGACCAGCGCGACGGTGATCTGCCTCGCCGTCGTTTCTCCTCAACTTTGTAGTTAAACTCGAGTTATAAATCCAAATACTCAGGTGAACGATCGATCTGATTGGCTCAGATGAAAGCACAATAATTTATAATAAAAATGGCAATATTTTTTTTTACTACCAAAAACAGCTTGGTAACAACATAATTATTAAATAAATAACATTAGACAGTGTAAACGGCGACGCGATGCGTGGTTTTGCATCCTTTAGTACGCGCCAAAAGGGCTCACATTTATAAAACAATTGTCGTTATGCAGTGAGTAATGAAATGAGTATCGAACCTCGTTTTACGTCTGCGCGACTCAGACGTGTTGGCGACTATTTTAGTATGCCGTCAAAAATGTACACGTACACATAACGCTGCGTCAATTCAAAAGACGTACGAATGACAGCAAACCCGCCCCAATACGAAGCAGGAGAGGTGTATGCAATGCGTCGTCGAAGCACACTGAGCCACCTGGTTCTATAATAAGCTAAGCTTAATCAGCTTGTTATGGGTACCAGACAACAGATATATTAATGTAAATATACACTTATAATATAAATATAATATAAAGAAAACACCCAGATTCGAGAGCAAACACAAATTGTGGGGGACAAATGGGGATAGCAGCTTGCCAACAGAGGTAAAATAATTTTTGAAATCAGTCCAGTAGTTTTGGAGCCTATTCAATGCAAACAAACAATCAATTCTTTCCTCTTTGTGATATTAGTATAGAGTAAGTACGCAACTTGCTGTATAGACTGGCTCTTTATTTGTATCTTTTTGTTTAGGAGAGGTAGGGCACAGCGGATAATCCGCTGAAATCGGAGCAGCCCGTCTGGGGAAGGACCTCCACCTTACAGAAGATCGTAGCCAAATAGCATTGGTCTCGGCCATGTTGTGTTCCTCCAGTGTCCGTTCCTCCGATTCGAAAGTGCTTGTAATATGCCTATTTGAATAAAAATATTTTGATTTGATTTGATGAGTGAGTAAGGTCTCCAGAGCTCCACTTGGGGGGGTTGGGAGTGTTGGCAACGCGTGAGTAATACCCCCGGTATTGCAAGCGTCTATAGGCTACGGTGACGTCTTACCATCAGGCCGGCCGTATGCTTGTTTGCCACCTTTGTGGTATATAAAAAAAGGCCCAGACGGGCTGCTCCGAAAATGGCTCAGAAAGATTGAAAAAATACATTTCATTTTACATTATATGATTTTGTCCCATTCGGTGTCGAGACCCTTGATCAGTGGGGTCCTAGCGCTATAAGACTTTTAAGAAAATAGCAAAAAGGTAAGTCGACATCACAGGAGACCGAAGTGCTGGCAGCTACCTCGGACAAAGAATTAGTCTAGCTATTCAAAGGGGGAACGCTGCCAGTATCTTCGGAACCTTGGCTAAAGGGACTTCTTTTAATAATATATTTTAGTTTTTCTTTTTTTTTAAGGTTTTTGGTTTTAGGTTCATTATAATTTATGTTTATATTATTATGTTTAGTTTAATTTTACATTATTAAATAACCTGGCGTAATGAACGTCAACGTCAGTCACAGCAATAGACTGAACACAGCCATAGACTATACTAATATTATAAATGAGAATGTGAGTTTGTTTGTTTGTTATTCCTTCACGGCTTGACTAAGCAAGCAGCCGATCATTATGAAAATTTGTATACATATTGTCAGGGGTACGTACAGAGCCCAACATTGGCTAATTTTTACGCGGGCGATGCCGCGGGTTTCAACTATATTTAAAATTCAAAGTCCAGACTGACTTAACTATAACATATCAACACACAGCCCAAACCGCTGGGTCTACAAATTGGGAAAGTAGGTTCCTTATGAGACGTCTAGGGGTGTACTAAGGATTTTTGAAAATTCCCACGGGAAAGCGATATATACGCAAACGAAGTTGCGCGGGTTTTACTAGAAATATATATATTTATAAAGCTACGCTGAGAAGGTGCGAAGTTCGCCGGGTCAGCAAGTCAATTATATTAAAATTTATTGGCCTATAAAATATTATATTTTTTAATACACAATGTAGGAGCTATATTTACAATTAATGTTTTTAATTTAATTTTATGACATACAGTAGACAACCAAGCAAGCGGGCCATCTGATGGAAAGCGATCACCGCCGCCCATAGACATCAGTAACACCAGGGTCGCTACCAATGCGTTGTCCACCAAGGAGGTTGGAGGAAAGGAAGGTGGAAGGGAAGGGAAAGGAGGGGGAAAGAGGGTATAGGGAAGGAGTTGGGCTTCCGGATCTCTCACTCACCGAACGAAACGCATTGCTGTATTGTGGTACTTCCCCGGTCGAGCTAGCCCATTTCATAATAATTGCTCTACTACTCCAAAATGTCAAAAACAATATGAATATGACGTCTTGTCTAAGTATTTAATTACTTTTAAGTTTAAAAGAAAAATAGTATTACACGACTAGGCATTGACCCTATAAGTAATATTATAATACCTATTACAAAATATATACATTGTCACGCTATGTCAATCAATCAAAATAATAGGTTAAACAACATCAAATTGTAGGTAACCCTATAAAGTACATATTTTAACCTTATGGTAGCTGCCACAGGTTAAAACTATTACAATATGCAACCTTTGACAAATTTTTTTTTTTTTTCGTATTGTCAACACATTTAAATCACATACCTGTCTATAATATTGGAAAAAATTAACCTTTTTTTGTGATACTCCTATTGTTATTTATTAGGATGTCTTCTGACGCTAGTAGCCGTCTAGTAAAAATAAATATCACGCTACAAATAGTGGCAATTTAAAGAAAATGCTATTCTGCCTTTGATATTTAACCATAAAAAATCATTAACGTTTTCAAAATTTAACAAAATTAAGTTATGCAGACAAATTATTCAAGTATTGTTACTCACATTCATAATAATGTAAGCACATTATAAAGTAATGTATAACAGGTTAAACAACTCATTTGTCGGTGAGAAAACAAACAATAATTAACCTAAGAATGCAATCTGCGGTTCGTATAAACCCAGCGCATTATATTGAAAACCTGATACGTCTACACGGAATATTCCACATTATTTATTCTCAATTCTACTGGATAACTTGGCTGTGTAAATGGTGTAGAAAAAAAAAAGTTAGTCTATTGCTGACTTTACACACGACGTCTGTCGACTTTGACGACCTCCGTGGCGTAATGGTAACCACGCCGGCCTGCCACCCATGAGGTCCCGGGTTCGAATCCCGGTCGGGTCATGAAGAAAAAAAAAAATTTTTCTGATTGGCCTCGGGTCTTGGATGTTTATCTGTATTTGTTAATAAACTATACCTAGTATCGTTGAGCTAGTATTCCATAACACAAGTTTCGAACTTACTTTGGGGCTAGCTCAAACTGTGTGAAAGAAAAAACCGGGCAAGTACGTGTCGGGCCACGCACAATGTAGGGTTCCGTATTTACTGTGCTTTGCTTGTCTTCAGTGGAGTCCAATATCAAATTCTATCACATTTGTAAGTTTTCATCAAAGAAATTTATTTTATAAGTTCGTCGGCTATTACTAGATAATTAGTAGAGCCTACTTAACCGTTATAGTTTTCATTGAAGGTTCAGCATATGGACTATTACCATGATTTTTTTCTAAGCATAAGACTTTCGGAGATAGAGGGGGGGGGGACCACCGTGCAAAACGAAAATTGACATGATAAATGTGAATAATTCCGAAACGAATCATTGTATCGAAAAATGATCTTCCCACACCCTCAATGTTTTGAGGTCTATC
Organism: Endotricha flammealis; assembly: GCA_905163395.2. Classification (NCBI taxonomy): domain Eukaryota; kingdom Metazoa; phylum Arthropoda; class Insecta; order Lepidoptera; family Pyralidae; genus Endotricha; species Endotricha flammealis. The sequence goes on from LR990873.1 coordinate 4,890,118, forward strand.
TAACGATACCCCACAATAAGGGGTGGACGCGAAAAAAAAAACATTTCCCCTTTACATGTAGGGGAGGCACCCCAATTTTTTTTTTCTCCAGCACTTTGTTAACATTGTTAATATGTGTATACATACCAAATTACAGATTTCTAGCATCAAGCGTCTAGCTAGACCGCGGACAGACAGACAGACGGACATGGCGAAACTATAAGGGTTCCTTGTAGTTTACTACGGAACCCTAAAAACAGACAGTCATGTCAGCTGCAGAGAAATCTGACGGGGGGTTAGGCATAACGGCGCTGATGGATTGGTTGGAGATTTAAGTATAATGATGCCTATTCCTAACAACTACATTCCCTTAGTCGCCTTCTACGACATACGACAACCGTGGGAGGAGGAAAAGTGGTGGTGTATTCTAATCTGCCGTCACCAACGGCAATTTGATAAATAGGTAAATATTATCATTAATATGCAACACTTGCATAATTATTTCATTTGATACCGATATAAAAATTGCATTAATAGTAAAAATATTTCAAATTTACACAACAATAGATTATATTACGAACTATCGCGTAGTTCGTTCAGAAATGTCTTCTACTGTCACGGTCACCACATGTAAGTACACCCTGCAATATTTTTAATATCTAACGCCTAACCCACATCACATAATGAGGTGGGCGCTGTACGGTCTGATACCACACATTTTTGCGCTTAGGCGTTTTCACACTAATTTGGGTCGCGAACTCGCAAGTCAGCAACTAAGTTAATGTTACTAATAAAATTATCAGACTTAGGGCCGATTTTTCAATGCTCAGATAAAACGGCTAATAACTATTCGATGAATAAATTTACCAGACAGTTTAACGGCCGAATATTTGGATACCAATTTTTCAATTCATATTTACTCCACGGATAAGCTATCTGGAGAATAGATCAACTCGAGCGTCACTAACTTCACAGAGGTGAAACAATTATATTGATCACGCGAATGTTAGAGCAGGACAATTTTTTTTACTGTCACAATCAAATGTCATTCTTGTTTGACATTGACATTCATTTCGAGTACGCGATTTTAACAAAACACAAATTGTGCGTTGCCATGGTGATTTTTATTTGTTGGTTATATTTTAATCACAAATCGCAATGGAAGCGAAGAAAAGGGAACGTTCCTCTAATTTTATTCCTGCTGAGATTCAATTAATTGTAAGTTTCATTGTTATATACAAAAATATAATTGAAAACAGCACGCACAATTAGTAAAGGGTAAATGTCAACGACTCAAACGCCAAATTAACTTTCGAACATCGAAATAATATTACTACGTATAGAACGGACACCGCGAACAAAATTTTTGTCCCCATACGTTGAGGCCAATAGACATCAACTCGTTTAGAAACTTGCCGACGCTCATCGTGATTGGTCCTCGGATTTATGTCAAAAAAAAAATGGAAAATGCCGTCATGTTCAATAAAAACTTGTAAAAACCGTTCAACAGTAAGGAAGAAAGATAGCGGCATGACTTATCATCGGTAAGTATACAAAAAATTAAGTAAAACCAACCAAAACAATTTTTTTTCATTATTTTCTATTGCATCATAATTGCATCCGCCATTTCTATGTGAAAATCATAGATTATCAAAAAGTAATCGTACAGATGGTGTAAAGGATAGGGGAGAGAAGTGGAAACAGAGCTCAGAGTAAAATAAAATATAATAGCAAAAATTAAGTAACGGAGCAAACTAAACCAAGGGCCGACAGAGAGACGACAAGATAAACGTCATAGCAAACAAAAAAGAATAAAAAATAAAAAGCATTTAAAAAAGTATTTACACCTCCAGCCTGACGGCTAGTCCGCAACAGATGGGATACGTAGGTACTAAGCGTAGGTCAATTTCATAATATAATTTAGGTACTTATTTCTGAAAAATTTTTTGCTTTTTTTTTTAACCGACTTCAAAAAAGGAGGAGGTTCTATGTTTCATTGTTTTTTTTTTGGAGGTCCGCCGATTACTCCTTCAATTTTGGACCGATTTTCATAATTCTTTTTTTAAAATAATATGTAATTTATATATTGATTTTTTAAACTATATTTCCAAAATATTTTTATATAGTAGGTAAAAAATACGTAAATGTGGATAAAGTTACTAAGTAAAAAAAATAGTTTCTAGAAAACAAAAAGATGGAAAACGAAACAGCATTTTAAATTTCGACCAACCATTTTCGAACAAATGAAATTCGGGCAAACAAGTTTCGGAGTAAAGATACGTTACCATTCAACAAGAGGAGTTGTCTTGTCTGGCAGGCGACCGTCTCCTAGTATTTGCATATGTTACAAAATACTTCAATATATAAATAGCTTCATTATAAAGTTTTGATTTAATCTCAGTTTATTTTTGACTAATATTAAGTTAAGAACAAAAATGTAATGTAGCTTCCTACCTATAAAGCTAATATTATACCTATTTTCTATTAAGTTTATTCTATTAAGTAAAATAAAATATTGTAATAAAATAAAATAATCAGTTAGATGTCCAATAGGCAGAATATAAACAAAGTGTCGTCCCTGCGTAGTAATGTCATATTCTATGACTCGGTTGGGGGCGGGGCCAGGGAGGGGCGCGCCCCGCACGGCCGAACGCGGCGCCAAAATTTGAAGGCGCTGTCATTTCTATACGTAGTAATATTATTTCGATGCTGTCGAATAAGCATATCTGGCCGTCGAACGGGCAGATAAATTTATTCCTCAGATAAGCCGTTTATTAGTCGAATAAGGCCTATCTAACGATTGAAAAATTCATTTTTACGCTATTCATCGAATAAACCTTATTTGATGGTTTATCTGAGCATTGAAAAATCGGCCCTTAGTGAGATAATATAGAGCCACTATCGAGAGAGGATCTCTTAGCTTAGCTCATCTTGTTACTAAGTACAATTAACGAACGTCAAGATTCTTCTCATTTACCGTCACATCAAACCGAAGCTTAATGCTCATTGTACAGGCGTGAAGATTTTGTTCTACTAGTTTGTTAGCATAGTGAGGATGTGGTGTGACGACATGCAAAATTACAAATTTTTAAGCGTCTGGGTGCTAGATAGCTGACGGACAAACAACGTACAGTCAGACGGACATCGGACATGCCGAAACTAATGGGGCCCACACACCTTCAAGTAATTTGATCAAACAGGCTTGATCAAACAGTTTGATCAAATTTGCATGAACGTGTGTAGCGAAATTTGATCAAATTTAATGAGTATTCAAGTGGTATAAAGAAATATGAATTTCAGTTTGATCAAATTACTTGGACGTGTGTGGTCGCTTGGAAGATCGTGCCAATTTGATCAAACTATTTGATCATATTACTTGAACGTGTGTGGTCGCTTGGAAGATCATGCCAATTTGATCAAACTATTTGATCAAATTACTTGGACGTGTGTGGTCGCTTGGAAGATCGTGCCAATTTGATCAAACTATTTGATCATATTACTTGAACGTGTGTGGTCGCTTGGAAGATCATGCCAATTTGATCAAACTATTTGATGAAATTACTTAGACGTGTGTGGTCGCTTGGAAGATCATGCCAATTTGATCAAACTATTTGATCAAATTACTTGAACGTATGTGGTCGCTTGGAAGATCATGCCAATTTGATCAAACTATTTGATCAAATTACTTGAACGTGTGTGGTCGCTTGGAAGATCATGCCAATTTGATCAAACTATTTGATCAAATTACTTGGACGTAGGGTATAGAACCGGGAAATCCCGGTACCGAAAATCCCGGGAATTCCCGGTTCTTTTATAGCTGTAAAAGAACCGGGAATTGAAATACAAGAACCGGGATTTTCGGTACTTTCGGGATTTTTTTATTTATTCAATTATATGGCAATTGGCAACACTGACGCTAGTGACGCTACATGCGATCGAATATATTTTGATGGTCAACAAACGATCAAGTATGTTTTCAAGAAAAAGTAAAAAAAATATCTAAACTATGCCTTCTTTGCAATTTTGCCAAAGAAAATGTTGTCTTTAAAAACACCTATGTTTACAATGGTTTTGAAACGGTTTTTATGCTTCGAATCAAGATCACGAAGTCTCAATTTTCCCAAGAATTGTTTCAAGTCCTGTTAAGCTGCAAAAAAATTGCTCTTCAGTCTCCATGTTTGTCGAGGAAGCATGTTCTATGCGTTCTTTTTGGGATTTTGGTCTGGTGATTGCGCAGGCCAGTCTAAGATCGAAATGTCGTGCGTGCTCCTGAAACCAGCTGCTCACCACTCGCGCTGTCTGCTTACGGACATTAACACCACAACCCTTAACACAAACAACTGGTGCTCTGACAAGAACATTTGAAGAAACAGCATTGCCGTAACATTTAGCTGTTTTTTCGCATCAGTTAGCAAAAATCGGCCTTCGTGCGTATGGTCCTTGCGCTTCTGGCTATGGCATTCTTTCACTTACTTCCCCAGTAGCATGATAACATTACTTTAACCTTGATTGCCGCAAGCCTTGCGACAAGAGCAACTTTTTAGCATCATACCAGGACTTGGGTTATGTCGCCCAAAAAGATTTGATTTATGACATGAAAAATCGATGCAGAACCATTGTATGAATCATGGGTAGTGATGGGCGATTTCCGGAAATGTTCTCTTAGTGGAAACATTGCGGAAACGTTCTCGGAAAGGAGAGAATTTACGGAAATTTAAGAGAATCTAATCCACTTATGTAGACTTTTTAATTTTGACATAAAAATAGATGACTATGCATGTAATTTCAGTAGCTATGAATGCCATAGTGAAGATACATGTCAGGTAGGTAGTTATAATGACGTTACATTTGATTTTCTATATTTATAAAATTCAAAGTCAAAGCGGAAAGCGAGATATACGCAAATGAGTTGCGGTTTTACTGATCCGCTGGGTCTAGAGATTCCAAATTTGGAATGTAGGTTCCTTACGACATCTAGGGGTGTACCAAGAAAGGATTTTTCAAAATTTCCTCGGGAAAGCAAGATATACACAAACGAAGTTGCGAGGGTATATCAACACACAGCCCAAACCGCTGGGTCTAGAGATTCTAATTTGGAATGTAGGTTCCCTACGACATCTAGGGGTGTACCAAGAAAGGATTTTTAAAAATTCCCACGGGAAAGCGAGATATACGCAGACGAAGTTGCGAGGGTATATCAACGCACAGCCCAAACCGCTGGGTCCAGAGATTCCAAATTTGGAATGTAGGTTCCTTACGACATCTAGGAGTGTACCAAAAAAGGATTTTTTAAAATTCCTAAGGGAAAACGAGAACGCAAATAAAGATGCAACGGTTTTACTGATCCGCTGGGTCTATTGATTCCAAATTTGGAACTTTAGGTTCCTTACGACATCTAGCAAACGAAGTTGCGAGGGTATATCAACGCACAGCCCAAACCGCTGTGTCTAGAGTACTCTATTGATTCCAACTACCTACCTGACATGTATTTGACTACTGGCATTCATAGCTACTGAAATTACATGCATAGTCATCTATTTCTATGTCAAAATTAAAAAGACTACATACTTGTTTAGATTCTCTTAAATTTCCGTAAATTCTCTTAAATTCTCCGTTCAAGAGAATGTTTCAGAATGTTCTCGTAACGGAAATGTTCTCCTGCCCATCACTAATCATGGGATATTTTATTGATAACTGATTTTTCGCATAATTGCAAAAAACTGCATATTTGTTTAATTTTTGTATCTATTTTCACTTTTTAAAAATATTTACGCAATAAATATAATATTATTTTACTTTTACAAGTACCAATAGATGAGCTTTCTAAAAATAAGTATGTCTAACAAAAAATGTGTAAATTAAGCAAAATGAAAACATCCCTAGGCGGTGTTGATGTATTGAAAAAAAATCCCGAAAGTACCGAAATTCCCGGGAAATCCCGGTTCCAGCATAGACCGGTACCGAAAATCCCGGTTCCTTGAGATAGTACCGGTTCTCTATACCCTACTTGGACGTGTGTGGTCGCTTGGAAGATCATGCCAATTTGATCAAACTATTTGATCATATTACTTGAACGTGTGTGGTCGCTTGGAAGATCGTGCCAATTTGATCAAACAGTTTGATCAAATTACTTGAACGTGTGTGGGTCCCATAAGAGTTCCTTGTTTACTACGGAACCCTAAAAATTTTACGTTATGTTGTCATAAAACATTAAAGTGCCATTTTTCAAGTAGCATATTTTGTGATCCTACATTTATTTATTTATCAGCAAACCTTTAATTAACTCTATAGTTTTGTTATTTCTTTATTATTCAGTTGTTCTGATGTGAAAATAATATAAAACAATAATGTTAAGATAAATCAAAATTAATTTCCATAAATACATAGAACAATCATTTATTGAAGTGATCAAGGTTGAGCAGATATATTTATAACTAGCGAAACCCGCGCAACTTCGTTTGCGTGTATCCCGCTTTCCCGTGGGAATTTTTAAATTTTTCTCTCCGTAAGAACCATCCTCGTACTTCAAGGAATATTCTAAAAAAAAAATCAGCCAAATCGGTCAAGCCGTTTTCATGTTATGTCGTGACAACGGAAAACGGGTTTCATTTTTATATATATATAGATTAAAATGATGAATAATTTTATTATCTTTTTTAAATAGACTTTTGTGGCTGCGATCTTATGCTTAACTTATTCTAGTTTTCTCATGTAATTCATGTATTTAAACGTAAATTCATAAAAATTTACATTTTGATTAGGTACGTCTAGTATTCGATGTTTCATTGAAATCTGGGGGACAACCATTAAGTCAAAAAAAGAGATTATTAGTGAGAATAAAATTCAAAACTGGTTGGAACTCAACGAAACGTCAAGCCGTATTTTCGGAATTTCTTTTCATGGTAGGCTGATTAGAGTTAACTAAAAAAACTAATTCTTACTACATTTGTGGGGGGGAGGGGGATTAGGTTTTTCTGTACCTCTCTACGTTAGTTAATGACTAGTGTACGACTAACAACTAGGCTACTGTCAAGGATATTTCAGATTGAAGGTCGAACGAAGATAATTCATAGTAATGAAGACAATACTAGTTAGATACAATCTATAGTTGGCAATTATCATCGACATTACTTGGAATTGCATGAAAATTCAAATTATATTTGTACACTAGCCGCCAGGTATCGCACAGGTAAGGATCATATTAAAAATCATAAATAATATTACCTGTGTTAAATTAATAGTTAAATATAATATACCTAACGTAAGTTTGATTTTATTCGTTACTAACTGTAGCGACACATTGACGTCACGGGCGGATTGTGCGCACAATCCGCGCACGCACAATCCGCCCGTGACGTCAATGTGTCGCTACACCACACCCCTTCCTTTTTGAAAAAAAAAAAAAACAAACATTGACGTCACGGGCGGATTGTGCATGCGCAGCGATTTGGCCGCAGGCCTTCCACGCTGCCATGTACAATCCGCCCGTGACGTCAATGTGTCGCTACACTAACAAAAATAAAAATCTTTCCTCTTAATGATATTAGTGTAGATGAAAATGAGTATAATGTATTTTAAAATAAATATACTAAACCCACACGTGCGAAGCCGGGGCAGTCCGCTAGTCACCAAAATCTGATCCAGTAGGACATTGCAAGTTGCAAGTCACAGTGGGCACAATATTAAAAACTACAAATACCTACATAATACATTTTCAATTTATTGATTAAAATAAAATAAAATAAAATAAAATAAAATAAAATATAGGGACAATTCATACAGATTGAGCTAGCCCCAAAGAAAGTTCGAAACTTGTGTTATGGGATACTAACTCAACGATATTATATTTTATAACAAATACATATATAGATAAACATCCAAGACCCAAGGCCAATCAGAAAAAGTTAGTTTTTCATCATGACCCGACCGGGGATCGAACCCGGGACCTCCTGGGTGGCGGTCTGGCGTGGTAACCATTACGCCACGGAGGTCGTCAACTACTACGGTTGATTACTAGTGAAACCCGCGCAACTTCGTTTGCGTGTATTTATTTATGCACAGCAGCGCCATCTATATCAGTTTGAATCAAATCCTACGGGAATGGCGTACTTTTCGGGTTAAAAAGTACCCTATGTTAATCCAAGGTATCAGCTACCTACATACCAAATATCATAAAAATTGGCCCAGCCATTTGAGCGTGAAGAAGTAACAAACATACACATAACTATCGCCTTTATAATATTAGTAGAATAACTAAGTCTATTTGTAGGTGACATATCACTTTTTTTTTCTTTTTTTTTATATATAGGGACAATTCACACAGATTAAGCTAGCCCCAAAGTAAGTTCGAAACTTGTGTTATGGGATACTAACTCAACGATATTATAATTTATAACAAATACATATATACATAAACATCCAAGACCCGAGGCCAATCAGAAAAAGTTCGTTTTTCATCATGACCCGACCGGGATTCGAACCCGGGACCTCCTGCGTGGCGGTCTGGCGTGGTAACCATTACGCCACGGAGGTCGTCAAAATAAAAAGAATAAGAGTATTATATATATTTACACATTATTTCTTATTTTAAGTATAAATATTTATTTTATGTCTTATTACGGCAAGCCAACTTCTGACGGAAGGTGATTAGCGCGGTCAATAACCATCAATACCATTAGGGACTACCAATGAGTTGCCCACTACAAGGAAAATAATAATTAGAAAAGGGAAAGAAAAGCTTGGGTTACCGAATATTGTTTTTCTATCATAACCATATTATAACATTATCTGTTTTCTGTTTCGTCCAAGGATATGTATTTTATTGAATTTCAATACTCAATTTATGATTGCATCGAAGTATACAGTAATTATCTTAATGCTAATGTTAGTACAATGTATCATGTTGGCCACCGCAACATTTATGCACTAGAGGGCGCTAGTTACATTTAAAATTATAATAAGCGAATAATAGACCTAGAAAACGCGCTATACACTATTAGAAATTAATATCTGCGGTGTTTTTTTTTTAATAAATATCTTAAACCAGAACATGTAGTGTAGTACATGTTTATTACTATGTAATACGTATGCCACATACAAACCTTTGCGATCAATCTCTCCGGTATCCTCACAGGAAAACCGAGTCAAGATCATTATGATTTGGCCTCTATAACGCTGAATGAAGGACTAATAAGTCCACATTAGCATGTATACGTGTGCCGGCACATTTATGATAAAGAAAATATTAAAAAGAAAATAATTCAAAAACGACACTCCTGTCGTTAGACCGATCTTATCGAAAATTAATCGTTTCGGAAGACTTAATCTACATATTTATTTTGGTATAAAATCGATTGAGTCTCAAATTGTAAATCAAAAGGCAGGCAAATCATGAAGTTTTAAAAGATCAGCTTTCAGGAGATAGAATATTTTTCCTTTTAATCAGAAAATTCAATTCAGTGATCTTTTAATTAGTATAAGAAATATTTAAGATAAACATTTTGCACTTATGCACATAAATTCTTTTTTTTATTTCAGATGCGGTATCAACGCCGAGCGCCGATGGTGGCGGTGTTGCTAATCACAATCCTGCTAGCAAAAGAATCAGATCAGGCCGATCCAGTCGCATCAATCCTGAACTTCATCCAAGAAGGCACAGATCAACTTGATAACGAGCCGCCGGATGAAACAAATCTCCTCTCTGAATATGATTTCATAGTAGTAGGAGCTGGCACCGCGGGCTGTGTGCTTGCCAACCGATTAACAGAAATACCAGAATGGAAGGTCCTGCTCATTGAAGCGGGAGTGCATGAAAACTATGTTATGGACATCCCTATGATGGCTGGTCATCTGCAAATTACACCAGCGAACTGGAGATATAAAACAATGCCTTCCAATAGATATTGCGCAGGATTTGAGAAACAACAATGTAACTGGCCAAGAGGAAAAGTAGTCGGAGGGTCAAGCGTATTAAACTATATGATTTACACTCGAGGTAGTAAACGTGATTTTGACAATTGGGAAGCAATGGGAAATGTAGGCTGGGGGTGGGATGATGTGTTACCTTACTTTAAAAAAGTAGAAACTTTCAATATACCTAATTTTGATGACCCGAAATACCATGGATACGATGGATACCTCAATGTAGAACATCCTCCATACCGAACTACAAAAGCAAAGGGATGGGTCAAAGGAGCAAAACAAATGGGTTTCCTGTATGGAGACTACAACGGGGCTAATCCATCAGGTGTATCTTATCTTCAAGTATCAATGAAAAATGGTACTCGGCATAGTGCCAGTAGAGCATATTTACATCCAATTAACGGTAGGAAAAATCTCCATTTAACCAAGGCTAGTTTGGTAACAAAACTCTTGTACGACGAAACAAACACTAAAGTAATAGGTGTATTACTAGAAAAACATAATATTAAATATAAAATATTAGCAAGAAAGGAGGTAATTTTGTCAGCTGGTGCAATAAATTCTCCCCAATTACTAATGTTATCTGGTATTGGCCCCAAAAGCCATTTAGAATCGTTGAAAATTCCAGTGGTTAAAGACTTGCCTGTCGGATACAATCTGATGGATCATATCGCTACTGGCGGATTACAATTTATAGTTAAACCTCAAAATATATCATTAAGAACAGAATATTTGCTAAATAATTTAAACTTTGTATTTCAATGGATGAAAACACACACAGGACCACTCTCAGTTCCCGGAGGTTGTGAAGCCTTGATATTTATGGAGTTAGAAGATAAATTCAATCCTTCCGGGTGGCCAGATATGGAGCTCCTGTTTATCGGGGGAGGATTAAACTCAGATCCATTACTACCACGTAATTTTGGATTTGATGAAGAAATTTATTCCAGAACTTACGGTCCTTTAGGAAATTCTGAAGCATTCATGGTATTTCCCATGTTAATGCGACCGAAATCAAAAGGTCGAGTTTTGTTACAAAGCAGAAATCCAAAAGCTCCACCGAATATAGTTCCTAATTACTTCGAATATCCAGAGGATTTAGAGAAAATTGTTGAAGGAGTAAAAATCGCTATTAATATAACAAGACAGCCAGCAATGAAAAAGTTGGGAACTAAACTTTACGATGTACCAATAGAGGAATGTTTACAATATGGACCTTTTGGTAGTGATGCTTACTTCGCTTGTCAGACTCAGATGTTTACATTTACAATTTATCACCAGAGTGGGACGTGTAAAATGGGGCTGGAGAAAGATACAACAGCGGTTGTAGATCATAGATTAAAAGTTCACGGTATTAAAAACTTAAGGGTAATAGATGCAAGTATTATGCCAGAGATTGTATCGACACATACAAACGCCCCTGTATATATGATAGCGGAGAAAGGTGCGGATTTGATAAAGGCTGATTGGGGAAAGTTTTAGGTTATTTACTACGTACAGTTAACAAATGAAAGAGGAAGGTTTTCTAAACTTTGCATTAAAGAACTCGAATTTTTATTTATCAATTGTACTATTTAATTACATAGTTTCATAATTATCTTTACATTATTAGCATTCAAATCATTGTTCTTAGTTATTTGCCCTTTACCTCTTTTATTTGTTGATTTTACGATCAATTACATAAATAATTGTGCAGGGTTCTTTCACGGCAATTGAAGCAAAGATTTTGATGCATATAAGCCATCGCATTTAATTACAAAGTTTCATATATTTGTAATTACTTACATAGTAAAATATGAATATTAAGAGTCTCGCCGTTTTAAAGATATACTCAAAAATCATAAAATAGACTTTAAACTGGAATAAAAAAACAAAATGGCAACATTTTGTAATTTTCTATTTAACGCCCTTGTGCTTTAGGCAAGTTAAAATTATTTTGACTGGAGTATTAAAATATAACTAGGATTTAAAAAGCTTGAATTGTAATTCACGCCCTTCTTTATTTATGTCCTTGATCGACTATGTTGTTTAAAATGAAAAGTTGAAAAATCTGATGTGATCTGTGATACATATTTTTATGTTAGTCTAACAGTTTTGTGCATGGTGAATTCGTAATTTTCGAAAGATTAAAATCTGTTTTATCAGGACTTCGAAAATCAGTATTTATAAATGAACAACTAGTTTGTAATATTTAAACAGGTATTTATTAATAATTATTTTAAATATTATGTTGCCCGACCAAAGATAATAAAGTGTGAGAATACTTACTATTCGTTACAAAAATAGGAATAAAAGAAAGAAAAGTGTCAAGTTACATTAAATAAAATTTCTACTAAGTATTCCTTTCGGACCATCAAGTTGATTTCGCGTAAAGTTGAATAACGTAAAAGTTGATTTCCCAGAATGTTGATTTTTTCAATTTCGCAAAATGTTGAATTAATTCTATTTTGACACTTGTTCTTCTCATTCCTATTCTCAGTTGAACGAATAGTATTTAACATAAATTATAAAATTATAAGAAAAATATTCGTTTTCGTTTTATTTATTTCCTGTTATAATAACTTTACTTTTATAAAAAACCAACAAAAAAAAATTGACAGATGATTACTAGTAATTCGAAGTATACTCGGAAATGTGCTATTTTTAAAAGCAACAAAATTAAAAAGGGTTTATTTTAAAGTTTTAAAGCAGCGGTCGGCAACCTGCGGCCCGCGACCCCCTCTGTGCGGCCCGCGAGCCCTCGACTGTTTTATATGACTGTCTTATCTTTATAAATAAATTTATAAATCAGTTATTTCAGACACATAAATAGTCGATACATATTCCGTGATTATCAAATTTTAATAGCTTGTAGAGTAGATGAAACATGATTATTGTATAACATGACTAGAGAATGTGCATGTGAAGATCTATTCTTTGAATAAACGATTTGATTCTTAATGATGAATGAGTTCTTTCTTTCCCTAAGTTAAGAGAAAACAGAAAAACTGCTTTATGGTTATGATGTGAGAATTCTCATAGATCCTCATCATTCCTCATATTTAGAAAGAGAGCAAATTTATCCTGGCAGTTCAGAGAAAAATTTGATAATAAAAATCTTCTTAGCTCAATTTTTTTGAGGTGTCGTCAAATGTGGTATTTACGACGACAAACTCTCTTCTCTACTAAACATTTATGTGAAAGGGCATCAAAATTCGTTTTTGCACTTTCAAATAAGTAGCAGTTTATTAGAATCCTCTTTTGGTTACTTCACCCACATAACACTTCTATTCATGGAGTGGTATCAGAATTTGATCCAGCAATTTCGATATAAGATGGAAGATTTATGTTTACTTTATTTTTTTAATTCATAACTGCATTTAATCGAAACTACTGATACAGACGATGATTATCCTTGATGTTTAGTAGAGATATCTATATATTTGCGTAACCCCCCCCCCCCCCCCACACCATGCGGCCCTTGCCTACCAAAAGGTTGCCGACCGCTGGCTGTTTTAAAGCATATGCCTGCTGTACACAGGGTAGAGTAGAGTAAACTAGCATACTACTCTACCATTCCAAGTACTCTACCAGTTTTAGTAGAGAAACTGTCTACACGTAAATTTACATTTTGTTAGTAGAGTAACGCCTGAATAGGACACCATGAACGTCACTCGAGAAAAAGTAAGGAACGCACTAATAAGCTTAACTTGACTTGTTACTCTACTAACCGTTTACATGGCTCAGTGTACGGTAGAGTAGACTCGGTGTTCGATAGAGCAGAGTAGACACCGGGGTGGGGGAAGGAAAGTGGTAGAGTAGCTTGTCCCTGGTGCTAGCTGCTATACTCAACCAATGCTGTCTACATTAGTATAGTTAGTGGGATAGTTAGTACTCTACCGCGCTACTCTACCCGTGTACAGCAGGCTTTAGATACGAAATAGAAATGTTACTGTCCGTCGCATAAAAAAAGCTTTTATACGCCTTAGAAAAAATATACACTGTATATACATTTCAGATTTGTTCTTAAAATATTGTAAGGAGTTCTTAACAATTTATCAATGTGACAAACATAATGTTTATCCTGTAAGCCTCTTACTTACTATTTTAAATTTAAAAGTTAAGCCCCTTATTAAACCCGTAACCTTCCGCATTGCACTGCCGATTGCACAAACCCATTGTGCGTTGACTAATTAAACATTAATATTCTCAATAACAATCATATTACAGTTACAGCCCGTTTTTAAAACGCATTTTTAAAGTTTCTCGTTCTAATTCTGTTGTACATTTCTCAAGTCTAAACTAATTTTGACAGGACTATAAGTGTTGCTATCCTTGTCACTAATTGTAAACCAAGCAAGGACAACAACACATTTAGTCCTGTCAAAATTAGTTTAGTCTAGTTAAATGTACAACCGAATTAGCACCAATGAATCATTAAATTATTGCTGTCACTGTCAAACTAAAAAAGAAAGAAAGAGAAATCTTGAGACTTAATGTGGAATTAAAATGCGTTTCAGAAACTCGCTGTTAGTCAGAAAATGTATGTTAAATTATGATTGAGAATGGTTAACAACTCCTTACAATATTTTAAGAGCAAATTTTCTAAAATGTACATTCAGTGTATATTTTTTCTAAGGCGTAAGCCTCCTCTTAGGTGGACGGAGTCGCGGTTGTAGCTAGTCCTAATCCATATTTTACTGATGCAGATGGCGCTGCAATCGCCAAATCATGACAATACACATAACTGTCAACAGGTGGCGTTATATACCGTGCTATAGGGTAGGTATTAGGGTGCTTTCGTAAAAAAAACGAGAAAAGTTACTATTTCAGGTATTATGAATGCTGTGTGTGGTACGCGACGCGAACGATCCATTAATTATAAAATAAGTAAGTACCTACATGATGATAATCATCGAAAACGAAATATTCCACACAATTATTGACATTTAATATGATGAACCTGCAGGAGTATTTTGAATTTACATTTGTGAATCTATACTTCTATACTAATATTATAAAGAGGGAAGATTTGATTGTTTGTTTGCATTAAATAGGCTCCGAAACTACTGGACCGATTTCAAAAATTCTTTCACCAGTAGAAAGCTGCATTATCAGGGAGTGACATAGGCTATAGATTTTCTCGAAATTCAATGTGGTTCCCACGGGAACGGGTCCGGAACTTCACGCGGACGAAGTCGCGGGCAAAAAAGCTAGTATATGTATATTCTTTTAAGTTTGGGGCACTGTACAAGAGTGAATTGACTGTTTGACCACCCGGCAGCAAGCATTTACAACATCATTGAGATAAAATGTTACTGTCAACCTTTTGACAATATAATTGATATTTAAGGGCCATCCCTGAATATCTTTAGAGTGGGTTATACATAATTATAAAAAATCGGACCAGCGCGTTGTGTTTCTCCCACATCATTCCTGAGAGGCCATTTCGGAATATGGAATTCCAGATTAAAAATGTAAACGAACAAAATTAAATCTCAGTGACATATTATTAAATTTTTTACGCGGGCGAAGCCGCGGGTAACAACTAGTATTAAATAAAATCCTTACTAATATTATAAATGAGAAAGTGACTTTGTTTGTTTGTTATTCCTTCACGGCTTGACTAAGCAGCCGATCATTATGAAAATTTGCATACATATTGTTAGGGGTACAGTACAGAGCCCAACATCAACTTATTATCCCGTGAAAGTATGTCGTTCCAATGGGATAGGTTTCAATTTTTCTACTATAGAGGGCGCTGTATGGGATGGGGTATCGGCCAACAGATGGCGCCACAAGTCGCGCTATGGGTTGTTTTGTTGTCAAACGAGATCTCTGTCATAAAATTAACGCGAGAGAAGCCGCGGGGAAAAGCTAGTAATATTTAAATAATTAAATCGTAGGTAGGTACTAACATAGTTTTTTATTGTACTTATCAAATGATTATTATTATTTTATCAAGAGGGTCAATTAATTTAAAAGTAGTCATTAAATATTTTTCTGGTCATAGTGCAGTGCAGCGATCCTCATTCTGTTAGAAAGAGCAGAAAATATTTTCAAACAGTGCAGATTTAAAATAAATAAAAAGGTTTTAGCTAATATTTTAATTACTACTGAATTACCTTCATTTGTCTTATATAAAAACATTAAATTATTTTCAAACAATTAAGTTAAAAACAGTAGGTCGTAAACATGTGTGCTCCAAATGATATCTTGATTCCGTTACCAAAAAAAAAACACCTTGTAAGATGCTTGTAAGTAGTAGAAATGTAGGGCATTAAGTCAAATGTCACCTTATTGTTTACATAAAATGATTGATCTTAAATGAATAA
Organism: Endotricha flammealis; assembly: GCA_905163395.2. Classification (NCBI taxonomy): domain Eukaryota; kingdom Metazoa; phylum Arthropoda; class Insecta; order Lepidoptera; family Pyralidae; genus Endotricha; species Endotricha flammealis. The sequence goes on from LR990873.1 coordinate 4,906,332, forward strand.
GTAATCAAAAGATTTAAAAAAAAATTATTTATAAGTACCAAAACTAATATTCTTTACCAAATTGAAGACCCTTTCGAGATAGGGCGCGAATTCGCGGCGAATAAGACCCTTTGTGTAGAGGCACTAAATGTGCATTAAATATTGTCTTGCCTGACCATAACCCACATTTTTTGGCGTAACTCTTCTGGCTGTCTTTCAAAATATAAATGAATTACCAACATTACTGTGCAATGCACGTACTCACTTTAAGAACTTGCTTTATTGTATTTTTTTTATTTATTTTTACTTGTTAATATTATTTTAATACCAGCAATGATCGCGCTTCCGTCCATGTGGATTTTCTGTGAGCAAAATAAGTCCTCTACTCGAGAACTTTACAATCAAGTTTCAAGTAGGTAAATCAAAACATATCCCTTAAAAACTTTCACCCTTTTATTGGGTGATTTCTGAAATAAAAAATATCCTATGTACTCATGCACAAAAAAGTTTGCCTTGTGCAGGATTCAAGCCGGCGACCCTTGTGATAAACAAGCCATATTGCTCACTCTACCACGTCACGTGTCCACGTCACGTGTCCTGTCTCTTATCACTTTCAAACATACTCTTCAGTTTTATTCTAATGCTAGGTAACTGAAAAAAAGGCTGTCGTGTTACGGCCCCAAATGTGTAAGGAGGGCCGGCCAAACCCTTCAGTACCACGTGGTCCACTCTATTAGGAAATATGTTTGTGGCCATGTCAATCATTCTATCTTATACATATTTAAAAAATATTAACATTGATACAACCCGTTGCTCGCGGCGTCCTTTGCTCTTTATTTGTTCAGCTATAATAATAATATAAGTCTATATTATAATTTTTATAAGTTTGTCCTAGAACGCTTCCGCAATCTTCCGGTGTGGTAGCAAAAGGCCGCAATAGGTCTGGCTACGTTGTCCGAAGTCCTAGAAAATCCTCGTCGAAAATTGGTATCGTACAGTGAATCAATGAAAAAGGTGACCACTTGAGCAGAGTTAAGAACTAACAAGGAACAACAAAGATTTTTAAGCTAAATATATGAACACTCCACCACTTCTATTACCTTACCTCTTTCATTGCCTAACAATTTTCATATCTGTAAGTTTCTACTAAAGATGTGCTGAGTAGTGCGAGGATATTTAGCGAAAGTGAAAGGATGCGTAAATGATCGTTAAGAATCTAAAATAAATATTATCATCATCTCAGCCACAAGAAGTCCACTGCTGGACATAATGCCCCCCCCCTAAACGTTTCCAGTAGATCGGTTGCAAGCTGTTTATACAGACCCCACACAGACCAAAAATTTATGTGATACCATTTGTGTTTGTCTCGAATCTGGGTTCTGGGTTATTTTCTCCGTAGTATATTAACACAAGCAGGTTTAAGCCAATGTTAATTTGAAACCAGTCTATTATTATTATTATTTTAATACATAATAATTAAAATTATAATATCCAAATTCCCTTATTACCAAAAAATAAGTTTGAGGTTATAATCGTATGGCTAAAATGCCGGTCAACCTCTCGAGCTTGCTATTAGGTTAACAATGTCGAAATCTTAGTGGCTGTAGTGTAGATTATTATGCTGTATGCTTGGCAATAGCCAGTTTTAAGTTGGCTATACAAGATCGTGTTCGCCTGCCAGTGATACAAGTTTGGGAATAAGGAATAAAAAAATATTGGTGTAATGAGTCAAGTGGTTTGTGAAGGCACGTAACAATTTTTAAATATATTTTTTTTATCAAAAATTAAAACAAAATTAATACTGGCACATAATAATTTTCCTTTCAAATATTCGAAAATATAAAAGTTTTTTTTAATGAACTAAGTGTAATTCAATCTTTTTGTAAAAAATTGTACGCATATGGATTGTGTTTTTATTCAGATTAAAAAAAATTGTTTTTAATAAAATCATTCTTAAAATAAAGCTAGATGTAAGGTGTCCTTAGGGTTGCTTTAAATCGTGACTTCAAAAACATTATCACCTCGTCGAATTGAAAAAAAAAAAGATTTTTTCAAATTTTTTAAAGTTTTATCGGGCATATTAGGGCAACCAGAACGGTCATAATTTTATTGCTTTCAAGCCATATTAGTAGTATTTTCATAGTAGTTCGTAGTATTTGTTTACTTTAAAATATTTAATAGGATCGAAGGAAGCCAAATAAAAATACATACCTTTGCATTTCTCAAATAAAATTGACTACAATTAGTATTTAATTACATACAAAATTTCTTTACTTCAATTATTTCTAAAACATTTTCATATGAAAATTAAAATATCCATATAATCTTTTTCAGGGTACAAATAAAATATTACAAAATGAAACAATTGCTACAATTATGTGTATTATTATTAATACAAACCACAATTCTGGGGCAAAACAATCCCTTTGACAAGAACAAAAATCGAAAGCAAAGACAGCCAAACTATTCGTTTCCAAAAACACCGATTATGGACGCAATAGGACAGATGCTGGCTCCGAACTTATCTCCAAGGAGTCCAGGAGATTTTTTCGATATCTTGAGAGATAAATATCCCTTGCCAAATGGTAAGTTACCTTACTTATATTCTTACTATCTTTATTCTTTACATATATTTCGCCAGACCGCCACCCAGGAGGTCCCGGGTTCAATCCCCGGTCGGGTCATGATGAAAAACTAACTTTTTCTGATTGGCCTCGGGTCTTGGATGTTTATCTATGTATGTATTTGTTATAAAATGTAATATCGTTGAGTTAGTATCCCATAACACAAGTTTCGAACTTACTTTGGGGCTAGCTCAATCTGTATGAATTGTCCCTACTCCCTATATATATATTATAAAATAAAGGCGCTTCCCGCTGTCGTCTGTCAGCCCTTTTGTCTTCCTATATCTTTAAAACTATGCAACGGATATTTTGAAGCCGAAATAGAGATTTTAATAGATACGAGTGATTCAAGAAGAAGGTTTATGGTTATAATATTTTTCGAAATTCCATCGGGAACGCGGGATACACGCAAACGAAGTTGCGCGGGTTTCGCTAATATCATTATAAATGCGAAAGTTTGTTTTGATGTTTTGACGACCTCCGTGGCGTAATGGTTACCACGCCAGACCGCCACCCAGGAGGTCCCGGGTTCGATCCCCGGTCGGGTCATGATGAAAAACGAACTTTTTCTGATTGGCCTCGGGTCTTGGATGTTTATCTATGTATGTATTTGATATAAAATATAATATCATTGAGTTAGTATCCCATAACACAAGTTTCAAACTTACTTTGGCGCTAGCTCAATCTGTATGAATTGTCCCTATATATTTATGTACGGATCTATGGAAGTTAGTTACTATTTCACGCAAAAATGGCTGGATAGAATTGCTTGTTTGGTACACTTCTGGTAGTTTATAATCTAGATTAAGAAATAGGATAGTTTTTATCCCAGATATTAGTCCATGAAACACAACGAGATTTCACGGGTAAACCGGGCATCAGCTAGTCACATATAAATCTAAATGATGAACATGTTTAAAATCGTTTTTCTGTATCCAGCCAGTGGTCGAGTGGCTAAAATAATAAGCTAATTTATCTACTTTAAGAGTTGATGAGATGGAAGTGAAAAAAAAGAAGTCAATAAGTTCTTGCCCGTTCTTCTTAGCATAAAATCTGCCGTCTTGGAAGGGAAAAATTATGACGATTCGAAAGAGCTTGTACCTAATAGGCCGATTTGAATTATAATAATGGACTTTGACATTAAAATTTTACTTAGTACCCATATGTAAAGGGGAGGCACTTCAAAAATGTTTTTTTCTAGATTTTATTCTACCACTTTGTTAGTTGGGTTACAAGCCCACCACACGTTCCCACCGATGTGTCTCCTGTGTTGCCAGGATCAACAACGGCAACCTCAGATTGACAATAAGCTATTTACCTATTCATTTTTGGTTGTAAATTTATTCCTTTTTTTTTTCGCTTCAAAAATTTAGATTTTTGTTTATGGACTTAGTGACAGTTATACAAGGTAGATTAATTTAAATAGATATGGAAGAGCGGAGTCTACTGGTACAAGTATTTTATCACTTAAAAGTAGGCTCCAACACCTGTTATGATTTACCTAAATAAACTATTTTGTATTATTGTAAGCGACGAAGCTTATTGACGTCCCGGGGGAGAAAACTACAGCTGTCTTGGAACTCACAATAAATTTAATCAGAAAGAAGATAGTCGGAGTAGAAAGTAGGGTAGTTAGTTGGGTTACGTACTCGATGATATGTTATAGACGTGCAATATTTCAACTTCCTAGTATTAAGTGTCTCAGCGCTAGACCGCGCACAGACGGACATGGCGAAATTATAGGGTTTGTGGTTTACTACGGAACCCTAAAAAGCATTGTGTTCATCCATGTTTTTGAAGATACTAACACAAATAACCAATTGAACAATAGAAAATATAATAGATATACCATTACGATTTAATTATAAGGTTTTACTTCTGATAAATCTCATTTAGTCTATTTTTCGAGAAAAAACATAAAGAACTAACAATTGGCAATCGAAACTATGATTAAAATTAAGTTTATCCCTATTATACAAAACCTACGTCCGAATTTTCCGAATGATTTACAGTCGAAAATCAGCCTATTTACGACCAACTACCACTACATATTAATAGCTAAGCTCTACCGCTTAAATTCTTAAAAACTTTCAAATTAACGTTTGTGTTAATGATACTTTTATTTAAGTAATCAAATAAAAATGTAATTCATATGCACACAATGCAGTAAGTATTGCACAGAAAAATATCCTTGTGTATGTAGAAACACTTATATTTGAAACACTGAACATATTACACGTAATTGTATCAATGCCAAGGCTATATGTTGCGTGATTCCGTCTAAAGTTTATATTTTTAAAATCTCATTATTTATGCGATCATTTTAATTATACAAAAACATTAGGAAGCCATCAACCAATTTAATTCTTCCTGTTTTTAGAATTTATGACTAAATAGATTATTTTTGTTGATTGTTTTTGTTTATCTTAAGCTCTGCGTAAATATCAAGAAATCTTTGAACCCTTTGTCCTACCTCTATTTGAAAGTATCAGAATGTCTTTATCTTTGTCTTCTTTCCGAAATGGTAGTAGTTTATAGAGTAGATTAAAAATATTAATGTAAAATATTAATATTTCAGGATCTACTGAAGCTATATCTATAAAATTCGGCATACTGCTTTAGTACTAGTATATAATTACGTATGTACAATTTTTCTCTGTACTTGCAATAGGCACTGAGCTACAGGGGGGTCAAACGTGGGTCGAAACGGTTCGTGTAAATAGTGCACAGCATGCACACGGTCTGTTGCTGGAACTTGGCCTGCGCACTGTCGTGCGCTTATATGTAATCTGTGACGAGAGAATGTGTCTGTTATGACCCTTTTCGGCCGCCATGGCAACTGAGTACACTCTAAATAATTTTTTGAATTTTGTTTAAAGTTCTCTTCGTATCTTGAACAAGCTAATTATATTCTCGCCTGTAATCCCCGAGAGAGTAGCCAGATCATAAAGGCGTATTTGATGAATGAGACATCACAACTAGGACATGGGAACCGGTAATACTGCTTGTACGTACGGAAATAGTTACACAAGATCTTACAATTTAAAGGGTTTTTATGGTTTGGTAAATGATAGATAAAGTTTACTACTTTACTATAGTTAAATGACAAGGTTGTAAAAATAAAATAAATTTTTCTATAGTAATAAGTCTTCTGTTGCGAATAAACCGACTCTTCCGAATCCTTTCATTCTTACTCACCAAGATTTTTTTTAAGGCTCATGCCGACCTTGTCTGCCATAATCGCTTACAACTCCATAGACACCAAATGCAACAACTAAAAATGAATCAATACAGAATACAGTCATGTACCTGTTGTATTTGTGACAGTCACATATATCATACGCCACTAACTACATATTTTTTTAAAATAAATCCATAGTATAGTGCTACAAAGGTCTTTATGAACGTGGCCGAAATTGGAACTACAACTCCCGTTCATATTGTCACTTTTTGACAGTTCGCCTTTGACAAAATGTATGAAAATATGCCACAGTAACGCCCTCCTACAAACGTCACTCACGTTCATAAATATCGTTGTACATCTGTACATTGTAAAGGTGGAAATTTGTGAGGATGAATGTATGGATGTTTGTCACTCTTTCACACAAAAACGGCTTGATAGATTTGCTTGAAATTTGGTCCACAGGTAGTTTATAAGGTGACCTGGATTAACACAAAGGATAGGATAGTAGTTATCCCGGATATCAGTCTGAGAAGGGAGAAAACGGGAATTCGCGGATAAAACCGCGGGCTATTGTAAATAATAACGCGACAAGTCCGCTCTTAAAAGAAATTAAGCGCTGCTTGCTATCAGCGGTTAACCGCGCGGCGCTTTTCTAGTTATGTTGCGGTTAATCGCAACCACAAGCGGTTATATGTATATTAAAAGCCGTCGCGGATAACCGCTAGTGTGCATTATAAGGTTCCGCCAATCAATTTATTTCTTTAAACATATTCATAATCACGTCATAGAAAAAAAAGGTAAGTTAAGAGACACGGTAAGTAAGTAAATAATTAAAATACTATTGTTTATTGGTACATATTTGGCATTGACCAAAGAACTGACATAAATATTTTTCAATTTAGATTGCCAATGCGTCAATAATTAAATTTTATCAGCAAGTTTACATTCAAATCTAATCATTATACCAGACAGCATCCAATAAAAATATCTGAGTATATAATTATCAAGGTTTATAGTTTACTAAATAAATCGCGCTTTTTGTCAAAATGATTTGACCTAGAGTTATTTTTAGTATTAAGAATTTTTGGTTATAAAGTTCAATTAAAATAGAAAAATGCAAAACTAGTAGTCTTGCCACATAACCAGGGTAAGACTATCAGTAGTGCACATTATATATACATTTTTTTAAGAACTTAGGGACCCTGATTGTTGCATTTTATTTTTAAACTGACGTATACATTGCATCATTAAAACTGGGGCGTGTAAAAATAAATGTAGGTCTAAAATGATTGTAATGTGGTATGACGACAGACAGGACTGACCAGGCGATATTCGAAGAAAACCTAAAGCTGTGTAAAAAATAAGGCTTTTTTGCCCATCAGCTGAATATCAGGGCCTAAAAAGATAAAGTAAAGGAGGTCCACATAACTATCCATGTAATACTGTTTTTTGGATAATACATTTTTTCTATACGTAGGTACACAATATTTAAAATCCTATTATTTGCGATATTAGTACGACATTTGTTTTTGTTATTTATAACGATTATCACTTAGGCTTTGCAGTGTATATGTATCATTTCTGCCGCCGCTGCGGCTACTTTCATATTTAGGTACATTATGCAATCTTTCCATCTCTTTTTCACCTACCTCTGCTCGTCCATGTTTACATTCATTTATTTTCTCAACATTAGTTTTTGTTTATTTTACTTACTTTTACAAATAGTAGGCAGGACTATCATTAATTATGACAATTAACTTGTAACCATGACACCTAGACAAGTTTAATCTTATACAAGTGATGTACCAGAAGCGTTTTTGTTGTAAGACGTAATCACTGTATTTATATACCTAATGACACTTAATCAACAGCACCAGTTAAATAATCATAATAATTAATTGTCACATGGACAAGACCAAGAGTGGATGTAATAGCGAAGGTTACGCGGTAGTCTTCAAATTTTAATAGTCTAGAAACACATGCATTTCTTTCAAAATTCTATTGAATCTAGGAGGTTTGTGTCCGATTTTAATGTTCACTTACATTATTATGTAAACCCTGATTACCGACTTATTAGAAATAAAAACAAAATCCCTATTATCATTCTGGTTCAGTTAGTAGGTAGTTAGGGAAACCGCAAACCATTGGAACGGAAGTCCCAGAGTGGAGCAGCGTGCCTATTCGCGCACGCTGCTGTAGAGCCGTGGCCAAATGAGTTGGGTCCACGGGACCATGGACACCCGCCGGCGAGGTTGCGGAAGTATCACCAGTTCCCGCGACCCCGCCACTGTAAGGGCAGCAGACAGTCAGGTTTTTAGTCGGTATCCCTCATTGGCTGGAGAGGTCAGCCCGACAGATCCCCGTCGCTTCCCCAAGTGGCGGGACATGCAGTAATGCATTTTCCTGACTATAAACAAAAATAAAATAATAATGATAAATAAATATATAGGGACAATTCATACAGATTGAGCTAGCCCCAAAGAAAGTTCGAAACTTGTGTTGTGGGATACTAACTCAACGATATTATATTTTATAACAAATACATATATAGATAAACATCCAAAACCCGAGGCCAATCAGAAAAAGTTCGTTTTTCATCATGACCCGACCGGGGATCGAACCCGGGACCTCCTGGATGGCGGTCTGGCGTGGTAACCATTACGCCACGGAGGTCGTCAAAAAAAAAGGTAGAGAATCTAGTGCCAAAAACCTGTGTTTGATCCACGCATGGGATATTTTTTTTAAAACACCGAAGCTTTTGCAAATAACGCATTTTAGCATTATAAAAAAAATCCTACATATTGGATTTGTGTAATAATGTGCTACAAGAAAATAATTTTGCCTGATTTGAAAATGTTTACAATCAGCGCCTCGAGAGATGAGACCTGGCGTATTACGTGATTTGACTTGCGCAGTAGAGGATTTCTATACCATTTTACTAGAAATCGTCTACTGCGCAAGTCAAATCAGCAATCAATCAGGTCTCATCTCTCGTGGCACGGAGAGGATTTCCTCTCACAAATATGCCAAAAAGCGTTCAAGATCTACGCCCATTACAAGTCAGTCCTAAATCTCTTTCCAGGTCTACAGTCACCATATACGGAATACGATTACGTCATAATAGGCGCTGGATCAGCTGGATGCGTACTGGCCGCTCGGCTGACTGAAGATCCCAATGTGACAGTTCTAGTTCTGGAAGTTGGCAAACCAGAGAACTTGATCACAGATGTACCGTCCATAGCGCCATACTTCCAGAGGACTGAATACACATGGCAGTATTTTATGGAACCTCAGCCTGGAGTGTGTTTAGGTAGGTACAAGATATTTTACTTAGAATTGTTACCAAATCCTCTACAGAACAGCTAGGTTACGTTTCCATAAAATCGCTATTTTAATTTACTAACTATTCGATTAGTGTACTATCCGATTTGATTTAGTTTAGTATTTATTTAGATCTAATAAAGTCTGTCAAGAGTACCAACAAGAAACAATACGGTGCAATTCCCTGATAATATTAACTTAAGTTGTGCCTTGGTTGACACCCAGAACTTAACAATCTCCTCGAGTTTCTTGCAGTTCCGAGTTTCAGAAACTTGGCTGGACTGGTGCCCCAAATTCATGTGAACATAATCCAACTTAAAAGAATATAATTTAAAATTCATTTATCACATTTTCAGGCATGTTAAACAACAGGTGCTTCTGGCCTCGTGGCAGGGCTGTCGGAGGGACCAGTGTCATTAACTACATGATATACACGCGTGGACGACCTCAGGAATGGGATAGGATAGGTGCAGATGGAAATTATGGATGGTAATTTTATTATAATCTTGGATTTAATTGCATGATAACAAATTTAGGGTATCTTACGCAGGCGTCATAAAAATTTGATCATAGATAAGATAAAGATAAAATAATTTACTCGGAGACTAGGCCTTCACAGGCACTTTCTCTTGTTTAAGTGTACAAATAATACTTATTGATTTTTATAAATGCATATACAGGGTGCCCTGAGAGCGACCGACACTCCCGAAATATCTTAGGTTTAAACATCTACTTTATGCTCGTGAAAGATTTTTTCTCTAAGTGTAATAGTTTCGGAGTAATTGACTAACAAACATTCCTTGAATAACTGTGTGTTTTCATCCCTAAATCAGCTGTTCCTTACGTACAGGCAAGAGCAGGTCGACCTTTACATATTGGACTTTGTACCGTTCTTAAGTTCTATGACGTAGGAGCCAAAATTGTATAAAGCTCGACGTGCACCTGCTATGCATAGTAATTGTCACGGTTACCATAGTGACAAATAAATAAACTTCTGTCAATAGGTAAAATACTAAAACTAAATTATGAAAATTTCTAGTTTTATTTGTTATTTGTTAAATGGATTAGGCGTTTTGAATGGTGTTTAGTGTTTTACGAGTTCTTTAGTGGTTTTGAGTGTTGTGTGGCATAAGAGGCGCTCGTACACATCGAGCATTGTGTGTAGTAGGTACGTTCCGGTACGTACGGTGGCCTCGAAGATAGGAGGACCATTTTAGAAAAAAATCGCTTGCACATCTTGTAAGCAGATTTTTTGTCAGCTCCGTCCTTTTCTTTGTTACCAAACAGGGTTTTTGTTTATAAGAGCCACATGTGTCCACTAGGATGTTGCAACCAAAAATCGTCCTAAAGATGGTCCTGCTATCCTCGAGGCGACTGTACTTCGGTTTTTAATGTAAAAACTTTGATTTTTTAAGTGATAATAAGAATTTCAATGAATAGGTAGGCAGGTATGTGTGTGTCGTGGCCTACGGACTGTCCGTAGCGTAGTAGTTTCTGTCCGTGTAGGTATTTTCGCCGTATGCACTGTTGTTGTAGTATTAGGGATACCTACACGTAGAAAATTAGCAGGTCAGTGCCTTTTTTTTCAATAAACTATTTTTGAATTAAACTTGCACAAAACGCATGTATGTAAGGTACATATCATCAAACTTTCGGCTGTGTTCGTCGTTTTTTTCCTCCCTGTATACTCTGTAACCACCATTTTGGAAATAAAAGCAAAATGGCCACTGGTAAAAGAAATGGCGAAACAAATCCATTTAAGGCGTATATGGCCATCAATATACATGTAGGGATTCAATACAAATGCTATCATGTCAATAAATCTTTGATTGGCAGGAGGCGTGTATTGAATATCGTATCTATATTATTTTCAATGATAAATGGGTTGACGTCATAGAGGAGCTCTCAAGTCGTTACTCTGCACGAATTCGTTAGGTACGGATCAATTGTTTTTGCTTGAAAAGCGGACGAATCACTGCTATGTGTGGTCAATTACACAGATATGACCTATTTCCTGTCAAAGCGTATACCGGCAGGTAATAAAAACATAGCTTTCGATATTCGAAATTGACACTTGTATAATCTTTATAGTCTGTACTGTTCTCTCTACTAATTTATAAGTTTACACATTTCTAATTAATATATTCTTCCTTTGCTACCACTGTTTTGTCTACTCAATTCTCCTATTTAAGTGGTTATGGGCCCAGACCATATAAGTGCAAACATTTGATACGACGAAGTTAAAAAGTGAAATGTCTGCGACAAATTCTTCAGACGCCTGCTCGTCCAGTGAACGACCCTGCAGTTTCAAGAAGCTAATAGGTACCAATTTTAATATGTGGGCCTTCAGTATTCAATGTCTTTTACAAGACCTCGACCTATGGGATGTCGTTGAGCATCCTCATAATCCAGAAAATCAGGCCGAAGTCAGGAAAGACATTAAGGCGAGAGCTAAGATATGCCTGGCTTGTGATGAAAGCATATATCCTGTAATAAGGTCAGCCAAAAATGCTTTTGACACGTTCAACTGCTTGAAGAAGGCGTACGCTGACAGTGGCCTCACGAGACGACTGTCTCTTATGAAGAAACTGCTGGCCATCCAATATGCGGAAAATAACATGCAGCAGTACATCACCAGCATGTTGAATACCCAACAAGAACTTCTGGCTATTAATTCTGGAGTTGATGACGAGTTTCTGGCTATCATCATCTTGGCTGGACTACCGGATTCTTTCAAACCGCTCGTCATAACTCTAGAACACTCCAGCATGCTCTTAACTTCGGAAAATGTAGTATCAGCACTCCTAAAGGAAAATAGCAAAGAACAGAGAGTACCGCTACCAGGACCTAGTAACACTGTGTTTAATACCCAAACGAATAAACTATTTTGTAAATACTGTAAAAAGTTAGGGCATGTAGTCTCACAGTGTAGAAATTTAAAGAACAAGAAAAATTCGGCAAACATTTCATTTATTAATACATCCGAATTCACACTTTCATCTTGTTTTGCTAATATTTCTTCCACAGGTTCTCATTCTCAAAACTGGTACATTGATTCTGGTGCAACTTCCCATATGTGTAATAGGAAAGAATGTTTTTCCACTATATCCCCACACATCATTCCTATTACAGTTGCCAACAACAATGAACTGTTGAGCCAAGGTAAAGGTACTGTACATATGAATATATCTAATAGTGTAAATAAAATTAGCGACGTCTTGTATATTCCTGGGTTAGCTACAAATCTACTATCTGTAAATAAAATAAACCAAAACGGTTTGGATGTTTTGTTTACATCTGACGGAGTCAAAATATTTCCGAAGGGTGGCTGTCAGGTGACAAGTTCTGTCATCGCCACTGGCTCTGTACATAGAGGTTTGTATAAATTAGACGTAAGTTCCGATAACCCGCATGCCATGCAGATTTCAACCAGAGAGTCTGGAATATTATGGCATAGACGTCTTGGTCATTTGAATGCCAATACCTTAAATATTTAAAAAAATAAAAATATTAAGTTTACGGGAAATCTTAGCACACCTTGTATTTCTTGTTTACAAGGTAAACTTTCGAGAAAGCCTTTTCCCAATCCTACCAGTAGGTCGAGTTGTGTGCTACAACTCATACATTCGGATCTTTGTGGTCCCATGAGTACACACTCGTGGGGCGGAGCCCTATACCTCCTAACTTTCACTGACGACTTCAGTCGTAAAACTTTCGGATATCTTTTAAAAACAAAAGCCGAAGTTTTCAGTAAGTTTGTAGAATTTAAACATTTAGTCGAAAACCAAACCAATCGAAAAATCAAAGTCCTGCGTACCGATAATGGTGGAGAGTTTGTAAACTGCAAATTTTCTACGTTTTTAAAAGAAAACGGAATTATCCACCAGACTACGATTCCATACACACCCCAACAAAATGGTGTTTCAGAGCGCGCTAATCGAACTATTATCGAAAAAGCTAGATGTATGCTCCAAGATTCGCAACTTTCGAAAGCGTACTGGGGAGAAGCGGTTAATACTGCCATATACCTAAAAAACCATACACCTACACAGGCCCTAAACAATCAAATCCCAGAAGTATTATGGTCTGGAAAGAAAGTTAATCTTTCTCATTTGAAAGTTTTTGGATGTGAAGCTCATGTTCTCGTACCAAAAGAAAAACGTACGAAACTTGATGCCAAGACGCAAAAATGCATCTTTGTAGGGTATGCCACAGACAGCAAAGGGTATCGGCTAGTAGATTCACAGAATCCACGAGCGTTAATAGTCGCAAGAGACGTTGTCTTTATTGAGGACAAAACGCCGTCGGTTTCTGAATCCGCCTCAGTTCCAACCCCCATATCGACAGAAGTCCTAGTACCCATTTTTGAAGAAGTTCCACAAATGCAACCTAATACTGACTCTAGTGACCTTCAACCAGTGACATCCACAGAGTTGGACGATCCTGCTCCTAACACTGTATGTGATGATATTCCTCTACAGGCTCCTTCACCAGAATCTTCACAACCTGAAGCTACAGGAGAACCCATACCCGAACGGAGGTATCCTGCCAGGGACAGGCGTGCCCCTGACAGATACGCATGTAATGTAAATATAGGTATAAGTGGTGATATGGAACCTGAAACATACAAGGAGGTTACAGATCATCCTCAAAAGGAAGAATGGCACGAAGCCATGCATGCTGAATTTCACTCATTGCTGAAGCACGGAACTTGGACACTAGTTGACAGACCTAAAGATAGAAAAACAACAAAGTGCAAATGGGTATATAAACTCAAAAAGGACACAAGTGGAAATGTTGTGAAATACAAAGCTCGATTAGTAGCCAAGGGGTTTACCCAAGTTGCAGGAGTAGATTACGGCGAAACTTTTTCGCCCGTTGCTCGACTTTCCTCGGTTCGACTACTTATGGCATTTGCTGCTGATTTAAATTGCAAAATCGACCACCTAGATGTGGAAACAGCATTTTTAAATGGCGATTTAGATGAAGAAATATACATGGAGCAACCTGAAGGCTTCTCCAATGACCCTAAGAATAAAGTGTGTCTACTCAAAAAGGCACTTTATGGCTTGAAACAAGCTCCACGCCAGTGGAACAAGAAGGTTTGCCAAGCTATGGTTGGCCTCTCGCTCAAACAAGCCACAACAGAGCATTGTATATATTATAAAAGGGTCGGTAACGATTTCATAATCGTTGCAGTATTCGTTGATGATTTCTTTATCCTTTCAAATAGTGACAATCTCAAAATGCAATTCAAAGAGGACCTTAAGAAAATGTTCACAATAAAAGATTTAGGCCCTGTCAAAGATTGCCTTGGTATGAGAGTTACGCAAACTCAAAACTGCATAACACTCGACCAATCAAATTATATTCAAAAAATAATCGACAAATACAACATGAGCGATGCGATTTCTGTCACAACTCCTATGGAACCTGGACTTAAACTTAGTTTACCCGAAAAAGAAGACGAAATTGATGTACCCTACAGGGAACTCATTGGCTCTCTAATGTGCATTGGAACGAGGCCTGACATTGCACACGCAGTCTCAGTTCTGTCCCAATTCAATGCACATTACGGGGGAGTACACTGGAAGGCGGCTAAAAGAGTTCTTAGATACCTAAAAGGTACTAAGGATCTCAGTCTTCGTTTTTGTAAAGGTGACAACCAACCTGTTGTTGGTTACTGTGATGCTGATTATGGGAATAATATAGTGGACAGACGTTCCTTTACGGGATATGTATTTATGATGAGCGGAGCTCCTGTCTCGTGGGAAGCGCGTAAACAGCGCACAGTAGCCCTGTCTACCACGGAGGCAGAGTACATGGCCTTAGCAGAAGCTTGCAATGTACCTCAAAACTCTCATCGCTGAAGTCTTCGCTGTCACACATCCCATTGTCATCCACTCTGATAATCAAAGTTCCATAAAACTCGCTCATAATAACACGTATCACTCGCGTACCAAACACATCGACGTCAGACATCATTTCATTCGTGACGCACTTGCACAGCACCATTTTACCATCAAGTTCATTCCTACAAATGACATGGTTGCCGACATTCTAACCAAATCTTTGGCCAAATTAAAACACTGTAAGTGTACAAATTCCCTAGGCTTACGTTAGGTTAGATGTGTACATGTTCTTAGTAGGTAGGTGTTGTAGTGTTTAGGTATATTTTTAGTGTGGTGTTTGTTTGTTGTACATTTGTATATACATACAGGGTGTTTTTATTACGGGGGGGGTGTCAAAGCGTATACCGGCAGGTAATAAAAACATAGCTTTCGATATTCGAAATTGACACTTGTATAATCTTTATAGTCTGTACTGTTCTCTCTACTAATTTATAAGTTTACACATTTCTAATTAATATATTCTTCCTTTGCTACCACTGTTTTGTCTACTCAATTCTCCTATTTAAGTTTTCCATGGCTTTATGTAGGAATATATTTAATACTTACATTTAATAATAATTACTCCTTTCCGCCGACGGCCGGCGTGCCGTCAGCGCAACTCTAAAACCATCCTAATCGGTGGTGGGTTCGCACAAAAACGAAGATCTAGCTTGCATGACCATTCAAGTTTCTTGTTGTTACACGAATATAGTGGATTCTCGCGCAAAAACGCGTCGGTACGTTTTGGACATCACATAAATCGCTTACTTATTAAATGCTTTTATTTAACTTGACCTGTATGTATGTATGTATGTATGTATGTATGTATGTATGTATGTAAGGGTGGAATATTGGAACGTAAATTTGAACCACTTCCCGAAGACCGATTGAGCTGAAATTTTGCTTAAAACTGTAGATCAGATGACAATACAATATTATGATAACAAAATTACGATACAGCCTTTTGTGTTCCGTTTTTCGTACAAAACAGTTCCGACCAAAAACCTATAGGGTACTTCCGGTTGTCCTAGAATCATGAAATTTGGCAAGAAGCAAGATGATGTAGTACAAGTACAGGAATAAATCTGAAAATCGTAAATTTGTAGTTACTTCTTCTTCTTTAATCAACCAATATAATGTGACCCTACCCTTGGTACATTTTACATTGGTACATGGCTCTTTTTATACCGGTTTTGAATTAAAATGTATTTTATCTATTACTAGCTTTTCCTCGCGGCTTCGCTCGCGTTAATTTTATGACATAGATCTCGTTTGACAACAAAACAACCCATAGCGTGACTTGTGGCGC
This sequence comes from Endotricha flammealis, assembly GCA_905163395.2. Taxonomy (NCBI): domain Eukaryota; kingdom Metazoa; phylum Arthropoda; class Insecta; order Lepidoptera; family Pyralidae; genus Endotricha; species Endotricha flammealis. The sequence goes on from LR990873.1 coordinate 4,922,640, forward strand.
CATCTGTTGGCCGATAGCATCCCATACAGCATATAGTAGAAAAAATATTTTCCCTTTGGATTGACATACTTTCACGGGTAAAAAGGTAGCCTATGTTGGGCTCTGTACCCCTGACATATACAAATTTTCATAATGATCAACTGATTAGTCAAGCCGTGAAGGATAACAAACAAACAAACTCACTTTCTCATTTATAATATTAGTATGATAGTATGACTAGTATGATAATGGGAAGAAACCTCTTACACTTCACGCGCGAGTTCTACTTGCCCTTGGTCGGTATTTTATTTTTGATGGGTACATAACCCCGTTTAGTTTGTCGCAGGGTGACTGTAGTAAAATCAGGAAATTATATAGGTATTCAAATTGCTGGTGCTAGTCTATCTATACTAATATTATAAAGAGGTAAAGTTTGTGTATTTGTTAAATTGTAAGGGGTAATCTCGGGATCTACTGAACCGATTTTAAAAATTCTTTCACCAATAGAAAGCCACATTATTGCTGAGTGTCATAGGTTATATAAAAAACCAAAAAATAAAAAGGCTTTTATCATTATGCCCAACGAAGTGGGCACGGGTCAGCTAGTAACAAATAAATTCATTAAACTAGTACCGCCTCTCGATAATAGATGGCACTGCGAAACCTGTCCAGTGATAACTAAAAAGTAAAAAATAAATTAAAAGTAAAAAATATATATTTAAAAACAAGCTTTTATTTAATTGCGCTAAAAAGAATAAAATAAACTTTTCTTTTAAAATTTTAACTATCAACTTATAACGTCATTACACAATTTATATGACATAAAAGCTTGTCGCGAGATTTACTTGTATACATAAGAAAACATAATTATCGAACTAACATTTATTCGTACTACGAGTACCTAAATGTTAGTAATTAAATCTCGCGACAAGCTTTTATGTCATATAAATTGTGTAATGACGTTATAAGTTGATAGTTAAAATTTTAAAAGAAAAGTTTATTTTATTCTTTTTAGCGCAATTAAATAAAAGCTTGTTTTTAAATATATATTTTTTACTTTTAATTTATTTTTTATTTTACGTATACGTTTTGATATGAACTTGGCTTAGCTAAATATTATAGCTAAATTAATGCGGTGGTTAAGGCGCCATAGGTCCAGCGACCCAAACGCGAAGTCGACTCCGCCGCAACGGGCAGCGCCTCGCGTCACGTTGCGACAACCGAGCGTCTTTTCTTATCATTGCGCACATAGTGGAAAAATATGCAGTACCGAAACTTTAAGTTTTCTAATTTGTAATAAAATAATAATTGCCTACAATTATTTTTTAATAAATATGAATGAATATAAAATGAAGATTATGAACAACTTTTATTAGGAACCAAATATGAAAAATGAAATAGACATGGTTTTCAGATGGTTTTGGTATGGTTTCGGGATGATTTTCAGATAATTTTCAGGTTATTTTTGGATGGTTTTCAGATGGTTTTTGGATGGTTTTGTGATGGTTATCTGATGTCTTTGGGATGGTATTTCAATAGTTTTCGGATGGTTTTTCAATGGTTTTGTGATGGTCTCGAGATGGTTTTGGGATTATTTTCGAATGTTTTTGGTATGAAACTATCTGAAAATTGTAACTAAATAATGCGATTGTTTACTTATTATTTTAGTTATGGTTACTTATTTAGGTCTAACAGGAAATAATGATTGAAAAATCATTATTTCCTGTTGGACCCACTGCTACGCACAACTAATTTTGGCACAACTAAAAGTATGGTGGTTTAGGTAAGTAAACTTGTACCAAAGTGTACATTCAGCGTGTTTAGAATATTTTTTCTGTTATTTTACTGGAAAAAATGGTTTATAAATGGTATAATTGTGCCACAATGTACAAATACTTCTATAAAAACTCCACAAAAACTGTTTGTTTCTGTGTTAGCTCGAAGAGACCCAAACAGCATTTTATCTCATACAAATGTTTTTATGTGTGAAGATCACTTTGATGCCAGTAATATTTGATTCGAATGGTAATAGATAAAATGATAAAATCACACAAAATGTCGTAACAATGAACAATGTTGACTTGCGTGTGACGTCACGCGAGGCATAGCCAATCACAGAGCGTTCTTGTGGCTGAAGAAATTTAAAAAATAATTTGGATTTATTTTGTTTATTTTGAAAAATCTATAAATATTTTTGGATATAACAGAGATAAATATGTTTTTTTATGTTATTACCTAATAGGATGACCACATTTCGTAGCATATTTTTAATAGTCTCAAATAGCCTATTATACCTAAATATCACGCGAAAATTATAGCACTTTAAATCTATTACGCTAGGTGTCGCTGTTTAAAAATCAAAACTAATATATAAAGCTGAAGAATTTGTTTGTTTGTTTATTTGAACACGCTAATCTCAGGAACTACTGGTTCGAATTGAAAAATTATTTTTGTGTTGGATAGTCCATTTATCGAGGAAGGCTATAGACTATATAACATTACGCTGCGACCAATAGACGCGAAGCATCAGTGAGAAATATTGCAAAAACGAGGAAAATTATTAGGGCTTCCGTTGCGTGCGCTGCATAAACGGTTCAAGTTACCCAAAAAATATGTATGGCGCTCAACCTAGAAAGCTGGAATTTTGTATAGAGGTTCTTTTGACAAGAATAAAGATGGGGTTTTATAGAATTCCCACGGGAAAGGGAGTAATAGGACTATAAGTGTATTATCGCAGGCGCTCAACCTAGAAAGCTGAAATTTTGTTTATAGGTTCCCTTTGTGATGCTGACAAGAATAAAGACGGCAATTTATAGAATTCCCACGGGAAAGGCAGTATCTACGCGGGCGAAGCCGCGGGTACAGCTAGTTATAAATAATTTCAAAGACATGATGAGCTTAGTAAAATAACAACTTCTTGTCTGTCAAATAATAAATCCGTTTGACATACACAATATCCGCAGTCGTCATTATACTCATCTCTTATTACAAGTATACAGTGATATCAAAGAATATTTTAGTATAAGTACTATTTTTAAAACGTTGCAAACGTAAGTCGTCTTTGTAGATATAGTATATCGTTTAATTCGCCACTTCCCTAAAATGTTATTTCGCCTAAAATATACATTATGTAGTTCAAACCCTTAAAGAAACCATCGGATAATAGAAAACTACCCCAAAACTGTAAATACTATCCAAAAACAATTGTAAAGCTGTACCTATAAATCGAACCTATAAACCAAAAACATTCGAAAATAATCCTAAAAGAATATCTAATTCATTCTAAAAACATTAGAAAATAATGTTAAAAGAATTCCTAATTCATCCTAAAACATTCGAAAATAATCCTAAAAGATTTTCTCATTCATACCATACCTAACATACCAATGGTCAACAATGTCATCCAAAAAAATGCAGAAGCACATGAGAATAAATTGCTTCATCATGTGAACGTAGAGGCGATCCAGCTCCTCGACAATACGGACATAGTGAGACGACTTAAAAGAACTAAACCATTTGAATTAGTGTAGTGATTAGTGACAATATTTATGTGTTAAAATAGTGTAAACAAAGACACATGAACAAAGTGACTTCCCCTTAATAGAGACAGTAAGAAAAGTGCCGATGGACACATTCTTATATTACAATTTTATAAAACTAGGTCAATGTAAAATTACTCATTAGTCTATGTTTAGGCTAGATTGTAATTATATTAGCGTATTTAATAATATAACATTAGTATGCTACAAACAAAAAAAAAACAAAAAAAATAAAAAATTCATACCATAAACCATCCCGAAACAATCCCAAAAACATCTTGATACCATCCGAAAACCATTGGAAAAACATCAGAAAACCATCTGAAAGCCATTCAAAAACCATCCCAAAACCATCCAAAAATCATCTGAAGACCATCCCAAAACCATCCAAAAACAATCTGAAAACTATCTAAAAATCATTCGAAAACCATCCAAAAACATCTGAAAACTATCCGAAAACCATCCAAAAACCATCTGAAAACCATTCGAAAACCATCCAAAAACCATCTGAAAACCATTCGAAAACCATCCAAAAATCATCTGAAGACCATCCCAAAACCATCCAAAAACAATCTGAAAACTATCTAAAAATCATTCGAAAACCATCCAAAAACATCTGAAAACTATCCGAAAACCATCCAAAAACCATCTGAAAACCATTCGAAAACCATCCAAAAACCATCCGAAAACCATTCGAAAACCATCCAAAAACCATCTGAAAACCATCCGAAAACCATTACGAAACAGCAAAAAAAGTAGTTGTGCCAACAGGAATACTTATTTTGTGCATAATAGTTGGTCCAACAAGAAATGGTTCCACACTGTTTTTCCTTTTTTTATTGCATTTGTTACCCATTTTCACCAACAATTATTCTACGTAATCGAATTGCGAGCGCGGCGGTGATGACGGAAAATTTGACACACGTCCGACGTCGATAAGGTCTGCGACCGGACTGAGTAACGCGAACTCACGCTTTGACTTCGTATTTTCGTGTATAAAATATGATATAAAAATGCCATGTAATCTTTCTAAAGTTATTTTGCATGAATTGACTAGTTCAATAAATAACTAAAAGGATAATTAAGTTTCAAATCTTAAAACGTGGCAGAAGTAAGTTTAAAATAAGTTATTTGTTTTAAAAAAGTGGAATTTTAAATAATTTTTTTTATCGAGTGAAGTAATTCTAATTGTGTATTGGAGATATGATTTAACTAGACAAGGTACTCAAGAATACCTATTATTTTTTTGATTCGTTATTTTGAAGAACTTCATTAAAAAAAATTGTTTTTTCTAGACCTCTTCATAGGTATTTTACGAACCGGTAGCGTCTTAATTACTTCACTTCAATTTGCATATTGAGATATATTGAGATATATCAGTTTATTAACTCAAATAAAAAAATACCGAAAGGACAATAATTTTTAATCAGAGTGATAAACAAAACCGGTTTCGCAGGCGTAAATTCAACCAATGCCAATGACCCAACGAACAAACAATGTTATGTTTTTATTATTTAAAAAAAAAACTAAACAAACCAGTACGTAAATTATTACTATTGTGATCACATTTTAGAGTAATGTTGACCTTTGAGTCATGTGTTTTATTGTTATAGTGGTTTTTACAATTACTTAAAGTTTACATTAATTTTGACGGCTTTGTAGAACAAACAACAACTCTCTAAATTACTCTAAAAGATCAAAGTTCCACGCCTATATGGCCCAAAATACCTTTATTTATTATTTACATTCAAATAAATAAACTAACATAGATTAAGTAACGTGTACTAACAAAATTATGGATTTTAATTTTCTGATGAATATTTTTATTATTAATTTGGTCGACAACAGCTTTACATACTTTTTGTATATTGTTTTATACAGGTCTTACAAGGACGTGCTGCCTTACTTCATGAAATCTGAAAGATCTAACCTAAAAGGCTTAGAAGACTCCCCTTACCGAGGTAAAAAGGGTGAAATGAATGTAGAATTCGTTTCTACGAGGTAAGTGCTGTAAACCGTACCCATAAGACCTCCATATTATAGAAGAGTCCAAGCAAATAACGATACATGCATTAATCTCTTTACAGAACTCCGCTCATAGATGCATTTTTGGAAGCTGGTAAAATATTAGGACATCCAACAGTAGATTATAATGCCCCAGAACAACTTGGGTTCGGCTATCTGCAAGCAACAGTATCAACAGGAAAACGAGTAAGCGCAGCAAAAGCTTTCCTACATCCAAACAAGAATCGACCAAATCTCCACATATTACCTATGACCACTGCTACTAAAATACTAATTGACCCAAATACAAGAACCGCTTATGGAGTACAGTACGCCAGAGATCGTGTAAGATACGAAGTAAGAGCAAGAAGAGAAGTAATTGTTTCAGCCGGACCAATAGCATCGCCGCAATTACTAATGTTGTCTGGTATTGGTCCAAGAGAACATCTAAAAAGTCACGGGATACCTGTAATACAAGATTTACCCGTAGGTCAGACTCTCTACGATCATATATCATTCCCAGGTTTAATATTCACAATAAACAAAAATGTTAGTCTTCTAGAGAGCGTAGAGGCTAACCTCCAAAACATTATTCAGTGGCTACAATTTGGTGACAGCACTGTTGCAACTACTGGTGCTGCAGAAGGGATTGGATACATTAAAACTCCAGTATCCGATGACCCTGAGGACGTTCCTGATATAGAATTATTAAGCATAGGCGGATCTTTGGTATCAGATGGAGGACCAACAGGTAGTAAAGCAGTGAGAAGGGGAATGATGATAGACGACCAAGTCTTTGATCAAGCTTTCGGAAGCATAGACAATACTCACACCTGGAGTGCGTTCTCTATGTTACTGCATCCAAAATCAGTAGGGCGTTTAGAGTTGAAAAATAAAAACCCATTGAGTCATCCTAAAGTTTACGGTAATTATTTAACTGATCCGAGGGATGTAGCGACTTTTGTGGCTGCTATACGGCACACCCAAGAATTGGCCGCGACTGAGCCTTTCCAAAAATTTGGAGCTAAACAATATCGAGCTAAATTTCCAGCTTGTACAAAGTTTACATATGATTCTGATGCTTATTGGGAGTGTGCATTACGTACGCTGACTGCGACTTTGCATCATCAGATTGCTACTTGTCGGATGGGTCCAGATTATGATCCTCTTGCTGTCGTGGACCCAGAACTTCGTGTGTACGGTATAGCTCGTTTACGTGTGGTGGATTCTAGCGTGATACCCCGTACAACTAGTGCTCATACGAATGCACCAGCGATTATGATTGGAGAAAAAGGTGCTGATTTGATAAAAGCTACATGGAGTTGATTGTTGCATAAAATACCATAATATTTTCTACCTCTCTTTAGTTGAATTTGTTAAATATAAGTTTAAATTACACCTGCATTTTACTTTATTTTTCCTATAAAGCTGAAAGGATGGAATCGATTAGAGATGAGCGAGGAAAATATCCAATACTACATCGAAAGGATGTCGCTCAGCATCCTCGCACATCTCTGTCGAAAAGCAACCTTTAATACCTTAATGTAGACAATGCGAAAACAATTACTTCATAGAAAAAACACTCAGAATATTAACGAAGGATTATGTGAGCTAAAAACTTTCATATTTTGTTTTAAAAGAACCGTTTGTAGCAAATAAACAATATCTTAGTAATATTTTTAAAATTACAAGTATATTTTTAATTTTAATTTTCATGTAAGTAAATGAATTAAAACTGACTGATAAAATAACCAAATTGATCTGAAGGTTCCGTTCATATACTATCGTATTATTACTTGAATAAAATTTGTAGAATTCAATATACATAATGTCCAATATTTATAAAATATTAACCCTAAACGTTCGTAAACACGAAACATAATTTTTAAAAACAAAAAAAAAACAGTAAAGCAATGACCGCACTTATCTCAAACCGAACCAGTTTGAGCTTGAGCAGTCATAATAACCGTTCGCCGAAATGACATGCCTGACGTTATTTTCGCAGAGCGCCATTCTGAGTAGTAACTCAAGTCAACTCCGCGTTGATAAGTGTGTTCATAACCCGAGATCCAATCTCCCGGCGGCAGTTGAACCCAGTTCATTTCATTTCCTTACATTTGTGTCCACGGTCACAAAGAGAACAGTTCGTGTCCTTACGGGACGAATATAAAAAAAAAATGTTTAAACTTCTAATAGTGCTGTCAATTTTACTTATAGGAATATCATCGTTAGTTGATGAAGATTTAATTAGTGTTGGTGATGATAGTGGTGACTATTCGAGTAGGGGCAGAAAAGGAAGATTATTTTTCCACGATGAATCGATACTTAACTCGATTTTACAAATCGCCGGTGCAAATGAAAATCTAAGCGGAAATAATGATTTCTTTGATTTTTTGAGAGATCATTACGAACTACCAAATGGTGAGTAACGTGCAGTATGTTTTTTTACAATAAGTATATTACAGATATTTTTTCTGGTTAAAAATAACCCATACTGTCTGAAATTTACTTACACAATAAAATATTGAAAATTCTGTTAAATTTCTCGCTAGTTCTAGACCACCTACGTAATTTCTGTATTATAAAATTTGTGCCCGTTTATTTTAAAAACCAGTGATTTTTTAATGCCTTTGCCATAAGTATGTAAGTAATAATAATAATCTTTATTTACCTAAATAATGCCATACATGTTTAAACTATGACACCCACACTAAGCGAGGCCTGTCAAGTACAGACAAACTACCCCTATTTCGTACTTGAAAATGCAGATAAAAACAAATGAAACTTTGACTGAAAGTGACTCCCTGAGTTCTGCATAAATGATTCACTTGCATCAATCTTTGTGTATTGTGTTTAATAAATGAAAATAAATTCAATAATGCAATTATTATTACTATATTATATTACTAGCGGACCGCCCGGCTTTGTTTGATAGGGATTTCTAATTTTTACTAACGGCGAAAGAATTTTTAAAATCGTTCTAGTAGTTTTTTAGTTTGAAAAATTAAAAAAATCCTCTTTATGATATTATATTACTATGGATGGGTATTTTAAGAAACATAATTAACTTTAAAAAAAAAAAAACGACTTCATGGGACCACCCTTGAGGTATTACCTATAAGCCGAAAAAAGATTTGTTCAAATCGGTTCATAATAGGCGGAGTTATCGCGTAACAAACATAGAAAAAAAAAACATACGGGTCGAATTGAGAACCTCCTCCTTTTTTTGAAGTCGGTTGAAAAGAACCTGTCCCGTGTGTCTGATTGATTCATCGTGTATCCCTTTCTGATTGAACTTTGACGATGATGTTAAACTCAAAAACTACTCAGATTTTTATACTGTCTCATCAAGTGATTCAATGAGGACAAGTTACGAGATTTTTCTAAATTCTTATAAGAACAGAAGCATCAGTCTTGCAATACCGCGTGCTACTCCTAAAATAAATAATTATACATGATAAATCAATAAAAAACGCTAAAGGGTCAAGAAACTCACATGTAACCGTTACATCGAAGTATTTCCTAACGGTATCTGAATGAACAATAAAATTTTATTATACCAAAAAACTCCCCCTTGAGCATAATTATATAGCAAATTATCATGAATAACAAATGAGAGTTCTCTCGAATGTTAAAAAAAAAAGCTTAACTAAATATAAGTTAAAAATATAGTTAGATACCAATCTAGGTGACATTTATAAGTAGGCACACAATTGCTAATAATAATAAAAATATTATATTATTATTAGAAATTATTTAAAGTACGCGCGCCTTAATTTTGGCAGCACCTGGAAAGTGATTAAGTTAAAAGTGCATATATTAAATTTAAGACATGTATTACACACACACAAACTTAATTACACACTTAATCTTGCTAATAAACAATTGAATTACCATAACACTAATCAACTATAAAACAAAGTGATCATATAAGGGTACCGTTTTTCATTTTAAAGAACCCTAAAAATAAATTTGGTCTTTATATCTACAGCATGAGCGTGGCATAAGGTTCAATTTATAACAACAGCTAATGAAAAGGTTAGCTTATTTCTCATAATTTCAGGTTTAAAATCACCATTACCAGAATACGATTTCATAATAGTTGGTGCGGGATCAGCAGGCAGTGTTTTGGCTTCACGATTGAGTGAAAACAAGAACACAACAGTCTTGCTACTCGAAGCTGGTAAACCAGAGATGCTTCTAACTGATATTCCAGCAATGGCACCTTATTTCCAATCTACTGATTACACTTGGCAATATTATATGGAACCACAACCCGGTGTTTGCAAAGGTAAAGTTTTATGAGTAATTAAATGTTTATCTCCTAAATGCAATTAATTTCATGACGCAACTTAATGACTCCAAGGACGAAAGCAATGAATACAATGTATAGCAACTCCATAGTGTTTCAAATATGGGAAACTTCTCGAACTTCCTCATACCTTTTATTAATGCTAACCACATCGGTATTCCTAATAAAGAGCAATGTTTTAATATTCCAGGAATGATCAATGAACGTTGTTTTTGGCCACGAGGCAAGGCAGTCGGCGGAACTAGTGTTATAAACTACAATATATACACGAGAGGTAGACCTGAGGAGTGGGATAGGATCGCAGCAGCAGGAAATTATGGATGGTAAGCAGATTTACAACTTTACTCACAGGTGAAGTATCCCAAATATTTAAATAATGATATATATGGTATGCCGAACTTGTCGTATCACTATTTTTTCCTAGCCTGCAGGTGTCATGTCCCATTGATGAACAAAGGTCGTACCACTTAGCAGTTATAAATAAACTCCCACAAAATGTCTAAGCATCTAGAATATCTTAGTAATAGATTTGTGTTAAGTACCTTCTACATTTATGTGTGAAATACACAGATTATGGCTACAGGTCGCCAATTTATTTGGACCCACAACCGCTTTCTGTGGTGTTGATGTTCATATAAATCAAACGGTATTAGAACCGCGCCTGATCGATCCTTTTCACTTTAATCACAAATATCCAATAAATAATAACAATGTTTTATATGATTTTCAGGTCCTACAATGACGTTTTGAAATATTACAAGAAATCAGAAAAGGCTGACCTGAACGGTTACGAAAACACTCCTAGTAGAAGTAGAGACGGCATATTACCTGTACAATTCGTCCCAGTTAGGTAATTTTAATGATTTACTAGTATCTATAGTCCAAATGATAAATATTTTTACATAGTGGTATTAGTACCTATCATAGTAATTGGGGATATCATATTATGTAGATTAAACCAGCATGAGGGTCACCTGACTTGCCTGGTCAGGTAGTTTAATCTAGTTAATACCTAAAAAAACCATTAAGTAAGCAAACTCCCGCACGACGCTCTATGAATATGTTTTTAGAATATTATTGACCCTAATGTATGTAATTTTTTTACATTCCAGAACAAAATTAGCAAAAGCATTTCTGGAAGCGGGGAGAATACTTGGACATCCAACGATAGATTACAACTCGCCAGACGAACTTGGTTTCGGTTACGTCCAAGTAACGACAGACGGAGGACACCGACAAAGTGCAGCAAAAGTTTTCTTGCATAAGCAAAAGAAACGGAAAAACTTACATATCCTACCAGAAAGTACTGTGGCTAGAGTTTTAATAGATTCACCGACTAAAACAGCGTATGGGGTGGAATTTATACGCCATAAGCAATCGTATACAGTCAGAGCTCGTAGAGAAGTAATCTTATCCGCTGGACCAATTGCGTCACCACAACTTTTGATGTTATCGGGTATAGGACCAAGAGAACACTTGGAATCGAAAGGAATATACGTTATTCAAGATCTTCCCGTAGGGAAAACATTGTATGACCATATTTGTTTCCCTGGAATAATATTTAGACTGAATACTACAGGTATCAGCTTCAACGAAGCAAGTGCATTACAATTATCATCAGTTTTCTCTTGGCTCCATACTGGAGACGGTCAACTGTCAAGTCCTGGAGCCGTTGAAGGCATTGGATATATCAAAACACATGTATCTGATGATCCAGGTCCAATACCTGATATAGAATTAATCAGTATAGGTGGATCAATATTAGCAGACGGCGGCCCAGGTGGTAGTAAGGCTGTGCGTAAAGGCATGAGGATATCAGAACATATTTTCAACGAAGCATTCGGTCCTATAGATACTAAAGATACATGGAGTGCTTTTCCTATGTTGCTGCATCCAAAATCTGTTGGACGTTTGGAACTGAAAGATAGAAATCCATTCAGTCATCCTCTTATGTATGGTAATTATTTGACAGAGAAAAGCGACGTTGATACGTTCGTTGCATCGATAAGATATATTCAGGCACTGGCTGCTACAGAGCCATTTCAACGATTTGGAGCAAGTGTCCATCCAGCTAGTTATTCGACTTGTCCATCAGTGACTTTTGATTCTGATGAATATTGGGAATGTGCTGTGCGAACGTTGACTGCAACTCTACATCATCAGATATCTACCTGCAGGATGGGTCCAAAAGAGGATCCATTAGCTATAGTTGATCCTGAGTTACGTGTGTACGGTATAGGTGGACTTCGAGTGGTTGATTCTAGTGTTCTTCCTCGTACTTTATCGTTGCATACGAATGCACCCGCCATAATGATTGGTGAAAAGGCAGCGGATATGATAAAAAATACTTGGAAAACGTCTTGAGTGTAGTTATTTTTAGTTCTACATCATATGTATAGCCTGACCAAATCATGTATCATTCATTTTGTTCATAATAAGTACAAGATTTTCTGATTTAGAAAATAAATGGCGTTGAGCAAATCGTCACGAAATATTTTAATTTATTTTATAAAAATTTTGACCTGTAAGGTTTAAGACTATTCCTTATTAAATTGGTGCGGTGTCATTTGATAGTATTTTAAATGCAGCTAAATTAATTCAACCCGATAAAAGCTGAGCTGGCTCGCAAGATATACCTAATATAACTATACAAAATTCGGTATTATTACAATAGTACAAGTATACAACTCGTCTTAAATATAATCTTTCAAGGAATTGTGTATGACATATGCATGATAAAAATCTTTGTACACTTATCCATTTTGGCATATCATAAGGGTTCATCTTAGTTATATGGAGGTCAAATTTACTCTTTGTAAACGTTTGTTGTTAAAAAAATATTTCAGCTTAAAATAATACAACAAAAATAATTATTACGCAAATTTATTCTAGGTAATCTAAAGTGATGTAACATTGAAATGTTTAATTGAGTTTTTGTGATTATTAGCCAGATCCACACCAGATGATCCAACGCGATCCAAATGCGCACGGCAGTATCTCGATCCAATCGACGCTCCATAGGAACAGGACTGGTGTGGATCCGGATATTGACGATCGACAAATTTCAGAAAAATCAGTAGGGTAAACTATTTTTACTTGATATACAGTCATCATTAAGTAACATACAGTTGCATAATGATGAACGCATTTTAAACTTTATTTCACACTAGCTGACCCGTGCCCACTTCGTTGGGCATAATGTTAAAAGCCTTTTTATTTTTTGGTTTTTTATATAACCTATGACACTCAGCAATAATGTGGCTTTCTATTGGTGAAAGAATTTTTAAAATCGGTTCAGTAGATCCCGAGATTACCCCTTACAATTTAACAAATACACAAACTTTACCTCTTTATAATATTAGTATAGATTACAGTCCCACAAAATTATCTGTGCCAGTGGCCAAAACTAGAACTAATGAATACGTCTTGAATACCTTGAATAGCTTCGAACCTAGCGCCCCCGCCATCGGCACAGATAAGTTTGTGGCACTTTAAAGTCGTAGGAAAATAAAATGAATCTAAGATGTATTTTGTGAAAGTTGAAAAATCTTGATGATCTTCATTTTCATTAGGGATAATGTCACACAGGATTGTGTTTCCAGGATACCAGGACATCAGGAATGGACGGCAGATAAGTATATGTAATCTAAACATAATGAAATCTATTATTACAATGAATTACATAACCAAACGGAGATGAATATAGGTTTTAATTAGTATGTATTAACTACAGACCATGAATAATCCCAAATATGGATAAGCTGACTTGATATATCATTCAATAAAAAATTTAAGATGTAAGTCATACATTTCTTAATTTGTACAAGTTACATTATAAATGAAATCCAACAAAAAAACGTAATTATTGAAAATCAGTCCTCTTTACCAATTTCATCTGTGATATTTAAAAATAATTGGCGTTTATTGTGAAAGATACTTATGGAAAACGTAAATGGTCCTCATTGTATTGTTGGAACTCATTGGGAAAATACCATGTGTCAAATTAAGCTGTACCAAGAAATTGGACTGGTTCCTTGATTGGCCGGAAATCGGTGCTTACCTGAAAATAAAATAAAAATTAATTAACATTTTATCGTTTTTTTATACCATTAAGGTAGCAAACAGGTGGTATATGGCCGCCTGATGGTTAGCAACGTTTGCAATATCAGAAGCCGACGACACTGTAAGATCCACGGTTCAAATTTTTTTTTTTTACCAGAAATAGGTTCGCGTTTGACCACAGCGTGCCTGATAAGCATCGCTGTAGTCTACGATGTAACACGCTCACCTAGAAAAAACCTATTTACTCGAAATTTGAAGACCTTGGATTGTATTTTTCATGAAACATCGATTCCGGTAGAGAGTTCCAAAGAACCGCAGTCCTTACAATGAAGGATGAAGCAAAGCGCGTTGCCCGTTTGCAATAACGTCACCTAGCGTGGTAGGAAGAACCTAACTGGAACAATTGGTATGACATTTGATGACCCATATTCCTACAACTAGGAGGCGTTGATGAAAACGCGCATTTCCATTTACATATACGGTACAAGGAAATTAGCGTACCTATCTTATTCCCTTGTACTTAAACCAACTGCTATCCTCGTTGCAGGAATTGTATGAGGGATTGTCTTATTTTTTTTAAAACCCATACGTATGGAGTATCTATGGATAGGTCTTCGAACATAATATTGAGGTTTCTAAAAACATTTTTTTCTAAACTGAATGGTTTGCGCGAGAGACACTTCCAAAGTGATAAAATAAGGTGCCCCCCCCCCCCCCCCCCGTAACTTCTTTAAGAAGTGAATGATAAAACTAAAAAAATAAATATCATATACAATACCATACAAACTTCCAACGAAAATTGGTTTGAAACAGATCTAGTCAGTAGTTTTTTTTTTTAAAAACGTCATAAATCGTAAACCGCAATTTCTGCTACGGAACCCTTCGTGGGCGAGTCCGAATCGCACTTGGCCGCTTTTTTATCCGGTTTCTCTGTTCGCATGGGAATTCCTAGGCATAAAGGACATGACCTTTCAGGACAAACCTTCCCACCAAAAATCTTTAAACCAAAATGTTACTATTGCCTTAATTGCCTAATATCGAAAAATTTCGTAATTTCCTTAATATACCCCTATGTCATAAAGAGAACCTTTATGCAGATAAATAAATATTCTTGGACAAATCACACAACGCCATCTAGTTCCAAACTAAGCACAGCTTGTACTATGGATAGGTACTAGATTGCTGATAAATATACACAAATACTTTTTTTTTTGTAAATAAATACTTATTATACATAGAAAACACCCAGACCAAGGCAAACAGACATGTTCATGCACACAACTGTTTGCCTTGCGCAGGATTCGAACCCGCGGCCCTTGGGACAAAGTGGCCATTGTTAGCCACTCGACCACCAGGCCTGTCGATCTCTATTCTAATCTATAGTATCTCGGCGTCGAACAAAGCTGCCCGTGTTTCGATAGTAAATAAATAATCTAAATATAAAGTTTACACTTCGAAAAAATTACTGCAGCAAGCCTATACCACCCTATACTATCATTTATTTTATTTATATCCGAAGGAATGTTGTATACGATTTACTAATCGTATACAACATTCCTTCGTCTGTTTTCCTCGTGTGAGCACAGAGGTTTAATATTATACGGACCTAAATGACTAAACATACTATGCAGAGGATACGCTACCGACCAAAGATGTGTGGCTTTTTTTACGTTCGACAGGCCCGGTGGGTGGTCGAGTGGCTAGCAATGGTCACTTTATGCCAAGGACCGAAGTTCGAATCCTGCGCAAAGCAAACATTTGTGTGCATGAACATGTCTGTTTGCCTTGGTCTGGTGTTTTCTATGTATAATAAGTGTTTATTTACAAAAAAAAGTATTTAAGTATGTATATTTATAAGAAATCGAGTACCCATAGTACAAGCTTAGTTGCTTAGTTTGGGACTAGATGGCGTTGTGTGATTCGTCCAAGAATATTTATTTATTATTTATTTATTAGTATTCAGAGAATTACTGATTTTCTTTGATACTAAAATTATAAAAAGGAATGATGTATTTTTATAACGACTCAAAAACTACTTGAATTACAATCAAAAATGCATTCACCATTAGAATGCAACAGGCCGTTATGCTAGTATGAAATAAAATCTAC
Organism: Endotricha flammealis; assembly: GCA_905163395.2. Classification (NCBI taxonomy): domain Eukaryota; kingdom Metazoa; phylum Arthropoda; class Insecta; order Lepidoptera; family Pyralidae; genus Endotricha; species Endotricha flammealis. The sequence continues at coordinate 4,938,645 of LR990873.1, forward strand.
GTAGGTATGTCATAAACAAGTTCGTGAAACCGATATCATAACGGTAAATTGCACAAAAATGAAACAATAAATATGGCTACTGTCAAAATAAAGACAGAAAAAGAGATAGCCACTTTACGTGGAATTAAGATTATCTGCGTAGCTGCGTTTCTGTTACTGATGGGTGTAAGTCAGGCACTATTTCTGGCGTAATCTAATCATTTCGAACTTCTACGTACTTTCGGCACAATGTGTTTAGTCACTAAGCCACCAGCGTGTACGCACGTAGTGTACAAAAATAGTATACATTTGAATGATAATATCCAGCTGTACTTCTTTAAAAACTGAATCAGTTATGCACTTGAAGCATTGGTTTTACAGTCGAGTCGATTATGTCTTAGAATGGGAATATCGGGTGAATTATACGTTTATATCCTACTAATATTTACACGCGAACGTGTGTGAGGATGTATGAATGTTTGTTATCTCTTTCACGCAAAATTTGCTTGTGGTACACGGGTATGACGGGCCCTGGACTGGATTAACGAATTATTTTTTATCCTGGAGGGCTACTACGAACCGTAAATCCGATACTTCGGCCGAAGTATCGGAAGAATTTTAAACTTCGAATACAAGGTATTTCATGGTTACAATTCAACGAACTACTAAAATAATCATAAAGTACAAGGTATTTCATGCATACAATTCAAGAAATTAATAAAATAACCATGAAAAAACCTTGTAATTCATAGTTAAAATTCTTCCGATACTTCGGCCGAAGTATCGAATTTACGTTTCGTAGTAGCCCTCCTGGATTTCGCAGGCATCAGCTTGTTTTGTTGATCTAATAAAGGTGGTGATACAATTCCCTTAGTAGAAAAACCAACGATAAGCGCGCCAACAATGAACGGAAATTCCAAAAAATACGGACTGACGCTTTGAACCTTATTCTAACTAGTAATGTCTTTTTTGACAGGACTTAGGCTGAGTTGCACCATACTAAAAGTTATAGTAAAGGTTTGTGTTAAATTTGACACTAACAGTAACGCTGAGTTAACGGCTACAGCAAAATGTGTTGCACCGTCGAATTCATTAGCTTTGTTAAAGTTAAAAGTGTTGCAAGTCAAATGAGGTGTGATTTACCCTAAATTCGTTGGGGGTAACATTTTTAAATATGGCATCATCATCTAGCGCTGTCCAATAGTGTAAAATTTTTGACAGTTCGGTATGTTTGTTTTATTTCAACGCGTTTGACAGCTTGACGGATAATTTAACACAAACAATAGCACTAACCAGCGAAAAGTGAGCGGTTACGGTTAAGGTTAAAGTTATGACGTCATTTAACTATTTGTTAACTGGTGCAACTCATTTTTAGCCTAACCGGTACTTTAACTGAAATTTCGTTGTTTGTTATTGTTAAAGTAAGATGGTGCAACTCAGCCTAAGTGTTTCATTGTTTCGGATGGACACTTTCATAGTAGACTCGGAGATTTTAATATGAACGCCTACAAACCTTTATGAGCAAAAAAAAGTATTAGCCACCAGATAGAGAGATAGTGATAGTTTAGAAAAGTATTTATAAATATCCTCTAAAATCTAGAATGCAAAATTTTTGCGCCGGAGCCTGGGATTGTTTTATGTCACCTCTTTTGATCGACTATTTGAACCATTTTTAATGTTATTCACGGACATATTCACGGATCATTAGGTAGGGTTTCGTTCGTATCTAGGATTGTTGGAAATAGTTTAAAATAATAGAGAGAATGTTTGCCAAGATGAGAATGACAAATATAAATCTTTTTTATAAAACCAAAATACTTATAAGAAATATAAAAGGAGTACTAATAATTTAGAGCATATTGCCTAAAGAGTTCCTAATAGTGATGCCGGTCGCCAACAAGGATAGTATTGGCAATCTTTTCTTGAATCAAACCGATTTATCTCAGCCAATCGCCTTCCAACAGCTACTACGAATTCTACTATTATTCTCGGAATCCAATCTGGATCAAAACTATTTTTGGAATTCGTTGCTATTACACTTGGCGCCAGAAATAGACGGAGCAAATTCAAACAAGCCAACGAAAAGACTGAAGAAATAAGAAAGATATATGAAAATAATTGATACCCATTGAAATACCTTTCAGGTTGTGTATTATAATCGGTCATCTTCTCGGTCGGAGTTCTTTATTAAGTGACTAGCTTTTTGCCCGCGACTTCGTCCGCGTGAAGTTCCGGACCGTGAGAACCACATTGAATTTCAAAATGACGATTATAAGCTTTCTACTGATGAAAGAATTTTTGAAATCGGTCCACTAGTTTCGGAGCCTATTCAATGCAAACAAACAATCAAATATTTCCTCTTTATAATATTATAAGTATAGATTAGTAAAAAATGTTTAAACAGCCAAAATGAGGAGCTCGATGGCATCGCTGTGTGTCGCACTCTAGCGAACACGCAAGAGCCAGTATTTGGATGGGCTTCGTTATCTCGTAGACGACCTCCGTGGCGTAATGGTTACCACGCCGGACCGCCACCCAGGAGGTCCCGGGTCCGAGTCCCGGTCGGCTCATGATGGAAAACGAACTTCTTCTGATTGGCCTCGGGTCTTGGATGTAATATATTTATGTATTTGTTATAAAATATATATGGTTGAGTTAGTATCCCATAACACAAGTTTCGAACTTACTTTGTGGCTAGGTCGATCTGTGTGTTTTTATGAATTTATTTATTTATTATCTCGAGTTTCTCCGTGCTTCGGACGGCATGTTATGACAGTGACACTCGTTAAGCCAATTCGGTGGCCTTCAGGCGGCTTGGTCTCTGCCAATCCGCAATGGAGCGGCGCGGCGTGGCAGAGTACGCTCTCATCCCCTTCGATTGAAGTGAGACCCGTATCCCTGCTGTGGAATCATTATCGGTTGATATGAAATGGTTTAGTTTGCAACCCAGAGAAGGATAAAGCATAGTTTTATTCCAGATAAAAACTATGTTTTGAATAATTGTAAATGGAATCCTACTTCCTGCTAATCCTACTAATATTATAAAGGCGAAAGTTATGTGTATGTTTGTTACTTCTTCACGCTCAAATGGCTGGGTCAATATTTATGATATTTGGTATTCAGGTAGCTAATACCTTGGATTAACATTTATGGTCCTTTTTAATGAAATACCTAATTTGAAAAGTACGCGATTCCCGTAGGATTTGATCAAAAGTCTGATATACACGCAAACGAAGTTGCGCGGGTTTCACTAGTATGTCTATAAATGCATAAAACAACGAGATCCTCTAATGAATCAGACTCTGACATGTTTCTTTAATAATTTTATCATTATCGTATTTCATACCTATCATATAAATTATTTTATGTCATTAACGTATTTTAAAAATGAGTATTATTAAATTACCTCAGCTATAATATACTACATAAAATAAATGTTTTATACCATTTTTAGGGTTCCGTAGTAAACTACACTTATAGTTTCGCCATGTCCGTCTGTCTGTCTGTCCGCGGTCTAGCGCCTAGAAAGCTGTAATTTGGTATGAAATGTATACACATATCAACAATGCCAACAAAGTGCTGTGACAAAATTTTGAAAAATATTTTTTTTTGGTGTGGCTCCCTTACATGTAAAGTGAAAATGTATTTTTTTTTCGCGCTTACTCCATGTTGTGTCTCTTCAAAACATTGAGGGTGTGGAAAGATGATTTTTCGATACAATGATCCGTTTCGGAATTATTTACATTTAATTTATTTATTTATCGTATTAATTTTCGTTTTGCACGGTGGTCCCCCCTAAGACTTTCGGAGATAGAGATCTCCGAAAGTCTTATGTTTAGAAATTTGGAAAAAAATCATGGTAGTAGTCCATATGCTGAACCTTCAATGAAAACTATAACGGTTAAGTAGGATTTACTAGTTACCAAGTAATAGCCGACGAACTGATAAAATAAAATTTATTTGATGAAAACTTACAAATGTGATAGAATTTGATATTGGACTCAACTGAAGGCAAGCAAAGCACAGCAAATACGGAACCCTACATTGTGCGTGGCCCGACACGTACTTGCCCGGTTTTTTTCTTCTCACATTATTCACACAAGAATAGTTTCAAAATTACGATTATTATTTTAATGGAATATAGGTCCATACCTACTGGCTACCGACTAAAATCTAAACTGTCTGCCACCTGTTAAATTTAGCAGAAGATATGTTTGTGCTTATTTCAATTTAGCAACATCTAAAATCAGATATAGTGCATTCAGATTGGTACCTTACTTACATTGCCATAAGAGGAAAATATTAATATTAAGTAATAATACTATTACTTATTTAATTTTCTGTATGTTTTCCTCATAATATCAGTGAAATAAGTTGAACATGGAATACCTTTATAAAGGGAAAAATTCCTCATTTCAGCAGATGTAAATAATAACTGTTTCTATGGTCTAATTGTGGCCATTTTAAGTATATTGTCACACAGAAAATAAGTTATTTAAATAATTGACTACTACCCCCTCGCGCGCGTACGGCCCCACGTACGAGTTACGAACAAATGCGTTTTAAGGTTAGATCACTTTGCGCGCGAGGGCCTACAGGTTCTGTATTCTTATTCTTTGCAATTTAGCCAGATTCAAGTAAAAAGCAACAACATTCATACAAATTAAGATTGATTTTTATAGTTGTTATGCAACTAGGCATTCTTACTCTGAAAATAACTTTGATGTATTGCCCCAGATGGGATGGCATGGCATTCATGTAGTAGATATATCAATCAAAGCATATTCATGTTGTCTCGACTCATCATACAGTTTCTGAGTCCAGACTCCCGAAGAAAGATGATAGCAAGATTTCTTCAGTAAATATTGATTTTTAAAATCAACAAGATAATGTACTTTTAACAGTTCCTAATCATAAATTCCAGCGCAGTTTAACCTATGTTTGTTTACACTGTCATTATTAATACTATAAATGAAACCCTGAATTACACAGAAATGAAAGTAGCTTTGTTTGGTTTGGGGCTAGATGGCATCCCAAATATTTCTTTATTTATTTCTGTTATAAAAAGTTTAAAAAAAATCTTATATGCCAGTTAGTTTTATAAGAAAAAGAAAAAGGTCTTAATAAAAAATAGCACCTTATCTTAAATATTTTTCACATTACTCACACGATCTTATCAGTGAAATAGATACTTTATCTCTATCCTCTTAGGAGACATTTCACAATTTTGCTCAACACTTGCGATTCATATATAATATTACCTACTCATCCAAATATCATCCTACCCATGGTTATCATTGCTCATCCAAATATCATCCTATTTCATTAACCATTGTTATCATTGTTATTATCTATCGAAGAATTTAAATTAGATTTTATTTTAGTACCAGGGGACCCTGGCTTTGCCCAGGTTTTACTAAGTAGGGGCAAGGATTTTTGAAAACATAATAGAGCCTATGTTATTGGGGGGTAATGTACCTTCGCAACGGTGAAAGAATTTTTTTAATTGTAATGTAGTTTTTGAGTTTGGGACCTCCCAAATCAAAAACAGATGGCTAAATTTTTCTCATGTTATAGATGTTATAAAAGGCTGTGTCGCACTGCAAGACAAACAGATCAATATTTTTTAATTCTATAGACAATTTTTTTCACAAGGATTATTTTACTTACATCCTATCCTCATTTTGTTCTCTCAACTGTTGTGTTCTAAATTAAGAATTAAGGTCTAAATTAATTAAATCCAATTGGAACAATTCGTCTGACTCTAACTCTAATAGGCAAAGTCCCGACCTTGAATTGCGCGGGTATATCAGTACAAACTAGAAATTTAAATTCTGCAATTTTCAAGGATCTACGCATAAAAAATATTTAAATACTAATATGATGTTGTAGATAAGTAATGCATGAGTGTGCACGAGTAACACAAAAGACTGTTCTATGGTTAATTATTATCAGAAACAGGTAAACAATTTTGACGTATGAGTTTTATGTATCAATTTAAAATTATTTCGATGTTTCTATGCATCACTAACTTGTAGGGTCTAATAAACAATCTAACTAATATATTACAGGTAATTGCAAGGTCAATTATTAGGAGAACACATTCAAAATTCAAGGAAAATGAAAAATAACTATAAATTTACCTGAAACGATGAGCGCCTCATTAGGACCGACGGTGTGGATATTTCCCATGTTTAACTTTAACAAACACTGCACTAAAACACTAATGTTTCACTAAAAAGTTGAGAATTTACGAATAAATCAATATTTATCACGAAAAGACTTCACACAACGCGCCGACCAAAACATGCAGGACGATTACTGTGTCTGACACTTGTATGTACCGTGATGTAATTTTATTGACATTTTATAAACCAATCAAAAATGAGCTTGCATTTTCAAAATTCTTGAGTCCTGACTGGCAATTGGTCAAAAAATTCAAATTAATCTGTTATACGAGAACCTAAATAACGAGGCGAAAATGTTTTTTTATTTTTATTTTACACTTTTAATTATGACTATTTGTTTACTGAGGCATTAACTAGTATTAATACATTATTTAGGTATTTTATTTATTATTAATAATGGATTTTCTTTAAAAATTTAACGATTAATCATGTATTAGTGTTGCCATTTGAAATGTTGTGATGCGTCATTCATTCTCATCGCAGACCCCCCCCCCCCCCAGGACAGTGTGTGTGTGTGCGTGTGTAATGGCTGACAAATTGTGATTGTTGTGGATAAAAATTCTGCTGCTGATGCTTTAAAACGGAATAACGACAAGCTAATAATTAAACATTTGTAAGTGGGTACATTTTTGAATTAATTAAATTCTGTTTTGTGAACTTTAATGTGCTTTCAATATTCTGTTAAGGTTACGCATTGTCGTGAAACCTACTTTACCCCCTAATTTTTGCATGCAGATTTAGCGTCATCATTATTTTGTAAAATGTCGGATACAAGTGACCTGGACCGACAGATAGAGCAGCTGAAAAGATGTGAGATTATAATGGAGGCGGAGGTAAAAGCGTTATGCGCGAAGGCCCGCGAGATCCTTGTCGAGGAGAGTAACGTGCAACGCGTGGACTCACCTGTCACGGTAAGATTTGAAACATTTCATTTTTTTATTATTATTGTTTCTGAATGCTATTATTTGATACTAGCTGTTACTCGCGGCTTCGCCCCCGTAAAATTAGCCTATCTCGCCCCCTAACGCGATTCTGACCCTATTTTGGGCTCTATAAACAACAATTTGTATACAAATTTTCATAATGATCGGCTGCTTAGTCAAGCCGTGAAGGAATAACAAACAAACAAACTCACTTTCTCATTTATAATATTAGTATGATTCAGTGTAAAAGGTCAAAGAGTTGTTAATCTCTAATAATTAGAATGTTTATGTGGTTTTTGGGTTTTGTATGAAGTAAGTTTTATTTTCCATAATGAGCCTAAAGCGACTTTCTGACTGAGCATGGTACGTACAATAAAATGTAAATAAAACTATCTACTGAACATAACATTGTCAACATTACTCTAAAATACAGTATACTCTTTCAAATGTACTCTATAATGGAAAAATAGAGTATATTATCCCATAAAGCTGCATTGACATGATCAGAGTGTGCTCAGACCGAGTGGACTCGTACGTGTACGCTTCTTCCGAGTGTACTAGGATAGATGTTGCCATAATCAAAGTTCACTTAGATCATTTTATATAGTGTCACTTTCCAACCACTTTTTTTTCACACGAGACACCTGTGTATCTGCTATTTTGTATCATTACTCGTATACGAGCTAGTTCAGACAAATAGAACGCGAGTCGAGACAGATTGGACGCCACGTTGCGATCGGATTATGGGTTGCCAGAATACGAGTTATATGCGAGTAGGTATCCGAATCCACTCGGTCCGAGCCTACTCTGATCGTGTCAACACGGCTTAACACAAGTCTCGAACTTACTTTGGGGCTAGCTCAATCTGTGTGATTTGACCCTATTTAATTATTTTTTTCACAGGTTTGTGGTGATATACATGGCCAGTTCTACGATCTTAAGGAGTTGTTCAAAGTGGGTGGTGATGTTCCTGAAACCAATTACCTGTTCATGGGTGATTTTGTGGACAGAGGATTTTATTCTGTAGAAACATTTTTATTATTATTGGCATTGAAGGTGAGTGAACTTGACACTTGATGTTTTTATATTCCTGGAGGAATTTCACAACACTATACTGTTGCAAAGTAAGAGAAACTTGTATTATGGCTACTGTTATCTGATGAAAAGTTAAGTAACGGAGAGGCGACTGATAGATAGACCGATACTGAGAGTTACTACCCAGAAAACCAAAATTTTGTATGTGAATTTTTTTTTATGTTCCTGCACAAATGCCAGAAAGGTGGCAGACAGTTTAGATTTTAATCGGTAGGTAAGTATGTACATTCCATTAAACTAGTTTTCAACGAATTTAAAATGGAATGGATAATATTTATTCATAAGTATTAAATTTAATTACCACATGAAAGTAAGAAAGAACTTTCATAGGATTTACTAGTTTGGAATAAAGAGACTATTATTTATTGTTATTCTAGGTTCGCTATCCAGATCGTATTACATTAATCCGTGGGAACCATGAGTCTCGACAGATCACACAAGTATATGGGTTTTATGATGAATGCTTAAGGAAATATGGCTCAATAACTGTTTGGAGGTATGTCTTGTATTTATATAATATTTATTTTAGTTTTTAAATTCGTATTTAACTATTTATATCTTGTGGCTTTGTTCTCACTGTTAAATAATCAATATTAAAGGCCATAATTGGATTTCTTTTAGCAGTGGTCATATTTCTTATGTTTGTGTGGTAGCTTCTCTGTAGACAAGCTACCACATTTACTCTAGTAGATAATTATTGTTGTATGTACACTTTGACTAGAGAAAGAATGTGGCCGACTCCATGAAGAAACATTTTAAATTTTTGGGATACATTCTTCCTAAATAATACTTTACTTACTTTTACTTTTAATTTAGGATACCTACAGGCCTCTTGAATTGGGCTATCAAATGTTTAAGATATTAAGAAGTTATTATTCTTACTGGAAACCTTTAGAGATTCTTAAAGTAGGTATTCATTTAGTTTCAATGTTAAAATATATATGCATTGATATTTTTTTTTACCGTAATGTTGTTTGAAATAACATTGAATTAACTGTACATAAGACTTTATATATTGACTATATTAGAAGTACCTAATGTATTACCTTGTATGCTGTTTTATTAATAACTAGCTTTTTTGCCCGCGACTTCGTCCGCGTGAAGTTCCGTACCCGTTCCCGTGGGAACCACATTGAATTTCGGGAAAAGCTATAGCCTATGTCACTCCCTGATAATGTAGCTTTATACTGGTGAAAGAATTTTTTAAATCGGTCCAGTAGTTTCAAAGCCTATTCAATTCAAAGAAACAATCAAATCTTTCCTCTATAAAATATTAGTTGAAAAAAAAAAATTTGCTCCTAAAGAATCTTAGAGAATACAATGATAAAGAATTCACAATGACTTTGCTTATAATTTTAACATACTGATCAGTATGGAAAAATTATTTAAACTTGTACTATTTATTCTCTCTAGTGAAGGCCTCTTCCAAAGACTGCCATTTTTATCGGTCTTACGCAATTTTTTGTCATTAAGATCCCTAATTTCTTGTCAATTTCCTTCTAAGTCGTATAAAAAGTCATTTACATTGAAAGTAGGTACCTGATGTGTATTAAAAGCTTTTTGTCGCCGACTGCACAGATTTTCCAAAACGAGCGAGTTGACTATAAAAAATAATGTTAAAATTAGAAGGTGCCATAACGCGCGCGCTCGCGAGTTATACGGGCGACTTGACGAATAAGTCCAATAAACTTAATTTTAATAATTGGAATAAGTAACAGAAGTCAATTATTTGTTTCACTATGTATTTATTTATTTTATTCAGAAAACCAACAGCGAATACAATTAAATTTTACATAAGTAGATAGTACGTACGGCTAATAAGAGGTTCTCTATATAAACCAAAAACATATCATTATGTGCACTATATGCAGTTTTGGACGGACGTAACATTATTAATATTGATAAATACAAATTGTTATAGTTATGGATTATCTTAATATTAAATCAATTGTTATACATACATGATATATAAAAAAATATAATACCATATATTTTTAAATAAATAAATATATAGGGACAATTCATACAGATTGAGCTAGCCCCAAAGTAAGTTCGAAACTTGTGTTTTAGGATACTAACTCAACAATATTATATTTTATAACAAATACATATTATATAGATAAACATCCAAGACCCGAGCCCAATCAGAAAAAGTTTTTCATCATGACCCGACCGGGGATCGAACCGGGGACCTCCTGGGTGGCGGTCTGGCGTGGTAACCATTACGCCACGGAGGTCGTCAAATATATCTATGTTATTTGCACAGGTACTGCACGGAAATCTTCGATTATCTATCACTGTCGGCGATCATTGACGGACGGATATTCTGTGTGCACGGAGGGCTGAGCCCCTCCATACAGACCCTGGATCAGATACGAACCATCGACCGTAAACAGGAGGTGCCACACGACGGTCCCATGTGCGATTTACTGTGGAGTGACCCAGAAGGTAACATTACATGTTATCTATAACTTATATTATACATGCGAATGTTTTGAGGGTATTTGTTTATCTTTCACGCAAATACGGCTGGACAGATTTGCTTGAAAGGTCTTTAGTAGTTTATGACTTGGAATAACACATAGGACAGTTTCGCGGGTAATACCGCGGGCTCGGGATAGTTTTTTATAGTTTGGTGTTCCTGTTAGCGTTGTCCTACTGTAGAAAACGGGATCGGGATCCATTATGAACTATTAAGATTCTAACTGTTTGCTACCAAAGTCTGTTCCGCTGCCAATATTTGTAGTTTTTTTATAGAGGTAAATTTTTACCAAAACATACAAAGATTGTTTATTTTTTACTAATTGTTAGGAGTACAGAGGAGGCTAGTTTTCATCCCGGGACAGTACAGAGGAGGCTAGTTTTCATCCTGGGACATAAGCCACTTTTCATCCTGGAATATTATCTCACTCCAACGGACTGAAAATCTAATAAAAGCATATTTTCTACGGTAGATGGCGCTGTACCGCTAGATCATATGTCGGCCAACAGATAGCGCCATAAATCCAGCTATGACTTGGTTTTCTCAAATTATCTCGATCAAACCGCGAGGGAAGCTGCAGGCAAAAGCTAGTCCTACTAATATTATAAATGAGAAAGTTGGTGTGTAAGTTTGTTACTTGTTCACGCTCAAACGGCTGGGCCAATATTTATGATATTTGGTATGTAGGTAGCTGATACCGTGGATTATTCAAGGGTAATGTTTATCCCGAAAAGTACGAGATTCCCGAAGGATTTGATCAAAAGTCTGACATAGATGGCGCTGCTGAAACGCTGGTAACACCGCGGGCAGCAAATAGTTGAGTAATAATTATGAATTTGTTTACAGACACACAAGGCTGGGGAGTTTCCCCCCGCGGCGCCGGCTACCTGTTCGGCTCGGACGTGGTCGCCCAGTTCAACGTGTCCAACGACATAGACATGATATGCCGCGCGCACCAGCTAGTCATGGAGGGGTACAAGTGGCACTTCAACGAGACCGTGCTCACTGTGTGGTCCGCGCCCAACTACTGTTACAGGTCAGTAAAGTTATAGCCTGATTTTAGTATTGCCGATCGGCACAGACCTAATATGAGTGCCAAATACCCCAAATAAGCCAATAAGCTGTGGCGTAGCGTATTGGTCTATTTGGGATATTTGGCAAACATTCACCATGTCTGCATGCATAATGATTTGCGTATTTGATAAAATAACAAATACACAGATGCCACGTGTCTGATCCACTTTATAACTTACTAGTGAAACCCGCACAACTTCGTTTGCGTATATTTATTATGCACAGCAGGCCCACCTATATCAGACTTTTGATCAAATCCTACGGGAATTGCGTACTTTTCGGAATAAAAAGTACCCTATTTGTTAATCCAAAGTATGAGCTACCTACATACCAAATATAAAAATTGGTCCAGCCATTTGAGCGTGAAGAAGTAACAAACATGCACACAAGCTTTCGCCTTTATAATATTAGTAGGATTTTAATGTTTTTTTTTTTTTTGTAAACAGATGTGGCAATGTAGCCGCCATATTGGAGTTGAACGAGAACCTACAAAGGGAGTTCACTATCTTCGAAGCGGCGCCGCAGGAGTCCCGAGGCGTGCCCTCAAAGAAGCCCCAAGCGGACTACTTCTTATAATGTTCCATACAATAGACAATTGAAATGAACGCATTCTAGTATTACAGTTTTTATATAGTGACAAAACATTAGGTACGTTTCCTTTGGTTAACATTTAATTAACACTTGAAAAATATATAAAGAGCGAGATTGGAGACTAGATTTGAACTGTTTTTATAATGAGAATAGACCTTCAGGCCACAAGCGCCACTAAAAGCGGTCACAAGTAGTTAGAAAAAACCACTAAAAGGCAGCCACCAACCATTTGCGGTCGCGTTTAGTCGACTATTTTACCGCATAACAAATTACAGTACAGCGGTCGTCAAATAAAAAGAACGCGCGAAGAAAGTGGAGGGGGTGTGTTTGCGCATTACACTCGCGCACGAATGAAAGTAACATACGCCGACTGAGTGAACCAATAGCGTACGGGCAAGCATGCGGCGCCTCATATCACCAAAGTGATGGAAAGATCACTTCTGCGCAGCTTGACCGCCAGCGTTCTTTTTACGTGACTCGATCTGTAACCTCTGATGTCAACGATATAATTGCTCATACACAAAATAAACCGTAACATAAGCGCTTGAGATTAGATTTAAAATTTAATACGAGAAAAGATCCGCTAGCGCTTATTCTCGATACAAAAATACCGATTTAAATTCAGTCATGATATAGTTGACATCTCACGAACTTTGTAGTAACTGAAATTGTGGTCGTCTAACATCCATAACACATTTCAATTTGGATTAAGATATCTAGCTCACTCAAAGTTAGTACAAATCAGTTTTTTCATTTTGTAAATATTCTTCAAAAAAAATTTCGTTGTAAAATATAATTGATTTATTTGTAAATAACACTAATTGGCCGTTAGCGGTAAGACCACAATAATTAGTTACATTACTAATTAGTTTTTTTGTTAATAAAATCAACTAATAAGCTGCAAAATAATTTAACGGAGTAGTTAATTGGGAAATAATTATAGATGTAGCAATTAGAAAACAGTTCTGCTGGTTTTCTTGAATTTCATATACTAACCAATGAAAAAGGTGACCAGGTTAGAGAATTAAGAACAAAGATTTTTATGCTAATAATGTAAACATCCAGAAACTTTGTAATTACCACAGACAAAACATAATTTTACATACACAAGCTGAAAATATCGCCGTCACTTTTCAGCTAATTAAATTCGGTATAACCTTCTCCCTTTCTTTCATCAATAGCAACAATAACGCACACATAGACAATTTGACAGACGTAACTTGTAGACGCAATTTGTAGCATAGGTAAAAATAAACTACAAATGGCGATTTGTTTTAGTATAAAAGTGACTTTTAAAGTTAAAATTTAGTAAATATAATATCAACTAGACAAAAATATGGGTGTTAAGTGCTGTGTTTGTAAAAACTTTTCGTACAAAAGCAGCCAAGCAAGCAGAACATTTGATAGTGTGCGTTTTTGCCACGATTTCTAATATGGAATGTTATGTCTGTGGTAATTACATACAATATGAATATTATTGATAAATAAATCTAGTAAATCCCTTCACGCAATATTTAGAAAACCTATATCATATTTAAGGTTCCGCTCGCGTCTTTCATTGGCGGACTGTACGGTACTTCTGTCAGTTCCAGCTGTATTTTTTTATACCACCAAGGTGGCAAACAAGCATACGACCAGCCTGATGGTAAGCAGTCACCATAGCAACTAACAGAGAAATAAAATCTAGATGAGATACAAAATACAAGTAGATTTTTTTTTGTTTGTTCAGTGTTTCTGAAATGTTGACCAAAGGTAAAACCATCATTTCAATGTGGAAATATTTTAATTGTGATTTTAAGACTGGTAAGTGTATTTGTTACGTACAAACAGAATGTGTGTGTGTCGCTTAACCATGGTTATGTATAGGGAAACGTTTCGACCAAGTTTGTATTTTGGATTGTGATAATACTGTAAAAGGGTAATTTTGTCTTCGAATTTGCCTTGCGAATGTTTCTTAGCGAATTGTAAACCTAGAAATCCACTGCGTCAAATATCGGTTCACTAATTGCGGAACACAAAAAGAAGACTTATTTGGTTTTATACATTTTTTATGGTTGGAAATACAAATAATATAATACATATTGTAATGTGTTTCTAACCATATTTAGTGTCTAAACACTTTGTCGAAGGTACGCGACCGATATAAACACCATAAGCGGAGAAATTGACAGAAATTCAGTTGCGTAACGTTGTGTGAACTCAGGACTAAAACGGCCTTTACACTTGTCAAAATTCACGGTCTAACAAAAGAGATGGTGCAATACTAAGAATTGAGAAGTTGTAAGTGCTTCTCGCTTATTCGTATGGCACCATCTCTTTTGTTAGACTCTTAATTTAGCCGAGTGTAATGGCCGTTTTAGGCCTTAAGCTGGATGTCTGTGATCTGCGGGGCGACGGCGACAGAGGTACGGGTGCGGTGCGATCTAACGCATAGATTCTTAATGAAGCTAACTTGGGCCATACCAAATCCTTTTTTAACTATCCTTAAACGATTGCGTAAACGAGACGTCGCCTTACATCATGTATTGCGCTGTCTCCCTTACTTTACTCAGCAAGCAGTCATGGTAGGGACCCTGGATGGTAGCGAAACGAAAGCATACATCGCCCCGTTTATCGCGGATATCTAGTTTGAGGTCTTACGCCGACCGAAGCGACGCTATGATTATCTATTAATGCTAACACGCCTATGTGTATAGCAAGGCTAAGAAAATTGTTTGACAATATTCGAAAATGAAACTTGTTGAGCGACATACTTATCACAGCACAAGTATCTTTGAGTGTGGTCTTAAAATTAAATAAATGGGTTGTACATTCAAAAAGGTCTTGAGATTGGTTGCTTTAAACTTCAAGTTCATAATTTGATTTTTAAATCGAACAATATCGGCTCTATATAATCGAAATTATTAATTGTAGAGTCTGATAGATTTTGGTCCTTCGTGGGTTCATTTTTGTTTAATGTAACTATTACAAATGAGTTCCCAGATTGTAACCTGATAATATAAAAAAAGAAGTAAAACCATAGATATACTATATACTAGCGTACCTATAGATCGGCTTTGGTTTGATTAAGGCGAGACCAAAAACAAAATACACTAGTGTGCGTACATGTGTGCAAGCAAGATATATAATTTTGTGGATTACACAGGTAACCATATTTAATCACGTCTAATTAACACCAAAACTACACTTAAAAACCATAAATTTTGTAAAAATAAGTGGGATTTGTTTTTAACACGACCGACGTCAGGCCGATACCGTCCGATAGCGTGTATAGGAAAATGGTCTCGCCTATCTATCTCGCTCTAACCAACGTGTATGCTATGATCTATCTCTTTTGCATTGCCAATCTGACGCTAGTATATAATAAATCTATGAGTAAAACATATTAAAGTATAAGATACACTTTCCGACCAATCTTCTAAACAAAACTTGGCAATGAACTTATAGGCCACATTTGAGGATACTTAACAGAAGTCGTGGTTTAGTTCATACTTGTATTATTAAACTACAATAACCAAAACTTAAAAATAGAATAGGCTACGATATTTCAATATTTATTTAGTAATAATTCAACCGAATGCTTGTATGGACTATGCCACAAATGTAGTTTTATGTGTATTCCCACACAAGTCCGCGCAGCGTTGATGCAACGCTCTCACGATGCCAAGGCGACGTATTTCCGAACGATATACAGACGACATAGACACTTGTTCGGAAATAATGGTGTCATTCTGAATTCGACAATAAATTATTCCTACAGTCTAAATTTAGGAACCGAAATTCAGAAATATATGTTTTGTCGAAGTAATCAGTTTCGAACTACTGGGTTTCGAATTTTTTGTCGAAACTCAGAATGACAACTCGGAAATAAACGTTGTCAACAATACGACGACGCTTGGACAATGCTTGTGTATGGATAAAACTATATCTGCTAGCACTCAGCGCGGACACTGTATAACAGAAGGATAGAAAAAGAGGAATGTATCTGATATATAAAAGAAATAAAAATAAAATATTCTCGTAACAAAAACGATTAAAATCTAGTATCAATGCTTACCATCAGGCGGGTCGTATGCTTGATGGCAACCTTTGTGGTATAAAAAAATAAATCTCAAGAGCTATCTTGCTTTTACTTCTTACTTTCGATGGCTCTACAACCCTTTCTGGGTCTTGGCCTCTTCAACAGTCCCCATCCACTCGTAACGGAGCTTGGCTGTCCTTCTCCAGTTGGTAACCCTTCCCATTCTCCTCAAATCTCAATAGCCAGACCGCCACCAAGGAGGGCCCGGGTTCGAAAACTGGTCGAGTGGGTCATGATGAAAAACGAACTTTATCTGATTGGCCTCTGGTCTTGGATGTTTATGTACGTACATATGTATTTGTTATAAAATATAGTATCGTTGAGTTAGTATCCCATAACACAAGTTTCGAACTTACTTTGGGGCTAGCTCAATCTGTGTGGAAAAAAATCCTCCACGCAATCCAGCCAACGTTTTTTTGGCCTGCCTTTCGGCCGTTTCTATCTTACTCTTACACAATATAAAACGAACGAGATGGCGATATTGAGACTAGATTTTAAATGTTTGTATTTGGACAATAGATCCGCTAAAACAAACTGTCGCTTGTGGCGTGGCGTGGAAAATGAGTGACGGTCTTAACATGGCATAAAACCGTCTTCAAAATGTTACCATGTATTTTTATACAGTGTTTATGTGCTTAAGTGTATGCAGATATTAATGGTTCTTTATGTGTAAGCTGATTATTGAATTTCTCATGTATAAATAAGAGTTGTTGAATCGAGCTAACAGTTTTAAAATTAACTTGTTATGATCAATGAGTAGAATAAGAGAACATTTCTGTTAGTATGAACTTCTACAATGCTGAGGTAAGACTGCCAAAACAGGGTTACTTGTAATTCGACGTATATCCGGAACATGCGTATTGGGGGGCTCAAAAGTAAATGAACCACCCCAATGTAAGGGCGAAGTCCAGTGGTTTTTTGCTGGGCATCTGTAAAAGTCTGGGGCAAGCTGTGCAAGCACGTAAAATCTTTATCGATAGTTTACTTATGAAATTAACATACAAACGCTCTTCGAGAAAAGAATAGTTATGCTTTTCAGAGTTAAAACTGACCAGCCCGACCCGCTCCGGTTCTCACACATACGTTAGTCGCCGTGTCAGTGTAATCTCAGCATTGTATAGAAGCGGTGGGTATTCAGAATGGTACAACAATTAACATTTGAACACTGCCCAAATAAGTGATGTAAATGGAACAATTTTTCTTTATCCGATATATAAAATTAGCATTTAAAAAATTATGAGATGTAATTGATTTCATTAGGTATAGATATGTGAAACATTTTTGAATCGTAAGATACTATTTTACTATTAGTTCGCCTATTGAGTTTAGACTCAATGGTATATTTCATGTATATGCTTACATTTAAATGTAAAGACATGTTTCTCCTGTAAATAAGTAATTATTTGGCCTATTTTCGAATTACTAAAACTATGTTAGAGTCGTATATTCCAAATGTGCTAATTTATCCCGATACAAGTGTTCATAGAAATGTAATTTTTGAAAACATTCAAATCTTTTAATGTAACGTAATAAAATATACAACAAGTAAGGCGCTGCGTTGACGACGAGGCGGGCCTACAATTTGGCCGCGAAGAATAGAGGGAATCGTATATTGTCATAGCCGCGCCCCGTATCGTTTGAATTGGCGGCGCGAACAGTCGCACGACAGACAGATGACGCAGTCTTTAATACTCAGACCGCACCGCCACTCCGTCTTCGCCGCGCCTAATTTATTGGGATGACAAAAATACAATTTTAATTAAATAATGCAATGTTTAAATAAAAAATAGGTACCAAAAATGTCTTGTTTATTTTTTTGCTATATCTATGATTGACAAAAATAGTAAATATGAGATTAATTTTGATTGTTGGTAGGTAACTTTAAAATTGATCTCATATTTTCAATAGTAGTATTTCAATATAGGAAGTTTGGTGGTGTCTATGGAAAAAGCAGCACGAACAATATTTGTGTCGTTGCGCTTGGGGCAATCAAATAAAACTGGATTTTGCAGTAACACTTGAGTTGTAACAACCGTTTGACCCAAGAACCATCGTAACTATATTGGCCATGCCTTGCATCTCAGTATCTCAAAGTCCTTCATAGTTCGATTCTGTATAAAAATATTATTTTTTTCTGATTTCAACATTATTGTTTTAATTTGAACATTATTATTTATGAAAAAATCCATTATTAGTTAGTAACCATTTGTATACCTACTTTGTTTATACAATTATTAAAATGAAATGCCATTGTCACAAATTGTATTCATTTAAACAGGTACATTATTAATTTTATCACTTTCCTTACAATGAAATAACAAAAATTCTATATCGATACCTCTCTGGACTCAAAAGGCGTAAAGAACATTTGGGCGAAAATGAGTTATATACATAGTTTTATTCAGAATTTAATTCTCTATATCCTATTCTAAGAAATTCTTTAAAAAATTCCTTTACCGACCCAACAAGTGTAACGTAAAAAGCAATAAATGTGAATGTTTTAAGAATCATTATTTACTTTTTCAAGTTCAGTTACAGTGGTAGTTAAGTATGTACTTACAGTAAACTATATTTTTATATAAATAATTATTTTATATTAAATTATAAATTGTATACGATTCACACAGTCCCTAGTCTCAAGGTAACCTAGGCATATTTGTACATACTATGGGTAAAAATAACAGATACTTTTTTTGGAACATATTCTTATATCAGACTCGAGATAAACATGTTTGTCCTGTGCGGAGATCGAACCCGCACTCTGTAGTCTGAAGCACTAACTAACAACTAAGCAGATTGTCTCTTATAATAAATTACACAATTCCGGTAAAATATCTCCACATTTCGTAGACACTTTAATATCTATAATATTATCTGCTCTAGTCGGTCCTATGTTGAGAACGGCCACACACTTTTTCTCTTCTTTGGCTTGAAGAATTATTCTATAACTAGAATATACAGTTAGACTCGACCCAAGAACGAAAATTGCATCGCTAGATGTGACCGCGTTTTTAACTTGTTCCACTCTCTCCTTTGGTACGTTGTCCCCAAAGAATACAATGTCAGGTTTTAGTGGACCTTCACAATTTGGACAAAGTGGAGTTCTGAAGTTGCTCTCTTGTTCCTAAAAATAATACGTAAAATGTAAGAATTATTTTTAACATTATTAAAAAGAACTATCAGATACAAGGATTTATCATAATATCACTTTCTAGTATTATCCATTTGTTTCAAAATGCCCATTTCCTATTTTTTTTAAAACATCCTATTATGGTTGTGGTTTGTGTCTAGTAGTCTCCTTTGTGTTTCAGTGTTGCCAACAGTGTTGCCAACAATTGCATAATTTTCCAGTGTTGCCAATAAAGTTTTTTTGGTGTTGATATCAACAACATTAAAATACAAATTAATATAACTTCAAAATGAATAAGTGTAGTTCAAAATCTGGACAATAGTATGAAAACTTTACCTTAGTTAGATCAACATCACCGTCAGGCCTGATCATACCAAAATGACTCTCCATGTGTGGGTTATTTTTTATTAATATGTCTTGAAGGTCCGACCTATTTATTTCGTATGGACATTTCAGGCACTTTACAATATGACCAGTGCCATGAAGCTCAATAACATCTGTAGAACCCGCTTTGTGATGAAGTCTGTCGACATTTTGAGTAACTATTGATGTTACTTTTCCTGCCTGGAATATATTTATAGGTATTGCTTGAGAAAATTATTTAAAAATTTACAGGTAAGGGATCTTCCCATAATAATAATAAATAGTACACAGTTTCACCCTAAAGTAACCCCGATCATTGCACTGAAATGATTTCAACAGATGCTTTTAAAGATAAAACAAAATGAGCTTTGATATATCACGGCACAAATAAAATTATTTATATACTGTTCCAGAAAAACAGTCTATTCAATAGGTGACAAATGGAGGTCTATTTTTACCAAAGCCAATTAATCAGTTATTGTCATGACCTTTGGTTAGTCACTAGACACAAACAGAAAGCAAGGGTAAGTCATATACTTTTTGTAAATCTGCAATGGAGAAATGTGTACAATTAGGCTGTACACTACTGAATCTCGGCCAGCCGACAAAGTTCCTGGCCCAGTACCTCTGTCTGACTTTTGGGTACCTCACAAACTCCTGATATTGTACTGGTTTATGGTTACTGCGAGCATATAATCCAACCTCCTCTGACCTATAGTCTGGTATCCCTGAAAAAAAAAACTATAAAAAGAAATAAAATAATTTCCAGCCAGTTTATTTTACTGACTTGCACACAAGTCCTAAGGCGACTCTCTGACCCAAGTTTTGCTGATAGATGGATTCACGATGGATTGGTGTTAGGCTGTCTATTGTCAACCAATGCATTAGTAAGCTAATGTTGTTACCATCTGATTTCCCTCCATGGTAAAACCACACAATAAAAAAAATATTTGAAAATCGGTCCACAATTGACGGAGTAATCGGCGGACATACAAAAATAAAAAATAAATAAACTATGAAACATAAAACCTCCTCCTCTTTTGAAGTCGGTTAAAAATGGTAAATAATATTATTTATACACTAACCTGATTCTGTGGATATTCCTGCCCCGGTGAGAACGAGTATTTTCTTGTGTTGATTAAAAAAATTCTTTAATAATTCAAAATCCTTATTGTCAGGGGGCTTATGTTTTGGAACGTAAACAATGTGTCTAATTAACATTTTAAAATGACTAGTCATACCCGTTTTGTACATCTTAATTTAAACTTATTCTATTTAACAAGTTGATTAAGTATTTATGTAATCACTCACTACATTAAATTATAACATATACCCAAAGTACCTACCTAAATAATATTTACAAAGTTTGATTCTGGTTTGATTAATTTGACAAGGTCATTGACAAGATTGGCAAAATTTTGACAATGACCACTTTTTTCTTTCTTCGCCAGAAATGGCAGGCAGAGATCAACGATCATACAGCCAAGACTACTATCGATTAATCAAGTTGACCCCTAAATCGCAAAAAAAAAACCCTCATTTAATTTTCATCTTTTTATTTACCAACCAATCATTGAAGTAAAAAAATCCATCAACTGCAAAAAAGAATCGATTAGTATATTAAAACTCGGTTCGGATCGGAAGTTTCAAGAACATTCTCGTATTTCTCGACGACATTACCTCTACGAAATGAAAATTAAAAAGTTATCTGTCACATTTTGTTTGTTGTGAATTGTGAACTGTGAAGTGAAATTTGTGAAGTGTGCAGTGTTTTTTATTCTACGATTGCGATCGAATATCGTATTACAAGTGTTTATTTTTACTCAAAGTGACTTTCTTTTTAATTGAAAATAATCATGAATGTTTACGGATATCCGCCATACCAGTATGGCCAATCGGATGATTTATCAAAGCAGATGTATGCACAACAGGCTTTGTCAGCAATGCCTTTTCAACGGGATATGCCAGAAGGACATGTGATGCCGGTGCCTTCTGGAGCTCCGTGGAATGTTGAAGGACTACCTTGGGGCATGCAATCACCACCACACCTCGTACAATTCACAGGACAGACACCGACAATGGAACCTCAGTATCCACCAGTGGTGCATTGCAAACGAAAGAGTTTGGATGTGGTACCTTCAATGTAATTATTATGTATTTGTAACACGTCCTAAGGCGACTCTCTGACCAAAACTTTTAGTTATAGTGCCCATAAGGCGACTTTCTGACCCTATGAGTTAGTGTAAGTCAGTGTTACCAGACTATCCAAGAGCGACTGATTTGTCTTATTAATCCCCTAAGGCGACTCTGACCCTGTCATCTTTCAACAATAACTGACGGCATAACAATATACTTACTTACGGACGACCTCCGTGGTTACCACGCCAGACCGCCACCCAGGAGGTCCCGGGTTCGATCCCCGGTCTGGTCATGATGAAAAACGAACTTTTTCTGATTGGCCTCGGGTCTTGGATGTTTATCTTTATATGTATTTGCTATAAAATATAATAACGTTGAGTTAGTATCCCATAACACAAGTTTCGAACTTACTTTGGGGCTAGCTCAATCTGTATGAATTGTCCCTATATATTTATTTATTTATATACTCTTAAAATTTTAAAAGTGTGGTGGTTTACAGTTAACCAATGTTAGAGGTGACCAGGCTAGAGATCCTAAGATCAAAGATTTTCATATTAATAATGTAAGCATAGAACCGAACGAAACGGCTAACCTCTTTCATTGGCTGACTGTACCAAACAGAAAATTAATAAATAAAAAAACCAAATACTTTTCTTATAACAGCAAAATTAATTATAATTATTTTATAAATTTCAGCCCAGCAAAACAGTTAATAACAGAAGAGAAAATGGCAGCACATCTAAGCGGTCTTCACATATCCACAGAGTATACTCCGCACACACTAGCGCAAGATGAAATTATGGATATAAATATGAATGATATGCCATCGACCTCTACCGCCTGCTTTAACATTGGCAAACTTAAAGATAAGTTTACAGTTGTTTTGTCTGAAGAAGTCAAGAAAATAAAGAATGAACCTTTGTTACCTGCGGCACTAATAGAAAGGTTAGTTTTGATTCTAAATCACATATTTATCATGACCTTTCAATACTTACTACTCTGTCTATTCTCTTTTTGATTAAATTCATTGCGAGTTTAAGACAGCTGTAGTGTCTCCCCTGGAATGTCAATTAGCTTCATTGCTTATTATCATACTGATGTCGCCGTTGTTGATCCTGACTATACAGAGACAGGTGGGAATGTGTGGTGGGCCTGTCCCTGACATTATCATGAAGAACACGGTACCATGGTCCATGATATTTTGTCCTTTGGTATTTTGTTTAATGTGGTGTTTTGTACAATTGAAATATTTTTGGGGATGAATCTACTGCTGATACTGAACATGTGAAAAAAACATTATCATAAACTTACATTTTAATTTCATATTTTTAACGAAAATCAAAGCCTCTTGTGGCACACAATACATTTAATGTTATGAAATCACCCTTACTGGAAGGGCACGGACACCCGCTTGTCAGTATGCGACAGTCACTGCAGCTCCAAAAAAACATTGCACGAAAATTCTTCAATCACATGGTCAATTGTAATTTTCCATTAAACTGACACAACTGACAGCAGATTCCCGTCAAGCCATCAAACAGTTTCAAGTGCCGAGAGACTTTTAACAAACTTGCTAATAAATACACGTATATTGTCGAGGTCCATTCTGCGCACTGATAGCGGATTATTCAAAAACCTCTCAAATCTTTGTGTGTAAAAAAAAATACAGGAATCTGATTGCGGCTTTTAAAATGGAACCGACGAATTATTTACGCCTCTTACAATTTTCTATTTACATATTGCAACTGTCTAAATCAACACCTTGTATACAAAATACGATTAAAAACACTTTTTTGACAAATGTTAAATTAGTGCTCAATTGTCCTAAAAATTATCATAAATAATTTCAGGTTAGAGAAACCCAGGATGTCCCTTGTAGTCTGGAAACCGAAAGAAGAAATTTTAAAATTAAAAGATGTTAAGGAGGAGAAGGAAGAAGGTAATCAGGAACCTAAGAAAAGAAATGGTGTGTTGGTCACGGAACTCTCTGGAATGGATATTGAGATGTGATTGTAGTAGTAAGAATATTAGAACATAATTCTATTTTGACCGAAACCGTTATTACTGGTGTCTTTACATGCTATGGGTATTGTTGATAGCCAGAAAGTAACATTGGGCCAAAAAATACTAAAAAGTAGCTTTATTTTAGAATAGTTCAAAGTTGAAAACGGAACATACGCTGTTACTTTCATTGTGCGGGCTTTTTCGCAAATTTGGCATCAGTCGTTTTTGTGTGAAAGGGTAGTTAGATTTCACTCCAGCAATCCCAAATTCCAGGAAGCTGGCCATCGATGTCTCATCCTTGAGATTGCCTGTACTTCTCAGGCTTCCCAGATGTAATGTTCTGGTACTACAAAAAGTTGCATTTCTCTAGCTTTATTTTTAGAACAGTTCAAGGTTGAACATAACATCAACATCATCTTGGACATTATCCAGGGGTACTATGCTTCACGTTATTAAATTAAACATTTTCACTATCACCGTATGATGGTTTCGGTCAAATTATAAGTGTATATTTAAAGTGTATGTCCACATCGATGTTTCTAGGCCATTTTCTATAACTTCCACATTGAAATTATAACGACTGATTGGCCAAGATTTGTGCATGTAAAAATCATTGTGAATTTATATAAAATCATTATGTTACATTTTTTTTATATGCAGTGGTATATTGTTAGATTTGGTGTTTCGGGCTTGTTTAATGGTAAAATAAATTTTCACTTATAGGACAAATTTAAAAAATAATTATTATAGTCCGATAGGATTGAGCCTTATGTCTAATAATCGATTTAAATTAATATTTAAAAAATTATCGTATTGTATGTTTTATATTATTTGCTGTAATATAGAACACGAAATTCTTTTATCTTTTAACTCCGTGCCTAAATTCAGTTAACATCGCTCAACTTCCTGAGAGTGTAGACCTAGCATTATACTTAATACGAAATCTTCGACGGCTTCAATTCGAAAGTCAAAGTCAACATTGTTTTATTCAAATAGGTCTATGGTTTTTCTTCATATCACTACCAGTTCCGACGGAAATGTAGCTCGAAAAAAAAATTAGTTTTTAAGTTTGTAAATATTGTATTTTGCGATTATGCATGAATTTTAGTGTTTGAGATTGAGATTGAGTGAGTAAAGTTGAATGGGTTTGTAGTGTTATTTGTAAGAATAAATCATGATTAATAATTTCAAATTTTTGTTTGCATTTCACAATACGTAAAGGTAAACTTTTCGTCAGATAGCCCGATTGCTTTTGGCTATGGTATGACATAAAAAAATATATCATTTTAATAGTTTTTATCCGGTTGTGAGGACCATGTCCCATCATAGTCCTTATTTTTTCAAACAATAAAAACATTTCATTGAGTAGACAAGACATAAATAATTGAGAAAATAATTGACATTTTAAAAGTAAAAAAAGTATTTGAAAAACAAGTCTCGCTAGCCAGTAAAGGCCACAGCACACGGCGTATTTTAAACGCGCAGAGTACGCGCGTGTCGTTATCCATCGCCGAGTTGGAAGCATTAAATTTCATCGGGAAGTCTAACATACAAAGAGCTCAATATAGCACGAAACGTTTAAAATACACCGTGTGCTGTGGCTCTGAGAACAGGCTGGACTGTAAGTAACGTTAGTACTTATATCTCGATTGTCTGAACTGGCTAATATAACAGGGAAGCCATAAGTGAAATTTTACAAAACGCATTCGTTTGTATTCCTGTGGGATTGGAAAACACGGAACTAAGCGCGTAAATATCGCGAGCGAGCGTCTGCTCCTACAATCCGCGCCATGCACAAGAGATGAGATGAGTGCTTGATTTTACTTGCAGTAGACGATTTCTAATAAAGGCCCGTCAGGCCTCATCATCTCTCGTCCGTGGCGCGTGATTGTATGTATCTGTAATTTTAATATACCCATACAACCTCCGTGGCGGCGTAATGGTTACCACGCCAGACCGCCACCCAGGAGGTCCAGGGTTCGAATCCCGGTCGAGTCATGATGAAAAACGAACTTCTTCTGATTGGCCTCGGCTCTTGGATGTTTATCTATAAGTATATGTATTTGTTATAAAATATAGTATCATTGAGTTAGTATCCCATAACACAAGTTTCGAACTTACTTTGGGGCTAGCTCAATCTGTATGATTTGTCCCTTATAAATGTAGGTATCCGAAACGTATTTTAATCATAATTACTTACGCATTAAGTCTCGTCTCTTCTCTCTTCGGCCTGTTGTTGCCACCCAATGCTGAGTGTAGGCCTTTTGCATTGCACGCCAGTCTTTACACGGTTTTGAGCTTTCCTCATCCACAATGTCGCGGGGAAATTGTGGATTAAGTGTCGTGCCACAGAATAAATAATAGTAGTTAGGTACTTACACCTTTATTCCCATTAGTCCCCTCTAGCACTGTCCCCGGGGTGACAACTGAGAATTTTCTTCCCATTTGTCTGTGGTCTTGCTATCATTAATTAATAACTTTTAAAACATTGTGTTGTATGCAAGTGGGTGGACAATTCTGAGGGTGGAAGATTCCACGTCAGCTATGGAGATCACGTTGCGTTGCTATTACCAGTTCGCCCTAGGATGATGAATTTTTGATCCTAGAGTTGGTTTTGCAATATATATTTTTGGAATCAAAATAGTAAACAACAGCTCAAAGCATTAGGTCCCAATAATAATGTAGGTAACAATAGACCGTGGTGCTCTGCAATCGAGCCTCACTTTATTTGCCATCTCTCTAAGGTATATGCCTTTTGCTTCAAACTGCTGCCTCTCAAGGAGGGAAGTCCTTTCAATACTTCCTACTCCGACTATCTTCTTTCTGATTAAATCGTTGTGAGTTCCAACACAGCTGTAGTTTCTCCCCCGGGACGTCAATAAGCTTCATCGCTTATTGTCAATCTGAGGTCGCCGTTGTTCATCCTGGCTAGACAGGAGACACATCGGTGGACGGTGGGAATGTGTGAGAGTTCGCCTGTGTCAACGGCCTGCAACCTGGTAGAAATGTCATTTTCTTCTTTAGTTTGACAGTGACAGGCATAATATAATGTGTCATTAGCTTTAAAAATTGTTTCGTGCAATTCACCGATAGGTACCATAACTTCCACACATAAAAAAATATTACCTACTCGTTTACAAGGCTTATAAAAAATATCATTACTAAAAATAAATTATTTATTCCAAATTGACAATATCAGATTGAATTTTGCACAGTAATAACTTATGAATAACATGCATGGATTTAATCCAACATGTGGCATAAAATACTGATTATAATTTTATCCACAACTTAAACGCGAAACACACAGGGCGGTTGCGGTGTGGCCCTACTCCATTTGGTTATCAGCAGCGATCGGCAATGCGATTTGCTTAAATATTTCCCTTGCTGTCCGAGATTAATAAAAAAAATTGACGTGCAAAAGTATTTCCCGTAAATCTACTTGCAAAATAAATGATTTTATTTTATTAATTTTATTATTTAGAACTACATAGATAGATAAATAAGCTAGGCCCGCCTCAATCTTATTTTATTATCATCATGTTATCTCATGTTTATATTAACGTCAAAATGAGGTGAGATTTTTATTTATTTGTAATAATTGTTTTTTGTTCTCATCAACTTAATGAGAAATAAAGTTTTTTAAACTGAAAATAAGGAATGCGTGTGCGTTTCTGGCACGAGTCAGATGAAGTACCTATAACCGCCATTCCTTTGTGTGTTTCGCGTCTTATTTCTCATATTTTTCTAGTAGATTAGTTTTACAATATTTAAAATACCTACTTAATAAATTAATAATACACTTAAAAATAATAAATCACTTTTTATTATTTAAAATATATTACATTTATATTTTACCCTTTCGGTATCACTCAGTTGAGAATAATGACAATAAAGAAAAAAGTCTCGCGAAGAATAAAAGTTATGGTTAGCTAGCGCACATTGCGAACGAGACGGGCCACTGCGCATTATATCTACTTCATATACTTAGCAAGGCTCTTTTCAGCGTATCTAATGTATCATTCTCCACTTCAATGAATTGTATGGAATATTTGTTGTTATACAATGAGTTGCAGTGCGACCCGTTCGTAATGTGCGTTATCCTTTAACGATTTTTGCCCGACCGTCACTTAAGTGATACCGGCTGGAATAATACGTTTTAACCATAAAGCATAATTTGTGGAGGACGTCTCTACTCACTTTTTGTTATAAGTAAACGCTAAAAAGCAAGAGATTTTTAATATCAGTAATATCTTATATGTAATAACTTACTTATTCAAGCGTTGGTTTCATAGGTTCCTGATAAGCCACAGTCAGATGAATATATTTTTTTAATAGCTTTTATCTGCCAGATAAGGTATCAGAAACCTATAAAACACATGATTCGATATAATTTCGCATTATACACCTAAGATTCGTTTAAACAGTCTTTTTTTGTACAAAGAAAAATATTGTTTAAATATTGTTTCTTCAAAACTCCTTGTACATTATCACATAGATCTGTCTCTTTTAACATTTATAAAAACCAATTGATAAAGAGTGAGAGTGAGATAGCTGCCAGAGCCTACTCCAAACATTGCTAAAAGTTATACAAAAATTTAATAAGAAGGCTTATTTATTGCCGATAATTTGATGGAAGACATATTTTTTTATGAATTTGTGAATAATTTTTATTGATCAGATAATAAAAGCTAAAAAATCTTGTTTTGTAACATTATGGTTTCCAAAAACTAAAACAGGAAAGAAATATAAAATTAAAAAGTTGTAATGATTTTAAATTTTGTAGAACATAACATACATAGAAGACACAAATAGAACAACACGTGTCGTGTGGCTTGTACCATATAATCATAATAATATTGATGTGTATCGTGATTTAACGCAATGTAGAAAAGAGAAGCAAGATGCTTTCATTTCACGATGTAGTGCCATTATATAATCAGTACATTGCTGTTATTTTTGGTTTTGCATTCAATTATAAATCAGAAGGTATATTCTCGCAACAAAACACAGACACACTCGCTCACTGTGTCGCTTATTTCACATTGCGTATGTATGTGCCAGATGGCGCTTGAGATCGAAACTAGACTTTCAAAACTTTATACGAGAATAGGCCTCTGTTTTCATCGATTAAAGTCACACGCAGCCAAATACAACCGTGTCATAGAATCTTAACATTTTTGGTACCTATTAAAATAACAGCTAGAAATCGTAGGTATTAGTACTTTTTAATGTAGCTTCTTTTAAAATCTGTTTATGTGACATAACCATAAGTGTCGCATATAATTACAGTTGCATACATTGTATTTAAATTACCTACTAGGTCTTCTATGTATGTTTGAGCCATAAGTAGATAACGTAGCGAAACACCCCCACTTTGCATGGGTATGATTTTCTAGGCATAATGGCTTCTAATTATATGACCACTTATATAATTTACCCGGTATCAATAGAAGGCTGAAGGGAGATAATAATATCCTCTAGTCTTTGTAAGGTGAGATAGCCAATAGTAATGTAAAAAGGTTTTAGATTCTATCATGAGAGTGAGATTAAAATTAGAAGCAAATAATCCTTACTAATATCATAAATGAGAAAGTGAGTTTCTTTGTTTGTTTGTTATTTCTTCACTTCTTGACTAAGCAGCCGATCATTATGAAAATTTTCATACATATTGTTAGCGGTACAGAGCCCAACATAGGCTACTTTTATCCCGTGAAAGTATGTCGTTCCAATGGGAAAATAATTTTTCTATAGAGGGCGCTGTATCGGCCAGCAGACGGCGCCACAAGTCGCGCTATGGGTTGTTTTGTTGTCAAACGAGATCTATGTAATAAAATTAACGCGAGCGAAGCCGCGGGGAAAAGCTAGTATAATAATAAACGACATTATCTATATAATCACAATCGAATTAAATTCGAAAAGTTACTCAACTATGTTCACATTTCGAAATGGAATTCTTGTTTTGGTAACCGTTTAAAGTTGAACAATTCCAATAAAATCGTTGTCGTACAAATATGAGTTTATGTTTACCGTATTACTCAATATTTGAGTACGGCATTTTAGCGATAAATCCACTCGTTTTTGTAAATCAATATACGTAGTTTTGTGTGTTCTTTGACATTGAGTAACTTGTTGTAATACTTGTGAATTGTTTATTTTAGATTTGATGTTTTCATTATCGGCATAAAAATAAAGGATTTCATTTAGTAAGCAGTCAGCAAGCGTATAAAGGTTTGCACATACTACTACTGCGACAGGCTGACAGGCCACATCGTACCGCCGCCGTCGTGCCCTATAAATAACACCACAGTAATTTAGATATATACCTTTCTGCACTTAGTCCTTCTTCTTCGTCCTAAGCTTTCTTATATCGGTTTGTTTTAACAATTATAATTTCTTTAGTTTCTTTATGCCTACTTCGAATTTTTCAACTCCTGGCTTTTTAACAAAAAAGTAAACTTACAATATAATGTAGATGAAATTATATTCGAGATCGATATTAAAACGGCTAGCTCCGAACATCGGAGTCATATATCTATTTATCTAAAACGGCCTTTACACTTGGCTAAATTCAGAGTAACAAAAGAGATGGTGCCATACGAATAAGCGAGAAGCACTTGCAACTTCTCACTTCTTAGTATTGCACTATCTCTTTTGTTAGACTCTGAATTTTGCTAAGTGTAGCCATTTTAGATATAATTCTAGATTCATTTAGCAGCTAGTCCGTTGCCTCTACTGAATTTTTCATTACCCATTTTGGGACACTATACTTTCGCACACGACTATTTGACATTTGACGAATGAAAAAAGTCAAAACTTACTTATAAATATTGATGAGTTAATTTAACAAAAGTTACTTTTATATAGAGAAACATTTTTGTCACATAAACGATGAGTTGCAGTCTGGCCCGCATTAATGTACGCATTATGGAATTTGTCTATTTGGCTCAGCAGACGCATAATTTATACATGCATCAATCAAGGGCTAATACCAAGTTATAATGACCCAGTACGATAGATATGATGTTTGGTACAACGACCTACAATTTTAATAGCTCATATTGACTTTGACGGTGGCTGTATCCAATTCTCTTTTCATGCTCTCGAGTTGCTGGATGTCTTGTACTGATGTTTCACATTTCTGCACCACTAGCGAATGGTAGAAGTGTATCGCGAATGCCACGAACACTATAAGCACTGAAAAAGTTACAAAGTGTTATAAGTACCTACATGGTTTTAATGGTTCTTTAACTGTATTTAAAAATGATATTGTATTGTCATCCGATTTAAAATTAGTTGAAACGGTTTATTCAGAGGTTTCAGAGAGAAAGCATTCACAGTAATTTCCACGATGTTTTTACAATATTTACTTTACTATCACTGCGAAAGAAATGGGAAAAGAAACCAAGCTGTGGCCATTTTTTTTCTCAAGACAAGACAGTGCAGTTTCAAACCAATAAGGGAATGTCAATAAGTGGTGAAAAGCAATGACTAATATTACAATAACTAGAATTTCCAGTTAAGTATGTACCTGGTATGACGATAACTGTAGCAGCAGTGGCGGCTGCAAAGGAATAGTCCCAGAATTTCACCCAACACAATATTGCGATCTCCACCAAGAATAAGAACAGACCTGGAATAAATAAAAACCTTTAAGTATCTAAGATCTTAATTTTTTTATACCACTAAAGAGGCAAAGAAGCATACGACCCGCCTGATGGTAAGCAGTGACCGCAGCCTATAGCTTGCAATACCGGGGGTATCACTCGCGCAAAGCCAGATTTTTGTTAGCTATTTTGTCCCACCTCTGGCAAAAGTAGTCAGGCAGTCAAATAGTTACATATATGTAACTTAGGTAATAAAACATAATAAAAAAATCTTACCCAAAACCGTACTAAACGCCCAGGCGAGTTCAATAAAACCCCTCATTCTTTCATGAGGCGAATCTCTTAGTGCTGCAGCAGGGGCTCCAGGAGACTCCATTTTGCTTACAGCATCAATATTAGGTAGTAAATATGTAGAAATCATGAGTGCAAATATATGGACTGCTACTAGAACTGTAGTGCATACAGCAAACATTACGAACAACCATTCGGGAACATTCGTTGGTTCGTTTATTTGAAGTTCTACCATTGCAACCATCGCGAAACCTGAAAATAACATTAATAATAAATTTATTACGTTTTTAAAGGATAAAACACATTACGTGCGGGCCGTACCGCAACGAATCCTATAAGTACACTTAACAGAAATGACCCCCTATTCCATGTATCCCTACTGGTAGGGATTGATGACAACTATAAAAGTGAAAAAAAGAACACATTATAAACCACACACAAAGTATTGGTCGTCCTTTTGTTATATGTTTACAATGCGTTGCGGTCCGGCTCGTTATGCATTAGAAAATATGGCATGATATACTCGTAGGTACTTAAAATTAATTATCAATAGATAATTGCCTCAAAAGTCGTTAAGCTTGAATACGTTTTATGACCCAGAACGACCACGGCGGCGGCGGCGGCGCTTTCATTTTCTCTGCCATAAAAATTTAAAGATAGCCTTGATCCTAGAGTCGAACAAAAGTCTACTCTATTCCTTTTATAGAGCTACTAGATGTTACCCGCGGCTTCGCCCGCGTAAGATTAGCCTATGTTGGGCTCTGTCTGTCTGTACCCCTGACAATATGTCTATACTTTCATATTGATGGGCAGCTTAGTCAAGCCGGGAATAACAAACAAACAAACTGACTTTCTTATTTATAATATTAGTATGACAACTGTAACTTGTTTTTTAAATCGCGTATTTTATTTTCCCACAGAATATTGTATACCGGTGTTAAAAAAGCCTAAAACAGCAATAATTTGTAATAATGTCTTTGCAATTACCTGATAGTAGTTCGGAAGTGGTGGCAGTAGCTTTGAGCTTGGCTCTAGACATATGCAGCCTTCGCCATGACAACCCATCGGAGAGCTGGCCGTTGGCAGCCGTCTCTTCGTTCCAGCCGTGGGCTTGTGGCATTGCTAAGGCTACTTCGCTTACACTCTGAAAAATACAAGGATCATTTTTATGGTTTCATACTCAATGTGTAATAGAATCATATCTCTATTAAGCTTAGTCCGTCCGTCGGTCCATTCGTCTGTTGATAAATAATGCGGTTCACAGAATATATCTACTTAACAAGTGTCAACAGTATAGTTCTTTTAGTTTAAAAAAGTGGCTGTTACATACGGACGGACATACAGACAGACAGACATGCATGGCGAATCCATAAGGGTTCCCTTTTTTGCCATTTGGCTACGGAACAATAAAAAAAAAGGTAATGTAGGTATACTTATATCATGATTTTCACAACAGAAAAATGTATGAAAAAGATGGTAAAAATAAATTAATCCTGCATACTTGTCTCCTTTTTGCTCTAGAAGAGAAGTATATCTTTGTGCTTTGATCATTTTGTCCTACTTCCACACTATTATTTATATTTAGTTATCAATCTTGTTAACATTGTTTCCCGTCCTTCTTTCCTCCATTCACTATCGTAATGGTCTACCGCCAGACGCGTAGTAGGTAGTATGGTAGTAGATTCTACACCTACTACGTGTGAGTTTTCAAACTCTGGTATAGACTGCAACGCGTAATGCATCTCGCTTTGCTTCTACATACCAGAGTATGAAAGAAAACTCACTTTTGCTATGCAGACTAGGTTAAACTGAGGGCGCGAAATACTAACCTTTATAGATTGGTTGCATTGGCAAGGACTCTGAAGGTATCCAGGGCTGAGTAGCACGGTGGTGGCTGACCGGTTGCCGAGCATTCCGTTAGGCGTACCCCCGTTGGGGCTCCCTCCGTTTTTGTTGTAAACGTAATCTAAACTATGCGGTGGGGTTATTGAGATGGTTGGACTATCTGTCGCGCTTACTTTGAATCTGTGGAAGATAAGAATTTCATGTCAATGGTCGTTTTTCTATTTACATAAAATGAGAGCAGTGACGTCAGGACAAAACAAAGTCTAATGTACCTACCTATATGTTGTCGTTAATAAATACCTCGTATATAATATTGTTGACATGACTCAAAAGTAAGTAATTGAAATGAGAGAGAGACTAAGTATACATTTTACCGCTGACTGAACCTAATTCATGATAATGTAAAAAAAACTTTATTCAGATTACTTATTGTATAAACTTAAACAATTTAGGTATAGTAAAATTAAAATGTAGTACAATTTATAGGGTGCCTGTGCTAGGCTCTAACGATCCTGTGTTACTACGAAAGTATACTACTTGCAGGGCGCTACCAGCCAACCGGTCGCGCTGGAAGGAAACGTTTATATATAACAAATAATAATAATAAATAATAAATGATCTATTTGTTTGGGGGAGGCCTATGTCCAGCCAGTGGACTTCTTGTGGCTGAGATAATGATGATGATGATGATGATATAAAAAAATAGTATGCCTGGCTACCGTCCGCTAGTTGAAAAACGCCTAATAAATAAATATATAGGTAGGGATAAATCACATAGTTTGAGCTAGCCCCAAAGTTATTTCGAAACTTGTGTTTTGGGTTACTAACTCAACGATACTATATTTTATTACAAATACCTACAGATAATCATCCAAGACCCAGGCCAATCAGAAAAGTTATTTTTAGGGTTCCGTAGTAAACTACAAGGAACCCTTATAGTTTCGCCATGTCCGTCTGTCTGTCTCTCCGCGGTCTAGCGCCTAGACGCTTGATGCTAGAAAGCTGTAATTTGGTGTATACACACCAAATTACATATTAACAATGTTAACAAAGTGCTAGAAGAAAACTTTTAAAAAAAATTTTTTGGTGTGCCTTCCCTACATGTAAAGTGGAAATGAACCGGTATCGTAAGATAGGTCTCTTCAAAACATTGAGGGTGTTTGAAGATCATTTAATATACAATGAGCCGTTTCGGAATTACATATTTACATTTATCGTGTCAATTTTCGTTTTGCACGGTGGTCCCCCCCCCCCTCTATCTCCGAAAGTTTTATGTTTAGAAATTTGAAAAAAATCATGGTAGTAGTCCATATGCTGAACCTTCAATGAAAACTATAACGGTTAAGTAGGCTCTACTAGTTACCGAGAAATAGCCGACGAACTTATAAAATAAAATTTCTTTGACGAAAACTTACAAATGTGATGTAATTTGATATTGAACTCAACTGAAGGCAAGCAAAGCACAGCAAATACGGAACCCTACATTGTGCGTGGCCCGACACGTACTTGCCCAGTTTTTTTCATCATGACATGACCGGGATTCGGCACCTCCTAGGTCAGGCGTGGTAACCATTACGCCTGTGGCGAATTCGGAGATCATTTGTGGCCATTATGTGGCGAATTTTCATTATTTTTTATTGCAAGTTTAATAAAAAATAAACTTTCAATAAAAAAATATGGGAGTTGTTTTGTTTTTCAGCAAGTTTAACAGCAAGGCACCAAAAACTACTACTACTTCCCGTTGGTCTATTTTCCATATTATTGAGGATATTGCAAGTTATGTGTGTATTTAACAACGATTTGGTAAACTGTAAACAGACACATTATTATCATATTATCTTTTTGTGATTATTTTCTAGTTGTGAATCATCTACATGTTTTACTTACGTTTTCATATAAAATCACTGGCACAACAATAACAAATTATTGAAACATAACAAGAATATTTTATTCACAATTTTATTATGACAGATATTTTTCAACCGTTGTAGTCATCAAATTAAAGTTTTTTGAAGGTAGTTTATAATAGACATTTATTTTAACTCTGTAGAAACGTCAATATGATTATGAGTACTTTTGCGAATTTATGAAAACGGATTGAACAGTCATCCAATGAGAGGTGGGCAGGGTAGGACTGCAAACAAAGATTTTTATACTAAGTAATAATGCATCGTATGAAACTTTGTAATCCAAATGTTTGTTCTTCACGCTGAAATGGCTGGGTCAATATCTAAGATATTTGGTATGCAGGTAGCTGATACCTCGGAATAACATATAGGGTACTTTTTATCCCGATCCTACTAATATTATAAAGGCGAAAATTATGTATATGTTTGTTACTTCTTCACGCTGAAATGGCTGGGCCAATATTTATTTTGGTATGCAGGTAGCTGATACCTTGGAATAACATATAGGGTACTTTTTATCCCGATCCTACTAATATAACAAAGGCGAAAGTTAAGTGTATGTTTGTTACTTCTTCACGCTGAAATGGCTGGGCCAATATTTATGATATTTGGTATGCAGGTAGCTGATACCTTGGATTAACACATAGGGTACTTTTTATCCCGATCCTACTAATATAACAAAGGCGAAAGTTAAGTGTATGTTTGTTACTTCTTCACGCTGAAATGGCAGGGCCAATATTTATGATATTTGGTATGCAGGTAGCTGATACCTTGGATTAACACATAGGGTACTTTTTATCCCGATCCTACTAATATAACAAAGGCGAAAGTTAAGTGTATGTTTGTTACTTCTTCACGCTGAAATGGCTGGGCCAATATTTATGATATTTGGTATGCAGGTAGCTGATACCTTGGATTAACACATAGGGTACTTTTTATCCCGATCCTACTAATATAACAAAGGCGAAAGTTAAGTGTATGTTTGTTACTTCTTCACGCTGAAATGGCTGGGCCAATATTTATGATATTTGGTATGCAGGTAGCTGATACCTTGGATTAACACATAGGGTACTTTTTATCCCGATCCTACTAATATAACAAAGGCGAAAGTTAAGTGTATGTTTGTTACTTCTTCACGCTGAAATGGCTGGGCCAATATTTATGATATTTGGTATGCAGGTAGCTGATACCTTGGATTAACACATAGGGTACTTTTTATCCCGATCCTACTAATATAACAAAGGCGAAAGTTAAGTGTATGTTTGTTACTTCTTCACGCTGAAATGGCTGGGCCAATATTTATGATATTTGGTATGCAGGTAGCTGATACCTTGGATTAACACATAGGGTACTTTTTATCCCGATCCTACTAATATAACAAAGGCGAAAGTTAAGTGTATGTTTGTTACTTCTTCACGCTGAAATGGCTGGGCCAATATTTATGATATTTGGTATGCAGGTAGCTGATACCTTGGATTAACACATAGGGTACTTTTTATCCCGATCCTACTAATATAACAAAGGCGAAAGTTAAGTGTATGTTTGTTACTTCTTCACGCTGAAATGGCTGGGCCAATATTTATGATATTTGGTATGCAGGTAGCTGATACCTTGGAATAACACATAGGGGTACTTTTTATCCCGAAAAACACACGATTCCCATAGGATTTCATCAAGTCTGATATAGATGGCGCTGTGCATAAATAAATACACGCAAACGAAGTTGCGCGGGTTTCACTAGTTAATTAGGTACATAGACACAATATGCTAATGTTAAAAATAAAAATCCGAGTAAACCCCTTCACGCAATAGGAATTTTGAACATGAATCATATTTATGGACCTGCAACTAACTATTTAATCATCTGTGGCCCTACTCACATCTTCCATTGACTTACTAAATACGTGGCACTTATTATCTCGTTTGAAAACAAAACAACCCATAGCGCGACTTGTGGCGCCATCTGTTGGCCAATAACCCATCCCATGTTGTTTTGTGAAATATATTTTTTCTACCTATAGTAGAAAAAATATTTTCCCATTGGAATGACATACTTTCACGGGAGGAATGGAGGAATAACAAACAAACTCACTTTCTCATTTATAATATTAGTATGATTAACATTTTAGTAGCTTATCAATACTCGCTTACAATTATTTTAAGTTATATGTAACGGGTGCCGCCTAGACTGGTCTGCTCATTTTTGTCGTATCGTATCATATTTTATTTTTATTTCTTTTATTTGAGTGTACCGCAAAATTATTATTGATACGACACTGCGGATTTTTTTTTTCATACATGTATTATATTAATATATTTTTTTGTATACTTAATTGAAAAAAAAAACCATGTATCTGATGGACAAAAAAGGCCGTAACCGGTTTTTTTTCTCCATTTCTTTTACCCGTGATCATTTTGCTTTGTTTCCGAAATGATGGTAGCTTAGTATTTATTTAATTTATTACAAAATAATAATATCATTATGTTACATTTATTGTAAATGACGTGTCTAAGTGCCCGCGAAGGCTTACAGAATAAGTATTTTTGACTTTAGACTTTGCAGTTTATTTTTAGAATTTAGTTATTCTTAGAACTTAGTTGTTGTAAAAAAAATTGGTTTTCCCAGTGATTCCGGAAAAACTTTGAAATAGAATACGCCAATCGTTTTAGCGGACACCCACTAATTGCAATAATAGAACAAAATTCTCAGAATCTATGAAAACATTTATTAGTGAATAATTGGTACTGAAATATCTATTTATTGTTTGTATAAATGACATATTTTATTGGAAAATTCTATTGGAAAATTTCAGAAAATTCGTTTCTTTTTTTATTTTAATTATTTTAGATATTTTTTAAACGATTTTTTTTGGAGAGAAATTGAAAATGTTGTTGGTAGGCCTTTGCCAACATGATTCATAAAAAAAGGTATTATTACAACCAATATAAGTTGTTACCTATAAGAATGATTTTCGAATATTGAATATAGAAATAAAAGATAAATTGGCAGGTTCTGTATGATGTTTTGAACAATTTATCTGACACATAGATTAACTGGAACTTATCAGGAACCTGTGAAACCGATTCAATTATGTTTAACATACAAATGAAATTTTACAACAAGAACAGGTTAAAATTATGTATTACTAGCTTTTACCCGCGGCTTCGCTCGCGTTAATTTTATGACTGTATAGACAGATCTCGTTTGACAACAAAACAACCCATAGCGCGACTTGTGGCGCCATCTGTTGGCCGATACAGCGCCCTCTATAGTAGAAATATTATTTTCCCATTGGAACGACATACTTTCATGGGATAAAAAGTAACCTATGTTGGGCTCTGTACCCCTAACAATATGTATGCAAATTTTCATAATGATCGGCTGCCTAGTCAAGCCGTGAAGGAATAACAAACAAACTCACTTTCTCATTTATAATATTAGTAAGGATTGTAGGTAAGCATACGGTACGAAATGATAACAATCAAAACCCGTACATGCACATGCATTTAATTTTATTTACTACCTACCTACTTAACATGCAATCAGAATTCACTATGATGCACTACTGTACTTACTGATAACTATCTACCTACCATTGTTTAAAAAAAAACAGGCCTGGTAGTCGAGTGGCTAGCAATGCTCACTTTATCCGAAGGGCCGCGGGTTCCTGCGCAAGGCAAACATTTTTGTGCATGAACATATCTGTTTGCCTTGGTATGGATGTTTTCTTTTCTATGTAATAATATAACGTATTTATTTACAAAAAAAGTATTTAAGTATATTTTTCAGCAATCTCGTTGCTTAGTTTTGGATGATTATGAGTTGATATGAAGATTTGAATTACGTTCATTAATACATGCTTACCTATGCATATTCCGAAAAACACAATACAAAACGGTTTAATATCTCAACACTTAAAGGAAACCTATACTGAGATTAAATACACAAATACCATCACATTTCGCCACTTTTAATTGCGTACTTACAGATATTTATGAGCATGCAGTAAAAACACACCAATACCTATTTATTAGCTTACAGGCACGACAATATTAGTCACGGTTAGCAAGTATTTTCTTACTTTGGTGGTTGCGCGCTGTCATAACTAGGAGGCCTCGAGAACTGTGGATATGAGTCGCTTAGACCTAGGCTTTTAGGTCGTAAGTCGTGCTTCATTCTGTATGTCCTGTGGGATCTCTCGTAGATGTGGTCTGTTGTGTTGTACCTTTGTAGAGAGCGCGGCTTTGGCTTTCCGCTGGGTGGCGTTTGCGTGTACTGGTCGCGGCTAGCTGCCTCTTCGACGCTCGTCACGAAACTCGCTTCGGATATCTACAATAAATAAATTTAAATTATAGTAGATTCTACATAATTCACACAGTGTTGCTTGGTTCTAAAGTAAGGCTTAATAGGATAGATATAAAAATATATTCTCGAACATAACATGCCTTCATGTAATGTTTACCGTTAGTACCAACGCACCACCGCCCGTGCAGTCGATGCTATCTGGGGGCATGGGCGTACCCAGACTTTCGGAAAGGGTGGGGCAGAAGCAAATAAAAGTAAACTCTTTATGTAGTAGAAAATTTAAAATGCTTTTAATTTACTGAAACTTTTTATTTACCTTACCTAACACTACTTCAATAATAGCTTGCGGGGATTTTGGCTGAATGGTTTTATTCACTCATGTGGCTGAATCTAGCTAAAATTTCTTTTACAAATTTATTTTGTGCTTCCTGAACCCTCTTCTTGTGCACACTCATCATGCAGAGGCCAACAAGCCGGTTTTCTGTCATCGTTGACCGTAACCAAGTTTTTACTCTGCGTAAAGTACTAAAAATGATCTTTCGATAGTGCATGTTGTGCAGGGCTGTGCAAGTGAAATAAAAAGCGCTCGTTTTATGGTGGGATAGCCAGTGGCGGCTTTAGGGGTGGGCGACCAGGGCGACCGCCCGGGGCGCCGCGCCGGTAACCTGAGGGCGCCGGCCGGGGCGCATAGAGAGAATTGAACAAGTCCGTCAATTAGCACTCTTAGATAAAATGTTGCATGCGAAATGCATCAGTATGATAATGACATAAGGTTTAATTGATTTACTTTACTTTCTTTACGTGTTTTGTTATTTTTCGTGTTTTTTCTAATTTCCCCTTATATATCTCTATAAGATGGCACCTTTGTACCAACCCCGTGCGCGCTACCGTCCTCGAGATATACGCAATTTTGAAAAATGACAAAATTGCAAATTTTTCGAAAACCGTAGCACGCACGGGGTTGGTACAAAGAACCAAAAGTGTTCGTAAGTGCCCCCCACCTCTGTGCCCCCGATAAGATGAGACCAAATGAAGGGGAGATTTCTAAAAAAAATGATGCCATCCCTACAATAGCACTGAAAATCGAGTTTGAACTTAGAAAATTTTTGAATGTATTTTTAATCACCTTTTTGTCTTGTCTTGACGTATCGGGGAGGTACCTAGGAACACTTTTAGTCCTTTCAACAAACGCCGTGCAAGCTACCGTTTTCGAGAAATTTGCCGTTTTTGGCTTTTTTCAAAATTGCTTATATCTCGAAAACGGTAGTCAGCACGGAGTTGGTGTAAAAGACTAATAGTGTTCGTAAGTGCCCCCCCAACATGATGAGCCCAATAGAAGAGAAGTTTTCTAGAAAAAAAATCTCAATCATTATTTAATCTCGCCTTCTTTTGTCCTCATCATGTCGAGGGGGCAACTAGAGACACTTTTGGTCCTTTACATCAACTTCATAATGGTCCCCATTTACGAATAATTTGCCATTCTTCTGGTCTCTTTACAATATGGCGTATATATCGAGAACGGTAGCCCGCACGGGGTTGGTGCAAAGGACTGACAGTGACAGTGTTCAAAAAAAGAGGGAATAAAAAAAAACGAAAAAATTTCTTATGATTTCTTGGCGTCTCATATTGCCCCTAAGCCTATACTCCAACTCTTCCTTGCCCCTAACACGACTCTAATAAGTTTTTTTTTTATTATAATGAACTAAAAAGGGCGCCAAATGCATGACTCGCCCTGGGCGCCTAGATGGTTAAGGCCGGCGCTGGGCAGCTGTGTTTCTCCAACAAGCGCAACTAAATCCATATCCTTCAGTTCACTCTGTGTCACATTTTTTTGCTTCCACATGTTATCACTGTTTATTTGTCGCAAACGTGTCGTCACAAGCGTTTGCGTGCGTTGAGGTGCAAGGCCCGCGGGCTTCGTTCGAAAATCACTCGACACTACCACAGGCGACATCTAGGCATGCGCGCTCGAATCATGCATACATTACAGCATGATTTCGCGCGGTAATTTTAATTTTGAAAGTTAATTTTGTTACTTATATCATAAACCTAAAAAAAACTACTAAGTACATACTTATTAGCTTCTAGTCAGGGTGGGGCAAGTGCCCCACTTTGCCCCACTGTGGGTACGCCCATGTCTGGGGGCACTAGTGCCCCCGCCAAGTCGAGCGCGAAGCAAACACTACCGTACCATTCTTTACTAGAACCATTTCAGGCCCCTATTTGAGAACCTCTGGATAAGACCAGAACGCAGAAATGTTCGTCATCCAGTAAGCTCTAATCACATACTTAAAATCCAAAATTTCAAGTCATTTAGTTCGGAAGTTAAGCGAAAGCAAAGTTTTGCATTTATGACACTCACTCACTCATGATCATCAGAATAGAACTAGTGCTTCCCATAAACTCAGAGAGCTGACAATTTCATTAGGTAGCAGAACAACAAACTAGCCAAGTCTCAATGGAGCCATTGAGACTTGGCTAGTTTTTTACAGAATGTTTTTGGTGGGATTTTATTTATTGATCCTATTATAAGATTATTATAAATGTTTAGATTTAAATGTTTATTTTAGCTAAAATATCATAGGACGGATTGAAAGGGACGTAGATACCAGATGAAATTTTTATCCCGGAAAAAAGATTTCGTTTAATGTGAAAAGAGTAAGTGCAAGAATCGTACATGATGTCATAATAAACGTTTAAAAAAAATGAATGATCAATCAACGTCCGACTGTGGGAACCAGACTGAAAACTGTTATTTTAATGATTACAGCGCTTAAGTGACGATTATACCATGATCGACATTGACATTGTCGGAATGAGATGTCGACGAGCTATCATCAATTTGTGTGCACTATATTATTT
This sequence comes from Endotricha flammealis, assembly GCA_905163395.2. Lineage (NCBI taxonomy): Eukaryota > Metazoa > Arthropoda > Insecta > Lepidoptera > Pyralidae > Endotricha > Endotricha flammealis. The sequence continues at coordinate 4,981,512 of LR990873.1, forward strand.
AAACACGGAATTGCTTGAATGTCTTTTTTTTCTAAAACTATAATTGTTATTTCATGGGAACCGCATTATATTTTAGAATGTATTTTAAATATGAATGTAGTTTGTAGAGTAAAGTTAATATTAATAGGTGGCAGTGGAAATAAATCACATTAAAGAATAATGTATACTTTATATTATCTACTAGCTGTGCCCGCAGCTTCGCCCGCGTGGAATTGGACTTGTGACTAATTAAGTAGTATAGACGGATTTAACAGTCTCCTATTACTGTAGTTTTCCCCGAGACGTCAGTGTTCTTCATTGCTCATTGTCTATTTGCTCGCCGCTGTTAATCTTGGCTACCTACTGTGTACGAATCCTGTTGTTTTATTATTTTAATAGCTGTTACCCGCAACTCCGCCCGCGTGGTCAAGCGAAAATGCCAATAATTTCGTTCCCGTGGGAATTAAAAAAAAAAACAACTTTATCCTTGTCAACATCATAAAGGGAATCTCTATTAAAAAAACCAGCTTTTCAGGTTAAGCGCTTCCGATAATACACGCGTTGTCTAATTATTACTCCTTATTATTAATCCTGTGGGAATTTAAAAAAAAAACCATCTTTATCCTTGTCTACTTTATAAAGAGAAGCTTATTACAAAATCTAGGAGTTCTAGGTTGAGCGCCCACGATAATACACGTGCAGTCCTATTTTTTCGTTCCCGTAGGAATAAAAAAAATCCGACTTTATCCTTGTCAACATTATAAAGGGAATCTCTATAGAAAATTTCAGCTTTCTAGGTTGAGCGCTCCCGGTAATACACGTGTAGTCTTATTATTCCGAATCCTGTGGGAATTTTAAAAACCCCGTCTTTATCCTTGTCTAAGTACTTTATAAAGGGAAGCTTAATACAAAATCTAGGAGTTCTAGGTTGAGCGCCCACGATAATACACGTGCAGTCCTATTTTTTCGTTCCCGTAGGAATAAAAAAAATCCGACTTTATCCTTGTCAACATTATAAAGGGAATCTCTATAGAAAATTTCAGCTTTCTAGGTTGAGCGCTCCCTGTAATACACGTGTAGTCTTATTATTCCGAATCCTGTGGGAATTTTAAAAACCCCGTCTTTATCCTTGTCTAAGTACTTTATAAAGGGAAGCTTAATACAAAATCTAGGCGTTCTAGGTTGAGCGTCCACTATAACACACGTGCAGTCCTATTACTCTGATGATTTTTGAGAAAAATATTTTACTCGTGTTTCATGTCTTTCAATAAAGAACCTTCATCCTTAATTTCATTCGAATAACTACGAAAACGGAAAAGTTTCATACTACCTTTGCACCTCCGTTTAACCCCCTAAGGGATGATTTTTGAGAAAAATATTTTACTCGTGTTTTATACCTTTCAATAAAAAACCTTAATGCTGAATTTCATTTGAATAACTTCAAAAACGGCAGTTTCATACTAACTTTGCACCCCAGTTTCACCCCCTAAGGGATGATTTCTGAGAAAAATATTTTACTCGTGTTTCATGCCTTTCAATAAAGAACCTTAATACTGAATTTCATTCGAATAACTTCAAAAACGGCAAACTTTCATACTAACTTTGTGCCCCCGTTAAACCCCATAAGGGAAGATTTTTGAGAAAAATATTTTACTCGTGTTTCATGCCTTTTAATAAAGAACCTTCATGCTGAATTTCATTCGAATAACTTCAAAAACGGCAAAGTTTCATACTAATTTTGCACCCCCGTTTCACCCCCTTAGGGGATAAATTTCCAAAAATCCTTTCTTAGTGAACACCTACGCCCCAAAAGGAACCCCCATGCAAAATTTGAGACTCCTGGCACTTGTAGTTTCGGAGATTTCGTGATGAATCAGTCAGTGATTTTCTCTTTTATATATATAGATAATATTTTTGCTGTTCTAGTACTATTAGATAAATTAGACCTTTTGCGAGTCATTTTAATAATAGTAATAATACCCACGAAGGTAATCAAAATTTAAATTATAACTAAGAAAATCAAAACTTAACGCATAATAATCAAAATATACACCTATACCTACGAAAGAACACCAAAACTATCAGTCTAATCTACATGAAAATCAAAATAAAATAATACTAATACTAATAATAATCAAAATACTAATCTAATCTACCTAGGTACCTACTTACTAATAATAACGAAAACTCAAAATTCAAAAATGAAAATACAACTAATAACTTAAAAAAAACTAATAATAATGAAAATCAAAATTAACTTATACATAATGACTATCTAATCTAGAACACGAAAAAAATCAAAATGAAAAAGTGAATATAATAATTAACTATCGAAAACCAACATGAAATATTATTTTTACGTAGCAGCAGTAAGATATACGCAAAAATGTAGTTTTCCATTATGTCGGGCGCGTCGCAATCGGTCTCAGGTAAACTATTAAAAAACTTTCATAGCGCGATTCAGAATCTGCACAGTGCCATCTAGTGAATTCTTGAGGAACTAAATTTCAAAATGGTCAGCTCAAGTAAATAAAAAACTTTCATACACAGTGCTATTGAATATTAAAATGGTCGTAATCAGGGGTCGGGCGATTCCGACTCTGCACAGTGACAATGTTAAAATTCTTTGGTTGTTGAAAATTTAAATGAGTGTAACTTCTTCTTTTTCTTTTCCTGACATCCGGTCCGGTCCGGTTCGGTCCGGTCCGGTCCGGTCCGGTCCAGTCTGTTGTCGGTAGGTATGGTGTACCAAGTCTCAAGTTTGTAAGTGCGAGAATTTTTTTTTCTTACATTGACAGGGAGGAGACCTTTAAATGAACATAACTTAGTTTCCTGACATCCGATTTAAATGAAACAAAGCCTATATTCTGCTCCAAGCCGAGCTCTATCCTCCTGTGAAAACTGCATTAAAATCCGTCCAGTAACTTAGAAGATGTGCGCGTTCAAACAGACAGACAGACAGACAGACAGACAGATAGACAGACAGACAAAAAAATCCAAAAAATTTTTTTTCGCTTTTATTACCTTTCTCTAACTGTTCTCTCTCCATTTTTGCCAAATATGTTCAATGTACAGACATATCGGGGTCTACTGTTTTATTATATGTATAGATGTTAAATGTTTAAATCGACCTTAGCAGATTTTAGAATTAAATATACATTCTATGTAAACTTTGAATGTTATACTTTGTATTTTCTGTGTTAAAGAGTATTTTAAATTAATGAATTGATCCGTTCGATCTTCCTCTCCCACCCATTCGACCTCCCTCTCCCAGTATCGTCCTAGGCCGTGGTGCAAGCCTCCTCCTAGGGTGCCCATGAGACACTGTAAATTCTCGTAACAAATACTCGATTCAAACTCACCGGCTGTCACGCTCAATTCTTTGTATGAGTTAGACAGCGATTGATTTTGAATCGAAATTGAAACTGTTTTTTTTTTTACGAGAATAGTAGAGCTATGCTCCCTCTAATATGGTTGAGCACAGCGATGGCTGACTCTTGCGTCAACTCGTGATTGGGTGCTGCCTGGGGGGACTGGTCTGCTCACTCTTATCAGTACTGACTTTTTTATTTTATTGTAGATTTAAGACTTGTTCATTCCACACCATTTGTGTATAACATTCCGCGTATTCTTCTTATAAATTTTAATGTACTTATTATACATTGTAACTAATGATTGGAAGAAAAAATTACAAAATGACAAAAAAGGTAACCGGTTTTCTTTCGCCATTTCTTTTTACCGGTGGCCATTTTGCTTGTGTCCGAAATGGTGGTAGTATATAACGTAGTTTATTTTCTTTATTTAAACAAGTTGTAAATGACAAGAAAAAGTGCCTGTGAAGGTTTAATTTCTGAAATAAACGATTTCATTTCATTTCATAAGCTGTCAAAGATGTAATGATTAATCCATTCAGCCTATTGTATAATAGAATACACTTAAAAATTCATATTTCTATAAAGGCGGTTGTTGGATCTGCTGACCCGTAGTCAACTAGATTGTATCCATCCTGTCCGTAGTTAGTACAGTTTTAAACTTTCAAAGCGCACTGAACCATAACTACAGTTTTTCAGTACCTTTTTGATGTTATTCACACCACGGTTAATCATATTATAAAGGATTTTGATTTTTTATGGAAGAGGTTCGTAAACTAATGCGTTTTATCTGATGTTTTTAGGGCTCCGTACCTAAAAAGGAAAAAACGGAACCCTTATAAGATCACTTTGTTGTCCGTCTATCTGTCCGTCTGTATGTCAAGACCCTTTTTCTCTGGAACGCAAGGAGGTATCAAGCTGAAATTCATATCAAATACCTGAGTATTTGATTTGAACTTCAGCTTCACTATCCCTAGGAGCTGTGAAAAAATCAAACTTCTAAGCTAAGCCAATTTGATTCGTATTTCTCCTCATTTTCGACACTGGCAATGGAACACAGAAATACATACACATGGAAATATGTGTGAAGAAATGGAGTTGGGTCCTATTTTTCACTAGCCGAAATGAAACGCATTGCTGATTCACACCACTGTAGGCCGTTGGTCTGTAAGAGAGTGGTACTTCCCCCGTCAAGTTAGCCGATTTCATGCCCACATTGAGGGGCTTGTCTCGTTGTTGATATTTTATTTTTACATTGTAATTTAGTGCCTTGAAAAGATTGCTTTCAGTAATAAGGCCGTCTTGTTGCATAAACACAGTCTGTACCTTTTTACTGTTTTACTGTATCACTCACTTGTTTGTGTTATTAAAATATCTCAGAAATGTCACACTTTCGGGTTGTGTCTTTGGGAAATGAGTTTCACACACAGCCTTATTGTCATTCTGTGTTGTTAGCACAATAGTGAGTTCAAAGAAATAAAACAACGTGGTCTACGGTTAACCACATAATGGCTTTAGTACCGAACCTAATAAACAAGTAACTTAACTAAGCACCGTATAAAATCTATATTATATTTTACATGTTCGCGCATAACATTGACTTATGATGTCATTGTCATACAGCAAAAGCCATAATTTTATTTACTAGCTTTTTTGCCCGCGACTTCGTCCGCGTGAAGTTCCGCACCCGTTCCCGTGGGAACCACATTGAATTTCGGGAAAAGCCTATGTCACTCCCTGATAATGTAGCTTTCTACTGGTGAAAGAATTTTTGCAATCGGTCCAGTAGTTTCGCAGCCTATTCAATGCAAACAAACAACCATATCTTTCCTCTTTATAATATTAGTATTGACTAGCACCCCGTCCCAGCTTCACACTGGTTTTTGTAAGGCATCCTATTTGAAATTAAAAATATATACCTAGTCTTGCCATATATATTGTAAAATAGTTTTTTTTATATTTTTCAATTGCAAATAACATTTATTACTTCTACAATGTGTTAGTTTAATACATAAATATAAAACAATTTAAAATATAAAAGGTTTATTCGAAGTGGCCTCCATTGGCTGCAATACAGTCCTTTAAACTGTGAATTCTTTCTGATTGGCCTCGAGTCTTGGATGTTTATCTATATATGTATTTGTTATAAAATATAATATTGTTGAGTTAGTATACCATAACACAAGTTTCGAACTTACTTTCTAGCTCAATCTGTGTGAATTGTCTCTATATATTTATTTATTTTTATTTATTGTAATATAGGTAGAAGACTGAGTCAGTGTGAGCCTGTGAGCAGTCTATCACCATAGACTATTTATACTATATGCTACTAACTATGGTGTATATAAATATAAAAAGTCATATTCCTTCGTTATTGGTATAAAAATATTGCGTGTTAAAAATATGCTACAATACGTATAACTGCTTCGTACATTCATTATGTTTTCACACGGAAATGTTTCGTGTAATTATCAACAGATGACTATTCACGTACTTTTTTCCTGTGTTTTAATATAATATTGCAATAGTGCAATAAAATCGAATCCTACAAACATGTATCCTGTAAGTAATTCTTTTTAGGGTTCCATAGTAAACCGTCACTCTATGACCGAATCTGCGTTTAGAAATTTAGAAAAAATCATGGCAGTACATATCTTGACCCTACAAGAAAAACTATCACAGATAAGTAAGTTATATTAGTTACTGATTATTATATCCCTTTCAATACTTCCTACTCCGTTTATTGTCTTTTTGTGAGTTCCAAGACAGTTGTAGTTTTCTCCCCCGGGACGTCAATAAGCTTCATTGCTTATTGTCAATCAGAGGTCGCCGTTGTTGATCCTATGACTACACAATACAGGAGACACAGTAGTGACACGGCACGATAACTAAATACTCGTAGTTGGCAGCGGTGGGCTTGTTCCGACGGTTACCGAACCGAGTGATAGTCTACAAACTTATAAATACTAATTCTTTGATTGATATCATTATTGAAATGTACGAATGTCATGGAATGTGATTTTTATTGTTTATTTTCTTGATAACAATAAGGTACATAATAACTCAATGCAATAAGAACCTACCTAGTTATTTTGGTAAAGTGCTACATTCATAGAGTGATTACTCTTATTATTATTCATCGAGTCTTTACCCCTCATAGTAGACTGAGGAAAAGTTTGATTATCGATTTGTTGTACTCGTAGTTGTCAGGTGGTTATAGGTGGGAATTTGTGATCACAAATCGTTAGAGGAAAATCCATATTCTAATCACGATTTCGAATAATTATGCAGTACTCAAAGATAATACAATAAGTACATACTTATAGGTAAATAGGTATTATTAAAATAAAATTGCAATAACTCAAAAGGTCTGCAGGTAATATTTTTTTTACAATTTACTACGAGTTTTAACAATTCAATCTTAAATTATAATTTCTAAAATCTTTGTAGTATCTGTGCGGTCTGTGCCTAATAGGAACGAAAAGAAGTTATGACATGTATCAAAATTAATAGACAGTTATACTTTACTTTCAGTCACCGGCTATGGCTTATTAATCCCTGACGGAATTGGTAAAATAAAACCTAGCTAAAAAAAATTAAATATAATTTTTACAATAGTAAATAAGAAGGGATTGGTAAAAGGTTTTCTTCATGAATTCAAAGTAAAGAAAATTAGACCGTGCTATTTATATTTTTTTACTGTTGATTATTTAAATATTATGTAGAAAATGGTGGGTTTCTAATACAATATTATGATTTAAGTACTTTAAAAGATAATATTTTATCTTTTCAGACAATAAGTAAATAATAAAGATAATTTTAGAGTGAACTACGTAAAAACTTGTCGACACAAACATAACTTTCTGTGTTATTCAAACAATAAATTAGTACAGTCAGCCAATGAAAGAAATATCATTCAAGTTTTCATGTTGCGTGAAGGGATTTACTCGATTCTTCTTTATAAAATAGTATTAATATTTTACTAGGTGAATTACAAAGTTTCATAACGATGCTTACACCTCTGTTCTCTACCCTGACCACCTCTTCTATCAATTAGCTGTACTTATTTATATATAAAATACAATATTTAAAAACAAGCTTTTTAGGGTTCCGTTGTGAACTACTGTCTGTCAGTTCTCGGTCTAGCGCATAAAAGCTGTAATTTAGTACGTATACATGCGTATACAGATATTAACAGTTTTTTGGAATGCCTACTGTAAGTAAAGTAGCAATGTTTTTTGTGGACGGTGGTCCCCCTCTATCTCCGAAAGTCTTGTGTTTAGAAATTGGAAAAAAAAAACCTGGTAGTAGTTCTTAATATTCTGAACCTTCAATGAAAACTATTACATTACGGTTAAGTAGGCTCTACTAATTACAGAGTAATAGCCGACGAACTTATGAAATAAAATTTATTTGATGAGAACTTACAAAATGTGATAGAATATGATATTGGACTTATTTGTAAGCAAGCAAAGCACAGCAAATACGGAACCCTACACTGTGCGTGGCCCGACACGCATTTGACCGGTTTTTTTACACGACTCGAGTAGGTTATTAATAGTTATTATGTTATCAAAATAAATCAAAACTTTTTAATGGATTTTTCATTCCTTCAATATATATTTTTTTGCCTTTATGCATATTTATTTGACGTTATTAAATCTTTTAGAAACAGGAATATTTGCTTTTTGCCAGTTCAACCTCGGACTTTGGAATACGTAGCTAATTCGCACAAAAAAAACTAGTAAATGAATCATAATTACAAATGGACTTTGTATTTTAAATATTTTATTGCGTTATGATGAGTTGGACTTTGGTCAATCTCATGAAAAACCCCATACTTAAATTAGTTTTTTTTCTAAATCGACGGTTGATAAATAGGACTTTGACCTTCGAACATAGCTATTTAATATGACTATTTTTGATCATGCTGGCAAAACAATTTTTTGCTAAATAAACTGCGAAAAAATGTACCTTGGAATTACTGATTTAATGGACTTTGGAATAATATGTTAAAGCTTTATGAAGAGTTGGACTTTGGACTATCTCAGGAAAAACTCCATACCAAACATAGTTTTTTTCTCTAAACCGTTTATAAAAAGGACTTTGACCTTCGAACATAGCTATAAGTACCTAAATTATGACCACTTAGTTATTTTTAAATTTGAAGTTTGATTATGTTGGCAAAAAAATTGCAAAAAGTGCGTAGCTAAGTAGGTAAACAAATAGGTATACTTAATTATAAAATGAACTTTGGAATCGCTGATTTAAGGACTTTGGGATTTTACCAAACTTCGTAAAAAATGTTTTACAACAATATACAATTTATATTATTAGAAACCAACTTGTAAAAACAATAATGATCTGATCTTTGACTTTAACTCCGAGAAGAGGAAAGAGGCTTTCGGTCTGTTTTATTCGTAAAATTAAATGTCGGTTTAACAGGTTTCTGATATTTCTGAATATATCTGCCAGATAATGATAAATCATACAAAACTGTCAGTTCGTATAACAGGGTAACTGAGACGTAACAGGACATCATGGAACTATAATTTATCTATTCATAATCGCTAGCAAATTAAGTACCTGTTGACACATTTTTTGCAGTTTTAACACATTGTTTTATTTCAATGTTTTCATACATCACTCACATTATGTAACAATAATTATTCATATTCAATAGGAATACTTTTGTACTAATGACTTGTCATTTAAATATAAGCCCTTTGTTTAATGTAATAGGGTTAAAAATGTGTAAAGAGTTAATTTACCTTGTACAAAGATTATGTAAAGCAGTTGGAAGTTACAATACCCTTACAATACCTATTAAAGTTTTGTTTAAGTAGGTACTGTGTCAAAAATAGAATTTATTTATTGTAAGGTGGGGTAAGACTAGGGTTGCCAGATCGCCAAACCTAATAGCCGGACATAGCAGCCAGTTTGGCCGGACATTTGGGTAAAAAGGCCGGACATTATTGAGGATTTTGTGTCTCAGTACGATGAAAAATTTTTAGTGTAAAATCAAGCTTTTTTTATTATTATCAATAAATTTTGTTAAATTATAATGAATATACCTAAATAAAATCGAATTCCAAATCGGTCTAAGTATTTTATTATTATTCAGTCAAATAAAGTTATCAGTCAAAATTCAATTCTAGTTAAACATTTATCAACATTTTTAAATTCTTCTTAAATTCGCTCTCGCTGGTTTACGAAATGTAAAAAGCCTAAGAAAAGCCGGACAAGCCGAACACCGTTTATTTTGGCCGGACACGCAATCAAAAAGCCTAACTATGTCCGGCTTTATCAGGACGCCTGGCAACCCTACGCGCGCCAACAGTTTGCTCTCTTGTCCGCTCGGACGCTCGTCCGCCCATCGTCGTACGAATCGCCACTCTGACAAAAAGCCGGACAGGCCAAACACGTACATATTTGGCCGGACGCGACCGCAAAAAGCCAAACATGTCCGGCTAAAGCCGGACACCTGGCAAGCCTAGGTAAGACAAACATACTTTGTTGTCAACAAAATAGATCGAGTTTAATTTGAAATTGTTGTTGATGGAAGTAAGTTTATAACAAGAACAGCGGATTTCTAAGGTTTTAACAATAATTATAAACCGAAGTTATGCCGAAGTATCCAAAATACAAATCAACAAATTAATCAATCATATCAAATTATTCAAACAGCTGGCAAAAGTTCTACTTTTAAATAACAGTGCGCGCAATAGTTTCAGACTGTTAGCCGCGTGTCGAATTTTCGTGGGGAATTGAATTTTACGTGTGATTATGACGTTATGTAAAATGTGACATATTTTGAGTTGCGCCACAGTTGTATTATTAGTGCTATATTACATAAATAGGTTCCATTAATTACTATAACTCTGACTTTTGATAAGAACCTAACTTAAACAAGAAGCGCTGAGTTTGTAGAAAACAGATGGTTTTTGTAAGTGGAATGAATTTAATATCCTGCTCCGTTTGACAAACACAATTTTTATATGCTGCGCTGAAATCAAGTCAAATCATACAAAACTTAATGCCAGAAATCGGGATACGTTCGAAACCATAGAACAGACCTCCTTAATTTATAATTTTTATTTATAGTTGTTAGGTCAACTAGCCATTCATAATATTCATATTTCGAAATAAAAATTTCACCCCCTCCCCCCTGCTTGGTTGTAAAATTATCAGGTAGATGGGTGCTCTGCGACTCACGCAGTATAAAGGAATGAGAAATTTCACCACCATAACTAACCCTCCCGTGGGTTCGTGGGTTCGTATCCCACCTGGGGGGAGGGGGTGAAATTAAAAAAAAAAAACAATTTCAGTTCTAATTAGGAAAGAATTACAATAATACCAGAATAGTCCGCCAGCCCCAAAAGGGCTATGTACTCGATGGCCAGACCTAAAGGTTGATCATAATCTATACTAATATTATAAAGAGGAAAGATTTGATTAGTTTGTTTGTTTGTAAGCAATAACTAGATGACAACTAATTTTAATCTCTATCTCCTATTCTAGTAAACTGTAGCTATTTTAACGCTAATTAACACATTGGCATAATTAAAATAATAAATGAACCTCAGAAAAGTTACTATTTATCTGTTTTGTAAGCGATTATTTTTGGTCATTGGTCGAATACTGACTCAAACACACTAACCTTTGGTATTTCAGTCATTTTAAAAACAAACAAAATATCCATCAAGTAAATTATCACTAACAGTCACTTCACATTAATTCACAAAAATTCAATGTTCCAGGGTTCCATTTTCATTCAACATTAAAAAATAAAAACCACAGACAAGACGAACGCAAAGCGGGAAAATTGACATTTGTACAAGTTCCCGCCACAACCGGAATATGACGACTGACTGTGTAACAACTTGATCAACGTTTTTAACAATTACTCTATGATGATTATCGCAGGTTAAGTTGTGTAGGCGTCATAGTCCTAATGTTCTAAATATGAAAAAAAAACCAGGATTGTGTTAATTATACCTACAATAAATATTTTTAACATTTTGTAAGATTTTGTATTTAATTACGGAAGTAAATAAAATAATCACATTGATTTTTTAATATTTTAGTTAGCAAGTAAGTAGTTTCTTCGTAGATTATAACATGTAACATGAATAGTCTTTTTAAAAGTAGACATTCCGAAGGTCTACAAACAGTAACTTTTATTACTTGCTGTCTCAAAACAACTAAGAGAGCAATACTATATAGCTCTATCAATATCAGGGATAGAATTCCACTTCTATCCCTGATATTGATAGAGCTACCAGGGTACAAAATAAAATAGAAAATTTAAAAAATAAAGGTTACGGAGAAGTTGAGAGGACAAAACATAATAAAAAATTTCTGACAAGAAGACAATAATGACAGATATAAAAAAACTTAGTTTTTTTTATACCTTACCTATTAAAAAAATATATTAAAAACTTTAAAAAGTATTCACTCTACGGATAGTAAATACCTAATAATATAAATTCAAAAATGACATTTCCTAATTTTCGTTTGTTTAAAATTTAATTATTCGCGACGAAATGACTTATGTTTACCGCAAAAATATTTACAATTCATTAACACAATCTAACTCGAGTTTGTATTCTAATCAGATTCTGGTTAAAGAAAGAAACAAAAGTACTTACATTCTTCAATGAAACATGAATGTATAGTCAATATATTTCACAGTAAACTGTATCGTGTAATGAATGACTGATGCCTAGGTAGGAGGATAGTAAGCAATCTAGGAATATTACCGAAACGATAAATAGGTACTAACACGTGTCGTTGTTAGAAATTGTTCCATTATGTTAGTTAGGATTACATATTACCTTTTGTGCAAAACCATAAAGCAGAGCACAATGTTTCTTATGGAACACGATGGGCCTTGATACTTAACCGTTAACAAGAAAGAAACTCTTTGTTTTTTTAAATTTTAATGACAATTTAATAGCGAATACAAATAACTCATATAGGTAGAAATGTTCATAAACCTAAAAACAAAATACGAATGCCTTTTGTTTTAGTCAAGAAATACAAGTAAGTACAAGTAGTAAAGAAAGTTTGTAAACAGGAAATTTTAAGTTACGTCTCCTTACTTTTTATGAAAAAAAGGAAAATCTCTTTTCATTTGATATGAACTTGCACTCTTGCAGTTATGTTTACCTACTCTACTAGTACTTACCGAACGTAAGTGTGAAATTTTAACGCATTTAAACCTGTGAGAATATTTACGTAATTTTGTAAGTGGGCCTTAATAGGCACCTCTACCTTAAGTACTTAATTCGTGAATTTAATAGTCATTAAGTATGTAGGTATGTACATACATAAAAGTTTAACATAACCCACTAGTTGTTGTTTTGGTAATAACGTAGTAGGAAAGTACCTATTTGTTTATGTATTAAATATTGTCTGTCTGTAACATTGACCAAGGGTATTTTTTTTGTAATTTTACGGAACTCAAAACTTTTTTTATTCAAATACAATAATTACAATAAACATCCCAAAGTTTTTCTCAGTATAATGCGTATACCTGTTTAGAATATAAATTCATTAACAGGAAAGTGTTCAGTGGGTTTTTTTCTACATTATATGTAACGTAAACCGATCCCAAAATTTTTTTTGTTTATTAGCTATTTCCTCCAAATCAAATTCTAGTCAAATTGGTCATTCCTATTAACAATTTTACGTATAAATTTTGATTTATATTATGATTTTGCCATAAAGTAAACTGCTGGGATATGATTGGGTCTCCAATAAATCGATGGGGATTAGAGGGTACTCCGCCACGCTGCCCTAATGCGAATTGGCGGGGTTGTTTTCTGAAATCCACCGACTTCGCTAACGACTGTTATTCATCGACAACAGACAGGACCGACGAATAGCAACTTACAAGGACAGGACACTGTAGTATACTGTGTTAGCCATGTATTTTACTAAAAGTAAACAGTGATTATCGAGTATTATATATTTATTATCTACTAGCTTCTGCCCGCGGCTTCGCCCGCGTGGCCTAGTAACAATTAGCATATTTTTCTTCAGAAACAAATTCCGGTCCTGCACGGCCCAGTACGGTACGGTTCCATCCGGTCCGGTCGGTCCGGTCCTGATATGGAACCTACATGCCAATTAGCATATTTTTCTACAGAAAAAAAAACCGGTCCGGTCCGGCACGGCCCGGTACGGTGCGGTTCCTTCCGGACCGATCAGGTCTGATCCGTTCCGGTCCGGTCCGGTCCTTATATGGACCCTACATGACAAATTTGGCATCTCTAGACCCAGCGGTTTGGGCTGTGCGTCCTCTCGCAACTACGTTTGCGCATGTCTCGCTTTCCCGTGGGATTTTGAAAAATCCTTTCTTAGTACATCCCTAGACGTCGTAAGGAACCTACATGCCAAATTTGATATAGCCTCGCAACTTCGTTTGCGTATATCTCGGTTTCCCGTGGGAATTTCGAAAAATCCTTTCTTTGTACACCCCTAGACGTCGCCGTCGTAAGGAACCTACAGTCCAAGTTTGGAATCTCTAGACCCACCGGTTTGGGCTGTGCGTTGATATATGTATAGTTAAGTCAGTCAGGACTTTGAATTTTATATATATATATATAGTCCGGTCCGATCAGGTCCAGTCGGTCCGCTCCGGTCCGGTCGGTCCGGTACTGATAAGGTACCTACATACCAATTAACATATATTTCTTTAGAAAAAAAAACGGTCCGATCCGGTTCGTTTCGGTCCGGCACGGACTCGGTACGGTGTGGTTCCTTCCGGACCGATCAGGTCTGATCCGTTCCGGTCCGGTCCGGTCCGATCCGGTCCGGTCCGGTCGGTCCGGACCTTATAATGACCCTACATGCCAAATTTGGCATCTCTAGACCCAACGGTTTGGGCTGTGCGTCGTCTCGCAACTTCGTTTGCGTATATCTCGCTTTCCCGTGGGAATTTTGAAAAATACTTTCTTAGTACATCCCTAGACATCGTAAGGAATCTACATGCCAAATTTGAAATCTCTAGACCCAGCGGTTTGGGCTGTGCGTTGATATCCCCTTGCAACTTCGTTTGCGTATATCTCGGATTCCCGTGGGAATTTAGAAAAGAAACATACACTAAATGTTAAGTTGAGCAAATCGACACATATTAGTGAAAACCGCATCCAAATCGGTTCAGCCATTTCTGAGATTAGCGTGTGCATACAAACATACAAACAGACGGACAAAAAAAAACGGTCCGGTCCGGTTCGGTCCGGTCCGGCACGGACTCGGTACGGTGCGGTTCCTTCCGGACCGATCAGGTCTGATCCGTTCGGGTCCGGTCCGGTCGGTCCGGACCATATAAGGACCCTACATGCCAAAGTTGGCATCTCTAGACCCAACGGTTTGGTCTGTGCGTCCTCTTGCAACTACGTTTGCGTATATCTCGCTTTCCCGTGGGAATTTTGAAAAATCCTTTCTTTGTATATCCCTAGACGTCGTAAGTAACTTACATGCCAAATTTGGAATCTCCAGACCCAGCGGTTTGGGCTGTGCGTTGATATACCTTCGCAACTTCGTTTGCGTATATCTCGGATCCCCGTGGGAATTTTGAAAAGAAACATACACTAAATGTTAAGTTGAGCAATTAGCCACATATTAGTGAAAACCGCATCCAAATCGGTTCAGCCGTTTCTGAGATTAGCGTGTACAAACATACATACAAACATACATACATACAAACATACAAACAGACGAACAAAATTTTACGAAATTCTTGTTCTATTGCTTATTCTTCATCGCCCTAAACAATTTTTTTGGAAATATATTCAATGTACAGACAAACTTTTTTTACACTTTTATTATATTATAGATTATAGATGTATCTTATTATATTGTATCTATTATATTATATATGTAGGTATATGCTAAATTTATTTTAGAATATTTTTATTTTTACTTTAACAAGCCGCGTTCGTGAATTTTTGCACTCTCAAGTGTTGACGCTCCGCCTGTTGTATCAGTACTTTGTATTGTGGTCAATAAAAATAATTAAATAAATAAATAAATTATCTGTGGCCCTGGCCATAAGTATTTAAATCTTTTTATTTTTCCCGATACAGGTATAATGTTGCCCCATTAAAATCTATAAGTAAATAAATAATAAATACGTACAGTCTTATACGGCCTTGGTTTGATAATAAATTAATATTATTATCATAGCAGTTATTTTCAAATAAGAAGGAAATAATAACTTTTGTATCAATAATCAATTCAATATTATAAATAAAAATAGAAATAAGTAGGTTTAAGTACCTGCTTACTTACATAATAGGAAAGAGTTATAACAATGGAAAAAAATCACGCATTCCATACTAATTGTTTTAATCCAATTAAGATAATAAATTAGTTGAAATGCGTAAACTATTTAATCTTAAATACGTTGTTATTGCAATTTACGTCTTTATAATACATGAACAATATAAAAAAATATAAAATCACACTCACAAGCAAACACTGTCATGTGGAACGAAAGATTGTAACAAAATTAACAAAAATTACTTGTGGAAAATATTTTGCAGATAACTAGATATTTATTTTACTGCAAACTAAAACAACTTGTAGAGTCGTGTAGTATGGCTAAACTATTTTATTAACCAATGGTTTTATGTTAACGATAAAATCGGAGTAGAAACATAAACGTACTATTCACACTACTATACTAATTGTAATTTGTAAGTTCTTAAAGCCCGACCACCTGCGGCAATCAAATTTATCATTACCAGAATATCCTTACTTACTTGCCCGCAATGTACGCGAATCTTTAAAAGTAAGGTCGGTTACGCTTAGGGTTGCCACCCGTACTCTAAAATAGAGTATTGTACTCTCTATTTCGTGGAGGTGTACTTCATAATTTACGACAACAATAAAGTATTCTAAAATACTCTATTTTTTTTAAATTAAAACTCTGACTGATTACTGTTACTGGCCATGAGACTAAATAAGCTGGTATCCAAAGCCACAAAATTTGATAAAAAGTGTTAAAAGTAGGTATAATGATAATATGTTTTTAAAACACAAATAAATAAGTAAGTACTCTTTTTTTATAGCGTGTACTTTATTTTTGTTTTGCTAAAATAAAAATATACTTTATTCGTCCCTCGAAAAGGTGGCAAGCCTTTACGCTAGCCATGACACCCGACCCGGAGATGAAGCAATTGCCATAGCCGAAAACGACTGGAAATCGCCATAAATAGAATTCCTCATCTCAACTCAACGTATAAACCGTATACCGTATTGTATGTCAACTCCATCGGTCCGTAGGTAATAATTAGCTAGGTAGGTACCTAATTTAGCCCAACCTCTTTTTAATTGATAAGTATTTCAAACAAACAAAAGCTTTCTTTGGATTTTAACGCGTTAGTTGGTTCGATCTGTGATAAAAACAGATGGAAGTTATGCGAACGCCTGTTTCTTTTCCGTCTGCAAATCATTATTGTTTACAACGAATATTTGCTTTACGTGGCGACTAGGCTCCAGAATAACTTATTTGAACGTTCTAAAATAGTACAAGGATTACACACATTTACAAAACGAATACAAAATGTTTCCGGATTAGCGCTATTTTTACCCCGTTTTACGGAACCCTAATTTCCATAATTTTTGAACCTGCATCCATCGATATATATGTAGTATCCTACATCTTATTATTTAGGTAGGTATACCTTTTAGATTGAAAAGATTCCAAGTGGGACCAAAAATGTGGTTTAGTAGAATCTCATCGGAACGAGTGGCCTCAGAGTAATGGTACCTAATTGATAATTATTTTTGTGTTAATTTACTCCGCCAACCGACAATTTGTTCCTACATTTGAAGGGAAATCCAAATTTCAATGGTGTGGTTGATATTGATGATCTTTATTTACTGACCTTCCAAGAAAAATGGTGTTTATTAAATCTCCTTTGATAAGACATCGTTAAAATTCACTTAAATTTAATTTGTAATTAACTCTTCAATACGGGAAATAACTTAGTATTTCCTAATTAATATTTTATCAGTAAAAGAACGGTATTATTTAATACGGCAATTACATTCAAACGATTCAATGTAAAATTTTATGTTCACAATAATATTGGGCGATGTCCAACGTTGTCAACAGGTAGAAAACGTTTCTATTATTAACTACACAAAATGATTAAACAATACAGATTAATGTTTGTGCATTGATTTGTGTAAATAAAGTCAAATAAAGTAGGTAACCTAACCTAACCTAATCATAATTATATGAAGTCCAAGACAAAGATTTTTAATTCAAATAGAAATAGACCTAAAGCATTTTTTTTTATACCACTAAGTTGTCAAACAAGCATACGGTCTGCCTGATGGTAAGCATCACCGTAGCCTATAGACGCTTGCAATACCGGGGGTATCTCTCACGCATTGCCAACCCTCTCAACCCCCCCTCAAGTGGAGCTCTGGAGACCTTGCTCACCGTAGGAACACAGCATGGCCGAGACCAATGCCAAATATGGCTACGATCTTCTGTAAGTTGGAGGTCCTTCCCCAGACCGGCTGCTCCGATTTGAGCGGATTATCCGCTGTGCCCTATCTCTCTTAAAATTCTTTCGAATCGTCATTTTTTTTCCTCCCACCAGTTCAGATGGCAGATTTGTACTATAAGTCTTCATAAGCATTAAGCCATCGAGGTATTATGTACTACATTAAGAAAGCACACAATATCGGTTTGAATTGAAGCAGTGACGAGTTTCATTCTATGAGTAAGTGATCATAAACTCTATTTCTCCCTATTTGCATTCTCTGTGGCTGAGGTGGCGTATAGATTTGATAACGCATTGGTGTTACTAATGCGGTAACTATTCACTTTTTATGTTGCCCGTTTGTTTGCCGAATAAATAAAAAAAAACGATACGAGTGCCGTAGTGCCGTTGTTGTGTGTGCTGTGATTTCGTCATACACCATGGTATTCTCAATAAATTGATTTAAAATGATGTCCTTTGATTCTTTTCATATTTTTTATCTCTCGGAAAATCTACCTTACAAGCTTACTTACATTACAAGGTATACATGCTGGTTCTGATGGGTTTTGGTTTTGGAACTAGAGATTACTCTTTGAACTAGAGTCAATTCGTCCGTGCCGTGGGTCTACCATAGACCTAGCATACGCGCTGTATGTAACCATCATCATACATAACATTTTTGTAGTTCGTTCAGAGCAAAGTGTTACTTACGTTGTCAGGTAATTCCAGCATTTTGCTGTTTTCTTTTGTCACCGGAATATGTCATCAGTTATCTGTAAAAAAAATATTAAAATTAAAAATAGCTACATGCGAATGCAATAATAGTGTCTATACGCACGCACACACATGCTCCAAACAATCGTCTGATTTAAAAAAGTCATTACATTATGAATGTAACGAATGTAATAAACAAAAACTGATCATAACTAATTATTAAGTATAACATTTTATTGCGTTAAAATACACATCGTTATGTTCCACAATAAGATATGAAAAACATAGTGCAAACGATTAAATTGCACTGGAAAATACTGGAAATCTAGTGCCAAATTTATATCTTCTAGTGCAACCATAAACATAGGATAGAGCGCGTATGCTAGATCTATGAGTGCACTATGGTTTATAAACTTGTATGAAGTGGTTGCTATTCAAAACAAGGAGAAGACGATTGTCAATGTCAAAAGCAAAAGTGTCAAATTTTGTTTTGATTATTTCGCGAATGTGATATGATATTGTCTTTTTGTTTATTTTGATTTGTATCTTAGATTTTAATGAAGTGAATCTGTAATATGTATATAAAACTACATCATCTGCAGTTAAAGGCAAAAGGTGATTACGATTAGCAGATTTTCGACACTACGCACAAATCGGCATAATAGCTAGTATTGGTAAGTAAGTACCTACTTTATGAACTATTAATTATTTTTAAATAAAAGAAAGAGTCGGTCAAACAGACAGTCGCCTTAGGGGCAGAGTCTCATAAAAGAGTCTCTCGGGAACCTAACGAACTCCCTACCTCCAAGGCTTTGGTCAGAAAGTCGCCATTAGGTTTTACGTTTTGATTTCATTTAATTCTAAGAGAGAGGAGTGACCAACTGCTACAAAAAATAATAATAAACCATCGAGATATGTATAATGTAATAGCAATAGAGCCAATTAAAGGTCCTCACCGATAAAAACAATTTATGATCACAAATAACTGAACACAATACTATAAAACTTAAATGCCACCATACAAATATTTTTTTTACAATTCTTAAATTAAAAACTAAGAATGAACAATAAATAAAAGAAAAAGATCTATAGAAAATTTCTGATTTCTCAGCACAAGTACTTTGGGGAGAAAAATATAAAATAGGTAACAAGTGATGTAGCGGTTAACTTAGAAAAAAAATTTAAAGAAGCGAGTGATTATCAAGATTCATTGTTGCCCAAAACTAATAAAAAAAAAAAGTATACAAGTAGAACTATACATTTTCAGGCATTTAGTATTCCAAAAATACAACTTTGTTTTTGAAAAATTTGGGTATGTTTCATACCAACCATCTAAATCATTTCAGAAGTTTTCAGAGGTAAACATAACAGACTGAGTTACTTTATATTTGTGTTGCATTCTGCCTGTCTGTTTGTCTCTTGAAGCATAAACATGTCATAAAAACAACATTAACTTGGTATCAAGTAATTGAAACATTAATTAATTTTTGCATGCTTTTTTTACTCAAAGCACTATCAAATTATATAGATTAGCCACCTTACTAATAAAAGTTGTGTAATGCGTGTATAGTTATACAATGTTTTGTCACTTTCACACTTCATTTAATTCTCATCAAGATAGACAGTGACACAACAGTGAATAACTATATACTTGTTATACTACGTTTATTAGTAAGGGGGTAGATATATACATCGTTTAAATAATTTAACTCAATTAAAGAAAAATAAGTAAATACAACATAAAATAATAATTAACATAAAGTTGCAATAAAACATACAAAACAAGTAGGTACAGATGTTTTATTTAAAAAAAAACAATAATAAATAACCTATCTATTTACCTATCTATTTTGTTGTTGTTAAAAACCATTCTGCAGCAGACAATAGATGGCAGCGGCAGACAGCAAGTGATAATAATATCTGCTTCATCATATTGTGACTGTCGTTAGCTGCAGATGCTACTGCCACCAGCTACATAATTACTTTTAAGTGGCTGCGACGGTACTCTCGCTCGCCTGAAGAAGCTATTGTCGTTAGCTATGAAATTACTGTCTGTAGTTTCAGACGCCATTATTGCCAGCCATACGCTACTGTCTGTCACTATGGTCGCCACTTACAGTCGCTGTTAGGAAAGTAATTTCATACAGCTACTTGAAAACCTGTGTAGTTATTACATGAAAAACTGTGTGGCAGTGTTGCCTGCATGTCGGTAAACTCGATTAATGTATTCCAAATGTCTAAAAAAGCATTGGAACTCTTGACTGATCAACATATCAATGCACTGCCCAAACCATATAACAAGGTGGTGTGGCCTACCATATCTTATACCTCTCCAGGTATAAAATTAAGATTTGACAAAGTCTTACAGCCAGCTCCAGCTGATTGACAAAACGTTCTCTTCGTAGAAAAGGTATAAGAATTAATTGAATTACCTACTCCTATAAGAAGTTGCACAGGTTTCCTTAGTATCACAATAAAACACAAGCGAATCGTTTCTATTACATAAGTTAATCTTACTTTATTAATAGAGTAAGAGGAAATTGTATTTTAAGCCCTTTAGCATAAAGCCATTTAATGATATTTCATGAAATGTGACCGACGACAGAATGAAAGCGGCCCGGCCCTGCGCCACTTTCTAGCTTCTCTCTGCGACTAGAATTATTATATCGACATGGCCTTATGAGCGTAGGTATATATATTTTATATGACTAAGGAGGCAACCGTCCTTGTACTTCAAGGAATATTCTAAAAAAAGAATTAGCGAAATCGGTTTAGCTGTTCTCGAGATTTGTTAGCAACACATTCAGCGATTCATTTTTATATTATAGACAACTAGCTGTTGCCTGCGGCTTCGCCTGCGTAAAAATTTGCCTATGTTTCTTTCCGTACTATGATAACAATAAAAGATTATAAAAGGTAATAAAAGCGATTTAAAAAAAAAATTACTGTCTGTCTGTTTAAATCTTCGTAATTACTAAACGGATTTTAATCTTGTTTATACAGAAAGCTAGAGCTTGACTTGGAGCAAAATATAGGTAAATATTTCATTTAAATCGGAGATAAGGGAAAATAGTTATCTTCAATAATATGGACAAAGTGGCCCGACGTCATCCGACGTATGAAAATTAAGTTCCTCAAAACTTCACTAGATGTCACTGGGCAGATTCTGAATCGCGCTAAATCCGTCGATACTCTTTTAACTCCAATTTCATCAACATCATCTGGATGAATGGAGCTCTATACCACTGTTCGATTCCTGCGACACTGCCTACCACGCACAGTAAAGATTTGGAACAAACTCCCGCCGGTGTTTCCGAATGACTATGCCTGTCCATCAAGAAGCGAGCATACATGCACTTAAAAGGCCGGCTGCGGCTCAGGGACTCCCCCTGTGTCTCTGTGGATGGCGGTGATTACTTAAAACCAGGTGACCTGCATGCTTGTTTGGCAACCTCTTACATAAAAAAAAAACCACAAATCCAATTTCACGCTGGCGAAGCCGCTGGCACAGCTAGCACATAAATAAATATGATGGCCTTCACAACGTGACATACATTTCATCCATTCTATAGGTACCACAAAAGGTTTATGCTAAAATAGAACTAGCGGTTAGGCGATAATTAAAGGGGCTTCCTTATGGCGACACAATATGTACGGTTAACGGTTCCTAACTGTTATGTTAATTTGTTGTGTAAAAATAAATATATAAATATGAATTTAATATAATATTTTTTCCCGGACTGTGGAAAGGATATGCCTTACACGAATTCAAATCAATGTAGAAGCACAAACATTTTTTGTTTATACCTAGTCAGGAAAATGCATTACTGCATGTCCCGCCACTTGGGGAAGCGACAAGGGTCTGTCTGGCTTTCTTCTCTAACCAATGAGGGACATACCCACTAAAAACCCTGACTGTCTGGCCACCTCTTCCGCCTTAACAGTGGCCGGGTTGCGAGAACTGGGCCCCGATCGCGGTAATTTAAAACATGTCTACGTTTTGTTTGTGTTCCATCCAGCTGTAGTTGCGTTCCATTTCAGTTCCAGTCAGTGCGAAATTCCGTATCGCGGTAAAGTTCACATGCTAGCTAATAAGCAGCCTACAGTTAGATCTTTGAGTATAATATTAGTTGTAACATTTAAAAACCAATCAGCACTATAAATTACTGTAAATAAGAAAAACACTGGAAAATATAGGCTCTATGCCTTTATAAAAATTGTGATTTTTCAATTTGCATTTTCATCTCGTGCACAAGTTCGTGTCAGTGAGCACGTGTTTTATAAGAACGCTCATTATAAAGTGCATTATTAAATGTATTTATAATTGAAATATGTATTTATATAATATTTACAGATAATAATTTATAATATCACTACTATCAGTTGATGGTATTTTAATAACTGCAAACCACAGTTTAAAACACGGGAAATAATATCTTTTTATTCTTACGGTGAGTTAAATAATTATAATTTAAAGTTGATGAAATGCTGTCACAGTCAAGAAAAAAATAGATAGCTTGTATGAAACTGGCTGTTGGCTAAAATATGTATGTTTGGAAAACCGAACAAATGCAAATCACACTTGCACACGAGCATGTTTGTTTCATTCGTTATCTCTACTGTATAATGCTTGCTCTACACTCTTGCAAAGTTGAGCGAAAACGAGAGTGTGCACTGGCTCCCCGTCCTACTTCGTCTTCACTTTTCCTTTGTCTTTTCTCTTCGTGGCTAACTTCACATCACTTCGATCAACTTCGCGACAGCCCAATCATCTGCTTCCTACTCCCTTTACAGTTCCCTTTTTTCCCTTTTCATTCCTTCATGTGTGAACGCATCCAAGATTTTGTAGTCGTGGATGTCCATGGGTAGCGTGGCTTGCTTACCATCCGGTGACCCATAACAGTCTTTATAGATTCAATGTCATAGAAAACATTGTGATTATCCATAAAATTACGCATTGCTTACATAATAAGTTTTAGAATAAAGCGCTAATGAATGACTAATAAGAAGTTAAATTACCATTAACTAGGCTTAATTAACTAGATGCGTTTGTTCATTGAGTAGGATGGTAATGAACTGGATGCAACGAAAATAAACTTTAGTTAAATCACTTATTTATTATGTTTTTATTATTTTAACACTTAATTGTTACAAAGTGGAGTTTGTTTCAAGGAACACTAATCTCAGTGCATTTGTCATCTTTTTCCCCGCGCGGTTCCATTATCTCCATTCCCACGGGAATATTACTCGCGGCTTCGCGCGCCGCGTGGTTATAGAGTCCTGCCACTTAATTGTGTATATTAGGACTTCTTTCACTTGCAGTAAAACAAATAAACTGACGGTGTTTTGACAGTTCTAATATGTGTTTGACAGTCTTTTGACAGATTTTATTTGAAAAATAGGCTAATCTATACATAGAAAAAGTCTTTTTTGTTGTAACATATAATTATGTAGGTACCTATTACATAAAAAGACATTATTTAGTAATTACAAGTAATATTTATTTCAAATAAATAGACATTTTAATTTTCTTTGTACAAGTAAGTGCCTATAATGCGCATGCGTGTGCTATTAACCTGTATCATGCGCTGCATACAACTGATGGCCAATGGCACGGTTTAAATAACTAAACATGGCACTGATCGGGCGATAGTTATTTTATCATTATGTTTACCATGTAAAACTTGAATAATAAAGACCTATAGTAGAGGAGCCCAAGAGGGGATTTTTGTATTTTCTCGAGCGCGTCAGACTAAGATGTGGGGGATATCTGGTGCCCTGTTAACACCATGTTTTCAACTCTTCAAATCAGGGCGTTCTCGTAAAAATCGAAAACTTGAAATAGTCAAGCGCGTCAGATTAAAGGCTCATACACATACACGATGAGATGTCGTATTGTGCTATGACGCGGCATCGGCTTAAGATACCGCTTTTAGGGCTACACATAAAGGCGAATCTTTAGCTGATGCCGCGTAAAATCCCTTCTTGGGCTCCTCTACTGTTACTAAAAGCTAATAAAGAAATAATGACTTTTGTCCCTATCAGCCTTTTTTATTTGGTCTGAGCTATCAACAAGAGTAATAACAAATCGGGGCAGCCAGTCTGGGGTAAGACCTCCACCTTACAGAAGATCGTAGCCAAATAGCATTGGTCTCGGCACTCCGGGAGTGCCGGCAGAAGTGAAAACTTACTTAGTTGAATATTTTGGAAGTTGAAGAGGATGAAGTTTTCACTTCAAAAATCTCAGAAACTATAACTCATGCAAACTTGAAATTTGGCAGGTTGGTTCCTCATAGGGTGTAGACATCCGCTAAGAACGGATTTACTGAAATTCCCACAGGAAAGCGGGATATACGCAAACAAAGTTGCGCGGGTTTCGCTAGTAATTCATAAAAGAGCAGAGTATAATATTAAAGAGTAACTCAATAGCTTTCTTAAAAGACAATCCCAAGAAACCGTAATTTTTCCTTTGCGACGTTAATGGTTTTCTTATTGATTGTGTTCCCCACTGTTAATCCTGGCCATAAAGAAGTCAGGGCAATATATTAATCCCGATATGGTAAAGCAATGCGTTTCTAAGTCCGCATGTATCTGCATAAACGGGAATTTCCTTTAAAACTGGTCAGTTAGTCGATTTATGGCCAGTCCACAACAGTGTTGTACGATAAAAATCACTTTGTACGCTTTTAACGTTGCGAATTCGCGGCTTTTGGAATAGGCGTACATCGACTCCGTTCCGTCGTCCTTAGCCCTTCACACTCAAAGAAAGTTTGTGATATTTCTAATAATGTGCATAGCGATGAGTCTTCTTCTTATGTCGTATTTATTATTACTGAGGATCGTGACCTCCACAAATCATTTTTCGGACGAACGCTCATTTATTTGTGTACGATTCATAGAGGTTTTCTTGGGATGCAACCCAAGGGAAAGTGATGAGTGAAGGGAGACCTAATATTTTACGGGTGAAGAGTGGAGTGGACGCAGAGGTGTAAAATTTCTGTTAGTATTTCTGAAAATAGTGGTCCAATCGGTAGTGGTTTGGGGGAACACTGTCACTATATTAGATACGAGTAGGTAGATACATGGTACATTAATATACTGCGCCTGGTGGTCCAAGACTACTCTTTAAATAACCGCACCCACAGCCGACGACGTAATCTGTCACGGGAAGAGAATACCTTGTTTTGTTATATAGAGATAGCCAAAGGCATTGCCGTCGTGTCCACAGTGTTATGGCCACATCTTAACTATGAACTTGTGGTGATTTATCCCTATCCGTTATTCTGTGAAAGATGGAAGTGAGAATAACAAGATGAAGTGCATTCACCTCAAAGAAAATACCTATCGCATGTATGGATGGAGCGGTTTCTGTCTCCTCATATAACTATCTATTAGTGAAGTGCAACTCACTATTAATGAATCAATACCTAAGCACAGATTTAAGTTGATGTAATGGTTGGTTGTATTTTGAAGGTTTAATTAAATAAAAATAAAAAATAAGAATACGAGTATTCAAATTCCTTTTATACGACCCCTACATATCATGGTCTCAATATCTTTCTGTCTACATGTATATAGGTATGTATTGTATATTGTACTGGTTGTGGCTCGACTCGACATCTTGGGATATCAACTGTTTGAATGCATTCAGGTTTGGAACAAAAATATTTGCGAGGGCTTGCGAGCCATATTTTATAACCACCCTGAGTTGAGAAAAACATCTGAGCCGTTCGGTGCGACTTGATGATGTCATTGTTGTAAAACCTACACAAAACAAAATAAGGGCCGGGTCACTCGTGAATTTCGTACTTAATATAAACAACCATATTTTTATTTAAAACAATAACATTGTAATGGTTACAGGTTGATGTAAATGTCTGTAATGTTTCAAGTGTGAAATTGATTCAAAATGATCTACTATAAAAATGTAAATCTTCACCTGAACTTGACTCATGAGAGTGTGGTCGTGCGCAGCAAAATTTGCTCATTTATGATTTATATTTTCTCTGTCTTCTAATGTTTTATTTACTGAATTATGCGTAAATGTAATATTTATTTGCTATTTATAGAATCATAAGGATTAAACTTACAGCTTCTGAGTAACAATTCATTGAGATTGTTTGCTTTTATTATCTTAAACAATGTCGGTATAATGTTATCTCAAGTAATATAATATTTGAGATAACACATTTAATTGTATGATACATTAATAAATATTATACTTAGTAATAAAAGGTTTAGAATCATTCTAACTGCATATTTTTAAATGTTTACACGCTGAACTGAGGTACAAAATTACGTTTTTTTTAAATTACCTATTTTAGTTCCACTAACAGACGAAGCCTATTCTGCTACATTCTTTAGCAGTGGTTAATCAAGTTTAAATAAATAAATATATTTTTTAAAGCTCTAAAATTCTTCCCGTTTCAATTTGTTGCAATTTGGTAAAATACCTTCCTAAAATTAAAATATCCAAAAACGGTTTACTTGGTTTAAGGTAAAGGAATCCTTAAAAACATAATGTGACCTTTGTTTTGTACTTAAATTTTCTATAAATGTGTAAATTATTTAAATAATAGTAAATTGTGTTTTATATTCCCGTCGTAAAAAGGACATTATTTGCAAGGTTCTATTGCGATACAACGTGTATTTCGACACGTCCATTGCTCCTGCTCCATACTAATGTTAACCTTTTTTTTACTAGCCTTAATAAGTATTAAGGCTAGACATTAAGTAAGTACTTAATACCGAGTACCGAGAGAGAGAGCCAAAAAAAAAAATTTCAAACCTTTTATTCAGAGAATAGGTTTTCACAAACACGTTCTCTTGTCAGAGTATACAGTAATAAATGATTTGTATAAATTAATATACTCTATAAAATACTACAATTTCGGAAACAAAAGCAAAATGACCACTGGTAAAAAGAAATGGCGAAAGAAAACCAGTTACGGCCTTTTTTGTCATTTAAAAATATATCGTACTTTTCTTTTTTCTTTTCTTTTTCAACATAAAATTTAAAACTAGGTACATACATACAACATTACGTACGCGGAATGTCAATAAATAGTGCCATTAATTTGTCTCAACTTAAAATTAAATCTAAAAAATAAAATGGTAAATCGGTGTTAAAGATAGGAGCAGACCGCCCGCAAGGCAGCAACCGTTCTCGTGTATTTTCGAGTTGACGTGAGAGTCGGCCTTCCAGCCTCCATTACTGGGCTCACCATCACGATATTATGAATAATATTGTAGGGAACAACAGTAACCCGACCCCCAACGCCACCGCCAGTTTGGACAATTTGCGAGCATGACATGCACGTACACGTTAACATCCTTGTCATATAAAAATTATATTAAAGTGTAAATAATATCAAAAACAGCACCACTTAGATGACACTACGACGCATGTTACAATATTGAACACAAATTTTATTTATGTAGTTTATTGAACATTGACTGGCTTTTCACGTCAAGTTTTAGCATTTCACCTTTGCAAGGGGGCCAGGGATTCCTTTCATTTAGATACTCGTTGATAGTATAGTACGCTTTGCTGGTTAAGAATTTTTTGAATTTTATTATACACTAGCTTCTGCCCGCGGCTTCGCCCGCGTGGCCTAGTAACAATTAGCATATTTTTCTTCAGAAACCAATTCCGGTCCTGCACGACCCGGTACGGTACGGTTCCATCCGGTCCGGTCGGTCCGGTCAGTCCGGGCCGGTCCGGTCGGTCCGGTCCTTGTATGGAACCTACGTGCCAATTAGCATATTTTTCTACAGAAAAAAAAACCGGTCCGGTCCGGCACGGCCCGGTACGGTGCGGTTCCTTCCGGACCGATCAGGTCTGATCCGTTCCGGTCCGGTCCGGTCCTTATATGGACCCTACATGACAAATTTGGCATCTCTAGACCCAGCGGTTTGGGCTGTGCGTCCTCTCGCAACCTCGTTTGCGTATATCTCGCTTTCCCGTGGGATTTTGAAAAATCCTTTCTTAGTACATCCCTAGACGTCGCCGTCGTAAGGAACCTACAGTCCAAATTTGGAATCTCTAGACCCACCGGTTTGGGCTGTGCGTTGATATATGTATAGTTAAGTCAGTCAGGACTTTGAATTTTATATATATATATAGTCCGGTCCGATCAGGTCCAGTCGGTCTGCTCCGGTCCGGTCGGTCCGGTCCTGATAAGGTACCTACATACCAATTAACATATATTTCTTCAGAAAAAAAAACCGGTCCGATCCGGCACGGCCCGGTACGGTACGGTTCCTTCCGGACCGATCAGGTCTGATCCGTTCCGGTCCGGTCCGGTCCTTATATGGACCCTACATGACAAATTTGGCATCTCTAGACCCAGCGGTTTGGGCTGTGCGTCCTCTCGCAACCTCGTTTGCGTATATCTCGCTTTCCCGTGGGAATTTTGAAAAATCCTTTCTTAGTACATCCCAAGACGTCGTAAGGAACCTACATGCCAAATTTGGAATCTCTAGACCCAGCGGTTTGGGCTGCGCGTTGATATACCCTCGCAACTTCGTTTGCGTATATCTCGGATTCCCGTGGGAATTTTGAAAAGAAACATACACTAAATGTTAAGTTGAGCAAATCGCCACATATTAGTGAAAACCGCATCCAAATCGGTTCAGCCGTTTCTGAGATTAACGCTAATCTATGTGTAAATGCAAACTTACATACAAACATATAAACATACAAACAGACGGACAAAAAAAAACCGGTCCGGTCCGGTTCGGTCCGGTCCGGCACGGACTCGGTACGGTGCGGTTCCTTCCGGACCGATCAGGTCTGATCCGTTCCGGTCCGGTCCGGTCCGTTCCGGTCCGTTCCGGTCCGGTCCGGTCCGGTCCGGTCGGTCCGGACCATATAAGGACCCTACATGCCAAATTTGGCATCTCTAGACCCAACGGTTTGGTCTGTGCGTCCTCTTGCAACTTCGTTTGCGTATATCTTGCTTTCCCGTGGGAATTTTGAAAAATCCTTTCTTTGTGTATCCCTAGACGTCGTAAGTAACCTACATGCCAAATTTGGAATCTCTAGACCCAGCGGTTTGGGCTGTGCGTTGATATACCCTCGCAACTTCGTTTGCGTATATCTCGGATTCCCGTGGGAATTTTGAAAAGAAACATACACTAAATGTTAAGTTGAGCAAATCGCCACATATTAGTGAAAACCGCATCCAAATCGGTTCAGCCGTTTCCGAGATTAGCGTGTACAAACATACATACAAACATCCAAACATACAAACATCCAAACATACAAACATACAAACATACAAACAGACGGACAAAATTTTACGAAATTCTTGTTCTATTGCTTATTCTTCATCGCCCTAAACAATTTTTTTGGAAATATATTAAATGTACAGACAAACTTTTTTTACACTTTTATTATATTATAGATTATAGATATGCAAACTTTGGATCATAAATGACTTGCCCGCTTTCCTAAGCCTGAATTTAGGAACAGCTAATTTATTTCTGTTACGCGTATTAAAATTATGAATATCGGACACCTGGTTATAGTCATGAATGTTTTTACGAACAAACATAATGCTGTCAAGAATGCACTGTGATGCCACCGTGAGAATATTAGTGCTTTTGAAGAACTCGCTAAGTGATTCACGGTAACCTAATTTATAAATAAAACGCACTACACGCTTTTGCAGCACGAAAATCGTCTCTATATCCGCTGCTTTACCCCAGAGTAAAATGCCGTACGATAGCAAACTATGAAAATAACTGAAATAAACTAGTCGTGCCGTGTCGACATTGGTAAACTGTCGAACTTTCCTAACAGCGAAAGCAGCAGCACTTAGTCTACATGCTAGGGTTCTAATATGAGGATGCCATTGTAGTTTGCTATCAAGTACAATGCCCAGAAAAGTGCTAGTTTCAACCAATTCTAAGTTTTCATCGTTAAGAATGACTGATGTAATAGATTGGGATACATTCGGGAGTGAGAAAGCTATGCATTTGGTTTTGCTGGCGTTAAGCGCCAAATTATTTACTGTGAACCATTGATATATGTAGTTGAGATAACGTTGTGTTAATAGTATCTACATTAGGATGTCTTCTGTCTACCTTGAAAATTAAAGAAGTGTCATCTGCAAATAAAACAATGTCGCATAAATGTTCAGTTAAGCACGGCAAATCATTTATATATACTAAAAAAAGAAAAGGGCCCAATATTGAGCCTTGAGGAACGCCTATACTAGCAGGACAACCTACAGAGGTCGCTTCATTTACTCTCACTTTCATAATTCTGGCATTAAGGTAAGAGGACATAAGATTGATTGAAGAACTGTCCAAGCCATATAATTTTTACTTATTTACTAAGGTCTTATGATCGACACAGTCAAAAGCCTTGGAAAGGTCGCAAAAAACACCAACAGCGTTCTTGCTGTCCTCCCAGGCCTCCATTATAACTTTAAATAACATAGCAGCGGCGTCTGTAGTGGATCTACCTTTAGTGAAACCGTATTGACGCGGGTGAAGCAATCGACTACTTTGGAAATAGGATAGTAGTTGGTCCAGAATTATCTTTTCAAAAATTTTGCTAAGTGCTGGCAGAATAGATATTGGTCTAAAATTATTTGGATCCTTATTACACCCTAAGGGTGTAGTATGACTTTACTCACTTTCATCAAATCAGGAAAAATGCCAGCTGGAACACATTCATTAAAAATTACGGCTAAATAAGGTGCTATGATGTCTATAATATTACTTAAGATAGCTACAGATATTCCCCAAATATCCTCTGACTTTTTTTATATTGAGTGATTTAAAAGTTTTGAGGATCGTTTCAGGATTTACAAATTTAAACGAAAAATTCGAAGTAGGTTCGGGAACGTTCGACCTAAGAAATTCATCAGCCAATGTATGGGAAGACTTCAAGGATTTAGTTATATGTATAGGAATATCTGCAAAGAATTCCTGAAAAGCATCAGCTACTTCATCGTCCGCGGAAACAATACGGTTGTTTACAAGGAGCGAGTACTCATTAGTACTCTGCTTCGACTTGCCGGTTTCTTTGTTAATAATATTCCACGTAGTTTTAGTTTTGTTAGTGGAGTTTTTGATCTTTTTACTTAAATGAAGCGCCTTAGCGGTCGTGCATACAAGTTTGAATGTTTTGGAATAATCCTTTACATATTTATTAAATTGTGGGCTAGGATTATATTTACGCTGATCGTATAAATCAGCCAACTCTACTTTCGTCGTTTTAAAAATATTTGTAACCCTCTCGCTTGCTTGCGTAAAGTTCATTAACGCAGCAGTAACCACAAACAGTTACGCATTTCAATTTTAAAAGTCTGATGCTATTTCTTTTTTCTTCTATAATATGACAGTAACAGCTGTAATTTAATTTGTCATACTATAAAGATTACATTACATTACATATACAGCAAAAAAATACATTTAGTTTTTTTTTGCTGTGTGATTAACACACAAAACAGGTATATCGTTTTAATGATAAGTGTATGATGTTACCTATCATCAGACATCCAAATAAGGAATTCAATGTTGTTTGTGACGACGTGACTTATGTCGTCATAAACTGGCCAAGGGCGTAGGGTATGTGACGCTAGCTAGTATCATTAACAAATCATTGTATTATTATCATATTGAACAATAATCATTCCACTGCAGACGCAGGGATACGGGTCTCCCTTCAAAGTAACCATTGTTGCGTATACGGAAACCCTTCCAGTATTCAGAACCCGTAGTTCTGAATAGCGGAAGGGTTTCCAGGCATGAATTCACAGAAAACTGCAACGCGTGAATTTACGGAAGGGTTTCCATGTACGCGTATTGAATACTATACTGAACCGGAAACCCTACCCGAGCCCAGATCGTTCGCAGCTCTAAATAGCGAAAGGGTTTCCAGCAGCTTTGAAGTCATACCTGGAAACCCTTCCTCTATTCAGAACTACCGGGGTTCTGAATACTGGTAGGGTTTCCATATACGCGCCATTGCTAGCCAGTCTCAAACTCAAGTCAAGAGCAGGTTGACCTTTACATAATGAACTTTGTACCGTTCTTAAGTTCTGTGTCATAAAAGCCAAAATTGTACTGCAAGCTCGACGTGCACCTGACTGTACATATGGTGTAGGATTTACATTAAGTTCAGACATGAACTTGAACCTTGCGAGGGCACAGCAAAATATAAAATGTCACATATATATAAGTTATAATGCAGGCGTTAATAATTTGATTGAATCAGACGACAAACGGGCCTGTCAAATCACAATAATCTTTATTCATACATCCGCGGTAGAGCGCGTATGCTCATACCCCCGCCACTCCCCAAACGGGGCATGCATTACAATGCATTTTCCTGAATAAAACAAAAAAAAGGTCTATGGTCAAAGATTACGTCACTTTTACAATTATTATGAGTCAAATGTGCTACTAGAATAGTCATTTACTTTTTCGCACTTCGATATAATGGCGTTACATTACTCGTCAATTTAATGCTCACGAGATTACTTTGTGACGTCACGATTCACGGCACACTGTTTGACCATCTTTTTGTAGGCCTTAAATATTTGAATGAAGTAATAGTTTGACACAGAGAGGACAGACTTCTCAAAATATTGTTCGTTGAAAAATAACTCTTTATTTAATTTAACACCTATTGTATGAACACTAAAATCTTGCTAGTAAACAATTGAATGGAATAATTTATTTTCACCGTTCTTCATTTGTTGTTTGTTATTAAGATGTAGACTATTGGCAAACCTAAACAAATAAATAAATTTAACTTAGCTCATATGCTATGCTAACTAAAAATATTTTGTTTGTAACGTAGGACACCTTATGCTGCTCCGACAATGTTAACGACATCGTTTATCGACAATAGCCGAGCTGTGACCGTTCATTATACCTGGGGCCCCGATTCTACTAAACAAATGCACCAATGGACTCTCAATCGTGTCTCAATAGAATGCCGATAGTGTATCAGCGGAATAGTTTTTGACATTTGTTATGGACCTAAACAATAACATAACGTAACTTATTGCAAATAGATGTAAGTCCAGTGACCGTCAGTCAGGTGACCTGTGTAAACATTAACCAGTTATGTCTTCTCCATATGATTAAAAAAAAAGTAATAATATAATAACATTAAAAATTAGGAACACCTCATTTTTTGAAGTCGGTTAAAAAGAAAATAATCAAAAAATAATTTTAATTAATTAAATATAAATACAAATAAATAACTAATAGCTTATATAATAATGATTTTTTATGAATTTGAATAAGTCTAATCTTTATTACCTATGACCCTATGTGATTGTAATATTGTTATTGAGAAAAAATAAAGGCTTATTTTATTTATTTATTTAATCCACAGTTAACAGGAATTGCACAAATTTGCCGTCTGAACTGGTGGTAGGAAAAAATTGTGAGCTGAAAGAGCTTGTATTAGGCCTATTTGAATAAACATAGAACCTCCTCCTTTTTTAAAGTCTGTTAATATTTGACTTTGACATTGCGGGTATCACATCGGCCTGATGGTAAGCAATACCGGGGGTATCACTCACGCGTTGCCAACCCCCCCCCCCCCCCCCCCAAGTGGAGCTCTGGAGACCTTACTCACAGTAGGAACACAATTTTGACGACCTCCGTGGCGTAATGGTTACCACGCCAGACCGCCACCCAGGATGTATGTAGCTTCTGCCCGCGGCTTCGCCCGCGTGGCCTAGTAACAATTAGCATATTTTTCTTCAGAACAAATTCCGGTCCTGCACGGCCCGGTACGGTACGGTTCCATCCGGTCCGGTCGGTCTGGTCCTGATATGGAGCCTACATGCCATTTAGCATATTTTTCTACAGAAAAAAAACCGGTGCGGTTCCTTCGGGACCGATCAGGTCTGATCCATTCCGGTCCGGTCGGTTCCGGTCCGGTCCTTATAAGGACCCTACATGACAAATTTGGCATCTCTAGACCCAGCGGTTTGGGCTGTGCGTCCTCTCGCAACTACGTTTGCGCATATCTTGCTTTCCCGTGGGATTTTGAAAAATCTTTTCTTAGTACTTCCCTAGACGTCGTAAGGAACCTACATGCCAAATTTGATATAGCCTCGCAACCTCGTTTGCGTATATCTCAGTTTCCCATAGAAATTTTGAAAAATCCTTTCTTTGTACCTTAAACGTCACCATCGTAAGGAATCTACAGTCCAAATTTGGAATCTCTAGACCCACCGGTTTGGGCTGTGCGTTGATATATGTATAGTTAAGTCAGTCAGGACTTTGAATTTTATATATATAGTCCGGTCCGATCAGGTCCAGTCGGTCCGGTCCGGTCCGGTTGGTCCGGTCCTGATAAGGTACCTACATACCAATTAACATATATATTTCTTCAGAAAAAAAAACCGGTCCGGTCCGGTTCGGTCCGGTCCGGCACGGACTCGGAGCGGTGCGGTTCCTTCCGGACCGATCAGGTCTGATCCGGTCCGGTCCGGTGCGGTCGGTCTGTCCGGACCTTATAAGGACCCTACGTGCCAAATTTGGCATCTCTAGACCCAACGGTTTGGGCTGTGCGTCCCCTCGCAACTTTGTTTGCGTATATCTCGCTTTCCCGTGGAAATTTTGAAAAATCCTTTCTTAGTACATCCCTAGACGTCGTAAGGAACCTACATGCCAAATTTGGAATCTCTAGACCCAGCGGTTTGGGTTGTGCGTTGATATACCCTGGCAACTTCGTTTGCGTATATCTCGGATTCCCGTGGGAATTTTGAAAAGAAACATACACTAAATGTTAAGTTCAGCAAATCGCCACATATTAGTGAAAACCGCATCCAAATCGGTTCAGCCGTTTCCGAGATTAGCGTGTACAAACATACATACAAACAGACGGACAAAATTTTACGAAATTCTTGTTCTATTGCTTATTCTTCATCGCCCTAAACAAATTTTTTGGAAATAAATTCAATGTACAGACAAAAAATTTTTTACACTTTTATTATATTATAGATATTATAGATTATAGATAGATAGATAGATAGATAGATTTGGCTACGATCTTCTGTAAGGTGGAGGTGCTTCCACAGACGGGCTGCTTCGATTTGAGTGGATTATCCGCTGTGCCCTACCTCTCTTTAAACTACATCTAATGATAGTGATGTAAATCAGTTGTTTTATGTAAATAATTATTTTTTTGTAAGTAAATAATTTATTGTAAAAAGACACTGTAGTAGGTATGATTATTGTTGTAGTTGACACAAATAAAAAGAGGAGTTTGATTATCTGTGGAACGGGGAGCGGACGTCCGGGAGTGGCAAGCATGTGGCCAGTGGCCACCATGAACGGTGTCTAAATTGTAATTGTAATAAGTAATTGCTTGAATAAAACCTGAGTAGTGATTGTTAATAAGTGTCTAACAAGAAAACTCATAATACCGACACTCTCTTATTTATTACTCCACCTTTATTGAGATAAAATGTACAATACTGTCATACATTTATCTTCTAAGACATTTTGTAATTTGTATGCATAAAAAATATCCTGTCAAAAGTAAGAACGAGTAAAAAATGTGCTGGTTCATTCACCAGAACATTTTTTTTGCCCTTTGCGATTTAACAAACGACTTTACATTACGACTGAGCGACAATAACTGTTAGGTTTTTGGTTTTAAGGTTTAAAATCCAAGGTTAAAGGTTTTGGATGGGTAAATCGAAATAAAAAAGCCTTGATTGACTTCGCGATAATGTGTTAGTTGCAAAAAGTGTGGGATGCTGAAGTACCGTTCAAGTTCATACTAAATTGACAATTTTATTTACCTTTATGTTTATGTTGTTACCGTGCATCCACACCACAGTTACTTTTTGTAGGCATCATAATGCAACACGATAACACTGGGTAACATTGTTCAACTTTTGCGACATTTCATTCAACTTTTGTGGCTTTTCAAATAACTTTTTGTAATCGGACGTTGCCCACACACTTGGAAACGTTGCTCCACAAAAAGCAACTGCGGTGTGGATGCACGGTTAGAGGTTATAATTGAATCATGTAATAAGTATCAAAAATCATGACAATCATACATAACGTTATTTGCTTAAGAAGGCTTCTAATCTTCGATAACTCGACTGAAGTAGGTAGTGTCCCTTTAGGCGCGTTTGGTACAATTCGCGTTTCGTCCAATCCACCTAATTCGCAGTTAGTCCAATGCGCGGTTAGTCCAATTCGCGGTTCGTCAAATTCGCGGTTCGCCCAATTTGCGGTGCGTCCAATTCGCGACTCCCTAATACCCCCCTTCTCTTATTAACCAGATCCACACCAGACGATCCAACACGATCAAACGCTTCGTTTGGATCGAGATCCTGCTGCGCGCATGTGGATCACGTTGAATCGTCTAGTGTGGATCCGGCTATTTGACTTTATGGATGATCCTTACTAACATAAATGCGAAAGTAACTTTCTCTATATTCTTTTTCACGTTAGAGTGGTAGAACCATTTGAGATGAAAGATATGGGGAATTGGGGAAATCCGAGAAAGGACATAGGATAGTTTATCCCAGAAGTCCTGTATGGAGTACAGGGAAGAAAAGTGGGGTGGAAATTTGTACGGGGTATTGTTCATTTTTGTTTGATTTATGTACTTGAAACTTGGTTATAATGTTCTGGAGAAGGATATGGGAGAGGACTTATTTTTGGTCAATTTACTAATCGACTGGATTAGTAACTTGGCGCTACAAGGGATAAAACCGGCTAACCGTAAAACTAAGACATTGGGTGCTAATTCTGTTGTACATTTAACTAGACTAAACAAATTTTGAAAGGACCAAGGTGTTGTTGTCCTTCCTTGGTTTACAATTAGTGACAAGGATAGCAACACTTCTAGTCCTGTCAAAATTAGTTTAGTCTATTTAAATGTACAACAGAATTAGCACCAATGATTACTTATAGTAGGCGCTAAAATTTAGGCTCAGTTTATATAACAATTGAAAATCGATTGTCGTTATACCGTGCTCGATGGTCGCTATCGCTATGCACCGAGAAGTATGAAGTGGTATGAATTTCGAACTCTGTTTTACGTCTGTGCGAGCCAGCCGTGTTGGCGACTAGTATAATAGTTACTAACGTGATGGCATATTGTTGGTTTAAACTAGAAACGGAACTTATATCCACGAATGACTCACGCACGAGTGTTTCACTATAGTTTATTAAATGTATTTAGATCCATAAAATAAAATAACTTTAACGGACTAAGCAACATTACAAACAGTTTTTGCTAGAGAGAATTCAAATCACTTCAAAGTGATGCGTAGGTCGTTGATTATAACGTGTACTTGAATATGTAGGTAATAATTTGAAGTATTCTTCTTGGATGATGTCAGATGACTAAGTTTTCTGTAATAATAATTTTCTCACATTTTATATTATGAATTATTCTATTTTGCATTCGATAAGAGTTTGATTAAATTATTTTTGATGTCTTGCCCTTATTAGATTTATTTCGTCACTTTCAAAATATCAGTCGGTTCATGCGACGCTTTTTACAATTCGATCCTCTTCCAGTGTCGCCCTAGGTCGAAGTCCGAGCCCTTCTTCTGGGGTGCCCTTAGGCAGACACTGTTAACTCTAAGCGGTGAGAAATGTGTAAGGCCCGGTTTGCACCAAAGCGGAGAGGAGAGGAGATACGCCGCCCGGCTATACAAACTCCGCTCGGCGCGGCGGCGCCCGCTTGCTTGCGTGCGGCACAAGTTTCTATAGAAAAATTAGATATCTAGCCTTCTGGCTAGTTTACAGCCCAAGTGAGTCGGAAGTCAGGAGGGAAGTAGGCAGCGCGAGAGTGTAATTATACTGCTGCTGCTACTCAGCGCTCTCTCGAGAGAGTCCTCAGTAAAGAAGTATAAGATGACGGTTGAGTGTGAACATCACTGGCGTCGATGTTGCTGCGGAAGTATTTAGGCTTGGACGAAGTATTTAGGGCATTCCCGGCAGCAGCAGTGGAAGGGGTTGAGTGCAGTAATGTAAACCAGCAAATCCGCTCCCGCAACTGCCCGGTGCGCGGTGTAGTAGCAAAACACCGCAGCACGTCTGGCTACATTTATACGTTCATAAAGGAGATTACAGAGCTTTACATATAACTTATACAACATAAAAATAATGTACTTCACGGAATATTACACGAGTTAATTCATTTCGTGCTCGACGCTGGGGATTTTTTTTTAATTTTGCCTAACGACATGTAATGACCTGAAATACATTGTCAGTTTGTGAAAAACAAGTATTCAGTAGAGTCTAGCTATAACGAACACAGATTAAAAAGATATGTAAACTAAACCTTAAAGTTTATGATAAATATAATTGAAAATACATATAAGTAGGTATATATATAAGTACCGTACCGTATAAAAAATATTTTATGAAGCGCGATGGTCGAGGATGCAGTCAGCCAAATTCTGTCAAGGAAATATTTAATAATAAATTCAAAATATGGTTTTTAAATGTATGAATTATATTCAACAACGACATACTCTAGGTCTAGGACATAGGATGTGAAATTATGTCGCTAGGTGTGCGTTTTTCAATATATTTAGGAAGGAAATAATTTTCGTTTTTGATTCATTCTTGTCAGTCAAGTGTTGCTAAAATTGTCGAATACGCTCTGATGGTACACATGGTGTCAATAAGTATGTTTTTACAGTATTATAATGTGTACATAAATAACGTCGCATTCTTCGTGTCACGGTCAATTAAAACATACAATACTCATGTAGATTCGTCTAGACTTTAGACGCATGAGTAATTATTTTCCATTCTTTCCGCGCCTACTAATTGGTAAAATATTTGTTCAACACAAACAACGTTAACGTAAATGGCATTGTGCCACTACTAGTATTGAGAGATACCAGAGTTTTTTTTTATACCTATAGGGTGGTAAATAAACATACGGCCGGCCTGATGGTAAACTAAGGAGTCACCGTATCCTATGGATGGACGCTTGCCTTGCAACACCGGGGTGAATAACTCGCGCGTTGCCGATCCTTTAAAAAGTGGAGCTCTGGAAACCTTACTCACAAACGACCTCCGTGGCGTAATGGTTACCACGCCAGACCGTCACCCAGGAGGTCCCGGGTTCGATCCCCGGTCGGGTCATGATGAAAAACGAACTTTTTCTGATTGGCCTCGGATCTTGGATGTATATCTATATATGTATTTGTTATAAAAATATAATATCGTTGAGTTAGTATCCCATAACACAAGTTTCGAACTTACTTTGGGGCTAGCTCAATCAATATTTTTTTTCCTTTAAGTCCTTGTGAGAGTCTGGAGTCTGAACTGGATCGAGGTCAGTATTACGGATATCCAGGGCATCCTCCACATTCCATGTACTTTCAGAACAGTATTTTCTTCATGAAATACAAAAGCTACAAAATCATTTTAATTTTAAAACCATTACTCTAAATTAGTCTAAATCTAAATCGTCTAATACCTTAAATTAAAAGTGGTTATACTAGAGGTGCTAGAGATCATTTGGAACAAAGTAGCCCAGGTCGCCCTCTTAAAATCTTGCCTGTCGGCGAGTTGTACCCTCTGCTAATATACTATGGCCGCACTCGCCCGATACCAATTTTACGACTGGGCCAGTTATACCTCTTAAAAACTAGGAGTCACGTGGACCTGTTAAGGTATTCTTGTGACACTTGTGAAAAATTGTTAAGTGCCGAAATAACTAATTATTTTTTCCTAATTTTGAACAAAAATTCGAATTAATTGCCTACTATTCTTCTTAATGTTAAGTCCTCCGCCTTTTGATCATTTTTCCCCACCATATTCACACCTTTACCCCACACTTTCTCTACCTTTTCAAACTTTCCCTCCCCTTATCCCCACACTCTCCCCACCATTGCTCACCCTTTCCTTTACATTTACCTACTTTTCCCCGCCTTTTGCGCACTTTCCCCTGACCTTTTGCCTACTTTTCCCCGACCTTTTGTCCTCTTTTCCCCACCTTTTCACCACCATTTCCCCATTTTCCCCCACCTTTCCCCACCCTTTCCCCACTTTCCCCCCACTTTTCCCCACTTCTCCTCGACCTTTTGTCCACTTTTACCCGACCTTTGTCCACTTTTCCCCACCTTTAGCTCACTTTTCCCAACTTAGTGCTAAATTTTCCCCACCTTTTGATGGTTTTACACTTTTCCCCAACATCTCGTTCCTTTGCCCACTCTTTCCTCACTCGGACTTTATTTCTGACTTTAAGTTTATACAATTGCACACCTGTGTACAATTAGTGTACTTACTTTAAATATTTCTGTAATTCAATTAAGCTATACGTCACATAGTAATAACAGGTTTGCATACTTTGAAGTGAAATTGTGGGTGCATTTTGCAATCATGATATCAAAGGTGAACGGGGTTTAACTTCTGAACTCGGCTACTATTTTCATTGAGAAATGTCAGATGTAATGCCGGGTACAGGTCGTAATGTATAGGTAACATGTTGTAACATGAAACGAACATTTCATAGTGTGAACGCAGCGCTGTGTTTTCGTGCGCAGTGCGCATAGTGTGAACAGTTCGTGCAATTTTTAGTTCGTGCGTGTAGTGTGCGCAAAGCGAATCCACACTATGGGAGTTCTGTTACATAACATGTTACGTTACAGCAGTCTGTACCAGGCTTAACGTAATTATTGTTCAAATTGCATTTGCGGTTCGTATTTTCAAAAGATTAATCGTAAAGGTTTTACATACCTTCTGTAAAGGATGAAGGTAGAGAGAAGTGGTCCGAGAGAACTCAAAATAAAATAATAATAAAATAAAGGTTACAGAGAGGACAAAGCACAATGAAAAATAGAAGACATTAAAATAATGGCAGATAACAAAAATATAAAAAGTATTAACTTACAGCCTGATGGCTAGTCCGTAACACTTTTTTCATACCGTTTTTAAACTTCCAAAACATAAAATTGTATCTTTTTGGAATGAATGTAAAAAAAAAAACAATTTTAGCTTTTTCTATTTGTAATTTTACAAAATTACCTAGTAAGTATTTAATATGTCTTTCGGTCAACAATTAACCGATCGACATCCGAATATCCGGTGTTTAAGATTGATTGAGACTGAACCCGTGACCTCATCAGACTCGGCAAAATAAATCGACCTTGAGAAAATTGATCGTCAATACTTACTTTATCTATTACTTAGCTTTTTTGCCCGCGACTTCGTCCGCGTGAAGTTCCGGACCCGTTCCCGTGGGAACCACATTGAATTTCGGGAAAAGCTATAGGTTATGACACTCCCTGATAATGTAGCTTTCTACTGGTGAAACAATTTTTGAAATCGGTCCAGTAATTTCGGAGCCTATTCAATGCAAACAAACAAACCAACAAACAATCAAATCTTTCCTCTTTATAATATTAGTATATACTAGCGAAACTTAAGCAACTTCGTTTTGCGTGTATCCCGCTTATCCGTAGGAATTTCGGAAAATCCTTGTATACAGGGTGTTTGGTAGAGGATTGAACATGGGATAATGGCAGAAAGGTGAGATGGTCTGCTACATGCCGAGCGAAAAAAATTTGACCTAGGGCCCATAGTTTTTTTTTAATGATTTTTTTTAAAATTTTCACCAAACTTTCTTCCTTCGTAAATTTGAAGTACTATAACTTTTTT
The DNA here is from genome assembly GCA_905163395.2 of Endotricha flammealis. NCBI lineage: Eukaryota > Metazoa > Arthropoda > Insecta > Lepidoptera > Pyralidae > Endotricha > Endotricha flammealis. Next base: position 5,023,723 of record LR990873.1, read on the forward strand.
TTATTGGATCAATCGGCCAGCTTATTTTTTATTCTTATCTTAACTGTATGTAGCTTACTTTTAAATTGATATTTGTCGGTTAGAGTTACCACAAAAAATGATATGAGTCCTCAAACATCAAAAAGACGAAAAGTACACGCTGAGCGTTCAACTTTGGACTGCTGTAAAAAAAAAACTAAAAGTGGTACTGCAGTTCTAATTCTAGGAAAACAGCTCTATACTTGAGTCGTTTACAAGATAGAATGTTTAATGACAAACCGTTGCCTAGCAACCAGTGACAGACAGGTTTCACCAACATTTTTTTGAGCGTGCATTTTTCCCGTTGTCCTAAATAGACCTACTGATATGCACAACTAGTTTGTATGACTTAAAACAACTAGGTATTTATTAAATATATTAATAAGTAAATCAATATATTTTATTTATTTACTTATCAAAAAAACATTATTTCTAATCTATCTAAAAGTGAAAGTTATAAGGGTGTCTCTGTCTGCCATTTTATGTATGCACTAATAAAAACAGCAATTACCTGGTTAACCCACCCAGGAAAATTATTGTCAATCGGCCGGGTTTTGTAAATAGACAACGGCAGCCGCTCAACAACATACTAAGAGGCATATTGTCATTTTTGGAAATGTATGAAGGTAGGGTATATAAAAAAACCATACACAATATGTACATTTGTTTTATTTGCATTTGTACAAGGTAGGAAGACAATGACGAGTTTTAAGCCAATCACAATTTTTATCTTCACCTCAATCACACAACTCATTTTGAGACGGTTTTTAATATCGTTTAGAATTTTGTCCAGTAGACATAGATAAACAAACATTTTCTATATCGTCTTAATAAAAGGTATGAAGGACGTGTGCTACAGCTGTTCAATACTTCTAAAATAAAAACAACAGCAATAAGTTACTCTGATTAGACCATCACAGTAACATAAACAAACATAGACATTAATAGTACACAGCATAGTCATAGTTAAAGTAAATTCCTATAATACAAGAGACAAAAAAGATATACAGAGTTAACTGACATCTACAATCCAAGAGGCAATGAGGAAGTATTGGATTTAATGAAACCTAACAAAATATCTGAATGCTATGGATGCATTGGCAAAACATTAAATATACATTTTGTGATGGCCATATTACTAAAACTGAATATAAAAGAAATAAATATAAGTTACAAAAAAGAAAAAATAATATATTATGTATTACTGATCGTCATCATGGTTATAATAAAGTCAAAGTCAAAAATACATTATTCTTTGGTCCCTTAGCGGGCACTTACACACATCATTTACAATGAGAGTTTAAAGTACATTATTTTATTTGTGTATTAAATATTACTTATATAAGCTACTCTATAATTATGGAATAACTGATCATTCATTGATTAGTTCAACAAATCATCACTGCATGATGATGATGATCAGCTTGTTTCACTAGTGACCTTCAGGTCATGGTAGGTTCAGGTGTTATTCATAACAAATTCATTCATGACTGCATCAGTAATTCCATCCAGCGTTGCCATTTTATTCTCTTCTTTTTTCTTGTTCTATATATTTGTTCTCAAACCATTCTTCGAAGACTTTTGAGTTCATTTTCTTGTGGTAATCTCCATCGCCTTTTTTGATCTCAAAAATTAGATTACTCCATCTAAGAAACCATCCTGTGATCCTGAAATAATTGCACAATCAAATTAAAGATATTGTTGCAACTACTACTGTGAACTTCAAAATGAAATGAGCAATATGTAAAAATTTTATACATACCAATATGTAAAATTATTAATTGTTTTCCTTTGCCTAAGGGGCGCTTTTAAGCCTGTGAATAAACCTTCGTATTGAGACTTCCCTTGCAGATTTCACTGACTTAATCTTCCCACATTTTGGTCATAGTATGACCTAAAAAAGGAAATATAATGTTCAAAACATTTATGTTTCAAGTTACATTCATTTATGTACGGAGATGATATAGATTGTTGAATTGAAGTAAAGAGACAGCCTTGTGTTATTTTTGCGGAACTTGTGAGTTCAAAATGTAGAAATCTTCATCACATAGTAATATAAATATCGACAATAAATAAATACAAAACACTTGAATACTTTGTTTATGATAGGTATATAAATTTAATTTTGAATTCATAATTGTTAAACTTACCTTCATCATGGACTTTCCGGCGAATCCTACCAATGTCTATTTCGTCCAAAAATTTTTGAGAATAGTCGTAGTTTCTTCGGGACTGGAGACTTTACTCGTGTTTCATTTCTGTCCTTTAAAACGTTGAATACGGTGGCCAAACTGACGACGAAAGTTTCGGCGGTTTTTTGTGCCACTTTTTACTAATATATCAACAAGCAACATTTAATGCAAATATTATAATTGCAATTTTCAACGAGAAAATAATAACTTGTAAACAAGACAATAATGGCGCCAATCACGGCGGCCTGTCATTGGTCAGTGTCATATTCAAATTGAATCACCGTTTCGTTCCAATGGACACAGAATATATGTAGAAAAATAAATATAATTAAATAGAAAAATAAACAATTTATTTAGATTAATAAATACGCGTTACGTAAAATTTTATTGTATACAATATTAGTAGTTATAATTATTTTTATTGATTTGAAATTATATTTTTTTATGACAAATTATCATATTTAGTTTCCATAATTTTGGAACGCCAGTTGAATGGAACGAAACGTCATGTGATAAACAGAACGTTTTTTAAAGGTCGGGATTTTAAAGCGTGTTATCCCGCCAAATTCAATATCACATAGAGAACATGAATTGTTAGGTAATTGAATTACTACTTTTATTGGGCGCTTATAAAAAAAACTCCCAAATGTTTGTTCTAATGAGAAAAATATTTTTTAATTAGTTTTAAGGGTTGACGAGTCAAGAGAAACATTTCTATTTTTAACAAAACCGGTTTCTGTGTCCAAATGACCTATTTTATGCAATGTAGTGCTTTCATTCGTTATAAAATATATTTTATTACGACGCTGTAATCGATAGAGGAGTATTAACTACATTCATAATGACTTTACAAAAAAAATTTTTACTAATGCTGTGATAACCCTAAATATGGTTTGTTTACATCAATTCTACGGTCATCTTGAACAAGGTATAGTTCATGCCCTTTGGAATGGTATTCAATTTACAGAGTATTTTTTTTTCTAAGTAGTCTTTTTCGTACATTCTACATGAAATTGACAAAAATCCTTTAAAGAAAATAAATCAAAATAATGTTACGAAACCTAGAGCGGGATGGTTACACAAGGCAGGTAGAAACGTTAACGTTTCTCTTAATCAATATCAGCATCCGTTCTTCCTTTTTCATCCAAGACCTTGTAGTGGTGAAGAGTGGTATGTGGTAAGCAATCACCGCTGCCTATTGACATCTACGATTTTTTTATGACACGAAGAGGACAAACTAGCTAGCAAGTCACCTGATGGTAAGCAATCACCGCTGCCCATAGGCATCCACGACGAACTAGAGGATCACCTGATGGTAAGCAATCACCGCTGCCCATAGACATGCACAACTTTTTTTTTGACACGAGGAGGACAAACAAGCACCGTATGGTAAGCAATCACCGACTACAAAATCTTGGATGCGTTGCCCACCTATGACGGAATGAAAAAGGAAAGACCGGGGAAGGAAAGTTAATAAGGGAGTAGGAAACAGGAGGTGTATCAGGCTTCCGGCTCTCTCACTCATCCTACAAAACACGAGGGACATACGAGGTACTGCCCCGGTCGAGCCTGCCCATTTACGAGCTACTACTAGTTCATAGTAGTGGCTACGCTCTACCACTCTTCACCACTACAAGGCCTTGGATGCATTGCCCACCTATGAAGAGTGAAAAAGGAAGAACGGATGCTGATAATGATGAACCGTAACCATCCCGCTCCATGTTTCGTAACATTTTTTTGATTTATTTTCATTAAAGTATTTTTGTCAGAAATGGTCAATTTCATGTAGAAAGTACGAGAAAGACTACTTAGAAAAAAATAAACTATACAAATTACATACCATTCGAAAGGGCATGAACTAGAGCTGTTTTACTATGATTAGAACTGCTGTACCACTTTTAGTTTTTTTTAAACTGCAGTCCAAAGTTGAACGCTCGGCATGGACTTTTCGCCTTTTTGATGTTTGAGGGCTTATATTTTTTTTTCCTGGTAACTCTAACCAACAAATATCAATTTAAAAGAAGCTACATTCAGTTAAGATAAGAATAAAAAAATAAGCTGGACGATTGATTCAATAAAAAAAAAGTTATAGTACTTCAAATTCACGAAGGAAGAAAGTTTGGTGAAAATTTAAAAAAAATCATTAAAAAAAAACTATGGGCCCTAGGTCAAATTTCTTTCGCTCAGCATGTAGCAGACCATCTCACCTTTCTGCCATTATCCCATGTTCAATCCTCTACCAAACACCCTGTATATAAGGTCCTTGAATGAACTTCCTTTTAACACATGGCTATATAGGTTACATACATGTGATCGTTTAAGCAAGGAAAGAATGGTCTAGTATTCAGTAAAAAAAAAATTTGATTATAATAATAATAATAATAATAATAACTCTTTATTTAGCCATAAAAACTTAAAAATAACAAAGTGGTACATACAAGCGATACAGGTTTGTATCAAGATTGTGTTATATTAATATTTAAGTCCCCTGTTCCAACCGGCGACAACTCATCTCTGAACTAGACGTTAGTCTGTATCTCAGAGACTGTTGTAGCCGGATGGTAGTGGACTAACAGTTTGTAGCGCGTATGGCTAATATGGCAATTAAGTATTTATATAATTATGATCAAAGTTTCCCAAACTAGACTAGTCTGTTATTTTGGGAAACCTTTAGTAGTTTAAAGAAGGACAAAAGGAATTAGGTCCAAGATAGGTACTTACTTAACTATAACTAAATTAGTTTGCAGGGTACAAAAGATGGGGTGTGTAATTTATGTATGTGCTCAATGTGTGTGTGGCGCGCGCGCCAGTGTGTGTGTATGTGTGTGTGTGTGTGTCTGTGTATTTGTATGCGTGCATGGTAGACAGTTAAAGAAGTAGATTTTCGGTCTCAGTGTAATTTAATGTGCGTAGAAAATTTTGAAGAAGTACTTTGCAGACGAATTTTGTGCATGAATAAATATTATTTTCTTTGTTTAATTTATTATAAAGTTTTGAGCCTAATACACGAAAGTTACGTTTTGCAAGTGAGGTTCTATGCTGCTGTATTGTGCAAACCTTATAGCGAAGATTTCGTCGTCGGTTAGAGTTGAGGTTTGGGTCAAACTTTAGTAGGGTGTGTTTTTTAAGTACTGTTTGTAGCACAAAGAGCTGTCTCACTGATAACACTTCTACGTCCGTATAAAGTTGGGAGGTTGGGTACCGGTATGGCTTACGAGTCATCACTTTAAGTACAGCCCTCTGTGCCCTTTCCAATGGTAACAGGTTGGTTTTTGCTGCTGATCCCCAGACCCCGACACCATACATCAGGACGGACTTACACAGCGCGAAATAGGTACTCTTTAGTGTATCAAAATTCGCAACACTTCTGAGATTTTTAAAAATAAATATCAGTTTCCGGACTCGAGAAGTTAGAGATTTAATTTGTAGAAACCAGTTTAATTTGTGATCTAGAATAATTCCGAGATATTTAACATTTGTAACTTGGGTGATCACAGTGCAAGTGCAGTTTGGGGTGGGGTTTTGGCATATGTGGGCTTTGATAACAAAATTGTTAGAGGAAGGAAGTGTCGTCGATTTAAGTCCAAATGGCAAATAATTCGTCTTTGATAAATTAAGTGTGAGTAGGTTATCAGATAACCAAGACATAACAACTGCTAAGGCTGACTCTGCATGGATTTGGGCTTCTTTCCATGAGCGGCCGGATACAAATAAAGCGGTGTCATCAGCATATGTGAATATGTGACAGTAAGGAATAATTAATTTGCACAAATCATTGATATATATGATAAATAGTGTAGGGCCAAGGACACTTCCCTGCGGGACTCCAGTTGTTATGAATTCCTCCTCACTGGTGTATTCTTCAATTTTTACTTTTTGTGTCCAATTAGATAAGTAACTTCTGAAAAGCTCCAGGGCTACACCACGAATACCAATAGCCTCCAACTTTAGAAGGAGTTTGGGGATAGAGACCGTGTCGAAAGCTTTTGAAAGATCTAGGAATAATCCAAGACCCTTCCTCCGTTTTTCCAAACAGTCAACTATGTCATCAACCAGTGCAGACACATCATCTTCCGTAGATTTGCCTTCTCTAAATCCAAACTGGTTATTCGAAATTATATTGTTAACATTTAGATACTTTAAGAGCCGTGAATTAATAATTTTTTCGAGTAATTTTGACATTGCTGTGAGCACTGAAATCGGACGATAGTTGGTGACATCGTCTCTATCACCACCCTTATAAATTGGGTGAATGATGGCTTTTTTGAAGGCATTTGGGAAAACTCCAGTGGTGAGAGATAGTTGAAATATATGTGCCAGTAGTGGGACAAAAATTTCACGTGATGATTGTAGAATACGAGAAGAGATCCCGTCCCAGCCAATAGCACAATCTCTTCTTAAATTAGTTAGGAGGGCATTGATTTCATCATTAGAGACATCAAAAAGGGCAAAGGAGTTTACAGGAGGTGAAGCTAAGGATGAGAAAGATAGAAAAGTACTCTTTTTGCTATGTCGTATTTTATGAGCTAGTTTTTTCCCAACATTTACGAAGTAGTTATTAACCTCATTCACAGAATTGGCAGGGTCAGGTGTAGACTTGAGGAGGACTTTAGAGCTAACGCGTGAGGGTGCAATATTTGTGATTTCTTTGAATGTCTTCCACTTAGATTTGGCATCATTTTTCGCACTCATTAGAGCATTCCGGTAATATTCATTCTTCAATTTTTTCAAAAGTTTATTTATATAGTTTCTGTATCTTGAATAAATTATCGCAAGAGTGACATTATTAGGTTCTTTTTTTGATTTTTTATGCATTCGGTCACGATTTCGTATGCAGCGTAGAAGTCCTGGTGTAATCCAGGGCTTAAGATTTCTCTGACTGAGATCTGAGATTATATTGTAAGTAGTTAGAAAAATGTTTCTTACTACATAAAGCCATCCATCTTCAACAATTTTGATACGTGAGACGCGTTGACGCGCCCCTCGCACCGCACCCCTTTAACCTTTTTTTCTACTGACGGATGGCTACTACAAGAGAGGCGCATTTTACCGATTATTTCAAATTTTAATGCCTTTTTTTTACTGAATGCTAGATTACCATTATTTCTTTGTTTAAACGATTATATGTAACCTACATAGTCATGTTTTAAAAGGTAGTTCACTAATAAAGTCATACGTAAAGACCTTATAAATACATATAAACGTCCCTCTTAAATCACTCTATGTATTGCTGATATTAAAATCAATTGGGTAATTTAAAAGTTCCGGTTTATTTTTAATCCCCATCTGTATAAATAACTACAAAATCTTCAAATACAACCTCTTTGGCGGAAACAAAACACGACGATTTGAGTACAATTGAAATCTGATATTCATTTTTAAGCATGGAATTATTATTGTCAACTTCGGTCCATTGTTCTGTTTTACGAGGTACCTATTGTTAATTTTCGCTGTATCTTGTTTTTGGTAGATTAAGAATAGACTTAATCTTATTTTTGTTAGCTACATGTAGATCCTAGCGGCTTTGCTCGCGGTAATTGGCGGAGATTCATGTCGAGTTGTCGCGTTAAAAACAAATTTGTACCACAACATTGTCTCTGAATGTCTATTTGTTGATGAGCGTCATGTTGCATGTTGATCAATTGAACCCCTAGTGAATACGAGGCTTATAGCTTTGATTGAAGGCTTAAAGGCAATGTTCACTTGCTTAAGTAGAATGCAAGCAAGGTACGCACTGCTCGAATCGAACTTTGAACGAAAATCGAACGATTTTTGATTTGTTTTTCTTAAGATAAACTATAGAAATGTCAACTATCGATATTGCGCATCGTCGGTTTTCATGTTGGGCAACAAATCTTACTCCACTGATATGAATTTTATGGGCATTTGCACAGCGGAGCGTTGACTTTTAACCATCGATATTGATTACACATATCGCCGGCTTGGCCAACGAATTTTCAACTCCCTTTATGAATCGATGATTGTTTACCACCAATAAGGTGTCATAATAACTTGTTTTCCCTCCGTTTGCGTATAAAAATTTACTACGGCGTACTACAAAGCTGGTGTCCGTTAGTGATGTCTCGAAACCGGCATTTTTATGTGATGCGTTGAGTGCCGTGCGTTCGTTGCGACCTTTGGGATTGGCGCGGGTTAGTGAACGCGCACCTTAACTCACTATTCTAGTTTTTACTGAAATCTATACTAATATTATAAAGAGGTAAAGTTTGTGTGTTTGTACATTTGTTAAATTGTAAGGGGTAATCTCGATATCTACTGAACCGATTTTAAAAATTCTTTCACCAATAGAAAGCCACATTATTGCTGAGTGTCATAGGTTATATAAAAAACCAAAAAATAAAAAGGCTTTTATGTGGTAGTCGGTTTTGCAAAGTAAATCGGAGAAAAAACGGTCGAATGAAAGCGTTTCTTACGAACGCCTGTACTAAAAAAGGATTATTAACATTATGCCCAACGAAGTGGGCACGGATCAGCTAGTTTAATATAAAACTAGCGGACGCTAGACGGAGGAGGCTCGATGGCGTCGCTGTGTGTTGCACTCTAGAACGAACATCTTAAGCATCGTCGATCCTAGCCAATGTTTAGATGGGCATCGTTATCTCGAGCTTATTATCATAATTTTTTATAAGTGACGTAAGGTGAAACAATCTAAATTATATAATTTTTTGCATTGGTAACATAAACCTGTATAATAATAATTTTCTAAAAAAACATTTAATGTACAGACTCGGTTCGTTATCAATTATTATGTATAGATATTATGCATCAAACTCACGACCGGTTTTAAGACATCATCAAGTCGTCACTAAACATAAAGAACCAGCTTTATCGATAAGTTATAATCGAAATATTTTTTTAATGCCAACGGATTGCAAACGAGTTAGCCGTACCTGTCTGATGGTAGCAAACATCGATGTTGGTAATTTTTTTTGACAAAACACACAGATTGAAGTAGTCCCAAAGTAACTTCGAGACTTGTGTTATGGGATACTAACTCAACGATACTATTATTTTATTACAAATACTTACATAGAGCGACCTCCGCCACCTCTATAATAAGACATTTCCTAGGAATTGTATACATTTCCGAATTACATATATTTCCGGTAACATATAGAAAAACTTCCAAGTCCCAGGCCAATCAGAAAAAGTAAATTTTTCACCACATGGCCCAACCGGGATTCGAACCCGGGACCTCCTGGGTGTTGGATTGGCCTGGTAACCATTACGCCACGGAGGTCGTCTCATTGTTGTCGTATTGATGACCAGATATTCTGTTACCATAAACGAGATGGGAATTTTCTTGGATATAAGAATAAAGGCCTCCCCCAAATTATTCCAGTCATCACTTTATTTTTATTTTTTGAGGGGTTTTTCCTATATTCGCCACGCTTGGCAGGTGGTTTGGCGAATGGGGTTGGTTGGAGATTTCGATTATAAGAAGGCTGCTGACTATACTTTACTACTAAGTATATTCCCTTAGTTTTACGACACCCATGGAAGAAGGGGTGGTGATATTTTAATCTGTCGTCACCATACGACCAATCGTTACCAGCCGAATCCACACCGAACGACCCAGCGCGAACCGGATGCGCGCGGCGGGATCTTGATCTGGTGGAGCGTTTGGTGTGGACCTCGCGCGAAGTCCACATCAAACGCGCGAGGCAGGTCCACTCGGGCGCTCCATTGGACCGAGATCCTGCCGCGCGCGTTTGGATCGCGTTGGATCGTCTGGTCCGGTTTATGGCTCTTCGTAATTCTTGATTCAAACAGTCTTTAGCACATGCTTCGTCATGTGAGAATTTTTGGACGTCATGGCAAAACAATATATCAGTCAGATAAAGGACTTCGTCAGTTCCAACGAACGGAAACATCTTTAACTTAATAACTAGATATTGTCAGAATATGAAAGTCATCTATGTTAATGTCATTATAAAATCTTGCTAAATTATAGGATCCATGAATTTAAGAATTGTGTATAATTTTGAAGCATTTTATGTCAAAGTATTAGCTGTATAGGCTGGGGGCTTAAATGTAAAGTGTTTATATGTCATATCGGTTTTTTTAAATTCGAAGATTGTTTAAAACTCTTATGCAAAGTATATTGGAACGGATTATAGTACATCTAGGCTTAAATAGTATTATTTACAGCATATCTTTTATATCCTACTTCCTAGTCTTTAGTAGTAAAATCACGGGTCATAATTATATGAATGAGGTCATATTATATTACGGCGATTAGATTTTGTACAGAAAAGTGTATAATTATTATAATACTTGAGGCTTTTCCTGCATGGAATTTAGTATATATTATATGCTTGCTTGTGTGTATGGTTGCCATTGCCAACTTTTTATATGTACATTATAGTTACGCGGCCGCCATTAGGGTGCTTCAATTCTTTCTTAGCTAGATTCCGTCCGCCTTTTTTTCTAGGTCCAATGTTATAGGCTGTAACGACTGGTAAATTAATTGATTGCAAACTATTATATAGGATTGCTATGCCATATAAATAATTTCGAAACGGATCATTGTATCGAAAAATGATCTCCCCACACCCTCAATATTTTGAAGAGACCTATCTAACGATACCACACATATGGTGGGCGCGAAAAAAAATCATTTCGACTTTACATGTAGGGAAGGCACCTCTAAAAAATTTTTTTTCAAAATTTTCTTCCAGCACTTTGTTAACATTGCTAATATGTGTATACACACCAAATTACAGCTTTCTAGCATCAAGCGTCTAGGCGCTAGACCGCGGACAGACAGACAGACGGACATGGCGAAACTATAAGGGTTCCTTGTAGTTTACTACGGAACCCTAACAAGTACATACATTATTTATTAGCGCAGGATTTTTTCCATCCAGGGGCCCGATTCTACTAACACAAATGCACCAATGGACTCTCAATCGTGTCTCAAAAGAATGCCGATAGTGTACCAGTGGAATAGTTTTTGACATTTGTTATGGACTCAAACAATAAGTTAACCATTATGTTATTGTTTAAGTCCCTAACAAATGTCAAAAACTATTCCACTGATACACTATCGGCATTCTTTTGAGACACGATTGAGACACCATTGAGAGTCCATTGGTGCATTTGTGTTACTAGAATCGGGCCCCTGGTTATGCGTGCCTTTCTTCCAAATCTGTTGCGCCATTGTTGTGTGATTGTGTAGAAACATTCAAAACATAAATAATAGGAATTAAATTTATAAAGTGGATCTTCGGTTCCGAATATATGTAGGTACTTTCAATATATACTCCGAATTGACCCCTCTTTAAGAGGTCATCTTGCAAATAGTTATTTATGAGTGATGACTATTCTATCAGTGTTACCAGCGCTGTGTGTATATTCAATTATTCATTTCCTAATTACAAATCTTTATATCTAAGGACCATGACCTTATTTATCTATAACTAGCCATGTCCGCGCAACTTCGTTTGCATGTTTTCCGCTTTCCCGTAGGAATTAGGAAATTTGCAATGTATTATACATATAAATCTTCATCTTGAATCACTCTATATATTTAAAAAGCGGCCAAGTGCGAGTCGGACTCGCCCATAAAGGGTTCCGTAGCAGCAATTGCGGTGTACGATTTATGACGTATTAAAAAAAAACTACCGACTAGATCTCGTTCAAACCAATTTTCGTTGGAAGTTTGTATGGTAGGTATCAGTGGCGAGGGGTCCTAATAACACGATTCCTGTCGGCTTCCCTTTTAAAAATAGTGAATTATCTAACAGCATCGACTCTGCTAATAACATGATTTCGCTTCATACATAATAATGATACCCAAACGCCTATACAATAATAAATAGCAATATCACACGTCGCCAAACGCCTATACAATAATAAATAGCAATATTGTGATATTGCTATTTATTCGTCGCTTAGCCTGTGCGTCGAAAGCCGGTAATTCCCGAGTTGTAGCTGCATACAGTTTTAGGAGCGGCTGTCTCTTTCTTACGCGTACATTTTGTTCCTAGCGCGGTCTCTTTCTCACGCCGATCATATGAACATATTATTAAGCCGGTAGTCGCCGAGTTACGACAAGAATGGCATGTATCAGATTACGTTAGTGCGACAAAGATAAACAGAGGTATAAACCTGAGAAGTAAAAAATATAGTTAATTATGTGTTTAGTGCTTGAATAATAAAACAACTATAATTTTGTCGCGTTGTAATTGTCAAAATTATGACATTTTTTCAATTCACTTTCGCCTGTGCTTTCGCTCGTACTGTTGTTAGTTTTTTTTTATTTGTTTGTTGTTAATTTAGTAAATTTGAATAGATTAGAGTGACTTCGTGGTTAAATGTTGGACAGAGCTCGGTGTGAATTGTGTTATAGTTATAGAATTTATCGGTTTCAGTTGTAAGTAGTTAATTGTTTATTTTGGTTTAGTCTGTTTTGTTTACATTCGTAATGGCTGCAATTTTAGACGTTGGTTGTTGTCTCACAGACTTTTTATTAGATAATAATTTTCAAACATACAGTTTAAAAATAAAAAACATAATTATTATACAGCGCGCCCGTGCTTTTCCTTCTTTGAAAATAGATTATAAACGGAAAGATGGCTTTACTTAACATTTTCATTGTAATTTGTACGAAAAGTATTCGATGCTCACAGGTAGGTAGTTGTAAACTTAAAACACTGTTTTGATTTTTCATATTATACCTATCAGTGCTTTTATGTATGGTAATATGGTATTCGGAATTCTCCATCCCTGTGGTAAGATAACACTGTATATTTTTTTTTTTTGCTCCGGCTTCCCCTGAGTAAAATTTCACCCTTCGCCACTGGTAGGTATTGTTCACCATATTTTTTTTTAGTTTTATCATTCTCTTATTTTAGAAGTTACAGGGGGGGGGGGACCACTCATTTTATCACTTTGGAAGTGCAAACTATTCAGTTTAGAAAAAAAAAATTTAGAAACCTCAATATCATTTTCAAAGACCTATCCATAGATCAAATACGTATGGGTTTGATGAAAAAAAAAATGTGAGTTTCAGTTCTAAGTATGGGGAACCCCCAAAATTTCTATTTTTGTGTGAAAATCTTAATGCGGTTCACAGAATACATCTACTTACCAAGTTTCAACAGTATAGTTCTTATAGTTTCGGAACAAAGTGGCTGTGACATACGGACGGACAGACAGACAGACAGACAGACATGACGAATCTATAAAACCGCGTCAAAATTAAAGTTTTAAAGATCTAAGCATACATAAGGACAGATGCACACGGAGGCCACTTTATTTTGTACTATGTTACGATATAGGTAAAAAACCGGGCAAGTACGTACGTCGGGCCACGCACAATGTAGGGTTCCGTATTTGCTATGCTTTGCTTGCTTGCAGATGAGTATAATGCCATATTCTATGACATTCGTACGTTTTCGTCAAAGAAATTTTACTTCATAAGTTCCTCGGTTATTACTCGGTAACTAGTAGAGCCTACTTAACCGTTATAGTTTTCCTTGTGTCACTATATGGACTATGAATTTTTTCGCATCTCTAAACATAAGACTTCCTGAGATAGAGGGGGGGGGGGGGGGGGGTAAATAATTCGCGAACGGATCATTGTATCGAAAAATGATCTTCCCACACCCTCAATGTTTTTAAGACCTATCTAACGATAAACCACAACATGGGGTCTGCGCGAAAAAAAAAATCATTTTGCACTTTACAAGTACCGGAGGCACCCCAAAAAAAAAAAATTTAAAAAAAATAATTATTCTACCACTTTGTTAGCATTGTTAATATGCGTATACATACCAAATTACAGCTTTCTAGCATCAAGCGTCTAGGCGCTAGACCGAGGACGAACGGACAGACGGACATGGCGAAACTTTAAGGGTTCCTTGTAGTCTACGGAACCCTAAAAATGAATCGCTGAATGTGTTGCTAAGCGCAAATCTCGAGAACACCTGAACCGATTTCACTAATTATTTTTTTAGAATATTCCTTGAAGTACGAGGATGGTTCTTACGGAGAGAAAGTTTTATTAAAAATTCCCACGGCAAAGCGGCATACACGCAAACAAAGTTGCGCGGGTTTCGCTAGTTTTACGTTAAAAAAAAATCAAGTTTATGGACATAGAAGGTATTAGACATATTTATAACATATATTTAGAACTGAAAAGAATAATGGCAAATCATAACTTTACTTTTCACATAAAAACAGTTACTCGCAAAAAAACCTGCATAGATCACATCGTAACTAATTTTCCTATAGTCAAAGGTGGCACATATGAATTGTACTTGTCTGATCACGAAACTGCGCAGTATGTAAAATTCATGACACCTAACAAAATTACGGCACCAATGTTTTGGTACAGTAAGAAAAGAGTTTACAGTCCTGAGAACATCTTAAAATTTCAGAAGTGCCTGAGTAGTTTGACATGGTTTTCAGTATATGAGCAAAATAACATGAAAACTGCATTCGATAAATTTTATGAGGATTTCAAACTGTTCTATGATCTCTGTTTCCCATCTATTAAAGTGAGAATGACCACAAAACGAAAAACAAACTGGTTTACTAAAGGGCTAAAAATATCAGTTATTACAAAACGTAATCTAAGGTTTAACTATTATAAAAACTCGAACTCTGTAACTAAAACTAAATACCTGACATATTCTAAATTATTAAAAAAATGCATACATAAATCTCAAAAAATTGTCAATTCAAAATACATTCTGCAATCTAAAAATATATGTAAAGCTACATGGGAACTTATTAAGAGTAAAAAAGCAAATGACCCCACCCATACAAATATCGACGAAATAAAAATAGGTGATGAAGTTTTAAGAAACCCAACGGACATTGCAAACGCTTTTAACAATCACTACATCAATTTAACAAATCAAAATTCACAACATAAAAATAAGATTACTTCAAAAATTAAATTTAATCAAGCTAGTTTATTCTTAACGCCAGTATGAAGTAAATAAAATAATTAAATCGCTTAACCCTACAAGCTCATGTGGAGATGACGAAATTCAAACACGGATACTACAGGCCTGTGCGAAAGAGATTACACATGTGCTCAGTTTTTTAATAAACCTCTCATTTACTAGCGGAGCCTTTCCAGATCAACTAAAATTATCCAAAGTTAAACCTCTTTATAAAAAAGGACCAAAGCACCTTGTAGATAATTATCGCCCAATATCACTTATACCCGTAATATCGAAAGTGTTTGAAAGGGCTATGCATTCTCGTCTCACGCAGTTTCTTGTGAAACATGAAGTTATCATACCGCAACAAAATGGTTTCCAAAGAGGTAAATCCACCACATTGGCTTGTTTCCATCTGATAAATAAAATACTGGCTTTCACAGATAAACGCACACCGGTTACAACAGTATTTTTCGACATGAGCAAGGCTTTCGATTTTGTAGTCCATAAACGTCTGCTCAGTAAATGTGATCTGTACGGAATTAGAGGCATTGCAAATGGATGGATCGAATCTTATTTGAGTGATAGGAGACAATATGTTGAACTAAGTAAAATAAATTCTAAAAACGAGGTTGATCAAGTTAAATCTTCGATCAGTGTAAACAGAGTTGGAGTACCGCAAGGAAGCATCTTGGGGCCTTTATTGTTCTTGCTCTACATCAATGACTTACCAGAGGTTACAACTTGTGACTGCATACTCTTTGCTGATGACGTGTCTGTTATTGTACCTTGTTATGACATCAACACCTACAATTCCGAAATAAACAATACTATTTCAAAAATCATAGACTGGTTAAATAACAACAATCTCAAAGTCAACTTGTCGAAAACAACCTATATTCAGTTCATAAATAGAAATGGTAAGAAGAAAAATTTAAATGTGTTGTATGAAGGTGAAACGATCCGGGAATCTATCGAGACTCGATTTCTGGGAATCATACTGGACGACAATTGTGCGTGGCAGGCTCATATAACCGAAATGTGTAATAAAATAGATTCATTTACTTATGCACTTTGGCGTCTAACAAAAATTAGCAGTAAAAAAGTCGCTATTCAAGCATATCACGGTTATGTGGGTTCCATACTGCGTTATGGTGTACTGCTTTGGGGAAACTCTTGTCTCATGGATCGGGCACTTAAAGCCCAAAAACAATCTATCAGAGCCATCTTTAATGTTGATTCATTCACATCTTGCAAACCACTCTTTAAAGAATTGAATATTTTGACTGTACCCTGTTTATATATATTTGAGATGTGTGTCTTTGTCAGGAGTAACTCCGGTCTCTTCAAAACCCGTAGCGAAACAAGCAAATTCAATTGTAGGTATGTAAACAGACTCAGGCTACTCCCAGTGACCACGGCGGCTTACAGTAACAACAGCTATCAGATGGCCGTAAGGATTTATAATAGGCTTAGCGACGATTTTAAGTCTCTGTCTTTAAATTCATTTAAAAACAAATTAAAAAATTGGCTAGTTCAAAAGTGTTTCTACTCAATTGACGAATATCTTAAATAATATAATTATGTATGATTTTTTTTTTAAAGACATTGTGTGAGAGGTAGTTTAGAAAAAAAAAATGTATTAAAAATTTAATATTTATGTGAATTTTGCATGCTATAGATTATGGCTAGATAGGAGCGCTTAATTTGTATATCTTACCACGACCCTATGTAAACCCTATTTACAGCAAATAAATAATTTGATTTGATTTGATTTAGAAGGAAAAATTATTGACACAGAAGTAACAGAAAAAGCATAAAAAAACAAAAGAAAGCCTTGCAGCATCCTTGGCCGGTTTATATTCGGCTTATGTGATCGAAGATAATCAGGAAAAAATGTTATTCAAGTTGTTACGAACCACAGATATCA
This sequence comes from Endotricha flammealis, assembly GCA_905163395.2. NCBI lineage: Eukaryota > Metazoa > Arthropoda > Insecta > Lepidoptera > Pyralidae > Endotricha > Endotricha flammealis. The sequence goes on from LR990873.1 coordinate 5,040,783, forward strand.
CAATACAAGAGATATGGTTTGTGGGCGGGGCACATGACGCCATTTTCTGCACAAATGTGCAGGAACTTGATTGTTCTAAGTCATTCACAAAACAACGCTTCCGCGAACACACGTCCGTGAATGTCAACAAAAATGCCGGCTTGTGCTTTAATTACGTGCAAAAATCGCAGTGATACGGTAAATTCAAGTAATAGTGGTGTTACTTATCATAGGTAAGTCATTTATTAATATTTTTCTATATAAATGACAAATTAACGAAATATTTTTGAGGCATAGAAATCATTAAACAATATACGGCATAGTCGATACTTCCGTTAAAAATATTGTCCATTGCTTGTTTTGGATACGCGTTTTTCAATGTTTTGCGGTATGCACGTACAATGGAATGCAAACGTAACGATAATTACAATGTTGTGAAAATATCGTGGTACCGCCGCTTGTAGCTTCCGCGATCTGTCAAAGTGATAATGGCCGTCGCACAAGCCATGTAGTGCTGCCAAAAGTAGAATATTTTAGTATCGATAATTTTGTATTTCTAATTTTTGAAAGTATAATAATTTGAAACTTTTACTACAGTGCATTCCTTGTACAGGGTGTCCTAGTCCCATAAGTATTGGATCAAACTCAAGGGGAAAGTAGCTCACGTAAAAACTCATTTGATTAGTTTAAAAAAAATCGCTTGTTATTATGTACTAATTTTTTTAAAGTTCTTTCTTTTAATTGGTTGTATAAAAATTACTATTTTCCAAAAATAAAATAAATAAAAACTAAAAACTTTGGTATTTTTTTTTTCTGTTTTAATTATTTGAAATTAAATAGGTATTATAGTTCATAGTTGTAGTCCGTAATAAATTGTTATTGTAAAATATCGAGAGGTAGTTATCGATAATGCTTGTCGCCCTTTTTCATTAGGTGCCCGTCACTATAATACACTTCTTACATCTGTGTTCGTAATCGAACTGCAAATCACGGGCTTACGATTTGTGTGAGTGTGACTGTCGGAGATTATTCTATGAATGTGTTAAAATGTAACTGTGTGTGTAAGTGGCGACATCGGTTCCGGTACAAAAACTGTCTTATTACATTTCTCTTCTTTCTGTGTTCTGAGTTACGAACTATCCGGCGCTGGGGAGTACCTAAATTCTTTTAATATTTTTGACATCTGTCATTTTTGTCTTGTCTTGTATTTTTTTTTCTTGTGCGAACCCCTGTCTCTGTACCTTTATTTTAATATATTTTCTATTTTATTTTGAACTCTCTTCTTTCTTTTTATAGGGTTATTTTGAGTCGATGTCTTGTTAATTAACAATTATTGCTTTAGTTTTTCGCTGTGCTATAACATTTAATTTATATGTCTTTTGAGATAGTTTGTCCTCCATTATAAAAAGAAATATTAAGAAATTTGACTCGGTTAAGCCGTATCAATGAATTGTTGTAAATCAGTTTTCATTATACGACTTCTGTAACGGAAGTCTGTAGCAAATCAGTAATCAAAACCAAGTGCAGTACTGTTGTTTACAAAACATTTTTTAATTTAAAACTCTTTGATACACAGCGAAATTGGAATGGTTACGTTGTAATTCGAAGCAGCCCGAAGCGTGTGTGGCCATTTGTGGCGTATGCTTCCCCATATTGCAACATATCTGCAGAATTCAGTTTTTTTTAGGTAATTCTATTCAGATTTCGACAAAATTTCGTAGAATACTAGACTTGATCAAAATGAACAACTGTCTGTGCGTATGTGGCGAATGGTCACAATAAATAAATAAAAATATGGGAGATGTAAGAGAATCCTGCCAGTTCGTGCTACAACCTATCTACCTATTATTTCATAAATAATAGTGAAGAATAAAATTATATAGGTATGCGGAGTTGACTTTGTAAAAAAATTAAGGTTAAGAGAATTACTTTGGTTACCGAATGTAAAATTGTTTAAGACTATCGGATATCGGATACCTGTTGAATTTCGTATATTCGTTATTCCTTTAAGTGTAAATATTCATCCTTTCAATCCTTCCATACTCCACTCCACTCCATCTATAACTCGCTCTTAACTCATTGTAAATGAGTATGTATTGATAATGCTTTATTCCAAAGGCGATTATCCTACGCTTAGACAACACAATCACGTAAAACAGTCATTGGAAAAATCATTACTTTTTTGTGCTTATATTTCCTTTGATTGTCAGATTAATGGTTATTTTTTATCGACTTGACTTGGCTTGAACCATTGTTGTTATAATCGTTTCAACGTCTTGGTCAGGGAGTTTTTATTTTCCATGTTTGTGGGTGTTTCAAAAATTCCCATTTAAATCTCCAATGATTCTTATTGTTTAATAAACTTTGTTCTTTCAAATTCAATTCAAATTCAAAATATTTTTATTCAAATAGGCCTAATATAAGCTCTTCCGAATAGGTCTATTTACTCCAGTCAATATAATTTATTACCTTGAATTTATTCCAGTTCTAACTTTGGAATTTTATGTCTTTAGAACGGAGAATTGGCAAAAATGGGCAAGAGATAAAAAAAATAGTAAGAGACGGTTCAGGATCGTGAAATCTCCTAACAACGATCATAATAAGTTTTCTCTATGCACCCTTATAGAGTTACTAGCTTTTCCCCGCGGCTTCGCTCGCGTTAATTTTATGACTGTATAGATATAGATCTCCTTTGACAACAAAACAACCCATAGCGCGACTTATGGCGCCACCTGTTGGCCGATACAGCGCCCTCTATAGTAGAAAAATATTTTCCCACACACGACATACTTTCACGGGATAAAAAGAAGCAGATTGCCTATGTTGGGCTCTGTACCCCTAACAATATGTATGCAAATTTTCATAATGATCGGCTGCTTAGTCAAGCCGTGAAGCAAAAACAAACAAACAAACTCACTTTCTCATTTATAATATTAGTAAGGATTGCAAGATCAAATCTATAAAATACTCTAATAATCTATTTTCTAGCGAAACCCGCGCAACTTCGTTTGCTTGTATTTATGCACAGCTACTACAGCACACTACTTTCTGAAACGCCATTGACTCTCAGACTTTTGACCAAATCTTACGGGAATCGTGTACTTTTCACAACACAAACTTTCGCCTTTATAATATTAGTGGGATATGTGCCAGAATGGGACATCGCGTCGACCATCACAACATGTATTTACATTTTAGCCCGTGGCTTCACTCGCGCAAATATCTTGCAAAAAGTGTCACGAAACTTTTTTAGTCACTTACTGTTAGGTCTTATCTCGTGCCTATTCCTCGCCGATTATAGGCGTGAAGATATGCAAATCTTTTTTATTATGCTAAAATGTTATTTATTGTGATTAGTCATGAATCATGCAGGATAAACTTCTTCGTAAATCATAAATTTTATGCGCTTCCTAAAAACTTATTGTTTATGACTAAACTTCAGAAAAAATGTTTGTTAGTTTTATAATTTTTTATTTTGTTTATGTACAATGCAGTGCAAGTAAAATTAGGAACTTTTGTGTCGTGGTTTGTGATGACGCGTGAAAAGACGTCTATTTTACCACTCGCTTCAAGGTCGAATTCCAACTACAGACTGCAGCTGCAGAGTGCAAGCGACACTACTATTTACTACTACTAGTCGAGTCGCATGCAGTCTGCAGCGTGCGGTCCATCTTGGAATGCACCTTTATGTTCCAGGTGGCCTATTTGTCAAGAGCTGTCAAAACGATACAAGAACTGTCGAACAACTGTCAATTTATTTGACGGAACGGCTATCAGCAAATGAAACAGGCAGTAAGATACATATTTTAACTTTTAACCCCATCTTTACACTACTAGGGAGAAGTCAATAATAGAATGTGACAAGGCACTTCGGTTTGTCTGACTTCGTCTAACTTCGGGAAGAGTGTAGAGGTCGTATGGCTTTACTTGTAGTCTAACGTATAAAATAAATAAAAATCATATTTTGCAAGTAGATTTACAAGAAATACTTTTGCACGTTAATATTTTTTATCTTACTAGCACTTCAGATGTGAATGACCTGTTGAGAAGAAGTGCCGCAAGAAACTCAACTGTTAGCCTTTTTTTTAAACCATTTTAACATAGTGTTTAAAAAAAAAATACATTGTATCTTAGTTTTGTGGTTTAGCCTTATAGCTCGTTAACATAAGAACAGTATTAATGCAAAATGTGAACCTTGACATGCACTTGACTGTATCGTCAGTTGTGTACATATTTTGTTCTTATGTCAATGTAACAAGGTCGAATTTTTAATGCACTTGTGAATTATTATTAGACAAAAAAGTCTTAACGGATTTGAACAAAATTAACACATGGATAACCCAGAGTATAAAATAATAGTTAAATGCAAAATAGTTTTTACGTAAATACAGATGGCGTTTTTTTTTTTAATTTTATAGATGTGAAAAATAAAATGTTTCATTCATTTAATTTTTCTTCGGAATAACTTTGATTACAAATGAAATACAATCCGAGTTCTAAGTAATTTATGTTCATGGCGCTATATTTTGGTAGGTATGTATTAGAAACCTCAAAAGTGTGGATTATAGGGCTCCTTAAATCTCTACTATTAAAAGAATTTTGTTTCCCTCAAGCTCAGAACGACAACTTCCTAAAACGACAATTTTCTAAAATGACAACTTTGTCATTCATATTAAACCCAATTACCACAGATAGGCCCGATCGGGAACGCTGTCAATGTCAGTTCATCTAAAAATGATATTTTTAGAAAAATGTTACATTATATGCAAATACTAATCGTTTATTCACAGACTTGGCCGTCACAGACACTTTCTCCAATTATATTATGTATTCAATTTGAATAATTAAGTTAATATATACTAATCTTATAAAGAGGTAAAGTTTGCAAGGTTTTAGGAGTAATCTCTAGGTCTACCGATTGGCCTCTGGTGAACCGATTTTGAAAATAATTTACAAATAAAAAAATTGCGTTATTTGTGACTGTCATAGGGTATATTCACCCGAAAAAGCCTACTCTGGCGAAGCCACGTGCAACAGCTCGTAAAAAATCTTTCAAAAACAAGTAAAATTAGCAGTCAAATAAATGGCGAAAAAAAAACAGTTTTGGACTTTTTGTCATAATTATTGTAAATACCTATTGTAATTATTATAATATTATATATTATGTATGAAGAAACGAATACGATAAAAAGGTTGCAATAATTATCTATTAAGTTATTATCAATTACGTAACTTTGTTTATAAAATGGATTAATTACATTTTTGTGTTTAGTAAGTAGCTGTAGTCATTTTGAAATGTGTTGGGTCGACTATATATATATATATATATATATAGATGGATAGAATATGCTTTGTTTGCAAATACACGTACAGTCGGTGGCATAAATATGTGTTCACTTTAGTACCTTGTCACTATAACCACAGAATAATAAATAGTAACATTGTTGATATGTTCACTTAAAAATCCTCATAAAGTGACACCTTATTAATGCCGCTAACTGTTCAACAAAAGAAAAAGAAAAATACCGTACAGATAGTGTACTAGCAAGGCGGCCTTATTGCTAAAAACATTGAAATTATAAGAAACACTTAACATCAGGTAACACGCAAGCTTGTTTGCCAACCTCTTACATAAAAAAAAAAGACATTTCTTTGTGGCCAATACCAGGGTTAGCCAATATTACATTCTCAACGATTAATTTCATAATTTTTAAACTATGAAATCAATCTGGCAGCTTTGTAAACAGATGGATGGAGGAGAACACGGAAGGCTTTTGCCCAAAAATGTGGGACCTAGATTGCTAATAAAAACACCTAAAACTCACTTCACGCTTTTGAACAGCCAATCTTAAAGTGTAATGTATAACATAACATTAAAAAAATATTATCAATTGATTCACAGCGTGGATTTAAACATTTTATGATATCAATATTGAGTCTTACATCTAAAACTTCACGCTTAGCAACATCTAATCCTAAATGTGTAATGTAAAATGTAATGTATTATGTTAATAAAATATTATCAATTTGTTTCACAGCTCCGGAGGCCTTTAAACATTTCTTAATATCAATATTGAGTCTAACCTTACCATGATCATCCGTGCAATTCAGTGGAAATGCATCCATACGATAGAATACCGTTCCGGCAAATGTTCCTTGACCTCTCAGAGAACAAGTTCACTAAACACACACTGCAAATCGAATAAAACACAACACTAGCGATTATTAAAAAAAATATTCAATCGTATTCTGTTATCGATCACATTCGTTTTGTTTATATACACATTTTATTACGAGCGGGCGAAATACGTGTTGCCGCTATGAAGTGTACGCTTGCAATAATACAGGCTACAGTATCGATACAGACTGTGGTAGAAAAGACGTATGGAATGCTCGGTTTTGCTTAGGCACGCGATAGAATCGATTATAATTATCGATGCGGATAATAAATAGATCGGCAACAATTAAAAAATGGTCACAGGTTAACTCGGGCACGTGGATTCATGTTGAAATAATGTAATTTTGTTGGAATCCAATAGGAATGCTATGAAAATATGTATTGTTGTTACAATTTATGACTAGTACTACAAGAACTAATGTATAATAGAAAAGTATGATGATGAATAGTTTATAAAATTTACACCTTACACCTATGTGAATATAGCGAAATGGCCAGTACTACAAGAACTAATGTATAATAGAAAAGTATGATGATCAATAGTTTATAAAATTTACACCTTACACCTATGTGAATATAGCGAAATGGCCAAGCCACATATTTTGATTAAGGTGTAGAGTTTGTGAAGTTAGGCCTTGTAGAGGTAGGGCGTGTAGAGTTAGAAGTTTGGCTCTACATGAGATCTGATAACTTTTTGACAGTGCGAGTCATATGCAGTGGCGGCTGGTGGGTCATGGCACTGGTGGTGCACTTTATCAGCTCACTGAGTACAATTCGAAATTGCAATAAAACAACATTTTGTCTTTACAAAGCCCAAAACAAAATAATGTATTGAGACGCTCACATCCACACAGCCATTTCTTTCTGTTATACATTTCACTTTTAAAACTTCGCGTAAATGATTTTTCGATTTACACTCTTGTTTCAAGTTAAGAAATGGCCTGGGCGGTCCAGCTGATTTTAAATCGATCTTTTGTTGAAAAGTTTTATTATTGCTTTTATTAAAGTCAATGTTAAAGTTAATGCTCATTTTAACAGCTATTTAGTCACACAACTGTCCCACACACAAAACGATAAGTTAGTTTATTATAATTTATAATTCTATCACAAATCACAATCTAAACAATACCAAAAACAAACGCGCGACGCGGTCGTCCGCTCTCGGTTTTTCGTTCGCCGGCTCTCGGCAAACTCCGGCTCGTGCGTGCGGCGCACGCGAGCTGTCTAATTTTGCCATTCATATTCTATTGCACTATCTCTGTCTCACGCGCCAGGCGTTTTAGCTCGTATTTCATAGACGTTGTATGAGTATTCGCCGTGCGCGTGGCCTAGCGCACGGCCTAGCGCACGGCGAATTGTCTTTACAAGCGAAAATAAGACTTAATACTTTAGCCAAGAGTTGAAATTGTTTTGTAACAATTTCGTTAATATTTAATAGATAGTCAATCGGATTATAAAGCATTTTTTTTTCCGAACCTCTGTGCACGAGCGCACTTAAGGTACAGCCGCCCCTGGTCATAATGATCTCGTCTTGGCAACATTTTACATGAAAATGTTTTTGCTGTTATTTCATTTCTTTTTGTAAGTTGCATATATAAAAAAAAACTTTTTTTTATCTGAAGTTCTAAGTTTTATGATATTTTTGTTGTTTGTGTACTAATACTAGCATACCATACATACCAAATTTCAGCTTTCTAGGATATTAGGAAGCGGAAATCTTATACAAACTTCCATTCCCTAAGTTACAGGGTTGGGGGATGAAAGTTCCAAGTTTTATGATTTTTTTGTTGTCTTTGTAGTAATATTAGCTTACATACCTTAAGAATTTTGATGATCAGTGAGTCAGTGACGAAATCGGGGGTTTTTAGACTTTAATAAAATCTAAAGAATAATAGCTTCGACATTCAAACTTTGTATGTTTAATGATTGTACTGGTGTCATTATATCTTGAAATTTTTTACTATTTAGCATCATCCAAACCAAAGTTATGAGAGTTCAAAAAAACGACGAAACGTTTCGAGAAAAGGTAGGTAGTGCCCTTGCGCTTCGCTTGGCTCGTCTTGGCGGGGGCACTTCGTGCCCCCAGATAGATCCACTCGTCAGCTATCTAATTGGTGGTACTATTTATTATTCTGTGCTATTGGTAAATTCACCGTGTGCCTAGCATTAACATATACAGAAGTGGACAAATATTTTCAAAAAAATCCGCTTAAATGTCACACGACTCTACTTATTTATTATTTTTAGACGACCTCTGTGGCGTAATGGTTACCATGCCGGTTCGCCACCCAGGAGTTCCCGAGCTCGGGTAGTTCAACTCTTGTGTTATGGGACTCGAACTTACTTTGAGGCTAGCTCAATCTGTGTGATTTGTCCGTATATATTTATTTTATTTCATTCTGTTAAAATTATAATGTATCATAATACCTTTAATTATCAAGTCGTGTACATCGGGATGGAATGAAGAGTAATACATCCGTTTGTAGTTCATAAACGTGACATGATCTTTGACATCGTGACCAATTTATCGTCAGGTATAGTAACTACATGAAACATTTCATATGTACAGTCAACAAATGATAAAGTTCTTAATTCTCTAATCTGCCCCTCTATTCTCGATTTCTCGTAACAAAAAACAGTTACAATTCTCAAGCGCCGTCTCACTCATACCAAATAGGAATTGAGCGAGATTGATTCGTTATTTAATCTGTCAATTTTTTTAGATAAGTGCCGTCTGTCTGTCTATCAGCGGCATAAATATATTATCACTTTTATATCTTGTCAGTTTTATGAAAAAAAAGTTGCTAAAATAATTATGTTTGTCTCGAGTTTATATTATTTAAGCCTACTTTGAGACCGTGGTGGTGCTGTGTGCATTATCCTAATCCTAACTAATATTATAAATGAGAAAGTGAGTTTGTTTGTTTGTTATTCCTTCACGGCTTGACTAATCAGCCGATCATTATGAAAATTTGCATACATATTTGTCAGTGGTACAGATCACCGCCCAACATAGGCTACTTTTTATCCCGTGAAACTATGTCATTCCAGTGGGATATTTTTACTACTATAGAGGGCGCTGTATGATGGGCTATCGGCCAACAGATGGCGCCACAAGTCGCGCTATGGTTTGTTTTGTTGTCAAACGAGATTTATGTCATAAAATTAAACGCGAGCGAAGCCGCGTGGAAAAGCTAGTGTAGAATATATTTCTTCCTAAGGCGAATAGTCATACAAATCTTTCAAATTGATGTGTGATGTGAACTCTTGAACTTGTGGTACCGACCTTAAATATTATACTCGTATAGAACACCGTTTCAGCATAAAATCATACAACAAACTAGAAAATTGTATTAAAATCACCAATTATGTAGGTAGTGACTAAAAATGACTACTAGTCACACCGGTGTGACAACGCGCACCAAACGGGTTAACATTTCCTTGTCAATACTAATTTGTTGAATTAACACCATTTTGTTTAGGTATTTTTTTAAATAATTTAATTATGAACTTATATCTAAAATATGTGAATGAAATTGAACATTTTCGTTGAACTGATATGACGCGCATATATTGCAATATTTACATTAGTACTTATGTAAAAAAAAATATAATAAATCAGATCAACGAAGTAATTTATTTCAATTTAGGTATTACTTTGTATGACCCTTGTTGAAATGTATGAAAACGTCAGCGAACGTACTCGCAAGAACAGCGAAATCGTCATATTATATTATCGAGTTTTTGAAACTAATAAAAATATAATTCGTTTATCTATCTATACTAATATTATAATAAATAAATAAATATATAGGGACAATTCATACAGATTGAGCTAGCCTCAAAGTAAGTTCGAAACTTGTGTTATGGGATACTAACTCAACGATATTATATTTTATAACAAATACATATTTAGATAAACATCCAAGACCCGAGGCCAATCAGAAAAAGTTCGTTTTTCATCATGACCCGACCGGGGATCGAACCCGGGACCTCCTGGGTGGCGGTCTGGCGTTGTAACCAAGAAGCTTAAATATTACCATTACGCCACGGAGGTCGTCAGAAAAGAAGAAGATTTGTTTTATGTAATTTATTGGTGCAATAAAGAGTTTGTATTGTATTGTAAAGATGCGATGCGATCGTTTGCATTGAATAGTTTGCATAATATAATTAAATGTATAGTACCTACCTGTTTTACCACATTTACTGCGAATAAATGAATTTGATTTGATTTGATTTGATAGGCTCCGGAACTACTGGAACGATTTGAATATTTCTTTCACTGATGGGAAGCAAGTAGGAAGGAAGTATCCCCGACTCCCCGAGTGATGGCTATATTATATTTTCCGGAAAAATAACGATTCTTACTGACACTCGTGCGAAGTCGCCGCGGCGGCGTGGGGTTTATGTAGTGCTAGTAATAAATTCTTTCACTTTTAAAAAAATGCTCTAATATTAATCTTAATTCCTTCCCTTTCCATCACAATGTTCAAAATTGCTAATAAAAGTTGTCTGTTACCACGACTAGATTTTATGGCTTCGTATAATTTTTTTTAAATAAAAATATGTACGCCGAATTAAGTGCTGAATTAAAAAAAAAAGATAAAGAGGGCGTTACTGTGGCATATTTTCATATATTTTGTCAAAGGCGAACTGTCGAAAAGTGACATATAATATGACGGGAGTTGTAGTTCCAATTTCGGCCACGTTCATAAATAGCCATGTAATGTATATGACTGTGCAGAAGTAGACAAATATTTTCAACGACTAAAGTGCTCTATCTATTTTTTTTTTTACCTAATTCGTGCTTTATTAGTAACAAACAACCTGCTTTTCACGTGTACCGTAAATAACTAATATTTTGTTGTAAATTATTATGCCTACATTTTATTTTGACAGAATATACATTTATAACTGATACAATAAATGTAAATGTATGAGATGGAAAAAGAAAAAAAAAATGCTAAAAAACGACCCACTCAAAATTCAAAACGTATAATTATAATTTATATCCACGGCACGAAAAACCCAGTTTATATTCCTGATTTAATGTTATGTCTGAGAATCCTGTTTTTGTTGGTATTTGAACCAAAAAAAGTGAACAGGTAAATAAAATAAATTTATAAACGAAAAGGTATGGTCGTTAATAATTTGCAATCATGTCAGCATAATCCTTACCACCATAATCATCCCACTGTAGGGACACTTGTCTCCTTTCAATCGAAGGGGATTAGACCTTATTCTGCCTTGGTGCTCCAATGCGGATTGGCAGAATTCAGTGTTTTAAGCCATCTTAAGGCCACCTACTTGGCTTAACAGCCTGTCATCCATCGGCAACAAAATGTAGATTAGAATCCAGTAAAAGGTGAATAAAACATTTATCGGTAGAAAAATCGACGGTTCAATGTATAACAATCCTAAAAACATGTAGGTACATTTATATAAAACTAAACCTGCAACTTCTTTTTTTTTATATACCACAAAGTTGGCAAACAAGCATACGGCCCGCCTGATGGTAAGCATCACCGTAACCTATAGACTACAGCTATAGACGCTTGCAATACGCTTGCCGGGGGTAACATTCACGCATTGCAAACCCTCCCACACCTCCCCCTAGTGGAGCTCTGGAGACCTTACTCACAACACGTAGGAACACAACATGGCCGAGACCAATGCTATTTGGCTACGATCTTCTGTAAGGTGGAGGTACTTCCCCAGAGGTTTATCCGCTGTGCCCTACCTCTCTTGCGTGTATCCCACCTTTCCGTGGGACTTCCGTAAAATCCTTGTATGATTGTACATAATAAACCTTCCTCTTGAATTACTATTAATTGCTGCATTAAAATCCGTTGGGTAGTTTAACAGATCTAAGTGAACAAATAGCGGAAACGACTTCATTATATAATATGTAAAGATTGAAAGATAATAGTAAGTATATTTTATAAACATTTCATTTTATGATTATAAAACTACAGTAATGATCCGCTTATCAAACTCTATAAATCTATTTTCTTAGTAAAATTTATAACAGCATGTCAAGATGATCTAAAAACCAACATTGTCTAGCAAAGAGCTATATTTTGTCAGCTTATCACGAGACAAAAATAACTTGACCCCATATTCTGATTTAAATAAGGTAGCAATGTTTGCTTTAGAACAAGGCTAAACGCCTACGTTGATGTATTTTGTGACTTTATTTCCATTTTAAGAGAGGTAGGGCACAGCGGATAATCTGTTCAAATCGGAGCAGCTCGTCTGGGGAAGGACCTCCACCTTACAGAAGATCGTGGCCAAATAGCAATGGTTTCGGCCATGTTGTGTTCCTACGGTGAGTAAGGTCTCCAGAGCTCCACTTGGGGGGGTTGGGAGGGTTAGCAACGCGTGAGTGATACCCCCGGTATTGCAAGCGTCTATAGACTACGGTAATGCTTACCATCAGGCGGGCCGTATGCTAGTTTGTCACCTTAGTGGTGTAAAAAAACCATTAGCTAGCCTAAAGTAGGATCGCTACCAAGTTTTGTACCAACGCACCACTGGGCTGTTACCCTGTACCTAACCTACGCACGTAATTTTATACTATTTAACATCAACTAATGCCTTTTCGTTGTACTAAAGTTGTAAATTACTGTCGATTACGTCATGTTTTACGTAGGCGTCTTCGCATCTCAATAGACATAATGAATACAAGTTTTTAATGTTATAAAAACTAATGTTACCGTAATGATTTTGATAAGCATTTGGGATTTCCCCCCTGACTTTCGCAGAAATGCTAAATCATTGGTCACAAGATGAATGGATTGTGTTTTGTTAAATAAATTCTGGTGCCTTTTTACTTACCTTAGCCATAGTACAGTCAGGTGCACGTCAAGCTTTACGCTTGCAGTACAATTTTAGATCTTAAGACATAGAACTTAAGAATGGTACAAAGTCCAATGTGTAAAGGTCGACCTGCTCTAGACTTTACATTTTTAATAGACGAGCATGCGGGTCATGTTATGGTAATGATCACCGCTGCCCATGGAGCACAAAATCGCAAAGGGTGTCCCTGAGTCGTTTCCAAAATTTGAAGGGAAGAAAATCGGAGGAGATCATTCTATCTCACCGGATGAAACTCATTGCTGCTTCGCTGCCGATATTCTATAAGAGGGTGGTACTTTCCTAGTCATGATAGTCCATTTCATAACTCTACCACTACTAAATTAAAACTACTAAAATACTTAAAATTTTCTTTTTTTTTCAGACAAAACGATGTCAGAAGACAACTGTGTCAGCAGATTCTTTCAAAATGCCGAGCTATCAAAAAGTCCAAACAAAATCTTACCTACATCTAAATCACCTAACTCCACTCAAGACCTAAGTCAGAGTTCAATAGACTCCGATGAGCTAAGTCTATCACAATTGACTATAGAAGAACAAATTCCATTCACGATTCAGCCATTTTTCAACATAACTCCCAGAGTAATGCCAACATCACCACATTACGTTTTCGAAGAAGAATTCTCAACGAACCCCTGGGCATTGTTAGTAGCAACAATTTTCTTAACAAAAACATCAGGTAAGACAGCCAGACCTTACATGAAAAGTTTCTTTGAGGAGTACCCAACCCCTTACCATGTTTTGAACGAAAATCCCAAGAGTTTAGAGAGATTTTTCGAGAATTTGGGATTAAAAAAGAGAGGACGTATTATATGGAAGCTTAGTTATCAATTTCTGTCGTCAAAATGGCGACGGGCAAGCGATTTGTGTGGTATAGGAAAGTATGGCGAGGATGCATACAGGATATTCTGTTTAGGTCATTCGGATTTAGACCCTGGAGATAGGTATTTAAAGTTGTATCTGCATTGGTTGAGAAGTACTGAATTTTCAGAAGGACAAGGAGTGATTGATAGTGAGTGCGTGATTGAAGATCCAATTGATAAGTACTATAGAATTACTTTACGGGACTAATGTTATTATTTCATAGAATATTGATTGCAATATGTCATCTGTGATTTGTATATTCTGTTCTATTATACTTAGCACAAAAGCTAAATAAATAATTGAATGAATAAGATGTTTGTAATATGTGTGTTGTTACATAAATAAATAAATAAAAATGGAATCATAAAACAAGGTTTTAGCACAGATTACTTAATAGTTACTTTTTAGTTTATAACAATAGAGAGATAGAAAAAAATCATCTGATTTCAAATAAAATAAAATTTGATATAAACATGAATCTATCTCTCACCATTTTATTGTTATTTATAAAACTCATAATATTACGTTACCATAATCATCGAATTTAACTAATAACGGAAAATAGTGTTATTTCTCCCTTCGTCCTGGTGGTCAAAATCCTTTAGGCGCGTTTGGTATAATTCGCGTTTCGTCCAATTGTCAAAAAAGGGTCTAATTCGCGATTGGTACAATTCGCGGTTGGTCCGATTTTCTGTTAATCATAGCTATAATAGTATGTATAATATTTCTGATGTTTTTATTAAATAAAACAACATATTTGTACTTATACATATACTATATTATTTATAAAAAATTTAGAATCATATTCGTGTTACAATACAATGTCATAGGGAGTAATATTATATCGAAATTGTACCATACAAATAATCAGTTCTTAATGTTCTTATGTATATATTTACTCAAACCAAAAAGAAAACAATCTTTTAGTCTTTTTTGGAACTTTTTGGAGTGGTTCAATTCAATTCCCGCTACAGTGCTGCTGACCATGACCATGACCATGACCATCATAAGCCAATACTACCCCTTGCTTCCAATCTCTAACAAATTAAAAAAATTGGAACGGTCACGAATTGGGCGAACCGCGAATTGGACTAACCGCGCATTGGACTAACTGCGAATTAGGTGGATTGGACGAAACGCGAATTGTACAAAACGCGCCTAAAGGGGTCAAACTGTGTAGTCAAACTTCTTTTGGTGTTTTCCCAATAGTGCCAGTAGAGTAGTCTCATGATGGGACTATTGGTATTTTTTCCCCAGATGTTCCATTAACTAGACTAATCCCAGAGGTTCTATTTTCATAAACCACTGATTTCTTTTTCATAAAACAAACCACGAAGGTGAAATTGTTTTTTCACCTCACAAGCTCGGAAAGAATCTGTTTGTCATTCGAAATCTGAGCGCAAAAGTGCATTTTGTGCCCTAGCGTGGAAAGTATTTTTAAAATTCGAACCTATTCTTTAATTTTTTATACCGCGAGTCCTCTGAAAATGCATTAATACTTATTTCATGCCAGTGCGCCAACCTTATTTTTAGAATAATCGAACTGGCTGGCCAGCACGACACCGCATGAAAAAAAAATAAACACTTATTTAATATATTATTTGCGTTTTTCTTGCACCTAGGATTTTCCTCGCTGTAGTGAGGTGAAAAATTTTGTGTTTCGCTCGGCAGCAAAGTTATTCTGCGTCTCGTACCTTTGAAACCCTCGCTACGCTCAGGATTCTATATTTGAACCACTCGCTTCGCTCGTGGTTCAATCCTAGAATCCTTCGCTAGCTCAGGTTTCAATTTAAGTACTCGCGCCAAAAAACAACTTTGCAGCCTTGCATAACAAATAACTATTGATTGGCGGTAGTTTATGGAGTAGCTTATTCATTTTATATTTAACACGGAAGGACAATATGTTGAAAATGACGTGTCTAAGTGCGCAAGGGCCTACAGAATAAAGTATTTTTCATTTGATTTGTTCCTGAAATCCTGTACTTCTAAAAAAAAACCAAAAGCACTAACCTGTTTGGGCGCGCAATATTTATGATCTCTAATGTAATTAAAAAAATTATTGTATTAGATAAGTACTACAAATAATTGTAAGTTTTAAGTGTCCAAAAAACGTATTTTCTTTCTTTCTTTCTTTCACTATTAGGAATACACCTTTCTTTTAAAACTGGCAACATTTTATCATCAATTTTATTTTTCGTAAATATAACACAGTACAGTAGCGTAGAATAAGGTAATAACCTGAGGACAGTTAGGTTAAGCAAGGTACCACTAAACACAATTTGCAAATGTGACATTATTCTGTTGTGTTTATTTAAGTTCGATTTATGTAATAAATTAGGTATTTACTAAATTGAAAACACCTGACAGGATTCATGTGTACTAACATAATTATATTAATAGCTACTGATAAAAAATGATAATATTTTGGAGTGCTAGAGAATTTTATGTAATTGGTTAGCTCTACCGGGAAAGTACCACCCTCTTACAAAATATCGATGTGACGCTGTAATGCATTTCATTCGGTTAGTAGGAGATCCGGAAACCCAACTTCCTCTATTCTTATTTGGGACGGATAGTACTTTTTTTTTTAAATTACTCTAGTAATATACTTACTTTATTAGCATGAATGAATAATGATAAATCATTTTTTATTTGTTTAATTTTAGATTTTGTTGTATATTTAACTATTTGTATGTTGTGTATTATTGTTGGCTCTAATATATTAAAAAAAATATTATGATTGATTATATAAGTTACTAGCTTTTTTGTCCGCGACTTCATCCGCGTGAAGTTCCGGACCCGTTCCCGTGGGAACCACATTGAATTTCGGGAAAAGCTATAGCCTATGTCACTCCCTGATAATGTAGCTTTCTACTGGTGAAAGAATTTTTGAAACCGGTCCAGTAGTTTCGGAGCCTATTTTATTCAAACAAACAATCAAATCTTTTCTCTTTATAATATTAGTAGGTATAGATTAAAATAAATAAAAAATAAATCTATATTTAATATTGTTTCATTTCTATTATTAATTGTATATTTTGACACATAGAATATGTATAGGTACCTACACCGTTATACGCAACTAAGTACAGTCAAGAGCATGTCAACCTTTACATATTGGACTTTGTGACCATTCTAAAGATCTGTATCAAAAGAGCCAAAATTGTACTGAAAGTGGATAGCTCTGCTGGCACCTGACAAATATTGTGTTGTGATTGAGATAAACAAAATATATTCTTCGTCGAATCGCACAACGCCATCTAGTACCAAACTAAGCAACTAAGTTTGTGTGGCGTACGTACTAGATTGCTGATTAAAATACTTAAATACTTTTTTTTGTAAATTAATACTTATAATTGAAAACATCCAGACCAAGGTAAACGGACGTGTTCGTGCACACAAAATGTTTGCCCTGCGCAGGATTCGGACTACCAGGCATGTCCATCAACATAAAAGTAAAGACAAGCTGAGGTACTGAGATTTTGCAGCATTGCGATGGTACAATTTCGGGATAAAAAATACCCTATGTGTTGATCCAAGGTATCAACTACCTACATACCAACCAAATATCATAAATATTAGACCAGCCATTTGAGCGTGAGCACGTCAACTTTTACATATCGAACTTTGTACCATTCTAAAGATCTTAGAAGAAAAGATTCTAAAGAATAGGGTAGGGTAGCGGAAGGGTCGGGGTAGGGTAGGGTAGGATAGGGGTTGGGTAGGGTGGTGCCTCTTAATGCCGGCTCTACACGTTGGCCAAC
This sequence comes from Endotricha flammealis, assembly GCA_905163395.2. NCBI lineage: Eukaryota > Metazoa > Arthropoda > Insecta > Lepidoptera > Pyralidae > Endotricha > Endotricha flammealis. Next base: position 5,058,444 of record LR990873.1, read on the forward strand.
ACATTGGCCAATGTTGTGGTGATATGTTTGTGACGACGTCCAGTCCACACGTTGGAAGGTCGTTCAGTTTGATTTGGTTCGGGCCAATGTGCGGACGATATTAATATTGAATATTGAGGCGCTGACGGCTGCTGCGATTTATTTATTTTCAGCATACCTACCGTTACTACGTAATAAAATAGATATGGAAAAAAAGAAGGTGGTTGATGTTGTCAATACATCGAAACAAAACAAGGTACAAGTACCTACCTAACTAAATTAATATTATTATATTGTTTGTTTTTGCTCGTTGCAAACTAAACACTCACCAATAACTCGGCCACAACCACAGCCAACTCCTTTGATCTCTGTTAAAAAACCGACACCACAGGGATTTCGCGCCAACTTGTGGGCCATCACGTACCATCACTCCAACACCAGTAGGTGTTGGAGTGATGGTACGTAAAGCCATTACATTGACCAACGTGTAGAGCCGGCATAAAAGGCAAAACAAAGTTTGCCGGATCAGCTAGTTGGTAATATGAAAGAGAGTGAACGGGGCACCGAGTTTATTCTAGGTAATATTTCGTTAGTTCAACTAAGTAGGTGTAATATAGTAATATTTATATTTAGATTAGCCACTATAACGTCCACACAAGTATTAATAAAATATGATCCACGTTCAGTTCACATTATAATACTCTTTTCTCTCGATAGCGCCTGATGGTTTTCTAAAATTAAATTTATTTATTGTCGTTACTTTGCTCTTTGGCAATGCTACGGCGAAATAATATGTACGTACAGATGTACAAGGATATTTATGAACGTGAGTGACAGTTGTGCGAGGGCGTTACTGTGGCATATTTTCATATTTTTGTCAAAGGCGAACTGTCGAAAAGGGACATACAATATGAACAGGGTTGTAGTTCCAATTTCGGCCACGTTCAAAAATAGCCTTGTAGCACTGTACATTATAATCCGAAATGACCACGGAGAGATTAGTTTTATTTTTATATATTTTTTATACTATTAAGATGCCAAACAAGCATACGGTCCGCCTGATGGATGGTTGTCATCGGTTACCGCTGTCCATGCTTGCAACATCGGGAGTCTCGTTGCTGACCCTAGTTGGACGCCTAATTTTTACATTGGCAGTGGTAAGTTCTAAGAGGGATTTATTTGTGAAGGCCAGAACCCAGAACTGGAGGTTCATGGAATGAGTAGCTTTGTGCAACTTATGCTGACAATAATCTATACTAATCTAAACTAATATTATAAAGAAGTAAAGTTTGTGTGTTTGTATATTTGTTAAATTGTAAGGGGTAATCTCGGGATCAACTGAACCGATTTTAAAAATTCTTTCACCAATAGAAAGCCACATTATTGCTGAGTGTCTTATGTTATATAAAAAACCGAAAAATAAAAATGCTTTTACGTGGTAGTCGGTTTTGCAAAGTGAATCGGAGAAAAAACGGTCGAATGAAAGCGTTTCTTACGAACGCCTGTACTAAAAAAGGATTATTAACATTATGCCCAACGAAGTGGGCACGGATCAGCTAGTAAATAATAATATTAACAAAATATTATAAAAATATATATATATATCGCTCCTCCCATCGAATAATATCGTTATCGATAAATTCAAATTTTACAGGAAAAATAAAACAGTGTTTTTTACGATTATTTCAAACAGTATCTAACCTAAGATAATGTTTTATATATCAAATGAAAGCTAATTTTTTATAGAATCATTTTAAATAAACATTTTTTATTTTTATTTTATTAGAATCAAATAATAAAAGAAAATATATTGTACCGGATTCGCTAGAAAAACATTATTTCGTAAAACAATATAACGATATTATTCGTGTAAAAACAAAAGGACAGCGTGCACAATAATAGTATACTACAATGTTATTCGTTAAATAAAGACGATCAAATATAAACGGTAATAGATTGTAGCTGGGTTTTTCGCCGATATAATGCATACTATATATTAAAGTATTGTGTTAATACTATTTTATACTTGAATTGCCATTATAGCAATATCAATTATAAGGAATATTAATTTTAATGAAACAACTATGGGATTATGTTAAAAGAATAATTTTTATTAATAAAATGAAAAAACATAATCGTTTGATTTGAAAAAAATAACATAATAAAGTATAGATCTGTCATAAACATCTCAGTACTATAATTTAGGCTCCTTCATCATCACCATCAGAATCTGAAGCTGGTTGTGGGTTTTCATTACAGCTTCGGAGCGAATTATAAAACGAATGATAGTGAGCAGGTATGGCTTCAGTTCTGCATAAGCTGAGTAAATCTGCTAACAGAGCTTTGCTGACAGCAATTGGTTCAGAATATGCTGGCTTTAGACCGCTTATTTCAACATTATGTCCTGTTCTATTCTGTTTGCCTCTTCTAGACCTATTGACACAACTTTCCGTGTTTAACTCAAGGTATTAATCATCATAATTATACTTAAACTGAACTATATTGGGATTTGAATTTGAAACCTTTACTTCTACTATTTTAGTCCATGCGATTTTACCGCCTTGAGTATCTGTAGTCCAGTTTTTGCCAACGATGAGGTCTTTAATATTGTAAAAATCAGTTTGTTCCATTTCTATTAAATTATATTTATCTCCAGTAATCTTAGCATTCATTATAACACCATATACTTGATCAGGTGTATATAAAACTTTATTTTTCATAGATCGTTCAATCAACGAATGCATACTATCACCTTCGTTTTGACTATGACCCGTTTCAAAAAAACGGTGGGTAATAGTTTCCATATAACCTTTTTTTATGGCATATAGGTAAAGTGCAAACACATAACGGTTTTTATTTTGGCCAGCACAACCATCCGAATAAAATGATATGTATTTGATTCCACGTTGTCCTTCCATATTTATAAACTTTAGTAAGCAGCTCCCTATTTCAATAGAGCCTCTTTTAGCTATAGAAAGGTGCCACACATAGCAATGTCCAGATTTATTTAAAGCATTATAGACAGTAAAATTATAAACTGGGTATTTCCTTTTGTAATGAAAAATTCCTACTTCTGATTGAGGCACATTAAGCACTTTCTCTAAATCAAAAATAGCTACTGTCGTATCATCCTTATCCGCTGTCGCTTTTTCTTCTTCTTTTATTTGACGTACTTTAGTCTTTCGTAGTAAATGCTGTTGATAATTTTCTTCCAATATAGCCTTTTTTATTTCGTCAGCTTGTTCATACAAAGAGCACGTGCCGCATAAATCTTTCTTGGGTTTAAAAAATGAGTAATTATATTTAGTATTAAATATTGATTCGTATTGACGTTTTGATGCTAATTGTTCTTGTGTGTATTCTTGATTTGGAAACCATAGGGTGTACATTCGATACATTTTTGAAATGTTTAGTTCTTGAGATAAATATTGGCGCTTGGATCTCTTGCGTGTGTAATGAGATTCTACAGATGGAAATAGTTCAATATGTGTCATTATACTTTTTTTTGTATTATATGACATCCTATGCGGCCTGTTGTGATGAGTTCCTCTGTTGTCTGCTAAGCTCTCGTCCTGCCTAATTTTCTCTAGGGCTGTAAAAACAACCTGTTCTGAAATTCGCAGAGTATTCAAAAAGAATACTTTACAAACTTGAATAGAAGTCTGGTCCTGCTTGAAATAATATTTAATTGTTTGTGTCCTGTTGTTTTTTCTTTCTAAGGTCATGCGTTGTATAGGTTGTGCTTGAACGTGTCTTACGATATATTGCCATTGGAGTTCATGATCTTTTAGTCTATAAAAAGTGTCAAATAACTCCTGCCGTTGTTTCATAGAAAATGTTATGCCACATCGTTTTTTGCATGAGCATGAAGGACCGATGGTTTTACCAGAATACTGTTTTTTTGAACGTGCACCTTCATAAGATTCACCGCTATTTTTGAGTCTCTTGTTTTTGTAGTCACACCATTCTTGTTTATTACAACACCTTTTCCTAGTTTTTTGCTGTATTTCTGATTGTAAATCAGTGCTGGACTCAATTGTAATTGGACTCATTGAATTTAATATATTATCATTGTTCTCTTTATTTTCTTCTTCAATTATAATTGGACTCACTGGATTTAATAATGTGATTTGTGTATTATCATTATTCTCCTTATTTTCTTCCTCAAATGGTATTATTTCTTCATTAAGGAACTCTTCATTTTGTTCAAATATTTCCTCTATTTCAATAACTATAGTAATCTCTTTTAATGTATCATCTTGTACTATGCTTTCAGTTTCATTGACTTGTTTCAATGTTTCATCATTTATATTTTCTTCGGATTGATTGGCGTTAGAAGTAGAGGCTATAGCCGCTATAGGTGAATGTTTAGAGTGAGACGTTTGATATTCAACAATTCGGTTTTTAATTTGAGAAGGTGTACCATCAACTTTATAAACAGCCGTAGGAGAAGCTACAAAATCTACGTTGCTTAACAGTGTAGATAAATTCGAAATAGAAGCTGGAGAGTTTATTTTTGAATCAATCAACTGGTCAATACAATTGGAATCGAGTCCTAAGCTTGAAGTGGTGCTTTCTGAACGAGCGTTGCGCTCAGGACTTGGTTGGTATTCAGAAGTATCGGAAGAAAAATCTTCGCTATCCTGATTGACCTCATCGTATTTTTTTGTATTCTTATCTGTAAACAAAATAAAATAATTTTGGTAAATAACTACTGCAACGTCAGTCACGTGCTGCTGTACCTTCAATAATGACGTGAATACATGAAGTTATGTTATAGTTTACTTCTGCGATAAATGAGGACACTATCAAATATTTATTTGTAAAATGCAAGCTATTGCTTTGCTGCATTTCATCCGTATTCATTAGTTCATAAAGTCTTGTAAAGGTAGATCTGACATACGCTGTCACACAGCACACACGTAACATCTTAATAATAATAAGATACATACCACGTAAATTATAAAGAGGTTTATCATTGACTGGCTCAAGAAATTCAGGTATTACGACATCTTTAGTCGGGGCATTTGACGTAGATGGTTGGTTGGTTATCTGAAAAAAAAAAAATGTAGAGTTAAGTATATCTGTCAGTACAAACAAGGTTTATCAGTTTTTTAAACCTAGAGGAAGAGTAGGTATTTATATCGAAGTTGCACGTTGAATTATAAGTTTAAATTGGGATTACCTATTCCCCTATAATAAGGCACCAAGTACAATTATAGTCACATAGTACAGTCAGCGGCATAAATATGTTTTCATTTTAGTACCTTGTCACTATAACATTGTTGACACGTTCGCTCAAGAGTCTATAATAATTAAAATGGTACATGAGAATGACAAAGTACTAACATGACAACATAGTTATGCCGCTGACTGTACCTTCGTCTTGGGTGTTTTCTCTTCTTCTGGATATTGCAAAGGCACATTATTTTATAAGCAACGCTCATTATAAGCATCTAAATCCAGAGATACCTACATACATTCACTTTTGGTAGCTAGGCCCTGAAGGTGCCTAGTGCTAACAGCTGAACAATACCCTCAGGTTATTACTTATTCTATGACAATACGTAGGCATAAATTATATATCTATTAGATATAGAAAATATAACTCACCATTTGGAGCATAATTCAACAAATCCAACATTCGTCTAGCTCGAGGGTTTTTCAAAGCTGTCTTTTTCATTTTTGCAGTATTTTGATGTCATTTATCGTTAATCCATACACTATACACTATTTATTATTCATTAACACAAAACCACTTGATATTTAAGTACGTATGTAATTATTGCAATCAAAACTAAGAGCGCAACACCTTCACGTAGGTAATATTGTTCGGTACTGATTTAAAGTAAACAAACACGGCGATTAGGCAGCACGTGCCGCGTACTCGGTATTGTTCTATCCCTTTCTTTATCATAAGAAAAAAAAGAAAGCGATGCGTATTGCTGGTGACACGCGGTAATATATAATACAGCAATCGACGTTTGCGTGTAAAGATCGCCTCGGCAAACTATTGCAAAAGTTATTGCTGTATATTTTTTTAAATCATTAAATAGTAACCAGCATTACCATATTTAAAAAATAAAATTACTACAGGAATAATATTGTTAGAATACTTTACTCTAACACGAGTTTGCTGTTCTTACTCGAATAATATCGTAATCGTAACGTATTGAAAATTTTATTTGCAGTGCTACCCGTAATCACTAGTAACGATGTTATTCACGTAAATAAGTACAATAAATCTGTAACGGAATAATAAGGCTATGGTTATTATTGAAATACTAGTTTCTAATATATTCATAGGAAAAATGTAAAAAAAAATTACAAGGTGTAAAACAGTGTCTACATGACCAATATGCAATAAAACGCAAAATATCGTTATATCACATTACGATATTATTCGGTGGGAGGAGCGATATATACACACATCAACACGGTCTAGGGATATTTTTAAAAAAGCGTATTACTATCAATGTGTTAATTATTTATATGACATGTATATATTTAAAAGATACGTTATTTATTATTCTTCCATTTTTTAATAATGGTTAAGGTACCTGGATTAAAATTTCAGGATTTTATGGAAAAAAAATGAAGCATAGACGGAAACCGTATATGAATTAACTTTTAATTTGTGAGTAAAAACTGAAAAAAATAGAAAAATCATTTAATTTGTGTTTATAAACTTGAAGTTAGTAGTCTGAGAAAGCGACCATGATCATGACCCTACCGGGATTCGAACCCGGGACCTCCTGGATGGCGGTCTGGCATGGTAACCATTACCACCATTACGCCACGAAGGAAGTTGAGTCAAATCGAGAGCGTGGACGGCTTCTTCGTCCCACTTCGTCTTCAGTTTTCCTTTGTCATCTCACTTCGTGCCTAACTTCACTTCACTTCGGTCAACGTCGCAAGTCACGTAGAGCCGGTTTATTAATATAAAAAATAAACATTATATATTTTTACCTTACACTTAACATCATAGCCAACTTAAAAACTATGTTTTAAATAATATATGTACCTATTTGTAATTTTTGAAACTGAATAATTAAAATTAAATTAATCAAATTAAAATATTAAATTGAAGTTAAAATAATATAGTAAATCAGTAAAATTATGAAGCAGCAGTACATTTCGTTTTGAGAGTTCCGGAAGTCCCTATTTCCTTTCTTGTAGTGGACGCATGTTCCTGGCGATGATGGTTCCTGGTGTTAGGTACTGATGTTCATTGTTCCTAGGCGACGGCGGTGATCATTTTCCATTAGGTGGCCCGCTTAAAATATTTGTATAATTGACTGTGAAATGATTGAATAAAATTTTATCAAAAAATTCAAAATTCAAAACGTTTATTAAGTTTAAGAGTAGGTCCTAAAAGACACATTCTCACGTCATAAAGTACTTAATACATTATTTTTGTAATTACCTAATCTTTATCTTGCTACTATCATTTAAAAAAAAAAAGTAAAATTACCACAGAAAGAAATCAATTAAATTAAATTATTAAATTGATTATTTGACAAGAAATAAGTTAGTCTAGTCTTACTTATTACCCCACTTGACTAACAAATTAAACCGTCTATCAGTCTAGCTAGGATCATAATAATATTCTGCAAGATTCTATCTATAGGGATACCGCATGGGTTATTAAGTAGGTAACCTTTTAAAAACTAAAAACTTAATAGGCGCAGGAGAATTAAACAGGAAGGCATATAATAGTGACAGCTGTGGCAGTGGGGACTGGGGAGTCAAGGCATATCATGTCCTATTGGCAGACCATTCTGTTTGTGGTCGAAAGGTAAAGAATCTTTTTAACAAAATAATTTATAAATTGCACTAATTTATAACTTGCTAATAAAACTTGTTTAATTATACTAATAAGTTAAATGGTAAGATTTTGCAACGATGCGAGCGAACCTAACCAAACGAGTGACATAAAAGAAATTTGTTTATTACTTGACACTTCTCGTTATATTACTGTAACGAAACATGTATTTTTATTTTAAAATAAATAACTAAAAGCAATAATTACGTGAATATTTGAAATTACCACGAAAACGTTTCTAAATTTCTCATGTTAATAAATTACGATCTTTTAAATATTCGCGCCATTGCGTACCATAAATAAACCAATAGGGCGCTGTACGTGCTACCAACCTATTGTAAATAGTCGGAGTGATTGCTTACCGCAATGTTGGTAGCAGTGTCGACTGTTGCAAATGGTGGATTGCGTTACTTTTTCTCGTGCTCTGTGTAAAATATTTACGTAAAATAGTGTTAATTTCGTGGTGCAGTGTTTCTGACTAGCATAAACATGTCGGAAACACTGCCGACTACAAAAAAACAAGTTCCAAGGCAGCTGGTGAGTATTTAATGTTATATTTTTACGTATTTAGTCCCGGGTGACGCCATGGTGGCTTTATCTGGGATCACGTAAACATGAAATGGTGCATCGCTGCATCGTGTATCGATCTACCAAAGTTGTGGGAGTGTGATGAAACCTTATTTAAAAATGAGATTGTTCATGATGATGATCGTCATTGAGGGTCATCGGACCGAGTTTTTTGTGATCACGCTGCTCGCGACCGAGTTTAAAACGCGGCGGCCGTATGCATTCGCGCATGCGAGAAGGTGTTAAAATCTATAATAGTTCCGGAGATCGCAGCATTGCGATATAACGACAATGGTAATGAGTGGAAGCGGCGCTGTAGTGATTAGGTGGGCATGGGCTCCAGGTAGGGACGAAGGCGTTTTCCTCCGGCGGCTGTCGGCGGAGTGCGAACTGCGAGGCAGGCGACCGCGGGCGTGCGCCGTGCGACCACACGTCAAGCGCGCTCATAATCTAGTTTATTAGGTACTCGGCTAATCTTCCCTCCGCCTCACGAACTTATGTCGAAACCAACACTAATAGCCTTATTATTTTATTACATTTTGGTTAATAATACGACACTGTGTCCGTTTTGCCTTGGCAAAGTGGTCTTTGTTCTGATACAGGAAGGCAAACAGCCCTCTCATCAAAACTTTTATTGTTGTAATAACTTACAGCAGGTATACGATACGGTATACCGAATCCTTTATTTTAATGACCTTGCATTATACATTAAAAATAGTTACAATATGACACTTGATAAAACATTCAGTGAAAAATGCAATAGGTACTTTTTTTTAATGGCAATGTTGATTTGAGTAAAATTTCTGGCTGGAAAATATTTCTAAATAGGTACTATAACAATGATCTTTCAAGCTGAGTGAGTAGGCCAATTCCTTATCAGCTCCTCCAAATTATTACATAAAATAAAAATGGAGTTGATGTTCTTGACTATTTTACAAGACAATAAAAAACGGAAATTCCTCAACAAAAACTAAGTAAAAAGTGAAAGCTAACTTTTTACTTGAAAGTTACACTTCAGATTGATAATTGTTGACCAATTTTATTTTGTGTACAATACAAAGAACAGTTTTCCCTATTTTGTGATTATATATCTTTAACTGAAAGAATTTTTTTACTCTATCATTTTATGTAATTAAGTTACAGGCAAATTAAATATTTGATTTCAAATGAAATATTAGCTAGTCACTATAATATACAATTTTATTCAGGAAGATAAACTTGTATTGAACATCAAAATATAAAAATCTTTTTTTATCATTAATATTGCCAATTACAACATATTCCTTCACACCCTTCTAAAATAGTAGAATCTGAAGTGCCCACTGAAGTGTGACCAAATAAATAAAATAACTAACTTTTTTATTTATTATCAATGAATTAATGTCAAAGTATGTTATTATGACCAACAAAAGATCTTTTCACACCCATAAAACATTAAAAGCTGAAGTGTGACCATTTTAAAATTTAAAGGTCTGTAGGGTTGGCAAAAAAATGGTAAATTGTAATATTTTCTTATTAACAGCGTGAACGTAAGCAGCGCAAGCTATACTCAGATGAGTGGGCTCTCGGAGATGATGAAGCTGAAGGAGGACGAGGGTTCTCCCTCGCTGACAAGCTGGACAGTCCCCGCTTCGAGCATACCGATGCAATACTTGAGATGCATGGTTCAGAGATCACAGTATCGTACCTGCAGAAGAACGGTTTCACAACTCCTCTTCTGTTCAAAGAGAAAACCGGATTGGGGCTAAGGTTAGTATTTTTATTATTCGGAGAAAATTACATAAGGATTGTTTTATCACTTGCTATTTCCAGAACCAGAAATGAATTATTTATTTAGAGAGAGGCCTTCATAGGCACTTTTTATGGTTATTTACAATTTGTAATGATATAATATAAATAAACCACTCAGAAGGCCTATCTCAGTTATAGTTGTCATCTTGGTGGACTGTTCTGCTCGTTTTATCATCATCTACATAATCAACATAATAATATTTAGGATTTGACCATAGCACTATTTGGATCGACATCCCGTGTTTAGTACTTTTACGGCCTTTTTTTCCATATAATAATTTCTTATATGACAAAAAAGGCCCTAACTGGATTTCTTTCGCCATTTCTTTTACCAGTGGTCATTTTGCTTTTCTTTCCGAAATGGTAGTAGGTTAAAGAGTAGTTTAATTACATAAATAATATAAAACTGATTGACGAGAGAGTGTCTGTGAGGACTGTCAGTGATGATCTACTCTCTGAATAAATATTTTGAATTTAGCAATATCTACTTTATCTCAGGGGTTCTGGGTTAGAATTCCTCAAAAGATAAATGTTATAGAGTGATAGGTAGGTAGGTAGAGCATTTATGAAATGGTATAGCTTGTCTGGGGAAGAATAATAATCTTTGCAGAATATAAGCATGGCATAAAAGCAGCAATGCATTTCGTTTGTTGATTGATCCGGGACGTCATCTGCACTTCAAGTCCTTAAATGTCTATGATCTGAAACCTGTTCTGTTTATAGGCGGCATCGCTTATCTTCAGAATTACAATGTTAAGAAGTAAAATAATTCTTAGTTATAAAATTGCAAACGCTCAAAATACAGTCAGTAAGTCATTTGGCTGTACTAATTAATTTTATAGGTACTTAGTTCGAGTACTTAATTAGATTTTTCATTTTGTGACAACACACTTAATACTCATTCGATGGCGAGTGGTTCTCACGCTAAAACCACAAAATTAATTTGTCGTTTTATAATTTGTTAATTATCAGTAATACCACAATGATAAAATTATTTTAAGGTAACACAACACGCACTTTATGACACTAAGGTTGCTTTTACATCTGCAATAAATGGAGCGCAAGTTCGCGACTGCTTGCCAAACAGCACCTGCGAAGGCTGATTTCAGAGTCATGCGTTTGAACCGCGTCGTCCAGACCCGCGCGCTTGTAATTACATTAGATAGTAGCCGCGTTTCATAGTCACCCAGTTCAAACGCGCGGTTCGTGAAACGCTCGCTGTCGGCCAGCGCTGCCGAAGCGCGCGCTATATGTACGAAACGCGCGATGCAATACTAAGGCTGGTTTTACAGTCACGCCGCTAGACGCGCCGTTGGACAGCGCGCTGTTGGACAGCGCGCGTTTGAACAGCGGTGCACCATAAAACGACATTAGTACGGCGCGTTTCGCTGCTGTGAGACAGTCGTGTACAAACAGATAAAATGAACGGCAATGCGGTTAGAGTACTGGCTATTTACTTTTTATGGAAAAAAAGGCAACAAAAACGTCGAAGAACAGTAGGTGTTGATCCTTATAACGCTACAAGGTTACTGAGAGGCGAACACGTAACATCTTTCTCTGATTTACGAGAAAATAGTTATAAATTTTATAAATATTTTCGCCTATCAACCAGCAGTTTCGACGAATTACTGTGCAAGTTAGAGTTTTCTTTACGAAGATCCAGCATACGTCGCATCCCCATAGCTCCAGTGGAAAAATTGGCGATTACTCTAAGGTAAGTGAAATAAAAGAGTAGGTTTTGTAATAAATGATAATATTTGTTTGGCTTATTTTAATCACAGTCGTATTTTAATTACAACCTAACACACTTATTCATAAATGCTGATTAAACCTATTTTAGTTATAATGGTCTTAAAATCGGAATCTTCTCTTTCATTTTGCAAATGTAGAAAAGAAACAAAACACTTGTAAAACCTATATTAATCTCACTCGTTTTTAATGAATAAGGGCATTATTTTAAATCACAGTGTTAATCATTGACTTATTTTAAATCACAGTCTTATTTTAATCATAATCTTATTTTAAATCACAGTCTTATTTTAATCATAATCTTATTTTAAATCACAGTCTTATTTTAATCACAGTCTCATTTGAATCATAGTCTCATTTTAATCAGTCTTACTTTGTAGCTAAAAATTGACAAGTACTTGTGAGGTTCACTGGTGTGTGTAGTTAGAAGGAACACCGAATGATTTGTTGGTGTGTCTATGTCAAAGTATTGTGACAAGTTAGTGTGCCTGCTAGCTTGACGAAGCCTGGCAACCTGACAACTTTGCCCTTTCGGAGCGGCATTGCCTCCCAGGCAGTAGCATTTTGATTTTTGCGAAGTAGTAATAAACTTTTTAAAATAAATCTGTAAAAACTAACTAATATCCTTATTGATCCTCATTATCAGGATAATTTGAGTTATTATCGCCAGTCGGCGATACGACATTTGATAATTCTACTGCAGATTCATAAAGCTGCTGTTGAGGTGTAGAGGTGGTAGCATAGGCATAGGTATAATTATGAAGTGGCAATGTTTGAGTTGTGTAATTATAAGTAGAATTTGCGTTCACACTAGAATTAACATTATTTTCTGGTGATGAAAAGCTAGGTGTCGTAGTCGTTGGAGCTGAAATCCCAATAAGTAATTCTAGAACCTTTGCGCGAAACTGCAGCTTTTGATAAGCACTTAAATTACTTAGAATCGGACCAAGAGACTCAAAAAATGACAAATCATCAGGATTGAGGTTGGAAGGGGAAGTATTTTGGTTAAGCAACGTTATTAATTCGTTTTCAAAATTTGATTGTTCTGATTTACGTTTATTCATTCCACTACGTTTATTCCATTTGTTTTGACTATTTTCTGTGTTTTCCTGTGGTCTATGGAGCTGAGATGGAGTACTCAAGTTATTCGCTGATGTGGCTGTTTCAGTCAAATCTTCAGATACGATAGACTGATTATCGCTTAATGATTCTGTAACTTCATTTTCTGAAATACGATCAAGGAATGTCATTTGGTCGAAAAATAGATACTTCTTGTGTTTTGCAGCGCTTCCAGATGGCGTATTTCGCATATTCCCTTTTGTTCTGAAATAATTATCTCTGGCTGATTTCCATCGATGGCGTATTTGTTTATCTGCAATAAAAACGTATTTTTTTAGGTACTTACCTATATACTAAAATCAAATGAAAATACTTTTTGTTTTCAGGTTTTTGGCAACGGGCAGTACTTTCTCCGATTTATCTATCACATACAGAATGGGAATCACTACTGTAGCTAAGATAGTAGATGAAGTTTGTTCGACTATATGGGAAAAACTGCGTCATGAATGTCTACCTGAACCAACTACAGAAATGTGGCAGCGCATAAGTGAAGAATTTCAGTTATATGCAAATTTTCCAAATTGTTGCGGGGCGATAGATGGTAAACACATACGTATAGTAAATCCTGCAGGTGGAGGCTCAATGTTTTATAATTATAAACATTTCTATTCTATCGTCCTTTTGGCAATGTGCGATGCGAACTATTGTTTCACATATATTAACATAGGTTCTTGCGGGAAAAACTCAGACTCTACAATATTTCAAGAGAGTTCACTATTTCAAAAGTTACAGAACAATAGTTTGAGGTTGCCAGGTGTAAAGCATCTGCCGGGCACTAATATAACAGTACCACACATAATAGTTGGTGATGGTGCATTTGGTATATCCAATCATGTGATGAGACCTTATGTGCGATCCAACATGACTCATAAAAAGAAAATATTTAATTACCGCTTAAGTCGTGCTAGACGGTACATAGAGTCGACGTTTGGAATAATGTCCAACAAATTCAGAGTATTCCATACTCCTATGAGTGTCAGTTTTCCTATTGCAAAAAAGATAGTTCAAGCCTGTTGCATATTGCATAATTTTATTAGAGTACGGGATGGCTACAACGTTAATCACACATTAACTATAACGGGATTGACTGATCTAATTAACGACCCAGATCATAGATCAGGAAACACATTACGCGATATATTCGCTAATTACTTCGTATCACCCACTGGTAGCGTGTCATGGCAAGATAGATCTGTGTTCTGATTTTATAGTTGACACCTACCGCGAAATTCAAAAATGGAACGAAACGAAACGCAGTAATATCGTCGTGGCTTATTTGATTTACCTACCCAATTAATATTTTTCACTAGGTGACCCGGCAGACGTTGTACTGCCTCAATCGATAAAATTTTCATATTTATTCACCTTTTAAACCTCCTCTGGACTTCCACAAATAAATCATAACCAAAATTAGCCAAATCGGTCCAGCCGTTCTCGATTTTAGCGAGACTAACGAACAGCAATTGATTTATATATTTAAATAGATTAGAATTTCTGAAATTCGCGGGCGGACAAAACGATTTCACTTAATTTTACACTAGGTAATAAGTAGCTAATGTGACTTAATTAAGGTACCAGACTCGTCGGTTACACTTGACAAACGATCTTTAAAGTTAATTTATATCTCTTATTGTGAACTGAACACTAAAAGTGATAGAATGTTTTAATGGAGGATGGAGGATTTCGTTTGTGCAACTAGCGGTAAACATGTATGTAACAAAAAAGATTTTATTAATAAATGTTTCTTACCTAAGTCTGTATTGAAATTTTCACCACACAATTCCTTTCCAATTTCTTCCCAGGCTTTATTTTTTGCGTCCTTATTCTTATAAAAATCATCGGCCGGGTCCCATAAACATCTTCTAATTCGCACTTCGTCAATTACTCGACCCGTATCGATGTAATTCATTTTGTACACAACAGTACCTAACGGCACGTCTCAACGGCGTGAGACTAAAACGCACAATGGCCGTAGAAGCGCACGAGCGGCGCGCGCTTCGACCGCGCCGCGCGAATAGGACGCGTTCAACGAACGGCGCTGCTCAAGCGCGCGAATTTGAAACGCTACTAATACCCCAATACATATCCGAGCGCGCGCGCTCCGACGGCGCTGCCGAAACGCGTGACTGTAAAATCAGCCTAAAACTCGTTTTACAGCAGCGGTCCAATCACGCGTTTTAAAACGCATTGGTCAATGGCGCGTCTCTCCAGCGTCACTCTGAAATCATACGACCTCCGTGGCGTAATGGTTACCATGCTGGTCGGCCACCCAGGAGGTCCCGGGTTCGAATCCCGGTTGGGTCATGATATGATGAATAACTAACTTTTCAAATTGGCCTGGTTCTTGGTTGTATATGTATACATGTATTTGTTATAAAATATAATATCGTTGAGTTAGTATCACATAACACAAGTCTCGAACTTACTTTGGGGCAAGCTCAATCTGTGTGATTTGTCCCTATACATTATTAGGTACTACATTATACTATATTGTATATTTATTTATTTATAATGACATGTCTACGCGCATTTGCACATCTGGAGACAGGCTCCCGCAGACTATCGGTTTAGTTCTTTATACATATTTCCTCATGCCCGCGAACCTGAGTTTGTCTCTTCCTGAGAGTAGAGGCAAAATTGCTTTATTACAACTCGCAAAGATGTTTGTAAGAAACTTCCGCGGGTTCTTCCGTGAGAAAATGCAAATGTAAACATAACATTGCACAAACGCGTTTTAAACTAAATTCTACGTTAATTCGCAAAATATCTTAAACCAATCAAATCGGAGACGTCAAACTTAATACTCTTTTTTACAGAAATAAATTTTAAAGATGTAAACACAATTAAATCTGACGCTTTCACTATCTGAAAATAGAGATGGCTTGAGACTTAATTGTGTCATTACTTTAAAAATGCTTAAAAACGTCACAAGTCCTTACTTGCTATTGAGACTGGAGAGAAACAAATGCTATCAGCGATCGGGAATCGAATCCTCTTCCTCTGGTGTTTACGGTAGGGTCACCAACACACCATCGGGCTGTCATTTTCAATGTTTTTTTTTAGCATAAGTACCTATTGAGGTGATGCTGGCCACACCCCCTTCATTATCTCGACATAGCTTCTCTTATCTGTTCACTTGCAGCATGTCGTAAGAGACGGATAATGTTATACTGGGTTTGTATTTTATGTATGGTCTAGCTCAAGGCTATTGAATATACTGTTCAGATATACATATATTATAGGGACAAAATTACAAAGATTGAGATAGCCCCAAAGTAAGTTCGAGACTTGTGTTATGGGATACTAACTCAACGATATTATATTTTATAACAAATACATATATACATAGATAAACATCCAAGACCCAGGCCAATCAGAAAAAGTACGTTTTTAATCACGGCCCGACCGGGTTCGAACCCTGGACCTCCTGGGTGGCGGGCAGGCATGGTAACCATTGCGCCACGGAGGTCGTAAAATGGAAACATTTTTTTATTATTTTCCAAATCGTCGTTTTTTTATTATACCAGTTGAGTACTACCAACTTTCCGAGAGTGTAGAGCTGTTGTACGCGCCAAAATTTGGACTCACAGGTTTATAAAACAACTAGCTTTTTTGCCCGCGACTTCGTCTGCGTGAAGTTCCGGACCCGTTCCTGTGGGAACCACATTGAATTGCGGAAAAAGCTATAGCCTATGTCACTCCCGTGTAGCTTTCTATTGGTGAAAGAATTTTTGAAATTGGTCCAGTAGTTTCCGAGCCTATTCATTTCAAACAAACAAACAATCAAATCTTTCCTCTTTATAATATTAGTATAGATTTAAAATCGATGGTCGTTATGCACTGAGTAACAAGTATGGTTTCGAACTTCGTTTTACGACTACGCGACTCAGCCGTGTTGGCGACTAAAAATATTCATAATGTCAGGGACACAGAGGACATATTCTGATTCCAATATGCTTGACACAACATTTCAAATGAAATTTAAACATGGTGTTAGAAACAATTTGTCACATATTGTGATAATAAAATGTTATGTGCTTAATAATAAAAGTGATTTGTGTTTATTACCAAGATTTATATTTTAAATCAGCCGATTGTTTGAAGATTTCTTGCCTTGTGAAATGGAATATGACTTTTATTTCGCGAAATCACCTCAATCCAACGGGAAATCGAATGTAAACGTATTTTCTGCTGTAGATTGAGCTGCATTCGTTAAATCATAACAATTCATGGCCAACAGAAGGCAAAGTAAATCGTGCTATGGGTCGGTTGAATGAATGAATGTATTTATTAGCATAGACAAAAGTTCGTTTTCGGATCGTCATAATGGCTGCATAGTCAAGTCATGAAAAATAACAAACAAAAATACTGAATTTCACATATAATACTAGGATTACTATGTATTATCCTACTAATATTATAAACGTGAAAGTTAGTGAGGATGTATTGATGTTTGTTACTCTTTTACGCGAAACTCGAGTAAATAGGTTTTTACTAGGTGAGCGTGTTACATCGTAGATCACAGCGGTGCTTACCATCAGGCACGCTGTGGTCAAACGCAAACCTATTTCTGATAAAAAAAATAATAAAAAAACGGCTTTACAGATTTGCTTGTTTGGTTACAGAATAGATAATAGTACGTTTGGTACACATTTAGTTTTTAACACGGATTAACACAGGATTTTTATCGCGTATATTATTCCGGGAACAGAAACAAGGTTTCGCGGGTAAAACCGCGGCTAGTAAATATATATTTACATTAATATATTCGTTGGCGGGTTAAGCCTAGCTTACTTAATTATTACTTTTACGGCCTTTTTTGCCATATAATAATTTCTTATATTACAAAAAAGGCCGTAACTGGATTCCTTTCGCCATTTCTTTTACCAGTGGTCATTTTGCTTTTCTTTCCGAAATGGTAGTAGGTTAAAGAGTAGATTTAATTACATAAATAATATAATACTGAGTAAATATATATTTACATTAATATATTCGTTGGCGGGTTAAGCCTAGCTTACTTCATGACCAGTTGTAGCTGTGTGAATTGTGTAGAAATTATTTATTACTAGGTTTTTCCGGCTTCGCTCGCGGTTAATTTTATGAATTAAATACTCGTTTGACAACAAAACAACCCATAGTGCGACTTGTGCCGCCATCTGTTGGCCGACATCGCAATTTCAGCGCCGCCTATAGTAGAAAAATATTTTCCCATTGGAAGCACATACTTTCACGGGATAAAAAGTAGCTTAGGTTGGGCTCTGTACCACTGACAATATGTATACAAACTACAAATTTTCATAATGATGGGCTGCTTAGTCAAGCCGTGAATAACAAACAAACTCACTTTCTCATTTATAATATTAGTATGATATTACTACAAGCTGCCCCACCTCTACAACTTCGTCGGCACGAGATGTTTTAAAGCTAAGTTAGTTTTCCTTGACAAATGGAAATACAACATAAAAATATTTTTTCTAATCGTATCGACGTAGTTCCTATATAATTAGCACATTCAACCAACTAAACAAACTAACTCTACATCTTAATAATATTAATAAAATAAATAAAAATTGGCTATAAAAATAATAATTTGCAGTAAATATACCTAACGTTAATCGGTTGTTGACTTAAGACTTATTTATCGTCACTATCATTGAATTATCTAATTTCCAACTTATTTCATGACACATTGATGTATCTACTAGTGTAAAATAAATAAATATACCTACCCTTAATAACCAAGAAAAGGGGGCTAAGGGCGATTAGGCACTTGTGATATTCGAACAACTATCAGATAAGTTTGACTACTGTGGAAGTGACTTTGATTGTTTCATCATCGTCATCTCAAAGAAGGCCATTGCTGGATATAGGTCTCCCCTCCAAACGTTTCTAGCAGGACCGGTTGGCAGCGGTCTGCATACAGCGGCATCCTGCAATTTCTGATAGAAAATCAAATGTGTTTATGGCCCTAATACTTGTACATTGCTCATATCGATTACGTCGCCGTTGTTTGGACCCATTCATGTCTTTTACTAATATTAAATAGCAAGTCTTTATCTTCCCGCCGACGGGGTTGCAGAAGTATCACCAGTTCCCGCGTCCCCGCCACTGTGAAGGCGGAGAAGGTGGCAGACAGTCAGGTTTTTAGTCGGTATCCCTCATTGACTAGAGAGGTGAGCCCGACAGACCCCCGTCGCTTCCCCAAGTGGCGGGACATGCAGTAATGCATTTTCCCGACTAATAACGAAAAAATGCCTTTCTCTTCAGATAGAGTAGACTAATATTTAAATGATTACAACAATTTTTAAAATTAATAAAACATTATACTATTGACGACCTCCGTGGCGTAATGGTTACCACGCCGCCAGACCGCCACCCAGGAGGTCCCGGGTTCGAATCCCGGTCGGGTTATGATGAAAAACTTTTTCTGATTGGCCTCGGATTTTGGATGTTTATCTATCTATAATATGATTTGTTATAAAATATAGTATCGTTGATTTAGTACCTATCCCATAACACAAGTTTCGAACTGTCTTTGGGGCTAGCTCAATCTATGTGATTTGTCTATATATTATAATAGCTGTCACTTCAAACTAAATGAAAAAAAAAAGTTATCTTTAGACTTGGAAATTAAAATTCGTTTCAGAAACTGGATGTTTGTATGATAGAGATAAATTATAGGATTGCATCGATAGATGGGTTTAGCAGTGACTGCAGTCAGAGAAGTTTAACTGACTACAAACAACTCTTGTTTTTTTTGTGTCCGACAACAAGTGAATCACAGTCTATTATGCAATCACTTTGACTGACTGCATCATACACTGTTGCATTTTCTGTATTGTTGAGTTAGTATTTTATTAATATTTTTTCAATGTACTCGTTTGCCAAACTCTTTCGTAAAAAAACAATAAGGACAAAATCTAAAATAAAGGAAGTATATGTATGTATATCTTGAAACATCATTGGTAAATTATTATACATGAATGACAACACTAATTATCATTATGTAAAATTGGAATTAAATAAATTATATTATATTCATTTATTAAACAACACATGTAACAATATAGAATCCTTAGAGAGTAATTAAAATTATTACATACAATGTATACCCTGTTAGGGTGTAGGCAGATAAATAGAGTGGCGCTGATGTGATATTATACAAACATAATAACATACTTAATTTAATAAACACAACAATATTATTCACATAACATTATATTAATACTTGTGTCGTTAATAAAAATCATTTGCAGTAACTAGCAGTCCTTCATGGTATGATATTACTCGCGTAGTCCCGTTCAGAAATTAGTTATAGAAGCTATTTGTTGTCTATTACATTTTTATTAAGGTGCTCCTTCACCGCGAGCATTCGCGTGTAATGTAACATTGAATCTAAAATGTTACATTACACGCGAATGCTGAGTGACTTTGAGTGACTTTGAGCATTACATTACGATACTACCTCCCTGACTGACGAACGTTCGCCTCCCTCACTGCTGTAATGCTCGAATCTGAGCGTTACATTTCACGCGAATGCTCCCTGTGAAGGAGCACCTTTACGTTATTTTTTGTAGGTAAGTAAAACGATAAATAAATATTTTTCTTTCTAAATCAACTTTTAGTTTGCAAAGTATAAGTTATAGTTCACTTATATGGTAGACGTGGCAAACAAGCTTTCGGTGCACCTGGTAATTCGCCACAAAGGGCTTCTATCGTGTCCCTGTTAAGAATTTATGTGCAAATAGTATAACGGACAAAAACAGGTCCATGGCTTCCCAGTTGTAACTAGGGATGTAAAGCGGTAACGTTATGTAAAATACGATATTTTACGTAAAATATTATATTTTACGGTATAATACGGTAAGATTGGGTAAAAAACGAATTAAACTACTACTAAGAAAAGTTCCGTTTGCTCAGTCGCCAGCCACTTCGCCAGCCACATAAACTTGTATTGTAATTGTTGTATGTAATTTATATAAATTACCGTAAAATATAAGTATTTTACTAGCGTTTTCGTTAAAATTACGCAATTTTGCAACCCTAGTGTAACACCTTGTCGACAATATTGCAGTAAAATGTTTCTATTTTCCAATAATATTTACAGTTCGTAGCTCTTAGAATGGGACGCTGCGGTAGTACCTGAATTACGTCACAATTTTAAAGACAGGTTAATACGTTGGGACACACTACGAGAATTTCATAGGAAAGTGGTCTTGTCACTTTTAATTACTATATATCATTTTAATTACTAAATAGTTTTGAGTGAACATGTCAACAATGTTATAATGACGATGTACTAAATATGAACTTATTTATGCCATTAAATAACAATGAAAATATAATGATCTGCGATGAAGAGAGGATGCGACGAAGCAGGATTTGTTAAGAAAATTCTTTAAAGTTTGACATAATTGTTAATCGAGGTAATGTACATGTGTTTCATCCGACAGCCCAATCCCATGCGAAGAATAACGAACCATACTACTTAATATTCATTTAATTGAACATTTAAATAAATAGTTTGTGTTGACAATGCGAATGCAACTTTTTTCTTCACTATTAACAGATGCGACAAGGAGCCATTGTAGTCAGAAAATAACCGGTCCTGCTATGCAATATGTTTTTGTAAGGAATTACCTTATTTATCAAAAGAATACAAAACCATTGTAATTTTGTTTGGTTACTCTTTTTTTTATGTCACTCGGCATACAAGCAATAGGGCTCTCGATAATGGTTACCGCCGCCTATGAATATTAGCGACACTAGGGCGGCACCATGCGGCCAAGGATTTTGGGAATAAGGAGAAAAGAGATAGGAAATAAGTTAGGTTGGGTTTTGCTTCACGTCGATATTCTGTGAGAGGGTGGTCTTCTCCTGTCAAGCTAGTTCATATCATAAATTACTCTACCATTTCAGAAATGCTCACCGCACTGGTACCTCGCACTAATATTAATAATTAATAATCTCGCCCTCGGGGAGGGCGTTGATATCTGTACCTCAGTTTATACTCCTGCAAATTTCATCGTTTTCTACTGTTATAATGTTATATAATTTTATGATTCCAAATAAATTATTATAGTATTAAAAGTATTTTTAGAAAGCCCATTTATGCGATTACATGTTAAAGTAAAATCAAAATATTTTTATTGCGTAAAAAAATAAGACTGGGAACAAGCACACCACACTTTCCCACCGATGTGTCTCCTGTGTAGCCAGGATCAACAACGGCGACCTCAGATTGACAATAAGCGATGAAGCTTATTGACGTCCCGGCGGAGAAAACTATAACTGTCTTGGAACTCACAATGAATTTAATCAATAAGACTAAATTTATTCAATGTTGGTTAGATTATTTTTAGTAAAATGCAAAATTGAACAAAAATCATTATTAATTGTGCACAGAACATCGCGTCCATCGGAGCAGGCAACTACGCCTAGACTGACATTTCGTTGTGCGAACTGTT
This sequence comes from Endotricha flammealis, assembly GCA_905163395.2. NCBI lineage: Eukaryota > Metazoa > Arthropoda > Insecta > Lepidoptera > Pyralidae > Endotricha > Endotricha flammealis. Next base: position 5,080,941 of record LR990873.1, read on the forward strand.
CGACTAAGTTTCCATACTGTTTCCCGCTTTCAGGGTCCCAACAAGCAACTTCACAGTGAATGATGTGCGCATGTGCGTGGGCTCGCGCCGCCTCCTCGACGTCATGGACGTAAACACACAGAAGAATATAGAGATGACCATGAAGGTTGGTGTACTGTATAAAAATATACAGATTTAATTAAACTGTGACATTGAACTTTGACTTTCTTCCAATTATGAATGATTTAATTATATAAATACCTTTTTTTAATATTTTCCGAATTATATGTTGATGAATTTATTGGAGCAGTAGGCAATCTTATGTCACAATGAACAAGAAAAGTAAAATTAACTTTCATTTGACCAACTTACCAATTTTTTTTAAATTATATATATTTTTTAATTAGCATAGAAGTATCGAGTATGTATTCAGAAAGGATATCTCGATGTGTAGAAGTTTACATACTTATGTGTCTTTCCGTTTTCCTTATATAAAAGCTCATAACCGAAATACTGATAATATGTTTTTTTTATTTTAAATATTGGGAACTATTTTTACAGGACTGGCAGCGGTATTATGACGATCCTAATAAGGAGCGTCTCTTAAATGTCATTTCATTGGAGTTCTCACACACACGGTTAGAGAACTACGTGCAAGCGCCGCGCATCGTCCGCCAAATCGACTGGGTCGATACTGTATGGCCGCGTCACTTGAAGGATCAACAGGTTGGATATTTCTTAGTTACGATACCTTTACAGGAAGACACGACATCTTTACAGGAAGACACGACATCTTTACAGGAAGAATGCCTTCCTCCTTGCTCTGGAAGACGAGGCGTTCTTTGGATGGCGTGTAGTTATGTATTAGGCAATAGTTAATGACGTTTTCTATATTTACAGACAATACAGTCTTATTTTAAGGTGTAAATAGAGTGTTTTTAGACATATTTAAAGACATGTTACATCCAGGCCTTTCATCGCATTGATTCACGAAGACTTGACTTTGATACGGGTTATATGACGCGTGAACGTAGGACATAAAGAATAGAACACAATTATGTTATGACGTATTATTTTCATAAAATTACATAAACTCTTGCAAATTACATGGCTAATCGCACACTATGTTAATTAAAAAAATAAAATATGTATAGTTGTATTAACAATTATATTCTCTCGATTTACAGACTGAATCAACCAATGCCTTGGACGACATGATGTACCCGAAAGTACAAAAGTACTGTCTGATGTCTGTCAAGGGATGCTACACAGATTTTCACATTGATTTCGGAGGTACTTCTGTGTGGTATCACATATTGAGAGGCGCAAAAGTATTCTGGCTCATTCCGCCCACTGAAAAGAACCTACAGCTGTATGAGAAATGGGTATTGTCCGGCAAACAATCGGATGTGTTCTTTGGTGATACCGTCGAGAAATGTATAAGAGTTCATGTGAGTATTCAAACAAAAGTTATTAATGTTCTCCACTGACAAGTTGTAATTGCATATGGTGGCAGTGTAACCTCTTCTTTTTGATGGCATAATGAAATGGAAAATCAGTCAAGAATATAATTTAAATATTATGAAAATACCACCACATATTGGCAGAGATAATAGCTAAAGTTTCAAATTTTTTGAGAAATAAATAATTGGAACACAAATGAAATAATTTTTAATAAAACAATATTAACATTACTTCTTGATGGGCTACTTACTACATTGATTGATGAAGGCACAAAAAAAAATACCAAAAAAGAATTTGTTTTTTTTTTAGGCAACACATGAAGTGTTGCCTAGAAATGTTTTAACATCTCGCACATAGAGTAAAACCAAAAGCAATGAAATCATTCACTCATCAAAAGAAGGTTAAATGATCACGGACTGTGTTTGCTTTTCTGTTCATCAATTAATAAAATATCATAATATTCCAGTTGCAAGCCGGTCACACATTTTTCATACCGACCGGCTGGATCCACGCTGTGTACACGCCAAGCGACTCACTCGTGTTTGGGGGTAACTTCTTGCACCAGTTCGGTATTGAGAAGCAACTGAAAATCGCACAAGTCGAAGACGTCACTAAGGTATGGTATAAAATAAATACTGATTTTATAAATCAAAATAGAAACGCTGGCATAAGTTGAGCCTGAAGTCTATTTGTTAAGTATCTTGACCATGTCTGGTATGCTGTTGACACAAGCAGCACTTACTTTAGGTCCAGGTTGTGTGAATTGTGTGGAATTTATTTGTTTCATTTTATTAACTGTCGTAGTAAATTGTATACAAGTGAAATAGCGCCATCTGGACAAGTTAAGCACTGAATTAAAAAACTCTATGAGCTGTTTCATTATACACTTGCCATTTCTTTTATTGACAATAAAAGTACACATTGTTACGTGAAAAAATAATATAGAAATAATGATAATGAACTTGTAATATTACAATTGAAAAAAAAAAAATGATTTTGTCTTTTATTTGTGAGAACTTTTTCTTCAATTTTATTAAATGAAATTTTCCACTATTTACAGGTGCCGCAGAAGTTTCGTTACCCGTTCTTCACGGAAATGCTGTGGTATGTGCTGGATCGGTATGTCAGCGCGCTGCTCGGTCGTTCGCATCTGGCTGCTGAGGGCCAGAGTATGCCGGTATCGGCGCCCAAGGATCACATACATCTCACTCAAAATGAGCTGCATGGACTTAAGGTGAGCGTTATTTTGTTTTGTATGTGTTTTTTTTGTCATTCAGCGGTAATCACAGGGAAATCCGCACATTTCATAGTCAGATTAGGATAAATAAAATCCTACTTTTCTTTGTCGAACTCAGCGCGTTTATTATCGTATCAAAAACTGTTAAAATTTTATATCAATCTCGAGCGATGTCTCTCATACAAAATTGGAATTGAGCGAGTTAGCGTGTGAGTTTGATATGAGATGAAATTTAAACTGTTTTTGTTACGATTGATCCGCTGAGTTCGACAAAGAAAAGTCGGGATTTTATTTATCCTAATCTGACTATGAAATGTGCGGATTTCCCTGTGATTATGCTGAATGACAAAAAATGTATATTAAACATTTACTTCTACTTTGGTATACTCGGTATGTCAGTACTTCCCAAAAGTTGGTCCTTATAAGCAACACTATTGGGTGTGTTTTTTTAATTCAGTGGGTTCCATTCATAACTAGGATACGTAATAATGCAGTGAAGTTTTCCTGAAATTTAATAATGCCGTTCTTTATATAATCAGCGAGTTCTATTCTTGACTTGGAAAGTTTTTCAAAAAGGTAATAAACCAATTTTAGCTCATATTAAAATCAGCTAGTTGCAGCAATTTGATTAGATTTAAAGACTAGTATTTTTCGATATATCCATTCGAATAAATCACTTTGTATAAATGTTAGATTATTATTGAAAAAACTCTTCTCATTTACAGGCAATAGTGATGTACCTCCATCAGTTGCCAGCTGCTCGAAAGTCAGTTCCAGAGTTGTTGTCTGATCCGATAGCATTGGTGCGGGACGTGCGCACATTGGTTGAGCAGCATAGGCATGACAAACAACATTTGGCTGTCACGGGGGTGCCAGTATTAAAAGGTATAAATACCTTTTTTATAGTGAATGTTTTCTGTAAACGCATTTTCCGTTATTAGACAAAAGAAAGATCAGCCAAGGTTTAAAATAAAATTTGTTTGTGTACTTTCGCAATGGAATAGTCAAAAGTAGTCAATAATCCTTGGTTTATCTTTTTTATTATTAAAGGGGTAAGAAAGGATAAATGAAGAAATTGCGTAGTTCGAAAGAAATGCTGGGGTGGTGGTCTGATGCCTCTCCATATAAAGAAATAAATGGTACGGAGAGAGAAATGGTAGTGTAGTAGTTTGTAGAGTAGATTAATTAAACAAATAATTTATGTAGTTTCACAATACTGAGTGCACAGTGTACTTGTGCGTGCGGCGAAAAGCGACGGCGCGGTGTTCGCGGCGGGCGAGCAAAAATGTATGACACACTGATGTAAAAAAAAACAACTAATTGTATAAAACTGTGTTAATTCTTGATAAATAAATCAATTTATTACTGTAAAGTAATCTTAATGAGAGAAAGTGTCTTTGAAAACCTTTCTGAATAAATATTTTGATTTGCTAGGATATGAACAAGCAAATTAAACATTTCGGTTGAAATACGGTTATAAACAATGAAAAAAATATGCATCAGTGAGAAGTTTTAAGTTATCTCTGTTTGACGCAGGTCCGGACGAGGTAGTGGCGACGGAGCGGCGGCAGTCGAGCAGCCGCGGCGGGCGCGGGGGGCCAAGGGGCGCCGGCGCCAGGCCGAGGCCCGATCACGCCAACAGCGCGCCCAGGAGACGGCGCACCAGGTATTCAAGTACCCAACAAACATACTCAAAAACAATCACCTTTATTTGTGAGGATGATCGATCTTTGTGATTGTAACATTGGAATCTACTAACATGTTTAAAGAAATTAGGTTGAAAATACTTATCTTCTATTTAATTATAAATATGAAAATCCTTTACACATGCCATTTTATAATAAGGTTATGTCGACGTATATAAAAACACATGGTTATATTCTCTTCAGGTGTAAGAAGTGTGAAGCCTGTCAGCGTACAGACTGTGGGGAGTGCGTTTTCTGCCACGATATGGTCAAATTCGGAGGACTTGGTCGCGCGAAACAGACCTGCGTGATGCGCCAGTGCTTGCAGGTAATATTGCTAATGCACTTGCAGAAATATGTTTCAAAATTAATGATGAAATCTTGTCAATGTCTAAGAAAGAGAAAACAGCTCGAGTCATGATTAATTTTGTGCAAGTTCATTGGCAAGAAATAAAGTATTTTTGTTTTGCATGGCGGTAATACATATGTATGGATTTATTGATAAGTTTATCCCAGCGACAACATGGGAGGTTTATTCTAATTCAGTCGGTGACATATTATTTACTACAGAAATTTGACATTTTCCTCTGAAGTTTCTTTGAATTTCCTCTTAGTATTGAAACGGATAGTAAAAATGAAATGCAGATAAATGTAATAATAATTTCTTATTTTAAATGTTATATCTTCAAATCTCATAAAGTTACAATGTTTTCATTTCAGCCAATGCTCCCAGTAACAGCTTCATGCGCCGTTTGCCATCTCGACGGTTGGATGCAGACGCCGGTCGCGCCGCAGGCAAAGGGTAACTCTGGTAACTAACTTCATAAAATCATATGCGACTGATTTATTACATTGCTAACGATGTTTCATACTTTCATTATCATATTGATATTTTTATACAACGTTTATTGTAATGGTATACTAAAGATAGCTATACAATACATGTATATTAAGAGAGCTCTCGCTTAACTCAAGCGATCAATTTATCAATTAATTCAACACATGAATATGTACAAAAAGTAGAAAAGCTTACCTGGGGCTCAGACAAATTCATCCGGTAACATTTTGTTGTTTTTTATTATTAAATGTTCATGATCACAGTGTGACCATCACACAGTTCATTAAGTAACTGGTAACTTCTGTTTTTTTTTTTTGTGTATTTTTAGTTTCTGCCTATGGTGTAAATATAGTATGGCCATGTCGTTCCAGGTCGCAACGGCCCCTCGTCCCTGCGCGAGTGCTCGGTGTGCTACAGCATCGTGCACCCGGCCTGCGTGCCCCCCGGGGGGCAGCTCAACGAGGACCTGCCCAACTCCTGGGAGTGCCCCACCTGCACCACCATGGGACTCAACCAGGACTACAAGGTACAAAGTGGACAAAGTGGCCCGACTTAATGAAAATTAAGTTCCTCAAAACTTCACTAGATGTCACTTACTCCGATTTGTTCGTCAGTACTCTTTTAACAACAAATCCAATTCCACGCGACTCGCGAGCAAAGCTGACTGGCGAGAGAAGACTTTATTTTCATAAGTTTATCTCTTGAAATATTTATATTATAAATTATTTTTGAAGTGAAAACTTATTTAGCCGAGCGGCGCTTGGCACTTTTTTTAGATGGGTATAAAATGTTAAACTTGCGTCAGATTCGTAGCCTGATTGAAAAAGCGTAAGATTCCCTAACCATTCCAAAATATTCACAAATGAACAACGTTGATGTTTTAAGTTTTCACTTCCGCCGGCACTCCCGAAGTGCAACCTGTCCTTTTTTCATAATTCTTGAGTGACATACTGAACATATAGGCTACGGCATGCGGTCTTAACCGCGATCTAGGAAGGGTGGGGGCGTGATTGACGAATTTTGCTAACTCAACGCAATGTACCGATAGTTTTAATTTGTGAGAATGTTACTTGAATGTTAAAATAGTACTGTGGTTTCATCGTAATACTCAACTTTTCATTGTTTATCGTTTTCAGCCTCGACATTTCCGTGCGCGTCAAAAATCGTCAGATCTACGGAGGATGAGCGTCGGCTCTGACGTCAGCCAGCTTGGCCAGCATCATGGTAGTTTACAGGTAAGTTACATTTTATTCTTTTTTTTTCTTTACATAATCCTATTTTTAATACAATATCAACATAGGCATGAGACCGGTAATCGGGACAAGCCCACTACACATTCCTACCGCTGTGTCTCCTGTAGACCCAGGAAGAACACGGCGATCTCTGATTCACAAAGCAATGAAGCTTATTGACGTCCCGGGAGAGAAACTACAGCTGTCAACGAACTCACAACGAAAATTTTCAAGTTATGATTTCTGTCAATGATTAATCAATTTATTTATTAAATCCTAGAATAAATTGCCGCCTCCTCCGCCTCCTGGGCCAGTGAAATCGGAGGCCGGCTCAGACAACGAAGGCAAGAATGAGGTGCCACATATCAAATCGGAAGACGGTAAGAAAATGTATTCAATACTATACTGGACGCCAACGCTCCCGGCACGCGGACGCAGCCCTAGCGTTAATTGTTTTAGGATTGCGCGAGCCAGATGTGTTGGCGTCCAGACATTCTGAAACTTTTTATTGTTGAAATAAAATTAATTATAATCTGCATTAGGACAGCGTGCCACGATATGTTCTAATGTACTTACGTATAGAAGACTCATTCTTTAGTAATATTATTTTTGTATAAATATTTTTTAAAGAAAAATTCACCTCCCCACCTCAAGTGGGATTGAACCCATGTCCTCTCCATTTCCACCTGGGGCGGGGATTATTTATTTAAAAATAAATAAGGACGGTTAGTTAAACCATTACAACTATGAAAAAAACCATCATAAATTATTTTTGTGTCATTTTCAACTATGTTTATGGATGGAAATTGATAAATATTTCAGAAATAAAACGCGAAGAGGAGATGGGTCCAGGTGGTGTTGCCTGTGAAGGTGGTGCCTGGGAACCAGTACCAAAGAAACGGCGGTCGGAAGAGGAAGACGATGCCCCGAAGAAGCAGGCTTTACGAGCGCATCATGCTATGCAAATCACACACCACACCGCTAAGGTAAAATGGAATAGTCTATTTTATCCCATAGTTGTTTATACACACAACGCCATCTAGTCCCAAACTTAGAAACTTAACTCGTACTATGAGTACTAGATTACTGATAAATATACATAAATACTTTTTGAACAGGTCCTAAAGAAGCCCCTGTACCCGATCCGTCCCGCGCCCGTGGCCGGCGCCGGCGCCGCCGCCAACGCGCCCGGCGCGCCCTGGCTCGACCGCGAGGCCATGCTCAGGGTCTTCGCGAAGCTGCTGCCCGCGGAGTTGGCTACTTGTGCGCTCGTCTGCAAGGCATGGGCTGAGTACTCTGTAAGTTTCAATATAAATATATGGCTATGGCATACCTTTTTTTTTTGTTAAACTTGGGGAAGCGACGGGGGTCTGTCGGGCTCACCTCTCTAGCCAATTCGGGGTACCGACTAAAACCTGTCTGCCACCTTCTCCGCCTTCACAGTGGCGGGTCGCGGGAACTATTGATACTCCCGCAACCCCACCGGAATGGTGTTTCATAACTGAGATTATACTGCGACTGTTGAGAAATGTCACTTATCGAACCCTAACGTATAGTATAGATATTCTATTTCACGAAGTCCGTTTGGCTATTAATGCACTAAGGCTTGGACATGCACATTGTCTTAGTGTGCGTAACCGATTTTGCGTGGACCGGACCGGACTTCGTGGAATAGAATATTTGTTGTGTCACACTACTGGGAAATAACCGTATGGGTCTCCCTTTGAAAGCATACTGGAAAGTTAGAGCATATTCTTCTACCAAGTATTTTCAAAATACCGTTCATCAATGCATATGAGTTGTATACAAAAAAAAAACTGTTATTTTTGGCAAAATTTGTCTTATTTTAATGTGACTTTCACAGACCTTTGTATTTTAAAAGAATTTTTATTTATTTTACAATATTTTCATCATTATGGGAACGATTCGATTGCTATTGTAACACCGTTATCGTCGGCTTATTTGTTATATATTTCTTTGTAGTTTTTACATTCTGAATTGTATAAATTTCAGATGGATCCGTCATTATGGCGCAGCATGTCGTTCGTGCAAGTGCGCGTGTCGGCGGCGCAGTTGGCGGGCATAGCAAGGAGGCAGCCCTTGTCTTTGGGCCTCGAATGGTGTCACTTGGCGAGAAGACAGCTAGCATGGTGAGTTTATTATATGAGAACGAATGAGATGACAGCTGATTAAATTATATTTCTGTTTTCCTCCTGTTTTGTTGCCTCGCTTTCTTTAAATATTTGCATGCCTAATAATATAAAGTAGAAATTATTCATTTTCAGTGTAATAATGTAAGGGCCAAGTCATCACCATATTTGATTTTTACAAGTAAATATATATTTTTTCAGGTTACTGGCACGCTTACCAGCGCTACGTTCCTTGTCGTTGGCCGGTTCACCAGCAGAGGCAGCACTAGCACTAAGGTCATCGACCTGTCCCCCACTTACATCCCTAGATCTATCATTTGCACGATGTCTAGACGACGCCAAACTACGTGGTATACTCGCGCCGCCTGAGAACTCGAGACCTGGTGGGGGAGCCAGAACTGGCGCTGAGCCATCGAGACTGGCAGCACTGAGTGTATTGCGACTCCCCGGTACGGATATCACCGATGTTGCCATGCGATATGTAGTACAGGTATGTACCGTTTTTAAAAAAATGCTATAGTAAAACTATTTTAGTCAGATTGCGTTTGTACATGCATTTGAAAAATTCATCAGAAAGCCGGTATTATCTACTACTCTAATGAAGCGAGAACGAGAAAGAGAGAGCTTTGTGTGTCTTCAAACTCCTTGTCTACTAACTTCACTTCGGTCACCTTCATAAAAGTGTAGAATGTAGAATGCGCATTACATTAGCAAAATGCCGTACCCGTTTTGTGCAGACAAAACTGGTTTCGGGTTCGGGTCGGAAAAGTTTGTGCTGTGATATTAATTAAAATATCACTAACAGCGGTTCCTTCCTGAATCGTTGAATGAATGCATTTTGCAGGCGTTACCAAAGCTATGCGAGCTAGACGCGTCGTCGTGCGCGCGGCTGACGGACGCGGGCGCGGCGCAGCTGGCGCACCACGGGCTGCAGCGGCTGTCGCTGGCAGGCTGCCGGCTGCTCACGGAGGCGGCGCTGGACCACCTGGCCAGGTGCCCCAACCTCGTCAGGTGACATTACCAGTCTATTCTTTTTAAATGCATATCAGCTAGTTAAAAGGAACGCTCTAAAAACGGACTTTATTTCCTAGACGACCTCTGTGGCGTAATGGTTACCATGACTGTCCGCCACCCAGTTGGTCCGGGTTCGTTCACCCGGTCGGGTCATAATTAAAAACTTACTTTTTCTGATTGGCCTGGGTCTTGTTTGTTTGGGATGTGTTTGGTGTGTGTTATAAAATATATCGTTGGGTTAGTATCCCATAGCACAAACTCAAAGTCTAACTCACTTTGGGGCACTCAATCTGTGTGATTTGTCCCTATATATTTATTTTATTTATATTCCCAACAGACTGGATCTCCGACACGTGCCCCTCGTATCAACACAAGCAGTCATCAAATTCGCAGCCAAATCGAAGCACAATCTCCATGTAAAGGACGTCAAACTGGTTGAGCTGAGGAAGACCTGATCCGAGGAGTCGGAGGCCACCGAGCCAGATGCGTGAATGTCCGTGATATAGTGTAGTTAAGGTTAATGGTGAGAAATTTGGGCTTTGGAACTTTGTTTCTTGCGGTATAAGAAGTAATGATTAATTTTACAAAGTTTTATATGTGACAGCAACCAGTTTTGAATAATTTTATATGTGAAAGTAGCCCGTAATACTTTTTATCCATACTATACGTATAGGAGACAAGAGAAATCTTAGTGATGTGATAATAAATACGGGTTGATTTGCGTCTAATTGTATACATTAATGTATCTTTTGAAGTAGATTGCGCTACTTCACTTTGTGAACTAAATACCAAAAGTTGGTATGCCCAACAAACGTTCCAAGCAAGTTCGTGTTCTCATATTCTATGACGCTTAAACATAGATCAACCAAGGATTAACTAAAACCTAAGTTCCACAGTCCCCACCGCATATTCCCCGGGCGGTGGTGCTGCCGCAAAGCATTTTTCTTACGATAAAAAAAAGGATTAACAAAACCTGTTTTGTCACTGTCATTCTCATTTAATTTATACTTTTTTTAGCCTACACGTTTGGGTTATCCTTTCTGACTGTTCAAATCCTTGAACTCCCAGAGCTAAAATGCCCATGGGTTACATATTACGATTTAAATGAGAGATCGAAATTTCCACCAAATGGGACACGCGCAAAGTCGTGTGTTTCGGTAGTATTATAATGAATAAGAGATAATACCGATGGCCCAACGAATAAACGTGCAAATGCTCTTACACATACAAAAACGACATAAGTGTTATAGTATAAACTCGTATAATCCGCGCCACAGGAGAAGAGACCCGAGTGGTTGCTGTTTTGACTTGCGCAGTAGACGATTTCTAGTAAAATGATATAAAAATTATTTACTGCGCAAGTCAATCACGTGTCATCTCTCGTGGCGTGGATTGTACAGATATTAGAATTTGCATACTTTTTGCTATTTGTATTAAGAGCACTTGCACGTTTATTCGTCGAAGACATCGGTATGTTTATTAGTATTTTTGTCGCATATTTCGCACAACATATCAAAGAAAGTCCAAAGTTCTCGCCGTAACCACGAATTATTGAAACAAAGACTTGAATAAGCCTATTGTAATATTATTGAAGTGATACGATTTATATCGATAGTAAATTAATGAAAGTTCTTCGAGGAGAGCTCAAAATTTTAGTCCAAGAAAAAGACAATTGTCCTTTTCTATAAGTAAAAATATTTTTTAGTAAAATGATATGGTGTTTTGTTTTCGCCAAAATTGCATTTAATTGGATTTTTTATTATTACAATGAACAATATGAGTAATTATTGAGATTTTATATTTTGTGACAACACGTTGACTGCAGGTAGCACGCCACGCGTGTAACCGATCATTGGTGTACTTGACAACCTGAGCTGAAGTGCAATTTAGTTGCTTGATGATCTTGCCTGAATAAATTGTCATAAAAAAAAAGAAGTTTATTGTCATGTGTAATCAAATTGACGCTGAAATTCCGCTCAAAAAATGCATGTTCCGAAATTATCAAGTCAATAAATTATCTAGAAGATAGTCAGCTAATCAGTCGATTAGGCCCAGGTAGTACTTCACTCGTACTTTGCCCACTTCTGATTTACATACTTTACACGTAGTTTTGTACTTTGTCACTTTTATATCACTTACAAGACGTGTGAACATGCCAACAATGTTATAGTGACAACATATGCCGTTGACATAATGTGTCTGTACATTTTACGCGTGTTTCAAAATCAGTTTTCCCGCGTGACGTGTTTACCACAATCAACGTGTTAAACAAAATCATCAGCAATATTCAGTGCCAACATATAATTTCGTATGACAGCACATTATTACTGCACAATATATTAAAAGTTATATATATTAATTTTATTGCATGCTGTTGCATTGGTATTATATTTTATTAGTTTTTATTTCCAAGTCGGCAGCAAGAGGCTTGTTTTTTTATCATTGACTGATCAAAATTCTATTTCGCACTTATACGACCAATCTCAAGTACCATACCACCATTGAATGTGTGGCGTAGGGAACATCTCCACGAGCGAGAGAATAGCGACGAGTACGCATGAAAATCGCCGCGACGAAACCGCCGTGTGGAGACACGTACTAAGACAATGTATAGGTGGCACGACGATGTTACCGTCGCGATTCTCGCTCGTGGAGATGGTCCCGCAGTTCATCGTAAGATCTAAGGGGACGCACTTATTCGCACCGTTCGTAGTCTTCAAACAAATATAATATAGCAATGTGACTTTTCAGGTTATAGCAGCTTAAAGGCATCTATCAGACCGTCTGTTTACATACAAATTGACGCTGTCCAAGCAAAAAAATATATAGTGAAAACTCCTAAAAGCTCGTTGTTTAAAGGAAACATAATTTTAATCTATTCGTATATACGCGGTGCGAACAGGTGCGTTTTCTTCTAAACTCGCGCAAAATATGCAATACAATATTGTGAAGCGCCACAAACATAAACAATTTAAAGTTATTATTTAATATCTCATTAAAAATGCGTTTCAGAAACATGTTAATGGTCGACCAGCGTTGAGAGCAAACAACCGTTTGGTCTCCCAATAATCTACTTCAATCCTTACTTTAATATTATAAATGAGAAAGTGAGTTTGTTTGTTTGTTTGTTGTTCCTTCACGGCTTGACTAAGCAGCCGATCATTCTGAAAATTTGCATACATATTGTTAGAGGTACAGAGCCCAACATAGGCTACTTTTTATCCCGTGAAAGTGTGTCATTCCAATGGGAAAAAAATTTTTCTACGATAGAGGGCGCTGTATCGGCCAACAGATGGCGCCACAAGTCGCGCTATGGGTTGTTTTGTTGTCAAACGAGATTTACCTATGTCATAAAATTAACGCGAACGAAGCGGGCAAAAGCTAGTTACCTATATTTTGAACATAGAAAATTATTTATTACACATCAATTTGAAGGAATGTTTTTATTTCATGACAATTCAAAATTGCTTTGGTCATATTTTATTTTTTGTTTAGTTCTAGTCGCTTTTAGGTTAAGCCTTTGTTATAATACTGGTCTGTAAATATGTGTGTTTGTATGTTCGTGCAGTTATCATTAAAATAGGCGATAATATTGTGAGGAAAGTCAACCGTAATGACTAGATTTAATTTAGCTTGGAATCATCAAGCTTCAATTATTCGAATATCTTAACCTATTTTTCTGATGACCGTATGGACTTGTCTACCCGAAGTGGGGAAAACGTATTTGGCTTTATTAAAAAGAATAGTCTAGTTTGAAGATTATGAAACAGAAGAAAAAAATACGTAGTTCCACTGCGTCGTTTTAAACATAGAGCAATTAAAAGCAATTAAAGCCTCTGCCAATCCGCGTTGGAGCAGCGTGGCAGAGTATGCTCTAATCACCTTCGATTGAAGGGAGACCCGTATCCCAGCAGTGGGATGATTATGGGTTGATATTAATTAAATCCAAAATTTACAGAAAAACTAACGAGCCTTAATGACTCTAATTTTAATTTACTGCCAAATACGTGCAATCCCTCTATACCAAATATGTGTTTATATTTTACCAATAATTTGGTTTATTTGATAAACGTTTTGTGCTTAACACCAATGTATGCCGATACGCACACACCTGTGGGGCTATTCTCGAGACAAAAATAGTTTAAATATCGTGCTAGACTAAAGCGCTGTGTCACTCGTACGAAATAAGAATTGAGCGGGATAGCCCGTGAGTTTAAGACGAGATTGAAACTGTTTTTGTTACGACAATAGACCTGCTGATGTTTTCCAAGATTACAACATTGTAGTAAAATGTTAGTCAATTTTTACAACATGTTTTTTACATATAGTATTATCCCCAATGTTGATTCTCGGAATGCACCATCATGTATATAAGAAGTCAAGTTAGTTTGTAAGCAAACCGACTTTCGTTAAGGCTGTATCTTATTAGGCGTAGAGTGAGTGATCTGTTCACAGACACGTAGAGCGCATTTCGCTGCACGTCCGAGATTCGGTAACCGATTTTTAATTTCTATCCTTGTTTCTAATTGATGACAGAAAAGGATAGGAATAAAATCGGTCGGTAAGTCGGATGAAAAATGGGATTCTCGGACGTGGGCGTGGGGAAAAAATGTAGTGAGACTGACTTATCCTTGCTGCTAGCGAAGCGAATCAAACTGCGTATAAACATTAACTATATTAGTATAAAGAGGTTGGAATGCGCGAATCTTTGTTACGGGTAGCGCAGACGGTACTGCATACTGCGCATACGCACAGCAGTGCATTCCAGTAAGCGCGAACAAAGGACGGTACTGCAGCATTCCAGAATGCGGCGCGAAAAAAGTCTGCATGACACGCAAATTCCGTCGCGGATTCTTCACAGGCTCAAAGTACAAGCACATTTACTTATACATGCAGATGGCAGATTAAAGGTGCGCCGTCTTCGTTAGCGTGATTTAAAGTAAACGTTAAAGTTCTTTTTAATGCCTGAATTATACAGATTATTTGTGCGTCGTATTATGTTACTGTCTATGATTGCAAGTTTTATTTTCATAGATTAAAAAGTGCCTCTCGGGTTGTCCGTCATATGGATTGCTCGTAACTTTTAAATAGGAAGATATGATAATGAGAAAAAATGTTAGTAGTTGAGAATAATCGATCGTTCGTTGCAGGCCTATTCAAACTTGAGCAGTATTCGCTGCCGCCATGGGTAGAGGTAATACCGCCCAGGTTTTGCTCAAGTATTTAGTATCAAGTTCCACGCCCATAGCGCCTTTGTTTTAAAAGTAATATTACTGCATACCCACTAGGATTTCTCTGTCCCAGACGGTAGCGAATACCGCTTAGGTATGAATAGGCCTTTAAAATATATAGAGAAGGTACGGACTTAGCTGCAGCTAGCTTAAAATATACTGGGAAGCAAATAGGAGGTCGCCTAATAAGGATACAGTCCAAACGAGGCCGGGGGGCCGCCTATAGCATATTTTAGGGTCACTCGCGTGAATTGTGACAAATAAAATGCATAGTTATCATTTTGTTTATCAATCAAAGAAAAGCAAATAACCGTTACCTCGCCGGTATTGGTTCGGAGTTATTTTTAGTTGCTGACTGTACATTGTAATGTTAAGTCTTAATTGAGTTTTCTACTCAAATTAGAGTCTATAATCTGAGCTAGTTTCTAAGGATTGTGTGCCTCAGTGTATAGACATGTTAGCAATAGACAAATCGTTAATAAAATATATTAAAGAAAATAATATCATCATTATTCACATTGGAATGATTAACAAAATTATTATTTGTGATTAATGATTATATATTAGAATTAAGATAGATATTATATAGTTTTCTAAGCGGCCTTTATGCGAGAGTTTTAATCGATTTGGACGGTTTTTTTATAGTGTTACTCCATCGACATAAAGTATAGACAAGCTGTCCGGTACTGAGATTTTGCGGCATTGCGATGGTGTACATGCACACCACCACCCTTCAGTCAGTTGTGAGCGAAAGACTGAAGGGTGGTGGTGTCAATTTGCACCATCGCAATGCCGCAAAATATCAGTGCCGGACAGCTTGTCTTTACTTTTATGTGGATGTGTTACTCGCATGTTGGCAACATTGTCGTTGGCATGAATGAAAGGTGATATTATAAGCCAATGGCTAGGTTTACGAGAAATAATATTATTGTGAATTTGACGCGTTTACAAGCCGTAACATTGTATCATTGGTTACCATAAGCACTTATAGTATTTGAAATAAATATTTACATTGAATTTTGTCTTTCCATTTATATTTCCCTAGAGATTAATGCTGATAAAAAATTATGTTGAAGCTGTATGCGTCGCATATTGACTATTGACCACGTGTGTAAAAAATATAATACATATTCTTATACGCTACATAAACTTCAAAAAGTTGCAAGACAAGAAGCTTTGTTAATTGCCTACCATGCACACGTAAACTCGACTTTGCGGTACGGAGTAATATTTTGGCGAAACTCCACCAACAAAGAACTTGCATTTAAATCCCAAAAAGATGCATCCGAGCAATATGTAGATTGAGAAAAAAGACTCGTGCATCCCTTATTTCAATAAATTAGGTTTAATTTTGCCGTGTATTTACATCTTTGAATGCGCGCTATTTATCAAAGAAAATATGAACAAGTTCACACAACATGCTCGTGCCCGAAATTCTGACAAGCTGTACTCAATAACATGTAAGACCACATTTACATAGAGAGCTTTTTTTGGTAAAGCTCCCCATATCTATACATATAATAAAACAGTAGACCCCGATATGTCTGTACATTGGACATATTTGGCAAAAATGGAGAGGGAACAGTTTGGCTTTGTTTCATTTAAATCGCATGTCAGAAAAAGGAGTTATCCTTATTTTAACATTTCACGCGGACGTCGACGTCGTTTGCAAATAGTCCTAGATACTGAAAGAATTGATGTGTGCTTAATCTCAGAGTCTCACTTCACCAAACATTCCTACATACAAATTGAAGGCTATAAAATCTACCATGCATTACACCCGGACAATTGTGCTAGGGGAGGCAGCTCTATAATCGTAAATGAAAATCTATGCCACTACGAAAGTATTAAACACGAGGAACATGAAATGCAAGCTGTAGCGGTATGTATTAAAACAAAAAAATACCCAATTACCGTGTCAGCAATATACTGCCCTCCAAGGTACTCGCTAAAGCAAGAGCAATACAAATGCTTCTTACAACGACTTGGAAATAGATTTGTTCTCGGGGGTGATCTAAATGCTAAAAATGTACATTGGGGTTCCCGATTAACAACTACAAAAGGACGAGAATTGCTTAGCGCCATACAAAATAGCAAATGTGATACAATATCTACTGGAAAACCAACATATTGGCCCACAGATCCGAAAAAAATACCAGATTTAATTGACTTTTTTATCTATAAAAACATCTCGAACTATCATATGGATATCAAGGAAGAGTTTGATTTAAACTCAGATCATTCACCTATAACGCTGACCTTAAGTGAACAGCCTATTCATAAAGAAAACAACCCCACATTAGTAAATAGAAAAACAGACTGGGAAAGTTTTCAAATCGATTTAGAAACTAGAATTAATCTTAATGTACCATTACGCAACATAGATCAATTAAATTTAGAAGTAGAAAAGTTTACAACTGACATCCAACAAGCAGCATGGCAAAACACGCCTGTCGTTAAATGGAAAACTAAAGGAAATAGATATCCGAAAGAAATAATGGACCTAGTAGTCCAAAGAAGAAGACAAGGAGGAAATGGCATCAAACGAGGTGTCCATATGACAAACAACTGTTAAACAAGCTAACTAAAACACTTAGAGCAGCCATACAGACTTTTAAAGATGAAAACCTCACAGAGTATTTAGAGCATTTGACAGATGACCGTAGCACGAACTATTCTCTCTGGAAGGCCACAAAAAAAATGAAAAGACCTATTTTGCAAATTCCTCCTATAAGGGAGGAAAATGGAAATTGGGCAATAAGCAACGAGCAAAAAGCAAAGAGATTTGCACAGCACTTGGAAAAAATATTTCAGCCAAATGAAGGAAATGATGTCTTAACCAATAATGAAATTCTCCAAGAAGAATTAGATATAATAAAATTAGTCACACCAAAAGAAATTGCAAATGAAATTAAAAATAACATTAATCCAAGAAAAGCTCCAGGATACGACCTGGAGAAATTTTGCGAAATTTTGCTACATCTACCACGCAAAGCACTGGTCAAATTAACAAACATCATAAATGCTGCTTTCCGACTAAAGACAGTTCCAGATGTATGGAAAGTAGCTGAAGTGATCATGATAGCAAAACCGGGAAAACCACCTCATGATGCGACATCATACAGGCCAATCTCCCTGTTACCTATTATATCCAAATTATTTGAAAAACTACTTCTCAAAAGATTGAAGCCTATATTAGAAGAAAAAAATCTTATACAACATCATCAGTTTGGTTTTAGAGAAAAACACTCTACCACAGATCAAATCCATAGGATAACAAGCGTTATAGAAAAATCTTTAGAAGAAAAGAAAGTATGCTCGACTATATTTCTAGACGTTGCGCAAGCTTTCGATAAAGTTTGGCATAAAGGTTTAATATACAAACTCAATACAATTTTGCCAAAACAGTTTACGACTATACTAGAGTCATATCTCTCAAACAGAATCAGACATGAAGATGTTTTCTCTGATCTAAAGGAAATAAAAGCTGGAGTACCGCAAGGTAGTGTTTTAGGTCCGGTCCTGTACTTATTATACACCTGCGATTTTCCAGAATTAGAAAATAATACAGTTGCCACTTTTGCAGATGACACTGCTATAATGTCTGTCGGAAACTCGCATGAAGAGGCAGTTAGTAAAATCCAAGTTGCTGTTACAAAAGTTCATAAGTGGGCTCAAAAATGGCGAATCAATGGTATGGTAAATAAACTTTATTATTATTATTATTATCCAGTGTATATAGATAGCCAACCAATACCGTATTCTAATACGGCCAAATATCTTGGTATGACCCTAGATGCGAAACTACGCTGGAAAGTTCACGTCAAGAAAAAAAGAGAAGAGCTAGAAATACGTTATAGAGACATGTATTGGCTGCTCGGTAGAAACTCCAACCTGTCAACATACAATAAACTACTATTATACAAACAAGTCCTCATGCCAGTGTGGATGTATGGCGCACAGCTTTGGGGCTGTACCAAACATAGTAATAGACAAATTATTCAACGATTCCAAAATAAAGTACTCAGGGGCATTGTAGGTGCACCTTGGTACTTCACAAACGACAATCTCCATCGGGACCTTAAAATGGAGTTCGTAGATAAAGTGATTCAAAAGTGTGCGGAGGCTCACGAACAAAGACTTCGACATCATGTGAATCCTGAGGCAACCCAGCTTCTCGATAACACAGACCTATTGAGAAGGCTCAAAAGAACTAAACCCTTTGAGTTAGTGTAGTGTAGTGAAAACAATACTAGTGATAGTGCAATAACATTTATAACACATGAACAAAGTGTTTTCAATTAACAGACACTAAGATAAGTCGATGGACAATATTCTTAGACTATACGTTTTATAAGTTTAGGTTAAAGTTAAATTACTAATTAGCCAATAGCTAGATTGTAATATTCTAAAGTAAGAATTACATATTAATACTTTACTTAAAAAAAAAAAAAAAAAAAACGTGGACGAAGTCGCGGGTAACAGCTCGTATTTAATAAATGGCCAAAACAACTCCGATTAGCAGAAGATACAAAATCTTTAAAAGATACCTCCATAAGTTTATCAATAATAACAATAGAAGAGTATCTTGTTGATAAGTTGGAAAGTCTTGACATTTTGGTAAACCTAGGCTAAAGCAAATAAAAGGGTAGGTAAGGTACATAATAAAAATATTGTAAACCCTAGTGGTAGGACATGCAACTTCTTTAAAATGTAACATCTATCTCTTAGTTATGATGTAACATATGCTCCACAATAAAGAATTAATGAATTTGTAAATAAAGACTCGCCAGTACAATTTTTTTTCGCTTCTGAATGCAGCGGGAATATGATCATCAAACGAGACGTAAGAAAATGCGGTTGGTATGAAAAGCGGATTCTGGACGAGCGACAACGAATCAGGGGTTACAATAGAAGAGCCATTTAACTAGGGACATTGTAGTAGGTACAGTCGTTGCGTGCGCTATGTATACAGAAGTACCTTTACTTTTGAATGTGCGTGGGCATTGACGGCACTTGACGGTCCATATTAGAATTTTGAGGTTTTGGATGCGTCATTATTTAGTAAAAGTTCTAAAACATTTGTAAATTCAACCACTAATTTGTAAAGAAAAGCCTTTAAAAAGTTTACAGTATACATCGATATATATGTAGTACCTACGTTATATACAGGGTTACTAATACTTAATTGTATGCTATCCTCTCGGAGGGTCAATCAATTAGGGTTAAATCAATCCCAAATAACAGTACCTATGTAAACCCTGTTTCTTTTAACTTGACCAATGTAGTAAACAATCTTAGCATGTCTTTTTAACGAAAATATGCAATTAAAATTATCATTCACACCCAAATAATAATAATATAATGGCATATAAAACAACACTCTTAAAATTCTGGCGATTTATCGATTTTACACATGGATATTTGAATAAAAAGACACGCTAAGATTGTTTACTATATTGGTCAAGTCAAAAGAAACATACTTTAGGTACTGTTGTTAAATAACAGTACCTGGGTAGGTACATAGGAACTGTAGGTAGGTACTGGTTATTTGGGATTGATTTAACCCTATAATGTGTAATGCAAAAGTAAACCATTTTCGAGCTTCCATTTGTTGAAAAAGTATACTTTAGGTAAGTA
The DNA here is from genome assembly GCA_905163395.2 of Endotricha flammealis. Taxonomy (NCBI): domain Eukaryota; kingdom Metazoa; phylum Arthropoda; class Insecta; order Lepidoptera; family Pyralidae; genus Endotricha; species Endotricha flammealis. The sequence goes on from LR990873.1 coordinate 5,101,411, forward strand.
CCTACAAACCATGATGTCTATAGCTAACAACTGTAAAAAACAAGCCTATATGACTATTATAAAAGATTATTTAATAAAAATAGCGATATACCTACCTACCTATTTACTTACAGAGCAAGTACGTAGTTACTACTACATACATAAGACATCTTTTGAGGAATACCTACCTTACAAAGTAAATTCATATAAAAATATCGTATCAACTCGGTTCTATTTCAACACGCTCCCCTCGTAAGATGCGAGAGGCGTCGAGATTAGTCCAGAATCCAATTACATTTTCAAAATTTCCCATTTTTCCCTTGCCGCGAGTTCAAAGCTCACAGAAAATTATTTTCTTCGCCTCTAAGAAATGAAAAATAAACGCGGTTCGTACGAGAGACGCGTCAACGAAAAAGGACCCACAAGTCTGCGTGGGAACGGGACGGTTATATGTAGAAAATATAGATGAGTGAGCAGGATAGATTCCCTCCGCCCGCCTCGGGGGATTTGTCAAATAGTGCCCGGTTTTCTTTTGCTTTTTTCTAGAGAGAGGCTGTGACTTCAATTGTAAATGAAGCCGGGTCGCCCCACTGCACACTGCTCGCAGGCACAATTTACTTGTGTACCTATGATGATATTTTAATATGGAAAAAACTGGGTCAATTAGGTAGGACAAATTTATGCAAAAATGATCCAATTTTGAGTTTTTATGTCCTACGTCGTAGGTACTCCGAATTAAGTATATTATTATTATAACATAACAAAGACTCAAATCTAACTCTATGTCAACAATTGACGAAAAACCATATGAACCAACCCACAGTCATCATGAAATGAAACCCCGTTCTATAAAATGCATATTTTTTTACAGTAACCACTTTTCCATCAGATGGCCCGCTTGCTTGTTTGCCTGTCGTGTAACATAAACATTTAAAATTGTATTTTACCAAGAAGTTATACAACCTACTAAGTGTAAAGTAAGTAATATTATGAAAATATTTTTGAAAGAAAAACTTCACCTGGGTCCCAGGTGAGATTCGAACCCACGTCCTCTCGATATCCGGCCGAGTGCTCTTACCACTGAGCTACCGGGAAAGTTGGTAATGGTGGTGAAATTTCACATTCCTTTAAACTGCGTGAATCGAAGAGCACGACATCTACGCCTCCACGACATCTACGCCTCTACGGCATCAAACACACGGCAGCATTTTGCTGACAGCTGCAGTTTTATTGCGTCGACAGCATGCAGTTGAGTGGTCGACAGCAATATGCTGCTCGTGTGTTTGGTGCTTACCTGATAGTTTTACAACCAAGCAGGTTTAGTAAGTCATCAATTCATCATAGTGATTTCCCCAATATAGGTACCAATATGCTGCTCGTGTGTTTGGTGCCTACCTGATAGTTTTACAACCAAGCAGGTTTAGTAGCTCATCAATTCATCATAGTGATTTCCCCAATATACACATTTTCCTGAACAATAAAATTAGGTTTGGGTACTTAATCTTTGTAATGAGATGGTAATGTTTCTACACCCTCGCGGTCAAAATGTACACGACAGATGGCGCCCCGATTCGTGGCATTTCACAACAAATTGACTACAAATGGCAATAAAATATAGATGAAAATACATATAATGGGATTTATAACCAATGTTAAAACCAAGTTAAGGTTAGAAGTGGTCAGGGGTCGAGTTGTCCTGCCACAGGTAATGTTTTATTTTATTTATTACGGCCTTATTTAAGGCTTTTTTTCTTTTAATATAATTTATTTGATTAAACTATGAAGTAAAAAAATAATAATTACTTTTCCTACCTAGTATTTTTTAATTCCTCGATAGTGGTATGTCAGAAGTCGGAACCTACTTTACTATGCCGTATCGACCGGCGCACCTGGCTAGGTGGATTGCACGCGATCACAAAACCGCTGATTCGCGCGTCCGCCGCACAGACGAGTGTCTGACACCTGCCTAGCATACACTCGGACACGGAAACTGAACTGAACATACTATCCAAAAATGTACACTGTGTTAGGTACCTATTTACTGAATAATAAATGTATAGGGACAAACCACACAGATTGAGCTATCCCCAAAGTACGTCCGAAACTTGTGTTATGGGATATTAACTCAACGATACTATATTTTATAACAAATACATATATAGATAAATCCATAACCCAGGCCAATCAGAAAAAGTTTGTTTTCATCATGACCCGGGATGCACAAACGAAGTTTTGCGGGTTTCGCTTGTTTAATAAATTATGTTTCATTTTTTTAATGTCATACAGTAGACAAACAAGCAAGCGGGCCACCTGATGGAAAGCGGTCACCGCCGCCTATGGACATCATGGGGCCCGCTTGCTTGTTTGTCTACTGTATGATGTTTCATATTATGTTTTTTCAATGTATTTTTTTGGCCGAGTGTATGAATAAAGCTGAGGTTACATTGAGTGGCGTGCACGCGAGGTGTCGACGCCCGGCGTCCGCACGCACCCCGTCGACGTCGCGCCGCCTGCGGCTTCATGTGTACTACTTACCTTACTATATTTTACTCGAACTAATACTAAAGAGGGTTACTTCGCGATTTTTTTTTTTCAGAAATTAGGCCTTCATAGACACTTTATCTTATCATTTACAACTTGTATACATAAATAAAAGAAAATAAACTACGTTATAAACTACCACCATTTCGGATACAAGTAAAATGGCCACCAGTAAAAGAAAACCGGTTACGGCCTTTTTGTTAGCTATTTAGGTCCCACAGCTGGGCAAAAGCCTACCCTTTACGCTTCCAAGCATCCCTGTCATTTGCCAGTGCCCACAATCCGGCAAAATGCAGCCAAGTCGTCCAACCATCGCATCCTTGGCTTAACCCTAGACCTTGACGAAATATTTTTTTTAAAATTTCTCGACATTATGTCCATTTTACTACTACTACTAAACTACTAAGTACTGGCTACTAATTCCTACTTTATCTAATATCTTTTTTCTTACCTATGAAAATGTATCTTCAGAGCAACTAACTGAGTTTTGTAAATTTGAAAATGGTCTCTACTGAAGATTTCCTAAAATTGCACGACGTTGAGTGAAAATTTTAAGCTCGTTTGGTTCGACCTATGTGTCTAACTGATCCAATCGTTTTGTGGCCCGCCGCCGCCACAGTCTTATAAAATTTTGCACAACCTGGATATTCTATTGGCGAGCCTTGCAATACACAAACAATTAGATACCATATCTCCTTCAATTAAAATTAAATTAAAACTACATACTTTATAATCTACCACCTTTCAGTCAGGTTATTTGACGAATCTCCCCATCTCTTGAACGGATCTCATATCTGAAAATTAATGTAACGCCGACTCGTAAAAGCTAATAATATATTATATTGTGAATGCATATGAAATATGAGGAAGTGTATCGAATAGGAGTTCTGTAATCGGTACATGTGTCGCCAATGATACATGTGTAGCCAGTGCACTACACACGCTCGAGAACGGAGAGAACTTGGTTGCAATGCAGGCAGAAATATAAATATAAGCATAAAATTATTATAATAATCTTTGATGCCACATTCTTATGAGATAATTTCTGGTTATCCAGAAATAGGTATAAATAAAAAATAACTTTAATATTTTTCCCTAACTCTTTTTCTAATTTGGTTAGAAACTTCTTTGTAAAATGAATTTCACAGCTATAAATAAGATTTTGATAGCCAGTTTCTAAAACGCATTTTAATATAAATTCCACATTAAGCCTCAAGCTATCTCTTTTTTCTTCCTATGTTTGACAGTGACAGCTATAATTCAATGGTGTCATTGACTATGAAAATGCGTTTTAGGAACTGGCAGAGAATTACTGTGACAGCAATGCCCATTTCCAATTTGATTGTTTTGAATTAAATGAATTCAAATGGACCAATTTGAAAAATTCTTTCGTCGTTGGAGAGTACACTATCCCTATATGACATAAGCATAGATATTATTTTTTCAAAAACGTTAGGGATCCTTATTAGACGACGACCTCCGTGGCGTAATGGTTACCACGCCAGACCGCCACCCAGGAGGTCCCGGGTTCGATCCCCGGTCGGGTCATGATGAAAAACGAACTTTTTCTGATTGGCCTTGGGTCTTGGATGTTAATCTATATATGTATTTGTTATAAAATATAATATCGTTGAGTTAGTATCCCATAACACAAGTTTCGAACTTACTGTGGGGCTAGCTCAATCTGTATGAATTGTCCCTGTATATTTATTTATTAATTTATTAAACCCCTACGAAGCCGGGGCTGACCTCTAGACTTTACATAGCATAGTATACAATGAAGTCGCTTCCGCAGTCTATTCGTCTATCGCTTAGATCTTTATAATCGCGATAGATCGCGATAATCGATCGTTTTCAGAAATAGATAGAGTGATTCAAGAGGAAGGTTAATACTAGCGAAACCCGCGCAACTTCGTTTGCGTGTATTTATGCACAGTAGCGCCACCTACTTTATAAAACGCCAGACTATCAAACTTTTGACCAAATCCTACGGGAATCGCGTACTTTTCGGGATAAAAAGTACCCTATGTGTTAATTCAAGGTATCAGCTACCTACATACCTTGGCCCAGCCATTTGAGCGTGAAGAAGTAACAAACATACACACAAACTTTCGCTTTAATAATATTATTAGAATGTATAATACATTCGAGGATTTTCAGAAATTCTCATAGGAAAAGGGAATATACGCGAACAAAGTTGCGCAGGTTTCGCTAGTAGATTTATAATATCGCACGCTTATTTGTCGTAGGGGTATTACAGTGGGTGTTAGGTGCTTTGAGCTGAGTATTCCCTGAAGTTATTATGGCCAGTGAGCCGGGTAACGAAGCCGCCCGCACTCTATTGTAAATAATATATTAATGTTATCATAACCAGGCAGGGCAAACAGACGTCAATGAACACGTATGTACATTCATTACGCATTTTCTAAGCATTTGATTCATTGGTACATTTGATTCTAAGCTTCTTTTCGTATGCTTCCCGCAATTAGTGGCAACTGCTCTTCAAGTCACCTAGGGGTGACGCCGCCGGTCGTTGACTTGATTCTAAACTAATTATGTTACGATTCTAAACTAATTATGTATTACCTGCCAATTTCTATATTTTCATTATTTATTAGTAGATTTACCGGAATAATTTGAACGTTATTTAAAGAAAAATCTACCAGCACTTCGACCTGAATGGTCTGTTGAGAAGTGGTTGAGAAGATTTCACTGTAAGTGGGTTTCTTTCACTTTTTTTTCTGCTTTCTTATACCCAGCGGTAATTTTGTTTCGTTTCCGAAATAGCTGGTAGTTTATAGAGTAGCTTTTATCTAATACAGAATAATAATATTATGACTAGAGAACATGCCTGTGATGGCCTATCTACTCTCTGAATAAACGATCACATTTTCATTTTCATCAATCTAATTGTTATATTTTATTATAAAAAACCTGTGAAACAGACCCTTATTATAGTAAATCTACACTTAAACTTCGTGTTAACTCAAATAGCCATTGTTTGATTTTACTATTGTAAGTTGTCATCGTCCCCTTCAAATAAACTCGTTATGATTAACAACCCTGGAACCCCAGAATTCCCCGGGCGCGACACCTCGGCCCGCGATTCATTTAGGTTCATTATGATGATATATAGAGTTTATTCACTCACAATTATATTTATAAGTTATAAATAACGATAAAGAGTAAAATATTTTAACAATCTTTTGTCAAATGCTAAAAAACGAAGAAATTGTCGTCAAAAGTTGTTAGATATGACCACCTTGACACCTTAAAAACCACCTTAAAATGTACGATTATATTTTTAAATGACAAGAATGGCCGTAATTTTCTTTCTCCATTTCTTTTACCAGTGGTCATTTTGCTTTTGTTTCTAAAATGGTAGTAGCTTATAGAGAAGTAAAAAGACATTAATCATTTATTACTGTATGTATATTCTCTGAATAAAGAAAGCTGAATAAACGTTTTAAATCCTTATAATGTCTTTGTAAGATTCAAACGGACGACGAACGGATTGACGGAGATAAAAGATCTTTTTCTGTAATATCAGCAAAACTATTCAGTAATATGTGACATCAGCTCAACTGGTGTCTCTGTGTTCTATAGGTAGGGATAATCAGCTACCATCAGGTGACAGATTTACGGAAATCTTTTGTAACAAATCAAGTTTAGCAGTAACTTTACTATGTGTTGTCATTGTCCAACAAGCCTATAGAGAACAGTACGTTTGTAATTATAAACCGCTTGATAAAATCAGTAACCATTGTCAGCACTTCGACAAGCGGGGACATCTGTACACATATAAAATGTCCCCAGATCGCCATAATCGTATGTACATAATGAAATGAGTGCAATATGCGGCCCGGTCCCTGGAGACGGACGTTCATCATTGAATCAGAATTGAGATGTGTTTTGGATGTGGTAGGTTTTTTATTACACCGCGACACTGGCAAACAAGTTTACGGATTGTCTGATGGTAAGTGGTCACTAAATTCAAATTCAAATTCAAAATATTTTTATTCAAATAGGCCTAAAATAAGCTCTTTCGAATCGTCACAATTTTTTCCTACCACCACTTCAGACGGCAGATTTGTGCTAATAAGAAACTGGCAAGAAACTTAGCACTTGCTCTTTTAAAATGGTATTAATAAGATACAAATTACAATGACAGAAAAAATAAAATTAATATTAAATTAACACTAAATATCTCCTTCTGATGACGAAAAAAAAAATTATACAAATAATTAAAGATTAATAACACTATAAATGAAGAGAAAAAAAAGCGTATTAATATACTGGTATACATATATACCGACATTTAAAGGTGTAAAAAATTAAATAAAGGTAGAAAGTGTAGGTATATACAATATATGCATATATATATGCGCAATATATTAAGTACCTAGGAGTAGGTAGGCTTGTGTTTGGTGTCTGTGCCGAGTTTATCATTCCAGCTAAATAGCTGGAATGAGTTAAATTGAAGATTATCTAAATGATAAAAATTTATCATTTAGATAATATTCAATTTAACTGTAGCCTATAACATCAGGGGTATATCACTCTCGTCGTGTCTCGCGTCTTGAGTACCTATCTAAAGGGCACACTTTTCTTTGTTCCATCAATCCTATGAGTTAAGTTTTTGCTGTCGTAGAGCATAAAATGGGCTAGATCGACTGCGGAAGTACCACCCTCTGATTGAGAGATCCGTAAGCCCAACTCCTTTCCTTTACATTTCTCTCTATCCTGCCTTCCTTGTGGTGGTTCCTTCTTAGGTGGTGGTAACCAGTTTATGACAACAACCAATTAAACGGCGTAATTTCGCTCTTTATACCTGGTTTTTCGGGCTATGCTCGGACGAACGATTCGGGACTGAAGGAAGACTTGACATGTTCTCCTATGAAGGTTTTACAGACGAGACGTAGCGAGGACGTGTGGCGGTGGGGTAGTCAAACTAGTCAAAGTAACACAATATTAACCTTATTAGTACTTGGCATAACGTCGTTTTTGTCGCAATGACGTCGAGGGAATATTCAATGAGTTCCGTTCTCAAACGGCGGCGTCATACACCATGGAGCCAATGGACCTCCTTACTTTGGCTTCTACTGCTTCTACCTCCAAAAATCTTTCCCACATCCATGTTCCGCTCGCAGTGCTTCGGTCTCCGGGGAGCGAACCGAGTCCCGCCGCCCTGATTTATTTGCCCACCGACGAGAATTGATGGGCAAGTGTTCACTATCGCGCTGGTGTCATCCATGTTTACTCTTCATCAATTTTTTATATGTTTGAATACATCACCCTATTCAACTGAGAAATACTAAATAAAAAACAAAAGAGTTATTGTATTTAAAAAAAACACGTACAGGCAACCAAGGAAAGAGGCAATCACAGACATTAAAGAACAAGACTAAACATAGTTTTACATACACACAGATAGACACAAGCTGAAAATATCGCTGTCACTTTTCAGCTAATTAAATTCGGTATAATCTTGTCCCTTTCTTTCATAAATAGCAACAATAACGCACACATAGACAATTTATAGACGTGACTTGTTTTAGTAGACGCAATTTGTAGCATAGGTAAAAAAAAGTGACTTTTAAAGTTATTTAGTGAATATAATATCAAATAGAAAAAAATATGGGTGTTAAGTGCTGTGTAATACATTGTAAAAACTCTTCGTACAAAAGCAGCCAAGCAAGCATTTGTGTCTGTGTGACACAAATGGGTACTTTGATAGTGTACGTTTTTGCCACCGCTATTTCTGATATGGAATGTTATGTCTGCTTCTTTAAATGTCTGTGCTAATTACGTAGTACAATATAAATAATATCTAAAAATGCCTTCACGCAATATTTTGAAATCTTTAATAACATTTACAGCATGCTTACCTTTTTCATTGGCCTTCTTGTCGTTGTAAAGATGATAATGACGGATCCAAGATTAAAAAAACAAAAAATCTATTATGCTTTAGAAAAAGGTCGTGGGATATGCAAATAGAAGCGCTAAAATTTCGCATTTAATAATTTAAATCCAACCATAACTTCCCTCTACCAGTACAATTGACGTTTCGCCCGCGTACCCTCCGCTTTTGTGCTACAGACGTGAATACTCCGCCTAATCTTGTTCACGTGTCTGACACGCGTACTTCTACTGCACATGACACCCGGGTACACAAAAGAATTTTTAGAGAAAAACATTACAAACCAAATTCAACTTTAACCTTAACAAAGTTAGGTTATAAAATAACCTATCGATTTTTTGTTACTTAAGACTGTATTTAATGATGTAAGTAAAAAAGCGTGTCCATTATCTTAACTGATTGGTTAATCTGTACTCAAATGTTATAGTATAATGTATCGGAAACAGAAATATAAGCTGCCCTGATTAAGTTTTCTGTAGGGCGTGGAACAGTGGCAAAAATTACAGTGATTTTTTCGATGTCAATATTGGGTTACCATTGTGTTGTCATAAATTTTTGGCAAAATCTACCCAAAAACGGTCCCGTCTAATTATTAGTTAGCTTTGTGAGGATTTCCGATAGAAATAGGGGGATTTGGTAAAACAGAATTATTGTTAATAAGTCATTTTTGGATTAGTCTATTGTATTTTGTGATAAAAGAAAAAGTTTATCGATAAAATAAAGTTTAGTTGCAGTATTATTACATGAAATACAGGAGGGCTACGAAACGTAAATCCGATACTCCGGCCGAAGTATCGGATTTACGTATCGTAGTAGTCCTCCAGATATACCTAAAATGGAAAAATGGAAATAGTGTACGATGGGTGTACGCTACAAATTGTATGGAAACCATGTCTGCCTAACTCCGAAAGACATATAAATACGAGTAAGTAGTTTCAATATTTTATAATAGATGTATCATGTAAACCAAGGAAATAGAATCGGATTTTATTACGAGAATAGGGGGTCTAGTCTCTACACAAAATGATTTTTCTTATCTTTATTTTCTCCCAAAAAGCGCACAGTGGAAAAGTTATCAAGTACGGTGGACAAAAAAACGTTTAAAAATAACAGTGGAGTTGACCCCGATTGTCTGGGGCGAGATTTTCGCAAATATTAAACAGTTTGACCCTTGCATATAGATGAGGCATTTCCCGCGCCGGGACGCCACCTGATCACGTATTCATGGGGGCGATCACCGGCGCCCAGGTCGAGGAGCTAAGAAGAAAAAATATCTCGTCAAACAAATTGTGTAAATCTAGACCATCTTCCACGAGCGAGAGAACCGCAACGATAGTATCGTAAAATTCATCGCGACCAAGAAATCGGCGTATCATTTTAAAAGCTTTTATTTAACTTGACCTGTATGTATGTATGTATGTATGTATGTATGTTTGTATGTATGTATGTATGTATGTATGTATGTATGTATGTAAGGGTGGAATCTTGGAACGAAAATTTGAACCACTTCCTGAAGACCGATTGAGCTGAAATTTTGCTTAAAACTGTAGATCAGATGACAATACAATATTATAATAACAAAATTACGATACAGCCGTTTGTGTTCCGTTTTTCGTACAAAACCGTTCCGACCAAAAACCTATAGGGTACTTCCGGTTGTCCTAGAATCATGAAATTTGGCAAGAAGCAAGATGATGTTGCACAAGTACAGGAATAAATCTGAAAATTGTAAATTTGTAGTTACTTCTTCTTCTTTAAACAACCAATGTAATGTGACCCTACCCTTGGTACATTTTACATTGGTACATGGCTCTTTTTATACCGGTTATGAATTAAAATGTATTTTATCAATTACTAGCTATTCCTCGCGGCTTTGCTCGCGTTAATTTTATGACAGATTTCGTTTGACAACAAAACAACCCATAGCGCGACTTGTGGCGCCATCTGTTGGCCGATAGCATCCCATACAGCGCCCTCAATAGTAGAAAAAATATTTTCCCTTTGGATTGACATACTTTCACGGGTAAAAAGGTAGCCTATGTTGGGCTCTGTACCCCTGACAATTTATATACAAATTTTCATAATTTTCATAACGATCAACTGATTAGTCAAGCCGTGAAGAAATAACAAACAAACTCACTCACTTTCTCATTTATAATATTAGTATCTATGATAGTATGACTCACGAAGGAGATCTCCTTCGTGGTGATGATACTAGTCATGTATCATTATGGGAAGGAACCCTCATGCGCGAGTTCTACTTGTCCTTGGTCGGTATTTTATTTTTGATGGGTACTTATACCCGTTTAGTTTGCCGCAAGGTGACTGTAGTAAAATCAGGAAATTATATAGGTACTCAAATTGCTGGTGCTAGTTATAACAAATAAATTCATTAGACTAGTACCGCCTTTCGACAATAGATGGCACTGCGAAACCTGTCCAGTGATAACTAAAAAGTAAAAAATAAATTAAAAGTAAAAAAAATATATTTAAAAACAAGCTTTTATTTAATTGCGCTAAAAAGAATAAAATAAACTTTTCTTTTATAACTTTAACTATCAACTTATAACGTCATTACACAATTTATATGACATAAAAGCTTGTCGCGAGATTTACCTGTATAAGAAAACATAATTATCGAACTAACATTTACTCGTACTACGAGTAAATGTTAGTAATTAAATCTCGCGACAAGCTTTTATGTCATATAAATTGTGTAATGACGTTATAAGTTGATAGTTAAAGTTATAAAAGAAAAGTTTATTTTATTCTTTTTAGCGCAATTAAATAAAAGCTTGTTTTTAAATATATTTTTTTTACTTTTAATTTATTTAGATGACTCGTTCTAAGACAATGTAAAGAATTTGGTGGATTCTCTCGCTCGTGGTGATGGTCCCTAAGTAAAGCTCTGCACATTAGTCTGCGACGCACCAAAAGTCTGCATGGCGTGCAAACAATGCGTCGTAGATTTTTCACAGATTCAAACGTACATCTACCTATATGTATCTGATGGAAATAAAATATATGTCGTCAGCATTATTGAAGAAAACTTTTTCCTGTTTATTAGTTACGATAGTTATTAATTACGGTAAATAATAAGCAAGCTTTGCTTAGCATGAGAGTAGATAACATTATGAAATTCGTTGGAAAAAAGTAGCGTCTAATAAAAGTATGTTGTATTTATTTATATTCTTGAAGTTTTGTGAATACTTGGAAAAAACTTATTAGCTTGACAGTCCATAATCAAGTTTTGTCATTTAAACAATTAATTGCAGTTTGGAAAGGGACATAGTTTTGGTTTCAAACTTTGCAGACATGTCTAGACACTGTGTATTTTTCAAATTACCTATGTAATCAATACATTTTGTTTCTTTAATAATTTGTATTTTAATAAAATAGAAGACTAGGGACGACGCCTATATCCAGCAGTGGACTTCTTGTACCTGATGAATAAAATAAATTAATTTTTGATTCTGAAAAGTGCTTTTTGCGGTCGGTATATGAATTTTTCGGCAACAAAATGTTATCTATTTTAAAAGTGCTAGTCAATCGGGGAAGTAGCACCCTCTCGCAGAATATCGGCGGAAAGCAGCAATGCGTTTCGTTTGTTCTGGTTTTCCTCATCCGACCACTTCATATTCCTTGTAACAGGTAATGCATTTAGTGCCTCTGATATTTCTGGTGTTTTATGAAACACCATTAATATCCGGCGGTAACTACTTTCTAGCGCTTGCTTGTTTGTCTGCGGTAAGACAAAAAAGTTTTTGAATGAATGAAATGTAATTATAGTCATAGTATCTGTTACCAGCAGCTTCGCCCGCGTGGTCCTTTATTTTTCCCCGTGGGAATAAGATTCCGGGATAAAAAGTAGCCTATGTCACTCTCCAGACCTTATTCTATCCCAAAAGAATAAATCTGTTCGTTACTTGAAATAAGAACAAACAAACACACTTTCGCATTTATAATATTAAGTAAGGATGCCACCTCTAATCTTTCACATCTCCCCAATCACTTGCCGAAAACGATATTAGGATAATCTAAGTATGATTGGAGTCGGGACAGAAGTTGTTTGCACAGTAGTGTTCTTATATTACGTATACAACACGTCGTTTCATTCAGCACATTTTATAATTTTAACGCTATCTCTCTCTAATATTATACTAAATGAGAGAGAGAAAACGCTTCTGTCGATAACATTGTGCCAAATTCGTAGGGTCACATTGTTTGCCCAAGATTTGAATAGCAAATTCTGATATGATAACCTTAAATATTTGCTGATGAAAATTGTATGGGAAAGATTAGTAAGCATAATCGTATACACTGGAGATTGTTTTAATTTAAAATCATGTGATCGTGTTAAGTTCTAGAATATTTTTATCATTACATAAAAATTTTATTGATTAGGATTACTTTGAAAACATTTGTGAAATGATCAGAAAAATGATTGAATGAAGTGAATGAATAAATTAAGAAGAGGAAAGAAAAAGCTTCGATCGAAGCGCGTCGTCGTCGTGCTTCGATCAAAGCTTAAAATTTAATTGGTTGTTGAGATTTCTTACTATTTTTTAAGTTTAGAAAGGTGTAACAACAAACACGTAGACAAATTGCGTGTGGTTTCAATTTTTTTATTAAAACTATTAGCCGATGTTTGACTCCAATAACACAAGAAAATCTTGCTTAACTGACCATATGGCACTGTATGAATAAAAGAATACACCTAAAAAATATACTTACGAAAAAAAATTATAAAAAAATCTAATTGAATTTGTTACAAAAATGTTCAAAAATTTTGTACAGCAATAGAAATATAACAAGTGTTCGTATCCTCTTGAATTTCGTAAGCGTATTATAAAAATTATTGGACACACGTTGCTAGAGAGCACTCGACAATATTTATGCCGGGAGCTATAATACGTTCGCCCCACTGTGCGTCGTTCGGAAAGCGTTTTGCACATCCGTCGAGTGGATACCCCACTGGGCGCTTAGCACAAACACCATACTTTAAAATATGTTACAGTATAAGTATAAATTTTTATTGTGTACAGTTTTTGTTGATAATATTTTTGACAAATGAAGAATTTAAACGAATAATCTAAATTAAAAACAGTGTTTAATGCCATACGTACGGAAAAGAAGCAAGCAATCTGATGGAAAGTGGTTATCGCCTATGACGATCAGCAACACCAGGGGCTATTAATGCATTGCAAAAGATGTATGTATTAAAGGCATAATTACAAATTTAAGAGGCTCGATTGCCGAGCACCACATGTAGGGCCTACTATTCATATTCTAAAGAGCAGGCTCTTATAACTTCGTAGAAAAAGAAAACTAGTTCGTTTTACATTCATATCACGCCAGACAGTCAGTAATTTCAAAGTCAGCCTGACTGGCCGCGGCGACCTGCCACTGGCCGCTGAACATCACCTTGATTCTAAAACCTAACGCCAACAGATTTTGACCTACCCATTAGAGGATAATCTTTTGACACATTTAGTTTAACTACCACCTTTAACCCTTTGGTGTTTACCGCCCACTAATGTGACCGCTACGTCATTAAAATTACCATAATATAGATTAGCGTTTGTGCCACCATTAGGGAGAAAGAGGCCTAATTACTGCACAAAACATGGACCTTGAATAAGCACCCTCTTCATGCGCATTCTACGCCTGGTTAATACAAATTTACAAAGATTATTTATGGACAGAGTGGACTTTTAAAATTCGTGTTAAACTTAGTCTTTTAAATAACAATAGAAATAAAGTCGGGTCATACTTTTGTAATGGTTTGTTCTTCTTCTACTTCTAAATGCAAAATTTGTAACACAACTAGATTTCCTTGGGGTGGTGAAATTTTTCTATGAAACATTTTTCAAAATAGATTTTTTGGACTTCTGAATAATGTTTTGGCTCTGGAGATGTCTCCATGGAATCATCGGGAATCTACCGATCCATAGTATATCAATTCCGTCCGTAATATCAATTTTGGATTGTTATATTGCTTTATCTATGTCAACACCGCTATTTTTGTTTTCCATTGGCTAAAATTTTTTAGTCTAAACTCTCTAAACCAATAGCTGAACTGTCTCTGAGAGGCTCATCTACTGTTGGCATAAACCTATAATAATACTTTTGTTAACATCTATAAATTAATAGTTACAAAACAAATCGGCAACAAGGGGGGGCGTGGCGGCGCCCCGCAGCGCGCGTCTGTCGCCGTGTTGCCATCAACAAAAAAAATATAATACTAGCCATTGTATGTATTGTGCTGGCAACTTCGATGACAGTTCGCAGTTGGGCACATGTTTGAGGCATTTTAGGGCGATTCCGAAGTAATAGCGGTATTTTTAATGTTCACAGTAGATTTATGACGAGGGGTCCCACCCACGATGTAGTTTTGTTAAACTATAGTGTATTACCTATATTACTGTTGTAATGAAGTGTCGTGTAAATGTTCGTTTAATGTTAATTTTCAATGGGTTTTGTCGCATTTGATATCTTTATGGGGTAGGAAAACAAATATTACGTAAAATCTGTAGTAATCTGCTTTATTTTGTAAAGTCCAAAGCATTATTATTTGTTGGTGCTTTGTGGCTCTGTTAATCTGCTTGCATTTCTCTTTTTTTTTTTTAGTTTTTTTTTTTACTGGTGACGCAGAACCTAATATGCAATTATTTATGTAACGCATACGACGCATAAAAAGTCTAGCGCAAAAAATCCGTGTATTCTGGCTGTTTCATCTGCTTGACTGAAAATCCTTGCCTTGGATATTACACTCTGTATTCTTGCTTACTATCCGCATAATTTTACTTTTTTTCTTGCTTACTATTTGAATTCATGCAAGATTTACAATAACGAAACCATGAGACATGGGTGCTTCACGTGATCGACCTGCACAGTAGACGAATTCTATACCATTTTACTACAAATGACAATTTGTAGACATACCGCGCAAGTCAAATCAGCCATGAAACGAAATTCCGAAAAATCGGACTGTCGTTTCGTTGAGTTTTAACCAGTTTTGAACCATATTCGAACTAGTAATGTCTTTTTAGACAGGACTACGCAAGACTACGTGTTTCGGATGGACACTTTCATGGTTGCCCCGTCAATGGTTGCCCCCCAGGTCATCTCTGGTGGCGCGGATTGACCTACCTATAAAATAAACAAAAGAAGCAGAAAACAAATGTTTAATTTTAATGAGTGAAAGTGCTCAAAAGGCCCTAATCACTAATCGTAGATTCGTGGACATAGATAGGCACATCAATTTCCATATCGCACAGTCCATAATCACTTGTTACTCATCACCTACGAGCTACGAGCTCCCATGAGCCGGGTCAAAGGTCTGTATGACCATTGATCAACTAAATCAAAAGGCTGCAAAGTAAAAAGAGTTATATTACAAAACGGCAGCTTTTAAGGAGAGCGCATAATGTTTCTTATTTTTTGTTGTCATGTTTATAAGTAGTACTTACCTAGCTAGTATCGTTAGATAGGTCTCTTAAAAATATAGAGGGTGTGGGAAGATCATGTTCCGATACAATGATCCGTTTGCGAATTATTTACATTTAACGTGTCAATTTTCGTTTTGCACGGTGGTCCCTATCTCCGAAAGTCTTGTGTTTAGAAATTTGAAAAAAATCATGAAAGTAGGCCATATAGTGAACCTACAAGGAAAACTATAACGGTTAAGTAGGCACGACTAGTTACCGAGTAATAGCCGACGAACTTATGAAGTAAAATTTCTTTGGCGAAAACTCCGTACAAATGTCATAGAATATGGCATTGTACTCTTCTGCAAGTAAGAAATGCGTAGCCAATAACGTAGCCAATAACGGAACCCTACATTGTGCGTGGCCCGACACGTACTTGCCCGGTTTTTTATTTTTTATTATGAAAGGTACAGATTTTTTTCTAAATTTTAGAATTTGATTTAATATATTTTTTAAATTTTAACTAAACACTGAATCTAAATTAACTTCAAAATTAAACTAAAACTAATATTACGAATAAAATTGACAGGGTTGTTGGTTGACTCTAAAGTCAACTTGTGCTAGCGAATCCAAAATGCTTGTAGCTTTACCTCGCTGATTTTATTTTAAAAATATAGTTTACTTTTGGCAACGTTTATTTTTTAGTTGATGAATGCGCAACCGGTCGTGCTTGAATGAACGACGCGTCGATCATCAATCATACATTGTTTTATTCCAGAATACGATACGTGATTGACGGATAGACAGAGACATGCAAATGAGATAGAAACCTTTTCTAAAGATTATTAAGTTCAGTTTGAGAAAAAAGTGTAATTTTAAAAAATAGGTTATAGTTCATAACCCTAGTTTTTACATTGCTACGGATAGCTAAAAACAGGCGCCATTTAAATATACATAGATATAATATAAATAATTAAGTGTACATAGTTAATTTCTACAGACTTCATTTCTTGATCTTTTTAAACTTTTTATAATAAATCGTACCTATTCACTGTTGCGTAAAATTTAAGGGTAATTTTATTGAGAACATATGAAGTTGTTACACAGAAAAGAAAAAAGCGATACTTAGAAAAAAAAACTTGAAAATTAAGAAGTTTTTTTAACTTTTTAAATGCCAAACTCTTTTCAAATCATATCACCCGTTTAGGTGAGTACTTAGATTTGAAGGCACTAAGAACAGTCTCAATTTTCAAATTGTACAAAAGAAGATACTCAAGATTTATACCCGTTGCAGACCAATAGCTTAGTTAGTTTCGAGTTAGTTTAACATACATTACTCGTTGTGGTCTGCACCCAAGGTTGAAAAATCATATCAGCTATGCAGACTAAGCTGAACTAATTTGGCAATGACTTAGCTTAGCTCTTGGTCTGCAACTTGCTTTACTTACAACTAGATCTATCTATCTATAAACAACACTACAAACACGGTAACATACCGTGCTACAAAACTTGTTAAAATGTAATCATAATAATATTTTAACCGATCTGTTTCTTTTTAAATTAGTGCGATAAAACTTAAATTTTGTCTTCGTCTCCATAGCCATAAAGTCAACCTGCACCCTTGCTGTTCGATGGCATTATGCTTATCAGACGCACGCAGTCACCCTTCTCCCTTATCGGGACGCTGTCAGATTTTGCAACAATAACCACCCCCCCTTTTGTGTTATCACTGAGCCGATCGCGAGGGGATACTTTTAAATTTTCAATGCATTCAATGGTCTATGGACTTTGCTTACTTTACTTTGCTTATATTTTTTTTTTATAGAATTTAACTGGTGCTTGCGGTTTTTCTTGCTCAGTCGTATTAATTTATTCTGTTCCCATGTTGTCTTTGCTATATGTATTACCAACCTAGGGTAACAATATGGAATCAAAACTACAGATTCGTTCGTCAAACTAAAAGTAGTTTAATAAATTACAGCTGAAAATAAGTCCCGTCAAAATTAATGATTGTTTATTTTTACAAATTAACGATTTAAAAAAATGTTTTTGAAATTGGTATATGTGAAATGTATCGAGTAATATTTGATGATTTTGATATATGAAACTTTAAATTGTATTTTATGTCGTGTCTCCACTTTCCAAAAACGTTCAAAACAAGGCGTTTAAATGATGTATTTTATTAATAACACAAAATATTTAACAGTTCTTTAAAAATTTTACTATATTTAAAAATTTAACTAAAACAAAGCTAATATTAAAAATTAAAACGACTGTGGCGGCGTATCTATCCATAACGCTTGCAGCGTTACCTCGCTGAATGGCAATAGAAATACGTTCAGCTGTGGTTTCACGTAGGCGTTTAGATTCATAAAATCCATGTCTTAATAAAATATTAACTAAAAAAAATGGTCTGCACAACATGATGGCCAAAACGCCATACGGGCCGACGAGATATTTACAACAACTGATCACACCCTGGAGGGTTGCAGCATGCGTGAACATATCGCCAACTGTTATACATTTTGTATTGGGATTATAACAGAACAACTGCTATCATACCAGGAATTAATTGCCGTTAAGTTGTGGTCGTGTTTAGGAAATTGCATTATTTTTAACCGAAATGGAGATTTTTTTGGCTTTGTTTGAGAGCGGAGTTTTTTTTTGTTACTGTGAATTTTACGTTTTTTTTTAATTATTTTAGTGCTCTAGCTCTTGTGTGTTTTTTTTAGCAGTTGTAGTATTTATATTATAGGGTGGGCAATTAGAAATAAATTACGTTAAAACATTTTTATTAGTACAATAAAACAACATGATTGATGAAACTAACATTAAAATTAAAGCAAAAACAAAAATAAAAAGGTCTATAAAATATTTTTTTATTAAAACAAATGTATAAAAAAATTTTTTTTAAATTATATAATATTGTTAAACAATAAATCATAGGTACCTAAACCCTGTTTTTCTTAACTTGGCAAATGTAGTAAACAATCTTGCACGTCTTTTTAACGAACATAGGCAATTAAAATTATCATACACACCCAAATAATAATAATATAATTAGAAATGGCATTTAACACAACACTCTTATTATTCTGGCAATTTATCGGTTTTACACATGGAGAATTGAATAAAAAGACACGCTAAGATTGTTTACTACATTTGCCAAGTAAAGACCCCCTATTCCATGTATCCCTACTGGTATACCCCTACGACAAACAGGGTGTAATTATCTCATCTCTATTTAAAGACAAAACTGATTAATAGACAGACAAACAATCCAAACAAAAATTATAAATGAATTACAATTTATTTTAAATCAAACTGTCCTACTTAAAAACACAGATAAAAAAAAAACAAAACAAAAGAGAGATTAATTTTTTTTAAGTTAAGAAAAAGACCAGTCACCTATTAATTTAATTCTTCAAATAAAAAAAAAAACGATCGACCATTGACAAAAAACCATTACGAATGTAGTTCTGGCTTCCAAATAATGTATTTACGCGGGGTTAAGAAGCCATAGTTTGTCACAATGGGCTGTATTTTTGACACCGACAATTTTGATGGGCTGGCCCTTTTGTAGCGAAGGGTTAGTGCCCTTTTTGTATGAAATGCAATTATCTTTTTTACGAATTGGCTAGTGATGGTAACAAACTTTGATGCCATACATTTACTCTATATAAACAAAGGTCATTCAAGGTGTAAGTTTAATATTTGACTAAGGCTTTTATTAAAGATTTTTATTTTTATTTGGTACAGAAAATAACAAATTTAACAAAAAACTTTCTTACTTTATTTAACCTTAAGAATGATAGACTTAACTAAAAAGAAGGGATACCATATTTTTTTTAAAATTACATTGAAATATTTTTCAAATCAGTTTATTGGTTTTGGAGCTTATTCAATACAAACAATCAAATCTTTCCACTTTATAATGTTAGTATAGATTAGTCTCAACTCCTTATTTTATTCTGATTCTAGATACCTATTTGTTGCGATTTCTAAGACAGTTGTTATAGTTTATATAATTTACGACAATACAACTTACGACATGTGAGAGAAGTGTCGGATACTAACATTGTTTTTTTGATAAGCCCAACAAGGGATTTCAAATGATAAATAACTAGTGTTGCTCAAAGAGTGCACCTTACGGCTTGCTGCAACTTTTAAGATCGATGGTTATTTTACGACCGAGTCATGTTAAAATCGTCATTTAATTCCCTAAATCCCCCCCACAGAATGTGTGCACGCTGATCTTTTTTGATGGTACCGAAGTGAAAATATTGACATAATTTATGATTTCCTTTCGATATCTATTAAGCTGAATCCTTTAGTCTAATGTGACATTCATAATTTGAAGGTTGGCTCAAATGTTTTAAAAAAACTTAATAAAATAATTGAGAAAACTTATATAAGTGAGAAAATGTACAGACGTGAGCAAAAAAATGTGAAGTGACAGTAAAACAGTCGTATAAAACATAGGCAATGTGAATTATAAAAATAAAATGTTTTTCAAAAAAGTTCGGTTTGTATAACCTTTAAGAATGTACTTGAAATCTAAATTTCTACATAATATTCTAATTAAATTGCAAATTCAAGTGGTAGAAAACACTGTCAATAAACCTTTATTTCGCTAATACCATGCTTGTAGTATACTAAATGGTTCCAAGTCTCGCTCCAATATCAAGTTTCCATTCCAGATCGATCATAGGAAATAGTAGAAATCACATGCGTAACAACAATGTTTGTACTTCAATATGCGTATTTTAAATATATCAAAATCTGTACAATGTCCTCCCGAGAACAAGCTCAGAGAATTACTTTCGCATTTCAAATAATGAGTATCGCAGTTACGCTCAAAATATAAACCCGTATGTTTCGTAAGGGGTGCGTGCGGCCCCGAGGCACCAGTTGCACTGTTGGCCGACACCGGCGACTTTATAAATGGTAGTTTGATAGGCGCAGATGCGCCGATCCGCGATTGGATTTGCTGACAAATAAATAGATTGAGGGAGACCCCTTACCCGATGTTGACTTAAGCGTAATCCATAATGTAAGACCAAGTGTATAATTGTACCTACCAAAAGAAATCTACTTTATTTCTAAAATTTTCTTTATCCACCTTTTTTTGACGTGTATTTCCTGTAAATGTACTTGCAAAATAAATGTTTTTTTTATTATTTTAAAAAAGTAGTAATATTTATTAAATTTTTGTAAGTTGGTTAATAAAGAAGGAACTGGAGATAACATTATTTTATTGCCGGTCCTAATTCGGTATTGCTGTAATGAAAACACCAGCATAAAGTTTATGACAAATAAAAAAAGTATTTTCAGCATGTCTATCTTCTCTCTCCATAAGCCTATTTATCTTACTGACCAATAAATGATGATTAAATATAACCATAGAGTTCTGTGATTGTAACACTGCCCATAGACTAATTTTTATCGTTTCATTCTATTTGCTTTGTTACCGTATACCGATATGGTGAATGTCAATAAAAAAATGTGCGCGCTTCGGGTTTGGACGCCAAATATGACGGCGTTATGTTGAGCTCATGGTTTAAAAAAATATTTTTTGTGTATTCTAGATTTTATTCATACTATTGATATCAAACATCGGGAACTATTAAAAGTCCATTATCGTGTTAACTTCTGTTAACTTCAACATCCTCCGGTTTTAAAGAAATTTTGCGATCATCTTTCTTCGGGGCGTCTAGCGTCATGCTTGACTAAGATTTCAAGTATGTCTAGCTACGTTATTTATACCTACTTACCTACATAAAAAGTTATTGCGAGAAGTCAAAATTCAAAACTTTTATTCAAAGAATAGGTTTCACAAACACGTTCTCTTGTCAGATACAGTAATAAATGATTAAAATTTGTATAAATTAATCTACCTACTCTATAAACTACTACCATTTCGGCAACAAAAGCAAAGAAGTAACTTTAACGTATAAATAGGCAAGGAAACGACATAATAAAAAAATACTTCAATTCAAAAGAACAATACTGTGATTTTGGAAACCCATAACATAGAAAAAAAACAGAGCTAAACTGATCGATCGATTCTACGATCGATGCTAGCTAACAGTTAAAAAAAAGGCTTGACTCAGAGACTGACAAAAAGAACATTGGTACGTTAGCACTATTATAAATTCTGTGACACTGGTGAAACCAAATAAGACCTCTTTATTAAACACTTCCTTTTACGTTGATCAATTATAATTTTAATAAATATATGTATTCTGTTAATAAATTTACAATGGCACTTGAAACCATATTTTTTTGCATTGACACAATTTGTCATCCACTAAAAGGGCTTGGGGTTCGATTTAAACGATTCCTTTGTCAGATGACACTTGTTGGGGTTCATACAACTTGAATGTTTTATTGCTTGTTTATACTGACAAATGTTTGTAGGAATCACTTTGGATTAACAGATGTGATGAAATTAACCTTCATAGAAGTAAAAGGCGTTCGGACTGATATCCAGGATAAAAACTATCCTATGTGTTGTTAATCCAGGTCATTAAAATTAACATATATAGGGACAAATCACACAGACTGATTGAGCTCGCCCCAAAGTAAGTTCGAAACTTGTGATATGGGATACTAACTAAATGATACTATATTTTATAACAAATACATATAAATATAAACACCCAAGACCCGAGGCCAATCAGAAAAGTTAGTTTTTCACCATGACCCGACCGGGGGTCGAACCCGGGACCTCCTGGGTGGCAGTC
The DNA here is from genome assembly GCA_905163395.2 of Endotricha flammealis. Lineage (NCBI taxonomy): Eukaryota > Metazoa > Arthropoda > Insecta > Lepidoptera > Pyralidae > Endotricha > Endotricha flammealis. Next base: position 5,124,027 of record LR990873.1, read on the forward strand.
CGGCGGCGTGGTAACCATTACGCCACGGAGGTCATCATTAACTACACAAATTTCAAGGAAGTCTTATATGTAGTAATATTGTATGTTTTAATTTTAATTCATTTACAACTATCGGACTTATCAGACCTACTTGTAAAGGATATCTCAAACGGTGTTAAAAAAACACATTATATCAAGCGATGATTAAAATACATAAGCATGAACAAATTACTGTTGTTATAACACATTACTCATAAATTAAGGACTTTATAAATTAATCATAATTGCATCATTAGTGTTAGTAGTCAATGTAATGACATCGTTAACAGGTACATTATTATAAAACACGTAACTATTATTTTGTCATTATGAGTGACAATCGCAAAATATTAAGTTTCTTGCACATTCTTACAAATCTGCCGTCTGTTGTTACTATTAAAAAAATGGTTGGAATTGGCCAATTTTATTATTTTTAATTAACGGTAATTTACGGTGAATAAAAATTGTTTTGAGCACAAAACAATTTTTAAAACTAATCACATATTATGGCTGTCACTATCAAACTAAAGGACAGAATAAATAATAGTACTACGTAGGTAACTAAAGTAAAAAAAAACCGGCAAAGTGCATGTCGGGTCGCGAATTTACAAAACCTAATACCATTAGAGAGAAAGTGTAAACTGAACTGGCTTAGCTTTTGTTTGCCAAAAACTTGACGAAACCCTAATCTATTACACTACAGAAATTGACCGAAATCGCGTAGACTTTGTTAGATAAATCCATTCTAACATTGTAGCAACAAATGCTATTCAATTTCATTCCGATATTAATCTATCTGTCGTAGGTTTATTTTATGATGAAATCAGGTTTTTGATCAAAAACCTAGGCTTTTGATCAAGATCCGTAAGAAGACAAAATCATTGCTTTGTTTTACCATAAGCCTGATAATATCCGTTTTTTCATCAAAAACCTAGACTGGGTTAGTTTTATGATAAAACTAATGGCAAAATCCTCGACTGGTTTAGTTTTAAGATGGCCACAACGTGGAATCGTAAGAAAAATTCGCGCCTCGGCGGTGTTATGATCACAAGATTCGTTCCGTATTTGCTGTGCTTTGCTTGCTTGCAATGAGTCCAATATCATATTCTATACATTTATAAGTTTTCATCAAAGAAATTTTATTTTATCAGTTCGTCGGCTATTCCTCGGTAACTAGTAGTGAGTGCCTACTTAACTGTAATAGTTTTCATTGAAGGTTCAGCATATGGACTATGGACTACCATCGTGCAAAACGAAAATTGACACAATAAATGTAAATAATTCCGAAACGAATCATTGTATCGAAAAATGATCTTCCCACACCCTCGATATTTTGAAGAGACCTATATAACGATACCCTCACAAATAGATGAGCGCGAAAAAAAAATCATTTCTAAATTACATGTAGGGCACTCTGAAAAAAAAATATTTTTCAACATTTTTCAAAAAAATATTTTTCAAAATTTTGTTCCTTCACTTTGTTAGCGTGTTAATGTGTGTATACTTACCAAATTACAGCTTTCTAGCATAAAGCGTCTAGGCGCTAGACCGCTTACAGACAGACGGACATGTCGAAACTATGAGGGTTCCTTGTAATTTACTACGGAACCCTAAAAAGAGATAACTTAATGTGGATTTAAAAATAAAATTGCGAAATCATGTTGTTCCTTTCCGGAATACGGGTAAAAATTAATTGTCCTATGTATTATTTGGTATTAATTAACTATCTTCGTAGCAAATTTCAAGCAAATCTGACCAGTCGTTTTTGCGTGAAAGAGTAACAAACGTAACGTAAGCGCATTATTAACACCAGAAAAACTAAAACCTAGGCATTAAGTATTTCGTGTCTTTGCACCCAAAAGGATCAGTTCCCAAGGCAAGGGGATTTAAGTAATTCGACGTGACGGGTTTGACAAGTAAAAAAAATAAAAACGGAGGTTGACATGCGCGCCTTACAACATCGTTAAAACCGTCCACAGATAAAGATCTGTGACACCTTAAATTAAAAAAAAAAAACTGTCAGGCTCTGGCACCTGGGCTACTGTATTCAAATTATTTTTTTTATAAACTCCACGGGACTTTAGGGAAACTACCCTAATGTGTGCGGTCGATGAATTTAAGCTTATTTTCATTGTTTTGTTTTTGTAGAATGACATCGTGTTTATTGGTAGGATAAAATAGAAGAAAAAATAAAACAAATAGATTTTTCTATTCAATCAAATAAATACATAGTTGACACTAACTCCGTAAACTTAGAGTAAAATAAAAACTAATAAGTACATTTTTTTATATAAAAGAATATGTTCTCTACAGCTATAAATGCCGAGTACTTACTCAAAGGAGGAGGAGGTAAGAGAGGTAGGGCATAGCGGATAATCCGCTCAAATTGGAGCAGCCTTAAAAAAGGCGGACACCATCACTGAAACTAAAAAGTGAAGCACCCATATAAGTACCTCGCGTATACGTACGAACCGGCCGGCTTACTATGGTGTGAATGTGTGCGTGCCGGTCAGCCATTTCACACTCACACATAGTTACGCCGCCGCCATTAGGGTGCTTCAATTTTTTCTTAGCAATATTCCGTCCAGCTTTTTTTCCAGGTCCATGCCTCCACCTTACAAAAGATTGTGGCCAAATAGCATTGGTCTCGGCCATGTTGTGTTCATACGGTGAGTAAGGTCTCCAGAGCTCCACTTGGGGGGGTTGGGAGGGTTGGCAGCGTGTGAGTGATACCCCGGTATTGCAAGCGTCTTTAGGATACGGTGACGGCTTACTATCAGGCCGACCATATGCTTGTCTGCCACCTGTGTAGTATAAAAAAAAAGGCGCCCACGTTTTGTACGCAGAACTTTTCCCTGAGTCTTAAACTAGCCCTAACTCTTATGATAGTAGACAGAGTTCTTTTCTTCATATCCACCCATAATCATGTGAACTGGCGGAGTCCAGGTAAGCCTTAGGTACTTTCATTTACATATAATACTCGTCAGTATGGTTTTTTATGTTCTGCTATCCAGTCTTTTAGGACCCTATATTTTTATTTTGTCAAATTCATGACCACCTCAGATGAGGTGTAAAATGTCTGTTAAAAACGTTGACAGCAATCAGCCGACAGTCCCTTACGCCAAAAAGTGACCGTTTTGAATCATGTTTCTGAACGTCAAGATTGTATCATGGAACGTTGATAAATGACTCATTAGTGACTCAGTATTCAAAATCATTTAAACGTGTAAACGAACTCTCTCACTGAATATTATAAGGTCTAAGTAATTTTGTTCGGAACAGTTTTATTGCGCTAACAAAACTTCTCAAGAAATAATCTTTCAAAGATATAAAACGTTTATTCAGAAAGTCTTTACATGCACTGTCTCTAATCATAGATTACATATAACAATAATAAATTACTTGTATAATTAATTCAAATATTAAATAACACACTCACACATAGTGGATAATCAGCTCAAATCGGAGCAGCCCGTCTTGGGAAGGACCTCCACCTAACACGAGATCGTAGCCAAATAGCCTTGGTCTCGCCCATGTTGTGTTCCTACGGTGAGTAAGGTCACAGAATAAATAATAGTAAGTACTACGTAGTGGTGCATACGGTACAAAGGGGTAAGGTCTCCAGAGCTCTATACTTGGGAGGGTTGGGAATTGGCAACGCGTGAGTGATACCCCCGGTATTGCAAGCGTTCATCTATATGCTACGGTGGCGGTGGTGACGGCTTACCATCAGGCCGACCGTATGCTTGTTTGCCACCTTTGTGGTATAAAAAATAAACTACCACCATTTCGGAAAGAAAAGTATAATGACCACTCTAGCTGGTACTGTAAGTATTATAAAATCGGTCCAGTGTAGTATCAAGCCAAAAAAATACAGTTTATAATATTAAAAATACATTATCATTTATCATACATGAGAAAAAAAAATATAAAAAAAATTGAGAAAGGAATCTTCTTTTAAAAATGAAAGCTGAAATTGTACATTTTTTTTAAATGTTTCCTTTTACTGATGAACAAAACAAACAAATGAAAGTGGTGTGAATTTTTTTCGGCCAGTTGCATCTTTTATTTCACAAAGATCTTAAATTCATGTATACTGATCAAACAAAATATTACTTTAGTGTTACGGAATAAAGTGTAAAATTGGTTTTTAAATATGTGAATGATATCTCGCCCATCCCATTATTGTTGTAGGATCGGTAGCAGAACATTGTATTCAAATCGTCAAATTTAAATACAAAAACGCGATTATGTGACGACGGACCACATAAGCCGATAGGATGCGTCGACCAAAGGAGATTGGCATCTTGTGTGCGCACTATATGAAAAAACGCAGCGTTTATTAGAAAGCGATCTTACTTAACTAATGAAGAAAATAGAGATTGGATAGAAAAGAAAAGGTAGAGTAGAGTAGACCTATTCTAGTAATAAAAACAGTATAAATTTCTTTTCCAACTACTCACTATCTCCTTCGTTTCATATTTCGTGTGAGCAAGACGGCGCTTGAGATTGAAACTTAAATTTGACAAGTTTAGTTACGAGGATAGATCCTCTGGTAACTGCAGGATACCAATTTGCTGGAAGCATACTAAAAAAGAAAACGGACGGAACGGATAAACGTATAAACGCCGAGTTTAACCGCTGCGTTTTTTAAACACGTGCGTGAATGTGTGCCCTATTCTTCCAGCAATTGCCTCTGGGAACGTTCGTAATCTGTCTTGTTGAATGTTGATCGCACTAATTTCGTATGATACACCATTGTCTGGGCTTCCGGTCCACCAGAATGACTCATTCATGGCTTTTGGAAGCAAATGGTGTTTATTTTCATAAATCCTTTTTTTTTCGGTAATCTTAAAATTTTATTTGAGTTTGATTATTTCTCCAGTACTAACACAAGGTTTTCTTATATTTACTACTAAGTACTTATAATCCGCGCTACGAGAAATGACACCTGATTGATTGCTGATTTGACTTGCGCAGTAGACAATTTTCAGTAAAATAATAAAGTATAAAAATCGCCTATTGCACAAGTCAAATCACGTGATACGTCAGGTCTCATCTCTCGTGGTGTGGATTGTACTTCATGTGGTCCAATAATTTGGTGTTAACAGTGTACAGTCGCCTCGAGGATAGCAGGACCATCTTTAGAATGATATTTGGTTGCAACATCCAACATCCTAGTGGACACATGTGGCTCTAATAAACAAAAACCCTGTTTGGTAACAGAGAAATCCGCTTACAAGAAGTGCAAGCGACTTTTTTCTAAAATGATCCTCCTATCTTCGAGGCCACCGCCTGCGGGTTTATTATCGTGAAAATTAACAAAATCAAGCACCATCTCATTCCTACAACATGTGAAAGGAAGGGGATGACTTTAAAACTAGATACTGTTTTACCATAGATTGTGACAGATTTTATGGTGAAATAGGAATTGGTTGGGTACCACTTTCAGTAATCTCATCTTCATACAGTTCAAAACAAATTTTACTTACGTTGTATTATGTATTTAAAAAAATCATTACTTTATTATCTTCTTGTTTCTACTTGTAAGAAATAATCCATATCTCAAAAGATATTAACATTTACCGTGGGAAAATAGAGTAAAAATGAATCCTTTAGACGTGTGTCGAATGTCAGTACGCTCAGGATTTTTTTAATAAATCCACTCAGATCAATACATACCAATAAAATGTTTTAAATCGCGTCAAAGAATAATATTTTTGGTTTAAATAATTATTCTCATTGAAGTTATAGATTATATTTTTATTTTAGTTTTTTTTTATTATCACAACGGTTTCATGATAATGCTATTTCTCAGAAAGCTTATTATGATTATCAAAATGATTTTCGATCATTTGTGTCAAGCACATCATCTACACCGATGCTAACCGCTAGTGAGTTTTAACAAATTGTTTACGTACCTAATTCATTACCAGTGTTAAAACTATATTTCATTTAGTATCCAGTGTTGTGACTTTATTTTCCATGCAGTTCGGTTACTTAATATCACAGTTACCAGCTACATTTTACTTTCAGATCAAAGTTCGGTTTTGCAAGCTACATTAGAGCCCACCACAGCAACCCCGGGATGGACACATAGGATAGGAGTCGCCGTCGCCGGATACCGTTTGGACGACATGATGATGATGATAACGATGATGACTTTCAGATTCAGCAGTTTAACAAATGCGATATCTTGAAAACTCTAATTAGTGTTGCACGCTAACAAAACCATGCCACACCTCCTTCCTTTCATGTCTACTTGGAAATCGTATTCTCCAGTATCCCGGACAGAATAATAACAGTGATTTTTTACCAAGGGACCTGCTGCTTTTCTTCCGCCGTCCTTCATAGGTTTCTTGTCATCCCTTCATAGGTGGGCAATGCATTCAAGATCTTGTAGACGTGGAAGTCCGTGGGCAGCGGTGATGGCTTACCATCAGGTGACCCGCCGCCACCACATTTGTCCTTCTCTGTCATAAAAAAAAACGTGCATCATAAACAAAAGATATTTTAATTTTAAGTCAGTCTCTGTGAGGCTTCCGCATGTAGGTAAATGTCCCAAAAGTTACGTAATCTGTTCTATGATCAATCGTCTCGTGTGTCACAAGGATTAGGCGCGCGCGCAGGTAGTCTGAATGAATTGTCACTCTTGAGTAACGCTGACAGATGACTGAGGGTTGGCAACATTAAATTAAATAAATGTTAAAGATTATTAAATGTACTCTCCGTTTTAACTCTGAGAATACAGTCAGTGCGACAGTTTAGTATAAATATCGCCAAAAAAATGACTGATATTTCCTCATAGTTGAAGGAACATTTAACGTTAATTTTGAATGAATGAACGAATAAATATGCATTGTCTGCAATATACAAACAAACAACAATTAAAACACGAATACCTTAAATACTAGTAAATTGGCAACAAGGCGGCGTTATTGCGGAAGGCAAACTAATACATTTTTTAATAAAAGAAACTACTAACTAGGCGTACTTCGCTAGGTTATAGTGGAGCTTAGTTAGAATATTCGTTAGTATTTTTGGCCAGCCCTGACTATAATCTGTATAATCCCCGGCGAAGCGTACAACACGGGTAGCGCGTGAGAACGGGCTCCGTGACGAACGCGACTCATGTCCACTAAGTGCTTGTCAAGGTCACTCATCATCAACCACTATCATCATATCGGGATATGGAATTATTTTCAATCGAAGGGGTTACTCCGCGGAATCAGAAAATCCGCCATATTGTGTTTTGGAGGTGGAATAAGAAACAACGATTCAAAAGAGTTTGCATTAGATTTGACTAAAAATATTTTGAATTAGTATTGTATAATATAAATCATTATGATAGAATGTGGCTGAGATGATGATGATGATAGTTAGTATGGGCGTCGCCAACTGATTCATACCCATCCAAATACTGACTGGGCTTATCAGAGTTTACGAAGTGCAAGTAGAATAAAAAAAAATTGATGTGCGAAAAGGATCTCCTGTAATTCTACTTGCAAAATGAATTTTTATTTTATTTTAACTTGCGTTTACATTTTAGTTTGCAACGACGACATCGAACTACTGTCATGTAGTCAAAATTGTAGTATTAGTAGTATTGTATATTAGTTAGATGGTAGTATAGTATATATTGTATTAAATGTAGTCAAGTGACGACAAACTGAGCAAGTATTTATTTTCTTCAACGTGGAAAAATGCGAAGAATGCATTAAGGCCTTAACACATCACGCGTGTAATCTTAAAACACGTGGGCTGCAAAACTTGCAAACGTGCAACTGACGTCGGCTGCCAATCAAAAAGGCTTCTCACTAATCCTGGTTTGGATTAAGGAAAAAATAAACCGGCCCCCTCTCATGTCGCCTGCAAGCGTTCATGCTTCACCGCTTGCATGAGCTACGAAAAGGTTATCTATGTGTTTGAAAAACGCTTATTCATTTAATATTGATTCTTATTGCTTAATAAATAAGGTGTTGTAAGTTTTTCATGTTTGTAAACTTAATTTTGGGTGTTCGCAGATCGGTATTTGACGCTTGAGGTTTCACGTTGTATGTAATTGTATGAGTGAGTTGCATTGTTTGTTTGCTAAGTTTTTGCATGGCTGACCGTAGGTGGGAACTTTGAGCTTATTGAGGTAATGTGATGTTTATCAGGTTTCGTGTTAAACTAGAATATTTTTTTATTTAATATATTTTGTAATTATTCTATTTAATTTTATAGTTATTCCACAAAAATTGTTGTACTAAAATATTGTGTACTTTATTAGGATTTTGATGTTCTCGAAATACTTATAGCCTTTTTAGAATCAAAGCTTATAGCTTCAACCTGAGATCGTGTGAAAATTCAGTTTATGTGCAAAGCAAACATTGGTTTAAAGTGCATAGTAATTAGAATTTATGATCAGGAGCTATTAAAATTTGCATTATTGTATCACGACGCCAAAAACCGCCTTGTCTGAAGAAATTTTGCTTTCATCTTTCTTCGGGGCGTCTTGATTCAGAGACTGTATTGTATACTGAGTAAAGACAACATGAATGAACGATGCTTTAAATTAAATGATGGATCTACATAAATACGCTTTTTATTTGACACTGGCTAAATTGCAAAAATGCAGAATTAACAAATTAAAAATAAGTTAAGTAAGTACCAATTAATCAAGTTAGGTAAAATAATATGGATTGGATACTAACATACGCTTCATATAAAAAATACTAAAAATAAATTCACTTTTGTCAGTTTGACAGACATTTGCGGTTTCTTTGGATCGGACAAAACTATAGAAAAAAAAATACAAAGAATTCTATTGAAAGTGAAATTTCTAGGAGCCAACAAAGGTGCCCTTCAAAAATGTCAACCGGCTTATAAAGGACCACCAAACTCACAAATAATAGTTAGATTAAGGTAAGTATGATTTTTACCTTCCTTTTCGTGAAACACGCCCTTTGTCAAATGCGTGGATAAACCAACAAAGAGGCGTTGAAATCCATACCTTTGCTAAGCCGACAAAAAAACAATTCCACCCAAAGTTGCCAGACCGAAAATAGAAAGGACGTATTCAAAAACAGATTATGACAAGCCCTTATTTTGTTTGTAAACAGAACTACGTGTTGATAATAGGCATCGTAATGTGACACCTTTGCCTGATTGGATGTTTTAAAGTAGCTTCATTGATATCTTTTTTTTTGCATTATGGCAACATTGGGGAGGTATTGGCGGCAAAATGGGCAAATTGTTGACGTTTCACCGCGCAATAGGATACAGCTGTGTTCGAATTATAAATAATTATAATAAAAGAATTTGTTTAGGATTTTGGGATCTATGGATGAATGAATCCATGGAAATTCAATCTTTGTATCTATTTCTCGCAATAAAAAAATAATTGAATTATAATTTATATTGTAATTTGGAATACCAGTTCTACACTCTCTCGCATTTGAGCGAAAACGATAGTTGGTATGGATAGTTTATTCGTTCGACTTCATCTTAAGTTTCCCGTTTTCTTCTCACTTCCTGCCTAATTTCGCTACACTCCGAACTCCGATAAGTAGTACACTTCGCGATAGTGTAGAACCGACATAAGATCTCTTCTTTTTCCGAAGTGACATCGTTTAGAAACGAAGATCTTATAAAGAATAAATTAGTAAATTTTTTTTGTTAGATGTAAGAAGAATATCTTAGTTTTATTTCAAGGCTACATTTGCGACAGATTGCTCTATATTTTTGTTGAAAACTTAAATAATTTCATCATACATTGCTCGATCTATTGAGTTTCTCAATATTAATTTCAACAATTCAATGTATAGTGAACGTTGAGAAACGGAGCCAAGGCAGCGAGTTTGCTGAGTTTTCTAAGTACAAAGACAACTCAGACCTTTCCTTTGTTAAGTACAAATAGAGCAAGGCCATATTGATCTTGAAAAAAATCGAAAGCAGAGTTACAGATTGCATAAAAACATTTTAATCTGGATTCTATAGTTGCTGAAATACATTTTAATATAAAAGCCACATATCTGATCCTGTCCTTGTCAAAAATAAGGAAGAATAAAGCTTGAGATTTAATATTATTAATTGGAGCCCATAATGTCCCACTGTAGGGCAAAGGCCTACCCTTTCTTCAGTACTTCCGATCTACTACCTTTACAGCCAAATTCTAAAACTTATTTTAATTTTAGTTTTGAGAGAGGTAGGGCACAGCGGATAATTCGCTCAAATCGGAGCAGCCCGTCTGGGGAAGGACTTCCACCTTACAGAAGATCGTAGCCAAATAGCTAGCATTGGTCTCGGCCATATTGTGTCCCTACGGTGAGTAAGGTCTCCAGAGCTCCACTCCCCGATGTTGCAAGCGTCTATTGGCTACGGTGATGATTACCATTAGGCGGGCGGCGTATGCTTGTTTGCCACCTTTGTGGCATAAAAAAAATTCATATTGAATCTCAACTTCTCAAGTTATCTCTTTTTCTCTTCTATAATTTTATATTGGCTATAATTTAATGTGTTATTAACTTTAAAAATGCGTTTCAAACCTTACTGTTACAAACATAATGTAGCATTAACTTTAAAATGTTTTTGTACAACTGTTAAATAATTAAACTGCTAGATAAATTAATTCGATACATAGTTCCGGAGATTACTTTCAATTCTTTTCCCCTATGTTTATTTTGTTTGTATAATACATTTGTTGGTACGTAATAAGTTTTCATCGACCACACACATCGTCCATTGGTGGTCATTTGAGCGTAAATTGAAAGTCAAGCACTTCCTTTTGTACAAGAAAGACATCTAAAGGTGTTTTACCTGTAAACGTTCCGTGAATTTCGGACGGATCTTCTATCGTTAATAAAGAAAGAAATTTCTAAAGAAATGGTTGCCATTGCGCATGTTTATTTTTCACTTTCTTTTATAACTATACCTACTTGTCAACAAGCCAACACGCCTGATTCGTGCAGTCGTAAAACGTAGTTCGAAACGGGTACACTACAATACTCCGAAATATGATACTCCTATTTTGAAAATTCCGAAGTTCAAAATTCCGAATGCACTCAATACATTACTCAGTGCATAACGACAATTGATTTTCAATTGTTTTATTTACTGAGTTGAGACAATTTTGGCCAAAATTCCGTTTGCGTGTTTCGCTTTCCCGTGGGAATTTCAGAAACCTTTGTATTTATTATGCATAAACCTTTGTTCAGTCACTCTATCTATGGAAAGTCCATTGAATAAGTAGTTCTAAGCGAACAGATAGCGGAAGCGACTTTATTTTATTTTTAGGACACCGTGACTCCAAAAGCTTTCTAAAAGCTTTTATTGAAAACTAGCTGTTACCCGCGGCTCCGCCCGCGTGGTCAAGGGAAATTTCAATATTTTTTCCCATGGGAATCTCTTTATCACGTGGGAAAAAGTAGCCTGTGTCACTCTACAGACCTCAAACTATGCACAAAAAAAATAATTCATATCAATCCGTTCATTACTTTCGACGTGAAGGGAGGACAAACAAACAAACATACACACTTTCACATTTATAATAATACTAGCTAAACCCGCGCAACTTCGTCTGCGTGTATCCCGCTTTCCCGTGGGAATTTCGGAATGTATTATACCTAAAAACCTACCTCTTGAATCACTCTATCTATTAAAAAAAACCGCATCAGAATCCGTTGCGTAGTTTTAAAGATTTAAGCATACAAAGGGACATAGTGACAGAGAAAGCGACTTTGTTTTATACTATGTAGTGATTAATGGATGACAGTTTCCAAAAATATTATTATCAATACGCGCCAACAACGCGACTCACGGTTTATAAAACAATTGAAAATCGATTGTCGTATGCATTAAGTAATAAGTGTCAGTTCGAACTTCGTATTACGGGAGCGCGAGCCAGTCTTGTAGGCGACTAGTATAAATTATTTATCATTTCGGCGATGATCATTTCATGGTATTTTGATTTTTTTTTGCTATCAGTATGACCGGCTAGCGATTCCTACTTTATTTTTAATCATTATAATTATATTTATTAAGCTTTCCTGCACACAACACATCATTGGAATTAACGAGGGCTCGTAAATCATTAATTAAAATCAGGATACGAGCTTCCACTCAGTGTAATGAGAAGTTAATTTAATATTTTTATTATGTAACTTAATTAGGTAGTAAAAGGCATTCAAGAAGAACTGAATGTAAGTTGTATTTGAGGTACTTATTTAAAAAAGGACAATTTATGAGTTAGTTACTACTAGCGAAACCCGCCCGACCCGATTTGCGTTTATCCCGCTATCCCGTGGGTATTTCAGAAAATCCTAGTATGTAATGCATTAATTAAACTCAAAAGAAAGGTTTATTTTACAAATAATTACAATGCATTGGTTCTTTTCAATGTGGAAGATGAACAAACAAACGTCTATACAAGGCACACTTTCGCAAATGGGGCTTCTTTTAATGGGGCTTCATAGGAGAATCATCCGACATTGCCTGTGACTTGTGCAACACTGGTGCCCCGCAGACAATGAGTCATCTTCAATGTTGCCCGGATTGTCCTACTGACTGTGCCTTAACAGATTTGTGGAAGGCCACGGATAATGCCATCTCACTGGCTGAACATCTTGCCAGTAGGGTGTAGGAATTTTATTTTATTTGAGTCACTGACACGAAAAGAAGAAGAAGACACTTTCGCATTTATAAATTACTAAATAGCTATTACCCGCGGCTCCGCCCGCGTGGTCAAGGGAAAATGTCAATAATATTTCCCATGGGAATCTCTTTATCCTGTGGGAAAAAAGTTGACTTATGTCACTCTCCAGACCTTAAATTATGCCCGTTAAAAAATTATGTAAAATAATGTTATACTTTTTTCCCGTGGGGATGAGATGTTTTTCCGGTATAAAAAGTAGCCTATGTCACTCTCCAGACGTTAAATCATCTATGTTAAAAAAATCATGTCGGTACTTAGGATCCTTTCGACGTGAAAGAAGAACAAAAAAATATATCCTACTTAATTTTTTCCCGTGGGAATAACATTTTTTCCTGGATAAAAAGTAGCCTATGTCACTCTCCAGACCTTAAGCTTTCCCCAATAAATTCATAACAATCCGTTTATTACTTTCGACGTGAAGGGAGGTCAAACAAACACACTTTTTAGTGTTCCGTAGTAAACTACAAGAAACTGTCTGTCCGTCTGTCCGTCCGCGGTCTAGCGCCTAGACGCTTGATGCTAGAAAGCTGTAATTTGGTATGTATACTTATATTAACAATGCTAACAAAGAGGTAGAAGAAAATTTTGAAAAATATTTTTTTTTGGGGTGCCTACACTACAGGTAAAGTTAGAATGAATTTCTTTTGCACCAACCCTATGTTGTGGTGTATCGTTAGATAGGTCTTTTAAAAACATTGAGGGTGTGGGAAGATAATTTCGATACAATGATCCGTTTGCGAATTATTTACATTTAACGTGTCAATTTTCGTTTTACACGGTGGTCCCCCCCCCCTCTATCTCCGAAAGTCTTGTTTAGAAATTTTAAAAAATTCATGGTAGTAGTCCATATAGTGAACCTACAAGGAAAACTATAACGGTTAAGTGGACACTACAAGTTACCGAGTAATAGCCGACGAACTTATAAAACAAAATATATTTGATGAAAACTTACAAATGTGATGGAATTTGATATTGGACTCAACTGAAGGCAAGCAAAGCGCAGCAAATACGGAACCCTACATTGTGCGTGGCCCGACACGTACTTGCCCGGTTTTTCATATTTATAATATTAGTATGGAAGTAAAGATTCGTCATGGATAAAAAAAATTTCGTTGTATTTTCACAGAAGATAATATTTCAATTGAGTAAATCTTTATTTTATTTTTTCTGTATTTTTGACTGTTTTATTAGGGCGATCACTATGGTTTACTTAATTAAAGTCATTTTATTGTCAATGAGCTCAAATTATAAAAGAGATCAAACACAATATTTTATTAGTCCAATCTTTTTTCAAATTCCCATGCGACCTGGATTGACAAAACAGCAGACGACTAGTTGAAAACTAATTTTGATTTGGAACTCTGAAACTCATCGCTGAAGACTTAGGAGAATATTGTCAGTAGCATGCAAAATTTGGTCTGCTCACTCCCGGACTAATGATCGGCGTGCAGATACCAGCCCTGCCTCCCTCCATCACAACACTCATAGGGTTGACAATAGTGAGAATCAATTATTTTTAATTTTCCTCTTTAAGTTACAATAATATTTTTTTATATAGGTATTATAATTATAATATTAAATAAAAATAGTTGTACAAACATTTCATATGTATAATTATCAACTATCTAGTAATATAAGCTTTGCTTTTAATTATTATATAGATTATGTATAATCTGTACAGGAATGTTTTATATAGACTGATACTGTTTTTTAATCATTTTTTATAGGTTTATTTCTTGCCTCAGTCAATGATAAAAAAAAAACAATAACTAGCGAAATCAGCGCAACTTCTCATGCGTATTTCCCTCTTTCCCGAGGGATTTTTGGATAATCCTTGTAGGTATAAAACATAATAATTTGTTCCTCTTAAATTGCTCTATATATTGCTGAGAACTATATTTTAATCTTTTGAGTAGTTTTAAAGATCTAAGTAAATAGACAGCTTCATTTCATACTATTTAAAGATGCAAATCATGATAACCAAACATTTGTTAGTTGTATCTAGAAGATTCTATCTAGTTATCATACAAAAACTAGAATGTGTAGTTGTAACCACAAGAGACCTAAAAGTTATAACGAAAACAGCCAGTTAGCCACATTTCGCGCGAAACAATAGCAGAATTGTATTTCAGAAACTTTTGTGATACAAACTAACCATTTTTCCCCAGTTGACAACCCTATACCCCGGCGTCTAGTTCTGTAATGAAGCAATTTAAATGCATGAAGCAGGGCGCAAGAGGCGCTTGGTGGGGAGATATCTCAACAGAACAAAAAGACGTAAGCGACTGACGCTTACAACCTATAGTAAACTTTACTGTTTAACGATTAGAGATATTTTTTCGATGTTAATATATTGTATATAAGTTAGATAAATTCAGGAATGATCTGGTAGGTATACATGATAGTGGCTGCGCAGAGTAAGTACGGTATATCTCGGGCAGGTAGAGGATTATGGAGGGTTCGCGGGCGAAAATGTTTTCCTAACTTATTCTGTAGTGAAAGGAAAAGTCGGGAGAAAGTGATATTGGTAACCCTTAGCTATGATGTGATCTTAGACGAGTACGAAATAATATCGTCGATAATACATGTAGAAATGAAGAAATTCTAACTTGTTTCGAAATTATTATCGACTGTAATTTTTATCTATTTTTGATTTTGGACTCTGTGGATTACTTTTTAAAAACATAACTTCGTATAATAATCATTTATTTTTGAGTTAGCTATCGCAAGTGCATTTACAGTAGTACGGTCTACCGTATGTGAAAACTACAACCCTTTCACAGAATATCGGTGTAAAGTAATCTTAGATTAGAAATAACTGTGATTAATATTAGCAAATACAATTTATTTATTACCAACATCTATAATATTCTTGTTTATTATTTATTTTCTTGTCTTGCTAGCCCTGCCCACTCCATACAGAAATTCGTTACCTTAAGGTTGCCTTGAAAAGATTGCTTTTTAGTAATAAGGCCGCCTTGTTGCATTTACACTAGTTTATAAGATTGTTTTTGTACTTTTTCCTGTGTGTAATGCAAATAAAGAGTATTCTATCTATCTATATTATAATAAAAGTGTAAAAAAAGTTTGTCTGTACATTGAATATATTTCAAAAAAAATTGTTTATGGCGATGAAGTATAATATAAAAGAAACAATTTATAAGTGAAATATTAAAATAATTTTATTTTGCAAGTAGAAGTAAAACAGTAAATAATTTTGAACGTAAATTTTACTAGCACCACTTCGTCGTGAAACTCGTGAATGGCCTGTTTTATTTATTTATAACTGTTTTTGTTTACTTTACACACACAATGGTGCTAATTCTGTTGTACATTCAACTAGAATGTACATTCAACTAGACTAAACTAATTTTGACAGGACCAAACTTGTTGTTGTCCTTCCTTGGTTTACAATTAGTGACAAGGATAGCAACACTTCTAGTCCTGTCAAAATTAGTTTAGTCTAGTTAGATGTACATACAGCAGAATTAGCGCCAAAACCCTACTTAACCTTATTATAGAATTTTAATAAATTTATAAAACGTAAAATATTTATGATTACTCCGCGGATTTTCATACTTTGTATAAATATGTTTAATTGAAATAAAAATATAGATGTAAAAATATCTGATAGACATATTAAGGCCGTAGCCGGTTTTCTTTCGCCATTTCTTTTACCGATGGTTATTTTGCGTTGTTTCCGAAATGGTGGTACTTTATAGAGTAGTTTATTCATAAGGTATTTTATATAATTAGGATGAATTATTTAATTTTAAAAATACATTTGACGAGAGAAAGTACCTGTGAAAGCGTTCTCCAAATAAAATATTTGCTTTGAACAATTTATCAATAAATCCAATGAAATAATCAATCAATATCATTAAAAATAAAATAATACACATCTCAAGTTCGTCTTCGCTTCGCGTATACAGTAGTAAGTCAAAAACAGTAGATTTCTTTCCGAGCCATTAATATTGGAAACGGGTCTAATTTATATCCATTCTTTGTGAGAGTTCTCCGCCGTCACTCCGAGTTCGATCATTCCCTACAACCGGTTTAGGGGTGCTACCTTGTTTAAATTGATAGAACATTATTTAACATTAAATATTTATTAATCAATTACGCTACGGTTCAAGGGATGTTCGGTATTCACAAAAATATTATAATTGATTTTTTCTTTCACTTTTTATCACAGAAAATAAGGTATTTGCAAAATAGAGTGATAGTTTTGAAAATAGTGATCCGAATGAGCGATGATCACCTTAGCTACCACGATGTCTTATGGTGGATGTATAGAGCATTTCCTCAAGCATTTCTATGTAATGTAACATTATTATGATACAATACAGGTATAAAGCTGAGTTCCTAATGCATCGTCATGTAATGTAATCTTCGTGCAAATGCTCGCAAGTTGAACAAGTGATAATCGTGGTTGCGTTTGCAACTTTGCAGCAAAACCTCTTAGAAATAGACTGGATAACATTGGGAAATAAGTCTCAAAATTAAGGATCAAACTTAGATGGAGGGTCAGTAGGCACATGGTATTTGGAGTTTCCTCCTGATTTCTCGTATTTTGATATTTTGTATCGCTAAAATGACACTCAGAAATATTTTTCGACATCCACCATCCGACGCGTATTTGTGTGATATGAGGTTTGTGATTCCCGCCTTTGCACTGGCCGGGCCTAATCCGAGGATTTGTAGGCCTAGGGCAAAATTTGCTCTCAAACTCCACATTCACCAACCCTATTGGTTCAGACGCGTTGATATGCGCTCACGGCGTAGTGGTCTGCATTTGACAGCTTGTGTTTCGCTACCCACAATTCACCTGGCACACCCCTGGTTTTGATCGAATAATCGATTTGCAGATTCAAAGGAATCTACTTACATTAAAATGACGTCTCTGGAATTCAAGTATTTTTATAGATTTCAATTCAATAATACTATGTGATTTTAAGATTACTGAAATGAAATCGTTTATTTCAGAAATTAGACATTCACAGACACTTTTTATTGTAATGTGTGTCCAACTTGTATAATAAAGAAAATAAACTACGTTATAAACTGCCACCATTTCGGAAACAAGCAAAATGGCCACCGGTAAAAGAAAATTAAATAGCGAAAGAAAACCGGTTACGGCCTTTTTTGTCATTTAGCAATTTTTTCTTCCAATCATTAGTTACAATGTAAAGTACATTAAAATAAGAAGAATACGAGGAATGTTATACACAATGGTGTGGAATGAACAAGTCTTAAATCTACAATAAAATAAAAAAAGTCAGTACTAATAAGAGTGAGCAGACCAGTCCCCCTAGGCAGCACCCGTTCACGAGTTGACGCAAGAGTCAGCCATCGCTGTGCCAAACCATATTAGAGGGAACTCAGACCGACCCGACTACAGATGGCATTAGTATTTTGATATTTCTCAATGTTTATTTGTACTTATATGAAGATACGCATGCAATGCATCCCTGGAATAAAAAGATTTCATGCTAAACTTAATAAATAGGTGGCCCTACTCTAATTTCAATGGTAGCGATTGGGATTGCGTGTACACGGAAACATACAAAGAATAAAAAATAACAGATTATTTTCTAAAGTATCTTTGTTTGTGTCTTTAATTCACGTCGAAAGCGATCAAAGCGTCTAGCGTACAGTTTTTCTAGGAAACGTAGACCATAGACAAAGCCGCAACTGTTCTGGTTGTCACAAAAAAAAAAAACAAAACAGGATTAGTCGGTTTAAAATTTTAACATTGACTACTTGTTTGTTTTGCCCTTTTTCATGTCGAAAGCGGTTTTATTCTAGAAAAATACTAGACCATAGATGCCGCGTATGTGCTATTATCATAAAAAAAAAACAAAACAGGATTAATCGGTTTTAATTTTTTTTTATTATGCCGCTGCTGGGCGGCGCAGTCATTACGCACAGGCCCGGCTCTGTCGCTGAATATAACAACTGGTAATAATATTCCGCCCACCGACTCTACCTATTTCCAAGATACGGATCGGTAGACCGGCGTATACGCCCACAGCACAACAAATGAGCTTTAGCGTTTTAAACGCACGCAATATTGAATCACATCTTAAAAAAAATAAAAATACAGAATGGAATACAAAAAAATATGATTAACTAGTAAAACCCGCGCAACTTCGTTTGCGTGCATCCCGCTTTCCCGTGGGAATAAAAAAAAAAAAGAATTATCGAAATCGGTTTGTTCTCGAGATTCGCGCTTAGCATTTGGCGATTCATTTCTATATTATAGATGTTCAAAAATTCAAAACGTTTTTTCAGAGAGTAGGTACTTTCTCTTATCAAAGAGTAATTATACAGTGACGAATATAAATGATTTTCATAAATTACATTATTTCGAATAGAAAAGCTAAATTATCACTGGTGATAGCAAACCAGT
The DNA here is from genome assembly GCA_905163395.2 of Endotricha flammealis. NCBI lineage: Eukaryota > Metazoa > Arthropoda > Insecta > Lepidoptera > Pyralidae > Endotricha > Endotricha flammealis. Next base: position 5,143,151 of record LR990873.1, read on the forward strand.
TACGTTTTGTGATCTAATAAAAATAAAATATTATACTTTTAATAAAATATGAAATGAAATGTCGAATAATGTAGGGTCAGAAGGCCCTAAGTAGGTTGGATTATTAGAATTGGTGGAATTATTATTGTTTTCTAAATGAGTAAATAAAAAAATGTGTAAATAACAGAGGGAGGGCACAGAGAGGGATAATCCGCTCAAATCGGAGTAGCCTGTTTGGGGAAGGAGCTCTTACCGTTGGAGAAACTTTATTCAAAACTTCAAACTCATGCATGAAACCGACCTTCTGTAACTATTTGATAAGAATTCTTATTATTTGTTGATAAAAGGAAGGTAACGGTACACTGGTGAGAATGGTACAGTTGAAACAACAATTTTACAACAACATTGTGATCAATACCTTATAACACAGTTTCCGAACTAGATTTCAGTCAGTCAACAATGGAGATCTTTATTAAGATGTTAATTTTGTTCCTCGTAATTGTGAATAGTAAATGTACAAAAATTAAACCGGAGGCCATTCAAAGATATGATAGAATGTGTAAAAAGATGGCTAGGAATTCAAATTTTGATCCAGAAATGGTTGTTGGGAAGCCATGGCGTATTTATTACACATGGAATATGAAGATCGAAGATAAATGTATGGATATAACATACAGGAATGCTACTGCAGCTGTGGGTATTTGAATAAATCCCATTTTTCCTGTTTCCATGGGAGTTTAGTAAATGACTAACGTGCTTGGTCAAATAATTTTTTGAATCGACTCATTAAAGACAAATCCTAGAACTGAATGTTAAAGTTTATTAATAAAGAGATAATCTCAAAGGCGAATGTACTCAATGCAATGCAATGAATGATAATAAATAAATACTCTAACAAACACTTCACAAATCTACCCATAGTTGTCTTAAACTGATTGCATGATATTCAAAAAAGGCTCATTCGTTTTTGAGTTTACGATGTCTTTTTGATGTCAACTTGATACGGACTATTTCGTATTATGCTCTCCGAAATATGCATTTAAAAACCTTGTCAACTTGGGATCACAATCACATTGACATCAAAACGACATCATCTTTTGTAAGCATAATTGCGCCACAGTTTTCATGCAGCGGGATGATTATGGATTCATTGATATGATGATTATGTATTCGTTTCAGATTAAAAATCGTATATACAATGATATGCGTTATATTTTACAAGAGCATCCAAATTGGGACAACGATGCTCTACTTGCAACCATGAATCACAACGGCCATGAAATTCTGCTCATCTCGAACCCTCATGTGCGAGGGCTTTATACTGGAGTCCCTAATGTCGCGAGTGATAAAGAACGTAAGAAAATGTTCCATAGATTATCGCACAAACTTCGTTTACCATACCTATACCTATAAGTGAAAACTTCTTCTTTTTTTAGATGGGTAAAAAATGTTAAACTCGCGTCAGATCCGTAGCCTGATCGAAAACCCGCAAAATTCCCAAACCATTCCAAAATATTCAAAAATACACAACGTTGATGTTTAAGTTTTCACTTCTGCCGGCACTCCCGGAGTGCAACCCGTCCTTTTTTTATGTTTGCATTTTGATGACTAATAACAAAATTTTATTCTTTAAACAGCGACTCACGCAGTTTAAAAAATTGAAAAATTTCGCCACCATTACTAACCTTCCCGGTAGTTCAGTGGTAAGAGTACTCGGCCGGCTGTCGAAAGGACGGTGGTTCGACCACCTACGACTAAAAAAAGCTTAAAAGAAAAATCTAATTGTTTATTGTAGAGATAAACAGAATTTAACAGAATCCTGGCAAGAAAATGCTGAGGTATTTGTATCTCTTCATCGAATTTGTTAGAGCTGTATCTTCATTGTTGTCTATGTCTAAAAGAAAAATTTAATTGTCAAAATGATTCGCTATCTCACTCAAACGTGATGTAACATGAGCGAGATAGGGTGTGAGATCAAAATCTGAAACTGTAAAGGCTTATTTACACGACGCCTGTTTATAGCCGGTTGCAGACAATAATGTTATAGCAATAATTGATATGCATCGTCTAAACGACAGTTGCTTACAATTCTTGAAAGACTTGCTCCCACTAGATTGCATGTAATTATTGCTCTTGAATGTTTAAGAAACTGACGTCGTCTGAATGCATCTTTAGAATTACGAGAATAATTAACATTTTCACCAACGCCTCCTAGCGTTAGAAATAACTTAACTGGACAAAGTATGACACAAGATGACATAAGGTTATTTACCGCTAGGAAACGCTGGTGAAAACAGGCTTATAAGCCCCCATAGAGGTAACGAAAAGAGGAAAAGATGGAGAACACTTATATTAATGTGAAAATGTACAAAGGCTTGTAAAAAGGGTGAAGGTGAAGTGACATTGTAAAACAAACGTATAAAACCACAAAGAAAAAGGAAATAAAAATAGCTATTTATAAAAAGATTCGGTTTGTAACACCCCAATTTGTACATAATGTGTCGGCTAATAATGTTGAAAATTTCAGATGAGCAACTAGCTGCTCAAGTACCACTTCTAAGTTTTGTACTGAAGTTCTCACGATCAGGGAAATTCCTATCAATATTGAACTGCGAAGGCATGGGTTCGATGAGTGCAAGAATAGACCAACCTATCTACAAATCAGAAATATTATCAGCTGTCACAGAGATTGAATTGGGTGAAGGTCATTTCTCTTGTTCGACAGATACAATTAATTTCGACGAAATAACACCAAATGAAAAATAAATATATTTTTGAGTCTATTTGGGTCTAAAAATTTTTTTTATATCATCGTCATTTCAGCCACACGAACTTCTTTGCTGGACTTCGGCCTCCCTCAAATGCCTTATGTTTATTATATTTTTTGTATAAGTTTTAAAAATTCACGATTTTGTCAGATTGGTAATTCGGGGCTACGGATATTTAGCTTGCAACATTGTTAACACTACGAGTCGTCAAACTGACTACCTTTTGATATAAAATCTCTCTCTATTAAAATTAAAAAACAGTTAAAAAAATTAAGAATATTAACATTAGAAGCTAACTTTTCTCATTTCTCTGCGCAATTAAATTTTGAATTTTTCAAATCCTCGAATAGAAAATTCTTGAGAATACCCTATGCCCTATACTACCAATACTACAATATCACCAGGGCTAGCCAAGTCGATGGTTGGCTAGTGAGTGATATTCTTATTCAATTGCTTTCGACCTTGTTGACAATTTTTCTACAACTTGAATCGTTTGAGTAAGTTACTTTTGATCTTACTGACGGTTTTTCTAAAACATTTACATAAAGATGTACCATATATTTTATTATAGTCAAATAAGATTACTTCACCCTTTCTAATGTTAAGCGGAGGTGGATAGATTTCAGATTAACAGCTGAACTTACGAAAGAATAATATTAGGTTAGTTCAAACGGTCATGTTGATAAAATATAAAAATTAAACATTATTCACAAGGTTGATGAAGTAATCAATTGTTAAATCAGCCATTAAAAGAATGGCTAAAATAAAATGTTAAATTAATAGAAAGAGAAACGTTGAATAGAAAAAAAACGTGTTTTTTTTATACACCTATAAATAACGACAAAAATTTGATAAGATTTATGCCATAACTAGTCAATAAGGAATATCTACTGGGAAATAGATGAAACGCTTACTGCAGATGTGTGAACATTCAAGAAAATGCTCTTAAATTGATTCTTACCATCATTCAAGAATCTGATTAGTATAATGATTTACCATCATTCAAGAATCTGATGAGTATAATGATTCGTGATAACGCATTCGTGATTTGCACTTCCTTGTGGTTGACTGGTATAGAATGCAACTTAGCATTAAGTCCGCCTATTGTATCAGTATTTTTGTATTGTGGTCGATAAAGTTAATTAAATAAATGATAATTAGTAGTTCTTTAGGTGAGTGAAGAAGTCTGAAGTCCATCTTTCTCTTTGCTTCCATCTAATCATCCCTCTTAAAAGTAAACATTGCATCATCATCAAAATAATTTATTTATCAACATTCGATAACATTACTGGAATAATAATATGTCTGTGTGTTTTGAAATAAGTATCTTACTTTGCTCAAAAACAACTTTGAAGCATGGAAGGGCCAGAGATTTCAAACTTATCCAAATACTGGCTGGAGGCAATTTACGAATTCATACCATTTACTTGTGCAACGTTTTCGTCATTGAATTCGTCGTCACAAAACCTAGCCATTTAAACGAGTGCCCGATTTAAATATTTAAAAGTGCCATGTGCTATTAGAATTATTATTATAACAGAAAGAAAAAGTCTTCATAATTTACAATGGTATCAAATAACTGACAGACTTCATCATGAATATGATAGGAGACCTAGGTTATTTGATTAAAATAATTCTAATTATAACTACAATAAAAATTAAATATTCATACAGTACGGATATGTGTCAAACGTTAATTAGAGACCCTTCGTTTGACGTGGAACAAATTGTCGGAGAGTCTTGGTGTATTTATCATACGTGGAACATGAATATTTCTAGTAAATGTCTGTACATTACTTTCAGGAGTGTTGGACTTATGGTAAGTAATTGTAATATTTATATTTATTTCGTACAATATAAATACTTACTTACTTACTCTGATGGCTCAGCGCCCCAAAGTGAGTCATGGCCTAAACACAAGAGAACGCCATTTCTTCCGATCTTGAGCCATTCTTCGCCATTCTTCATAAATACGTTAACATAATATTATTATTAAACTTAGTAACAATAAATATTCTGCGGTGACTGGTATTTGTACTAGGATATCATTTGCTACAGCAGACCAGACTTCACCACCAGTGGAATAATATTTATTCTTTTAAACTTTGAATTGTTACACGGGTTTTTTTTATTTTTATTTATTTATTTATAAAACGTTACATTTAGTTTTATTTACGTTACGTTTAACACATTTGGGTGCTTGTCAGTTCTTCCGTCTATCACGAGTTCTAGCCTAGAAAAAGGCAGCCTATATGGTCTGTCGCATATATTTTTTTAATGATTACCTGACGAATAGGTCAACTGGAACTCATCAGGAATTTGTAACACCGGTCAATACTGTGTTGTTTTGGGTCACAAAAAAATTGGTAAATAATTGAAATAATTCAAGATATCTCCTACTTTACAAAAATCGATATGCTGAACGGAATAGACGTGTTCAGATAGTTGAGAATTTAAAAAAAATTACAGGATTTGAAAAAAGTTTATAATGACATGCATGAATATATTGAGACCCAGCCGGTGTGGAGCGCAGCCACCTTACATGCTTTGATGGGACCGGCGCAGCACGAGATGATGTTATTCGCAGACCAGGGCGCTGCCGGCTCCTTTACTGCAGTACCAAATGTAGTGAGAACTGCTAGTAAGTATTTACCAATATGAGGCATTGCAGGTTTACTTTGAGGATTTCGATTGGCGACAACAGATCAGAGGGTCTATATCTATATATTTATAATTCCTGACTGAAAAGTCCTGACTGACTTAACTATAATATCAACATTATCAACGCACAGCCCAAACAGCTGGGTCTAGAGATTCCAAATTTGGAATGTACAACGTTACGTACGTTCCTTACGACGTTTAGGGGTGTACTAAGAAAGGGGTTTTCAAAATTCCCACGGGAAAGCGAGATTGCAAGTATTTTACAGTGCGTAATAAAAACAGTTAAAATCTAGTCTCAATCTTAAGCGCTATCTTGCTCACACAAAATATGACACCAGACACATTCGTATTGACAATGAGATCTATTTTTGTACTCATTATGATTTAGGACTGATTTATATAACAGACTTGTTCTAAGTACTCCTTCTTTGTTTATATTTTCGATCAAGATTTATTAGCAGTGGACGCAAATGTAGATGAATGATGAGGGTCCATTTTGAGAGCTACGGGTCTTTTTAAAATCACATTTTACGCATCTTTTTGAAATGTGACATATTTTACTGGCGGATGCAGTTAGTGAAGTGTGGCTTCTACTTCTCTTGGGTTCTTTTTATATTATTAAGGTGGCAAACGAATTAGTATCATATCCGTGCATTTGTAACTCGCCTTTGTTGTAGATCGCCTATGTAGCAACTATGCCGTATGCTTGTTCATTTGTAGACCACAAATGAACAAGCATACGGCCCGCCTGATGGTAAGCATCACTGAAGCCTATAGACGCTTGCAAGGAGACCTTTGCTTGGAGACCTTACTCACTGTAGGAACACAACATGGCCGAAACCAATGCTATTTGGCTACGATCTTCAGTAAGGTGGAGGTCCTTCCCCAGACGGGCTGCTCCGATTTGAGTGGATTATCCGCTGTGCCCTACCTTTCTTGTTGAGTTGTTATTTTGTTTCCAACTTTCCATTATATGTAGGCCTATAATGGGTTCTACCGTTACTAATGAAGTATATGTTTCTTTCAGATCTATTACCCCAAAAACATTCAGTCCCACTTCTGAAATTGCATATGAAGTTTTTAAATTACGGACAATATCTAGTTTTGGTGGATTGCACAATTGGTGTGGCCTCTCTGTCAGTTAGGGTCACTCAATCTATCCGTCGACAACACATTACGGCAATTGCTGGAGAATTAGGATTTGGTGATGGAGCACCAGCTTGTACTGAGAAGCATGACGATTTTCTTTACCGTTGATGTATTAATCTGATTTTTCGGATCTTTTCGAATTTACTAATAAATTTGTACATGAATGTTTTTTTTTTCAATTTCTGCGTCCTCCATGGTGCTTAAAAAGTTTGATGTTTCATATCTACAAGCTCTATCTATTTTTTTTTGAGGGTACATGTTGCTGATGACTTCTCTGTATTCCATGTTACTAACTTTATCATTGTTACTAACAATTATTCAAAATTGAACGATAATAAATAAACTCTTTTTGATATTGAACTCTTGAAACTTGAAAGAAATTAAAGATCTATTTCTATGAAGATAACTTGCACAATACAGTTTCAAACCAAATAGAAACGATTACGTCTCGGGAGTTTCATAAGCCTCTAGTCACCTATCTATAGTCCCTGTTGGTTCGAAATAGGTGTTAGCTTACCTCAGAATTGAGTGTTTGGTCTCCCGGGTCATGGCGCTTATTTGCTCTATTATTTGTGATAGAGGTATATTCCTAATTAAACAAAATTACCTTTTGGTATCGTTATTTTTATCTAATGGGGTGTGTAATTTATGACATAATAAGATATGCTCTAACTTTAAATGTGCTAACATTCAAGAGATATATTTTAATTTGACCTAAATCCAGCCGAAAAACAATAGTTATAGCCTAACCAAAACACTGTTTCCACTAGTCCGTGACCGAAAACGCGTATTTATAACCGAAATGGTCAAAGCGACCATTCAAAAACGGAAAGGGTTGACCGGTGCCGTAAATATGATTAAAGATTTCTAAATACTGAGTGAAGGGATATACTAGATTTCTTTTTGTTAATAGTATTCATATTGTTTACTATGTAATTCGTAAGTGTGTATGTAAACGGTCAGAAGTAGTATTTTAACATTTAGTACTAAGTCATTAATCAATTAAGATCCAAACAAGTGCCGTCAGCTGTCTAAATTCGCAAAATCACCAGCTTCGTTTCAAATGATACTGAAATGTTACATCTTTTGGTGACTGTACATAAGCTCAATAAAATAACAACGAATTGTATACAATATGACAAGTATTCAATAACAACTTAAATTGTAAATAAATAAATTACGTTTCAAAAAAAATAAACAAAAAACAAAAGCATGCTATATTATGCTTGCGACGATCACTTTCTTTGCACATTACTATCGACTGTCTTATTCATGACAATTTAAATTTAAATACCCTTAAGAATATTTAATTAAAACTATAAAATACAAGAGATTTTAGAAGAGAGGAGTAGAATAAACAAGTGGCAGAATAGAAAAATAAAATAGACGAGATGTTAAACATGATGCCAGCTCTGTTATTGGTGGTTTTTACAAACAAAGTTATGGCTAGTCATGGAGGAATAAGACCTTTGAATTATACCATAGACGATTGGACGTCATGTGAGGAATTCCTTAATGGCACTATATTTGATCCGTACAAAGTGATTGATGTCGATTGGAAGATATTTTACTTCTGGAACTATGATTCTGAGCCAAGTTATCATATTAAGTTTAGCATTCCGACGCCTGGGGTTAGTATATTCAGATCAAATTTTCAGGCAAGTGACATGAAATATATTATTGATTTATTTGATATATTTTTAGTTAATAGATCGCTTCAAGCAGGAATTGGACGATGAATTAGTTCCACCAGTGAACTGGACGAATGCTGAATTGTTCATGGAGACGTCAGTTGAGCTCAGTGGTTTGCTGATCAAGAACGAAACATCAGGAGAATTTAGATTGATACCGTCCCTTTCTTTTGAATGTATGTGATCAAATCATCTTGTCCTATTCCCAAGTTTTAGAATCAGCATTGCACTTACCTTTTTTTTGCCACACGTGGCAAACAAGCATACGACCCGCCTGACGGTAAGCATCACCATAGCATAGCAAAACCGTAGCCTATAGGTGCTTGCAATACCAAGGGTATCACTCACGCGTTGCCAACCCTAAAAGTGGAGCTCTGGAGACCATACTCACCATAGAAACACAACAACGCTGAGACCAATGCTATTTGGCTATGATCTTCTGTAAGATGGAGGTCCTTCCCAGACGAGCTACTACGATTTGAGCGGATTATCCGCTGTGCCGTACCTCTCATTACCTTTTTAAATCCTTTCAATACCCTCTACTTCAACAACAAATATTTTTCTGTTTTAATTCGTTAAACCTCCTACCACCTAGCCGGTCTACCACCAGCGCCCAACCACACGGCAGCCCGTTCACCTAGCCGCTTTACCACCAGCGCTCTACTACGCGGCAGTGCATTCTTTATGAGTTTCACCAACAATTTTTTTAAATTTTGTTTCAGTAACTGCAACACCAAAGTTGTCGTTTGGTTTGAAGTTAGTAAATGGTGTTTTAGGTTTTATGAACTGCAGGTATCGTATTTGCTATGCCTTGGCGCCAATAGAGAATGTACCAGAAGCTTCTCAAGTAAGTTTTTTTTTATTTCATTATTTCTTAGTCTTAATATATAAATCTGAAAATTGTGAATGATTGAACTGCCCATATCAAACCTATGGACTTGGAGAGCTGAAATTTTGCATAGACATTCCATTTGCGCTGTAGATATATTATTATACGCCTAAATACTTTCAAGAAAGCGGAATTCACGCACACGAAATACATAGTTCTGCAGTGGGATGCATGGTTTGATATGATGATGACTGCAACCACTATAATAATTAAGTCAGATTTGAAGATACCGATTTTGTACTTAGAATAAATTTTCAGACAACTATTCCAGTCCAGTGGTGAAACCCGACTTTGGTTAGGTTTCACGTCCTTCGAAATACAAATTAATAGACTTCCATGAGTTACTATTCTGATGTTGTAAGTCTTCAACTTTCGGAAGCCCAGTTCCCATCTTTCGTCCTATTAATAAATTGGCCACGGCTAAGTAACTCCAGTGTATCCGTGGGTCGTGGGTAGTAGATCTATAGGCGGTGGTGACCATTAACCATATCAGGTGACCCAAATGCTCAATTGACAATTTTCATAAATAACTTGTAAAAACTTTTTTAGATACAAGAAACAGCGAGTACATTGGGTTTCAAAAACCCCTTTGGACATTCTTACCTGCTAAAAATGTCGGACGGTCACCCTCCACCGCCACTTCAGGAGTTAGATGATGCTGATGATGACGAGCAGTTGAATATCGATAGGGATATGAGTTTACGTATTATTTAGTGTACAGCTCGAATATCATCTAAGAATGTTATCTGCTGAGAATGGAATGAATATGTCTTAGTTTTAAGAGCTTCCACGCTATCTGCTTTTTAAAATGTTAACATTATAATCTATAATGACTTTTATGATACCAAAAATTCAAATTTTATTTTGAGCACTTACATATTTACGTGCATTTGTTACCTTGTTACATAAAATAATTTTTGTAAAATGTAGCCATTCTTTCTATAAAACACATCCTTTAAACTTTAAGATAGTCCATACACTCACAACAATAAGTACATGTCATAGTCTACAAAAAAATAAAAAAATAAATAGAATTTCTGAAGTCTGCGGACTCCAGAGTCCTTGTCCACAGAGTGCGAATTCGCCTCGAAACATTACGCGCGGATTCTGAATATACTGCACTATAAAAAATAAACACCAATTACATTGCGCTTACAAGGATTGCGAGAATTCACGATAAATTCGTATCTTTTCTGAACAAGGTCTATTATGGAGATAACCATCGAATTATTAATGAGTACGTAATACAGATAATGCCTACAGGAAAGCAAACATCGCAGAAACAATGTCTATATTGATTCAGATCGTATGTCCATGACAACTATAAGCATTAATTAGTTGTCAGTAACCTTTGGAGTAGTGTTTTAGGTCTATTTTATGGATAATGTTAAAAATAAGAAATGAATACGTTTTTACAAAGTTAGGAAATACCAATTGCTTTTTTTAGCCATGTACTTATGCAAAATCATTAAATTTTAAATAACTACTCTACAAGCTACCATTATTTCTAGGTTAATGGAAAAAGTTAAAACTAAAAAAATCTAATTACTCTATTTAAGGTATAAATTATTAAAAAACTATGTAAGTTATTTCAAAGAAAAGGTTCACCACCACTCTCTCCATACATGACACCATACTTAAACGATTGTTGCCGGAAACTTGGTAATACTTGAAAAATGCAAACGTTTGTATTAGTATTCTGTCTATTTACGTCCGTTGTTGCAAGGAGAAAAGGGTACGTAAAGCCAGATATTGCAATACCACCGGAAGCTTATGAAGCAGAAACCAATAACACGGAGCGTGAAGATCCACCTACTTACCTTGATCAACCAGTTTTCTTCAACCATTTATCTAGAGAAGGCATTGGTGATTTACCATCCGGACTTAAACAGCCAATAAATTTGATGGGACTATCAATGTTACTGCAACAAGCCAGAGGAGAAGACATAAAGGCCCCAAAACGTATACCATTAGAAAATAAAAAACAAGAAACAAGAAAACAAACAGAAAATAAACACAAAGTATTCGCAAGTCCAAGAGACAAATATCTTGAGAATTTTGATACGGAATCTGATGTTGCAAAAAATTCTACAATCAAAAACGATAAACGTTGGTTTGATTTTGAAAATATATTAAATAATAATTCTAGAAAAGGTTATATACACAGATCACAAAATAAAGAAAAGAAAGTAGAAAACTCTATGAGGACGGAAGAAGATACAAGAGCGTCGTTTCTAGAAGGTAGCTTTAATTTGATGCCGAAGCAATACAATGTTAAGACTAACTTGAACTGGAGTTCATGCGACGATTATAAAACTTCACTATTTCACCCGAAAGACGTTATTGGTTATGATTGGATTCCGTTTTATGCTTGGTCGACAAGACATAATGTCAATGCATTTTTGCATAAATTTTCTTATCCCACTAAAAAGGTAATTGATTTTAAATTCAGAGCTTTTATCACCACTAGTGATATCTGTCAGATAAGGTGGCAGCTTTTAAACAGTTTTGTATGATTTAGACAGTGTTTATCTAATAATTAGGGTAATTAGCAACCTTTATTTATAATTATTTATTAAATTTCATAGTTAGTGCAGAAATATAAAGAAAGATACGGACCGTATTTATCTGAAAAGATTGATTGGACAGAACCCAAGTTATTAATGAAAGACGATGCTGAAACTTTGCTAATAGCTGCAGACAGGAGAGGATTATATAATGGAATTAGAGGACACCAGTTACCAGAAAATATAAACAGTAAGTTGCCTAACTGACATCATCGTCCTGTTCAGACCCTTGGACCTAGAGAGATGTTTTTTTACACGTTCCTTTTTTAAGATGTAAGTGCGAGTTAATAGGATTTTTAAATTTTCAAGGGATACACGCTAACGAAGTTGAGCGAAGTTGAACAATCTATTATGACATATATGGCTACTCATAATTAATTTTTTATTTGTAAAAATTTTTTTTTCTGATTTTATGGTGGAAGTAGAAGTAATTTTTAAGATAGTGATAATGGTATACAACTAAATTTTTGTAATTCGTGGTGCGTTCGTGCATCGTCAAATACTTTATTAGATACTCGTAGTAAAAATACGTCAAGAGGTTGTGTTTATGTACACTTGAAAAAATTACCCTGTATAATTTATGTGTATACTGTTATAACGAAGTCTATTTAACAAAGTTTATAATTTATATTTCAGTGAAAAAAACCCAAATGCTTGTGCCAATAATAAAACTAAGAATAAAAATTGTGGATCCATATTTAGCGTTGATATTTTGTGATGATAATTTTGCAATATTAATGAGTATCGTTGGAGATGACCCGGTGACAGATGAAGACAAAACTGTTGAATCAAAATTATTGAAATTCAATGGTAAAGGGTATCCAATAACGAGAGATATAGCATTTGAACAGTTACAGGCTGATCTGGAAAGGAAAAGTATAATAGATCTTGAAGAATCAAAATTCATAAGAGCAATAGATGATAATATTCGTGCAAAAGATAAAACTGCATTTTAATAAAAGAATAATGATAGACAAGACATACAGTAAAACATAAAGTGAGAGAACGTGGCTAAGTGAACGCCCTGCCGCCCATCAGATCTAGAGAATTCCCAAGAGAGCTGAAATATTGCAATATTTCTTAATGGCGATTTTTGAAATTTACAAGAAAGAAAAGTAAAAGTATGTTCGATTAAGGCCGTTTGCCCACAGCCACCGTCACCGTCGTGACGGACAAATGAGATTGAAGTTGACGTGACGGAGATCGTTTGTCCACCGCGAAGATCTCGCTGTCACGTCAACTTCATCTCGGCCAGAAATAATCTCGTTCTCGGTGACGTCCCGGTGACGGTGGCGGTGGACAAACAGCCAAGTGTTTTGTATTGCCGCCACTTCAGCCCGTCACAAATGTCACAATCTCGGACCGAGTTCTAGCGGAAGCGCCGAACTAAGCGATAAATCGGCGGCCGGGATGACGGCGCTCGGGTGACGGGCGTGTGGTGGACACACGGCCATAGTAAATGTATGTATCGCTAAATCGGCGCCGTCATCTCGTTCTCGGTGACGCTCCGGTGACTGCCTCAGAATTATGCTTTTTTAAGACGTGTATAACGTAAAATTAAACAAATAGTGACAAATAAAGTAGGATGAAACAATACGATGTTGATGTTTGATTGTTACATGTGCAAACAGTGGGTTGTGTATGAAATACTAAAATTTCAAAAGTGCATAACATTCATATGAAACCGTATCAGTTCTTTTCGTGCGTTCATTGCAAATTTGTGTCAACTAGTAAGCTGATCTCTGTGTTTTTATATAGCTCAGCATCGACCGTGCTCTCCCTAAGTAGAGGATCCTGATTTTTAATTCAATCTAAGCCTTTTGAAGTAAAGTCATCAGTAAAGTCTTTTAAATCTTGTATTGAACAAATAACAGCTATAATACTTTCTTTTCATTCTGTATTTCCAAATTTCTTATTATAAGTAGTAGATATGTTACATTATAAAATAACTTTACTTGTGTTAACTGGTTTCCTATATACATCTACATTGTCCCGTGACAAATTGGTGAAAAATATGCTGGGACCTCATTTTGAAGATAACGACACAACTACTTGTGAGCAGTTTAGAAAACATGCAAATTTTAATCCTTACTCAGTGTTGAATGACAAATGGATGGTGTTCTATTACTGGGCAGCTTTTTTACCCAACATGATATTTAGTTTCAAATGTCCGTCTAAATATGTAAGTATTTTAGTTGTTGCCTGCGGATTTGCCCGCGTTAAATAATTGAAGATCATTTTCTTTTTGACTCATTGAAATTAAATTTAAATATTTATGTTTATATTCCATTATTATAGTGATTATTTCATTATCTTTTTGTTAAATTAGGTCTCATTCGCCCGAAACACAGGCATCTTCTAGCTCGGGCACATGTTTTAATTTTACGAAATGTTTCTATTAGATCTAAGATTTACCAATATTTTTTTTGTTTTAATTTATCATCATCATCGCAGCCACAAGCAGTCCACTGCTGGACATTGGCCTCCCAAACGTTTCCAATACGACCGGTCGGAAGACGGTTGTTCGTGAAAACAGCTTTAGATTATTATTTTTGCAGTACAGAGACCAATTGATGAAATATTTTGATGGTCACGTTAACTTCCATATTAATTGGACAGCTCCTGTATTTTTGATGAAGGAACACTATAAGAATGATACTGTGCTTCTAGTTAAGAGAGGGGAGAGAGGAATGTTTGCCTTGTACCCTATAGTAAACAGTAAGTGATTTTAATGTTATTTACACCATTTTACCTGCTTCCGTTGTGTGTCCTGAACTGAAATTTGGGATAATAACTTTCTTATGTATTAATCATATGATAAAATACATAATTAAATAATATGAAATTCAATAAAATTAATTAAAACTAAACTAACAATAAAAATTAAAAACTGAAATCATATGATAAACTAGGTACGTGTGTACTAAACGAATTAAAATTATAAAAAATTTCAAAGAATCTGTCAAGCCGTTTTTTTGGGAAAGAGTAACAAACATACGTACAAACTTTAGCATTTTGTAATATCATAGTGAGATAAACTGAGCCTGATTCATTCATTCCATTAAGTCTTCATTATTCATAGACAGTTCCTACGAGTTTTCATATCCTTACTAATATTATAAATGAGAAAGTGAGTTTGTTTGTTTGTTTGTTTGTTATTCCTTCACGGCTTGACTAAGCAGCCGATCATTATGAAAATTTGCATACATATTGGTACAGAGTCCAACATAGGCTACTTTTTATCCCGTGAAAGTATGTCGTTCCAATGGGAAAATAATTTTTCTACTATAGATGGCGCTGTATCGGCCAACAGATGACGCCACAAGTCGTGCTATGGGTTGTTTTGTTGTCAAACGAGATCTATGTCATAAAGTTAACGCGAGCGAAGCCGCGGGGAAAAGCTAGTTTACATATAAAATGAAGTCGCTTCCCGCTGTCTAACTTTCTGCCCCTATGTATACTTAAATCTTTAAAACTACACAACAGATTTTGTTGCGGTTTTTTAATAGATACATAGAGTGATTCAAGAGGAAGGTTTATTATGTATAATACATAATGAAATTTCCACGGGAAAGCTTGATATACGCAAACGAAGTTGCGAGGGTTACGCTAGTAAAATATATAATATCACTTCACAGGAAAGAAAAACGAAAAGATTTACGCCATGGACATTTGCTTCAAGCAAAGCCAGGATAACAAGTATATTGCTTTTATGATGTGCTCAGTGAGTAAAATTTCATGTCAATTTTCATGTAATTGTGAAATGTGTGTTAAACTTATTTTGGTAGCCTTTAATACACTGGGCGTCAAAAATAAGTGGTACAGTTTTAAAATTGCAAAATCTCCTAAACTACAGAAGCTAGACCTTTGAAATAAAAAAAAGTTAAAGGACAATTTCATTTCATTTAATAAAAACTTCATGCATAATATCGTCTTTTAAAGATTGATTTTTATTTCAAAACTCTAACTTCTATATTTTTAAGAGTAATTGCAATTTTAAAACTGTACTACTTATTTTTGACGTCCATTGTAGATTTGCTTTTGACCACAGCGTGCCTGATGGTGAGCATCGCTGTGGTCTACGATGTAATACGCTCACCTAGAAGAAACCTATTTACTCGAGGTTTCAAAACCCCTGGGCCCGTGGGTTGTATTTTTCAGGAAACATCGATTAGTGATGTGATCGATTCATGTTTATATCATATCGATTTATATTTTAAATCCGAGTGCTTTGTTCGAGTTTTTTGATAACATTCGAACGGAACGTGTTAACGTTTACAAGTCGACTGAATTGAAACAATTAAAGTTTTATATTGTCAATTTACTAGACGCGTGTTACATATCAAAAATTAGCCGGGTTACTCACTTCAGAATGTGAGCAAGTAAGATACTTATTTTTGATTGTAACACGCGTCTTATAAAATTCGCAACATGAGAATTCTTCTCTATTTGGTCGGTTTATTTACGTTGTCATATAATGGTCGTATGTGACCAATAAACTCGTACAGTCAACAAAGGAATTGACTGACCCCCCCCCCTGTATTATGATTAAAGATTTCTAAATATTGCGTGACGGGATTTACTTGAAAATTTATTTATCAATAGTAGTCATATTGTACTATGTAATTACAAATTTTCAAGTAAATCCCTTCACGCAGTATTTAGAAATCTTTAATCATAAATACAGGGGGGGGGGGGGGGGTCAGTCAATTCCTTCGTTGACTGTACTAAGCACTCTGATGATTGTTTGGAAATGGAAATTTTGTGTCAAGTACAGAGGAATTGAATATTATTAAACTTACATTTTCTTTAACAGGAACAAAAAGCGTATGCATTGGCAAGAATTACTGATGTACCACGGAAGAAACAAATTCAAGAAATTGTTTCCCATTTGGGGTTCAGGTCGCGTGGTGGAAGATCATACCTTTACCAGGGGCACTCATGGATGCCCATACCAGAGGCTGATGAGGAATTCGGCTTTATAGGCCCTACATTAGAATGACTAGATGTTCAAAATTCTGTGAATAGTTCCTAAACTTAGTCAAATCGATGATTATGTTACCGCTCATGTACAATGTATGTTTAGAAATAAATGAAAGAATGTGTCTTGACATTGTTTGTCCTGATTTACTATTCAAAATTTAATTTACAGTGTCTTTCGAATCGTCACTTTTTATTTCCTACCACCAGTTTAGACGGCAAATTGTACTAAGAAGAACTGGCAAGAAACTTAGCACTTACTCTTTTACAGTCCCAAATAGAAAATTCCGTAAATATAACCTAGGTACCAGCTGTTACCCGCGGCTTCGCTGGCGTAAAAATTGCGCTATGTTGGGCTCTGTACCCCTGATTTACAAAAAAATTACAGGAATAGATAATGTGCAATGTAATGTAATACATTGAACAAAATCCATGACGATATACTCGTTGGTCTATTCCATATAAGCGTTAGAAGTGTCACATCTACGACTGGTACCACCTGACGGTCAGAGACTTAACGACTGTCTATCTTAAACAGTCAGGAAAGTCAGTTTGACGTCCTACTGCATTTTCTACAAACACTATTCATTGTAGGGATTAAAATCCTTTTAAATATTAATTAAGTTAATTGTTCACTAATTGTGGAATACGCCTTAACAATGGCATTAAACATGCATAATGGGGTTCAAGCTTTACTTAAAACAAGGTGTTTTGGGAGCAATTACTTAATTAACCATTCGGGCCTGAAAAAATGTTATTATTCATATACACATTTTACCTGTTCGTAACCTACATAAAATTATTTATAGGAAACTAGTGCCATATACATGTTATATGCCAGTTTCTGAAATGTTTCGATCCTGGGGCAGATTCTGAGAAATAAATTATTGATTTATTTATTTATACTCGTAATTAAAACCGGTTCTATTTCGATTCAGACACACTCGCTGTCCTGTTCAATTCCAATTTTGTATGAGTGAGACAGCGTTTGAATTTGAATCGAAATAGAATCGGGTTTTGTTACGAGAATAGGGGATATATATGATCGAAACTGAAATGCATATTTCAAAGGAGAAAATGACACATTTGTAATTACATCTGTCACTGTCATCAAACTAACTGTACATATTGTAAAATCTATGACCAATGAATACACTTTTAATGTGGAATTAAAATGAAAAGGCGTTTTAGTAACTGACGGATACATAGTTTATAAAATGCAAAGCAAATGTCTACACCATAGTATATGGTCCAAATGAGAACAAAATAAAGTTCTAAGTATTACAAAACTACATTCTTTATACTACTATTTTAAAACGCTCGCTGAACGTAGTTACTTGTGACAATTTAATATAATTTGTACACAGCATATATTCTCGCTTCTTTGACATACGCAAATAATATGCCATTAACCAACAATTGAAAACCAATAACATTATTTTCAACAAACATTAATGTAACTTAGATATTATTATTTCCAGACGTCTCTTCTCGCATATTTGTATGCAAACTAAAGGAGGTCTACTCTATAACTTGCGTACGTAAAGATAGTTTATCGGATTTTGGCGCCAACTACGACAGTGTCAACTTGATTTTGTGTTTTTTTTTACCCAAAAAAGCTTTGAGTTTGACCACAGCTTGCCTGATGGTAAGCATCGCTGTGGTCTACGATGTAACAAGCTCATCTAGAAAGTACCTATTTAAAGACCCCTGGATTGTATTCTTCCTGAAACATCGATTACGGTAGAGAGTTCCAGGACACCGTCCTTACAAGGTACCTCCACCGCAAGTCAATGTCTTCAATCGGATCTTCTAGTTGTTCGGCGAAATTAAAAAAAAATCCTGTGTGATTCGAGGTTTGATTCAAAGTGTTGATAGAGTAATGTAGTTGACGACCCATCATCATCATCAGCCTACATTTGTCCACTGCTGGACATAGGACCCAACTGCACGCCACCGCGCACAATCCTCGGCCACTCTCATCCAGCTCTTGCCAGCCCTTGAGAAGATCATCGCTCCACCTAGTCTGAGGGCGTCCCACGCAACGCTTACCGATCCGCGTTAACAGTGATCCTTACTTTTCTACTTACTTACTATGTCTAGTACCCAAAACACAAGCGGGGTAAAGCCTAGCTTACTTTGAGATCAGAAGACGCTGTGTGAATTGTGTAGAATAATGTTAAGCAAATATCGGTTAAAGCGTATAGTGATTCGAGTTTATGATCAGGAACTATTAAAAATGTAACACGTGTTGACTTCAAAATCCGCATTTTCTTTAGAAATTTTGCTATCATCTTTCTTTGGGGCGTCATAATACACGCAATCTTAACATTTACGTAATATAAAATACAGAGTAGGACCCCAGGTCGGTGCGTTGTCCACAAAAAGGTAACGTAGGGCCTTCAAAAAGCGATTAAGCATTTAAAATGGGGATATTTAGTTATGTTTACAACGACGTTTACTATCTAGACCGTTTTTAATGGCTAGGAAGCGGCGTATAGTAAAGCGGCCCGTGTTATGAGCATTATACATATTTCGTCTGACGTCCGAAGATCAATAAATTATAAAATTTATGGAATATTTTTTTTTTGTGTGGCAACCTTCGGCTGTGCCGCCACTGTTACTAGTGGTTTTCGAACGGAATTTATGTGAAAGTTTTCCTTTAATGTCTGATAGTTTAGTTGCTACAAAGAGGGTGTTGGTTCGATTCCAGCTCAGGTCACCTACAAGGCTCTCGTCGCTTGAATATCCTTTTTAAAAACTCTGATTTCACAACTTGTCTTTAAACATCTGCACCTAGTAATCTCATCGAGGAAGGAATAACAAGTCGAATAATTACAGTCGAACTTCACTTCCAGGTAAGTTCGTTTGACTATTTAATTATTCTCCTTGTTATTCCTTCCTCGATGAAGATAACTAGGTGCAGATGTTTAAAGACAAGTTGTGAAATCAGAGTTTTAAAAAAAATAAAAATTATCTTCATATATGTTTATCTTGTTAATTTTAGTATCTAAGTAATTATAATAATGGAGATTTCCTTTTGGATAAGGATGATATTATTATCATCCTTATTCGAAAGGTAAAAATAAAATTTTAAATCCATTGTTTTGTGCATCGTCGTTCACGTTTGTTATCAATGAATGTTTTTAATTTATTAAAAGTGTATAAAGCATCGACATAAAATGGTATAAAGGCAGTTCGCATAGCTACGGTACTGTTCGTGAAATTACCTATCGCAAGGCGATTGAAAAAAATCCTAACCTTATTTATGCGAGAATTTGTATTCAGGCCTTTATATCAAATTAATTAAATATTTATATCAAGATTTCTATGTTTTTCGAATAAAATATAACCTATTAATTTCTCATTCGACACTAGCTTGGTGATGTTTAGTATTGTGGTAGGGCCTTCGAGAGAGAGTGAAAGAATTTTTTCCCAAAACATGTCAAGGTAATTAGTGAAAAAAAAAATGTTTTATTTAGCGACTAGACTTTTCACGTTTATACTTAGAAATATAAAATCAAGTGGCATATTATTATTTTGTTTTATCTTGGTAGTTCATGAACTGAAATTAACAAACAAAATTTTACACATACTTTTATAATAAAGCGATGTGCTTTTTTATTATCCTATGACACTCACAGATAATTATTTTTTAAACCGTTTCAGTTGATCAATAACCACTAAAACCTCACAAACCTTTCCTCTTAATAATATTAGTATTGATATGTAAAAAAAAAAAAAAATTGTCGAATCTTTATAATCTTATTTATTTTATTATTTCGACCAATACTTAGAACTAAATGAGAAACGGGTTGTATCACAAAGGTTTATCTCGGCTTATTAGGGATAATTATTCGTCTTGGAGGTTATCCGTCTTGAGTATTGACGAGCGTGCAAGATTGATGAAGCCTCCTTGTCGTTTGACCTGCCACCAACATTAGTTTTACTGACTACTATACGGGTCCCACGGTTCTATATAGTTTTTAGGGTACAGTCAAGGAACTAATGTAGCCAAAGAGACGATTAAGATTTGTTAATCACAGCCTCAGGTTGACGTTGTATTGAAAATTAGAGACTGAATGAGGAAAAAGGAGTGATTGAAGGGTGAAGACCTAGAAGTTTCTATGACAGTCTTCTAGTTTTTTTAGGAATAGAGTCCAAATGAGTCCAAAATCAACCTGCCAAATATTTGGACTGGATCGTTATCTGTTTTGTCTCCATCGACGTATTTAAAAAAAACATGTAAATAATAAAGAAGCGATCGGCACGTCACCTTTTTGACAAAATCGACATTTTATCGCTCTATAAGCACCCAATCACAACTAAACGATGCAGAAAGATTCTTATCTAACACCGTCGAGCGAGCGTGTTAACAAGAAAAAAAGTTAATGTGTCAAGAATCGAACAGGATCGTAAGTTGCCCGGCCTCACAATTGTCACTTCAGAGACCACTACACGTAATTCATTAGTCGTTACAAAACCACACGATTATCATAAAATTCTAGTAGAAAATAATCTTGGTATCGGTCTCTAAGAATAAATATGCCATGAGGTTATTTAGTACCGAAACTCGAAGGTAGAACCCCGCTGGGCGCAAAGGGCCCGCGCGCCAAGGCTGGCGCTTCGAATACATTTTTTATAAGTATTGCCTAAAAAAATATACATATATTTTTTGACTGTCATCGGGAACTAATTTCGTGAGGTTTTTTGTGGTTTTTCTGTTAATAATTAGTTTGTAAAGCGCCGCTTTGTGAGAGATGTTTTAACTCGTAAGTACTGATCGGCTTTCCTAGTTATAACAGAATTTATTGTAATTTGTAATCACACTGATTTTATGATCGGTAAATAAAAATATGATTATCTAATTTGTAAGCTCAATTATGTTCTTATTACCTAAAGTATGATATAGATATTTTTATGTATCTTAATAATGATTGTCATCAAAACATTATAAGTACTTTAATGTACTTAGCTAGAAGTCTAAAAAATAGAGGCGCCTTATCGAATTTTCTTACGCAAATTAGCAATGACTTTAAAGCCTGGCCGATTGCTGCTCAGAACAAAAAACGTTGCATCGCAAATGTGACAAGTCATTCTAAATTTCCAGACATTCTTTTGTTTCTTGTAATTGCCGCGAACAATACAATATTGCTTGAACGTTTTCAAATGATCTGTATTTTTTTCTGATAGTTTTACATGTTTTACACCAACGTTGAACAAAAAAAGTATTCATATCTTTTTGTAGAGAATTTCACGATCTAAATATTCTCTCATCCACTTTTCTGGTAGATCTTTCATAATCCGAAAAGAGTTAGAAATAAAATAAAATAAAATTATAAGCAATTTAGTTAAAATCTTTGATTTTTGACCTTCATACACCAAAAAAACAACCCACAAACAGGATCGGTCGAAACTTTTGACACAGTATTTGTAATGACCAATCGATCTTTCCCGGAATAATTGCATTTTGACACAGTAATAATGACAGTAGTTTTGTAATGACAAAGACCTATCCATTTTTCCCGGAATAATTGCAAGCTAGAATCCTATTTCGAGTGGTCTGTGCCCTTTACGCGACAGTATCATAAACGTCTATATAATATTATTCATTTGTATTCAACAAGTTGCACATAATAACTGTATCTTTAATAAATAAATTGCAATCGTCACGGGAAAACTGTAACTATGGCCACGCGCCGGCACGCCCAACAAATATATTTGACGCGATTATACACACCAAAACCTTATCTATTTTAAGCTTATTTTCTCTTAATACTCCCTTATTTTTATAACCAATAGATAAATAGAAATATCAACCCTCAATATAGCGTTTTAAGTATAAATTTCAGATGCACATTTCGACTATTACACAGCGTAACTAAAATGATCGCGTGGCAATTTCTATGGGAAGAATTTCTTTTGGTATTGCAGTGTACGAAATTGGCTAACTGGTTTTTGATTAGTTTACTCGATATTTTTTGTATGTTAATATCAAACCGTTATTCTAGTGATCCGTAATCTGTGGCTTTTAAAGTTAATTTATAGGTTTTTAGCCTTTTTATTATGGTACAATAACTGTCACTGTCTGTGAGTTAGAAAAATAGATATAATAAAAAATGGAAGGGCTTGCCCTCATTTAGTTTAACTCCCATTAAAACCACTTTTGACACTTAACAGTAAGCAATCAGTTACTCATATATGCTTACAACCAAAAAGAAGTTTTATTCGGGTTATAGAAAATTTGTTCTCTCCAGGTGTATGTTCTCTCCGATAGGGCGATAAATGTCCTACGAGTTTAGTGCTCATATGTTAGAAAAAATAATATGTCAGGCATACAATAAAGAACGCCTGATTGACCTGAATAAAAGTGGTTACCGCTGCCTATGAACATATTGGTGACGTCAGAACGGCTAACAATATCTTCGTGCTGCCCGTTACAAGGAAGGAATTAATAGGAAGGGAATTGAGATTCCGGATCTTACACATACCTAACGAAACGCATACTCTGTGCACATTCACACCAATAATTCTATGAGATGCTCTTCCACACCCAATCGTTGGTAAAAAGCGTCAGTAGCCAACCTCGTTTGGGACAACGGGTTGCAGACCAATAAGCTAAGTTAGTTTCGAGTTACTTTAACAAACATTACTCGTTGTGGTCTGCACCCAAGGTTGAAAAATCATATCAGCTATGCAGACTAAGCTGAACTAAGTTAGTAATGAGTCTAGACATCGGATTATATGCACTATCAAAATGCCAAAATATGCATGCAAATAATGCACTAAAAAAGGGCGAAATATGCACAATCAAAAAACCATTTATTATTACAATTTACGTTTATTTTGACATTATATTTATATGTCATACATTATATTTATATTAGTTATTGTTATAATTCTTGTGACAATAAATAATAACATATTATTGCAGGTTTTCTACAGAAAACTTGTGACGTATTAATTTATAGGCTGAAAATTACCTTTCGACGTCAACTGACGTTACGAGCGTGTGCGAGGAAGACGTGTCGACAGCATAATACAACCCGCCTTTACTGAAATATGCACTATCAATGAAAAAGTACCAAAATATGCAATAACGCTATTAAAATTGAATTATATGCATTTGCATATGTCCGATGTCTAGAATGACTTAGCTTAGCTCTTGGTCTGCAGCGTTGCCTAATAAACACAGTTTAAAATCAACTCTTTTCAATACGCGTGTCTGGCAATGGCGTTTGAGGCCAAGCATAATTGATACGACACTTGTCTAGACTGTATTAAATCTTTTTCCAAACCAATGACAAGAAGATTTGATATAAACTGTGGCTACAATGTATAAAATCTTTATATCAAACCAATGGATTGTAGCCAAATAGCATTGGTCTCGGCCATGTTGTGTTGTGAGTAGAGCGTCACTTTTTACAGGGTCGGCAACGCGCGAATGATACCTCCGGTATTGCAAGCTTCCATAGACTACGGTGACAGCTTACCATCAGGCGGGCCGTATGCTTTATGGTTTTAGAAAATGTTATAAAACCGTGTAACGAAGGTTTAACTCTATCACTCCTGTCACGTTACTTATACAGTTTTATTATCTATTACCTATTTTACACCACCAGCTGGTCTGGCATTAAAGTGCGGTTGGAACCGATTAATTTGCGTTCAAGCAAAGAATAGTCTAATACAAGCAACGAAAACATGGCTTAGTGAACCCTTCGAACCATTAAGTTGTACCGGGCCATCGCACAGAGTCGCCATCTTTTGGTACAAGTTATAAACTGATAGGAATTCTGCTTGCGATTATTGTATTAGCCAAAATTGTACTGCTTAGTTTAAAGTTTTCTTTAAAATCTACTTGAGTTTTCACATTTACAATAGTATGTATGTACATATATTTATCATAAAACCGCATTCGTGAATTTCTGCACTTTCGCAATGGTTGACTGGTAGAGAATGCAACTTAGCATTAAGTCCGCTTAATTGTATCAGTAGGTACTTTTGTATTTTGGTCAATAAAGTTAAATAAATAACCTTGTAGTCAAAACAAACTGATAAATTGTGTGAATTACACCTTACTTTTGAAAGTAATTCTGAACATTTGATTGTTATATGCAACTTTTTTTCCGTTTGGCAAAGAGTCTTCAGACGAAAATTATTTTGTCCAATCTTCAAGTTGCTCTCGTGTACGTCTTCGTGTTTCGCTCCACTACTGTTGATAGACTATGCTATAAACAATTTCATAACAAAAACTAACGCATATTCCATCATAATAAATTTTACCATGTAATTATTACTAATTAAGTAAATCAAATCGCTACATAAATATATTTTGTACCACACAAAAAACGAATGTAGTCAGGGTCGTTCTTTAGTTGCGTGAAATTTAAATTTTTGCTATTCATTGCGGGTTGCGAGTTGTTTTTCTGACGCTCCCGCCTCTCGTGGGGTCCGGCCCTTCAGTCTCTACGTACTGTCAAAAACTTAAGGCTTAATAGATATTAAGGTTGAATACTGGCATTAAGAATGGCATGGATAAATTAAATTCTTACATTAAATTAGGATATTTTTTTAATTTGGGTTTTTATTATAATTTATTATTATTTTATTGCATTGCAATGGCCATTTCGTTCCAAGGACAACATTTGTGTGCATGAACATGCCTATCAGTCTTGGTTTGGATGTTTTCTTTCTATGTTTAATCAGTATTTATTTACATACAAAGTATCTTTGATATTTATCACCAATCTACTAACAAATGAAGACAGATTTTCTTAGTTTGATACTAGATGGCGTTGTGTGATTCGTCCAAGAATATTTATTTTTTAGTCAAAGACAAAAATATTTTATTCATTTACAACATCTATACTAATATTATAAAGAGGAAAGATTTGATTGATTGTTTGTTTGTATGAATTGAATAAGCTCCGAAACTACAGGACCGATTTTAAAAATTCTTTCTAAAGTAGAAAGCTACATTATCAGGGAGTGACATAGGCTATAGCTTTTCCCGAAATTCAATGTGGTTCCCACGGGAATGGGTTCGGAACTTCACGCGGACGAAGTCGCGGGCAAAAAAGCTAGTAACTAATAATATTATCATTATGAAAATAGATAAGCAATGTTTGACTGTGTCCATTTTTGTACTCGACTGTACCCTCCTTGGAATTGCAAGCTGTGCACATCCCATGCATTCCGTACGAGTTAAAACAAATTGTGTCGTCGAGACCCCAATCGGTGTAGAGCCATTCCTACCTCTGGGGTTAGGTCAACCCCAGATCATACTAGTAACAATAATAATTGTATTTGTGGCGTTAAGTTTTCACATCCTGGATGTCAAATGCCCGCTCATAAGAAGGTTGATTGTCAAAATGACAATGCGAGTACTTTGGCGTGGTAAACATTAGTATCTACCTTTACTAATAAACGTTGTGTAATACAATGTTTTGTCACTTTCAGACTTGACAGACAAGACAGTGACACAACAGTGTTTAACTATATACTTGTAAAACTATGTTTATTAGTAAGGGGGTAGGGTAGGTGTGTGTTTTTTTAAGTTGGTAAGGTACTATTTATTCAAAATTAAAATAAGCACGAAAACATCACTTCCAAATACTTCCAGTATGAACGGTTGGAAGCGGCCTGTATCCAGCGGATTACTGCTTTCCTTATGTATATATAATGGTTCCTGTGTATGGTTTCCAGTACGTGGTCGCCTTTCCAGAACCTATCCATCTCATCAGTAGCCATCTGTTCTGCGCGGTTTGTGCTTTAAACACTCCCACTGCCCTCTACTTGCAAATCCGTTGAGCATAACTTTCGTTCTGCTACGGATCTCCTCATTTCTCTTCGATCTCATAGAGAGGTGGTGGCTATAATATACCACAAACGTAATCATCTTTTATAAAAAGCGTATTACTTAACACTTATATTCAAATCAATCCAGTTAAGTCATGGTGGACGTAAGGCGATTTGCGACACGCGTACGACACGTGATGCAGGCGCATTGCAAATCAAGATCGATAATCATAGATTATGGAATGAAACTTTAGGGCCTGAGTAGATATAGTACTTTTGTCGCGGCAATAAGCGATTTAGTCGGTTTAAATAAAAATTTAAACTAAATAGAGCGAATAGAATAGTTAGTTAGTAGAGAAGAATAGTTAAAAATAGTGTCTGCTTGGGCCCTTATTTGTGTCAAAAATAAAATAAAAAGCGTTATAAAAAAAGGTAATTGAAACGAAAAACAAGATAGAATGACTTAGACGCCGATCGGCGTAGCTAAAAGTAGCGTGTCTGCTCGAGCTCTAAATAAGCAAAAAAGAAACAAAAAAAAAATTGTCTCTGAGAGTAATTAGAAATATAGGCATTAAACTAAATTCTACTTAAGCAACCCTTTCCATTTCCATTAAATGACTATGAGTTATGACGTAATGACAGATAGCATTGTTAACTATGCAGTAATGGGGGAATTATTTTGATATTAATGGCTGATAACTTTAACGTGAGAAAATTAACAACAGGCCGAAGGGATGCTCGGTTTATTCATAGAATTATATTATAACTTAAATATACCCATACCTAGAGGACTATGCAAGGCAGTGAACGAAATACAAGGTTATTTTTGTTGTAGGTTAATTTAATTATATTTCTATTTAGATTAGATAGAAATAATAAAAATTTAAAATTATTTTCATTCATACATGATATTATAGTTTATAATTTAAGATTGTACCGATTGATAATCGTCAAGAATTAATTAATAGTTATACGATTTAGAATTATTATTATTAGACAGTGTCTGAAACGGTTTTTTAGTTTTAATTCCGTATTGAAGCAAATTTTTGCTTGAACTAATTCATTTTATTTTATATTTTATTTATTTAGCCTGAAGCTTATTTCTTTATTTACTTTTTTCTTCATTTTAAGTGTAACAGTGGCAGTTATACATATATTAATGTGGCAGTATCTTTAAAAATGAGTTTCAGAAACTGGCTGTTATAGTGTTCTAATAATAAACAAAAATCAGCCAAGGATTTACTAAAATGTTTGTGTGTGTGGGTCATGATGAAAAACGAACTTTTTCTGATTGGCTTGGGTCTTGGATGTTTATCTGTATTTGTTGTAAAATAAGTATCGTTGAGTTAGTATCCCATAACACAAGTTTCGATTTTACTTTGGGGCTAGCTCAATCTGTTTGATTTGTCCCTATATATTTATTTATTTAATGTGTTTTATCAGTTTTCTTTCTTTCTTTATAAGACAGCGAACGCATCATTACAAGATATAAGATAAGATATTGGCCTGGCCAATAACTGCACTGACAGATTTGTCGCAAACTCAACTGAAACTTGAGCTCGTGATTTCGGTTTCAGCCTTTCTGAAGAAATTTTGCTATTAACTTTCTTCGGGGCGTCATGAGACTGTATACTGTGTCGAGATAACGTGAATACGCTGCCCTGAACGACTTACGTGTACATAATTACATGGAAAGCATGGAAACGTTGATATTGCCCTTCTCAAAGTAACAGAAGACATTCGCGAAGGTATGGAAGATAAGTTGGTCACCATTGTCATTCTCATTGATTTCTCTAACGCTTTTAATATGGTTGACCACGATATTCTTCTTACCATCCTTGAACAACTCAAATTTTCCTCCCCTGCTTTGATTGAGTTTGATTGAGATTGGTTCTCGTCATATCTTCGTGGTCGCCAGCAAGCAGTGCGAGTTGGTGCTAATATGTCAGACTGGAATAGTCTGTCCGCTGGTGTACCGCAGGGTGGTATTTTATCCCCTCTTCTATTTTCTATTTTTATCAATTTATTGTCTTCTTCGATTAGCTGCTCTTACCATTTCTATGCGGATGATCTACAAATATATGTGCAGACACCTGTCAACAATATTAATGCCGCTATTACCACGCTAAATACAAACCTCGCCAACATCAGCAACTGGTCAAAGTCGTTCGGTATACCGGTAAATCCAAATAAATGTCAGGCGATTATTGTGGGGAGTACAAGACAAGTAGTGCAAATTGATTATACCACCATTATACCTCTCACGCTTGACTCCAAAATTAATTTCGTACAGTTCCAGTGTCAAAAACCTTGGTCTGCATATTGACAACACGTTTAGTTGGAGTACACAAATTGCTGAAGTTAGCCGCTCAGTCATATCGACTTTACGCACCCTTAATCGATACAGGCACTTTCTTCCCACTGCTACCAAGACTACCTTCTCTACCGTCTCAGATAATCATCAGTTATTTTTTTTTATTTTTTTTTATTTTTTATTTTTATTTTTTTTTAATTTTTTTTTTATATTTTTTTTATATTATATTTTTTTTTTTATGTTATATTATATATTTGTATGTATTATATATATTTATATATGTATTTATCTATGTATTTATTATAATAATTTTAGTTTGTACGTATGTATAAGTAGTCATGTTTTAAAAACCATTACCGCTTTCGTGTATTTTCGCACTTCCCAATGGTTGACTGGTAGAGAATGCAATTAGCATTAAGTCCGCCAATTGTATCAGTACTTTGTGTATTGTGGTCAATAAATAAATAAATAAATAAAATATATAAATAAAAGTAAAGTTAAATAAATAAATAAAATTTTTGGCTTGACACTATTGTGATATTGTGGTTGTGTTATTTCGCCGCCTGTACGTACTGGCTACATCGCAAAAAATAATGCAGAAGCCATAATAAAGAATTAACACTGCAGTTCCATAAAAATATAGAAGAGAAAAACTCCCTTAGGTACGTCTGAAGAAACTAAAAAAATAATGTATTTTAAAACAAAAACAAACATCTTGTGTGTCTGTTACGAAATAAAAATTGTATTTAGCGAATTTTATATTTAGCAGAGCCACAAATCATGAATGTGTCAGGCCGTCTCACTGCCGACAGGGCGCGCACGAAATTGCATCCACTTTTGTTTTTATTAAAGGTCGTAAGGTTAACAATTTGTGACCTGGGAATGTCATTTTTTGTTTAAAACAACTATTTGATTAGTTCAAAAACTTTATTGTAAAAATGTTATCGACCAATGGGGTCTGGTGCAAACTGGTGGTAGAAAAAAACAAGTGAAAATTCAAGTCGCAGAGACTTTATATTTAAGTAAAAATATTAAAAGCCACAAAATATCAGCAGCTGACTGGCTCCTACGATTTTGTGGCTTTTGGTGTAGAAACATTAGGCCCGTGGTGTTCCAGTGCGTTGTCCTTTTTTAGGGACATCGCAAAAAGGCTGCGACAAACCACTGGTGACCCAAAGGCTGGCAGTTACTTCGCTCATCGGATATCTATCGCCGTTCAGCGAGGTAACGCTGCTAGCATTTTGGCCACCCTGCCACAGGGACCATGTCTTATTAATGCTTAGTTTTAGTTTTTATTGTTAGTTTAGTGTTAATTAATTTTATTTAATTTCATGTTATTTAGTTATGTATTTTACTAATAAAATAAAAATCCTAAAAAATTATGTAGGTACGTACCTATGAACATTTTCTTGCAGCGACTTATAACATAGAACGCGTAGAACATAAGAGTGTAAACTACTTACTGTAAAATAACTAGCAGACCGCCCCAGATTCGCTCGGGTTTTACAATACAATACAATGCAATACAATACTCTTCATTGCACCATTAAAAATACAAACATACAAACAGTGAGAATAAACAATGTAATGAAGTACAAAAGGCGGTCTTATCACAAAAGTAATCTCTTCCAGAGTTTTACTAAGGATCAAAAATTTTTTTGAAAATATAATATAGCCTATTTTACTCGGGGGTAATGTACTTTTCCAACGGTGAAAGAACTTTTGAAATCGGTCCAGTAGTTACAAACATACACACACACACACACAAATACAATCTTACCTCTGTATAATATTAGTATAGAAGTGTAAGATAATCTGTGTTACAATTACAATCATAGTTTTCTTTTGCTATAAGTTGACAATGTAATGTAACCGTGTAAAATTTTTCAAAATTAAATATTAATTGATCGATGTCAATCGATTAATTTGGTTTGGTAAATAACATTACAGACAGTAATAAAAAAACACCCTCTAATTAAAAAAGTAAGCAGTTGTGGTCACAAAAATAAATGAAATTATAATTAGTATTAACATCTGTACTTTTGTAAATGTTGTGCTACAAAAAAAAACAATAAGTTTTATCATGAAACATCTCAATATAACTCACCTTTGGCACAGCCAATTTTATTGAGCGAATAATCGAAATATACGAAAAAACCAATGGGCCCTGACCATGCAGGTTGTAATAACATAATGTGAACAATTTACCCGATAAACATCGCAGGAAGCAGGAAGCGCGATGGGCGGCGCGCGCGCATCCACAGTGAAAATAGCGTTCGAACTTCGAACGGACTCACAACGATTTTTTTTACAAAATAAAAGATGCGGTTATGCAGAAGGGATGCAAGTTAGGATAAATGAAGTAAATGAAAGTAGTGTTTAACAACGTCGTTTTGGCGCATGGCGGCTTGAGGACGCAGGGCTACTGCTACTATAGAAGCCTTGTAGATGTTCATTGTAGATTGCTTTATTTATGAAGTCTTGTTGGAATTAAGTTGGTTTTTATATTGTCATAGAAAAGTGATAATAATATCGAGCGATCGTAGAAATTTTCAATCGACTGCTCTTAAATCAAAACAAAAATCGTATCAATATTTATGAAATTCAGTTTCAGATAATTTTATTTCGGTCGAGTATCAGACCCTCATGAAAGCAATGGCTATTTCTCAAAGATCATAGACGTTTAATTCTGTACCCTGGAAACATTTTGTGTGCCAAAACATGATGAACATGTTTGTGTGTCTTGGTCTGGTCTGTTTTTATTATTATAACATACAGCTTAAAATGTTATCATGTTGCCTATGTTAGGCTCTGTACCCCTGACAATATGTATATAAATTTTCATAATGATCGGCTGCTTAGTCAAACCGTGAAGGAATAACAAACCAACTCACTTTCTCATTTTTATTCTGTATGATATAAATGATATTTATTATGTATTTAGAAAGAAAATTATTTATGTTGGCATTTTTTTCAGACTTGCCTAATTTGGGTCTTGTCCTGGAATATTATGTAATATGTAAATAGCGCCCTCTATTGCACACATGTGCCCAACAGGGTCCAATGTTACCTTGGCTCTAAGACCTTAGCATTAGATTATGGAGCTTTGGTGTAATAAATATATTGAGTATTTACCTATTTATTTATATATATAAAAGGAGAAGCTGACTGACTGACTGACATATCAACGCAGGGCCTAAACCATAAGGGTTAGAAACTTGAAATTTTGCACAGGGGTTCCGTTTATATAACGTAGGGGAGCACCGGGTTATAGTACTCCATGGGGAGCACTAAGAAAGGATTTTTCAAAATTCCCACGGGAAAACGAGATATACGCAAACGAAGTTGCGAGGGATTTACGAGTCAAATATAAAAATGTATGTTGGCTCACTTTTGCCTGACACCGTCCGATTGATGCTTAACTTTTTATGGCTCGTAATAAGTATTAATATAGTTCTAAAGCCGTAGGTACAAGTTTTTTTTAATGGTCTACGAATATTTACAACATCTTGTGATGATAAAAAAATAATTGCTTACCGATACACATCGATTTGGTGTGAACATTTTCGCCGATTCTTTTAGAATGCTCAATAAAACTACTGGAAATTAATATTTGATTGTTTTGTAGATTAAATTGTGGCGATATCGTAATGATGCCAAGTTTAAAGTGGATAGGAAATGCTACTGATTAATTTTATGAAACAACAAAACAAAATTACAACCAAAAAATACTAAATTACTAGGTATTATAAAGTATTAATTGTTGAGGATAGACTATTAGATCTGGGTCTCGAGATAGACTTTGTAAAATACATAGAGGAGAGTAGGAGAATGATTGCTCTAGACTAGACCGATAGCAAAAGATTATCGTATTCATAAGTTAAATGGTAGGGCACAGAGGATAATCCGCTCAAATCGGAGCAATCCGTCTGGGGAAGGACCGTCACCTTACAGAAGATCGTAGCCAAATAACATTGATCTCGGCCATGTTGTGTTTCTACGGTGAGTTAGGTCTCCAGAGCTCCACTTGGGAGGGTCGGGAGGGTTGGCAACGCGTGAGTGGTACCCCAGTATTGCAAGCGTCTATAGGCTACGGTGACGGCTTACCATCAGGCCGACCGTTTGTTTGTTTGCCACCTGTGTGGTATAAAAAAAAGAAAAAGGACTAAGTCGCAACAGTAATTGCAAGAATAAATTGTAAAGATTTTTATGATATCTAAGAGATATTTCAGTAACTTCTGCAAATTCTTGCGCGAATTCTTTGGCGAGAAATTACAAAATCCGGTCTAAGATTCTCAATAGAACTCGAACATATACCAAGATGTGATTGCTATAAGTTTTGCAGGACACGGTCTATATCGCTTTTCTTAAAGGTATAGGTACCTACACGATATCGACCCATAATTATCCCACTGCAGTGATACGCGTCTCCTTTCAATCAAAGGGGATTAGAGCGTACTCTGCCACGCTGCTCCAATGCGGATTGACGGAGGCTGTGTTTACATGGCGCCTGAAGACCACTTGGCTTAATGAATGTCATCCATCGACCACAGCCGGGACCGACCGACGGCTTATCATGTCCTTCGAAGCACGGAGCTTGAGATAACGAAACCCAACCAAACACTGGCTGGGATCCACGTTGCTTGACTTGCGTGCTCGTTTAATAGTGCGACACACAGCGACGCCATTGAGCGTCTCGACCTACCTACCTACCTATCTATATCTATACTAATATTATAAAAAGGAAAGATTTGTTTGTTTGTTTGAATTGAATAGGCTCCGAAACTACTGGACCGATTTCAAAAATTCTTTCACCAGTAGAAAGCTACATTATCAAGGAGTGACATAGGCTATAGCTTTTCCCGAAATTCAATGTGGTTCCCACGGGAACGGAACTCCGAAACTTCACGCCGACGAAGTCGCGGACATAAAAGCTAGTATTATAAAAAAAATTTAGATTTAACAATATATCAACGCACAGCCCAAACCGCTGGATCTAGAGATTCCAAATTTGGAATGTAGGTTCCTAACGACGACGTCTAGGGGTGTACTAACAAAAGATTTTTCAAAATTCCTACGGGAAAGCGAGATATACGCAAACGAAGTTGCGAGGGTTTTACTAGTCTCAACTCAATATAAATAAAAGGCCGAAGATGTGAAGTTATTTCAATCCTTCCTGTTTTATCTAAATCATAAAATTACCTATGTATATCTGACGGCGTCTCCTCAAATAAATATATAGACGTCCTAACCTTTTAACATGTGTGACCATAGTATTACAATGCTACTGCGTGCATAATCGTGCACTGCACGTGCATTGTATGACATTCGACACGAATTATACGCGACATTGGTCGCCGAGTTTGGTGCGAAATTATAATTATGAGCGCAGATTATGAGGTGTTTATTGACGCGTAGTGACATTAAACATGTTAGGGACATAATGAAGATGACGTATCGATGCTTGCTTATGAAAACGTGAATATTTAGAGAGTTGATCTTCACAGCCATTCACGCACTTTATCTCGTAAATATAAAATCTTTAACATTATTAATAATAATATATAAACTACCACCATTTCGGAAACAAAGCAAAATTACCTGCCGTAAAAATGGCGAAAGAAAACCGGTTACAACCTTTTTTGTCCATCAGATATTTTATCTTTTTCTCAATTTTACAAAAAAGAGATTATACAAGTATGAAAAAGTCCGAGGAGTGTTCTAAGCTTAGGGAGATAATTTTATATCTAATTATTAAAATGCTTTGTCCTGACTGACTGACTGACGTATCAACGCTACGCTTAGTCCAAGTCTAAACAGTCTAAACCACTGATCGTAGAGACCTGAAACTTTCGCTTCTGGAGGGAGGTGGGCTGGATGGAATGACAGCCCCACGACTCACGTACAATACAATGGTCCAGTACAGGACTAAGTGCGGAAACCACACCCACTAGAGGGTTATGATGATGATGATGATGATGACCTGAAACTTTGGGGGTGTGTTCTTTGTATTTTTTTAATTTTATTTATTGGGACACGGCATGTGACGCTAGCGCCTGCCAGCTGGGCCGCAGGTCACTGGGGTCCAGGAATAGGAGCGATTGTATCTCATAGGCATCCGATAAGATCTTTCAAAATTCCCACAGAGGAGCGGGATACACTTAAACGTAGTTACGCGGTGTTTCGCTACTTATATGTATATGTTACGATCATAGACCGAAAACGCTCGGTGAGCGAAAAAATAGTTTACAACGCGTTGATTGAACTGTAAGAAAAATTCACCCTAACCTAACCCACCAATGTCTGTTGGTATTCAGACAGACATTGGTGGGTTAGATTAGGGTTATTTTGTGATCATAACACTGCCGAGCGAGCAAAGCGAGTGAGGCGCGAATTTTTCTTACGATTTCGCGTTGTGAACTATTTTTCCGCTCACTGAGCGTTTTCGGTCTTTCAGCGGAACATATATTTGTACAATCAGCCAATGAAGGGGTCGTAAAAATGATTCAAGTTGTCTAAATATTGCATGAAAGGATTTTCTTCGTGAATGCGTGGTATGTCTTTTCGTACTTTCAGTTACAGCCTACTAGAATTCCTACATAACATTTTCCTAACAAATCCCACTTTAAAAATCATCTTTTTTAAAATACAATAAAACTCAACAGCAGTTCCAATTGTGTACGACGGGTACTCCATTTTGCAACATTTTGACAAATTTAAAGAAACCACAGGGTGCTATTACGCCCTCTATTACAGGGGGTCGAAAACACCCCCCGTAGAGCTTACGAATGAGTACATATGGCGCGTGTACTTGAATATAAAGGTGAACTTTTAATCATGTTTCTGATGTTTTTCAAGTACGGTACGTAAGGTTAAATGTAGCAGTTAACGATTGTAACCGTAGCTAATTGTTAAAAAAAAAAAATACATAAACTTTGTTCACAAAATACTTACAAAAACAAATTGCGAAAGCTTTATGTTTCTTGTCTTCTTTTTGAATACAGTTACTGCGCAAGCTTTTGTAATTTTTTTTGACACATTTATTTTTTCTCAAAGCGCAATGATATTATAGTATTAACTATTCTCATGTTATACCTATCCAATATTTATAAATGTTACATACCAATCCTCGTTCTATAATACATTGATTTGTGGAAATGTAAAACTTTACAAAATTTTATTAAAACATGAAAATATTATCTTAACATCAGTGATAAGTGTCAAATTCCATAATAAAAAATATGTCAAGTGTCTCTCACGACTTCCCACTCCGACTATCTTCTTTCTGGTTAAATTCGTTGTGAGTTCTAAGATAGTTTCTTCTCCGGAACGTCAATAAGCTTCATTGCATTGTCAATCTGAGGTCGCCGTTGTTGATCCTGGCTACACAGGAGACACATCGGTGGGAATGTGTGCAATCCACACCAGACGATTCAACGCGATCTAAATGTGCGCGGCACAACGCGATCTAAATGTGCGCGGCAGGATCTCGATCCAATAGACGCTCTATAGGAGATATCGTTTAATCGTCTGGTGTGAATCCGGTTAATGGGTGTGGACTAGGTAGGGAATATTCTCTGAAGACGTTTGCTGTTCTCATTCAAAGATTAGAAAAGTATTTCATAAATAAAATTAACAGCATGCATAAAAAAAAACGCATAGTAATTAATCGAACTCACTGGAGTTACGATCCTCAATATGACACGGCTGTTTGAGCTTTGATTCGCCTGCCCCGGAGATGTAGTCCCTACATGTATACATTATAGATGGTCTATTAAACTGCTCATACGTGAACATGCGCCCTGCCTACGAACACGTGTACTGATTATATTTTCTATATGGAATTTAGAAATTATCTACTCATAGATTACTATGCCAACAGTGTTGGCGTGTTGGCCCAACATGGCTGGCTCGCGCAGACGTGAAAAGAAGTTCGAAACTCATACTTATTTCTCAGTGCATAAACGACAATCGATTTTCAATTGTTTTATAACAATTGAAAATCGATTGTCGCACAAATGTGTGTGAGCACAAATTTTGGAGCGTTATATTTACATCATAAGCGTTTACTGTGACACATATTCAAGCGTTGACTTCTCTTACTGTTTCGTCTTCTTCTCTATTAAAGTCGTGAAGTTGAATAGCTTGTTTTCCTTTAAATGTGACTGATTAACAGTCAGTTGTAGATATACATTTTAATTTTAATTCCATATAAAACTATCTCTTTTCTCTTATGCTGCCTTCCTTTGGCGCATTAGGAAAAAGTTGGTTGGTTTGAATCTATTCCTTGTGAATATTATCTCTGCAATATATTAATGTGATCTTGTAAAAACTGGTGAATAGGGATCATCAACGATCAGACGAATGTGGCCTAAGGAACACCCTGTTTATAAATAACACTATGTAAAATCTATTGACCAACGCAGAATTGACTAATCGATTACAGCAATTTAACATTTCTTGGGACCAATCACGAAGAAATCATCCATTTAATACCCACACTGCCTGATTGGAGCACAAGTAGTTTAACATGTAGTTAACGTCATACACTTTCCATACAAATCATGTTAGTTAGTCTGTATTACATCGAATATTCAATATTACAGGATAGTCACAAAAGCGTAAAGCTGTGCGCAGACGACCAAGTTCTTATCCAAGGATGGCTGACGGCGAAAATACTTTTTATTTCAATAAATAAATATATAGGGACAAATCACACAGATTTAGCCAGCCCCAAAGTAAGTTCGAAACTTGTGTTACGGGATACTAACTGAACGATACTATATTTTATAAGAAATACATTTATATATATAAATATATTATTATATAAACATCCAAGACCCGAAGCCAATCAGAAAAAGTTCGTTTTTCATCATGACCCGACCGGGATTCGAACCCGGGACCTCCTGGGCGGCGGTCTGGCGTGCTAACCATTACGCCACGGAGGTCGTCTAATCTTAAGTCACTTTGAAAGAATGGATTTCAGTGAGCTCTTGGAAAACGTCACGTAAAATTATGTGTAGGTTGATGCCTTAAACGAGCCTTGAACATAGAGTTCTTAATGTTCTTATGATGTAGGCACCACGATAACATCGTTGCGTTTCACGCGCTCGTGAAGTTAACTCTTAAGCTATATTCCAAAACAGGTTGGGCCCATATACTGGTTGTATATAAGTAGTAAATAGGAGGCCACATCCACAACACTATCAGTCACGTAGAAACTCCCGAGCAATTTGCGAACACTGTAATTTTAGATATTGGCCGCCTCTTAGCCAGCGGTAGCTTGATTAAAAATTGGATAAAATTGGTTTAGAACGCAAGTTTCTCGGTTAGACGGCGGTGGGAAAATCTTTGTATATATTATAGATGATTTACTGGATAGTGGTTTTGAATTGCATAGATTTCCGACGCATGCGCCGAGGGAGAGAGGTTCGGACCTTTCTCTCTTGTCCATATTTAATGATAAACAATGATGGAAGTGGAGGAAAGAAATGGTTCCGTGAAAAAATACTTAAATTACATTGATCCCTTTATTTTCATTGCCTAACTCAACCGGGAGAAGTACCATACTCTTACTAAATATGGGCGTGAAGCAGCAATAAGTTTCGTTCGGTGAGTGAGAGATAAGCTCAACTCCTTTCCCTACTTTTTCTTATAACATCTAGGTATCCCTATTTCCAATAGTCTCTGAAATTAAGGTTGCGTCTACATAAGCGCGCCTCACCACGCCACAGGATAGTGTGCATTTTTATGAAAAATCTTAGACCGGGGCGGTGAGTACTCAAACGTATCTTCCATCTGAATCTGATACCAATCATATAGGGTAAGGGTAAATGTCTAGCCATGGGTCATACCTAGTGTTGGGACATCATTTTCAAATATGGATGTTGAAATAACTAGGATACGATTTTGTAATGATATTATTTCAAGTAAATAAAAACTAATAGATCTTTAAGTTATATAATTACAAAATTGAATCCTAGTTATTTTATAATCCAAAACAATAGTGTCCTGCCACTAGGCATTTACTCCACATGGTAAAAAAAACATGAATGCAGCAAACCTCTTTTCTACTGATTGTACCTCGAACTTCAGAGCTTGCGGTCATACTTTACAATGTAAGAGATTATTGCACATCGACACCTCATCTCGTAAAAAAAACCATAGTCGACTATTGACCACAACGTTTGTCGTGCACCACAGACAGCAATAAAGTCTCCACTGGCAGACGAAGTGTCTAACTAATGGTCTACGAATCTACAATAGAATGTTTGGTCGTAGGCCTGTTTTATTATCTACTGAGTCTCTATCAGATAATTCTGTCAATATAGAGTATAACGAAATAGGTTAGCTTAACAGGGAAAGTACGTTTTAAAGAATATTGGTATCAAGCAGTAACAACTTTCGTTCTGCGAGTGAGAGATCAGAATATAAAACACGTCTTCTACTGGTTCTACTATTTCAAAATCCAGTCAACAGCTATTTTGTTGTTGTTGACCATTTTGTATCTTGTGACTGTATTTTATGTATAGTCAGCATGATTGTTGTCTATTTTAAAGATATGTGGTGAAAACTCTGGTACAATCAACAAAGGAAAGGGGTGACCAGGATAGAAAACCAAGCACAAAGATTTTTATGCAAATCACAATAATAATCGTTATTAAACTTTGCAATTTACATAGTACAATATGAATAAGTACTATAGTATTGATTGACAAATAATTTTTCTAGTAAATCCCTTCACGCAATATTTAGAAATCTTTAATCACATTTCTGTAAGGCTTATTAAGAAAATTTTGTTGTCACTATGGTTTTAGATTATTGTTTGTTCTTTCATTGTGAAGTAAAAAGAACGAATATAAGAATTCTTGGTATTCGCATTGTATTTTATTTAATTTACCTACTACAAAAATTTCGGACCTGGTTAACTCTTTCCTTTGTCGACTGTACTATATGTCTCTTCTCACATCACTTTCTTTTTTCCATGGTTGTCTTAATATCTTAAATTGAAACCTTTTTACTATATTTTGTACAGTTGTGATTTGTACGTGTTTTTGTAAAATACGACAGATTTAAATGTACAATAATCTTGAATGTTTCGACAAACCGCTGTAGGGGTTCCGTGGGGCGGCGGCGGGTGCTCGCTCAACCCTGAAATGAGTTCGGCGAGTGGTATGGTCTCACTGTTGGCGACACAGCGAATTTAAATTACCATACAGAAAAGCGTTACCCAGGTTACCTAGAAAAGATTGCTTTCAGCAAGAAGGCTGGCTTGTTGTTGCATATACATTAGTCTGTAATGTTTACAGTATCACTTGTTTGTGTATTACAAATAAAGCTTATTCTATTACTAATGTAGATTGCAAATAAAGAGAACATTAGTAACATACAACCCTATGATGTTTTTGATCAAACCAATAATATTTTTAAGTAAGTAATTTTAATTGGGGGATGCCTATGTCTAACAGTAGAATTCTTGCTGAGACGATGATGATGATGAAGTAAATAGTCAAGTTGTTATTCCACAAAGAAGTGAGATGGAGAAGTGATCATTTAACAAAAAAATAATGAATAAGTTACAAATTCGAAACTAATAAAAAAAAATGTTAAAAATATTCGCACGTCTTTTTAAGATAGGGTAAGGGCATTCTATTGTACCAACAATGACTAATCGATGATTCTGGAGAGCAAAACACCATGTTAATAAAAGAACACCATGTTTTAGTAAAATAATAAATAGTTTCTTCGTTTGCATCAACTATGGTACCCATTACAAAGAAAGAAAGAAAGAAATACATAGACAAAGCATTATCAAATAATAACATTGATACAAATGTCTCTAAAGCCTATATCTATATCCCTGTATCAACAGTGCCAAATGAACCCCTATATCGTGTAGCATGCTGGTAAAAATTGTGGTGTGTCTGATTTCTCGCTCATAGTGACACCACACCTCAACGTCGCTGTGACCCGGCCCCGGGGACGTAAACAGCCCTGTTTAAATTAGGATAGGCTTTGACGTGTGTTTGGAGGGATTCGTACATATATCTCAGTAACTAGACATCGTGGTGCGTACACCTGACAAGTAATTCCAGTTGTGGATCGACTTAGATCTGGGTTAGAGATAGACTTTGTAAAATACATAGAGGAGAGTAGGAGAATGCAATCATTCTCCTAGACTAGACTGATAGCAAAAGTTTATCGTATTCATAAATTAATTGGTAGGGCACAGCGGATAATCTGGACCTCCACCTTACAGAAGATCGTAGCCAAATAGCATTGGTCTCGGCCATGTTGTGTTCCTACGGTGAGTAAGGTCTCCAGAGCTCCACTTTTGGCAACGCGTGAGTGATACCCTCGGTATTACAAGCGTCTATAGGCTACGGTGATGCTTACCATCAGGCGGGCCGTATGCTTATTTGCCACCTTTATGGCATAAAAGACAGTAAACGTGGAAATGATTTTACGATTATCTAATTTCACATTTTCGATACTATTTGTCGAGGGTTCAGTTAAGTAATTTTAAGTTAAAATAATATGCAAATAGTGTTCCAAATAAACATTTTGTCTTTATTTCTTTTAAAAAAGTGGATAGAACTGGCTTCAGCAACCCGGCTGGCAGGTATGAACTAACTATGCTCTAGGAGGCGGTAAACTATTGATGCTGTTGCAGGAGCGGATAACACAAACACAGTGGATGCCCACCTTAAGCATAGAACGATTAGATAGAATAGTTTAATAATAATAATTTGACTAAAAAAAACCTCCGTACCCAACCTTGTGATTACTTACTATTAAGCGTAAACATAACAATTTAATAGATTGGAATAAAAACCATACGGCGGTGACCCTATTATTATGGACGAACTAAACTGTGGGTGTAATGGGAACTTTGCACACTTCAATGACTTTGAAACCTGTTAATATTTATAGATTCAACTACACAAATAAATAAACATGTATATTTGTAATGAGAATGATGTGTAAGACACGTGATCGTGACAAAATAAATAGACTATTTAACCCGTTAGATGACGTATTACAGATTCTTCTATCGGAATGGTAGAAAAGGTGGGAGACTTCCGTAAAATGCCGTCATCTGCATCTGTTCTTTCCCTCGGTGAGAGACAGATTAAAGAAAACCTGGCTAGAATTCGACCATCAAGTAGCAAAATTTTTAACGGGACAATGGTAGAAAAGGTGGGAGACTTCCGTAAAATGCCGTCATCTGCATCTGTTCTTTCCCTCGGTGAGAGACAGATTAAAGAAAACCTGGCTAGAATTCGACCATCAAGTAGCAAAATTTTTAACGGGACACGGAAACTTTAAGACCAAGTTATTTTATTTCAAGGTTGTACCATCTCCTTTCTGTGAGTGTTCTACCACCATATACAAGCCGCAATACCAGAGTAGAACAAACAGCTCATCACGTTCTGTGGGAGTGTGATCTTTGGCATGACGAACGCGTGGATGTTGGATTCTTTACATGTCACTTCGGGCGTAGTTTATTATTCTGATCAGAGAGAATTATCAGGCATTTAGAAGGTTTTGCAATACATATTATTGGAATCAAAATAGTAAACAACAGCTCATAGCATTAGGTCCCAATAGTAATGTAACAATAGACCGTGGTGCTCGGCAATCGAGCCTCACTTGATTTGCCATCTCTCTAGGGTATAATGCCTTTTGCTTCAAATTGCTGTTTCTCACATAGTTGCTAAGGAGTCTAAGGCTAAGAAAGTTCTTTCAATGCTTCCTACTCCGACTATCTTCTTTCTGATTAAATTCGTTGTGAGTTCCAAGACAGCTGTAGTTTTCTCCCCCGGGACGTCAATAAGCTTCATTGCTTATTGTCTATCTGAGGTCGCCGTTGTTGGTCCTGGCTACACAGGAGACACAGTGGTGGGAATGTGTGGTGGGCTTGTCCCGAATTTGTAATGAGAACTATCGTTTTAACGCAAACGGCTGAACGTTGAGACCTGCATGTCTACCATTGAAAGTGTCCATCCGAAACTTCGGTGCCTGAAACTTCAAGGGTGTGCTCTTTGTATAACGTAGGCATCTGATAGGAATGCCTACGCCATAAAAAGAACACATGATGTTTGACAGTAGAACGAGCGGTAAAGCTGGTTATACTCAACCGAAGTTGGCGGCTAATTTTCAATATAAAACCTTGTGATAGATACATTGAAAATTGCGACTCTTGCATTATGAAGTTCTTTCACAATAATTTACTTTACTCAACTTCTACTCCGACCCTTATGATCCAGTAAAAATAAGGTATAACAAGGTTAAACGAAACAGGAAATACCATTTGATAGTTAAGTGTTAAAAACTTTACCTCAGTTCCTAAAACTACCAAATGTGTCCAAAAACCGATTACCTATAAGCGGAGGACTGTTTTATCGGTTTTTATCGGTTGCCGATTATTTTAATCGGCGACCCCGGTTTGGGTGTCCGTCTGTCGGTAATAGTCGTAATCGCCCGCTAATCGGTGCACAATTTACGAAATTGTCGATCCATGTCGGCGGCTGGGTATCGCTCGGTGGGCTAGTGATGTGGATATATCGATACTATTGTGCTACTGCATAGGTGACTGTTTAGTTGAGTCCAGCACTGACTGTACATGCTACCAGACTGGCTACAGGCTGTATGAGCACAAGCTCTTAGTAGGTTGTTGAGGGTGATCTGTCTCCAAAGATGCTACTCTTCTTTGCAGCGTAAAATCTTTCTTTCTCATAGGTTGTAAATAGTTATGTTTCTTTTTTCTTTATGGCTTTTCTACGTCTATTATACTTCTATTATACTGTCATTCACTTCACTTTTCACCTTCACATTTTTATTTCGCCATTGTACCATTTTACATCCCTTCCTCTTTTTCTAACCTCCTTAATACCGCCTGTGGTGCGAGCTTTCCGATGGTTTTAAAGGACACGGTTTGTCTGACTATCAAGTCGAATGTTAGATCCTAGCTACTACCTATGAACTGGTAGTGACTCGTAAATAGGCTGACTTAACTGGTACCGTACCATTCTTTCACAGAATATCGACGTGTAATATCGATTGTCTCTATCACACACCAAACGAAACGCATTACTGCTTTACGCCGATATTCTATGAGGGTACTTCCCCGGGTCCCCGACGGCTAACCTAATTCATAAATGCTCTGCCACTTAAAAG
Organism: Endotricha flammealis; assembly: GCA_905163395.2. Taxonomy (NCBI): domain Eukaryota; kingdom Metazoa; phylum Arthropoda; class Insecta; order Lepidoptera; family Pyralidae; genus Endotricha; species Endotricha flammealis. The sequence goes on from LR990873.1 coordinate 5,187,127, forward strand.
ATTCCCTTAATCCTATTAACCTACAAAAAGTTATGCAGTTAAAATCGATTACCCGACATATGTCCGAATAAAGTTATCGATACCACATCTCAACCGCATTGTTTGTAACAAATTATATGAAAAAAGATGTAAAATTGGCAGCGAACCGTCGGCTAACCCCTGTATTGATCACAATAATCGATCGTGTGCCGCGTAATTGCGCCGGATCGAACCCGCGACCCATTATGTCATTATAGTCGCCCAACCGAAACAATAGAAAATCTAAAACTAAACCACTTTAAGCTTTAACTCAAAATATATAAAGCTCTCTTTTGCTGAGACACGATTTTGACTTATGACATTTCAAAATTGTTTTTCAAAATAGACAGATTGAAACTAAAAGCCTTACTGTTGTGAAAATAAAGTTTATAATAGTTTAATAATGTAAAAATCGAATTGAAGTAAACGTTCCAATTTCTGAAATTGACGGCGGTCGGATCGGCGCCTGCGCATATGACGTCATTTCCAACCACAGATGACATTTCACGTTTTTTATGCAACCGTTTATTGCTTTGAAACTTTATTATTTTTATTTATTATAGACAATTACGGAAGCCCTACTTTAATACCTGCGAATAAAATAATCATCATCATCTCTGCCAAGTTCACTGTTGGACATATAAGTCTCATATATTTCCAGTTATATCCGGTTGGAAGTGGTTTGCTTTATGTCACTTTCCTTTCTGGAAAAAGATACTAGTTCAGAATGGAAGGAAATTGTAAAAGATAGGAGTATTTAGGAGGAGAATTTAGGCGTTTTGAAGAGACTTTTAGACACACAGAAAACAAATTTAAAAAATATATTGTACCTACTAGATAAGTAAGTACACTACTCTAAAAAATAGAATTTTTTTTTTTTTCTTTAAACATGCATACTCGAGTCGTTCGCCTCGTACGGGGATCGAACCCGTGTGCTTGGCCCTCTGGTAAAGAAGTAAGAGACACTGCCAACGGAACGTGTCTTTGTTTTGTTGCTCATATTAATTTAATAATTGAAATTTTATGTATTATATTGTTACCGAATAAACCTCTTTCTTCCTTTTTTCATGTATCACAAATAATCACGATGTGTTTTTAATAATAAAAAAAATATGTAAATAACAAATCTAACAGTTAAAATAACATCATTGCTTTATCGTAACAACCTGAAAACACGAATATGTTTACAAGATAACATATTTTTTTAAACAAAAAAAAAATGGTTATGAATTTGCTCGGCGGGTCCACTGATGCGGTTTCGGACCGCAAGCGCAGGTATTATCGTACGGAGCTATGGGAAAAAGAACGAACTGTGAAGTAATGTGAAAATTGTGTATATCTTTGTATATGTACAAAAATTTTACATTGTTCTTTCATTTCTTTTTGTTTAGACTATGTGAGGCAGCGGCTTCGCGTAGAAATTCTTGTTTACTTTAATTCGTAATGTATTTTAAAAGGCTCGGTGACCGAGTGCCCGCCTAGCAATGGCTAAGGCCGAATGCAGAAAGAAGGCTGGAAGCCTACCAGCGCTTAAAGGCTCCGATCCACGCAGGTAACTGCTACAGAAAGCAAGCAGATTGAAGCAGAGACTATAGAAAATGTTTATGGCGGTGCCAGCGCTGACCAGCGCGTGTCGAAGATTGTCGGAACTTGTCGGCGCTTATCGGCCCTGGTTCATAGAGACTGCCTGCGTTGGTTACCTGCGCGGATCGGTTCCTATAATCGCTGGTAGGCTGCCAGCTTTCTTTCTGAATACCCGCTCGAGACTAACATTTTGTGTAAATGAACATGTTTAAGTTTGTCTTGGTTCCAATGTGATAAGCGGAATCCGCGGTGAGATGTCAAAATTGCATTCAATTTTGGAATCTCACCGCGGATTTCGCTTTTTGAGTTAACAAATGATGCTTAGAGAATAGCTCTACAGGTCTATTTTCGAAATAAAAACCGTTAATCTAGTATCCATCTCTATGTAGCGCTATCTTGCTCATACAAAACATAAGACGAACGAGATACAAATACGTTTATTTCTCCCACAAAGCTAACAATTACAAAGTATTTAAGCCTAGAAAATAAAACAACAGTACCAACTGTTACACACAAAAAAATAAAATGAAAAGAAACTTAGTCATTATACAAGTCATACATAGAAATGTCGACTGGTGCCTAAGCTAGGCGAGGTCTGTATTATAGGTCACCAGGGCTCCACCCCAAGGAATTTTTCTAATATAATACAAAAACCAAAACCGATATTGAGTTTGAGACTAGATTTTAACTGTGACAATAGTCGAGTCAAAAGTCGTGGTCGTAAAAAGAATAACATCGTATATAAACTCTACGGTAAACCACAATTATGCATCAATTCTACCCTCACAAATAAGCAGTGGTCACACAGCAACGCCCAGACGCGTATGCCGGCCGAAAAAAGACGATGGACGATTAATCCGAGCTAAAAACTAATCAAGCCTATAACCAAAATGGTCAAACAAAACGCACAGTATGCGAGGGGTTTAAAAAAATAAATGAATGGAGGCGGTCCGAGCTCCTACAGACTATAAATCAACCGCGGGAACACGATCGCGGCTAAGATTTTAATAAACATGAGTCGAGGCTATCTTGAGAATATTCATTCATGAATTTTTTTTATTATTTTAATTACAGATAGGTCGTGTGAAGGGGCTTTGTTTTTAGTTCGGGGATGATCTATATGCAGTGTGGATAACCTTTTGGGTGCGTCGCTCCTCTTTATAGAGTCTTTTTATTAAAATTAGACATTTAATTTGTAATGAAGAGGTGCGTGGGACACGATTTTTTTGTCTACTTTTCATCACTTGCTGATAAGTTAACTATCTCTTAGGTAAATTGGCAGATGTCGTGTGATTTTAACAGTTTTTATCTAACAGATAGGCTATTTAGTAAGTGTTGAAACATGCCATATAAGTCAAAAAGCTAATTTTAAAATGAATGTGAAAAACCAAAGATTATACATACTTACCTACTCGATGTCAAAAAGAGACAAAAATCTAAAATACATAAATGCATAACTAGTGACGAAAGTAATTCTGACTAAACCACTAAATTGATTTTTATATGGAATTTTGTTAAGACATAGATTAGACCTAAGTATACAAGATAGCTTATATCAGAAAAAATCACCTCGCGAATAAGCATTTTAACAGGGAACGAAACCACGAAACGAATCGAAAAGGGAATCGATGGTGTCTATTTGTTCCTGAAGTAATGTGTTCCCTACAACATAATGAGTGGAAACAGACGTGGGACATCGCCCAGCAGTGGGACACAACACCACCAAAAGAATAAAAACGTTCTCTACAGAGTGCGTACAGGCGTTACGCATGTAACATTACTATGAGTCATACCATTATGTACAACATGTTAACAGCTTTATAAAATTCAATTAAATGTTTAAAATATGTGTACATTGTGAAAACAATACATCATTTTAAATTATGACGTACGATTTACATTATGCGATAATAAAGATTGCTCTTATTATAAATTTTTGGTAAAAACTACTTTTAAAAATTAATTCCAACTGTAAGTTACATTAACACTTAACTAAACGAAATTTATGACTGATTTAAAGATACGGAGTCTTTTATACAGTTTAACGACACTAGTTTATGTCTGTCAAACTTATATGCTTGAGCGAAAGGTTCGTACGGACTTTGGTAAAGCTCGCTATCATATAAGTTGTACATATAAGTGAATACTAATTTTGAGAACGAAACATGGAATAAATGTGGTTATTAAATTTAATGTGCAGCTCGATGACGTTGCTGTGTGTCGCACTCTAATATGAACACGCAAGTTAAGTGACGTCGACCCTAGCCAGCGTTTGGATGGGTTTCGTTACCTCTAGCTTCTCCGTGCTTCGGACTGGAGGGCACGTTAAGCCGTCGGCGTCTGTCCCAGCTGTTGTCGATGGATGACTGTCGTTAAGCCAGGTCGGTGGACTTAGGGCGGTTTGAAAACACTGGCCTCTGCCGAGCAGCGTGGCAGACTACGCTCTAATCACCTTCGATTGAAGGGAGACCCGTATCCCAGCAGTGAGATGATTATGGGTTGATATGATGATGAAGTATGTATCTTATTAAATATCTATTTAGATAAAATGTTTTGTCCTGAATGACTGGCGATCAATCCAATCGTAGAGACCTGAAACTATGAGGGTGTGTTCTTGGTATAACTTAGGCATGACTTAGATATCTAATAAGAAGGATTTTTCGAAATTTCAACGGGATAATCGCATACGAAGTTGCGCGGATTTCACTAATCATAATATTATTATATTCTGTTATGTATTATTTGAAGAAGTCTTTACATTTTAAAAGTACGTTATTCCAGATTATAAAATACTTTTTTTATGTGATTTGGAAATAAAGACGACGTTCTTATTATCCATCAACGTCGGGAAAAAACACCCGAGCGAAGCCTGTACCAGCCTTGTTAAATAAAAACGTATACAAACAAAGAAAGATTGGACCAATATATCTTTATTCCTCTGTGTGAATTTAATTGCTACACCATACCATACATAATGTACATAATAAAAAAAAATGTATGGTGCAGCAGTGGGCGGCTCGCGCACGGCAGTCTTGCGTTAATTATGGGGTAGAGAAACTGCTTCTTATTGCGGAGGATTGGTATTGCCATGTGAAATAGCTTGGTTACTTATTTTGTATATTTTTAAAAACATTTATATTTAAACTAGCTTTTCCCCGCGGCTTAATTTTATGACATAGATCTCGTTTGACTTGTGGCATCTGTTGGCCGATACAGCGCCCTCTATAGTAGAAAAATTATTTTCCCATTGGAACGACATACTTTCACGGGATAAAAAGTAGCCTATGTTGGGCTCTGTACCCCTAACAATATATACAAGCCGTGAAGGAATAACAAACAAACAAACAAACAAACTCACTTTCTCATTTATAATATTATATAGTATAGTATAGTAAGGAGTTTGGATAAACACATTTTAGAATGAGATGTGTATCGCACTCTAAAATCAAAACGCATGTTCAACAAAGGTACTAATTCTGTTGTACATTTAACTAGACTAAACTAATTTTGACAGGACTAGAAGTGTTGCTATCCTTGTCACTAATTGTAAACCAAGGAAGGACAACAACATCTTTGGTCCTGTCAAAATTACTTTAGTCTAGTTAATGTACAACATAATTAGCACCAATGTCAACCATACCACAGAATAGATAATAGTACTACGTACGTACCATATGACCATACTCAGTGTATGGATGGATTTCGTTGTCTCGAGCTACTCCGTGCGTGACAGTATTGCAATTAAATTGCAGTCAAATAGGTTTGCAGTTACATATATCATGTCGCATGTACAATTTTCCATCAATCTCCTATTTAGGAGTTTCTTAATTATTTATTTAATTTCAAAATCACATAAAAAGTACAATAAAAGAAATTAATTTACCGCCGGCTAGAAGTGAAAAGTTTAGTGTATAAAAAAAGGAATTCTCTAGATTTATAAACAATTAATGTTATTACTTTTTTTTAACAAATCACACAGATTGAGCTAACCCCAAAGTAAGTTCGAAACTTGTGTTATGGGATACTAACTCAACGATACTGTATTTTATAATACTATATTATATTTTTTTAACTCAACTTGGATGGGATGAAATCTCAAGCTCTGTTGGCTGGAGTTGTGTTGGATAACATGGGCAAATACTATAGAAGACTAATACCCACAGCTTCGGAAGAATTCGGGCAAGACGCGACACTAGCGCCCCTACGGCATGAGGGCGGCATGAGGTGAACGATTTCAAAACTTTTGTATGCAAAATGTTATAGCGCCCCTAGAGGCATGAGGTGAACGGAGGTTGCCAAGTCATTGTATGAGAAACGTCTAGAGCTGTGGGTATTAGTCTTCTATAGTATTTGACATGGGTGATCGTTTCGATTTGAAACCCACAACGAGGTCATCGAGCTGATATTATTTTATCATTTGACCATAAATTCAAGCCATTTTTTTATTTTTCTTTAACTTTTCATGTATTTATATTCATAATAATAGTAATAATACCAATGTACCTTTCACTTGTAATATAAATATAAAAATAATATTAACGTTAATTTTTCAACCACATTTGAAACGTATCGCTGGCAACACTGGCGTGTACTTTACGTTCAGAAACCTGAATATTATGTACTGTGGTTGCTGGTGTGAAGTATCTACGATAGCTTATCTAATAAAATCAGTAGGGATGGAATATAATTAGAGGGGGCGCTGCAGTAATAATACCGTTCGGATGATGAATAGTTAGGAACCTGATGTTTTGCTAAGTTTTCAGTACTTAAACCTACGTATAGTTCGTTCCATTATACTTGGCAAAAGAGTTCTAATAAAGTTCGATAGTGGCGATTGAACAAGTTAGTTATGCCAGTTTTTTTATATATATCACTAAGGTGGCAAACAAGCATAATGTTGTGTTTTATCTCAAAGAAATGATATGTGATCAATGTCTTTGTCATCAAGGCAAAGTTTTGACGGCTGTTGATTTCTTTAAAAGTTTTGTAAATAAATATTGAATGAAGATGGCTCAGTCGCCAGAGGGCCAAGGTTTAATCCTCGCGTAGGACAAACATTTTTAATGAATTTTTGTGTTTATTTTAGTATTATATAGGTGTATGGTCACGTGTGTTGACCTTGTAAGACCTTGTTGAAATGTGTGGAAACATTAGTAAAAGTACGCCATAAGGTCCTCCGTGCTTCGGAAGGCTCGTTCCGACTGTTGTCGAAACAGTCGTTAAGTCAAGTGAGTGACCAATTATGTCGATAACCTTCAGACACATTGTAGAAAGTATAATTATTGTACGAAAAAACCTTTGATACGATAATAAGTCCTGATTGTAAACTCTCCCTTATAGAACCGGCAGGTTGAGGGGGCGGTGACTCAGTTAACGAAAGGCATATAATTATAAGGGTAGTGGCTTCTTGTCCACTGATAAATGAACTTGAATTTGTTCCTACATTGGAGTTTATCTTAAAGCAATAAACTCGAGAAAACACTAATTTTTTTATTTCAATTAACATTTTATTATTTTTTTAAATAAGTTTTATATGAACTTAAACTATTTATTAAACGTATATTTATATGAAGCAATTACTATTAAATAGTTTTAATTATAAAATTTTAACTTGTGATTAGCTATTTTGAGCTCGAGGGTGTCGCTGTATGTCGCACTCAACGAATAAATAACTATATTGTTTACAAAAATGTGTCTTCTTTTCTGAAACAGTCAGCCAATTAAAGTGATTCAAGTTTTCTAAATATTAGGTACTATCTATTATCTTATCTTATAAAAAAAATTACACTAAGGTGGCAAACAAGCATACGGCTCGCCTGATGGTAAGCATCGCCGTAGCCTATAGACGCTTGCAATACCGGGGGTATCATTCGCGCGTTGCCAACCCTCCCAATCCCCCAAGTGGAGCTCTGGAGACCTTACTCACCGTAGGAATACAACATGGCCGAGGCCAATGCTATTTGGCTACGATCTTCTGTAAGGTGGAGGTCCTTCCCCAGACGGGCTGCTCCGATATGAGCGGATTATCCGCTGTGCCCTACCTCTCTCAATATTATTAATATAGTACAAATATAATTACAAAGTTTCATGACGATGCTTACATTAACAAAACTCTTTGTTCTTAGCTCTCTACCGTCACCTTTATCATCGGTTGACTGTACCTATACCACAAGCAGTTTGGGCTCTTTGTGAAATGTTTTCAATTCAGTTATTTACATCATTGGTTTAAAATTGTAAATTACAAAGACCATTTCTCAAAACCAATTTCACTACTTATTTGAATTAACACAATTGATTTTCAATCACAGATAAGAGTATGCCTAAACTTTCTAATCTAGACGGTAGCCAATATAACTACCAGAGACGTTAATAAAAACAAGCTATTCAAAGAGCAGATTAGATAGTGATTAAATTTTATTTTAATAAAAAAAATCTATCTTTGTGATGACTATGCGATTTTCTATGGGCGGGGCGGTGGGAAAGGCGTACACTAAAAAATTAAACATGTAGGTAACAGAAAAAAAAGATAAAAAAACTATTGTATACTGTCTAGTCTATGGTTTGTCGAAAAGATTTACTTCTTCTCAACAGGCCATTCAGGTTGGAAGTGCTAGTATAAAAAACATTGACGTGCAATAGTATATTTCCTGTAAATCTACCTACTTGCAAAATTAATGATTTTATTTTTTATTTTATTTTAAAAATAAACTAATTCCATAGAGTTTGTTTGGTTGAACCAAATACTATAGAAACTCTACCGAGTTAATACGCACAGCTCTTGACGTTTCTCATACAATGACTTGGCAACCTCCGTTCACCTCATGCCGCTAGGGGCGCTATTCGCTGGGTGCAAAACGGGGAGTAGGGACAGACGAATCGATCGCAGCGCCCGCCGTGGCTAAAAAAGGAACTCGCGGCGGATGTCATCCTTGCGTATACATAGTGGAGTGTTGTTGTTTATTGTATTTCGTTAAAAATAAAGAAATATGGGTCACGATACCTGCTGTGTTGATAACTGTAAAAACACTGGCGTAAACAGTGCTTGTAAATTCTACAAATTTCCACAAGCACGTTGGAAACAAGAAAAACGTTTAACAAACAATCAGCAATAGGTCCGTGTGTACTACATAGAATTGGTTGAATTGTGCCAGTTTACACGGCAAATAAAAAAGGCCAACGTTACTATACACGCTATACATTTACATGTTTTTAGTTTTACAATAAACGATTTTAAATACGACGTTTCATTGAAAATATTTCTTTGTTTATTTTACTATTCGTAATGACAACTCGCCAATTGACACTTCAGAGTCCGCCTAAAGTTCATCCGCTAGTTGGCGCTGCCGTCGCGCACCCAGCGAATAACATTTTGCATACAAAACGCACAAAAGTTTTGAAATCGTTCACCTCATGCCGCCCTCATGCCGTAGGGGCGCTAGTGTCGCGGTCTTGCCCGAATTCTTCCGAAGCTGTGCGTATTAGAGTTTCTATAGTATTTGGTTGAACGCCGTAATCTCAGAACAGGTCAGGACCTACTGGTCAGAACTGAAAAAAATATTTTAGTTTTGGATATATATACCATTACTTCTACCTGGCTTCGCACGGGATTTACATTTTTTTTTGAAAATATCGCGTGGATAATGTACTACTTTCCCAACGGTGAAAGAAATTTTTAAATCGGTTTAGTAGTTTTCGAGTTTATCCATTACAAACAAATATACAAATCTTTCCTCTTAATATTAGTTTATAAATGTTAAGAATAAGGTGAAGAAGGCAGAAACATCGAAAAGCAAATTACACCTTCCGCTAAGTAAGGGTGTGGGCGATGGCCGCCGGCTGCAGCGGACCCGATGTTATAAGGTAGCGTACACCGCCTCCGCTCGAGGCAGTCGCAAACCATTCTACTATAGTTATCATTATAATCGTATTATTTACCATTGAAATCGGTTTTACGTTTAATGATTATATTAAAGATTTTAATCCAGAAAATTGCGGAAATACGACTGATTATAAGGAAGATAGAATAAGTAATATTTATTCGAAAATTAAGACAGTAACGTGTCTCTCAAATAATGCAAAATGATTTTGTAAATACTTAGCTCAAATGACAGTATTTTTTGTTTCAAAGAAACAAGAACAGCAGCACGTTTATATAGAAATACTTGACAATAGAGCAAAATATGATAAACTATTCCGTACCGTGAATAGTCCAACGTAGTGCAAATTGTGATAGAATTTTTCGTGAATATATCAAGACACTGCTATCTATATTAATCCATATCTATACTAATATCAAAAATTCTTTCACCAGTAGAAAGCTACATTATCAGGGAGAGACATAGGCTATAGCTTTTCCCGAAATTCAATGTGGTTCCCACAGGAAAAGACCTTCAACTTCACGCGGACGAAGTCGCGGGCAAAAAAGCTAGTCCTATGTAAACCAATAAAAGATATAGATTGAAATGTAATACAAGGACTTATTTGCATAACAAGTAGTATTAAAATATGGATACATTCGTGTCGACAACATAATTTACGTTTATAGATCATTTCTAACTTTCCTCTGTATTATGTGACCTTTACGTGTGAGCCTAGAGCAATTTATGATGTTTGTAACTTTGTAAATAACATCGCTTGATATTTTAGCTAATAGATTCATTGCTAGAATTTAGAAATGTAGCCAGATGTTGCAAATGTTATTAATAACTCTCAGGTTCTGTCTGGCAGTGGGGTTGCGGAAGTATCACCAGTATCCGCGACCCCGCTACTGTCAAGGCGGAGAAGGTGGCAGACAGTAAGGTATTTAGTCGGTATGCCCCTCATTGGCTAGAGGGGAGAACCCGACAGACCCCCGTCGCTTCCCCAAGGAGTGGGACATGCAGTATTGGATTTTCCTGACTATAAACAAAAAAAAAGTTCTGTCTGGCAAGCTATTGCGAGAGCAATTGCAATTTATTGCAGACAAGCTTTTTTTCCCGCCACTTCGTCCGCGTGACGTTGCGGACCCGTTCCCGTGGGAACCACATTGAATTTCGGAAAAAGCTATAGCCTATGTCACTCCCTGATAATGTAGCTTTCTACTGGTGAAAGAATTTTTGAAATCAGTCCAGTGGTTTCGGAGTCTATTCAATGCATACAAACAAACAAACAAAAAAATCTTTCCTCTTTATAATATTAGTTACAGATGTAAACGCTATACACTCACAGGTAAGAGCAAATGAGATCCCAAAAGTATCAAAAAATACAATTTTAATCTAAAAGCAAAAATGCGTGCAAACAGCTATGTTCTAAGGCAAACAGTATAAAAAAATCCCTCGTTTAAACACGTAAACTTGTACTGCCTTGAGCCAAATTCTCTGATATTAAAAGGAAGAGACGCCCACCACCTCTAGCGTGGCTACCTCGCAAATACTTCAATAATTGTTCCCCATAGCACAATTATCATCATAAAATATTCTATTTTGAACGAATATTATATCTTTTTTATGCAATTCATCAAGAAAGATTTCTTTGAGTAATTGGAAGCCTCTTTTCATTTTCACTTTCATCTTTGTTTTTTTTTTAACCCCAACAGTTTGTAAGCGATTCGGGATTTTATAAGCAATCACCATTTGCTAATAATGGCCCTAGTTCCCAATTTCAGCAACAATTACTAAAATTTAAAAGTCTCTCAGCAGTTTTCTCTGTGTACAAATCCTTGTGTTTGATAAAATCGTGTATGACATAATAAAATTATCGATTCAAATACGGTTTTAAAAAAAATATTTTTAGGTATTTTATTATTTGTGACATTTCTTTCTTTTTGGCTTTCCAAAAAGAAAGAAGCAAACTTGCAGTATCAAGCATTCAATTGGCTATTAGGACGTCAATCCCCATTGTCCCTTACCAACAAGCTTCTAGTTTACAAATCCATCATAAAGCCTATCTGGACATATGTCATAGAACTCTGGGGTTCTGCAAGCAACTCCAATGTGGAGATCTTACAGAGGTTCCAAAACATTGCACTGGGATGCATATCCAAAGCACATTGGTTCGTAAGAAACAGGGAAATTCATGAATATCTGGAGATACCAACTGTCAAGGAGGAGGCTAGTAACACCAGCAAGAGATACAAAGAGAGGTTAAAAAATCACGAATTGGCAAAAACCTTGCTTAATGATAACGAAGATGTGGCAAGACTAAAAAGATGGCACATTTTGAGTATAGACCAAAGAACATAAAGGGAAATAAATAGAACAAAGTGACATATATAAACATTAATCCATATTGCATGAAAGAGAAATATATATACCTACACACAAATATATACATAATAATTACGATGACATTTAATGGAATGACATCAACCAATTGATAACACTGGAACCCATCTGATTATGGCTTGACAGCCGATAGCAGATATAAAAAAAATAAAAAAAAATAAAAAAATTGTGACATTATCACACACAACATTTTGCACAGTCAAGCGAAACAAATTTTTATCATAAAAATATTGTAGGGGTCGAACCCATCCCGCGCCACAGAATAAATAATACATATTACTACGTAGTACGTACCCACGCGCTTCACCAGAAGAAGTAGAGTCGATAAAACTCCTTTTTGTACTAAAACTAGTGATTATAAAATTTGAGCAGCCATAAGGCGATGCCGATGCCATAGCATTTACATATCTTGTTTACGCGTTGTTCATGGTTCTGGATGTTAATGACATTCAGACAAATATATTATTATTCCGGACGCCTCACCACGTTTCACGGCATTGTTTTGATATAAACACCAGTTAACATTAAACTCGATTAGTTCCCAACATGAGAAACATCAGAGGTCAAATTAAATTGGTTATAAAATTATTTATCCCTTTTTCATTATAAATCGCAGTCAGGTTTAGTTTTTATTTTGTTATAATTTCGCGAAGACGCCGCGGGCGAAGCGGCAGTATGAATATTATCTTTTTTTGTTTATCATCGTCGATTTGTTTCCATTTTGTTATGACGATGCGACAACGGGAGAGTAACGTTACGGCATATTGACGGCCCAATGGGAGTAACATCAAGTACGTATCCCTTTTGGGTAGTAATGACTCTAGATAGATAAAATATGCTTAAATTTGCAATATACAAAAAAAAAAGGGTTCATTAAACACAGGCGTGTGTATTGCAACAAGGAGGCCCGCAGCCAAGTGGCCTCTGGTTATGAAGTGCGGTTCGTTCGGTTCACTTTTATATCTCTTGTCTTTTTGTTCTTTTGACATTTTAAGTAGATATGAGTCGCAAACCATATGACAATCTTTAATCAAAATACAATGCAAAATAGGTGAATGTAGGGTAGGTAAGAACTAATGTATGATTTTAGTGTCAGCCACATTCGTGCGCGTAACTAGAGAGGTAGGGCACAGCGGATAATCCGCTCAAATCGGAGCAGCCCGTTTGGGGAAGGACCTCCACCTTACAGAAGATCGTAGACAAATAGCATTGGTCTCGGCCATGTTGTGTTCCTACGGTGAGTAACGTCTCCAGAGCTCCACTTGGGGGGGTTGGGAGGGTTGGCAACGCGTGAGTGATACCCCGGTATTGCAAGCGACTGTAGGCTACGGTGATGCTTACCATCAGGCGGGCCGTATGCTTGTTTGCCAACTTTGTGGTATAAAAAGAAAAGAAAAAAAAACGAAAATGCTGCAAGATTCACATCAATAACCGTCATACAATGGAGACGCTACCGTATACTTACTTGCTAACGGTCTGCGTCCCATTTGACTGACAGATGACTGAAATTTATGACGTCCAGTGGTTGAGATAGCAATTACAATGTGATGGTAATAGGGGCAATGTTGATCACAGGCTTGAGGTCTTCTTTATGAGTGTATTGAGTAAATCTATCGATACGAAATCGATAAGGTAATACGGGATCTACACGGAGTTGACCGAAGTCAAGAGAAGTTAGACTCGATGTTGTATGTCAAAGGAAAAGTAAAGACGAAGTAGGACAAATACGTCCACAACTTCGTGAGAGCGTAACATGAGAATTCTTAAATTTTAGAACCTGCGCAGCTTCGTTTGCTTGAATGGTGTGAGAATTTCGAATAAAATCTCCTTATTGTTTATACAATCAAGTTACAGGCGTATCCATTTTCCAATGTCCTCAGTGTCCAATTCTTCTTTATTCTTTGTCTATATCACAAAGGAAACCTTTGCTATATTTTAGCTCATTAGATCTCAATTTCAAAGGTGATCCAAGTGCTGTGCGTTGATTGATCTGCCAGAATCTCTACTCCTATTTTCAACAGCCGCGGATGCCAGGTTAAATACTTTACCATATTTGTCACGCAGGAACAAATTGAGATCAAATTGAGTTAAAATCGGTGAGCAGTTTCAGGTAAAGAAGTTGGTAGATTATTTTTTGTTAAATGATAACGAAATTAAGACGCCCAAACAAAAGGTTTTATAAGTCAAACATAAATAAATGGTCGCAATATTTTATTCCCTACGCACCTAGTTTCACCTGTCTGTGAAATAAAAAAAAAAAACAAAAAGCCATCCGCCCCGAAAAATGCCACAAGTAAAATTAATTATTTTTTTCTGGACCCATGCAGCAGAAATTATTTGGTGTTTAACCGTCTGGTGGGCGTGGCATGAGGTGATTAATATATTTCTATGGAAAAACATTTTAATGACTCCGCTCGCCACTGATTCTCGTTTTTTGGACCTAGAAGGGTAGACAGAGTGACCGCATTGACTATATATTAAATTATCAATCTATTAAGTATAAAAAAATTAAAGGTCATTCACTAAATACAACTAAGGGCATCATAAGAACGGCGGCGGCTAAGAAAATTTTGGCCCTAAAAGTCTTGAAATTCTTGATCTCAGAAACTGTTTTAGCAGGTAAACAATGAAATTGAAAAGTAAGCCAATCCAATAGTTGGAACTAGAGTGAAATATTAATTTGTCAATATAAATTCGTTTGGTAATTGCGATTAAATTCATATTAAATCTGCGGAACCTAATAGATCTCTTGTAAAATTATAATGCTTTGTGATTATGTTTATGACAATGTCATATTCTATTCCTAATGACTGTGGTAGTCAAGTGGCTCTAATTAATTTAAGGTCAGTTGGGGTAAGGCAGCTACCAAGGCAAGACTACCAGTGTCTGATAACTTGAGAAGTACACCTTCCTATTCTATTTTGATATACTAGTTATAAAGCGGACACGGTTAAAATCTCCATATAAAACTCAGAACAGCTACTGCCACAAATATGACCACCACATCGAAAATAAAAACAGACATTTGAAAAGTATTTTTTTTGTGAAAAAGAACGTTCCTATCCAGCTGTCACGGACACAAGTAGCATCATAAAGATTTGGACTTTAAAATAATGTTACTCGTTAAACGAAAAATAAAGAGGTTTCTGTAATATTTTACTTTGAAAAAACATAACCCGAAAAGATCAAGTGAGGTAAAACTACCAGTGAGCCCGGAGTAAGTATAAAACATGCTAAATTTGCTGTATATCAGGAGTAATAACCATTTTTCGAATGAATACTACTGAGAAGTGTTGTACACAATTATTTTAATATGGCAGATTAGTATAAGATACCTTGTCTGGTTTCCGGACTGGGTTTTGTAAATCATATATATGTTGGACTTGCCGTTTTTTTTTTTACTTAAATTACTAAAAAACTAAAAGGGTTTTCTGTTGTACCTACGATTCAAAACATTCGTTTTCCTTTTATGAGGGTGCCCATTTTTGAAAAAATGTGTAAAGTAAATATTTAAACCAAAAAAATACCTCGATTGGCAGGTCAAGACTACCAGTTTACAGGTTTTACATTTTCCTTATTATTACTGTTTTAATGAATTCTGTGTCAAAAACTTCATTGTATTTTAAAGCTTAATTTATATATTTAGATCCTTGTATTATATAACTTAACTCTAGGTAAAAAAAATCTGCTTAAAACCCGATATAGTAAATCTATAGTAATATTATAAAGATGTAAAGTTTGTGTATTTGTTAAATTGTAAGGGGTAATATCGGGATCTACTGAACCGATTTTAAAAATTCTTTCACCAATAGAAAGCCACATTATTGCTGAGTGTCATAGGTTATATAAAAAAAACAAAAAATAAAAAGGCTTTTAACATTATGCCCAACGAAGTGGGCACGGGTCAGCTAGTTCACAATAAAGTAAGTCTATCTTACCCTACCTGACCTTAACTTTTGTTTTTAACATTACTACCTATATGTATAAATAGTTGATAATCAATCTATTTTTTTTTCTATTTTTCAGTTGTATCGCTTTGAAATAAGAACAATATCTGTTGCAAAAGAGTACAGACGTATGTGTGCCGGTGGTCAAAACTAAAACTAATAATACACCTTGAATAACTTGACAATATTATCATCAATACCTTCGATCCTAGCGCCCCGTCATCGGCACAGATATGTTTGTAGCACGCACTGTATTAGTAGGTTCATTATTAAAAAAAAAAAACTAAAAAAGTTCTCATTGTCTTTACCTAGTCTATGGCAATATTAAAACTGAAAAGTATAATACAATTCTTTGAAGACGCGATGATATTCAAATGTTTTTTTTTGACAATGTCTTTTTGCGAGTCGACCCGAATTATGGTCGGACCACGCCCACGGGTCCTGGGAATTTGCATTTAAGCTCATCTGTCATTGTTCGGGACATGTAAAAAGGTGATTTTGCACTTAGAATCATTTGTTTCTGAGGCACTCTAGTATTTGTTTTGTTTTTTTAATGGTAAGTCTTTTTGGCCAGTTAAAATTTTTCATCTATCTTTTAAGTGGAATTAAATGTAATCTCCTTAGTAAATATATCCCGACGTACTGGCCATTAATAATTAAGTGATACTTCATGCTTAAAATTAAAAAACTTTAATGTGACCGTATAGTATAAAAGTTTCTACTGAGGGTTTCTACTTGGGGTATTGTTAAAAAACAAAATGAGTTTCTCTAGTCTTAAAAATGTTATATTCTTACCACTGTTAAAATTTTACTGCTTATACATAGCTGAATATTTAAAATAGTATCCCAACGTTTTAATTATTCAAATAGAGCCCTAGAACCCCTTTTATAATAGGGAGAACCATATCAAATAATGAAATATTGATGAAAATAATAATTATTTTTAACCACGAAAAAATGCTATTAATTAATTAATACAGATAATTAAAATTAATGAAATATTAAGCGATTTAGTTGAAAAACGAAAGAATTTGCTATTTGTAATAAAATTATGTTCTTTTTAATTTGTGATTGTTTTTTATCATATTACGTTCCAACAGAGTATTACATTTTGTATTATGTAACCTTTTACTCGATTATCTTTTCATTTTGCATCGAAATAAACTCGATCCGACTTACAGTGCCACAAACTTATTTGAGCCGATGGCGGCGGCGCTAGTGTCGAAGCTATTGAAAGTAATTGTCAAGGTATTTCATAGTTCTAGTTTTGGCCACCGGCACAGATAAGTTTGTGGCACTGTACAATAACGCGTCATGATAATCCAAATATATGACTTTGACATTCAAACAAACAGACACTTGGTAACATTAAAAGGAATGAGCGCAGTTTCCACAAAAATAAAATGTATTGATATATGGTTTTAACCGTGAATGTTATTTTTTTTCCATAAAAAAAATTCCACGTAATTATTATGATTTACCTCTTATAATCCAATCATTATAACCGAAAACAGATATTCTCGTAACAAAAACAGACTCAATCTCGATTCAAACTCAATAATTTTCACGTTTTCGCCACTAGTTGGCGCCACTTTGGCAAGCACGCTTTTGCCAGCGCGGATTATTGGAATGGGACCTCCCATTCCAATAATCCGCGCTGGCAAAAGCGTCAACGTCAAAAAAATCAGACACCTGACAGACCTGACGTCTCAGAGCTGCCGCCAATGTCATTTCAGAAAACCCTCATTGTTGTCTCACTCACTCATACAAAATAGGAATTTAACGGAACAGCGCGTGAGAGAATACCTTCTATGTATCTAGAGAACTGAAGTTTTGCACAGAGGTTACCTTTAAGATGGTCTACGAGTGTGCCAAATCTTATCCAAATTATTGATAGACTTTCGACATAACATTTGTAATGACCTGTTGACCACCCATGCAGAATTCAGCTTGCCTGAAATTATTGCAAGGTAAAATTTTTTTTACTGGAGTATTATGACGGCGACGAGTTTGAAATCATAAGGTTCTGCCTGATCACTAGTAAATATAATTGTGGTTACCCTATTTGTTAAAATAGGTTGTCAATACCGTACAGTCACCTCCTTAAATATGTAATCACTTTAGCACCTTGTCACTATAACATTGTTGACATGTTCACTCAAATGTCTTGAGTAATTAAAATGAAATACGAGGTGACTGTTCTGTCAAAAGACTGAGTATGAATACTAAACGGTGGTTTTTATTGCCAACTGAAAACCAGCGCCACGCACGGAATCATTTTCGCCGTGCGGGACATATGCTGAGTGCCACCATTTTTGTGCTATTTTAAAATAAGATTTTTTGTTTAGTTCTAAGTGAATGTTAAATTTTATAGCACCAAATCAAAATATTTTCTTTCTTCTTTCTTTCAGTATTTCACAAATAAGCTATACGGGTGTAATGAACCATGCCTTGAAACTATAATGATATATAAAATGATATCTACAGTTTCGTCAGTGAGAAACTATAGTTCTTCAAAAACTCCCAAGAATTTGGGAATATCTACTATATCGATTTTATCCAAGTTAACCCTCGTACGGTCACGAAAAACCCTGACATTTCCACGTATAATAATTAATTTAGGTAGCATTTTTCAAGGGGCATCACTATATCAATAGGGATCGCGCGCTGCCCCTGACCAATAGAATGCGCTCACGCAAATGTCAAGATACGCACGTGTTCAGCTCTATTTGTATAGAGATGTTATTTTATTTACTTTTTCCTTAATGTTAACTTATAATCACTTAAAATAGACACTATCTAACTGATATTTAATCATAAATTACATTTATTTCCTTCTTATCATTGTTTATTTTTGTTATACCGCAGACAAACAGGCAAGCGGGCCAAATGATGGTAAGTGGTCACCGCCGCCCATGGACATCAGCAACATCAGGGGTACTACACTACCAATACGATTTTATTTATAGTTGTTACGCAACTAACCATTCTAATTTTGAAAATATTTTTGAAATAATTTTTTTTTCGCCTCCGCCCCGCCCCCAGGTAGCATATTTCCTTCTTGTCGCCACCCTCTATAATAATTTTGTTTAGTGTCATTGTGACAACAACTGCTCGATTATTTGCTTTACTAAAATCTTGTTTATAAAGGTGGTGGTGTGATTCGTATTCTTGGACAAATCACACCACGCCATCTAGTTCCAAACTAAGCATTTATCGCTGACATAGATACTTTTTTTTTGTAAATAAATACTTACGTATAGAAAACATACACACCACGACAAAATATAACATGTTTATGCACACACAGGTATCCTTATCCTTACTTATTAGTTCACGGCTTGACTAAGAAGCCGATCATTATGAAAATATGCATACATATTGTTAGGGGTACAGAGCCCAACATAGGCTACTTTTTATCCCGTGAAAGTATGTCGTTCCAATGGGAAAATATTTTTTCTACTATAGAGGGCGCTGTATCGGCCAACAGATGGCGCCACAAGTCGCGCTATGGGTTTTTTTGTTGTCAAACGAGATCTATGTCATAAAATTAACGCGAGCGAAGCCGCGGCGAAAAGCTAGTATCTCATAAAGTAGCCATTGCTAACCACTTGACTACCAAGCCTGTCAATATAATTATTATGTTAAACCATGTTTTAGTATATATTTTTAAAGAAAACCTATAATTTAGATGTATCCTTGATTTTGTTCGCACATATTCATTGATGAATAGCATGCGCGCACGCAAATGTCAGACACATTTGTTAAACTCTCTTTTGTTTAATTAGTTCTAACAGACATTACTGTACTGATTGTCTACGTGAAAGTCGAAGGGATGATATAGTGAATAAAAATAATAGTTTTTTTTAACATAAACTTGAACTTAATAAGGTCAGGTGGGCTAACACTACCGGTGCAAGACTAACAATCTAACTATATTTTTCATTTTCTTTATTATTAGGTACTGTTTTTAATTAACTTTATTACAAAATAATATGTACTACGAGGTCATACTGAAAGTTCTAAAATAAAAAACTAGGCAAAAATAAAATTTATTAGTTTTATTATATCTTTTCAAAATAGTGTCCCTTCACATCAGGGTAATTCTTTGAGGATGCGCATATTAGCCTAATAAAAGAGATTGATAAATTTTGTTCGAAGAACGGTTCTTTAAAGTGTTAGTCGCGTTCTTTGGTATGAGTTATATACATTTTTTTGAACCGGACCCAGAAAAGTCTTTTAGTATTAAAGATATGAGCCATTCTTTTTTTTTGCAAACGGTAATGAGTAATTTACATAAATGGTAAAGAGGTTCACAAACGGTAAAGAGAAGAATTTCAAATGGTGAGTAGATAACAGAGAAAAATAAAAGAAATAATTAAAAATCAACGTTTATTAACTTCACACTTTCGCACTTAGCTGTCAATCAACGACAACTCGACATAATAACACAATTTAAAGTTTCTAACATGTTAAGACTATAATTATTTTCTTTACCAAACTGACCCAATGTTAGTTTCTTAAACATTTAAATATAAAAAATATATACTTAGTTATTAATTTCTTTCATAAACACTAATAACAATCATAGTTTGAACTTTATAAAACACTGCATGTGATTTCACAAACAACAAAAAACAAATGCTTTAAATAATCGATCCTTGAGGGACACCGGAATTAAAAGCCTTTCGTTTAGACGAGCAGCCATCAATGACCACCCGAATAGATCAATCCCCCAAAAAGTCAGAAATCCACGCACAGAAATTAGAGGTCAGGCCGTAAAAAGGAAGCTTGCTAATAAGACTACCGTGCCATATCGTCAAATGCTTTGGAAATATCGAGGGAAACCGCAAGCTTGCAACCGCGGGCTTCTCCGAATTCCTCAATAGCCTCATTCCAGACGTGGGTGACGTACACTAGAAGATCCCCAGTGGACCGATTCTAGCGAAAGCCCTATTGTCGGTCACTGAGGAGGTCATTCGATTCTAGGTACGCTAGGAGCCTGCGGTTCAAAAACACGTTCCATATTCTTACAGAGTATGGACGTGATCGAAATGGGCCTGTAGTTGGCAGGGTCGGCACGGCTGCCCTTTTTGGGCACGTTAGCGAGCTTCCAGGAACTCGGTTCTTTCCCAGATTTTAGACAGAGCCTAAAGAGGCGGGTCAATACAGGTGTCAATTCGGGTGCACATGTCCTCTGTACAATAGCAGATACCGTCTCGATCACTGGCCTTGTTCACGTCAAGATTGCGCAGCGTTTTGCGAACCTCAGCCTGGCGCAACCGGATTTTCGGCATTACCACCGTGCTGCCAGGTAAACTGGAGGTATCGCGCTACCAGCATCAAGACGTGAAGACTCCGCGAACAGAGATGCCAACAGGTTTGCTTTCTCTTCAGCGGTGTGAGCAAGTGATCCGTCAGGTTTCTGCAGTGGAGAGGGGGGCGGCAGAAGTTCGATTCGACCGCCTTCGCTAGATTCCAAAGCGCTTTACTTCCCGCTGGGAAAGAATCCAATTTGTTCCCTATTCGGCCAATATGATCAAATCGAGCCTTCTGTAAAACCATCTTGCAGGACTTGGCAGCCTTGTTAAAGGCCTTCTTCTTTTCGCGAACATCAGACGCCTTGTGCTGTCGAGCTGCAACCCAGTCCAGGTATGCCTGATGCTTATGCGCCTCGGCACGGCTGCACTCAGGCCCAAACCATGGGCGAGCTTTACTAGTAGATGGCACGTTGGAGAAGGAAATGAAGTATTCCATCCCTTGACGAAGCACATCAGTAACGGCATCTTCACAGACGCTGGGGTCACTAGAAGAGAAGCAGACAGACTGCCAAGGGAAGGATGCATAGAAAGACCGCATCTCATCCCAGTCTGCTGATCTGTATCGCCATAACCGCCGCCGGTTGCCTTTCAGGCTGGGATCGGGCGGGTGGTAGGCTGATACCGATTTCATCAGACATTGATCAGAGCGCCTCAATGGCGAAGAAATTGTCACCGAGTACCTGTCTGGATCTGTTGTCAGCAAGAGGTCCACGCAATAGGCTGTATAGGAGTCCCCTACTACCTGCGGTCGGCCAGCGGTGAACCGTGCCTCGGATCCCGCTACCCTCCGCGACTAGTCACCCGATGCCGTACTCGTTGCACTTCATATTCAGAATGGTAAAAACTGGTAATTAGAAAAATGGTAATTAGAAATTCATAGTTTTATACATTTTGAACAATTTTCATGTCATTTACCATTTTGAAACAAGTAAATACTTAAAATAAGCCCTTTTATGAAGATGATAAGACCCTAAATGATAAAATATCACACGTCTACTTACCATTAAATACAAAAACTGTATGGAGAACTTTGACGAAACAAAAACCGTTCGGAGCACTAAATACTGATATTTCCGTAGAAAAAATACTCGCTCGCTACGTGTCCTCCGTGCAACGGACGAGCGACGACTGAACTGTCCCGCACAGTTAAGGCGAACGCACAAGGCCAACTAGGAGCAAAGATATTAAGGCGACAATACTCTCGAACGGTAATGAGGGTGTAGCGCCGGAACATTTGTTGATTCACTTTTTTAACATTGTAAAATAGTCTTTTAAGTATTTATATTGTATTATAAACTAATAACAACATTCTATTTATGGAATTTATTGTTTATATTACGTTCTTCTTAGTACAAGTCGAGAAATAAAATATTTTGTGTTAAAATCTGGGGAGAGGGACACGAATGGTAATGTGAATTTCGACACAAGATTGAATTCATATCAGATTGTATTGAATTTAACATTAATCTGATAACTGCTCTTGTTAGAACAGATACTGGTCCATCTCCATACTGGCCAAAAGTTAAAAAAATATGTAATGTAATAAGTTCTTTTTAACTGGAACAGCGATTTGCACATTTTCAAAGAAATACCCATCAATGCATCGTTGCATTCGATGAAACCACTGAGCAAAGCAGTTTTCCACTCGTCTTTATGGGTTTTTCGACGGAGTTTTTGGGCATCGGTCAAATTATGAGGTATCCACCGGGCACAAAGCTTCCTAACCGCTAACTGTTCATGGAGGATTATGTGCACTTGACTGATACCGATGCCTGGGTTTGTCCGAATTTGCTGATAGGTCACTCGTTTGTCATTCTCTATCATACGCCGCACAACACTGATGTTAACTTCAGTCGTCGCCGTAGAAAGCCGTCCGCACGCAGATCATCGGTAAGAATAGTGCGACCACGTTTGAACTCATTATACCAGTTGTAAATTGTGGCACGGGATGGGTCTTCATCATGAAAGGCCATTCGAAGTCTATTATAACATTCTTGTTGACTTAAATGACATCGAAAGTCATAAAAAATTATGGCACGAAAATTTACTCGCGTTAAATTCATGCTGACGAGATTCGGGAAATTTTCAATATGCCGCCAAAACGTAAAACAAAAGAAAATTAAAAAAAAGCATACTCGTTAAATATTGGCAAAAAGTTCCATTTTCAAAATTAAATTATATTGTTTACAAGTGACCAGTTCGAAAAACTTTCAGTGTCGCCCTGTACATTTAAATCTAAGATTTTATGCTTATGGTTCAATTTATTAAATTCATAGTCTTCATTCACCTACACCTCCTAGCGTAGGAATAACTTTAAGTCATACAATTTGTTCCAGTTAGGTTATTGTTAGGTCATTCCTACCGCTTGGAGTCTTTCGTTGGTGAAATGAAAACAGGCATTACTCCACCTGATCTTGTTGTTTTTGATATAACGAAACTTAAAATCGAAATTAAAGCTCTAATCTGAATAACAGATAGACAGAAAAACAGATAAAACGGCTTTATAAAATGTTAAGCTAAATACAATTTAGTCTACGGTTCTATCTTATTTAAAAAAAAGGTGTGTTTGGTATTAATTAATTTGGTAATTATTACGTGTTAATAAATTCTCTAATTAACACCACATTCACAAAGATAACAATAACACTGTAATTGTCACATATAAAATTAAATACTATTCTTTGGAAGTGCATCGCGTGTTATATACACATTAGCGGTTCGTTTCCCTCCCGACACTACAAAATGTGCTTATGGATAGTTTGTTATTTAACGAGTGTAGTTGATCAATGTATTCTTAATTATTATTGAATGATTTAACTTTTTAAGTTATATTAAGTGTTCGAATGACAAAAGAGGAAATGACAATTTGGCTTCTTTCTATACTAATATTATAAAAAGGAAAGATTTATATTTTTGTTTGTACCTATCAAATAAACTTAAAAACTTATGGACCAATTAAAAAAAATCTTACACCGTTGGGATGTACCTTACCCCCGGGTAACTTAAGCTATATTATATTTATTTTTTAAATAGAGATACTTAGCTAATCCGGGACTGATAACCGATAAAAAACGATATGTCTTCAGTTTTTTTTATTTTTATATTACCTATACAACTTTTACTGGTTCTTTTCGTGTGCTTCTCGTAATTAGTGTCAACTGAAGGTACCGGTAACAGAGTTTTGAAAGTCACCTAACAGTCACAGACTTTTGACGACTATTACCTATCGACAACAGACGAGAGCGACACGTGCCCTCCGAGACATAGAGGAGCTCGAGATTTTTTAAACCAATCCAAGTATCAATTAGAGTTTGCGTGTCGTAACTTAACATCCGCGTGCATCCGCGGTGACGCGCTCCGACGCGACTCTCCGAGGTGTGAATCGTACTATAAACCTATTTCATTTTTGTTCACACATTAGATAGATAGATAGATAGAATATGCTTTATTTGCATTACACAGTCAGGAAAAAAATACATTAAGCACAATCTTACAGACTAGCGTATATGCAACAAGGTATATAAATAAATAAATATATACGGACAATTCACACAGATTTAGCTAGCCCCAAAGTAAGTTCGAAATTTGTGTTATGGGATGTGTGTGTCTAGTCTAACTCAAAGATATTATATTTTATAACAAATACATATAGAGATAAACATCCAAGACCCGAGGTCAATTAGAAAAAGTTCGTTTTTCATCATGACCCGACCGGGATTCGAACCCGGGACCTCTGGCGATATATGCATCAAGGCGGCCTTATTGCTAAAATAAATCATTTCAAGGCAAACTTAAGATAACGAATTTCTGAATGGAGTGACATTACCTAAAACTAATCAAAATAACATACCAAAAATTCACAAATGCTGACCAAATATTACCAAAAGGTGTTCTACCCCATGCCATAAAGGAAAATTGGAATTCGGCAAGGGCGTGCACGTGTCGTTTCCCACGGTTGGGAAACGACACGTGGCCTGTGCGGTTCGGTGATGGTTCGTTATAATTGGAAGTACTGTTTACCCCCACACCCTTGTAATGTTTGAGGAAATACGAGGTCACCTCTGTTTGGAGAAATTATTTTCAATGATTCCTGATGGTTGTGCAAAAGTTTCTGCCATTTGAGTCATTGAACTTACAGCTGTTAATAGATAATTAATATTATTTATATTATAGAATACTATGTAGATTTTATTATAGGTATATATTTTTTTAATATGCATTAAAGTATAGTGCTACAACACTCAGACCAAATAAGCATACTTAACCTTAGTATTTTGTCCAATTCGATCGTCTTGCCCCAGTATCGCCCTAGACCGAGGTTCGAGCTCTTTCTCTGGTGTGTCTCTAGTTCTCTCTCTCTGTAAATTTTTGACTTGCCCCGATGTCCTAGCAAAAGACCGCTACAGGTCTGAGTGCTTAGTACGAGTTTTTTAGTCACATTCGAACGTGTTAACGTTTACCAAAATGTAAAACTGTTTCATATTGTGAATTTATCAGACGCGTGTTACATATCCAAATTAGCCGGGTTACTCACTTCGAAACGTGAGCAAGTAAGCCGCATAATTTTGTTATGTAGCACGCGTCTTATAAATTCGAACATGAGAGTTCTTCTCTATTTGGTCGGTTTGTTTACGTCGACATGATCGAATGTGAACAAAAAAACTCATACTAAGCACTCTGGTTACTTTAGTCCACTAAAAAATATGTCTAATTTGGTGAAATATAATATTGTATTGCATAGAATTGAATCGAAATTCGATTAACATGACACGTTAGCGACATTATTTTTATAAATTAACCGACTTCTAAAAAATGAGGTTTTCAATTGGACTGTATTTTTTTTGTCGTGTTGTTACGGCATTTCAAAATATTCTGTAGTTGTGTGTCAAAAAAAAAAAAACATTATTACATCGATTGTCGATAATTGTAATTGTATTTGAGGTTTGTTTTGAAGACTACCTCAGAGTGCGGAATCCTAAAAACTATTCGAAATCGTTACAAATGAATGCCATCAATCAGCATCGGTCACAGTGGGCACCCGTGTGATAGGTGTCCGACGTCCGAAGAGGGATAATGTTCTGACCAATTTGTTTTCTATACGCGATCCTGTTATTCCCGTAGCCATGGAAATTTCGAAACAAGTAAACAGTTTCTGAAACGCATTTTATTAATTTAATTACAGATTTAAATTATAGCCGTCACTGTCAAACTATAGAAGAAAAAAAAGATAGCTTGAGTATGAAAAAAAGAAATGGCTTGAGTGAGACATCCGGACTCTAAATGCGTTATGTGTTTCAGAAACTAACTGCCAAACGTTGAAAACCATATCTGAATCCATTGGCATTGTGTAAAAAAGATACAACCAATATTGATTGATTTTCAATAAAAATATGTAACTACCATGTGAAATAGCATGAAATCCCAACGAATCAATAATTCGTGAATTGAATATTTGGTGAATTAAAGTTCACAATATCAGACAGAAAAAGACAAGAAAAAAATGAAGAAAAATTTCACCCGTCTTTTGTGTGATTTACACTAAACTTGAAAGTGAATCACACAAAAGACGCATTGCATGTAAAAATTATACTTTACTTTTTTTTCAAAATAATATTTAATGAATTTCAGACAAATATTCTTTTCAAAATGTTGTAAAACCTACGCAAGACTTTATAAAGGTTACCAATAAAACCAAAAGTTTCCGAATAGATTTTAATCTTACAGACAATTCCATTATATTTTTATTTTATATACTAAATACAGATAGACAACAGTATGTACCGATATTAACACTTATACTAGAGTACATACTAAGTGATCCTGATAATATACTACCTTCCAATTGTGTTTTAAATCACGATTTTTAACATAATTATTAAGTAAAAGTATACAAAGTTACATTTTTGAAACGTTTGAAGTCTCATTGCATGTAAAATAATAATAATATCAATGTTACAAATCTGAAGTTAAAATGTGTGTAAAATATGTCATAACAGCTTTGATAATGTTACAAAAATTAACATTTAAATTTGATTCTTAGAAAATAACACACTTTGACTCCCTAAAGGAGCAGTGATGCTTGATATTCAACATCTGTTCTCGTAATAAATTAAACAGTGTTTAAAGAAAAGCCTGGTAAAGTAAGCCAATGAAAGATATGAGCAGTAAACATGCTTCAAGTTTTCTAAATATTGCCTGAAGGGTATTTACTAGTATTTTTATCTATCAATAGTATGCATATAGTATGTAATTACAAAGTTTCGTAACTACGCTTACATTGTTAGCATAAAAATATCTGTTCTTAGTTTCCTACTGTGGTCATTTCTTTCATTGGTTCTCACTCGTACGTACTTCTCCATTTTAGCATTCTAGTAATAACATTGAATGGTTACCAATTGAATAGGTTTTTTAGTATACGAAATTAACCGTATTTTTTTTCAAAAATTTTTAGTAGTCATGCATGACTTACAGTAGATAACAAATAATTATGTATATTATCACCCACATACTTTACAATGTGTGAAACGTATTAGTTTCGTGACTTAAAACACAATTGACACTTGTACATTAAAAATAATGATCCCTTAAATGTATGGATAATACGAAAATGTTAAATATTTACAGTAATTTTGAAGAGCTTTAATGACGACTGAGGTATTATGTAAAGAAAACTAAACATTAGTAAACATTTTCACATAAGTTACAAATTCATTTCAAATTTACACGAAAACAAAGTGGTTTTGTGAGCAAGAATAATGTACAGTTGCATAAAATGTAACGAAAAATTAATAAATGTTACAATAGAAAGACTTTGATTTTTGTTGCAAATAATTGTTGAATTTTCTCTAATATTTCCATTAAATATAAAGTATAGATATTAATGGACAGATTCTCTCAATGTTAAATGAATATATTAGAGCATTTCGGCATTTTGTTACAAGTGATTGCTCATTTTTCTCGAGCTTACATAAAATGTAACGTAAAATTGTAACAAAAATCGGCTCTTACTACCTCGTATTTTTACAAGTAAATACTCTATTATACTTTGTTTTAATGTGATAAGTTAATTATGCGTTGAAAATATTACCCTTCGTCCGTAAGTACAAAAAAACATGACATTTCGTAGTATCTCATATAACTTACAAGACAATACTTATTTAACTAAATTATGGTACATACATTATTTGTATTTACACGTTACATATTTACATAAACATCTCATACTAATAACTACTCAATTGTACTTACCCTTAATTATTATTTAGATTAATTAAAAATTAATTAATAAATATACAAAATAAAATGCGTCCAACTGCGAGCGTCTACCTTAGAATAGGAACCAAATGATTATCTTAATATTAATAAAAACTGTTCTTGTAGAAACGCAAAATAAATATTTTTAACTTAATAAATTATCTAAATTTATTATAAAACTATATACTGTACAATTTATCATAGTATTTTTAGTTTTGCTGTACACAAAAATATGTTACTTTATGTAGGTAGTAATAATTTAATGAACTTTGTGTTCCAAAATATTTTTGAACATTGTAATATTACATATATCGCTTGAGATATATTTATTAACAGAAATACGGAAGATATGAAATTATAATTCGCTATTTGAATCTTGGATCTTTTTTGCATAAACACATCCAATTGATTACATACAATGGAAGATTTAAAAAAAATAGCTTTCGCAATTATTTGAACATATTTTTTTATGAAATTAAGAGCTTTTTGTTATAATAAGAGCCTGTCACTCTGGATAACTTATTTGTCAAACAAATTGACAACTTTCTGACAGTTCATGTACAGTTTTGGGATCCTTATGTGACAAAATTAGGCCCAGTTCTTAAACATCTTTGTACGGTGGCCTCGAAGATAGGAGGACCATTTTAAAATAAAATCGCTTGCACATCTTGTAAGTGGATTTTTTGTCTGCTCCGCCCTTTTCTTTGTTACCAAACAGGGTTTTTGTTTATTAGAGCCACATTGTGTCCACTAGGATGTTGGATGTTGCAACCCAAAATAATCCTAACGATGGTCCTGCTATCCTCGAGGCGACTACATCTGTACTCCCATGTGTACTTCTTTGTCTTCTTTTAGCTTCTTTGTCAAATAAAAACTGTTAAGACTGTCAACACCATAAGAATTGACAAATTGTTTGACTTATAGGCAATCCGGAAGTGATGAAAACATAAAAATATTTGACCTCGTACGATATTTCATAATACATGTTCTCGGAAAATCACTTCACTAATAAGATTACGACTTGCTCTGTCGTAACATTGAACTTAAAAACAAAACTAATTTTGTTTTCAAATTAATAAATATTTAAATCAAATATAGTTAGGAATTCAATAAAGCGTTAGTTATATACTTTTTTACACGAAGCGTGTATCGGATACGCATAACAAGCAATGATACATTCATGTAATTATTATGGCGTATTCTACATTTGGAACTTATTTGATACGCGCTCCGTGTAAACGATTAACTGAAGCGTCGAGAAAACTTATTGCATTTATTGGAAGAAACAGGAAAGAACTAAATCTCACTGGTTGATTAACTATTAGACGTAAACGGAATCACATTTACACTGCGTCTTATAAAGTCACTTTTTAATAATTGTTACAAAAGTCCACTGGGTAGCCCATCGAGCCGCATCAGTCGTGGAAATCTCGCGGCTCCGGCTTCAGCTACCACACCAAACCCTCGGGGTGGAGGGGAGGTGGGGCGTCGCCGAAGGTGAATTCGGGGGAGGATGGCCGCGGCAGCACCAGGTGATCAGGAGGTGGGAACTGCTCGGGGAACTCTCCGCCCGGCAGCGACTCCATACCGCCTGCGAAACGACCTGCTCTCGTTACTAAGCGCCTAGTACTTGATTTTTGTAACTAAAGAAAGTTTGCTAACTATGTACTTTCAATATGTATTAGTAACAATGGTTTCTATGTATACCTAAACCTGTGTCTCTCTCGACCCAAGAAGAAAATCAATAAAAAAAAAAATAGTTTTCAAACTTTTGGTGAGAGACGGGGACTATTTACGTGGATAAAATTTAAGTAATTTCAATGATTTAGGATCACATCACTTGATTGAACTAATTATAAAAAACGTCTATGTTAAAGATATCAAAATATGTATTCATATAAAACAAGTAGTGAAAAAAACAATGTTTAATTTGATTATGGCCGGAAGACCAGTGTTGTGGTTCTCACCACAACATTATGCTCAGAGGTCATTTTGATATACACACAAAATTATGCTCCTTTGTAAACCATTAACTTGCTTGTGTTTTCTCATTTACCATACACAATAAACTTTACTTTAACAATAAAGTTTTTTTTCTTTCAAAATTTTAAGCCTTATTTCATAAAGTTTGATTGATGGATTAGGAAGTAATAAGTATTGAGAGTTTGAAGGAAAGAAACATATAGATAATATTAAACTTCACATAGAAAAGTCTACCAACCTGGCTGATTAAAGGGCATGGCCGGTGGGGGGTGGAAGAACGGTGCATCATGATGGAACGGCGGACCATAGCCAAACTCGAACTTGCCATCTGCTGTCGCGAAGTAAGGAAACCCCGGTGGCCCCTCCTCTAGTCCCCCTGGGGAGAGGTTCATGGGGAACCCTCGCATCTTTCGCGACGATCCGAAGAATGGTCCCCTGCCCATCGATGTTAGTTGCTTTAGACGACGCTCTTTTGACCTCTTGTTTTGGAACCAGACCTGTTGAAGACATTATTTTATTAATATTTTTATGTTCAGACGTAAAAGAGAAATACGGGCTCATTTAACAAGCGGCATTTGTCGACGAGCCGACTAAGTGCCGCTCGTCTGAATGACAGATTTAAGGCTTGCGTCCATCTGCATCGTATGTATCGGATGCATCGGATCAAACGGCTCGTAGTATTCTTTATTAGGGCATGCTACAATAGCAGCCATTGCTGCCATAAACTAAGCCGACATTAGTTCCCTAATATCGGCTCTACAATGTCGCCAAGTTGAGCGTAAACTCTTCGTTCTACTTCATCTTTACAATTCTTTTGTTAATTTTAATGTAAATTTCACTTTGGGCAACTTCGCGAGAGTGTAGAACCGCCACAAGACTTAGACTATCGGATGTTACAAAGCTTGATCAAATAAACAACTTTCATGCCACTATAGATTAGTACAGCATGGATAATGCTTTTGTCACTTAAAACATACGTGTAATATTCCCATAAAATATTGGTGTGGTCGTTAACTCAAACCGCAAATAAAAACATTGACATGTCTGCTTTTAAAACCAAAAACACAACTAGACTTTGTCGGTGTCCGAGCTTCACAATTTTTTATTTAAACACGACACCACATTTGCCATTTTGCGGTTATTATGTACAGTATTTGTTTATGGTCAATGAACATTACAGTTTTATTTCCTCGCATAAATTGTGGGACATTCTTTTGTCTTTGTTTTTCAAACGCAAAGGGAAAATATTTTTATTGAAAAAGACATATTACTGCTTTCAAGATGATTCAGAAGACAGAGGTGTGTCGGGTGTGTCACTGTGGCGGACTAGTCCATTTACAAGAAACATACAGGTCATACAAAATACGATAGCGCTTAAGATTGATACTAGATTTTAACTGTATTTAAGACGAGAATAGACCAGACTATATAAAAAATAAAAAAAAATAAACCAAGAGGACGCAGCCCTAGACGATGGACGGACCAGCCCCCTTACTCTTTAAGATAATTCCGCACGATCGCCATTGGATTGTTAATTTTAGGTACTCTTTACAGCTAAACTAGCGCTAACTAAATACTAAACTAAATGAAATCGGATCGTGTGCTAACCAAATAGTTAGTAAAGTATAAAATTTCAATGGTACGAATTAGGATTTGCTGTTAATTTTGCATTTGAAATTATACAGAATTGAAATTAAAAGCGCGATTGCCATGCAGAGTAACCTAGCTGGTAGCTGAAAGCCTGGAGATGCCGATGAGCGCAGCTCTCCATCTGGCACAAGATCGAAACAGATGGAGAGAAACTATGATGAAGTTACGTCGGAGTCACGATCCTCAACATTGAGGGACCGAATATGGAGGAGGATATATGATCGTTTGTTGATTAACATTTTTAAGTTCGGTATTGTTTGGGTTGTTAAGCTCTGATGAAAGTAATTTCATGTTAAAATCAGTAATCGTCAACCTTAGGCTCAGGTTGCAAAAACCTATTTTGAAACCTTATAATAACCGGATTGATATAAGGAAGTAGATACAAGAAAAATAGGTATGTTAAATACCTATTGTTTTAAATTTATAGTTAATATTTAGCGTTAAAAGTAATCTAGATTTATATTCCTACGTTATTGGTTGCCGTCCATGCAGATCGAATTTAGATATTTTATCGTCTAGATTTTTTTGTCTTGTCTAGACATTAGTATGGCCTAGTTTAAGGCACGTGTCTCACAGACGATTGACTAAAATAGAATCATTTTCATACTTGAACAAGTATGAAATCGTATAAGTTAATGAACACTTATATTACACAAAAATTGCTTACATTTTAAGTATACGTGAACAATATTTTTCTTTTCAGGACATAATTTGCCTTTAAGTGTTTTTTGTTTTCTCCGAAATCGATTCTTTTTCCCCATCTTAGATTTCGATGCCTTTTAACGACAAGGCAAAATATTCTTTGATTTGTATCTAAATTAAAAAAAAACTCTATTCACAGTACAAAATAATTTTAATAGTTCTGAAGAGTGTTTGCCAAACGGAAGAAACAAAACCATTCACACCAAAAGTAAGGAAATCAGTCATATTGACGTGTGGTGACGCAACCGTCACCACACGTCAATATGACAAAGGCGTACTGCTTTATTTTTAAATTCCAAAATCAAATTCAAAAAATATAGTTGTCAGCCAGTTGCGTCTAAATTCGTCAGTGGTACCAATACCTTATACGGGATACATCTTACGGTCGTTGTGAGTTCACGGTGAGTTATTACGTCGCGTGCTGCCGCGCGACTAATCGTGAGTCGTGAGTATCGGTTGTAAGCGCATCGGCGTGTGCGCCGTCTCGTGTGTAGCGGCCATTATATTCGATATGGATAGTAGGCGGGTTGCATAAACGTTCTTTTAAATATAATCTTGCAGTACCTCAACTCTATAGTATGTAATTTTTTTTATGTATAAATAGACTCTAGATGTAAATAGACCTAAAATCTCTAGATAGTCAGGACATTGTTGTTTTTCTTTATATCAAGGTGGCAAACAAGCTCGCGGCCCGCCTGATGGTAAGCGGTCACCCACCGTAGCCTATGGAGACTTGCAACACCGGGGGTACCACTTGCGCGTTGCCGACCATAAAGTCTGAAGTACAGTTAATGGTTATATACAGAGTTTGTACATAACAGACGTAATAATAATTACTTATAAATTATTTTAAATAACAAAATGATTTATTGAATACTAGCAGCTGCCCGCGGTGTTACCCGCATTTATTTTATGTATAATAGCAGCGCCATCCATATAAATTTTTTGACCAAATCCTACGGGAATTGCATACTTTTCGGGATAAAAAAAGTACCCTATGTTTTAATCCAAGATATTAGCTACCTACATACAAAATATCATAAAAATTGGTCCAGCCATTTGAGCGTGAAGACGTAACAAACATATACACGAACTTTCGCCTATTATTAGGATATTATTAGTAGGATACTAATGTTAATATGAGTTTTAGATGCTGTACATGTTATTATTTTAATGTCTGTTCCATGGTTTGTGAATTGACATTGACCCAACTATGTAATGCAAGAGTATAACCTTCACGATCATTTAGATTATAATTGCAGTGCATGTAAAGGGTGCACTTGGAGATTATCGTTATGGCGACCTTTTAAAACATTAAGATGTTTCCGATTCTTTTTTTATATAACAGTCAAATATTGCTACTGGTATACAGTCAAGTGACTGGTTATACATACAGTAACGTTCGTCGAGAGTATTATATTATACTTTACTTAGGTACAATATGTATTGTATATGTCGCAGAAAGAGAGGTAGGGCACAGCGGATCATCCGCTCAAATCAGAGCAGCCCGTCTGGGGAAGGACCTACACCGAAGATCTCGGCCATGTTGTGTTCCTACGGTGAGTAAGGTCTCCAGAGCTCCACTTGGGGGGTTGGGAGGGTTGGCAACACGTGAGTGATACCCACGGTATTGCAAGCGTCGTCGATAGGCTACGGTGATGCTTACCATCAGGCGGGCCGTATGCTTGTTTGCCACTT
Source organism: Endotricha flammealis (assembly GCA_905163395.2). Lineage (NCBI taxonomy): Eukaryota > Metazoa > Arthropoda > Insecta > Lepidoptera > Pyralidae > Endotricha > Endotricha flammealis. Next base: position 5,221,546 of record LR990873.1, read on the forward strand.
TTGTGGCATAAAAAAGAAAGAAAAATAAGGATACCAGAGAGTCTATTCATGTGACTAAAATTAGAAAGTTTAAGACGAGATTGAAACTGTGTTTACTATTAAAATATACCCCTGGGTATTTCACGAAATCCCTATATGGATACAACGAAATCACGGCAAATATCGAGTATGATCCTGTTGATTACGTCTTCTTCCAAAAAAATATTCAGTGTTATGTCGTTTCACTAGATTAAATCTAGTAAAATGTTCGAGATATCCCTATGGATTTCGTGAGATGCCTGGTATTCTCATTTCCCTGCAACAAGATATAAATGTAGTGTTGTTGTCTAAAGCGCAATGCTTTACTGAATTTAATAAGTGCGAATGTGGTCCCAAACAAGATGTAAAGTAAAAACTAAGGTCCTGAATAAAATTTAATCAATTTTTATTGAATTTAATCTATTTTTATTATGCAAAGCGTAACCAATAATAATAACTCTGAAATAGTATTGTATTAATAGACTATTTTAACAATCAATCAGTTTTTGATTCCCGGAAGATTTTTTTTTGGTTATCGATTCATGTGATAAAATTTGAATTTCAGACTTCGCAAAAAAAGTTAATCTAAATGTTTGATAGTGTAATAAATTGGTAATTTATCGTCTGATGCGTCCAAGGACGGTGTCATCCAACACTGAGTAACCTTTCTAAATAATCAGAGTGTTGATTACATCCCATAAATTGTTTTGTTGTTTTTGTACGTCAACTTTTTAGGACAAGTATTTAAACAAATTTAGTCATCAATATGCCGAAGGTAAGGAAGGTTTGTCATGTATCACACAAGCAAATAAAAATAATTAGACTATTAAAATGTAATAATAATTGAAGGTGATAACGTAATTAAAAGTAATTTAAAAAATATTTTTACGGTGTCAAAATAAAAATTTTTATCGAAAATTCCCTTATCGCAACAAAAAATACAATGTATTATGAAAACATGCGCTTTCATACAAATTGCATTGAACATTTTATTATTCTCTTTCAAAAAATCTAACGACTTTCATTTGTTTTTTCTTCATATTCACCGTTATTTTTATTATGAACAGAATGAGTTTGCATAACCTGTGTTCCACATTTGAAAATTTAAAAACAAAACCTCATACAATAAAATTGTTTCAAAATAGGACTAGGTACAGACAGATAGTCTATTTCACGAAGAGCATTTGACTATGAATGTTGTAAGGCGTGTACATGAACATTGTTTATGTGTGCGTGAGCAGTTTTACGAACGTTTCCGAGCTTACGCACACTACAATAATGTGCATGTGAACGTTACAACATTAATAGCTAAATGCTCTTCTTGAAATATAACATCTATAGGCTTTGTTTCTTTGATGTCGCCGCGGCGGTCTGCGCCCACGCACGCATTTGCACAGAAAACGCATTAACCTGCTGGATACTCGAGTGATCCAATTCTCGGATTTTGATTAATGGTACATTTGAATCGAACAGCCCTTTGTCATGTCTTACGAGTTTTAGTGTCAAGTTCGTTTTCTGAGTGAGATAGTGATAAAAGAATGTCCAAGAATTTTGAACTTTGCACTTAATAGCTATGTTACTACATACATACCTGATAATAAAGATGAGTTTGTTTGAAGTCTAAATTGAAATTGGTTTTTATATGGAGAAACTGCCATCGATCTCCACATCCCCAAGACACCCCAAGTGAGTAAATCCATCGTTAAATTTTAAATAAAAAATTTATTTCGGACAACTAAGTATAAGGTCAATTTCTTATTACACTTCTTAACAGACCTTACTTGGGTTAACTAAAAAGTTTATTGAAAATTCACGCCGTATCATTTAAAACAGGAATGTATTAGGAACTTGGGAAAGTTTTGTAAGGTCACGTACAACTTTCCAGGCTTTCACCGTAAGCTCGCAAACTTGATTGACCATCATTTAATCAAAGCAAATTGAAAATTAACCTTTGAAATTTAAAGTGCCTAGTAAATACACCAGGAACATAAACTATTCGATTAACACGTTTAGCTTTTATATAAAGACTAGCGAAACACTCGTAACTTCGTAACCCGCTTTCCGAATTTCGAAAAATTGATTTTTATCGGATGCCGGGTCATACAAACACAACAAAACACGCTCTCATAGTTTCAGGTCTCTACGATCAGCAGTTTAGATTTTAAGTCCTGAATGATTGATTGACGGATCTACGATTAGCATTGATCTGTCATTAATTTATTTGGCACCTACCTGAACACTTGTGTACAGCTATAGTCATTATACAAAAATATTTTGTAGTTAATAAATATATGAAATTATGACTGTCACTGTTAAATTATATAAGACAAAAGAGGTAGTTCGAAAAGTTATGTGGAATCAAGATGAAAATACTTTTTTGCATATAGCTCTAACTGAGACATCGCCATAAAAGCGCACACACACAGCGACAGAAGCAGTGGTGTCCAATTGACAGCTTGTCTATAGCTGTTAATTGGACACCACTGCTTCTGTCGCTCGCTCGCAACTGACTGAAGTTTGGTAGTGTGCATGTGTGTCAATTGGACACCACTGCTTCTGTCGCTCGCTCGCAATCGACTGAAGTTTGGTGGTGTGCATGTGTCAACAATTTTACAGGAAAAAATACTAAAATTATAAGATATTTATGAACTCTATATGCAGACAAACAGACAAGCGGGCCATCTGATGGAAGTGGTCACCGCCGCCTATGGACGTCAGCAACACCAGAGGCACTACCAATGCGTTGCCCACCTCTGACGAGACCTCTTATGTCGTACCTCTTAAATAGTCCCATTTCATTTGATGTCATAGTCCGAAGGAAACAGAAGTTGGGAGCTCATTCGACATCCGTATAGTGCGAGCGAGAAAGAACTTATTTTAACCTACCGACATTTAAGTTGCGTTTTTAAACAATATAATTACGACAGTTACGTGTACATTGAGACAGAGGCTGGTCTATAAACGAACGAAATTGACTAGTTCCGTTACTTAATGCTTAGACATTAGTTTTATAACTTAATAGCCACTATCATACACAAAATCCAGTGAAATTAGATAAGAAGTCGGTAAATAACTCATACGTATGATGGTTACAAAATAAACTGTATTTTTTAAATCATTCGGTAGACAAACAAGCAAGCGCTTATGGCTACTGCTACCTATGAAGATCGTGATACTATAGGTGAGCTACCAGGTATAGCGAAAGAATAGATAGAATTTGCTTAAATTGTAATTAAGTACTACAAAAGAAAGAAATAATAATTATGACATTGATTGAAAGGAGTTGGACTTCCGGATTTTGCACCGAACGAAATTGCTCCTTTACGTCGATATCGTGAGAGGGTGGTACATACGTACTTTCCCGGTTGGCATAGCCTATTTCATAAATGTTTTATCACTCCAATAGATCATAGAATCAACGACGACGATCGAATCTGATCGACGTTAGGCCATGTACATTTTTATTTCTTACTAGCGAAACCCGCGCAACTTTCACGCGTATACCGCTTATCCCATGGGAATTTTTAATTTTTTCTCTCCGTAAGAACCATCTTCGTACTTAAGAGAATATTCTAAAAAAGAATTAGCGTATTCTCAAGATTTGCGCTTAGCAACACATTTAGCGATTCATTTTTATATTATAGAAGATTACAACCAAGGTGACTCCACCCCACCTGATGTTGAGTAGTAGTGGACTCCAGAAGTGAGACCCATCGATTCTGCGGACGGGAAGCGCAGTCACCGATCAGTCTCATCTTGTCGGCCTGAGAAACTTTTTCACGCTCCGTTTGAAAAACCCGGGATCATAAGAGGGAAACACGTGAGCAGGCAGCGCGTTCCACATTCAACAAACATTATCATCATAAAGATTTTTTTGTGAAATTTTTGACGTTTGCCATTTGTCCTCAGAAATATTATTTATCATTCAGTTTTCCAATAAGTTTATTCTAATAAGAAACTTTGACTATTAAATACAAGTTTATATGCCTTTTGGGTTTAGGGTGACGACGCTGCGTGTGCTTACAGGACAGACCCGCGCCGCGGGGCGCCCGTGGTACAAGGCTCGCGGTGTTAAACACTATAATTCAAACATTCGCCTCTGCAAGGGGCCATTCTCTTACCGTAACACTGACGCCTGGGAATATCATAAAATCACAGTATTAAGTACGCACTAAGACGCCCAGTACTAAGAGACGCGTTTGATTGCGCCGTTTGTGGCTTGGAGTGTAAAAGAACGTGGAGTTGCATTCGCAAGTTGCGAATTACCCGACGTTAATTATTCCCAAGAAAATTTTATCAATTTGGCGGGTGAGTTGTGAAAAGCGACTACTTTTGAACTTCAGATATTGGCGATTAACCTTTTAGAATAATTCAGTCCCGTTGATGTCTTTTAAAGTTAATGACACCATTACGTCTCACTCAGGTCGACTCTTTTTCTTATGACAGCTTTATTATGTAATTTTGTTTTGTATTTTTGAAACTCACTTTAACTGTTTAGAAAAATTATGTTTTCCGTTATTTTCTAATAACTATAACATATATAATTTTAAATTTATGGTTATGTACTACAATAAATTTCAAAACCACTGCCTAACAAAGGCTGCTTTACAAACAGTTATACATTAAACATTATACAATATGACAATCAGTCATGGGGTTTTGTCGTCTACGGCATCTCGTTCGTTTAAATACTCTACGTTTTACGCCAATGCGGTATACTTGGAACGCGATTACAGCAAGCGAAATATGTTAGCTCATAGAGTACCTAAGTAAATCTTTAGTGCTGGCGCCTAGACGGCAGATAGCATTGTTTTATTACCGTTATTAAACGAAACGTTATTAATAATTAACGGTGATGTTAAATATTAGTTGCCGACGGTTTTACGAGAAGGTTTTATGCGGAATGCTCGCTGTGGTCTCTAGAGAAACGATATTGCTGTCGTAACATAATAATGGTTTGAGATTTTAGAAAATTGAATTTTCTGTTACGGACCAAAGTAGTAGATTTTACATGATATTGAACAAAAGCCAATAAGTTTGGCCTTTAACTGTCAAGTAACTCAGAGGTATTAACCGTTCCAAATAAGAATAGAAATGAGAAGAACAAGACAGTGTCAAAATATGTAGTAGGTACTAATTGAATTCCTAAGAAATAAATTACTCCTTGATAGAGGAATCTGTCAGTAAAAATCTCGTGTAGTCCGAATACTTTTAGAAATTCCCGAAGCATTTAATAAATAAATAAATAAATAAATATATAGGGACAATTCATACAGATTGAGCTAGCCCCAAAGTAAGTTCGAAACTTGTGTTATGGGATGTGTGTGTCTAACTCAACGATATTATATTTTATAACAAATACATATATAGATAAACATCCAAGACCCGAGGCCAATCAGAAAAAGTTCATTTTTCATCATAACCCGACCGGGGATCGAACCCGGGACCTCCTGGGTGGCGGTCTGGCGTGGAAACCATTACGCCACGGAGGTCGTCATTTAATGCACACCTTGATGAAAATTCGGATAACTCAAAATTGTGAAAAGACAAAAAAATTGTAAAACCGGTTTTTTCAGAAAATATTTTTTCACCTAAACTCAAAATAACTAAATAAAAAGTAGTTTGACAGGAAGAGAAAATCTACTGCATTTTTCCCGTATATTCCAGGTGTGCGATATATTGAGTATGATAGAATGGGAATCACCCAGTCGGCAACCAACAAAGAAATGATTAATAAGTTCTTGTCCAGAACATTGTTCTTTCACCCTCAATATAAATAACGCCGATCTACCTGCTTCTGGCGGCCCCAGTACTAATGATTCGACATTACATTCTTGAAATAACCACTGAAAATTTTATTCTAATTTACAGTGTACAGGTGTAAGTGCGCAGGATAATGCTAGTATACTCTTGGGAAGTTAGGCGATGTGAAGTGAAGTTATGTATGAAGTTAGAAGACAAAGGAATAGTGAAGCCGTAGTAGGACGGAGAGCCCGTCCACACTCAAGTTCTTGCTCAACTTTGCGACAGTGTAGAGCTTTGAAATTTCTTGCTGAAGAACTCGTAGAAGTAGATTCGAGAACAAACATAAAAAATTGCCCCTAGCGGGAAACGTACCGCCCTCTGGTACCTAAGGTAGGTACTAGGTAGGTAGCATGACTAGTTCACTACCAATGCACCACCGGACGGTTTAAATTACATTAATCGTCTAGACTATAGAACATTTCGCATGATATAACTACTAAAAGTATCCACTATCAAATTCTACTAATAGTAACCTGGCAACAGAACTAGTGGTTTGATTTTAAGCGTTGAGAGCGGCGCAACGGGGGGCCGACTCCCAACAAACAATACTCCTATATCTGGCCGAACAGTTGGGTATGTTTTTTTTTCTTTTTTTTTCGTTCCGCCATAAAGTTTATTGTAATATGCCATATGGTATGAATTTTGTTGTGGTTTGCACTTGTTGCATGATTGAGATCCAGTTGCAGATCCCAGTTAAAATCCTCAGGATAAACTTATGTATAAATTGACAATATCCTCAGGATAGTTAAATTATATAGAAAACTATTATTATTATTTTTATGTAAGAAGTTGGCAAACGGGCATGCGTGTCACCTGATGTTTTAGGGCTTGATTAGCCTATTCGTCAAATAAGAACTGTCAGAACCATTTAAGAACTGAAAAAAAAACTGTTTATTGGAGGTCTAATAAGCTATCCGGAAGTGTGAAATAAACTATGCGTAATGCAAAGAAATAAAACAAAAAAGAATCGATCCTTTTTTGTCTTAGGCCAGTTAAATCGTTTTAAATTTGGAACATCATAAACTATAGAATATGAATAAAGTTATAGATTATCATTATTGATACTGCGCGGGTTGACTGTCATTTCACCCACATACAAAACACCTCCACATTGAAGCAAAATATAATATTCCTTTTTCAAACATTAAAAAAAAAACTAAACATTTTGTCAATTTTAAATCAAATGCTGACTTTGAAATTAAAAAAAAGAGCTAAACATTTTGTCAATTTACTTTGTAATAAAACAAATGCTGACTTTGAAATTTCTTAAAAAGAACAAAAAGTAAGATGGCGTCGCTGAAGAGTCGACCACACTGTGCGTCTCATGCACAATATACAACCAATTGGCGTGGCTCGCAAACTAAATTGTGTCCTTGCTTTATTGTGTACAACACTCACAGGTTTTCGAAGTCGTATGAAGTATGATGAAGTTTGTTACATTGAAACTGGTAGTCTAAATAAATATATGGTTTGTTTTACGAAAATGTTTCCATTAAGCAACTCGTTTTGTAAGTTTCGTTTTTAAGTCAAATTAAGTGTGTAATAAACAAAGTTGAAATCGTCTCTTTAAAATCACGTATTCTTTTCAGTTGACTGCAATGAAAATGTATACATTTGCTCTCAAGTCGATGTATACCTAGTAAGGTCTTTTGTATGCATATTATCGCACGTGACTATAAATACAATAGTTTCACGAAGTTAGAGAGAGTCAAGACTACGGTGTGTAGTCACTATGTATGTATCGGCGTTATAAGGTTTCTCAAATGTATTAAATAATTACATTTTCCTTGTTTCCCAAGGATTTATACACGTGCCTTAGTTTGGTGTCGACGGATTACCCATTACCATTGCCAATAAGACGATAAATTACAAAAATAACAATTTATTGTACAATAAATTGTATTGTAGAGGTTGTAATGTGTACCTATCGAATTAACTTCAATAAGAATTGAATAATGTCACGTCTTCGTTACGTAAAGTCTGCTAGTTTTCAATGCTAATTTATTACATTATAGTTAGGTACTTACTTCCCAAAAAAAAAAACGTTTTTATTTTCACAAGAAAAGTAACTAGCAAGAAAAATCCACAGATAGCACGGCGTGTTTAAAAAAAGCATAAATTTTATTAGTTAATGAATTAACCCACTTAAATGTTTTCACGGTCAATAAAAGCGAAAAATTTCCGTTTTCGAATTCCATTATTACAAAATCGTGATTGAGGCCGATTTGGAATCATACCTACGTACTGTCGCATTCTGTACACTTATAGTTATTTTTATCAATTATTTTTCAAGGTTACAGTTGAAAATCGTGCCTGAAGTCCATCATCCATGCAACAAAATTCATAATAAATCGACATGCAATCTGGATCATCATATTAAGATCTATGAATACTGATTGAAAACTAATAGATAACCACAATTTTTGTTTCGTTACACTAATCAAAAAAATAATTAAGTTACTGGCTGGCAATTAATAAAAATAAAAAAACTCAATAAAAAATATTAAAATAGTGCATCTGTCAATCTTTCCAGTCAACTCGTTTCTGTCGAGAGATATATCTAAATTTAAAAAGTGTGTTCTTGATGTTCTTTCTGCTAAATTTACCGTGCAGTCTGTTTCGGTGATTCCAATTTGTGACTTGCCTTATTTTAGTTAATTAGATGTTCACCACACGATGATGTGGGTATTTTGACGTTGTTTTGTTTAACTTCTGTAATGCTTCATTTAATATTTTGATGGAATTAAAATAGAAAGGTTTTTATCATAAATAAATTTTAATTAAAAGTTATGAGATCTATAAGTTATAATACAAATATCTAGTTATTTATATATGAAAAGCAATATCTTTAGTTAGTCGAGTTTTGAGTACTACGTGAACATCAAAGGAGTATAAAACACGGCCCATTTATTACACTAACAAGAATTTACTTTTAATTTCAGATAACTATACGATTACGAATGCAACCGACCGTCCCGCCAATCAGCGCGCTGCGTTCGTAAATCGAACTGTTATCAGTTCAGTTTACTGATAACGCTCCGGCGAGTGATTGGTCACGCTTTTCAATATGGCGGTATCTAATACTTGTGGGTTTTAATGTTGAATATATCGTATTAACGACCTGAGATATCGTTTTATAGGTAATGCTTGTGGTAGCGAACACTCTTAAAACGATAGCCAGTGAATAATGAAGTACCTAGATTATATACTACCGTTTCAGGATTTAAAATAATGCCATTTTACTAATCGGACTTAAATAAACAGTTGAAGTTTTGCATAGAGGTTTTACTTTTATGATGACAAGGATATATGGAATAAGATTTTTGATCACCTTATGGTAAAAAATCACTGCCCACGAGAAAGCTACTGCCAACCCTTGCAAACTTTTAGTAAATTTATACACTAGCATAAAATAGACAGAAAATATAACTAATAAGTGCTGCAGAGAGTAAGGGAAAAGAGAACTCTGATGAAATAAATATAAACTAGAAGAGGCAAACTAGTGGGACATCATATAAGACACGACGAGTTTATCAGAAACATCTTTGAGGGAAAGATAGAGGGTAGGAGAGGAAGTGGAGGGCAGAGAAGAACTTACATGGATCAAGTAAAGCAGGCGTCGTGTCTTACAGAGAGGTGAAGGAGCTGGTACAGGAGAGAGGAAAATGGAGACTGCTACACCGACAAGAGTGGGTCTCTTAAATTTAAAGAAGAAGATACATTCTAGACTTAAAGGCCCCCCGGAGTATTTGCTGGGAAACACCGTTGGTGGAAGCTGACAGCGGACTATAAGCATGCAGGAGTTTATGTAGTAAGGATATATCTTAGGTTGCGTCTACGTCTAAGTCTTTTCTGGCTGGACCCCTCTTAACTTATCATCATCTCACCCACAAGAATTCCACTGCTGGAAATAACTTTTCCTGTATATTACTAAATAAACAGTCGGAGCTCTACAACCTTTGTAAGTCTTTTCTGGCTGGACCCCTCTTAACTAGCCTATCATCATCTCAACTACAAGAAGTCCACTGCTGGACATAACCTTTCCTATATATTACTAACTAAATAGTAAATGTCCATTTTGTAAATAATAAAATAAACTTCCTTTCCGCGTTAATCATGGTATGCCTGTTTAGTTTCGGTGTTCTGATAAAAAATACTTCAAACCGAGTATTGTACTAGTATTTCCTGATCTCTGCCTCTTCGAGACAGTTCATGCATTGAATCAATTTTGTAGTGTGACTCCGGCACGTCTGGTCAACTTTTAAAAATAAAGTCTGCTGTTTGGATTGCTCTTAGAATTTATATTTATAATAACAAAGCCTACTTTGAAGCTTGCCAGTTCTTCTTAGTACAGATCTGCCATTTGATCTGGTTGTAGAATAAAGTTGTGATGATTCGAAAGAGCTTGTATTAGGTCTATTTGAAAAATAAAATAGACTTTGACTATGAAATAGCCTAACATATTTAACAAGTTGCCATCGACTTGCTTAGCGAGTTCACGTGAATTTAATTCTAATACTGGAGTGGAGAATTGTGAAACATACGCTGGGATAACATGAAAATCATGTCATTGAATGTGTTAAATGTAAATATTTTAGTATTAAATGAATAAAAAAATACCTGTCTTACCTATATAAAAATTATTTTTGAAATTATATGTAGAAATTTTAATTGATTGAGAAAAGGAGCTAAGTCGCGGTCGCGGTCGGCACAGATAGTGTGAAACAATATTAAGAAACTGAAAGTTATGCAAACAAAATATCAACTGTCTTTTGTGGTGACTTGATAGACATAATCAAACAGTAATTTCATATTACGTGAACTAATATTTTTGTTAAATTGAAAGTTCTATTTAAAGAAATCACTTATTTCACTCGTATATTAATAAACTAGCTGACCCGGCGAACTTCGTATCGCCTAAAGAACCTTCATGCTGAATTTCATTTGAATAACGTCAAAACGGCAAAGTTTCATACTAACTTTGCACCCCCGTTTAACCCCCTAAGGGATGATTTTTGAGAAAAATATTTTACTCGTGTTTCATGCCTTTTAATATAGAACCTTCATGCTGAATTTCATTCGAATAACTTCAAAAACGGCAATGTTTCATACTAACTTTGCACCCCCGTTTATCCCCCTAAGGGATGATTTTTGAGAAAAATATTTTACTCGTGTTTCATGCCTTTCAATAAAGAACCTTCATGCTGAATTTCATTCGAATAACTACAAAAACGGCAAAGTTTCATACTATCTTTACACCCCCGTTTAACTTCCTAAGGGGTGAATTTTGAAAAAAATATTTTACTCATGTTTCATGCTTTTCAGTAAAGAACCTTAATGCTGAATTTCATTTGAATAACTTTAAAAACGGCAAAGTTTCATACTAACTTTGCACCCCCGTTTAACCCCATAGGGGATGTTTTTTGAGAAAAATATTTTACTCGTGTTTCATGCCTTTTAATAAAGAACCTTTATGCTGAATTTCATTCGAATAACTTTAAAAAACGGCAAAGTTTCATACTATCTTTGCACCCCCGTTTAACCCCCTAAGAGATGAATTTAAAAAAAAAAATTTACTCATGCTTCATGTTTTTTAGTAAAGAACCTTCATGCTGAATTTCATTCGAATAACTTCTAAAACGGCAAAGTTTCATACTAACTTTGCACCCCCGTTTTACCCCCTTAGGGGATGAATTTCCAAAAATCCTTTCTTAGTGAGCACCTACGCCCCAAAAGAAACCCCCATGCAAAATTTGAGACTCCTGGCACTTGCGGTTTCGGAGATTTCGTGATGAATCAGTCAGTGATTTTCTCTTTTATATATATAGATAAATAAAATTACTAAAACCATCGAAATAATATTACTACGTATAGAAATGACAGCGCCTTCAAATTTTGGCGCCGCGTTCGGCCGTGAGGGGCGTGCCCCTCCCTGGCCCCGCCCCCAACCGAGTCATAGAATATGACATTACTACGCAGGGGCGACACTTTGTTTATATTCTGCCTATTGGACATCTAATTGATTATTTTATTTTATTACAATATTTTATTTTACTTAATAGAATAAACTTAATAGAAAATAGGTACAATATTAGCTTTATAGGTAGGAAGCTACATTAAATTTTTGTTCTTAACTAAATATTAGTCAAAAATAAACTGAGATTAAATCAAAACTAACTTTATAATGAAATTTTATTTGTTCGAAAACGGTTGGTCGAAATTTAAAATGCTGTTTCGTTTTCCTTCTTTTTATTTTCTAGAAACTATTTTTTTTACTTAGATAGTAACTTTATCCACATTTACATATTTTATACCTACTACATAAAAATATTTTGTAAATATAGTTGAAAAAATCTAATTATAATAATTACGACAACAAAGTAACGCGTTATACGTGCCCATGAAATTTGAGGGTTGCCCTCGATTTTCCTGGAATTCCCATCATCAGATCCTGAATTGGTGACAACTTGGGAGTATGCACTTATGAATAAAAAAAGAATTTTGAAAATCGGTCTACAATTGGAGTAATCGGCGGACCTCCAAAAAAAAACAATGAAACATAGAACCTCCTTTTTTGAAGTCGGTTAAAAAAAAGCAAAAAATTTTTCAAAAATAAGTACCTAAATTATATTATAAAATTGACTCACGCTTAGTACCTACGTATCCCATCTGTACGATTACTTTTTGATAATCTATGATTTTCACATAGAAATGGCGGATGCAATCATGATGCAATAGAAAATAATGAAAAAAAATTGTTTTGGTTGGTTTTACTTAATTTTTTGTATACTTACCGATGATAAGTGACGCCGCTATCTTTCTTTCTTACTGTTGAACGGTTTTTGCAAGATTTTATTGAACATGACGGCATTTTTTAATTATTTTTTTTAACATAAATCAGAGGACCAATCACGATGAGCGTCGGCAAGTTTCTAAACGAGTCATAAACGAGTTGATGTCTATTGGCCTCAACGTATGGGGACAAAAATTTTGTTCGCGGTGTCATTTCTATACGTAGTAATATTATTTCGATGACTAAAACCTATTTTCTTACTGTTATTTTGTAATAAAATCATAACCAAAAATTAAATAACTATTCTGCGTAAATATTTAAAATTTGGAACATTTCATACCTAAACTAAATTTAGAAGAAAAATTTAATTAATTCTCAAGGAAAACAAATGAAGTTCAAATAGAACAACAACCTGTCAATATTCTTTTACAATAGTACGGAATAGATAGTAAGGTAGGAAGTAAGCAGAGGTCGGAATAGTCGTCATGATGCGGAATCGCCATGGCCTCGGTGTCTGTTCGACCATGACGATGAGGGACAGATGACAACGAAGAGAAGGATTAAGTATTTAATAAGATTTTATAGTGTTTTGAGAATTATTGATTAGAATGAGCACGGATAAGTACCTAAACCATTTCTGTTATTTATTGTTACTAGTGAAACCCCCGCAACTTCGTTTGCGTGTATTTATTTATGCACAACAGCGCCATCTATATCAGACTTAATCAAATCCTACGGGAATCGCGTACTTTTCGGGATAAAAGTACTGTGCATGTGTTAATCCAAGGTATCAGCTACCTACATAGGTACCAAATATCATAAATATTGGCCCAGCCATTTGAGCGTGAAGTAACAAACATACACACAACTTTCGCGTATAAAATATTAACAGGATTAAGTGCTTTTCTTGCTAGTTCTTCTTAGTATACATCTGCCGTCTGATATGGTGGTATGAAAAAATTGTGACGATTCGAAAGAGCTTAAAATAGGCATTTGAATACAGACCATTTTCATTACATTTCATTTCCATAAGGTTGGTTACGCTCTATACGTAAAAATTACGAACATCTAGGTATTTGTGTGTTTGTATTCGCCGTGTAACGAACAAAAAAAGAAAACCAAAAAAATTATTTTATAGCCATGCATGTCTCACTTCTGGGAGAAAGCCTTCCTTACCTCTCCAGACACCCCTGCCAAGAGCTCTCACGGAAAAATGTAATTAAAGAAAAATATAAGTCCTGAAGTCATAATATCGACAATAAGGAAATTATAAAAAAATTTGGTTTATTCCACTATCGCCTTACTTTTCGCGACAGATTTCAAAATTTTTGTTATTTGTCTTTATAACTGTCGACTTTATATTATAGAGTTAGACAAATAGCTAATTCGAATAAAAACCAGAGAAAGGTGAAAAAAAGATCAATAGACAATTTTTCCACCGCAAAAAGTCAACAGTGACATTCAATCGAGCGAATTATACCGATATTTTTTTTGTAATCGATATTGTCACGTACCATTCGAGCCGTGAAAGTGGACTGTTACGTGCCTAGCCCACTGCTGGGAATGCATTTAGCGTAAACGGTCAACGAACTTTTATATGGAAGCTTTATTTGACAATATGAAAATGATCAGGAATTATATTAAAAGCATTAAAAGTGTGTTTAGTGATTTAGTGTTGTCTTCAAAATTCGTCTTTGAAAAATTTTGCTATTATCTTTCTTCGTGGCGTCTAGCGTCTTGACTCAGAGTTTGTATACTGAGTCGAGACAACATGAATAAGCTGTTTTTAATGATATACCTACTACATAATACGTTGTTATTTCTTACTTGACACTGGCTAAATTGCAAGAATGCAGAAGCCATAACTAAAAAAAAAGTCTGAAAAACGATGAAAGTAGGCTATAAAAGATTCGACGGTCGTTGAAGGTTGATTATGATTATATTAAATTATAATTCAAAATGAAATATTTAATTAAATAAACTGAAAACATAATTATTCAAGAACATTATTGATATTATATTACTGACGTTTCGTACATGAAGTCGTGATACGACGAACATAAAGTAACTGCTACCATTAAATTCAGAAGCGTATTGAAAACGCAACTGAAATTATAAGCAGGTAACGAATTAATCAAAACAATGGCATTAATACAAATAGATGCTGCCAATGGATTGTGCGTATAAGGTTATTGCCAAAATAGTGATTGAGTATCGCTTTTTGACGTTCTCATCAGCGTTTTTCTAATTAACGCTATCATTGTCAACTTGATTGCTGGGATATGGGTTTCCTTGTAATTAAAGAGGTATTTGAAAATACTGGAACCCGCTGGTTTAGTAAAAAATCTGTGGTTATAAGTAATTTCAACCCACTCTTAACTAACTGGGGTTAAAAAGTTGTCATCTACAACATCCGAGACCTGTTGGCCTACCTGGTAACATCTTAGCACAGATCTTAGTGTTCTCTGAAGAACAGAATTTCGAGGAAAATTTCAACCTCTATCTAATAGTATACTGTGTGTTTAAATAATGGTATGGTATGATATTATAACAAATAATTATATTGTGTTTAGATGACGTAACGGTACATCTATTTAGTATTATGTCTTCTCAAAATATACCTAGGCGAACCGGGTCGTAGAGACAAGCGAAATTAATTGCAGCAGCCGGCATCTCTTGAGACCGGTGTAATAATAAATCACTTCAGTTTGTACCCAGAAATGATCGATGTATATGTATAAAATTTATATAAATGTATAGGGTTGTCTGTCTATATAAAATTAAGACGTCAAAAACATGTAACTACGTAAAAAAACATTTGTGTTAACAGTTCTCACATCACAACTAATTGTGTAAGTTTTCCT
The DNA here is from genome assembly GCA_905163395.2 of Endotricha flammealis. Classification (NCBI taxonomy): domain Eukaryota; kingdom Metazoa; phylum Arthropoda; class Insecta; order Lepidoptera; family Pyralidae; genus Endotricha; species Endotricha flammealis. Next base: position 5,237,026 of record LR990873.1, read on the forward strand.
TTTAGGCATTTTAATGCCTGTGTTACGAGACTTGGCATGATTTTTTTATTATAAACAGATTAAATATATTTAACTATACCTTAGGAATTTATACTATTGAATCGCGAATTGGACCAATCGGGAATTAGACCCTTTTTTGACAATTGGACGAAACGCGAATTGTACCAAACGCGCCTAAAGGATTTTTATACTTTTGCAAGTATTTAATGTGATTTATAAGTCTAAATTTACCAAACTCCTTTGTTTAGATTGCCACGACTAATCCTACTTAATATTATAGAGGCGAAAGTTGTGTGTATGTTTGTTACTTCATCACGCTCATATGGCTGGGTCAATTTTTATGATATTTGGTATGTAGGTAGCCGATACCTTGGATTAACACATAGGGTACTTTTTATCCCTAAAAGTACGCGATTCCTGTAGGATTTGGTCAAAAGGCTGATATAGATGGCGCTGCTGTGCACAAACAAATGCTCTAGCTCCTGTCTTCCTGGTGACACGTTAGTTCTTATAAAATGACAATAATGGTGACAGCCCTAATAAGATTTCAATTGAGATGTGTACAGTTATTTTTTTCTTCGTAACGGTATGGACAAATATTATCATATTATACTACAGATTGTTAATTTATGAATGACCCTGTGTTTTCGTAAAGCTTCTAAGTAAACATATTGATATGTTCGATTTCAACACATTGATATTCTGATGTTCGATTTTCCCAACCACCTCTAGCGTAGGTTTTTCCTAACTCTAACAAAATATGAGATAGAGAGGGTTGGTTTGTGAAAACTACCTACCTACTTCATCATTAAAGAAGTCTACTGCTGAAGATGGGCCTCCACCAAAGTATTGTTCGTTATTTAAAATCAACACCAACGCGGCTGGCTCGCGCAGTCATAAAACAAAGTTCGAAAATTATACTTATTACTCAGTGCATAACGACAATCGATTTTCAATTGTTTTATAAACTGTGAGCCAGAAGCTTTGGCGTTGATACATTATTTAACTGTATAGTTACGATAAAATATTCATTTCATACCATAAACAATTACGATGAGTGATGACAGTTACAATGTAGTATCGATATTAATATCTAAAAAATCGATACCTAATTTAATCGTTTTATGTAAATAACAGACTCTTACGAATACTAATGAACTAATAACATCAATATTAAAAGATAAAAGTACCGATTAATTAGGTAGAAAAAGTTTTAAAATAGGTAGTGATGTTTTCTATACTCTGTCATAGATTGGAAAAGGTCACAGCTTTTTAATTAAAACAGTAATGCCAATGTATAATGTGTTTGAAATTGGATAATGTTATATTTAATCTATTTTCATTTAAGTTTTTCTATCTATAAGGCTTTTAAAACCGGCGGGCATCATCGTGCATATTAAAAATATGTGACGATTCGAAAGTGCTTGTAATATGCCTATTTGAATAAAAATGATCCCACCAAAATCATCATGTAAAATGTTGCCAAGACGAGACTTATGACTCGCACTGTCAAAAAGTTATCAGATCTTATGTAGAGACAAGCTTCTAACTCTACACGCCCTACCTCTACAAGGCCTAACTTCACAAACTCTACACCTTAATCAAAATATGTGTCTTGGCCGTTTCGTTACATACTACAAGAACTAATGTATAATAGAAAAGTATGATGATGAATAGTTATAAATTTTTCACCTTACGCCTATGTGAATGTAGCGAAATGGCCAAGCCCCATATTTTGATTAAGGTGTAGAGTTTGTGAAGTTAGGCCTTGTAGAGATAGGGCGTGTAGAGTTAGAAGCTTGTCTCTACATAAGATCTGATAACTTTTTGACAGTGCGAGTCATAAGTCTCGTCTTGGTAACATTTTACATGAAATTGTTTTTGGTGGGATTTCATTTCTTTTTGTAAGTTGCTTATAACATTTTTTTTTTCATTTGGGATGAAGTTCAAAGTTTTATGATATTTATGTTGTCTGTGTACTAATACTAGCATACATATCAAATTTTAGCTTTCTTAGATATTAGGAAGCGGAAATCTCATACAAACTTCCATCCCCTAAGTTAAAGGGTTGTGGGATGAAAGTTCCAAGTTTTATGATTTTTTTGTTGTCTTTGTAGTAATATTAGCTTACATACCAAATTTCAGCGTTCTAGGACTTCAGGAAGTACTTTAAGAATTTTGATGATCAGTGAGTGAGTGAGTGAATCTGTGACGAAATCGAATTTAAAGTATAATAGCTACGACATTCAAACTTTGTATGTTTAATGGTTGTACTAGTGTCATTATATCTTGAAATTTTTAACTATTCAGCATCATCCAAACCAAAGTTATGAGAGTTCAAAAAAACGACGAAACGTTTCGAGAAAAGGTAGGTAGTGCCCTTGCGCTCCGCTTGGCTCGTCTTGGCGGGGGCACTTCCGTGCCCCCAGATTTGATTTGATTTAACTTTATATTTAAGAAAAATCAGTATAAGTACTGATCGTTTTCACTAACGTCTCCTAGCGTTAGCAATAACCTTATCTCATCAAATGTCATATAAATTGTTCCAGTTAGATTTTTCCTAACACTAGAAGGCTTTTGTGAAAACAGGCATAAACATAAGTATGTATATTAAATTCAATTTTTTTTTTTCATAAATTAAAAATAAAGCCTTACACATAATATTATAATATAATCAAACGTATCTAAATTCAAACTGGACACAGGTAAAATTTATAAGACAACAGCCGAATTGAGTGATGGTGGGCCTAGGGCGATCGGGGCATTAAGCCCTACGCAATATTAATGTGGCACATTCTCACTCGGGGCAATGAAATAAATGATGTCATTTTTTGTCCGCACGGGGTGCTTTTGTGGCACTGTGCGCGCCGCGCGTCGGCAACTTCACTTCCCTTTATTCCCGCACAGTGTGTCAGCGTGACGTCTTCTAGACAAAACATTTTAGGCGCCGCACTCCACTTTTTCGTATTTTTTTCATAATATTTCGCAAATGTACATTATATGACGCGGCTTTTTGTCATAATTAATAATTTATTGCTTTCGTCAAGGGGCTTTGTCGGGCCGCACCTGCTGGAGCCTATCGCAAGGTGCTTCTGTCTTGTGGATAATAAATCATACATCCTTTCTGTTTTTACACGAGTTACATTGTAAAGGAATCTAAGTTGAAAGAACTTGTAGATATACAGTTTTTTTAAATTTGTATTTTTTTTTATTATTACGAAACGTTTCGCATTAAAAATAAAGTCACTGTTGGATTTTAATTCCTTTAAAAAACTACGGACGGGTTATTTTCCGGCGCAATCGACCATAACACCGCAGCCGCAAGATGGAGGCAAGACACTTCATGGGGTTTAATGCACAATAAGCGCACTAAACGTCATCTTTTGATGCAAATCCCGCTACACGCCGTACGCTCAACATTTTTACGAGAATTGACACGAAATGCGTAAATAAAATGTCTATTTTATTGTTCCCGCATACATGTGCCGCGCTGTTGTTTTAATAATAACGATTAAAATTAAGAATTTATTGCAATAAACTTGCCGTTTTTAGATAAAGTGTGGATTCGACGTCGGACAAACTGCTTGCGATAATCGTTACTGAATACATTTCACGTGCAATGACACTGGCACCGACGGGATCACGCCACGCAATTTAAAAAAAATATCTCTCTTTTTTAAACGTCGAACATTACACGTTCACCGACTTAAAAAATATGTTAAGCCTTTTTCAATGAACATACTGTACAGTAAAAATTCAATACATTTTTTTTTATATTTTCGAAAGCAATTTTAAAAAATGGAACGAAACAAAAAGTATTATTTAGAAAACAATTTAAATTATAGAACTGAGGAATTAAATACGGAACAGGCGGTCGTAAAACTTCGGGAGTGTTCGGTAGAGTTCGAAGTAAAGCCAGTAAAGCTGCGGTCACATAAGCATTTACCCGTTTGCCTCGTAACTCTTGCAAGTTATAGTATTTGGGGCAGTTCAAAGTGGCCGACAGATATTAAAATATGAGATACGGGCGTGCGACCGCCGAAAATACGGCTCATTCAACTCTGATCTCCACATTGACGTTTCCATGGATTCGGTTGGTTTTTTAATTGACAGGTTTATTTTATAGCGTAAGTTTTAAAAAAAATTTAGATCTCATTGGGCAAAAGCCATTCGATTCTGTTTCTTTCAACCACATTTGTCCAGTCTTGTCTTTCGAGTAGGTGTCCATTACCTAAATATTCGGAACAACTGTTTATCAAAAATTTGGTCCTTTTATTCTATTATCAGCTCGCAAGGAACGACGTTGATTGGTTTCATTAAAAAAGATTAAAACAAGAAACACAAAAATACTGGCATAAAAAATGAAAAAAAAAAAAACGAATTTATTCAACTGCATTCACTGACCATAGTCAACGCCCGACGACTAATGACCACAGACAAGAGCGCATTAAGGCAGCCACACACATGACAGACACATTAATCAGGGCGCGTCACCTCGGTAGCCAGTGGTGACATAATAACATGTTTGCGACTACGCTGACAAACAGTTTTTATCATATAGCTATCAATCAAGTGGCGACACGCGCTTCCGTGTGGGAATTACTTTCTCGATAATACCTATCGACAATAAAATACACATTTTTTTTTGTCTTAGAGGGGGGAACAAAAGACACCTGATGGTAACAAACAACAACGTCTCTACACTACCTCCTACTCGCGAAATCAGGCGAGGTTAGACGAAGCTAGAAAACAAAGGAAAAGTTAGGCAGAGTGGCTTCTCTTTCTTTTGCAAAAACGTGGAAGGGTAGAGCATAGTCAAGCCAGTAGGCCATTAAAAATACGTACTCAATAACTTAATTCAGTTTCACAGACTTACAATAAGTTATAGTTATCCTATCCATCAGATAAACTGACAGATTCTATTATGTCATTTTATTTAATAGATGAGCTAGCTGTAACTTATCCTCTGAAACCGGTTTTAAGTTTGGCAGCGGGGAGGCGTAAGCTGTAATCATTCTGTAATATAAAATTGTAATTTCATTACAAATCTGTAATTATTGTAAAGACGGCGTGAGAATATGTTAATGTGTCGATTATCTACTATGTGGGAGATATTTATCTGGGAGATTGAACATAATTTCATGTTAATATTTTATGCATGGACATTTCAATATCAACATAAATGTTATAAAGTTTTTTTTAATTAAGAGGAGAAAGAAAAATTGGTTGGAAAAGTTTAAATAATATACTGTCAACAATAACTTATCCTTAATCAGTAAGTTATCTGTTCATATGTGTATTGTAAATAATGAATTCTATCTATTCTAGGGCGAAAAATCGTGTCAACTGACGCGCAGTTTTCTAGCCCTACCCCGTAAGGAATACTTAGTCAAAAATAAGACAGGATACCTAGTCATAAAAATAAGGCAGTGAATTAGAATTTTATTTTTACTTCGACACATATCTACTCAAAAATATTATCGTAATAAACCACAATTACTTAATCGAAGAGCATATTAACACTCCGATGACATTGGCGGTGTGGATTGATGTGTTTTTGTTTTTTGGACATTCAACGATTAGCCATTAGTAAACGCCATCTATTGACAAGAATGGAAGAGAGCAAAAAAAATACAATAATTTATTTATTAGTTAGAGACAATTGAAATTGCCTTTTACGAGCAGTGCGATATAATTGGCTGTATTTTTTTTTTTGTAAACTCATAAAATATGCAGACAGTATCTGATACAACTATTGATAAGACATCAAACAAGACACGAAGATAATGTAAACCATATTAATTAATCATGATTAATGGCCACGATCTATAATTATAAATGCTAAGTGTGTTGAGCGTTGAATTCTTTGAATAATAAGGTAATTTGTAAAACGTAACACACTGATGACATATTCATTGAAGCCCTTAATTGACGTAAGCAATTTATTCTTAACCCCCTTCATCGATAGTAAGGGCGTAAATATACCATTTTCTGGTGAATATACCATATTAATCTAATGGAAAAAGATGCGTCGACCTTAAATGACTGGAATGATGAAATAGTCAGTGACAAAAATTAAATTACACGACAAAAAAGACAAATTATTCTCAATACATAATATTCATTGAAAATGTTTGTCTTTTTTTTTTTTTGCCTACACAGTTTACACAGCGCCACATGTTCAAAATGTAGTCCCTAGGCTTTACAGCTGCTTGTTATGGATACCATGTCTATAAAATGTCTACGCCGTAGAAGTTGAAAAATCTTATAGAATTTTTTTTTCATGAATTACCGTTCACGACTTCGTATACATCATAAATGTAACTAATAATTTAACAATGAGATTCAGAAATCTTTTGAAGTTAAACAATCTTTTAAAGAAATCTCATGCTTATCAATTTAAAAAAAAACAATACATAACTTTAGAATGGGGAAATAAAGTTTCAAAAATGCAATTTTTCACAGTAATTTGTGTCGTGTGTGGTTGCAAGGTGGTTGCTTTAAATAACAATTTGAAATGTCATCGTTTGATTTTGGCGCGAAATGAAAAATTATACTTGACATTGACAATTTGATTGATTGTATTTAAATAGCTTCGCGTTTGCGTTTTTATGATAGGAATTCGACGAATGTTTTAATTTGACATGTTTTATTGTATTCAAAAGACCGTTAACTTGACACTTTGACTTAACTAAATTTTATTGACCTTTGACAAAGATTTCTTTTTACAATTTTTTTTATATCTTTTGTGAACTTTGTTACCCATAAGTAATTTATTTACCTAAAAATAAATAAAAATAATAATAATAATAAATTTATATATTAATACATAATTTAACATTTTAGAAAAACCACCACCACTCCGATAGGGTTAGGTAACCTATAAATATTTTAAGCTTAAAGATATCTAATTATATCCTAGAAAGTTCAGTGACACCCCTGATTAGAGTGAGCGCTGTCAAAATAAAATATGAACCAATAAGGGAGCGTCGCCGACAGGGCCGTCACGCAGACAAAATTACAATAATATGATACAAAGTTATTAAAATTTCTAATTTTTTTTCTTATTTCGCGGTCGGTTGACATCACGTTGAGGTGAAGTGACGTTTCTCTTACTTATTTTAGTACTTCCTGAATTCTTTTGATGTTTGATTTATTGGAGTTTTATGTTTTAAGGTGAGACATAACCTTGCATTTGTTTTTAGACAGTCCGTTGGCTTAGTCGAAGGAATAATTACCTACATTACATAGGTAACTAAAGGGCGCAAGTTCATTTCTTGCACGGGACAAAATGTGGTAAACATTTTTGATTGCCTTAATATTTTCTATTTATCATAAATTACCCATAACACAAGGTCCTAACTTTACGATATATGACGCAGTGTGAACTGTTAAAAATTTGTTACTTGCACATTGTCCTATCCAATAATTATAGAAGATTCAAGACAAAAATATGTATTTAAAAAAAAGAAATGAATTTAAGAAAAAGCCTTTTAATTTTTAGAGCATCTAGTCTAGACTAGTAGGGAATGTAGACATTTTTGGACACTCCACCATGTCAGCCTGAAGGATCTTATATAACCTTATGTCGTTTAAGTATTTTTTTTCATTATTTAGCAATCACCAATAAAATAAAACATTTAGCACTTAACAAGGCATAGGAATTTTTATTATCTTGTAAAAGTTGTGGACGACATCGATTGCCACATGGTTAATCAATGCGTGTTTTGATGCCTATCAATTTGTAAGTCAGGAATGCCGAAAAGAGACCGCTCTGTCGGCCACTACAAACGGCGAATCGTTCACACGAAACGGTGTTAAATACGTAGTTAAATCCCAATACTATTGAACAAAAAATATTTACAGTTACGCCATGGTTACGCCACATGTGGTGGCACAAACATTTGACACGCGCGATCTGCCACTTGACAAATGTTGACAAAAAATGGTTGTTTATTATACCCACTTAACATTGACAATGTTTTTTTTAAACATCAAAATAAATATATTCATAACTGGTAGCGTAAACATGGCAAACATGCAATTGAAAAATGCTGTTGAAGGAATTTAAGCAGCAGCAACTTCTGTCACAGATTAACTAGTTCGTACTTTGTGGTGTTCTGTGGCGTTGCGTGTGGATAGCATCAAAAGCATATCAGGTTGCGACGCGAATTATCGACGCAGAAAACTGTTGCGCAAATTGTGTGGCGAAGCGTTTTACTGCCACACTACGCCGCTACGCAGTTTTGTGTACAAGCCCTTACTTCACGATAGAAAGCACATCTCGCCACATCACAAAATTATTTTCTACTCATGCTTTAATAGTAATTAACATTGTTGTTGAAGGAATCAGAATTTATTTTGTATTTCATAACAGTGTAGTTTTTTGGTTTTTCTCTACCCAATATCGTTAGTAGACCCTAAAATAAACAGTTCGAAAAAATGCTTTGGGCAAACAGAAAAAAACGGCAACTATTGTTTTTGGTGATTAGCCACACTCCATTTAGCGTTACATTATGTTATAGTTGCTAATTATGGGCAGCCGTAGGAAAAAACTGCCAAAAATTTCTTAATTAATTCATTACTTCATCAGAAAATGTACGTTTACAAACACTCGAGGCGGTAAAAAGGTTATAGTTTTTCGTTCGGAAATCGGGTGCGGCAAAAACTGAAACAAAGAGGAAGGAAAGCAAAAAAGCGTGACGGACTGACGGACGGATCTGTAGACATCTGTTGCTGACGGTGTGGAGAATCGCGTTTCCATGTGTTAGATTAGGGTTTACAGTTTTGGGAATAGATCCTTGTTAAAGCTAAAAAAGGGATCGACACTGGTTCTTGAATAAATTCATATTTTTAAAAGCAATAGGAATGGGCACTGGTAGAGATAGACCTTGAACAAAATAATATTTTTTAATTGCCTACTGGTATCGCCTTATGTCTTGAACTGTTTGTTACTGTTGCCCAGATAATTCACCCAGCACTTTTCATATTTCCTTGCTGACAGAATTTTCTTGTTATTTATATAAATTGTTATTGTAATTCAATTCCCGTTCATCTACATAGTATACTTAAGAACAAGATGTTATTATGAAAAGTGAATCAGAAGAAAATAGCTGCGAGTCATCAAAATGATGGTCAAAGACAAACTCTATATTTATCCCGTAAAACAATACCATCTGACTTCTAATTATGTACTTTTGTTTTAAAAATAGAATTTTAAATTGAAATTGTGCGTTCTAAATCTGCGACAAAATATTATTATAGAGATGCGTTCGTTAATTAGGATATTTGTCACGTCGACACCGCGTTTCTGAACGGATGCGCGCGCGATATTCAATTTGCGAACGTTTCATGCCGCCATGATGAAGCATCGGCCATTTGTAACGGTTACCGAAGGTTATGCGTGATGAATAGAGGTTTTGTTCGAATCAATTTTATGGTAAAATTATGAGCGTGGCAGTAGTTAATGTGGACGCATATTTCTATTCATAAACGATTTTTGGATTTACGTTTTTATTAAAGCATTTTTAATGTTAACTCCTATTCTTTTTACTGAGAGAAAATTGGAGAAGTTGGTGGCCTTTGCCCTAATTGCCCTGCAGTGGGACACAAATGGCTGATAATAAAAATACATAAAATAAAAAGGGTTTATTTTATGTAAGTATTTTGTTTTTCAGCGGTTTTTATAATAATGTCTGTAAAATAAGATATTTTTGTAAATAAGTGTTTTTTATTCATTCTTCTTCAAAATACTCACATTTTTCATAAAATATGTTTCTAATATAACAGACAAAAATAAACCAACCAACAAATTTTGACTATTAAAAAAAGAATAAAAGAAAATAGCTCAATGTGCGTTTGGCTCCGTTATTCAACTTGCGCTGTAGTAAAGGTAGATTCTTCTTGGAACTGAAGCCTGTTGGTGGCCGACTTCAATTCAAGTCACGCTTTCGATTAAAGTTTTGAGTCACCGGTGTTTAAAAACATACAAAAATTAAGCCGGATTATAGAGTAACGCTGTATAAAAGTATCTTACCAATCGAGGACAAAGTATATATTTTTTGTATCTATTTTGTAATATTTTTTATAGTACAATATTGTGTTTTAAACGCATTTGAACTGCCAGCATTTTAATTTTTTTTAAATCAAAACAAAGTAGACTTTCAAAGGAAAAACCAATTCGAGTATGAAAACGACCTTAGGTACATACATACCTACTGAAAATGCTCTCATTTGTATGAGAATTTATCAGGTAGAGCAATATTTTTCATTGCAAATGATTTTTGGACTAACTTAACTTCTAAATGAATATAACTGTAACACAGATTACAATTTAAAAACCGTATCTGGATTATATAAATGTATGAAATTGTCAAGACACTTACAAAGAAAAGCAATATTTTATAACCAATCGATTTATAGTCATGGTAAGCATTTGATTGATCCACATAACTGACAATAAAAATTAATTCCACACTTTTTATAAATATTACTTCACGCCGACAATTTGGATCGTGTTAAAAAAAGATTAGACGCACGACACTTACTATACTATACATATAAGTCGTCGAAATCAATTTGTACGTAACAAATTAACAATACCTTTTTTACACGTTTCATATTTTATGATGAATTAGATTAAAAACGCGCGAAAATTGACTTTGGGAGATTCTGATTTATGACTCGTTGTCAATGATGATTATTCCTTTTGTATACAATCTACAACATCCGATAGCTGTCTAAATTAAGCTCTAGGTAAATCAAAATGTCTGCCAACGGGTTCAATCCTTAGAAATAATATGTTGGTCATAACTTGTGAGCGTTTCCTACGTACAAGGCAATGAAAGGTGAGCAGAGCCGTAATATTATTCAAGTTTTAAAAATATGCGTAAAGGGATTTTACTACTTCTGCTACTCAAATTTTTATATATCAACTAGTAAAATACTCGCAACTTCGTTTGCGTATATCTCGCTTTTCGTGGGAATTTTGAAAAATCCTTACTGAGTACACCCCTAAACCTGTCGTAAGGAATCTACATTCCAAATTTGGAATCTCTAGATCCAACGGTTTGGGATGTGCGTTGATATACTTATAGTTAAATCAGTCAGGACTGAAAATTTTATATTTTTAAGTAGATAGTATTCATATTGTACACCTATCTAATTTACAAAGATTCATAACGATGCATTATTAGCATTAATCTTTGTTCTTAGTTCTATAACCCGCTTATCTCTTTCATTAATTCAATGTACAACTTCACCATGTTCAATCAATCTATAACTTACCTGTATAACCCTCATTGGCAGTCCAGTCTCCTTGGCTAACTGCTCTCGTATATGTCTCGTTGGCTTTGGAGTTTGTGAAAATGCTGACTTCAATATTTCCAATTGTTTCGCCTTTATTGTTGTCCTGGGCCCTCTTCGTTTTGAACCGCCATTGCCGTCATCTGGCGACTTGTTTTCGGCTTGGGAATCTCTGGTCTCTGGATCTCCATCCAAGGATCCCTGGGAGAGGGAAAAAAACAACTGAATACGACAATGTGAACATGCTCATGTTTGGGGACATGAGATTGTCGAGGGTTGGGTCAACCTAAATTTTAAACACTACAAACCTTCCACCGCTGTGTCTTCTGTATACCCAGGATCAATAACGGCGACCTCAGAATGACAATAAGCATGAAGTTTATTGACGTACCGGGGGAGACATGGTGGAATTCACGACGAGTTTAAACTCGTCGTGAATTCCACCATGTCTCCCCCGGAATCCTTATTAATAAGGAAGAGATTAGACGGAATTGTAAGTATTGAAAGGACTTCCAGCCACTTGTAAAGTCAGAATTAATAATGGCGTCCGTATGATAGAAAGCAGTAAAACTCATTGATATGGACAAACTACAACAGTAAAGAACTTACAAAGAATTTAATCATAAAGATCTCCTCAAACGCTGAAAGCAACTTATTGGGTCTATTCTTGCCTATATTCTATATTTACAATAAAAGCCAAAATCTAATTCAGCGAACATTCATGTGATGGTATTTGTGTCTCTCGAGTTTGGGTGTTTTGTACATACATACAGCAAATTTTAGTCTTGAATATTCGTGGAAGGTTTAAAGGGTGAGTAGGGTACACCTAGTGCCTCTAAGGCGTAACAAAGTTCGCCGGGTCTGCTAGTTGTATAATTATACCCGTTATCCTAGTACCCATAACACAGGCAGACTACTTTGGTGGCGCTGTGTGCTTTGTGCAGAATTTATTTATTACTAGTGATATTTGCGCAACTTCGTTTGCGTGTATTTATTTACCTATGCACAGTGGCGCCATTTATATCAGACTTTAGATGAAATCCTACGGAAATCGCGTATTTTTCTAGATAAAAAGTATATATATGTGTTAATCCAAGGTATCAGCTACCTGCATACCAAATATCATAAATATTGGCCCAGCCATTTGAGCGGGAAGAAGTAACAAGCCTACACATAACGCCTTTATAATATTCTGTAGGATAATTATACCATAAGCAGATTACTTTGATGGCGCCGTGTTTCGAACTTTGTTTTACGTCTGCGCGACTCAGTCGTGTTGGCGACTAGTATAGTTCCACTCACCTGGTCTTCCGAATCCTCGTGTGGTTTTGTGTCACCATTATGTGATGATAGGTCGGAGTGCAGTGCGGGGTGCGGCGCATGCGCGGGACTACTCGAGTTATTTGTAGTTCTAGATTCGTCTTCCTCTTCTTCGTCTGATCCTGAGCCTAGTAGTGAATCAGCTGTGAAAGAAAATAATATATCTTTTTAGTTTATGGTTGCTCGAAGTTATTTTTCTAGATAGATAAATTAACAACAATTTTTTCTTCAATATTGTACCATAGATATATCATACTTTTGTATACTTGTCAAGTATTTAGTACTCACAGGACAAGCTTTGCAAAGTTTGGAACTAGATGGCGTTGTGTAATGTCCACTGCAATAAAATGTTCCTACGTTTGAACTTAACAATTTTGTGTTCAATGAATAATATTGTACTATAGAATAGATATAGTCAAGTATTTAGTTCTCATAGTACAAGCTTTGCTAAATTTGGAACTAGATGGCGTTGTGTAATATACGTTAACTGCAATAAAATTTTCCTACGTTTGAACTTAAGTTGATAGTTAAAGTCTTATTTTGAATGCACATAGATAAGTAACTAAATGTCATATGGCAAAATAATTGTATTCAAAATACCAATAACCCTTTAAAATAAGCCAAAAATTGACTTATCAAAGAGCAATACAGGGACCCCTACCAAGGTTTAACTAAATAAAAATGTAATTTCAAATGCGCGTCACCCCACAAGGAACGGGAAGAGAAAGAATTAGCCACAAAAACAATTACTTATTTTACTTGGAAACGTTGAGTACTATTTGTTTTCGAACAATACTCGAACGGTATTCGGAAAAAAGGTGTCATTGTTCAAAACAATACAAATAGATTTTATAAATAGAATAAAAATAAGCTCTTAATCCGCCTTAAAAAACAATCGAGTAAATGTCACTAGAGATTTTAAGTGTCATAATATCCTTCTGTTTTCTTGAGTTTAAAAATCATTTCATTGATACTTAGAATCTTAAAATAATGTCAGTTAAATCCGCACAAAAATACAGTTTTTAAGGACAAAAAGTTATTGTAAAAAGTTGCCGTTTATAACTCTTTGGGTAAACGTTACCTGTGGCGATTTAGCTATGTAATTTTAATGATATACGGATTACGGACATACGGTACGGTCAACAAAAAATGTACTTCATTTCTAACCCAATTTCTGCTTTCGCTGACATCTATAGAGCTGGTTACAGTTGTTGAATTTTTGGTATGAGACGCGCTTATAGTTTTCAAACTGTTTTTTTCCGACTTGAACTCTTTTTGAATTCTGCCATACTTAAAAAAATCTATAATTTAGCATGGGTTAAGCACTCTATGGGCGTTGTGTGTATTGTGTACTTCCAATTTGTTTATTTATCAAAAAATGCTTGAATATTACCATGTACCAATGGTAGGGGCTCAAAAACCGTTTATGTTGGGCAAACAGGAGGGGTCGCTGTTATAAAATATTTGCAGCGGGGAATCGAAACGGTCTTCGAGGACACTCGAACGCTGTTCAGATGCGTCTATGGTGTTAACAAATAGTGTATTTATTGTCAAGGAAAGATAAAACATACCTACATTATTATTAGGTACTTATTTATTATACAGTTAATTCCTAGTGTTTCAGTTCCCATGAGAATAAAAAATCATTTGAAGCGCAGACACATTTACTGGGATCGATTCAGCGGCGTACAAAAAGTCTGCATAGCGCGCAAAAAATCTGACTGACTGACAGATCAACACAGACCTAAACAGCTGATCGTTAGAGAGACCTGAGACTCAGAGGCTTCTTTGAAAATTATTTTTCATCAACGTAGGCATCCGAACAAAGAATTTTTCGAAATTGCCACGGGAAAACGAAGTTGCGCGGATTTCGCTTGTAGATACCTAATATAAATCTAGGCATATTTTTAACTTTCCATAGTAAACCACAGTGTTATAAAGATTTAGTTAGAAAACTTTCAGATTAATCGTGGCGTTTTTACTTTGAAGTTAACTTGTCGTTTCCTCTATATGCAAGTCACGTCAAAGAAAACCGAGTAGTAAGGGTAAGATCACCCTTAGTAGGTACTAGCGACGGACGCGAAAATTTTCGCGTCATCAAAACGCGCACTAACAGTTTACTTTTTCTTTAGTCTTTTGTTTAAAATAAGTTGTCTTAAAAAAATTACAATATCGAATATTTGGATTCATATACAGCATGCTCCTTTATTAGCTGTACCGTAAGGCGGGGCAAATGTGGACACTTTTGTGTCTTATGTCCGATACAAGCTACCGAAGAATATTTGAATACAGAACCAGTAGGAAATCATCCACTTCGTGCGCATAAGTATTAAAAAAAATTGTGTCCAGTTGCTTCCACTTTACACATACTCATACTCATACTCATGACGATCAAAAAGTGTTCGGTGTCGGTAAACGGCAGAAAAAAGTGGCTACGTCTGCGCGTAGTTCTATTTACGGTATCCCACAGTACTCAGTATACCTCGTTAACATCGATCACAAACACTTGTGGCAAACCGTCTGGGCGTCGAGTGCCCTTACTGCCCCAATGTTTAACAGGAGTAGCTCTACATTACACTACACCTAAAATTGGGGTAAAACAACAAATATTTATCTTTACATCATCATCATCTCAGATAAAAAAATCATTTTTCTTTTTTGTTGGTACTGCAGTAGAAATATAAGTATGTATGTATGTAGGTAGGTAGTATTGAAATATAGAACGTGCTGCCTGCTCACGTGTTTCCATTTTCGTGTAATCTCCCGAGATTAGACGAAACATTTCTAGATGGGTAACAAGGACCAACCTATGAAGAAATGAAAGAGTAAAGAATTAGGAAGTAGGAAACAGGAAGCAGGACGGGTATTAGATTTCTTGGTCCCCACCCAGAAATCTAATACCCGTCCTGCTTCTTTCGGGACCCCCGGGTCTCGCCTACCTACTCATCATGCGAAACACAGTGGCAAATCACTGCACTGCTATTTTACGTCGATATTCTGTGGGTGGTACATGAAAAATGATCATTCGCTCTTGCGATTCCGTTATTTCTATTCCCTGGCAGATTTTCAGGATAAAACCTATCCTAAGTCCTTCATGGAAATTCTTCTAAATTTCATTTCATCTTAATTCGTCTAAATTCAGAGTTTTCGTATTTATGTAATTTATATTATTATGTATAAATGGGGCAAAGTCAAGTTAATGTCAATATCATTCCACTGGTTGGTGTAGAAGCACATACAATGATTGCAATAAAAAAAATTTTTCTAGATATCATGGTTAATGAGAAACAGCCTGGTGACAGACGTATACCTAGTACAACGAAGGCATAGTTAGCGAGGTCCCGTTGGCACCCTTAGGTACGGAACCCTAAAAAGATCAATAAAATACTATAGCTTCCAATATCCCTATAGATAGACATGATAACTCGAAAGTCCCGTAGGTTAGGTAACCGCCCCAATTCTAAAATCAATTTTAAAACCGCCCCCCAAATAAACGACTTCCTTTGTCCCATACGAGGTCCCTAATCGAATTTTGGCGGGAAAACGGGTCTTTTATTGTCATCGAATTTCAAACGTAGAATTCCCTTTGATGTGGAAAACATAAATCTGCACGTTTTTTTTTTAATTAATGGATTGATTTTACGATACATTATGATTACTATATTAATTAAGGCTACAATATCATAAAATTACAATACAATTATTTATTTAAAAAAACAATGGAAACTACACTAACATTAAAAATTAAGCAAGATCAAAACAAATATATTAAAAATTAAAAAGGCAGGGTCCCTGTGAGATTGTACCCAAAATGCTTGCAGCGTCCGCCCAGTGTGGCGCTGGCCTAAGTATATATTTTTTACATTTATCATCATTTCAATCTATATTATTCCACTATTAAACATTTATACCAGTAAGTATATTTTATTCGACAAAAATATAATAAAAAATATGTCTACAGCGTGTATAATTTTATGACTCTTACATTTTATTATTTAATTATTAACTTTAACATGAAGTAACCGTTTTAAAACATGAAGAAAAATAATGATACACGTACATTAACAATAGCTCATGGGTAAGGTAGGTAGTTGTTAAAATAATAACAACTTTGGGTTAAAAAATAACAAGACAGTTGGTTAGAAATGAATATTACACCCACCTAAATCATGTTATAGAACAATTACGACCAATTAACAATTCAATCAACGTAGCTCATGAATAAAACTCAAAAAAAAAGTTATCTTCAAATCTATAACAATACATTAGAACCATAAAAATCACAGATTAGGTATTACTGCATATTAAGGTTAGTTACAGCGTGTTTATGGCGGCGAACGTTAATTTGAATGAAATGTAAAATAAGAAATGCGATAAAGATCTAAGAATATAAAGGATATGGGAATTCTTTTGTGGTAGCCTTATACACCATGTATATGAAGCACGCACACGTAAGCGCAAAGCACACACGGAACGGTGTGTTGTACGCACAAGACGCACACATTGAACGTCAAGTTGTGATTGGTGGGCGAGTTGCGACCGCCACGCCCTCTTTTATCGACGTGCGCAAGGGAGCGTGCGTGCAAAACGTTAGTAATATGTAGAATTGCCTATAGCAAACTGTAAGAGACATTTCCATTGCACGATGGGAAATCTTGTTCATGGCTTCATTGGTAAATTGTATGGAATCTTTTATGAATATGTGTGTATTAAAATTTTGTACATATTTCTTTTGACTTGTATTTTGAACTAGGGATACATTGCAGATTTATCGATTCTGTTCCCATGGGAATGTCGATATAATTTGTATAAAACTGCTTTATTATGAATCCATTCATTTATGGATAATTGGATAGGTACCTTATGAAAGTCCGATGGAAAATCCTTGAATGTTTTATTTTTTTAAGAAATAGACAGATGCTAAGGGGTATTATTCTGTTCTTGCAGTGAAATGAAAATAAGAATTTTTCTTTGAATTATTTAATATTTTTAATATAGGTACAATACGTACGTATGGTATGTATGTCATACTATAAAATAGGTACAGTCAGCAACAGGTTAACACTTTACCATTTCAAGCCAAGATGTACTTTTGCGAATGTAGACTGGTGATGTCATGGTAGCTTAACTATAAAGTGTTAATCTACTTTTGTTACTGATCGTACCTGCACATACGTAGTCCCTCTCAAAAATTAGCTAATAAAAGCAGATTTTATTCTTGGAAATTAATTTATTATTTAAATATATATATATTTGTCAATTGAAAAAAAATTAAAATACTAGCTTACTCTACCATCTTAAATCTGTAACAAATTTTTTTTTTAATAATCCGATTTATTTCCAAAGTATTTGTCGGACTGAATTAAATAAAATTCACATATACCTACTAAAACGTAAAACACGAAAATAAATCTTTGAAAAAATAAATTAACTTTTTTGTTGACTCTACTTACCTTTACGGCAACCCTCAATCTCATTACCGTTCTTAATAACCCTGTCACATGCAGATGTTGCTACACACCTAACATTATTGTGTGTATATGTCGACTGAAATTTCCAAATATAGGCATAATTTCAGTTCATTTCTGACTTATCCATACTATTACTAATCTATACATAATAAATTACTTTGTCCTGAATGACTGACAGACTGACGGATCAACCATAGCTTTAACCGTTGATCGTAAAAATCGGAAACTTGGAATGTATTGTTTGTATAACGTAGGTATCCAAGTAAGGATTTTTCCAAATTCCCACAGGAAAGCGGAAAGTTGCGCTGGTTTTACAAGTGCAATATAATGTCTCTCTATTGGTCTGTTTGTTTAGTGTAAAAACTAGTTAAAGCAAAACAATAAAATCACGCAGAAATAATCACAAAAAAAAATTGAAGTTCCACTTCTATTTATTATTCTGTGGTTCCACCCGTGTCTGTTGGTAGTATTATAATACCTATTAGCTTATAGATGTTAAGGCGAAGTCACTGTAGGAATTATCCGACGGCAGCTACAAAGGAGGTCGTGAACGTGACTTCCCCAGGTAGCGGTGGGAGGGTTACCTCCAGAATACAATTAAAAAAAGCAACTATAGCATGAGTCGACTTTTTAGCGCTCCATGATTCGCGGCGCCTCGACGGACGTAGGATGACTGGCCATTTTTACCAACATACAGAAAATTAAAAGTTTTAATTTAGACACAGATAATAAATATTTTTCACATTTAATATTTTTAACAAAGCCGTTACGCATTTCATTTGTAGTAGCTATTCATTTATTAAATGAAGTGTGGTTATGTTCTAATTTTTTAATTAGCAGCAATAAAATATTTAATTTTAAAAATTATAACCGGTACAAGATTGGCACTTTAAAATGTTGACAAATAAATAAAAGCTTTAAATAAATTTGTCTCTCATTTGCTCTTAATTTTTATGGAAGAGGTTGGCAAACAAGCATGCGGGCCACTTGATGGTAAGTGTCAGTCAATAAGTGAACACCGTTGTCCATGGAGCACAGTGACACTAGGAAAGAATCTGAGTAGTTGCCAGTAGGAAAGTGGAACTATGGAGAAAAGGGATTGGGGAGGAGTCGGATATCTCTCTCTCTCTCACTCACATTGCTGATTCACGCCATATTTTGTAAGAGGATGGTACTTTTCTGGTCGATCTATTTGATAAAAAAAATTGTACACAATCCACGTATCATGTTTGTGGGTTTTTACTACTCATTTATGTGTGCCTAAAAAGTCTAATTATAATATTCGTTTCGTAGTAGCGAAGAATTATTAATTAATAAACTCTAAATTAAATTTTAAAAAGATTTACAACTTCAGGTCAGGAGTTGTGACCTGGTAAACATAAACACACCTAATTCCATACAAACGTACTCAAGACAAAGGTACAGTGATAAATAACAGTTACAGCATTCGAAAAGGCAATATGTCAGCGTCTATAGACGTCATTAGCGCCGCCATATTTGGTCTAACACAATGAACGCATGCGCAAGTTTGGGAGCGCGGTTTGAATAAGGTTACCTTGCACACTAGACAACTATGAGTTCAACCAGGAGGTTGAATGGAGACTCTGCACTTTCGCAAAGTCGAGCGAAAACGAGAGCATGGATGAGGTCTTCGTCCTACTTTGTCTTTTGACTTCGTGCCTAACTTCACTTCACTTCGGTTAACTTCGCGAGAGTGTTGACTGTGCATAAAAATACGTAGAAATCTATACTAATATTTAAAAGAGGAAAGATTTGATTGTTTGTTTGTTGGTTTGTTTGTTTGTTTGTTTGCATTGAATAGGCTCCGAAACTACTGGACGGATTTCAAAAATTCTTTCACCAGTAGAAAGCTACATTACCAGGGAGTGACATAGACTATAGCTTTTCCCGAAATTTAATATGGTTCCCACGGGAACGGATCCGGAACTTCACGCGGACGAAGTCGCGGGCAAAAAAGTTAGTCACAAATACAAAAGTACTGATAGGCAGACAGGCTACATTTCATTTATTATTTTTTCTCAAGTTTATCTAGGGATGCCATAAAATAACAATGCAATAAAGTCACTGTTTTCATCTCGTTTGTTTGTGCCTAGGCCCAGGGTGTTCGCCTAGGTATGGAAAACCAAGTGTGAAATGTGACCCATCAGGGTCGGATGATTGGACCAACTAGTTGTGCGTAATAGTTGGTCCAACAGGAAATGGTGCGACAGACAAACAAATTGCCGTGGAAAACACTGTAGCAAAATAGTTGCCGAGGGTGAAGAATAGAAAAAAAAATGCTCAACACTAGTTCGATGAAGACTCATAAAAATGACCATAATTTTATGATCATTTTCATGAGTCTTCATCGAGCTAGTGCTGAGCATTTTTATATTGCAGCAACAAATTGAAATCGAGCAGAGCTCAAACAGTTAAAAGAAATTTAAAAAAAATATAATTTATCAGACATAAGTCCATACATTATGATTGTGTATTGTAATTCTGAATTAAGTCTCAAGAGTTTAATGTCATGAACATGATCGCGACAGAAAATAGAACACAAACCACTTGCAACTAGCTGAAGTAATCGTATAGCACGCGATGTACCTTAGTTGCCTGTGGGATGGCTGTGAAAAATTGGCCCTAAATTATATTTTTTATACAGCGATCCTCTGACCCCGTAACGAGCTTTGATTTGTGTATTTGAAGAGCAGTATATCAATTTGTCAGCTTTTTTTTGGTTACACTCAATCGATGATTTGGCTACTACCGTAACATTTTGGTACAAGCATTATAAAATGTATTAATCATTCATGCTTATTTATAATAATAAATATTGCAAAACATGTTTAGTGAAGTAACACAAGAGAATTAATTTCTTAAACATATTATAAGAAGTTAAATTATTTCTTAGTGATTTCGATTTTATAAAAAGGAATAATAAGTAAAATATCATTAATCTATTTTAATTAAACACCATATTATAGTTAATTTAGACACAGCTAAAAATATAAAACATGTGGTTCTGGTTATAGATATCAATAATTTGTCAGCCTTTTATGGAGAAATAGAAAGAAAACCGTAAAATTAAGACGTGTCTAAGGAAAAAGGACGGGAAGTCTCTTTCCAGAGGAACATGGCAAAAATAACTATGGTACTAACTGTAAAGTAACTTAATAAATAAATAAAATAAAATAAAAATTGTACCTATAGTTAGCTAGTTTTAAATCTATGTAGCACAGTCTAAACAAATGCATGCACCTTTTCAATGCTCATACCCTCAAATAGCACCCACATTTGTCTGAAAATCAAATAAGATAGGTACAAAAATCTTTATTCATCTCGCCATTTCAAGAACAGCAAATTATTTTGATTACACATAAAAAGTATGAAAAGTAAAAAATACTTAATAGAATATTATCGTATATGAAGCGAGCGAAGATAATTCGACCAATTTGAATACCACGTTACAGTACTGATGATTGAAGACTAGAAGTATCCATTACCATTAGCCGTGGAACATCAATCATTGCGACCGCAATGACTCGGGTACATGAGCTTCATACTTCTTTAGGACTCATTAAGGACACAGACGAGATTTTACTGAGTAATACTGGTAATGCAACACATAAAATTCTTACAGATGGTGCAAAAGAGACGTTTATTAAAATTTACAAAAATTTTGCGGATAATGGATCTTGACGCTAGAAAGATTGTTATTAGTATTATATTCTTCAACATATCAGCATCTTGGTCAGAAAATACTGCAATGGATGCTGATATGTTGTAAAACAATTTTCTTTAACGGGTGTTGACTCTCTACTATCCCTCAATTTTAGAACTAAAATGACATTGGCTACATTTTTACCTTTGTTAATGTAGGCTATTAAATACTTTTTCACCAAATTCAACATTCATTCTCACATAAATACATCCTTACATACATTTGCGTTCCATATTGATAGAATTTTCGTATGTGTATCGCCATTCAGCGAGGTAATGCTGCTAGCATTTTGGGCAGGCTAGCGTACCCTGCCACAGGGACCATGCCTTTTTTAACAAAATTAGTTTTAAGTTTTGACATAATTTAATTTTTTAATGCTAGTTTAGTTTCAATCTTATGTAGTAGTTTATTGTCTTTTTGTCCAAATAAATTATCATTCCATATTATTATTCACATCACATCGTCAACAATTTGTCCGAGAAACTTTACAACACATATTTCAGCAACGTCGCAACACGATGTAGGTACTAAACAAAAATAAACGTGCGATGGACCACGATGGGAGTGGGAGCTACGTGACCGCAAATCGTGACCCTCCAAGATTGCGGCGGGTACCTTCGCCGCATCGTGCGTGTGCGGTGGCTATATTTATTTATTTCTACATCTGAATGCACCTTTATATACGATTGTTATTCCTGATGATATCGTACAACATTTATACCGCCATTTTGTGAAAAAGGATGAAACTTTCTGTGTAATTTTAGGTTATTATCTTTCTTTATGAATAATTTTAATTTTGGTTCGTATTGGGTCAGAAAAGTTTTTGAAAACCTTAATTTGATATGCATTTTTTCGTTTTTATTAATGTAATAGGAATTTTGAAAGACAATTATCCAAAGTAGGTACAGAATCTTCACATTTAATTAAAATAAGGACTAAAATAATAATATTAAATAATGTAGAAAGCTACAAATTATGCGAAACAAGAAAAACAGAATGCCAATGCAGGCATCATACATAATCGATGGCCAATACAAACAAAACTGTAAACAAGTTGTCACATACCAACATACTTGACACTAATGACGGGTGGGCATACGAAATCGCACAAAGAGGCGATTCCACAGACATAAATCTAAATAAATGGTTATTGAAGTATCACAATCTTATCTGTGCCGGTGGCCAAAACTAGAACTAATAAACTCGCCTTGAATAACTTGTCAATACCTTCGATCCTAGCGCCCCGACCATCGGCACAGATAAGTTTGTGGCAATGTGCTTGATGCATTTCAACCATAAATACTAGACGGAGCTGAATCTGATGAAAAAAACAGTCGAATTGAGCACCTGCTCCTTTTTTTAGAAGCAAAAAATGAGAAACTTTAAAAATGCTTAGCTTTGGTTGTAAAACTAGAAATTCTGAGGGAAATGCTTTCTGGGCATAATATGCTTGATTATTACATAAACGGAGGGATCTGTATAGATTTATATCAGTCGACGATTCGCAAGAAATGCGCGCACGCGAGCACCACGCACCGTCGCGAATCGCGAAGGCAACTTACGAGCTAACTCACATAATGTTAAAGGCATTTACGTAATTCTCTTTTATAGCAATAAAAACTTTTATAGAATTCACGGAATCTTGCTTTAAAATGAAGCTACAGTATAATATAACACTCTGTCATAATGTATAGGTAGATATGTCATCAATCTTTAATATATTGTCGACAAAATTGTGTTAAGTGTGACGTAAATGTTTTGGTATGTCAAATAATAATCGGAGTTACTATACCTATGTATCTAATAAACTCTAACTATTAATTTACGATACAGAGTAACCCAAGAATAATCGAAGAACCTTTAATGTCAAAAAAACTCTAAGAAATCTCAAAGAAATTGATCACGGGAGAAAACGTCTATATTAAACAGAAGTAATTGTACCTATTGGAGAATGTAGACGGCTATGTAAGTAGACGAAAAGCCAAATGCGATATAAAATACTGAGTGTCAGGTTATATAAAGGCTAACAATACATAAAGCATCAACAGCACCTACCGAACAGTAGACGCAAGCGCAACACAAAGCCATTCAATACTGAATGCGGTATAATTAAAAGGGCCGAGCCAAACACGATCAATCTCAACTCGATCTCCCCACATAAAGTCAAAATAATAGATGGACACTCTAATGTCACTTTTTTCCCGCCGGTCGGCGTACACGACGGAATTGACAGGTCATCAACGACGCAGGCGCACGGTGACTACGCTCTTTTTCTTCATACACAACAAAGGATGATAAGCCACGCAAATGTAATCTTTAATCGGTAGCAGAGAGAGTTTATAGCTCCGTGAAATGAACACCCGCATAAGACTTTTATTGTTCGCTGAAAGTGCCTCCCGTTCGGTTCTTTTTTCCAAAGATAATCTTCGGCGGCCGAGGCGTGAAGGCCGAGTGCCACACAACATGGCGTCGACAGGTTTCTTCCCGCTTTTTTACTTCTTTGTTCCTTACCATTATTGTCTATGGACGTTTCGTTCCCGCCGTTCGATTTTTGAATACACTTTTTTGTTTTTATTTCGCATTATTAATATTGCCGCGGCTTTTGTTGTTGTTTCTATTTATTTACATACATGAACAAAAAAAATTGGACAAGGCAGTTGTCTATTGAGGTCTCGAGCTTGGACTGGGAAAGTGATTAAGCACTTTAGGAGACGTGCAATCTGTTCTCCGAAGGACGATTTAAATATAAATGAAGTCAATCAACGGATAGCTAATACTCAACCAGCCAAATCGACTCTTGATGTTTCGCAGAAAATTATGATTTAGTGCGGTTATAAAAAATGTTAAACAATAAAATTTGTAGGTCCAAGTCGGTAGCCTGAGAACATTCAGATTTTGAACGGTTTAATATTTTTTTTAAACTTGTTTCTCCTGGAGGCAGAGAACCACAAAATAAGTCAGTCCATCTTAGTATTTTTGTACGAAAAGCAACTGAATAAATATAGTTAAAAATTTGCAGGATAGCTGTCAACATAAGTTCATTCAAAATTTTGAACTACGAGAATATTTGTCATTGCATTACGTATAAGTACAAATGATATCGCAATTATCTTCAGAAAATTTCGTCTAACTGAAAATACGACGAAATTCTATAATGTCAGCCAATATTTGCACCAGAACTTGTCTCAATAGATGTAAATCTCATACCTTTTCCATTTACCTTCCTTCCTATATAGCATTTGATAAATACGTCTCTTGACTAATGAAACCTTCATTTGTTTCTAGTCAGATAAATGCATTACCTACCACTGCATGTTCCGTCACTTGGGGACGCAACGGTTACAAAGGCCTATAAGTTACCAAGTCTTATTTGAGTGAGCGTACTTACATACTGTTAACCCAGTTATTTTGTAAAGTCACTTGTAATTGGTAAGGAATATCATTAATTCAAAGCGTTTCACGAGGTGTCTTTGACAGCAAGCAATTTGTGAACTCTGATGATTTTTAAACAGTTCATGGTAAACCACCAGAACTAGAAATTAAAACAAAAATTTGATCGTAAAGTTACGACAACCGATTCATTAGCAATTACCTTCGCTTCACTCTTGACTTCATTTACAGAATATAAAACTAAGATTTTTGCATTCCAATTCGATTGTTCCATTTTCACTTCAGTTATAACAACCCTAAGTTCAATTTAGATTGTTTCATTTGATTTACATAAGATGTTTACATTGTAAGCTATCCAATTAAGGCTTGCAACTGAAACGCAAAGGATTTTAAGACTTACACCATTATCAGAAGTTTTAGAAACGTTTTGGTCTGAACAGCCAAGGAAGTGAAATGAAATGAGGCGTCCCGGGTTCGATTCTCGATTCAGGCTATTAAAGTGGTAAGGTTAACTTGAATAATGCCACGGTCGGTTTGTTAGCATATGTTTTGTATGAATGGAGCATTTTGACTGAACAAGCGTTGGATTGAGTGTCGGGTATCATTCACATTTCTATTGATCCCAAGATTTTTTATGGTCCTTTTTTGACAAAAGTTCATTGGCCTGATTTTGACCTTCTTCTTCTTCTTCTTCAGCCTGTTGTTGCCACCCAATGCTGAGTGTAGGCCTCTTGCATTGCACGCCAGTCTTTACGGTCTTGAGCTTTCCTCATCCATAAATTCCCCGCGACATTAGCGATGTCATCGGACCATCGCATCGGTTGTCTGCCCACGTTCCTACGACCAGATCTGGGTCTCCACTCCAGTACCACTTTACCCCATCTCGATTTTGACCTTATAGGTCTTTAACTTTCCACAAGCTTTTATTCTCTCTAGTAGCCAGCCCTTATCTAATAAATAGCCGTCAGGGAGAAGTCGGTCCAAGCTGAAATTATACTAAATTCATTCGAAAATTAAAAGTTCCCTCATATGAACAACAAAACTGTTAGAGGTCCCAAACCTGTATGATAGGTAGAACATTTTTGTCGCTCTGCCTCTTACTTAACTAGAATTAATTACAGCGTCGATAATCCTAAACGCAATTCTAAACCATACCAAAACATTGTGAAATTGTAGACGCGTTCCTACATAAGTGACTTTTGCACTGACTTGATGAAAACCCTTGATGTCTCCAGGGAAAAATTATGATTGTTTTGGAACTCATGAAGTAGTTTGAATTTGAGACTTTCCTCCACCTCAAAGTGAGAGATAGCAATAATTTTTTTTTCATGCCACTAAGATGGCAAACAAGCAGACGGCTCGCCTAATGGTAAGCAGTCACCGCAGCTTATATATGCTTGCAATACCGGGGGTATCACTCGCGCGTTGCCGACCCTGTAAAAAGTGGAGCTCTGGAGCCCTTACTCACCGTAGGAACACAGCATGGCCGAGACCAATGTTATATAGCTACGATCTTGTGGAGGTCCTTCCCCAGACGGGATGCTCCGATTTGAGCGGATTATTCGCTGTGCCCTACCTCTTTTACATACTAATATATTGCTTTAGTCGAGAATCTAAGATTTATCGTTTTTTTTTTCAAAAAAACTGGCCACAATAGTTCATTACACGTATACAACTATAATGAGGGTCCAATCGATAAATAATCGATACATCGGTGTTTTAACGCGGGGGTCGTAGGGGGTCCAATTACGATGCTCTCCCGTAGGGCCCTTTGCGGGGACCGGTTAACCTGGGACCAGCGGTATTAATCAGACAGGATTGTTTGACTTACTGTTATACTTTTGGATTAACGTATTTCTTTTTTGTTTGGGAAATCTTTTAGAAATTATTGGATTTAGTTTTGTTTTTTTTTACTTTGCTTTGGTGTATTTTAAAATTTTCTACATTTGTTTCAAACGACATCTTATTTTTCGGAATAGTTATGGTGAAATGTAATGTATCAACTTATGTAGACACGTCCAGGTTAAAAATTAACAATTCAAAAAATCAGTAAATGGTCTGGTTTCTTCATAGAGTTAAGTTATGGAGTCATAGAGTATTGTTCGTCCGGAGACTTATTATTTCAGACGAACGATAAGCGCTGCAGCGGCCAAATTATATTATCTACCAGTCAACAGTTCACTGGTAGATAATGCTTTTACCGTTAAGTCCGCCTTTTGTACCCATATATTGTGGTCAAGAAAGTTTAAATAAATAAATACGTATATTAATATCATTTACTTTAAAATATTATTCTGCAATTCACTTATAATAATTGAATAAATTATAAGTATTTCGCAATTTTCTAATTGACTCAAAAGCCTTTTAACGCGAATTAAATCAATTATATAGTACAATTTTGTTAATTAATAAGTATTATACTTCGGTGAATATTATAATTTTAGATCAAAGTAAAATTATACACTTCACTTAGAACTTTATTTTACAGGCTGTTTCACTTACAGATAACCTTATGACACAGATAAACACTTCCAAAAACGTTTATTTGATTTATTATTAATAAAAAATAAGTGACAAATAATAAACATGTCAGCAATTTTTTTTAATGGAATGGAACTATTGCAATGTTGTCCAGTTTTATTGAATTTCAAATTATCTAATTCGAACTTATCAATATTAGCAGACACACTTTTCGTACACGCTCAGTTGCGATAATTTTTAGCGGAATTAGCTTGACCAAACAAAACAAATCACATATTTTTTTTAATTCACATTTTACTGGTCTGGATATGAATCTTTTCAGCCAAGGCGTATTCTTGTTTTCTGTAGTCTTCTTATGTAGTCTAAACTCAGTACACAGTTTCTGAGCCAAGACATCTCGAAGAAAGACGATAGCATAATTTCTTCAGTGAAGGGTTCACCAACACCATAGACACTAGACTTTTTTTCTCTGAATCAAACTGGAGAGTTTCGAAATTTTAAAAATCTCTGTACCAAATTATTTTAAAAGTAAAAACTGTGACAGAAATTCTATTTTCGAAATAAAACAAGCTATTCTAAAACTGTCATCGTGAAGGCGAAAGCGGTCCCTGAACCCTTACCGGGTGAAGGGGGAACTTGTCGGGGGTAGATAAGGAAATAATATTTCCTTTGCTCGCCTCCACTCGGATGACTTTTCAGATAGGTAGGTATATAACGATCGATCTCGGAATGATTCGTGGAACATTGTTTACTATTTCTCAACAGGCCATTCGGCAGTGCTAATATAAAAAATGACGTGCGAAAGTGTTTCAGTGGCGTATGGTTACCATGCCAGACCGCCACCCAGGAGGTCCCGGGTTCGAATCCCGGTCGGATCATGATGAACAACGAACTTTTTCTGATTGGCCTCGGGTCTTGGAACGATATTATATTATTTTTATAAAACATATATATTATATAGATTCGTTGAGTTAGTATCATATAACACAAGTTTCGAACTTACTACATACAGTTAGCTCAATCTGTGTGAATTGTCCCTATATATTTCTTATTCTTTTGTTATTTAAAATAAATTTTATTTTATTGTATGATTGATTCTGTAATGAAAATAATTACGTCAAAATCCTAGTTGCTGCTTTTTTCATAAACTAGGCCAATGAGATTTTATATATTTTATGACAAGAGAAGTAACGTCATACAAAGCATTCGTAAAAAGCCGCAACCACTTTATAGTGTTAAAGACGTAGCTTTGAAACCGATACATATTCCGAGCATATGGTAAAGTAAAATATGTTTGTCTCTTTTTTTCTAGAGTCAAACTAATTATGTCAAAATGAGACAAAAGCATTACTCCCAGAAAAATGGTCAGAGTTGCCAGCTCATGAATAATTTTCCCATTGAATGAATGTTATGAGTCTTTTTTTTTTTTTTAAGTTTTTATACCATAGGTATTATTGTTTCTTAGGTGACAGAAGAATTAAAGATAGGAAGAAATAAATATATAGATGCGTAAATATTGGTACATACATATTATATTTCAAGAATGAATCATGGCGGAATGGAGAAGTTTCCATTTTTTTGTCATTGATGAATCTAACCGATGCAGACCTACTACTATTATCTATTCTGTGCTACTACTAACTTTTAGCAGAGATTTTTTTTTGTTTTCTTCACCCATTCTGGGTAGGCAAAGGGAACTATGCCCATACAGCCAAGTCTTCAGTAGATTTTTTTTATTGTTAAGAAATGAAAATGAAATTTAAATAAAATAAAATAATAAATTTAAATAATTTGAATAAAATACAACATAAAACAAAAAAAACTATTGTACTCAATCGAACATTTGATAATTGCAGAAACAATTTAAATTAAACACCGTTACCACAATGAAAAAGATGAAATTGTTACTTCACTGTCATAGTAATAATATCATTATGTCAAAATGTCAGTTAAAAGCCATATCAAAAAGAGGAAAATGATTTGTTTTTTCTTGTCTTGACGTGCGTAGCACTAGCGATTGATTTTAGTATCAATCAATTCTAAGTAAATAATTAATTCTAGTTTGAGCCTGGTTGTAGGTTTACTTCTACTGTGTTACTAATAATGATACATAAAGGCGTATGAGTTCGTCATTGACTAAACTCCTAACATTTGGGAAACTTAAAATCGTTTTTACTGGCAACACTGTTGGCAAAAACAATGCGTAATATATTAATTTCGATTTTAATACTATTTTGGTATAATTTTAACATAATTAAGCATTCTTATTTGTGAAAAGTGATACCACTTGCTTTGTTATTAGTTTGGGATCACGACATACATGTTTTAACAGTGCATTTAACCATTTTTGTGATATTATTGTGAGAGACGCATTCACTGAACGTCAAACTACGACTAAGTCGGAAGAAATTCAACTAAGGCTGTGGCCTCAGTCGACGTGGCAGCGGGTATGTGTCAAACATTACGAATCTATAGTAAATAACAGATCACTGAACTAGGCTAAATTCTCAAGGTTTAATTAAAAACAGTACATGCTTTTCAATAAAAATATTATGCAATCTATGGACGCGTAGTCTATGAATGTATCGAAGGTTATCGCTTTTCGAAATTCAATAAAGCCTCCATTGTCGATTGATAAAAGAAACATTGTCCAAAAATATTACGAAACTTTTTTGGACACCAACAAACTTTATATATACGTAACATACAATCTAACTACATTATAAAATAAGTCGTATTTTTATAACAAAACCAAAATCTATTTAGATTTTTTTAACTAGTTTTATTACGCAAAGGTCTAAAAACCATACAGCCTTGTCTTCAGCCATGTATATTGTTTTCATTAGTTTATAACCAGCCAGCATTTTTTGATTTTACTTTTTATTTATTCTTTTTTAATTTGACAACATTTTTTAGACAACATTCATTATAAAACCAGCCAGTAACATTTTACCTACCCATTTCTTCTTTCTCTTAGTAACTTGTAGAAGTTCATTGAACTGTTAGGGTTTATTTATATGGTCATATCGCATGCCGTGCGCGTTCCGCAAACTCTGACCACGCGTCAATTTCACGCCCCTTACCCGAGCACAATACCTGTGTAGGAAAATCATACCTCGAAAAATTATGTTCCCACTAGTACAGTCAACAATGTAAATAGATTAATGCTTTACAACCATGACACTAAAGAAATCTAAACATCAGTGCATGGTTATGTGACTCTAGTTTTATTGCTGTACTGTATACATACACTCAGATTCGAAATAGGGATTCGGTTTTTATCTCATTTTATTCACGTTATCATTGCTTTATAGGAACAATTACTAATAATAAACTTCAAAAACCAAACCGACCAAATTACGCTAAACGCCGGGACTTAACCCTCAAAAAGTCACCGACAATTATAGTTAATAAATAATAATTTCAATAATAAGCGTATACAAAAAGTTACGTTACCACCAGTATACTTAGATCTATATACATGGTACAATGCTTATATTATTTGTATGTAATTTTTCAAGGATGATAGTTCTTATAACGTTGGTGGCGTTTAAAACTCCGTGCACGTCCTATAATGGCGTACGGTAACAATCGCTAGTGCCGCGCGATTATGACGATTACTGTCGATAACTCGCATCGACACCGGCTATTTGGTTAGTACCGATTATCGATAATTTGCCCGAGGGTACGCTCCCGACGCTGTAAATCGTTGGCCGATTAGTTTTTTTACCATCTTTATTTAGGTACGTGATACCGGTGTTTTTAGACCAGATGTTTTGGGTACACCTGCTAAACGTTGAAATTGCAATTTTTTATCTATAGTTTAATTATAGTCTATGATACCGTTTTTGTTTTTAAAAAACGTCAAGTGTGAATTTAGCTTTAAATAAGCCTGTCGACACTCCCTCGGGGTAGATTTTGAACGAGCGTAATTAAGGTTGTCAGACATGTAATGTTAATTTTATTAATATTATAATAGCATAGTGGATGATAAAAATAATTGATATTAATGTATCACGTATACTCGGTATTAATATCACTTACCTAAATGTTTAAAAATATACCCAGTCAATGAAAACACTCATAATGTCTCGACAAAAATCTAGACTTGACATGTAGTCGAAAAGTAAATCTAAACTCCTCGCACTAGTCGAAAAACACTAGCATGTTGGCTTGCAACCGTGGTAAAAAGTAATTTCTGTTATCTAAACCTTTTATAACCATACACGTATCGTAAAGTTGTTCAAGGTTCTTGGAACCATGCTATTCGTTTACGTTTAGAAAAATAAAATTATAGTATTGTTCATATCGACGATAACTTTATTATTATCAAATAAACATCAGTTGGAGAGCAGACTGCTCGCCCGACGGCCCCAGGCGCATCTAACATGTTTTACTACCTAGAATTCTATTCTATGTTAGTGATGAGAATATATCGATAAGATCGACAGAAAAATATCGATAGTATTGATCGATAATGTAATCTATATAACTGGAAATGAGCAATTATCGCTCTACTTTTCGTATTGATAAATAAACAAAATTTAATAAAACTATTTTTAACACAGCAATCTAATTGAAATTTATTTATATCTACAAATATAATTTATATACCTACCTACCTAAATTTTAAACTAAAGTTTAATAAGACCATAGATAGACACATAAATACCTTTTTTGAATATGTACACGCTTAAAATGCTTAGTAAACACTCAATAGCACAAACAGGCGTATTAACTAACACATAAAAATGTTTGCTTGTGGCTTCATAGAGCTAGCCCAAAAGTAAGTTCGAAACTTGTGTTATGAGATATTAACTCAACGATACTATATTTTATAACAAATACATATATAGATAAACATCCAAGACCAGGCCAATCAGAAAAAGTCCGTTTTCATCATGACCCGACCTGGATTCGAACCCGGGACCTCCAGGGTGGCTGTCTGGAATGGTAACCATTACGCCACGGAGGTCGTCTCCATAAAATACCAATTATAAATCTTTTTTTACTTGTCGTATATGACCCACTATAACAATGATCTTCTCTTTCTCCATCTCTGCTTTTCCTTTGCAATAACCAATCACAGAAATGTCGATATAAATTTCACAGTATCGATAAACAGACAACACTATCCACGAGTCCATATAAAATAGAAACTCAAGACTCGCGAGCTTTCAAAAACGTTACATTAAAACATCATAAAGCTGAAACATAAACGTTTAGTGCTGGTTTTTTACGAGCACGCTACCTATCGATCGCTTTAACGATAAATAAAAATTAATGGACGCACATAGGAATCGCGGTGGCTGGCTTAGGTGGAAGGCAATAACTGCAAAAATTAAATGAGATTAAAACCACTCAAAGATTTCTATAGCCTCTCGGAGTTATACCATTTTTGTGACATAAACCCCCTTGATGATACATCTCGAGAGCAGTAAAATATCTAACTGTATTTTTTTTTATTTATCTTTATTAACCATAATACCCAAGTGCTGATACAATAGGCGGACTTACTGCTAATAGCATTACCGGTCTACCAATGAAAGTGCAGAAATTCGTTTATAATAAAAATAATACTTATTTCTGAATTAAAAATAATGAAATACATTATATTGATGATTATCTATATATATAAAATTCAAAGTCCTGACTGACTTAACTATATATCAACGCACAGCCCAAACTGCTGGGTCTAGAGATTCCAAATTTGGAATGTAGGTTCCTTACGACGTCTAAGGGTGTACTAAGAAAGGATTTTTCAAAATTCCCACGGGAAAGCGAGATATACGCAAACGAAGTTGCGAGTATTTTACTAGTTGTACTATAAACGATTCTAAAAAGACAATATTATGGATTGGTATTTTATATCGATTTTAATTCGATGGCTAGAATCTAGCCATCGAAATCTAGTAGATATTAACCCATCTCAACAGATAATATAGACTCCAGACGGGGTTTAAACAGTCCTAAATTAGAGGTGGTTCGATTACCATTCAAACGGTTAATTTAATTGGGCTAATGGAAGCCAATAATAACAAATCACATCTATTTATTTAAATTTATTGACCACAATACAAATCAAATATCTTTATTTGTGAGTACAGGTAAATCAAAGTTAAAACAGTACTATATGGCACTCTGTATCCTACCAACACCATGGCGTACAAATTTTATAAGTGTTGAATATAGATCTGTGAATTACTATACAATAGATAAAATAAAATCGAAATTGAAATGAACTCGTCAACAAATCATCACTTAAAGTTTGTCACTGAGGTAATCACCTAGCTTGTACTTGTAGTAGCATTTTTGTATTTATATATTATGGAGGTTCTTTTTAAAAGTAATTATATCTGATGTCAGGTAGTAACGACTTAGGCAATTTATTATATATGACCGGTGCCCTTCCGAATACACAAAAGATACAATAGGCGGATTTAATGCTAAGTTCCATTCTCTACCAGTTAATCATTGGGAAGTGCAGAAATTCACGAATGCGGTGTTTGGAAGTTATTTTCACGAACAGACAGACAGCTTTAACGTGTCCTCCGAAGCACTTAGATGTTTTTAAGCTGTCGTCGGCACACAAATTGGTTCTTTTCAATCTATGTATTTAATTGTTTGTTTAAATTAAATTAGTTAATTTAAGGAAGGATTTAAAAAAATGTGTTGGAATATCCATTTCTCTCGAGAAAAGCTATAATAAGACGCTACGTAGACGATGTATTGCGCAAGTAAGCTTGTTTTTAATAAAATAGCTTACAAAAACATACTTTTAAAATGTAAGAAATCGGTAGATAAAAGTAGCCAAATGTAGAATAATCTCATACTGAACTGAATGAATTAAAATTCTTATATGAGAATAAAGTTTCTCAACCTTATTTTCAAATCTAAATCACGACAGATCAAAATAATGTATTTAGTTCTTATCAGTAAAATAGATGTACAAATCACTTACGATTATAAGATAAGCGTCAACAAGTATGAAACAATCGTTTAGGAAATCAAAATGACATGGCTATGAAGCCTACAAAGACACTTGAAAATACCGTCAGCAATATTAACTGGATCAGTCTATCGGATGCAAAATCGCAGAGTTATAGTCCCTCGCACCACCCTAGGGGGAACCAAATGGAATTATATCCGTCCTCTCTCATTCCCCGTCGTTCGTGACTCTACATACCTATACACATTCTATTTCACGAAGATTTTTCTTTGAATGTTGTAAGGCGTGTACATGAACGTCGTTTATGTGTGCGTGAGCGATTTTACGAACGTTTCCGAAGTTACGCACACTACAATAATGTACATGTGAACGTTTCAACATTCACAGCCATATGCTCTTCGTGAAACAGAATATCTGTACTGTTTTACTTCGGCTCTTAACACATACCAATAAGGTTTAAATTGGCGTTGTTGATTCGGTTTTTGTTATGTTTACCTCTGAAAAATCGGTTGTTTTTTTGCACATACAGTACTGGCAAGTCAGTGAATAGGTTTACTGAAATGTTTTGTTATGAAAGTTGTGATTTAACCTTCAGTCTCTGTCTTCCAAAGACAAAGTTGTTTCAAACGCCACGATGAAGAGCTAATATTTTTTTTATGTTTTGTAATATCTTTTACTTCGTCCGCTAGCTATAAAACACGTTAAAAACCAGACTAGATTATCTGAATGGTATAATTATGTTAATTTGCATGTCACACATTCATGTACAATGTTTGCTGTTCTATGTATTGATAATAAATAAAATGTAGATTTATTGAAAAGTATATACTTGTACAATAGGAATTGTTTACATAAAAAAACTTACTTTGGTACTATTTTCTTTTAGCATAATCTATACTAATATTATAAAGACGAAAGATTAGTTTTGTTTGTAACGAATACAAACAAAAATTACCGAATCGTAATCGAATTTGAATTTTTTTTTCACCGTTTGGAAACGTATACCGTGTACCTATGTAACATAGGCTATTTTTTTTTTTTTTTAAATGAGATCCTTAGTAAAATTCTTGCGAAGCTGGAACGGGGCGCTAGTCCTAACTAATAAATGAGAAAGTGAGTTTGTTTGTTTGTAATTCCTTCACGGCTTGACTAATCAGCCGATCATTATGAAAATTTGTGTATATATTGTCAGGGGTACAGAGCCGAACATAGGCTACTTTTGATCGCGCTGCAATTGCGATGTCGGCTAACAGATGGCGGCACAAGTCGCGCTATGGGTTGTTTTGTTTTCAAACGAGATCTATGTCATAAAATTAACTGCGAGCGAAGCCGCGGGGAAAAGCTAGTATATTATATTTGTAACTTGACGTATTAATTTTAGGTATGCGTATCATTAACTGCGGTATATTCATATTTAAGTAGTACTAAACATTTACAACATCTCCGAGGAGTCGGTTTGCCTCGTATATGTCACTTTAAAATTTATTTAACTCAAAAACACGGCCATTCCGACAGCACTTCATTGTTTTTGAGCATGGCAATACTAGCCAATAAATTTTATGGTGTTCTTTACGTAATTTTAAAGGAAATATTGTCAACTTTATTTCAAAAATCATTAGGACAACCCGAGCATCGGATGTTTTGTTTTTTAAATTTTGTTTAGATTTACAACACCGTCTTTTACGTCTTTTGTACATGTAGATAATATTGAAATAACTAAATTCTGGTAACACAATTCATTAGCAAACGCCATCTATTCTCAAAGTAAGTAAAAATTAAATGCTCTATGGTAAGTAACACATAGAAAAGATTTTTTTTCTTTATTTAAACGAGTTAATCTCAGGCATTAAACGTCCTATTTGAAAAATTGTTTTTGCATTCAATAGCCTAATGCTTAAGGTTGATTTACATTGATACAGCAGCTGGCGCCAGCATCACTGAACAGAGCTGTATCAGTGTAAACATGTTTCAAGCCAGTCCAGCGTCCAGTATCCAGCAGCGAAATAGACTGGCAGTCTATTTTTCGATCCAGTGACCGCCCCCCGCATGCCGCGTAGCCCTTGCCAGCGGTACTGGATCCCTATAAACAATACTTGCCAGTGATGGATAGCGCATCGTACATAGTCACCGCACCAAACTAGAAATGACTGCTGGACGCGTGTACGATGCGATCCAGTGTCAGTGCCCTTCCAGCGCCGGAGTCCAGTGATGCTGGCGCCAGCTACTGTATCAAAATAAATGAGGAGGGAAATCTTCATTATAACGCTATTGTTTTTAGAAGTGTAGCAAAATCAAGGCCAGTGAAGCTGCTGACAGTCTTTTTATATCATACGGTAGAAAAAAGTCAAAAATGACACCAACAAATATAAATAAAAAAAACTGAATTGGACCAAGTACGGTCACATGAGTAAATAAACTGACGGAACAGAGACTTCACTCGCCGAGGACACGCACACAAGCATGTGTACGTGACGAGCGCTTTGAGGACACGCAATATACGCCTCATGCTTGTGTGCGTGTCCTCGGCGCGCGACGTTGTATGGAAGTGAAGCCTCTGTCCGTCAGTTTATTTACTCATGTGGTACGGTGGCGCTAAGTAGACTTATGATACATAAGACATATCTACACATAACCTTTGTATTAAATCAAAACAGATAGTACAATTTATTTTATAATCCAAGTATAAATAGGGGTGGCACCGTGGAGGCGGCAGAGCGTGCCCATTTGAAATAACAACTGATCCCGCTATCGGTTTCTGCCAAATAGCCGGGAGCATCGACCACTGTTTGTACTGGGGGCCAACCCTATAATATCATGGAAAACGTAAGCAGTTATGTTATTAATGGAGTATTAATGTCGATTTTGTTTTTTTCCTCTCTGTTGTTAGAAAAATATTGCTTTGTGATCTGTTTTCCGTCAATAAGATAAGTTTAAACATGTCATACAGTAGGTAAACAATCAAACAGGGGCCCGATTCTACTAAACAAATGCACCAATGGACTCTCAATGGTGTCTCAATCGTGTCTCAACTCTCAATAGTTTTTGACATTTGTTAAGGCGCTGTCCCACTGCTGCACACGAAGAGGCTACGCACGTGTGTTAAGCTTTGCTTTGCAAGAGGATGTACAGGAGGATGTGGCCCACGGACACGTTTACCATCAAGTGACGTCATTGATACACGCGTGGCTTGCTCAACATAGCTCAACGCTGTCAACGCCATGTACGCAGTGAATGCGGTACACAGCTTGTTCCACAAAGCGTGCACATCGCTGCGCACGCTGTGGAAACGTAGACCCACGTAGTCATCCACGCAGCTGTAATGTGCCACGTGGCCCACGTGTTCGTGCGCAGCGTGCGCAGCAGTGGGACCGCGCCTATGGACTTAAACAATAAGTTAAACATTATGTTATTATCGACGCTTATTCAGAAGATTCGCCGGAAAAGGCCCAATTGAGAAAAAAAATAAAAAGTTGACAGGAGTTTGCCTTGCAGTGGAGCACAAATGGCTGCTAAAAGAATAGAGTGTTAGAGCTATCACAAGAAAAGAGTAATTAAGCATGTTGTTTTAAAAATGTAACAAGTTGCATGTCGTATACGCCATAGCAGATTCTAACAATATTAATGTTAGTTTTTTGCCACAATTATGATACTGTGACATGCAGTAATTATTCTTCTAACAGGTGTATTTAAGTATGGAAAAAATATTAAGTTATTATCTTATATAGACATATGATTGACATATAAAACGTAGCTAGTATAAAAATAATAGGTTACTTTGCCTGTCAATAGAATGTTCGTGTTGATAAAATAGCTGTGAACAACGTTCTACTAACTACTTAAACGTTTTACGTATATTGTTGAATAACGAGCGTTCACTGTCTTGTCACTATAATTTTTAAGTAAGTGAACCAATCAAAGAGGTGACCAGCCGGGCTAACATGGCAAACGCGACAAAATTTTCTCGCTCCGCTCTGCCAATAGCGTATCTCGGTTATGTCCACAGTAGTAGACAAAACAGGCATTGCTATTGGCGGAGAAGCTTTGTCGAGTGTGAGAAACTATCTCGAGTGTAAGCATGTTAGGCAAAGATTAAAGAAAGAGAAGATAGATACAGCATACCTACAACAAAAATGATCATAGAATATTTTAGAATAAGGAAAAAATATGAGCAACTTAAAATAATCGTAAACAAAACGCCTGTACCACGTCTGTAGCATATTACCAAGCAAAAAAATTAACCAAGCAGTAATTTTACCCTGCGTTCGACGTGCATATGATTGATAAGCCTTATCGCGCACACGCCAGGGGTCGTTTCGTCCCCTCGGATACCAAGAGACGTATAGAAAATAGATTTAACCTTATCAGCATTGCAGGCTCTTGATAATAAATAGAAATGTATCAAGGGAGATTTTGTAGGTACAGTAAAGTTAGATACACATCATGCTTTACATTTACATCACGTTAATTTTACTCGATTGAACGAAATATTACTGCTTGTGTTAAAGTGTAATACTCTCGCGAAGTTAACAGGAATCAAGTGAAGTTTGACACGAAATGGACACGAAGTTGGAATCTTGTATGATATTAGAATTTGACTTGAAAATGTCATTTACAGATGTAGTCACAAGAAATACTAAACAATTTCTTCAACTTCTAGAAATCACAATGGTGCTAGCTAACGTAAGGCCATTTTTGTCTTTTTTTATTGTCTTTAGACAACACTTCGTCATACTGTAGGTATAGGTTAAAAAACATAAAATAATAATAAATTAAAAAACATTGAAGTATAAAAAGAAAAAATCATAGACAAAAAAAAAACAAGTCAAATATAAAAGAAAAAAAAAGACAATAAAACCATAGAGAACATTATAACAACACAAGCTTATAAAATGCAATTTTGAATTAACCGTATCAATGGCCGCGTAAGCTTCTTAGCCCTCTCGTTTGGGGTTCGATTCCCGGTCTAATCTACCCGCACATGGGGTTGGAGGCAGCTAGTGGAAACAATTTCTTGTTTGCCATATCAGTATCATTTCCCTCACTGAGCTTATTAGGGGTTGTGTGCGTTAGAAGAAATGATTTACTATTAAAAATATTAATGGCAAGATAAAGTTCTAACGGTGAGTTGCACAATAATATTTTAAAGTTAACAACCAGATATTTTAAAGTTATTGAACAGACTTACTTGTGATTAAGTTTAAAATACGGTTTTGCAACTGGCTGTAAGTCACAGTTTTATAATAGAGAAAAGATTTTTGTTTGTAACGTATGAACTTAAGAACTACTGGATCAATTTCAAAAAATTCTTTCTCCGTAGGGAAGGTAGGTACATCACCCCCGGGTAACATAGTCTATATACAAGCTGTCCCGTAAATAATGGTCCAAGCTTAAGGAGCAGATAGCCTACATAAGTACCTAAAACTAATTTGAATAAAAAAAAAAAAATCGTAGGGTTGCCAAAAAATTTTTTTATTTTGATTTTACCATTTTCACTGCCCTGGTTCAGATTTTTTGAAGCTGTCGCTACCAATGTTAACATTTCTTAGGTCTGATTTTTGGTAATGTTAACATTTGTAGCGACGGCTTCAAAAAATCTGAACCAAAAATGGTCAAAATCTAAAAAAAAATTTCTTGGCAATCCTACGATTTTTTTTCTTCAAATTAGTTTTAGGTACTTATGCAGGCTATCTGCCCCTTAAGCTTAGACCATTATTTACGGGACATTATTTGTATATTATTATTAAAAAATATTAGGGATTCTTAGTAAAAACCTGTAGGAAGTCGGGGCGGACCGCTAGTGCATTATAAGGCGTTATCACCTACTTTGTCAGATGACAGATATTTTATTTAAGTAAAAATTTACCTATTTTAAAGGTAATGTCGAATGAAAATTATGAACTGCTGTTTATATATATGCATTGCGTAGAGTTGTTATATCCCTCGATAGCGGCTGTCGGGTTCCGCAAGCAAGTTTATTTGTCAGAATTATTCCACTCTAACAATGTCTAAACACAATTATACTACGCAAACACGAACGTTGCCGCGGGCGAGCACATGTTGCGGGTATAAACATGTGCCCAGTATTGTCACATCCACTGCCCTATAGGAAAACTTTATTTTTAGACTGTGGTAATATTAGGTTAATTTTTAAAATTGTTTTACTCAAATATACAGTAAATACCAATTAATAACATAATCAATTTAAATATTAATTTTATAATGTCAAGTGAACTGACCGACAGGGATGAGGTCACTGTGGATGCACTCTGCCCCATTCAGGGGACCTAGGAATGAGACTGACCTAGCTAGAGTATAGAGTTCAATTTGCCTTACTTGACTTATGAAAGTAAAGGGAACTGTCTGTGTTTACTTTACCAGATTTTGATGAAATTTGCCATGCAGACACTCGTCTTACTTATAACATAGATTAATCTCAAAAAATCACGTCGTGAACAAAATACATCCCTGTATTTTGTGATTACATCCCTGTATTCGTGATTTTTGAGTGAGAAAAGTTTTGGAATGGTAGAGTAATTATGAAATGAGCTAGCTCAATCAGGGAAGTACCATCTTGTCACAGAACATTAACGTAAAGCGCCTAGCATAACACTTAAGCCTAGTTCACGTAGGTCTGTATATAAAACTGTACCTTAGACTAGCTGAAAACTATCAGAAATTTTAGCATTCTGTGATCTAGAGAAGGAATTAGTATTTTCCAGAAAGACCAACTATTCTACAAAAACCACTATTATTAAAATAGTTAAAATTATCCTAAATTAAGCTATCTATGACTACCTGCAGATGAACTCACGGAACAAATCGCCAAGACAGGAGGTCGATTAGTGCAGGTATCAAAAGACGGATTCCTTCACAGCGGTAGCTTGGCACAAAAACATCAAAGACAAATTATAAACATAATATTTACCGTTACCATCTCTTGTTAAGCTCTTTATCGCTGTAATAATATTCATAGCAGTAAAAGATACAGTAGCTCAAACGGAATACATTAATATTGGCTATTCACTAATCATCCAAAACCAGAAATACCGGAACTCAATACTATCGACGACGTCTAAAAATGAACAACGTTAATTAGTTAAAAAATAATCAAAATAGGTTGCATTTATTTTTATTCCGACCTTCTTTAAATTAAACAAGGGGCTGATAGCTTGATAACAATCCCCCAATCAAAATATTTGTACTATGTATTCGAATTTACTCTAGCTCACGATTCCCGCATCTCGACAGTCCGTCACTTTTTTCTAGCCAAGGTGTTGCCAACAAAACAGTAAATAAAAAGTAAAAAAAAGTTGTCTATAGCACTACCGCGTGGAGACGTGGCTAATGTGTAATGCGGTTGGCTTTTTGTCCGACGCCTTCGCGTTTTTGTTTCTTTTTTTCACTTGGATTCGGTTACGGTTCGTATTGATCGAAAAATCCGATTTCAAAATGGGTGCTCCGAAGTTTTATTGTTGGCTCGATACGTTCTTAAACAATAAAAAACGCATTTTAAACTGAGAATGCAATTCTCACATGTCACGTTCGGAAATTGAAGGCGACGTGGTCGTGTTTTAGAAAAGTAATTATTCGACATCGATTGGGTTCGAGTGGAGGTGAGGACAATATAAAAGACCTCATTATTTTTTTCATATAGCAACATTGCGGTCTATATTGTACGTGATAGCGTATGTCGATGTTTGATTGGACTTACGTAAATAACATTCAGTTTGCGGACAAGAGTAGTGCAATTTCAAAGTAATCTAGTTGTCGAATGATTCTAATTTTGCGACATTGACCCGTAATGTCGCCACACGTTACAACTCCCTTTCTAATTCGAAAAATGCTTATTAAAACGAACTAGTTTGCTAAAGAAAAAAGAAAACAAAAAGGTTTTTGACGTCTGATTTTTGTGAATCATGCTATGCTCATTTGTAATATTTTTTTATCTTTTTCGGATAGTATATTTTCGTGTTTAAAGTTTACCGGCACGACAGCGAAAACTGCGATATCGCATTCTAATTATACATAGAACTAAAACGCACACAAAAATGTTGAGTACCAATAGCTTCATAATTAAAAAAAAAGATTTAAAAAAAATTGTTTGTTTTTAATGATGGCAATACCAATCGATTAATAAAAAAATGTATTTGAAATACTCGGAACTTTGACTCGGAAGTTTTATCATAGTTACAAAAACTATTATAAAAAAATTGCACAAGAAGTACAATAATCGTACCTATAGCAAAACTGGCAGGCATTTTTTCCTTTCTCATTTTTTTTATAGCTGTGCAACAACTGCACTTTTTTTATTATTTAACGAAAGATTCGTCTTCGTAAATAATATATTTTTTGTTTATATAATCTAGAACTGCGAAAGTAAAAAGTTTACTGTGACAACAATATTTCAATTTTATACGGTGGCAAAAAATAATTAACATCATTCCTAACCTTTCGTTCAACCTTAAAGAAAAAGTTTAATAAGTTAAGTCTTTATAATACTTTATTTAAACAAAATAATAATAAAATTATTATCTCTGTCGTTTGCCAGTGCCTCCCAATCTCTGCAAACTTTTATTTTTTGTTCTCCGCAAATTACACAACGCCATCTAGTCTCAAACTAAGCAACTATTTGCTTACTAGATAGATTAAAGAGAGAAATTATTATTTTTATAAGTTCATAACATAACTTTCTAAATAGACATGACAGATTTAAAAAAAAATATAAGTTGATAAGAAAACTTACTACAGTACTACAATGATATTTATGAACGTGAGTGACAGTTGTGCGAGGGCGTAACTGTGGCATATTTTCATACATTTTGTCAAAGAACTGTCGAAAAGTGACATACAATATGAACGGGAGTTGTAGTTCCAATTTCGGCCACGTTCATAAATAGCTTTGTAGCTCTATAGATAGCGCATGACAAATAATTTCTCATTTTCATAAGAAATATTAAGACGAAGCCAACAAATAAAAGAGACAAAAAATACTCACAATGCTGGGTCGTCGGCGTCTTCCCCGCAAGGTAATCCTCCTTACAGATGAACTTGTTATCGTCCAACACGTAAAGTTCTTCGCCAGTGGACAATTGTTTCCGACAGACAAGACACGTGAAGCAATTGAGATGAAACACCTTCTCTCTCGCT
This sequence comes from Endotricha flammealis, assembly GCA_905163395.2. NCBI lineage: Eukaryota > Metazoa > Arthropoda > Insecta > Lepidoptera > Pyralidae > Endotricha > Endotricha flammealis. The sequence continues at coordinate 5,280,812 of LR990873.1, forward strand.
TTCCTGACCAGGTCTGACGGTGAGATCCCGTGCCCGCACCCACTGCATTTCGTTCCATATCGCCTGGAGATAAAAACAAAGTTATATTAATTATATTATACTAGCTTTTCCCCGCGGCTTCGCTCGCGGTTAATTTTATGACATAGATCTCGTTTGACAACAAAATAACCCATAGCGCGACTTGTGGCGCCATCTGTTACAGCCATCCATACAGCGCCCTCTATAGTCTCACTTAGTACTCTTTTTCTCATTTATAACATTAGTATGATCAGGTTTTACGCCGATTTACTTAGATGGTGAAGGAAAAGGCAGGGTCGTGTCTTATAGAAAGGTAAAGGAGTTGGCACAAAAGAGAGGAAAATGGATGCTGCGAGAGATTTTACGCGCGGCATTATTATCATTTTTCACATATTTATTTCTCGATTTTTAAAGACAGCTCCATCTCATATTGAAGTTCAGTACTAAATAGTAATCTATTATTTTATACCACATAGCAAACAGGCATACGGTCGGCCTGATGGTAAGCCGTCACCGTAGCCTATAGACGCTTGCAATACCGGGGGTATCACTCACGCGTTGCCAACCCTCCCAACCCCCTCAAGTGGAGCTCTGGAGACCTTACTCACCGTAGGAACACAGCATGCCCGAGACCAATGCTATTTGGCTACGATCTTCTGTAAGGTGGAGGTCCTTCCCCACACGGGCCGCTCCGATTTGAGCGGATTATCAGCTGTGCCCTACCTCTCTTAGAATCTAACCATTAGAACACGAATATTGCTGTATGTGGGGTGGGTGTATGTCTATCAAATCTATATGTCGGCTCTACATTCTTGCGAAGTTGAGCGAACACGAGACTGTGATCAGGATCTTCGTCTATACTTTTCCATTGTCTTCTAACTTCACTTCGCTTCGGTCAACTTCGCGAATTTAACTGTTAAAAGTACAATAATTGTAATATATATAACTATATATATAACTAATTGTAATAATCCCATACTGAATTAGGTACTTAAAGTAGTAGTACTTTAAGTACCTAATTCAGTATGGGATTCCTCTATAATTTTTTTTGTGACAAATAGTCAGTGTACGTTTTTAGATTTTTAAAATAAAGAGCTTCCGTATTGCGGTAGCATAACTAATCCATCATCTCAATAGTTTATACAAAGGTTAAATTAACATGAGAAACTTCAAAATTACGATGTAAAATCACGTCGGTTGAGCTATTTCGTCAATTCATCATTAACTTATGGATTCCCACGTATGTAATTAAAAAAGAAACGTTCTCATTTATGGCGTTCGGCAGTAGTCGACCATTGCCTCCGTTGACCCAGTCAGAAATGTAGGTCGACGTCCATACCTCGTTTTCCGTACCAAGCGTACAGTCAGCTGTAGAGATACCCGCCAAACGAAGTAAGATTTAAGTTATATCATGTAGGTAACTCTCAATTTATTTAAATGAGAATAATTAAAAATGTACGTTATGATTACATCTAGTAATCGATGAAATTTGCCAAAAAAGACAAAGTAGGCACCACCAGCTGATTGCATAGATGCTGACTGTAAATATACTGAAAACTGGTCCACCTAATCTTTAAAAATACGCATAAATTTGCTTCCGGGTACAACAAATTGTAACGTAGGTAACTAAGTATTTTTTACAATCGAAGTTCTTTATTATTTTTGTTAGTTAGTACTTATGTATTTATGTATTTTACTATAGTCTATCTTATAGTTTATCTTAGTGCCTGAACAACCACATGCATCCCGTTTATGACAGAAAACGAGGCAGATTGTGTTCTGCCACGTCACAGTATAAAAGGTCTCCCAAGAGAGTATGTACAATAGGTACGAAACTCATGGTCCGGACGCCGATCTAGACAGTTAAGCATCGCAAAGATCAGAAGAAACTCGATATAATAATACGAGCATTAACATTCGTTAGATTGCTACTAGACGAGCGGATTTTCAACGCGTTTAATTGACTTTTTTAAGCAATAAAGTGCTACATTTGCATAACATTCTAATAACAATTCGTTGGGCCCGATGTGTGGTCAATATTGAACGTGTGGAGTTAAGTTTCGAAAGGTATTGCGAGATTCCGCACGGTATGGGAAGTGTAGTGAAAGGGAGCTATGAATCTATAAAAAATATATTAAATTGAAGTGTAGTTTTGTAGTGATAAAGTAGCATCTTAAAATAGATAAATAAAGTAATTTTTGGTAAACAGTCGCACATTATACATAAATTTTAAACTTTTGACAGCTTGTTTGTTGTGGAAATATTTAAAAGGATTGGATTGATTTTGAGAAGCATGCCAGCAAGCACATTAAATAATAAGAAGTTAATATCTTATTAGGGCAAACCAGCTATCGGGTCCCCTGATGGTTAGCAATCACCGTTGCCCATTTACATCTACGACTGCAAGAATTTTGGATGAAAAACAAGGAAGTAACAAGAAGACGGGTATTAGGCTGACGGCTCTCTCACTAATCACACGAAACAGCGGTATATCACTGACATCACTGCAATTTCCTGTCGATATTTTGTAAGATGGTAGCTACCACTACCGACGGGGGTACTAGGACCGCAACACTAGTAGGGGTCCGGGTACTAATACCCCGGTCGAGTTAGACTATTTACGAGCCACTACCTGTTCATAGTAGCTAGACACTACCGTTGAAAAATCTAACATGAATGTTTAAATAGGTGAAGTCGCGAGATTTCAATAGTTCAAACTTCAAACAAAATAGTTTTACAACTTGATTTCTCCGATGATCTCTATAATAATTAGGCGCCTATTTAAGAGCAATGAACCGTGGACCCCTAATTGCGCGGTCAAATTCTTGTTCGGCCTCTTTATAACTTGTCGAAAGCGATGACTTACCTAGATAAATTATGGTTCTACTCGAAAACAGTACCTACTCGCGCTAAAATTGCCGGACCTTAAAAAAAATTGCTGTTATTTTTAAGATTACATATCTAGAAAGATACCAAGCAACCTCATAAGAACCGTATAACTAGGCCTCTATCTGTCCATACGTCCGTTCGTCTGTCTGTAAGGAGGATGTATGATATTTCAATAAATCATAATAGACAGTTGAAATTTTCTGTCTGGCTGTTTCTTCACGTTAAAACCACTGAACATAAAATTTGGTATGGATAGTTTAGGACCTAAGAAAGGACAAAGAACCTTGAGGACTTTTATTCCAGAATGTACCCTAAAAAAGGCGAAAAGTAAGGTGAATATCTGAATAAAGGAGAGATGAAAGAAAAAAGAAAGGGGGATAATATTTCCTTCATAATCCTACTAATATTCTAAAGGCGAAAGTTATGTGTATGTACTTCTTAGTTCTTCACGCTCAAATGGCTGAGCCAATATTTATGATATTTTCTATGTAGGTAGCTGATACCTTGGATTAATACATAGGGTACTTTTTAACCCGAAAAACACGCAATTCCCGTAGTATTTGATCAAAAGTCTGATATAGATGGCGCTACTGAACATGAATAAATATACGCAAACGAAGTTGCGCGGGTTTCGCTAGTGTAATAAATTAACGTGATAAAATTAAAAAGATTATACTTAATTAATTAAAATAAAATATTCATTGATTCTCTTTAAAATCATTAATCATCGCTTTAAAAAATTTGCATTGATTAATTTCATTACAACAAATTTATCAATAAGTTGTGAGAAATTGATGACAGTAACTACAAAAATATCAATTAGTTTTTAATATTTTTTAAACCTTTGATTTATTTATTTATTTAGATATGCCAACAGTACACATAACAAATAATTTATATAATAATCTACTACAAATTCTACAGTGCCGATATATGTACCCATTACAGGCATATACAACGTTTCTTAAAAACAGTTACAACTATAAACCACTTATAAAAATTAAACTTATAAAAATCAAACCAAAATGAGAATTACAATGAGAATTACAATTTTTTAACCACGTCACAAATTACAATCGCTTTTATTATCGCTTATTATCTACATTACAAATTAACAAACAAATCATTGTATTATATTTTTGGGTGTAGCTAGCAGATGGCAGAACCCCATCAGCTAGGCGAAAGGGCCATATAGAACTGTATCAGTTTTCTTTTCAGAGTGAGCAGTGAGTCTGAGAAGACATCCAGGTCGCTGATACATTGGTTAAACTCGTTATATGTCTTGCCGATACGGGTGATAGGAGAATTCAAACCGAGATTAGTTTTATAAGGTTCGTTGGCAAAAATTTTAGTTAAGAGTTGCCTCGGGTAGTTAAAAGGTACGCTGAGCTTTATTCCCTGTAGAAGATGGGGGCTATCTATCTTATTATGTACAATTTTATGTAGGATTACTACATCGTGCATCCTTCTTCTGTCTCGCAGTGATATCATTTTGAAGAAATCTAGTCGTTTGTCGTATGTGTCTCGATACGAGATGCCGGGGGAAGAGAAAGCTAAGAATTTGGTAAAAGATCTCTGTATTTTTTCAATGCGCTGTGAATGTGAACAATATAGTGGGTTCCATGATGAGCTTGCGTATTCCAGTGGACTTCGGACTAGTGAGTTATAAAGTAGTAATTTTGTACGTGTTGATTTAAAACTTTTGGTATTTCTTCTCAAAAAACCTAACATTTGCGCAGATTTTTTAACTATGGCATCTACGTGAGGTCGAAATGTCAATTCCGCATCAATCCAGATACCCAGGTCACGTATCACCTCCACTTCCTTGAGCACTACGCCGCTCAGGTCATATGTAGTTTGAGCTGTATGTTTTTTCCTCGTATATTTTATGTAATAACATTTACGAGCATTCAATATCATTCTATGTTCATTGCACCATGATTGTATGCTGTTGAGATCCTCCTGAACCCTTCTCCTGTCCTCGTCAGAGTTAACAATTTTATATATCTTGAGATCGTCGGCAAACAAAGAAATGCTACAATGCTGAATTTGGTTAGTCAAGTCATTGATAAATACAGAAAAGAGTACAGGCCCGAGGTGTGATCCCTGTGGCACTCCAGACATGCTATAGTACTCCTTTGAGTCATAGCCATTTGTAGAGACCACTTGTGGCCTTTGCCATAGGTATGTCTGAAACCAAGACAAAAGAGGGCCATGAATTCCTATTCGTTTAAGCTTGTGCAGTAATATACGATGGCTCACCTTGTCGAACGCACTAGAGAAGTCTGTGTAAATGGCGTCTACCACAAAGCCTTTGTCCATATGGCTGGATAATTCCGAGATGAATGTCATTAAATTTGTTTCAGTTGATCGACCCTTCTTAAATCCATGTTGGTGTTCTGAAATGTGCGTCTCAATGTGTCGAGTTATTATAGGACACAAAATAGACTCAAACAGTTTTGAAAAACATGACAATATGGATATTGGGCGGTAGTTTTTAATATCACTGAGGTCACCACTCTTATGTACGGGCACAATCCGAGCTCTTTTCCATTCCGATGGAAACACACCATCACTTAGTGAGCGATTGATTATAATAGCCAATGGCAAGGCCAGAACGGAGCGGCATCGCTTTACAAATAGTGGCGGAATTCCATCCGGCCCACTTCCCTTGTGCGCATTTAATCCTTTGATTTTTTTATCAACTTGATCAACTGTTACTTGTATAAGACTTAAGTGGTGATTAATCCAGCCTTTGTCGTTTGGTAGAATGTGGTCCAATACTGGTGGTGTGCAGTCGTCGAGTGTGTATACAGACGAAAATTTCTTGGCAAACAAATTCGTTGTTTCCGACCCTGATGCTGCTTTTTCATCATCTAGATGCATTTGCTCAGGAAGTGGGGAGAGCGTTTTTCTTTTGTCTTTTAAGAATTTCCAGAAAGCCTTTGGCTTTTTCACAATGTTTTCTTCAGTTCTTTTTATGTATTCCGAATATAATTGTTTATTCAATTTGTGACAATCTTCTCTAAGTATTTCAAATTCCAACTTATCGCGTGGGTTTTTATGTTTTCGAAATTTTGTCCTATACTTATTTTTTTGCTTTAGTAATTTAATTAGAGTTTTGTTGAACCAGGGAGGAAATTTATTATTTTTCATTATTTTTCTACAAGGTACAATTTTTTTTATGTATTCGTTCAGCGCACTGTACAGTTTCAAAACCATTTCGTCGACACTACAACACTCTTTGAATAATTTGCACCAATTTATTTCTGTCATCTCCATCACTATACCTTTATAATCTGCCTTATAGAAGTTGCATCGTGTACTATCCTTTGGTTGAAGGTAGTGTAATTTGGCATCCGACAAGGAAATCAGTAAAGGCGGATGCTTACGGTCTAATTTACTTAATAGGTCCAGCGGCTCGGAAACCTCGACACCACTCATTGTACTAAAAGCTAGGTCTAAGGTTCTGCCATCCTCATTACAAAGATTATTATACTGATACATGTTACTCAAGGAAATAAAATCCACAAATGAAACACCCGTATAGCTGCCGTCGTTGTGGGATGGGATAGTGTAATTTGCGTCATCTGCTTTTTTCCAATTAATGAATGGTAAATTGAAGTCTCCCACTACAACAACATCGTCTACGTAACAGTTCTCAATGTAGCCTCTTTGACAGGCGGAGGTATATATACCGCATATATCGCTACTCTTTTAACAACATCTCCTATACGCAATCTAAGCACTGTACAGAGGTCCTCGCATGAACTTTCCCAACCTTGAGCACGCGACGACTCAAGTTTACGTGAGACAGCGATCAATACACCTCCTCCGTCCTTCTTATGGCCAAAACAGCGGTCGCGACGATAAACCACGTATCTAGAGTCTATGAACTCACTATCCTTAATACCTGAATTTAGCCATGTCTCAGTGAAGATGAGAACATCGTAAGAACACTGCAAGACTTTACTGTAAATATCATTTGTTTTTGTCCGCATACCTCGGACGTTTTGGTAATATATGTTAATCATAATTGAACTTAAAAAAAAAACACAAAATCATTATCTAAGGCCAAGGAGATGCAATTATGTGATGTACTTAAGACTATCCGTACTAGAAATTAAAACTGTTGTACAGTTTTCTGCTTTTTTCACAAATATACGCCCGTCCCGCACCCAGACAAACCTATAGTCTTTTTCTTTGGCCTTTTGTCTCACAACAGCGTGTAGTGATTTGTTAGCTGGGCTCAGATGTTCAGACACGTAAACTGGTGCTCGTTCGCCCTTGTAGCCAAGGTGCTGAGAATTCAACTTATCGTTGGGATTTCGTCGATTGAATTTTGCGACTGCTGCAAGGAGGTCATCTCGTTTACCACGGTTTTTAAATTTGGCTACAATAGTAGGTGGTCTACTATTTTCTTTATTTAATTTTGCAACCCGAGTTACGTGTGTTATGTCCTCGCCAGTTATATTGCTAGCTACTCTATTTGCGATGCTTAGCAGGGTCTTCGTAAGGTCCTCCGTTCGATTCTCGGGTACGCCGGTAATCTCGACATGACATTTTCGCATGTGTTGTTCAATTGTGCCGAGTCTGCTTGACATTGTGTTGACCGTTAACTGTAATGACTCGTTCTTCTTTTGAAGCTCCTGAATTTCTGTGGTCTTTAATTCTAGGTTCCTTTTCATGTCCTCATACAAAGCACTATGGAACACCAGCGATTGTTCAAACGTGGAAACCTTTTCGTCTATATCTTTTAACTTTTCTGTTACCATCTCACTAAGCGTCGTTTTAAGTATTGCTGACATTTCCTGTCTCATGATTTCTCGAAGTTCCTCCTTATTTACGTATCTATTGTCGTCCGACAAATCGTTGGACAGCTTCTGCTGCTGTTTACTCGTATTCCTAATAGTGACATTAGACGACTCATGTGACGGTTGAGGCATTGAACGAATAGGTGTATCACTATTGCCAGTTTTGGGCTCTGTGCCGCGACATTCGGCGCATTTCCAATTTAATTTGCTATCCGGGGACATTGTTTGAAATCTTCTGGAACTTACGTTGGAGCAGTCAAGATCGTATAGTGCACGGCATGCCGAGCATTTGAGAAATTCCTTGGTTTTTATTTGACTGCGACAACCGGCACACCTTATCAAATTAGAAGCCATTTTTAATATTATTGCCACTTATATTTTACAGTCACAGAAAATGATGTTATTTTATATTTTCTAGTTAAAAATTTAATTTGAAAAAGTATTGCACATATTGGGGATCGAACCTCGGTGGTGTTGCGTAAGTAGTTCTAAAACTACCGATGCGCCACAGAGACATATAGCAGTGGTGTCGAAAATAAGGAATTGTACTGACACGGTGCGTGCTGTTTTATCGATTTATGATTGTTTCTTCCGCCGCACAAATAGACTGGTACGCAACACAAATTAGAATTTGAGTGAATAACGATTTTGTAATGTCAATAATGTCATTGTCCTTTGTTTTTAGGTATGTTATTTTTTATTTTGGTTTGAACTTGTTTGGATAAATCTAATTATTGTTCTATAATAATTTCATCACGGTCACCTTACTTAAGTTTTTTGTGTATCACTTGTCACTTCACTTTTTGTTATTGTTGTGTTGTGTCCAATAATAATTTCGACACAAGTGACACTATTAACACTATTTATTACTTTTATTAACGCATGTAGTATAAATTGTTATTTCACTGACTTTTAATGCAATTTTCACACAATTTATATTTTTAAAACAATTAATTAAGTGGATCAGCTGTTATCGGTTTGACAGCTGTCAAACTACTTTGATTTCGATGAAAGCTATGAAAACAGTTTGATAACATAGGAAAACATGAGTTTATAACTAATGAATGATCAACAGTATATTTAAGATGGTGGCTGAATATATGTGATTTGCTCCCTGAGGAAATAATGCATGGAGTTGCTGCCTCTTTGTCATCACTGCGACACAAATTCCGTCCGACTACTACCTTGTCAATATTTATTTCTGTCATTTTGTGTGCCTTGCATAAATGATTTACCTATCTATCTGTCAGTATAGTTAATACTCAAGATAATCATTTCTGATTCCTTTAAAACCAAATTGATATCCAGGCAAACTGGTATTCTGATAGACGACCTCGTTACATATAAAGGCACTGCCTGTAGACCTAGACTAATCTAATCATATGTAAAGTGCATCTTATATTAATGAAATGATTTGCTAAGATATTTATAAGGATTAAAAAAAACTCATTAAAATATTAGTCAAAAAGAGATAGAATATAATTTATTTACAATTTACAACAGAAAGGACACAGCTTACAAACCAGTGTCGCAACAAGGCGGCCTTAATGCTAAATGCATTTGTTTTCAATTTCAATAGTTCGTACAGAGTAACAATTACATTTTTTTTTTAATATTAGAGGTACTAGTTCGCGTTCTTACTAGCTTCATTTTATGGTGTACCCGTTCCCATGGGAATTTAAAAATATATTTCGTATATATTTGAGTTTTGGAGCAGTAATAAAATTTAATCTACTTATTTGTTAAAGATCCCGTTCTTCAGCGCGCATATTAAAATAAATTTTCCCATAAAACTGCTTATAACATAATAACTTTATAAGTAAAAAACTGCCATTAAGAAATTAATTGTGATGTCTTTTTCATTCAATAATCAAGTTTACATATAACATTATAAAACAATTACGTGTCATGAATGTATAAAGATAAAATGCAACTACACGACAATTTAACGGAATATTTACAGGGCCTGCTTCTTCCATAAACATTGACGAATAAGTAAACTTATCAAAACAACACCATTCAATATCAATATTGTTTGTAAAATGTACTCCATCAGTAAAATACACAGCAATCGCAAGTTAATCCGATGTTTTTTTTTTATTATTTTATCATCACTTGAATTATTACCAGGTCCATTTGCATAAACGATGGAGGCCGCATGAATAAAACATCTCGGTTTGGCTGTATACGACGTTGGCAACTCGCCATACTGTAGTTGCGATCAAATAAAAAAAAAACGAAATTTAAAAGGAAGAGCTGGATAACTGGCTGGATTGACTTCGATACGTTTTTGATTTTCAAATATTTTAAAATATTCTTATAGATTTTGATCCGAATCGATAGTCTTCGAAATTCAAAAGAACTGGACAGCTAGTGCGAGTTCGAATTATGAAATATTTTATGTATTTCATATTTTTGTCAAATCACTTCGTGTTCCGAATTAATAGTCACGACGTCTGGAGTCTTTTGTTCGTCAAAAAGTTTTAAACTCCATATTTTCTAACAAATTTAACTTTCTCACCATGTCGTGATGATGAATGGAATAAATAAAGGATATTACATTTGACATTTTTTTTAAAGTTCAAATAGAGTCTAATTCTGTGTTTCTGTTACATACATCCACTATCTGAAACGTATTTTAATTTTGATTGATTTCATTATATTAATAATGTGTTATTTATTCATTATTTCACTCATATATTTACTCATTAACTTTAAAAATGGTTTTGAGCAATTAATTACCGACAGTAAGTGACTGACTGACAGCACTGTCTGATTGACTTACTACGATCAACACCTAACCTTAACCCTTGATGTAGAGCGCTGAAATTCTAAACAGCCTCTATAATGTGGACAAGGATTGTTTGAAATTACCACGAGATAAAAAAGACATGCAAAAATCTTGCAGTTTTCACATGTTTCTGTAAAGTGTGTTACATTCACACGAGTTAAACTTAGTAAAGTAATAATTGCAATGTGTTGCAATATCGCATCGCATGCAATATAATCAACATGTTTTTGTGCATAGACTGAAGGTGTTGTGAAGAATATTGCATATATTATCATACTACTTATTATGGACATGACGTGGGCCGATACTGTATACTATACTAAATTAAATACGTTTAAATTCGAAGAAAATCGAGGATAATTATGTAGGTAGGTATTTTAGAGGAAAAATCATTGGCCGTAATCCGACTCGATTTACTGAAACTTAACATTCAAAACGAACTTAATTTGTTAAGAAATTTTTCAACATTCAATAAATATATATTTTCCAAAAATCTTTAGATAAAAAAAATAACAGCTCTTACAAAAATCCACATTACATAAAAATTATTATGTTTTAATTGGGATACTTTATAAAAATCGCAGGCTTCCAGACACAGTTCCAGATCTACAATAGAATCGCTTACAGTGCAACAAAGCTATTTATAAACGTGACCGAAATTAGAACTACAACTCCCGTTCATATTGTAAGTCACTTTTCGACAGATCGCCTTTACAGTCCGGTGTCTCAGTATAGGGTGTCAGTACACCCGAAGCTGATAAGACCATAAAAAAAAAACAGTTCGCCTTTGACAAAATGTAGGTATGAAAATATGCCACAGTAACGCCCTCCTACAAACGTCACTGACGTTCATAAATATCATTGTAGCACTGTACTAACATAATAATAAACCCACAGCTCAAAAAAATATGGAAACAGGTATTACATACTCGATGGTCACTTAATAAATAAAATAAAAACTCGATATATTCGAATGCTGTATGCATGTAATTTACCATAATGGTGAAAAGAAATAGAACCTCTTACGTAAAAACTGCACAATTAAGTTATTCCTTTTTCAAATCGTAAAAAAAACCCTAATATAATTCGTAATAGTTTGAAAATAACAATGGTGGTGACGGGGCGGAAATGACGTCACTCCACGAAATGTCACCCAATGAACTCTTCAAATTACGAATGACAGTCAGACAACACCGCTAACAGGTGGACGGATTCCGTATTTATATTTAACTATTTTATTGTTTGTCTGGTATCTACAGGTCCTCTATGTATAGGTACTAAGTACTAATATTATTTATAGAAGAAAGATTTGTATATTTTACTATTAAAATCAAAAACTACTGGTTCGATTTCAAAAATTCTTTCACCGTTGGTAAGGTAACCCCTGTGTAACAAAGGCTATATTATTTTTTTAAAAATAAAAGGGTTCCATAGTAAAAGCCGTGCGAAGCTGGGACGGGGCGCTAGTAAGTAATATAAACGCGAAGAGTTTGTTTGTTTGAACGTGAAAATCTCAAAAACTACTAATCGGATTTAAAAGATAATTTTTAATTTGACACTCAAAAACTTGAGGCTTTGCTGCATCATGCTCATGGAGTTAGCCAGGAATTTGTAAATAGAGATGGGAAGACCCAGGCCGGAAAAACTCGAGGAGCAGGTCCTCGAGTTTTTTTACCTAAAATAGGTTTGCGATACGCACGATGTAACACGCTCACCTAGAAAATACCTATTTACTCTAGATTTAAAGACCCCTGATTGTATTTTTTAGGAAACATCAATTCCGGTAGAGCCTGAGAGAGATTGTTTAATAATATGAAAAAAAAATGTATTTTTTCTTCGCTCTCTCCCCATCAAAAAACCAAATGCCCAGAGGATCCCAAACCTCAAATTAAGCCATCAAGTCAACGGAAGTCATAAGTGAACCGTTTTCCGCTTACCTGCCCTGTTTTACGACAAAATCAACTTATTTTTTGGCGCCATACGATTCGCCATTCATAAAATAGAACATTAGTAATGGTGGTTAAATTATAGACATTGAAAATCGTTGGTGGTCGGTCACACTTGTCTTTAGTTGATTTTTAGACGTGACGGGATTTACAAGAAAAGATTGTTCTAGAATAGTTTTTTTTCAATGGTGTTAGATAATAAAAGAAAGAGATATTTACTTAGGTCAATGCGAGAAAGACTATGTTGTTTCCTACTGTATACATACATATATTTACATTATAGCAATTATTGACGGAAGAAGTTGCGCCAGAACTCGCGGAATTTATTGTAATATATTGTTTACATATTATCATATAAATTCCTGTAGTTTTTATCACGAAAATTATGAGCATTAAATGTTATAGTTGATGCATTTACTGAATAATCATGCCAAGAACGGACGGACCATTCCTAAGAAATCGTCTAATTAATACGAAATAACAATCATAAAGGGTTACCTAAAGAAATCATTCCTGCAGAACAGCTTATTGTCCCTAGAATAGCATTTGTCGGCGAGCGGTGCGCGGCAGTCTGCGCAGCGCACGCACGCTGCATGCCACGCCCGCTCCAGCACGTGCAGGAGGAACTTGTCAAGTATTGGCTTCTCGCAGCCGGCGCACGCCATCGCGCCGCCTGCTTCGCCACGTCCTGCAAAAGAAATAAATATATAGGGACAAATCACACAGTTTGAGCTAGCCCCAAAGTAAGGTCGAGACTTGTGTTATGGGATACTAACACAACGATACAATATTTTATAACAAATACACACACACATATATATATATATATACATATATCCAAGACCCAGGCCAATCAGAAAATATAAGTTTTTAATCATGACCTGACCAGGATTCGAACCCGGGACCTCCTGGGTGGCGGGCTGGCGTGGTAACCATTACACGGAGTTCGTCAAATTTTGTTATATTATTGTTGTAAGAAAAAGCTCTGTGCTTCGGAGGGCACGTCAAGCCGTCGGTCCCGGGTTTTGACGATGGATAGCAGCCTTTAAGCCGGTAACCTTCAGGCGGCTTGAAAACACTATTCACTGTCAATGTTGTTATACAATTGTTATAAGAAAAAAGCTCTGTGCTTCGGAGGGCACGTCAAGCCGTCGGTCCCGGGTTTTGACGATGGATGGCGGCCTTTAAGCCGGTGGCCTTCAGGCGGCTTGAAAACACTATTCACTGTCAATGTTGTTATACAATTGTTATAAGAAAAAATCTCTGTGCTTCGGAGGGCACGTCAAGCCGTCGGTCCCGGCTGTTGTCGATGGATGAAAGTCATTAAGTCAAGTCGACCTTCAGGAAGCTTTAAAACACTATCCTCTGCCAATCCGCATTGAAGCAGCGTGGCCGAGTACGTTCTAATCTCCTTCAATTAAAAGGAGATCCGTATCTCTGTTGTGGGATGATTATAGGTTAGTATGACGATTAGAGAAAGCTTAGGAGAAGCGTAAAGAAGCATTAGTGTAGGAGCTCTCACAATCTCTGACCAACAAACACTCGTATTAGACAGAAAATTATTGTTTTGCGTGAACTCGCGTCTTTAGTTCAGCATGACATAAAGTTTGTTGTGTTATTAGACAATGAGTAGCAGTATTATGGTATGTAAATTATAATATTAAACATGTATAATAATAAAGAAAACACAGACTGCGCTGGGAACCTGCACAATCTGGCGACGGAGGTAGGTCACTACCATCTGCGCTATCGGGACGTCAAAAAAAACACCAAATACCAAAGAGTATCATAAATCAGTACCTAAAGAATTATTTTAAGATTAATTTTATTATTGTAGAATATTTTAATTAGTTTTTATTCAATAATAAACACCTAGTCTTATTAATCAACACTTAAAAGTTTTACTACCAACAGACTCCAGTTGCTATGTCGTAGTTGATCATTGGATTGGGCATATCAGCAGAATTCTGCCTGAATGTATTTTTTTCCTGACTGTGTAACGCTTATTCTATCTATCTATCTACCCTATTTTCTATTAGATATAACGTAATCTATATATATAAAAGGAGAAGCTGACTGACTGACATATCAACGCAACGCAGGGCCTAAACTATAAGGGTTAGAAACTTGAAATTTTGCACAGGGGTTCCTTTTATAACGTAGGGGAGTACTAAGAAAGGATTTTTCAAAATTCCCATGGGAAAGCGAGATATACGCAAACAAAGTTGCGAGGGAAATAAATATTTTAAAAAAAAAAACGAGATTTATGTGGATTTAATTTAATTTTAAACGCAACGATTTTATTGATATTTTAATGGTAAGAAAAGTCTTCAAATAAAATGTGGTTGACACATAAAAAGGAAGAAGGAGAATAGTCCATCATAAACTTGGTAGCAGTGTGTACTACCAACATAATAGGATTGGGTTTACGAGCGATAAAGCTTAGCTTGAATAAAGTTTTATTAACATACCTAGGTAGGTATAATGTTATTACTGAGAACAGTATAGTGCAAGGTTCATAAGTACATCGATTCTTAGTACAGTCAATGCCACAAGCAAATGATCAAAGTCACACTAATACAGGTGCTGCCAGACGATCGAACTTGATCCGGTATGAGACCATCGAACCGTCCGGTATGGAACCATATTCGTGCTTCACACGATATAATAGGGTCCTCTACCGGACGATTCAATGGTCCGCTACCGGATTACCGGATTTCGATCGTATGCCAGAATCTTAATTATTCACATTAATATAGCGCACAATATGATTTTTTTTATTTTTCATCACGCTGCTGATAAAATGGTACACTGCTAGCATTTGGAGCTTTACGAAAATGGTTCAATATGAAGTGCAGAAATTAAAAAAGATTGTTTAAATTATCAAGTATACTATACATATACCTCAGACCAAATAAGAAGTCATATACTTGATAATTTAAACAATGTGTATGTATACTATACATATACTTGATAATATAAACAATCTTTTAAACGCGTTTTTTAATTTCTGCACTTCATATTGAACCATTTTAGTAAGTCTTTGTATCAGTAATTTTGTATAGCGATCAATAGAGTATCAATCTAAGAAAGTAGGTAGTCTATAATACCTATTTTGAGGTTAATCTAAAGAAACACTAGGGTGACCACACATACTTTGCACTTTATAAAATAAAAATGCAACCTCTCACTCTATAAAATAAAAACGTAACCGGGCGTCATACATTTTCATTTAATTACCTTCTCATATAAATTATTATATTATTATGAGTCACAAAAAATTTCGTGTGTAGACCTAAAATTTTGACACATGCACGATACAAATATAAAGACTTGTCAACTGAGACCTTTTAACGACTTCAGTATATTTTTTGGTTGGCTACGGCCGTTTGAGGTTTCGACATTTATTGGTTAAATTTATGAAGGTCGCCGTGGTGGTTAAGTTTAGTGTTCCTTATTCAAATTCGAAACGTCAGATTGGACGCGCGCCATTTGCCCTGTGTTCGGATATCATCTGTGACGGCGATTCACTGCTTTTTGGATTATGCAGTGATGCGTTTTATTTTTCTAAAATTTACAGCTGCCAGACTTAATCATGTGTATTTTGTTTTGCATAAAAACCAGTATAATAGGAACCTATATTTTTTTATGCCACAACGTTGGCAAATAAGCATACGGAACGCCTGATGGTAAGCATCACCGTAGCCTATAGACGCTTGCAATACCGGGGGTACCTATCACTCACGCGTTGCCAACCCTCCCAACCCAGTGGAGCTCGGCAGACCTTACTCACCGTAGGAACACAACATGGCCGAGACCAATGCTATTTGGCTACGATCTTCTGTAAGGTGGAGGTCCTTCCCCTGACGGACTGCTCCGATTAGAGCTGATTATCCGCTGTGCCCTACCTCTCCAAAATTTACTACAATAACACATCTGATACGTTTTAGTGTTAGGATTGCTGAAATATCTGTAAACAAGTAGAGCTGTATGGTAAAACACACTGCCTATTTCATATTATATAGGTATTCGTGCCAAATAAGCTTATGAATGAGATTGAGGAGTATCAAATAACCTTGCAAATAATATACTTAGTGAAAAATATGTAATAATACTAGGTATTTTTTAATTTATTTTAGTTACAAATTTTTGCTATCCGACATGCATATATTTTAATTTACTTCACTATTCGGTTTATATCTATGAAGTAACATAGTTATTTTGGCACTAAGTTCTTATCATCCGTTCCTATACTTATTTGGTTATAGCTACACAACATTGTTTTTTTTTTTTTAATATTTTTGACCATATTCATTCCACTGATTCCATTTTTCGGTATTTTCCCGTAAACTGATTGTTCAAATTCCGTAAATTTTCAATTTAATTGCAAATTAAGGTATTGTATGCAAAATCCGAACTGTACGATTTTAAACCAAGTTCATTGCTACTATTATTCACAAGTCGATGTTGAAATTATGGGGTATATTTATAGGTAGGTATTTATCTACGTTATTATAATTATTATAAATCTAGGTAAACAGGTGATAAACATCTTATTAGGTACCCCTTGAAAAGAGAAATATATTTTGGGTTCTTGTAGATTTTATTTATTCTTTTCGATTGAGAAAGACTTTCATCCGGCTCGAAGGACCAAATAATGTACGATTATTTCTCGTACATGTAAGAAAACCCATTTTTATAATAGATATAGGTATATTTTCTAATTTCCAATAGTTTTACATAATATCTGTTATTTCCAAACCAAAACTGACTGAACTGACATTAAGTTTTCTTATATGTATATACCAAAGACAATAAGGATCAAAAGAGTTTCAACAGTTCTACATATTCAAACATACTTTAAGAAATGAATAATTATATACCTACTTATACTAAACTAAATACAGTACCCGGCGGTACTTATAAATATAACACTTCGGCAATCATCGCATTTCCGAATAAAACCGAATTGTCTATCAAATTATTCGATTTTATCGTTTATCTAAATTTTAATTCAGAACTTTATTATTGTACTTCAAGTATGAGTTCTGAATTCATTTTATTTTTAATTTTTTATGTCAAACAGAAGAGAAACAATCAAGCGGGCCACCTGATGGAAAGCGGTCACCGCCGCCTATGGACATCAGTAACACCAGGGGCGCTACCAATGCGTTGTCCACCAAGGAGGTTGGAGGAAAGGTAGGAGGAACAGAATCGAAAGAAGGAGGAAATAAAAATATTGCAATACAAAAATTTTTTGTATGAAAGTTTACAAGAAATAAATATTTACTATTTCATTACAATTCTTTTAATTATTATTGTCTCTAAACAGATTTCACGCGCATTTTCACGTTTTATGTGTAAAATATCAATTGTAAAACTTAATTTGTTTTGTGGTATTCGCACACGTTACTTTTTATAATAAAAACGGAGTCTGTTTGTCTTTCAATTACGTTGAAACCGCTGAACCAATTTACTTAAGGATCCGGGCCAACTAATAGAGAATATTTTTTATGAAAATTGTAACTGCTTATTATGGTAGGATAACCACAGAAACAGGTGTAAAGTTTAAAAACATTGTTGAATGCTAACCAATAAATCTCTCTTACTATTTATATTCACAGTAATAGTTTAACTGTGTTACAAATAAACGTAGTATAACGAGTATATAAGTTATTCACTGTTGTGTCCCTGTCTTTCTTGATGAGAATTAAATGAAGTGTGAAAGTGACAAAACATTGTTTAACTTATATACTCTTATACTACGTTTCTGTGACATTATAGATATATATGTTACATCAAATTGGATGTTATCTATATATGTATTTGTTATAAAATTTAGTTTAATATAGTATCGTTGAGTTAGTATCCCATAACACAAGTCTCGAACTTACTTTGGGACTAGTGTGATTTGTCCCTATATATTTATTTAATAACTAATAAGTGATTATGATAGCTCGGGATGGAGTAGGATGAAGTAGACGAAATGAGGCTTATATATATACCCAGCAGCCAGTAGTGAGTCGATGAGCTGATGATGATGATAATTTTAGTCATCAGAAATTCCGAAACTCCCAAGGCCAACACAGGCCTACAACCCCTGGTGTAGGTATATTTTTACAATATGAATAAATTTAGCATAAAAAAGTGTGATTTGTTCGCCGGTTTTGAGATTCTTTGTTTTTTGAAACGAAATAATGTAGAATTCATTAATATTTAAGTTCGCGAATGATTAGAACTATTAATTTTTTTTTAATCTAAGACAATAATTTAAGTTTTTTTATTTTTATTAATTTACACTTGTACTATTTCTTACTGGAACGATATTACTATGATAGGATTACCATGATATATATTTTTTTCAGGACAATTTTTTTTTTATTTTTTTATTACTCAAAATAAAAATTTTACTGTTTTTATAGATTACTTTTTTTAAAATAAACATTTTGTAATTATTTCGCAGAGTCCAAAAACATGATAACTGATGTAACTTGATGTATCTTTATTATTTTTCTCTCTCTCTCTTGTTACAAGCTTTATAATTAAAATACTCTATTTACTTACATAACATATAGAAATTATGGTATTTGACTTAAAATAAATTAATATTTATGTATAGGTCTCATGATGTATAGGTTTGTATTGTACCTGTCCAGAAAATTTGATTTAATTCTTAAATTTTTTTGTTTATTTTCTATTATTTAACAATCTTGACCGATTTGGTTTTATTTTATAGTGTATATAGTAAAATTATGTAACTTAATAGTTAGGCCTAATGTTTTAGTCTGTTTGTTTACCTAACTTGATTTATTCGGGTTAAGAAGTTTATGGTTAGATTTTTATGATAGTCACCTATATTCTGGAATAAGTTGTTTAACATGTAATTGATACTCTTTGCTAACACCAGGTCTTTTTATTGTTATATGAGTTAAAAGAAATAACGCATAGGTGATTTTGTAGTAGGCTGTTTACATTGTTTTAAAAGGAAAAAGGTAATAAATTGCTAGAATTAAATTCTGATTAATAATGAATTTCAAGACACAGTGTTATAGATTGAATACATATGCGTACATAGGATAAATACATACTTAAAATAAAAAAAGAAAAGTTATAAATTATAACCCTCTGAAAAATACACTTGAATTATTAGTTAAACATAAATTACAAACAAACAAAACAATAAATAACCTCCATACGTCGGCATCGTTAAGCACATTCACAGGTCCACCCAAACATAGAAAAACTTAAGGTCCTCTTTATGTTAATATCACAGGACACTAACTTTTACCAATGTGGTGTTGGTGGAAGGGGGCATGGGCCCCCCGTCCTGAGGCAAGGAAACCCGCCACTTCGGCACCTCTACACGGCACTGCACTTGACACACCGCGACGATACCGCGCGGCGTCACCGACAACGCTCTAACACGCGCGACTCACAAACGCGTACTGAGTTGAAAGCTGTAGCATTCCGACGAGGATTCACACCAGAGAGAGCTCGCTATACACTATTAGTACGAGTTGGAGCGGGAAGGAAATAGTAGCGTTTCGGAGC
Organism: Endotricha flammealis; assembly: GCA_905163395.2. Lineage (NCBI taxonomy): Eukaryota > Metazoa > Arthropoda > Insecta > Lepidoptera > Pyralidae > Endotricha > Endotricha flammealis. The sequence goes on from LR990873.1 coordinate 5,300,821, forward strand.
AGGCGTGGTTCTGGTGAGCAGCCACTAGCGTTGAAGGGGTGGCGCTTGCGATGTATTTTTTTTCTCTAGGTTTTTTTCGTGCGTGTTTCTGTGCGGTAGTGGGATTTCATTTTGTGGGACACGTGCGGCGTTCGCAGTAAATTTAAATTGGCTTGCCGGTAGATCGGGTGGTAGCTGAACATAATTATAGAGCCTGGATTTTTCGGTTGCGTCTCTAGGCTGGCCGGGTGTCTTATTTTATGGTTTGGCTCTGTTGTTCTCGAGAGGATGTTTTGACTGGGGGCGTGAGCGGTTTATGTTTATGTAGACAGTTGCCCGCCTTCTAGACGTGCGTTGTGCTCTCGCCGCCGCATTTCTTTATTTTGATTACTGGATAACTAAGCCACAGAGTTTTCTATTACTACTGCCTAGCTTAGATTTGTTTTATTGATAACTTTTCACTTTTGGGTTTATGACGTAAAGATCAGTTTAGTCGCAAATCTTGTAGGAAGGTATAGTTACGGAAATTAAATTGTTATGAAAATATTGTAAGGGCAATAAAATAAAATACCTACATTGTGGCTCAGTCAACTTATTTGACATCTGTAAGTAAAGATGCATGAAAAATTAGCAGATCTTCAACTTAACCTACTACTAACTAACTTTAATTTGTATATAGGTATGTATCTATAATTGTAAAACTTTTTATAAATAATTATATTTTTCAAATAACAAAAAAATGTTTTCTTTTTCAATATTGGCTCATCTAGTAGGTACCTAAAATAAGGACGATTAATTTGTAAGCGTTTTGTTTACAACATCCATGTAGTTTACTTGCCGATAATTTTATTATCCATTTATGTATATTCACTATATTAGGTACCTAGTAACAATTATAAAAGAAAATTATTCTAAACAAATACTTATTAAAATATAATTTAAAAAAATATTTCTATTAATTTGTCCGAAAAAAAATTGCATCATGGTTCATGGTGTCTCTTACTTACTACGGCCAACCGCGGTCAGTGCGCAGAGCACAACATTACAACTTTATAAATTCTTATTTTGATTAAAACTGTGAATCATTTTTTTTTTACAATCATACTAATATTATAAATGAGAAAGTGAGTTTGTTTGTTTGTTATTCCTTCACGGTTTGACTAATCAGCCGATCATTATGAAAATTTGTATATATATTTGTCAGGGGTACAGAGCCCAACATAGGCTATGGCCGTGAAAGTATGTTATTCCAAATGGGAAAATATTTTTCTACTATACAGGGCGCTATGGAATGCTATCGGCCAACAGATGGCGCCACAAGTCGAGCTATGGGTTGTTTTGTTGTCAAACGAGATCTATGTCATAAAAATAACGCGAGCGAAGCCGCGGGGAAAAGCTAGTTATTAATTTTAAAAAATACGAAGGTAAATAGTCACGCCGGCTCTACACTAATCGCGAAGTTGATCAAAGTTAAGCGAATACTTGTCTTCTCTACAGGAAGAGATAAGGTAGGTAGAAGGTAGATCAGGAGATAAAAATAGACGAAGTGCCTATCTCTTTTCTATCATGTCAGATCTTTACAGATGTCATGAGGTTCGATTAGTCGGCACACTCGGCACTCCTGAAAGTCCCGGAGTAGAATAGCGAGTTCAGCATAATCAGTAATGTTATTTTTGTCTGTGCAGTAGTGTCTAGTCAACTATCCTCTCCGAGGGACGTCCTAGACTGAGGTGTGAGTGCTATACTAAGCGGTGAGAGCCTTCGCTCCCACAACTGCCTGGTATAGTTAGCACAATACGATCTAGCTGTGCGGTGCGGTGGTAGAAAGATTAGCATCACCTCAAATAATTCCTCTGAACACAGTCCATTGAATAAACGGTAGAAAACAAAGGGAGACAAAATCTCTTCTTGGACTTAAAGGCTCAATACCGGTTATAAACACAGGATCGTCGATAATTCTCACAGCTCGACTCTGAACAGATATACAAGGTCCAAGCCGGCAATAGGTGCTACCGAGAAGGCAGCAAGCAGTAGGGACTCCATAAGCGGCTTGACTTGAGACTTAGCGCGCATTTAGACAAAGAAAATTTTCGAAAGTTTTCACGTCGTCAAAACGGGTTGCATACTCTTTGGTGCGTGTTGAACCTTATTAGTGGAAAAAACATTAGCCAGGTGACCATCGAAATTGAACCGCTTCCTATAGTTCATCCCAGGCATAAGAAAAGTCCATCGATTGACACTAATCTTACGTCTTATAATATTTTTTGGAGGTATAAAGTTTATTTTTTCAGCTTTCCTTCTTCCGAAACCGATCTAATATTACGACCAGCCTGCAAAAATTAACTCTCTTGTAACACAACCGGAAGAGTACAAAGAAATCAACAATACATTGTTTGCTCAACAACGCGACCTTTTTCTTTTCAGTGGGCGCGGTGAATCTATTTTTTATACATAAGTTAGGTTTCTAATTTTTGAACCGCAAAGATATTGTATTGCGTTAAATTGATCTGAAATTAAAATTAATAAAACATAAAACAATAATATAGGCAGTGTCGCTGCACTTTTGGTATTAGAGGTCTGATCCAATCGAAGAACTTTTCGCTTTTTATACACTGCCTGCCTGCGCTTTTTATACACTGCCTGGTTAATATAGGCGTGATTTATAAAAAAAAAATGTGTCTCCCGTAACTAACATACCTAAATCCGAAAGCTTTAAATTAATGGGGCACATACGGTGCCGCACCTTGCAAGTTCAAAAAATATTGGTGAAAAACAGTATTATTTCAGTATTGTATAAACATAAAGCGACATCTATCGATATCACAATTGTACTTACACGATCAAAAAAGCGTGAACTAAAAACTAATTTCTGCGCCATCTATGTTCGTTACTATGAAATTTTTCTTAGGAAGAAAATACATTTACATAAAAGTTCTTTATAGTATAGATAGGTGTCACTATAACCATAACGGCATCGATAGTTATAAATAGATAATCATATTTTTAAAAACAGTTATTTTAAATAAAAAATATACATGTATAGAAAAATATTGCATTTTATTTTTCCAAATCAAGCATTACAATTTTATTGTCTAGTAGAAATTATTTTTCGTTTGACTAAAATTACACATCGTTTTCATTTACTTATACTTAAAAATATTTTATTGGAACTCATTTTAAAGGCAGTTTATCAAAACGGCATAGCAATTAACACATTTTTGCTTAAATACTAAATCAAAAATACATCATTCAAATTATTACAACTCATGTCTATTCTTATATTTATATTAATAAAATATGCAATCAATTATTTATTTTATCACGCGTTATTAATTCATTTTCAGTCTTAAAAAATATACATCTCTATTTCATGACCCTGACTGTTCATTTAATATCATTTCTTTTGTTTAATATCATTTATGCTTATTTATATTATAGGTACTTGGTGTTGCCGTTGAGCCATGGAACCGCATGGCGGGAAATGCTATAAAAAAATAATGCTACCTAAATAAATATGCGTTCCCTAATATACTAACGCCATCTCTTGGCGTTGGTTACCTAACTGACCTTAGCGAATGGTCATAGGTCTCCGCGCTGCATTGCGAACCAAATAACGCATCGTATAACAAAACGCAATTAAAAAATTTATAAAAGTGACATAGTTGTACGGAGTACAGTGCCACAAACTTACCTGTGCCGATGGCGAGGGCGCTAGGAACAAAGCTATTCAAGGTAATGAGTTGGCGCCACTTTGGCATGAGGTCCATCCATCGCAATAATCCGCGCTGTCAAAAGCGTCAACGTAAAAAAAATCTGGCACGAATTTATAGGCGTTACGACACTTTTGACAGGTGTCCGGATCTGACGTCTCAGTGCTGCCGCCTAGTGGGTGTCATTTGAGGAAACCCTCATTGTCAAGGCGTATTCATTAGTTCTGGTTTTGGCCACCGGCATAGATTAGTTTGTGGCACTGTACATGGAGAACAACAGTTCTTAGGCCTGATACAGAAACGGCACACGGTGAAGTCGCGGCGGCGCAGGCAGGATGTCGCTTCAAAATATTTTCATATAAAACGTATGAAAGAGACACGCGATGGAAATTATACTGAAGCGACGCGGCGCAGGCACGACACAGGCATGCCGTATAATTCAGTCAACGAATGCCTCAAAAGTGGGTATAGAGTGCGTGAGCTGGAACCTAAGCGATTTCTTCAGAAACTTAATCAGGGTGCTTAGGGAGAAAACATACTAAAAGTAAGGCTCGCATACAACAAATTGGGACCTTTGTCGTGTCCGGCTAACCTTCCTAGACGTTAGGACTTTTTCTCTCTAAGCATACTGATTAGGTTTCTAAAGAAACGCACTCTACGTTATTGACTGAACTAGTATGCCACAAGGTCGGCTGTCCCGCGCCTTATAAATTAAGCGTATGATTAAAACGGTTGCTATAGTAACAAGTTGTTTACGTCCAAGCTTGAGCATTGCCTTCCCTTTGCATCCTGGCGATTTCAGAACGTATCTTGCGTTCCTGAACGCATGCCTCCCGCAGCTCGGTTTCTCTAGCGCAGCTCTCTTCAAGCTGTTCTTGTTGTAAACGTAGGCTGTTCAGCTGCGATTGTAGAGCTGTCACCGTTGAGTAGGAAGTGTTCTTTAGCTGTAAATAATTATACATTTATTCAAACAATGTGGTGAAGTGATTATAAACTGAAAATTGCGTGAAGAGGTAACGAACAATACACACAAACTTTTGCCTTTATAATATTAGTTGTATAAAATGTTCACTAGTATTATCAAGTTGTTATTTTTAAAGTTAATAATAACTAGCTATGGAAGAGTTCTCAAACACAAGTTTTTATATACATAAAAGAGAACCCTAATCAAAAATTAATAAGTGTAAAACATAAGTTAATGAATAAGGATTTTATTTATTTTATCTTAATACCTGAGTTTCCCTCTCCTTAGCCCTAACTTCTTGATGGAAGCTGTCCATCTGTTCTAGAATCTTCTCCCTTTCCAGTACGTTGGCCTTCTGCTGCTGCTTGTTTACTTCTATCTTCTCTTCTATTTGCTTCCGAAGCGTTGACAATACTTCTTTCATTAGAACCGAACGGGCTTCGCGTTCTTTTGCCCAGAGCTAGGAGAAAAATATAATAATAAGTCAATAAATCAAAGCATATATTTTCTTTCCAATCTCAACAAAAAAAAAGTGTAAGCATGTGAATCAAAGTATTTACTTTCTCTCCAATCTCAACAAAAAAAAAAGTATAAGCTTGTGAATCAAAGCATTTTTTTTTCTCTCCAATCTCAACAAAAAAAAAGTGTAAGCTTGTATCTCAGTCACCAGTCTAATATAATATTTTAAGCTAATTAAGCATTTTCATTTGAGAGTTCGATGGCGTCGTTGTGTCGCACTCTAATATGAACACGCAAGTTAAGCGACGTCGACCCTAGCCAGCGTCTGGATGCGTTTCGTTATCTCAAGCTTCTCCGTGCATCGGAGGGCACGTTAAGCCTTCGGTCCCGGCTGTTGTCAATAGATGACAGTTACGTCAAGTCGGTGGTCTTTGAGCGGCTTGAAAACACCGGCCTCTGCCAATCCGCATTGGAGAAGCGTGGCAGAGTACGCTCTCATCTTCGATTGAAGGGAGACCCGTATCCCTGCAGTGGGATGATTATGGGTTGACATGATATTATATGATATGATGAAGCATTTTCATTTAACACGTTCGCGGACGCACCGGCTATTGCAGTCGATAGTGACTTTCGCAGAATGACGCGCCGGTTATAGCATTCGATGTTCTTCTTCGCATTAGAGACGCAACTGAATTAGCAGATGAATTTTCACACTGCTACAGTAAAATTCAGTATTCAGTGCCCCCATTTGGAATTCTTCAAATTTCCTGGTGTCACATAACATGTATTTTTATACCTTTGAACAAGTGACTACACTCTGGCCAATCCCTTGATATAACTGCGCACTCACACTGACGCACCTGCAATAGCAGCGCTGATTGTATGGCGATTTGTTCAGTCGCGCAGCAAGTGCGCCGCTGAGTGGAAACGTAGTAACAGTCTTGCGTGTGCGACTTGTGATCAACGTAAGTAGAAAAAAAAATACATTTTCCTGAGTAAATATGATGTAAATTTTATTAATTTTAAGATCAAAGTAAAACATAGTGATTTGTGAACATAATAACGTCTATAATTACCTTATAATTTCGTTTTTATGTCGGTTTTCACGTAGGATATATCTAATATTATGCTACATACTCTACATAGTAATGTTCTAGTAAAGTCTAGTTAAATTATGGTCACTTACAGGAAGAGACGCATTTATTACGATACCACGATTACCAAAGAAGCACGTAGAGGTCTTGACATTACGGGTATTGACATTGCACAGAGGCATCAGACAGGGAGATGTCATATCTCCGAAACTGTTCACGACCGCTCTGGAAGATGCCTTCAAGCTTCTGGATTGGAAAGTATTTGGCATCAACGTCAACGGCGAGTATATCACTCACCGTTGATTTGCCGACGATATCGTGGTCATGGCGGAGTCGCTGGAGGATCTTAGATGCTCGAAGGCCTCAATCGAGTTTCCCAACAGGTGGGTCTAGAAATGAACATGGACAAGACGAAAATCATGTCCAATGTCCATGTCGCACCCGCCCCGGTCTCAGATGGGAGCTCGATCCTCGAAGTTGTTGACGAGTATACCTTGGACAAACCATCCAATTAGGTAGGTCCAACTTCGAGAAAGAGGTCAATCGACGAATCCGACTCGTCTGGGCAGCTTTCGGAAAATTACGGCATATCTTCTCGTCCAAAATTCCTCAGTGCTTGAAACGAAGAAATTTCGAGCAATATGTGTTACCAGTGTTGACCTATGGATCCGAGACGTGGTCCCTCACTATGGGCCTCATAAGAAGGCTGACGGTCACTCAGCGAGCCATGGAGAGAGCTATGCTTCTCTACGAGATCGAATCAGAAATGAGGAGATCCGTAGCAGAACCAAAGTAACCGACATAGCCAAACGGATCAGCAAGCTGAAATGGCAGTGGGCAGGGCACATAGCGCGCAGAACTGATGGCCGATGGGGCAAAAGGGTTCTGGAATGGCGACCACGTACCGGAAAGCGCAGCGTAGGACGCCCGCCTGCAAGTTGGTCAGACGACCTAAGAAAAGTTGTAGAAAGCCGCTGGATGCAGGCCGCTGCCAGCAGGTCGCATTGGAGGCATTTGGGGGAGGCCTATGTCCAGCAGTGGACTTCTTGTGGCTGAGATGATGCTGATGATGATAGATGTAAACTTTACTAATATGTAACTTCTGCTGTGGTTCAAAGAACAAAAAATTTTCTTTACTAGATGTAAGGATCTAACTGTTTTAGTCACAGAGTTTTAGTATTAGTAGTTTTAAAAGTGCAATTTTGATTGAGAGAATTATTAATAGAAGATAATGTTAAAGCTGTGATTAGAATGGCTTTTTTGTTGAGTAATTAATATAGGAAAACAATTTATTTTCATGTCATTCATTAAAATTAATAAAACTTATATTTGCGTATTATTATTAGTAGTCACCCGAATAAGCGAACATAAGTCCTTGTTATTGTTCTCGTTTGTTCAGATTTTGATAAGCTCTTATGGGACGTCTTCAGTAAGGCGAAACCTAAATAACGAATTTCGAAGGTTTCCATCAGACATTCGTTATTTAGATTATTATTTGAGTACCTGATACCTGCCACAAGTAAAATACCGACTAAAAACATGATAGTTATAGCCGGCGTGTCCTATTTATAAAGATTAATCACTGTTATCGGCGACAGAACGTCCACAGCCGGCGAAGGCTGTAGCCGGTGCATCCTTTTTATGTAATAAGTCTATTATCAGCGACGGAACGTCTATAGAAGGCGAAGGGTATAGACGGCGCGTTCTATTTATGTACAAAAATTACTATTATCAGCGACGGAACGTCTATAGCAGGCGAAGGCTATAGACGGCGCGTATAATTTATGTACAAAATTGATTATTATCAGCGACGGACCGTCTATAGCAGGCGAATGCTATAGACGGCGCGTCCTATTTATGTACATCAATTACTATTGTCAGCAACAGAACGTCTATAGCAGGCGAAGGCTATAGACGGTGCGTTCATTTTTAAATACATAATAACTATTAAAAATCGACGGAACGGCTCAAGCATTTCATACAAAAATGAGGTGTCAAAGTAGGGTTACAAAATCAGACCAAGCGTCCGCGAACGTGTTAATCTCTGGATATACCTTCTCCAGTATTCTCCACGCACCTCCACGAGAATAATATATACCTCAAAAGAAAGATGTTTACATTAACGTAAACAATTTTCTGTCTCTCTGTCGTCTATGTAAACCGGCGTTTGAAGTACACGTAAACATTTTCGTCCATAATAGTGGCTTTCTTGATGTGGATAATTTCTGCCTATTATGTATTTATAAAAAAATATTTACGTGTATTTATCAGTTATCTAATGCCCATAATTTGTGGAAGGCCACGGATAATGCTATCTTACTGGCTGATCATCTTGCCAGTATGCAAGAATTTTATTTTATTTGAGTCATTGACACGAAAAGAAGTACAAGATTTTTGACTTTGGTTCTAATTGGAATATCTATTACTAGCTATTGCCCGCGGTGTTACCCGCGTTTAATTTATGCACAGCAGCGCCATCTATATCAGATTGTTCACCAAATCCAACGGGAATCGCGTACTTTTCGGGATAAAAAGTACCCTATACGTTATTCCAAGATTAAATATCATAAAAATTGGCCCAGCTATTTGAGTGTGAAGAGGTAACAAACATACACACAATCTTTCGCCTTTATAATATTAGCATATGCTAAGATTGAATACCTTATCTTGTTTCTCATTAATCTGTCTCGCTTCCCCATCATACATGGCCTCAATGTTCCTCTGTCGTTGTCTCTCTCTGTCGCGGTACTCTTGCAACTCGACCAGTGCCGCGTCAAGCACACGTTTATAACTCAGAAATTTGTCTTGCTCTTCTTCATAATCCTGAAATAGAAATACTAATTTATATTACACTAGCGAGCTATTTAAGAGAGGTAGGGCACAGCGGATAATCTGCTCAAATCGGAGCTGCCCGTCTGGGGAATGAACTCCACCTTACAGAAGATGGTAGCCAAATAGCATTGGTCTCGGCCATGTTGTGTTCCTACGGTGAGTAAGGTCTCCAGAGATCCACTTGGGGGGGTTGGAAGGGTTGGCAACGCGTGAGTTTACCATCAGGCGGGCCGTATGCCCGTTTGTCACCTTTGTAGCATAATTAAAAAAATACATTGCAGCTTCACACTGATATTCTTTGAGAGGGTAGTATAGTTTAGTGGGTAGTAGTATAGATTAGATAGATTATTATTAAAACTGACCTTCAAAACTGCCTTTTTCATTTTCTCCAGCATTTCCAAATCTAACTCAATCTCCCTCAACACCGATATTACCTTCCTCTTCAGTTTATATTTATGTAAGCCCATGTTTATGATACTTGCGTCTCTTTCCGCCCTAAGCCGTGCATGTTCCCTCTCTCGCTCACTCGATATAAACTGTAGTTCGTCTAATATAATCCTCTCCTTTTCTTCTATTTTGCGTAATTTTTTAACTACATTCTCTTTTTCGCTTAATTCCGCTATCTGGCCCTCTAGACTTTCCCGAAGTTCCTGAAATTATAGTACATTAATTTATTTAAAAAAAAAATTGTTTATCTTGGCTGTGAGCAAATTAATAAATAATAAATAAATATATAGGGACAATTCATACAGATGAGCTAGCCTCAAAGTAAGTTCGAAACTTGTGTTATGGGATACTAACTCAACGATATTATATTTTATAACAAATACATATATATAGATAAACATCCAAGACCCGAGGCCAATCGGAAAAAGTTCGTTTTTCATCATGACCCGACCGGGGATCGAACCCGGGACCTCCTGGGCGGTCTGGCGTGGTAACCATTACGCCACGGATGTCGTCAAAAAAAATTCATTTACAACTAATATTATAAAAGAGGAAAGATTTTGTAAGTTTGTTTGTTTGTAACGAATAAACTCAAAAATTACTGGACTGATTTCAAAAAGAACCCGGGACCTCCTGGGTATAGCCAGCATGGTAACCATTACGCGACGGAGGTCGTCAAATAAAAACTAGTAAATTATAAAAAGGGTTTTGGTACCTTCATTTGTCGCTCTTTCTCTCTCAATCTCTCCTCCTCTCGCTCTATCTGCCGTCGTAGCGCTTCGTCCCTCTCTTGTAAGGTTTTCCGAGTTTCTTCTTCTTCTTTCTTCTTCTGTACCTCTTTCTCCACTATTTGTTCCATCCTAAAATAAAATTTTGTTTCAATTTATTATTGCAAATAGGAAAATAAAAATTATTTTTTGTTGCAGTGTTGTTTTTTTCATTTGAGTGGCTTAGGGCCGATTATTTGATAAGTAAGTATACTAATGGTTAAAATTCGTTGAAAAAACAAACTACACTGGGCGTCAAAAATAAGTAGTACAGTTTTAAAATTGCAATATCTCCTAAACTACAGAAGCTAGACATTTGAAATAAAAAAAGTTAAAAGACAATTTAATTTCATTTAATAAAAACTTTATGCATAATATCGTCTATTAAAGATTGATTTTTATTTCAAAACTCTAACTTCTATAGTTTAAAAGTAATTGCAATTTTAAAACTGTACTACTTATTTTTGACGCCCACTGTATTTGTTAAGAATTGCTACGAATTTTAACCATTAATATACTTAACACTGATCAAACAATCGGCCCTTAGTGGAGGTTTGTGGACATTTTATGTGTATAAACATTAAACATAACGGTTTGTCTTGGTAATAAATTACATATATTATGTACTTATTTAGGAAGAAAGTATTTATATTCCGTACCACTATACTAACATTTCCAGTGAAATTCTATGATGGTGTTTGCACTAATTGGTTATTCCTTACTATGGCACAGAATAGATAATAGTACTACGTACAGAAGATCCACTCCGCAAAATCAATTAAAGAAATAGGGACTCTCGCTACGATACAATAAGGTGCAATTCAGCTCGCACAGCGCACACAACCTACAGTTATATTTGCCTCTCTTTCTATCGCTAGCGGCGCTCGTGCCGGTTGCTTGGGACGAAGATACGGCGGGCGGGTGGAGTGGGACCCCCCTGACTATGGTAACATTATTATGAGCTTTATAACAATGGAGTTATTTAGGACCAATTCATGTTTAATTCATTTAGATTTATATTTGAAATCAGAGGAATATTTCAAGCTTTTGCAGATACAAGTATAATTGACCGAAATATAATGTACAGTGCAGCTATTTAAATACTTGTACAAGCTTCGCTTCGTTTGTGACTAGATGGCGCTAGGGTGTAATATTTAGCGCGTAATTATATCTATACATGTCATACCATGCAGACTTCAACTTCCCATTCGCTATATAAGAGCTGGCAGCCCTGATCTCTGGTTGCCGTAGCCTCCAGGCATGGTGCAGCTTCAACTCCGCCTCCTGTCTACGTAACTGCTCCTCTTTTTCCATGATCCCCTGGTTGATGTCTTGCAGTGTCGATGTTGTAACATTGTTTAGGTATGACCTGAGGGAATAGATAGATAGAATACTAATTTGAATAAAACAATCTATTTATTTTTTTCTAAAGGTTCCCTTAAAAAAATGCTCTTTTAATCAAATCAAAACTTTTAGTCAAATAGTAGGCCTATTTGACTAAAAGTAAATTTGACTTTTACAAGTTCTTCTGAGTCGTCACTTGTTTTTCCCACCACCAATTCAGACGGCAGATATAATATTTTTATTTAACACACAATTAAAATCCATAATTTAGTTATTACACGTTACTTCTTTCTTTCTTTCTTTCTTTTTCTTTCTTTTTTAACTTATATGAATACATTATAATCTATTTCATAATTTGCTAAGTCTTCGGTAATCTTCAGTTAAGTCTTGGAAAGTTTTGAGCAACGGGATTAAATAGACGATAATTCCATACCCATTCTTATAAAACTTGGGTTGTTTAGCCAGTGTCTTTAGCTCCTGCTGGTACTGCATGTTCTCTTGGAATAACATGAGTTCTAATTTTTTTCTACGCTCTTCAAGTTTTCTGTAATAAACATTTATTTATTGTAAATCAGTTGCTTGAAATAAAAATATATTATTATTATAATAATAAAATTGTCAGATGTCTGCACTGCACATGGAGTTTTTTTGCCAAGAATCAATTTATACATAATGTACTTGTTCTTTGTAATTAGATAAGTGTGTTTTAATTACATTATAATATTTATCAAAATCAGAAACTACCCATTTGATTGGTCAATTGGGAATAAATTTTTCAAAATCATTCACAATTATCAAATACCTTGACAACTCATCCCTTGACAGTCATTAAGTCTGCTGACTGTACTTTCAATTCAATCATCCAATAAAGAATAATAAATAAAAAAATACCCGTAAAATGGGGATATTTGGAAAGCACGGGTTATTTGGTATTTTCGAAATAAAATTGGTAGTGATTTTTATACCTGGAAATAGTAAAAAAAAAATAATACTAATAAACCTAATTAGTAAGTAGTAAATTTTTTTACTATTCTTAGATAAAAATACAAACATGACTTAAGGAGGTGCTTCAATTCCCTCATAACAAATAGCCCGGTGATACCCAAATAACCCCATTCAACGGTAGGTCATTCTTAGAAATCCTACTGATTTTCTTTGATTATCTTATTGTGATACTTACGCAGCTCGTATTTTCTTCTCACTTAACAACTCTGCCTCTTTATTTGCTTTTTCATAATATCCTTCTGTAGTCCACTGCTCATGATGACGAGACTTATTTGTGTTTGCTTCAAAATAATTTGCTACCTGCAAATATAATGATACAGTTTACACATAATGTGTAACAACCCAAACTTTTATTTTAAGAACCATGATTGATAGTGTTGTCAAAAGTATGCATACATTGTTTATTGCCATCTCTACATTAGTGTAAACAATGAAAGCTCCAATTACTTTACATAAGCTAATCTGAGCTTTTGTGACATTCTTGTTTGCCAACATCTTCTATACTTAATCAGAACATTGCGAAAAAAGCCCAAGTGTAGGTACTGAACATGTAAGTACTGAAGTAAAAAATATCAACAAAAATTTACAATCTTACCTTTTTTAATTCTTCAGCTTTACGAAGTTCATTGTCACGACGCTGGGCTGCTATAGCTTGTAATTGCCATTGTGGACGGGGACGAGACATATTCTGAAAATTATGACATCTGTATCTATATTTTTACTGTACTATTACGTGTAATTTTTGTGTAAGCCGGACAGACCAACTCGTTTGGCCTGATATTTGGGTGATAAGACTTGACATGTTTGTGATTATTTACGCATCAAAAATCTTATTGGGATTCTAATAATTGACTACTATTATAAAGAGAAAACAAGTATGGACACCTGGCAGGGCATGCATTCGAAAATCAGTATGTTCAGTTCTATCCAGACACTTGTAAAGTCTGACAATCGAAATGGAAAGTCTTTTTCATTACATAAAACATTATTTGTAATATTCAATTAGAAAAAACCTTAAGACATGAAAGGCAATTCTCAAATTCTTAGATTCATTTATGCAAATTATTCTGAAAAATAACAAAAACTTACGATCCAACTTTGATGACTTTGTATAATTCTCACATTTACACCTTATTTTGAATTCACTAAGCAACACCCTTCACAAATACAATCGTAAGCGACACTGACTCATATTGTGGAATCAATAGGTAGGAATACAATGCTTATACCCGCAATTACATGATTCAACTCAATAAAGTGTTATAAAACTGGCGTGGGTAGGAATTGTCCGTATCTGGGACATATGAGGTCACATTTCATTGCTTCCATTACTTCCTATTCGCAGTTTCTTAAATGAAATGGTTAATTTAATTTAATGTTTGCAATCACGCAATTTTTATTCAAACGAAAACAGTTTTTAGTTTTTTTATTGAAACCAAAAGTCATAACAAAATTTTGTCAAACTGTCTGACAGTTGCTATGCAACTGCGTTTGGTTTCGTCAAGTTGTTGACAGATTTTGGCGGTTTGTCCGATTTCTTAATACAATGGCGGAACATAACGAAATGTGTTTTTAGTTTTGAGTTTCGTCCATAGAGGGCGGTGTAAGGATAAAATTTATTGAAAACTTTTTTGATAAATTAGGTAGGTACTAATAAAGAGGTCAAGTTTGTGATTATCTGATTTTACTGAACCGATTTTGAAGTTATTTGTCATAGCCTAGAATAAGTATAGAGGAATTATTTGTATTTATGTTTGTAACAAATAAACTCAATAACCTACTGGACCGATATGAAAAATTCTTTCATCGTTGGGAAACTACACTGGTGAAATGAGCTTATACAACGGCTATATATATATTTTTTAAATTAGTGGTCCTTACTGAAACCCGTGTGAAGCCGAATGTAAACGCGTAAAGTGTGTTCCCTTTCGCTTACAATGTAAAAGGGTTTTTTTTTTTCATCATGCTCCGATTGTTGTGGTATGAATAAATAAGTGACTTCCACCATAATAATACAAATTCGAAGGGGTAATCACCGAAGAGATAGAAGCAATTTTGGTTGTGGGTTGACCAAAGGGAATAAAGTTATAGGTGGGGGGTTTTTTTTTAAGTTGACAAACAAGCATTTGAGCTATCCGATGGTAAGTGATCACCGCTACCCTAGAATTAATTTAACAAAAAAGATAGTAGATTTTATTTCTTGTTTTTATTTAGTAGTAATAAGGCCGTCTAGGCGTCTATTGTACCTACTTCTATGATAATTGTCTGTGTTTTTGTCATTTTTGTTTGGTGCAATGGTTTTGTATTGTAAGATAAAAATAAGGAAAAATATGGATAGGAGAGGAGTATAGTCTTTCATATCTTTCACTGTTTTTTTTAATGTCATACCGCAAGCAAACATGTAAGCGGGCCACCTGAATATAAGCGCTATCTATAAAATTATGCTACCTAGCATTACGTTGCCTGCTACAAGAAAAATGAAGAGAAGGGTCTAGGAAAAGCAGTCTAGCTCACAAAATAAAACGTTTTGCTGGTGTACGCTCTTATTCTGTGAGAGGGTGGAACTAGCCCATTAAAAATGGGTGAATTTCAACAACTTGATTTCTGGTTTTTAAATATACTTACTACCTTTTTTTAAATATGTATATACCACGAGCTGTTACCCGCGACTTCGTCCGCGTGAAATGTTAAAATAAGGATAACTCCTTTTGCTGACATGCGATTTAAATTAAACCAACCAAAGCCTATTTCTGTTCCATCCCGAGCTCTATCTTCCTGTGAAAACAGCATTAAAATCCGTTCAGTAACTTAGACGATGTGCGCGTTCAAACAGACAGACAGACAGACAAAAAAAATAAAAAATTTTTTTTTTTGCTTTTATTACCTTACTCTAACTGTTCCCTCTCCATTTTTGGCAAATATGTCCAATGTACAGACATATCGGGGTCTACTGTTTTATTATATGTATAGATGATTTGTTGTAAATCTTGCAGTGTTTGTGCTTATACTTAACGAACTTAATTACAACTTTAATTAGGTTAAGAAGTGATATCGTCCATCTGAACTGGGCCTAACTCATGAAAATAATTTACGCTCGAGCACATTGGATTGGTATGTACCTAAATACTAAACTAAATGAAATCAGATTGTACACTAACTAATTCGTTAGTAAAGTTTAAAGTTTCTTTTAATTTTAAATGTAATTATACTGAATTGAAATTAAAATCGTGATTTCGTTGCAGATGCAGAGTAGCCTAGATTATATGCATGTGAATAGGGACAAATCACACAGATTGAGCTAGTCCCAAAGTAAGTTTGAAACTGGTATTTTGGGATACTAACTCAACAAAACAATATTTTATAACAATACATATATTATATAAACATTCAAGACTCGACGCCTATCAGAAAAAGTTCGTTTTTTATCATAACCCGACCGGGATTCGAACCCGGGACCTCCTGGGCGGTCTGGCGTGGTAACCATTACGCCACGGAGGTCTGACGACCTCCGTGGCGTAATGATGGTGATAGGAAAAATTGTGACGATTCGAAAGAGCTTATATAAGGCTTTTTGTATAAAAATATTTGACATTTGATTTTTAATAGCCCTAAAAAAGCTTAACCCTTATATAGAAAAAGTTCAATCTACATCTCGACGACTGTCGTTGGCAGGTTGCAGTCAGTGCGCGAAGCTCAAAGCTCAAAAGCTCTTATTTTCATTGAGCGTCCACAGGCGCACGGCCTTCAAGGTGATAGCGGGTCACATTCCGGCCGGGTGAGCGAGACAGCTATGTATTCTCTCTTGCTCTGATAGAGCAATGGCGACTACATTTTAGTATTGCCAGAATTAACACATCCTACCAAAATAGCAGTTTAATGTGGTGTTTTATCAACGACCCTAATACATTTGTAGAACAAGAATTTTTTTCGGCCATTTCTTTTCCCAGTGGTCATTTTGCTTTGTTTCCGAATTGGTAGGTTATAGAGTAGCTTATTTGTATAAAATTTCAAATAATACTGAATATTACTGAAAGACTATGTGAAATATGACTAGAGAACGTGTCTGTGAAGACCTACCTGAATAAAGATTTTGTCTCATTATACAAGAACGCATTTTTAAAAATTATTTTTATTTCTGACGAGCTGTTACCCGCGACTTCGTCCGCGTGAATTGTTCAAATAAGGATAACTCCTTTTCCTGTCATGCGATTTAGATGAAACAAAGCCTATAATATATTCTGCTCCAAGCCGAGCTCTATCTCCCTGTGAAAATAGGATTAAAATCCGTTCAGTAACTTAGAAGATGTGCGCGTTCAAACAGACAGACAATAAATTTAAAAAAAAAAATTTTCGCCTATATTACCTTTCTCTAACTGTTCCCTCTCTATTTTTGCCAAATATGTTCAAAGTTCGGGGTCTACTGTTTTATTATATGTATATTTCTGATTTAAGAACAATAACTTCACCGACGATAAGAGGGTTGAGTTCAAGGGTACTGATGATTCGTAAATTAACTAATAACAGTCCCCTGTGACAAATAAAAATTGAAAAGTGGTTAGTAACTTGCTTAAATTCCAGAACTAGAGTTTGGTAAAGTTTTTAGATACGAGAGCTGGGATGTTTTTAAATTCCTATGGGAATAGGAGCGACATTAGGTATTGCATTTGTTCTTTAATTTGCTAACTATAGTACATGTATATGTAATATTAAGTAAGTACTTTAAATAATGGTCCTTCAAGCCGGATTAAATTGGAAATTTTATTCACCCTGTTTCTTTTGACTTGACCAATGTAGTAAACAATCTTAGAACGTCTTTTTAACGAAAATAGGCAATTAAAATTATCATTCACACCCAAATAATAATAATATAGTTAGAAATGGCATTTAACACAACACTCTTATTATTCTGGCGATTTATCGATTTTACACATGGATATTTGAATAAAAAGACACGCTAAGATTGTTTACTACATTGGTCAAGTCAAAAGAAACAGGGTGTAAATCCCAATTACTTTTACCGGTGGCCATTTTGCTTGTGTCCGAAATGGTGGTAGTATATAACGTAGTTTATTTTCTTTATACATATATACAAGTTGTAAATGACAAGAAAAAGTGCATGTATGTGTCTAATTTCTGAAATAAACTATTTCATTTTATTTCATTTCAGTATAATATACTGTAAATTGAACCAGTTATACATCATTATTCGAGAGAAGTTGTTTCCTTAAAGCCACCTTAGAGGAAACAAATGAACGCGCGGCCAAGTGCGATGCCAAGACACAGGCCGCCTTAACTAGCGACTAAAACCAAAAGTTGTGGCGTCCGTGACCGTAAAACTGGTATTAGTTGGCGAGTTAACCTGGCAGCACCGCAAACCGGCAGTCAGTTAGTCGAAGGCTGCGCGCACGCATGCCAACGCCAAACATATACAGCCTTAAAACTAACATCTTACCGTGTAGCATTAAACGTTTACATAAAGTGTTATGGATTATGAACAGGTGATTTATGTGTTTTAAAATAAGTGTCACAGTTTATAGTGTACTTAGTGTTGGCACTTGGCACTTTTTGTTTGTATGTGTGTAATAGCCGTGCTGTCAAGAAATGTGTATATAATTGGTATAAATTCAACTATGGTGAGTATAATCTCTTTTCGACTATGTTTTGTGTATGTGTGTACTTATACACGTTTTTAATGTGTTTTTTTATGTATAATTATTTATATAATGTTATGATGACTTATTTTTTTATCTTGTATACCACAGTTTTTGTCTTGTACACCACATTTGCATTATGTTGGCTTTTCTCAATTTCGCTTATTGATTAAGTTTTCATAATCGAAGTTTTTTAAGTAATAAGCAGGTTTATGATCTTTATATCTCACTAGTGAAACCCGCGCAACTTCGTTAGCGTAAATTTATTTATACACAGCAGTCCTATTATTTCCGTTCCCGTGGGAATTTCGGGATAAAAAGTGTACGCTGTGTGTTATTCCAGGTTATAGTTTACCCGTGTACCAAATTTAATTAAAATCCGTTCAGTAGTTTTTGCGTGTAAGAGCAACAAACATCCATACATTCATAATTCCTGACTAACTTTCGCCTTTATAATATTAGTAAGATATAAGAATTTACATTCACTCACTATGAGATTAATCTATATTAAAAACTATTACATATGGCTACTAGTACGGATTACTAACATTTAAGACTAACACAAGTAACCCCTGTTGTATTCGAAAATAATCCTAAAGTCAACCCTAATCCATCCCAAAATAATCGTGGTTCGACTTATGTATCGAACAATTAGGATTTTAAAATACTGTTCGTTCGATTGATCGAATAGTGAGCACCTTTAAATCATAATATAATCAAAAGTATACATGGTTCGACTTATCTATCGAACATCATGAAAAGTAAACAAATTTTCATGATGTTCGGCTGCTTAGCCAAGCCGTGAAGGAATAACAAACAAACTCACTTTCTCATTAATAATATTAGTATGATTAAAAGGTGACCTTGATCAGATTTTAAGGGACCCTTAGCAAGACTAGTCCAAACCAAATTGATGGAAAAAGCAGACATAAAAATCTCATTGGAGAAGGAGATATATTTGCGTGGGAGACAATTATGTCTTCTAGAAGATAAATGGTAAATGGTGCTATGTTAGCCCAACATAGTTTCCAGGCTCATCATAGGCTCCAGTTTTTTAAACCCACCGAAATAATACGATAAGT
Source organism: Endotricha flammealis (assembly GCA_905163395.2). NCBI lineage: Eukaryota > Metazoa > Arthropoda > Insecta > Lepidoptera > Pyralidae > Endotricha > Endotricha flammealis. Next base: position 5,320,155 of record LR990873.1, read on the forward strand.
TATGCATTTCCAAATAGGAAAAAAGGGAGTTTAATCCCATCCGAATACTAACTGGAGTAACTTGTTCTTTGAGCGAATTCAAAAATATTGGATTACATATTTTATGTTATAACAATACTTAAATGATTAGTTAGCATTGGTTTTAAAACTGTAATGGTAGACTTAAGCTGTGATGTAAAATAAATAAATAAATAATCGCTAAACGTGCTTAATTACACATACGCTGCAACATACTTATAACTACACATAAGCGATATAATACAGTAATAATTCGCGTAGATTTCTAACCGGAGTCGGTAGTCTAGAAAGTTGTTTCGATGCGTTGTTTGTAAGTATTACCAAGATAACACAATTTGATAACAAAATTTAAGCTCCAGAGTATTTTTACTATGTGCAATCTATATATAATTCAAAGTCCCGACTGACTTAACTATATATCAACGCACAGCCCAAACCGCTGGGTCTAGAGATTCCAAATTTGGAACGTAGGTTCCTTACGACGTCTAGGGGTGTACTAAGAAAGGACTTTTCAAAATTCCCACGGGAAAGCGAGATATACGCAAACGAAGTTGCGAGTATTTTACTAGTAAAATATAATTGGTAGAAGACTTTAGCTTAGTATCGACTACCTTGCAAAAATATTCCATTATTGACTAATATTATTGACAATGCACGAACAAACGGTTACACTAAGAAATCTGAAATTTAGTCTAAATATTTTTTAAATTCGACATGCCCTATGTAACTATATTCAAAACTAGCGAAACCCGCGCAACTTCGTTAGCGTGTATCTTGCTTTCCCGTGGGAATTTTGGAATGTATTATACTTAAAACCTTCCCCTTGAATCACTCTATCTATTCACACTACAAAATCCGTTACGTAGTTTTCAAGATTTATGCATACATAGGGACACACAAACGCACAGACAGACAGAAAAAGCGACTTCATTTTATACTATGTAAAGATTCATCCCTCTGTATTTGACGACTTCCGTGGCGTAATGGTTACCACGCCAGACCGCCACCCAGGAGGTCCCGGGTTCGATCCCGGTCGGGTCATGATGAAAAACGAACTTTTTCTGATTGGCCTCGGGTCTTGGATGTTTATCTATATATGTATTTGTTATAAAATATAATATCGTTGAGTCAGTATCCCATAACACAAGTTTCGAACTTACTTTGGGGCTAGCTCAATCTGTATGAATTGTCCCTATATATTTATTTATTATTTATTTATTTATCCCTAAATATCGAATAATATTTCTTTTCAATGTACGTAGAACTGAATTTTTACTACAAAAATTATTAGAATAAAATTAAATGAAGACGTATTTCTTGATCTAAAAAAACAACATTATTAACGAAAAAAAAAATTGTAAATATCTAAATCAACGCGTACAAAGTCACAAAGCTAGTATACAATGAAACATAAAGCTTCGTTAGTTTAAGCACTGAGCTTTTATAACAGTTACGGCGTTTTCCACTACTCCGGCATCCGATTTTTATCAGTCTGGTAATTGCCGGACCGATGTAGAAATTCATACTTTAGGGCGTGTTTCCACTACTCCGGCATCCGATTTTTATCAGTCCGGTAATTGCCGGTCCGATGTAGAAATTCATACTTTAGTATACGCGCTTCTCCACTACTCCGGCATCCGGTTTTATGTCTAATGTATGCATTTCTACATCGGACCGGCAATTACCAGACCGATGAAAATCGGATCGGCATCCGATTTTCATCGGTCTGGCGAGTAGTGGAAAAAATTATCATGAAAAAGTCAAAACTGCGCGCGGGCGTGCGCCTGCGCCGTCATATAAAAGACATCAACGCGTGATTCAGATTGTTTGGATAATATTATTTGTGCCGGTTTATTTTTAGACAAATTTTTGTCGTCTTCTGTGTCGCGTCGCGTCGTTTCCTGTCACGTTATCTTCTAGATTTCAATTATAAAGTCTAATATTGTAAAGAATTAATTAATTTTTAGGTTGATTTAGTTTATTGTTTACATATCCATACTAATATTATAAATGTGAAAGTGTGTTTGTTTGTTTGTTTGTCCTCTCTTCACTTCGAAAGTAATTAACGGATTAATATTATTTTTTATTGGGGATAGATTAAGGTCTGGAGAGTGACATAAGGCTACTTTTTTCCCACGGGATAAAGAGATTCCCATGGGAAAAATTATTGACATTTTCCCTTGACCACGCGGGCGCAGCCGCGGGTAATAGCTAATTTAATACATAATTTGTTAATTTAGAAAAGAAAGTTCATTAACAATACATTTCTGTGACCAGTCGATACTTAAAAGAAAAAAAAAAGTAAATTAATTAAAATAATTAAAAGATTTATTTTTATTAATATCTTCACAAATAAAATAACGGCTTTGATTGGATATTTGCATATGTAAATCATAATCATCATGTCAGCCACAAAAAGTCCACTGATGGACATAGGCCTCATTTTATATATGTAAATACTAATTTCTTTGATGATTAAATTCGTTTTGAGTTCCTAGACAGCTGTAGTTTCTCCCCCGGGACGTCAATAAGCTTCGCTTATTGTCAATCTGAGGTCACCGTTGTTGATCCTGGCTACACAGGATTTACAGCGAATGTGAGGTGACTTGTCCCGATATGCGCCTATGTGGTCAGTGGCTACTTTATCCCGAAGACCGCGGGTTCGAATCCTGCGTAAAACAAACATTTGTATGCATGTCTGTTTTTTGATGAATGTTTTCTATGTGAGTAATAGCCGTGCTGTCAAGAAATGGGTGTAAAGGCAATTTATTTATTTAGTATTTGAACCAAGAGTTAGTTAAGAGCTAGTTTGTAGTGTTTAAGAGAGGTAGAGCATAACGGATAATCCGCTCAAATCGGAGCAGCCCGTCAGGGGGAGGACCTCCACCTTACGGAAGATAGCATTGATCTCGGTCATGTTGTGTTCCTACGGTGAGTAAGGTCTCCAGATCTCCATGCACTTGGGGGGGTTGGGAGGGTTGGCACGTGAGTGATACCCCCGGTATTGCAAGCGTCTATAGGGTACGGTGACGGCTTACCATCATCAGGCCGACCGAAAAATTGATTTTTCATCGCACAAACTTAATTTATTTTGGAACTAGATGGCGTTGTACGTCTAGTCCAGGAATATTCATCTAAATAACAGCAGTACACGAACTAAGGGCCAGTTAATAGCCTGATTTTCCGCGCTAACATCAATATTATATATTATATATGTGTTAAAGATATTGATTTATAATGGTTTTCATGACACGCGTAATATAGTGCAAGCGAACTTTAATTTACAGAGTAATTTAGAGGACAGATACTCCTTCGGATAGGAAATGCAATGTTCATTTACTAGTACCACTATTTATTGGATTTTATTGCCAACTAATGGTTTTATTATAAGTAATTGGAGACCCTTATTCTTAATACTATAATCCGTACTATTTATAAATGTGAACGTCTGACTGTAATTTTTTATGCTCAAACTTTGCGACCTATTTCCCATATTAATAGTTCAGTTTTTCTATAAAATCTATTGTATAAAACTCAAAGTCCTGATTGACTATATATCAACGCACAGCCCAAACCGCTGAGTCTAGAGATTCCAAATTTGGAATGTTGGTTCCTTACGACGTCAAGGGGTGTACTAAGAAAGGATTTTTCAAAATTCCCACGGGAAAAGGAGATATACGCAAACGAAGTTGCGAGTATTTTACTAATTAGTCTAATAAACCTATCGAATAAATCTGAGGCTCTTGACAAATATCGTGTTTATCGAAAATGTCAATAGAAGATAGATAATTTATGTGATTTAAACTTTAATTTAGGATGTATGGGAGAGCATTAAAGATTAGGAATTTTGACGCCACCTCGTAATCGTCAACTTGAGCTAGTGATTAAAAAATAGGTGATCCAAAACAAACCCAGGCTCCGGCGCAAAATTAAAAAAAAAACGTTTTAAATCGATTCAATAAATGTTATTTGCTTGTCTTACTTAGGGCTTCGGTCTTAAAAGAGTTTTGTCTATTTCAAAATTCATACAATAAGGAAAACAAACTTCACAGAAGCTGTACTTGTAATGAATTTTTGAATAGGCAAATATTCTAATGCATTATGACATGTAACTGCACTTTGTGAGGAATGCAAGTAGAATGTGCAAGTTATGCATATAATTGCCCTACAAGGCAGTCTCTGCTTATAATAGTACATTACATTTCTTGATCCTATTCTATGGGAAAGCGTTTGCATACTCCGATTTATTTTTTATGCTACAAAGGTAGCAAACAAGCATAAGGCCCGCCTGATGGTAAGCATCACCGTAGCCTGTAGATACTTGCAATACCGGGGGTATCACTCACGCGTTGCCAACCCTCCCAACCCCCCCAAGTGGAGCTCTAGAGACCTTACTCACCGTAGGAACACAACATGGCCGAGACCAATGCTATTTGGCTACGACCTTCTGCAAGTTTTTATTTAATTAACGTTTTTAAAAATTTGTCTTACATTTATATAATTATATAGCCACGAGAAACAGTTGATGTTTGATTTTGTATGTGTGTCAATGTATTTGTATGTATAGCATATTTTCACAAATATACAAAATATATGTATACATACTTATTGCCTGTGAAGAAATCGTCTTATTATTGTATTTGTAAAAGCTCGAGAGAGTATGTTTTTAACAAGATAAAAATCATAAAACAATACAATAGATAAGACAAATATACTGAACGCCAATTCTCCTGGCGTGTGCAGTTACAAAACGAAGTTCGAAACTCATACTTATTTTATTTATTACTTAGTGCATAACAACAATCGATTTTCAATTGTAACTTTAGAACCTTATTGTAACTAGTAATGTCTGTTTTGACAAGACTACGTGTTTCGTTGTTTCGGATGGACACTTCCATGGTAGCCCTGAAGATTTTAATATAGCCTACAAACCTTTATGAGTAAAAAACAGTGTTAGCCACCCGATAGAGAGATATTGGTGATAATTCTGTTGTACATTTGACTAGACTAAACAAATTTTGACAGGACTAGAAGTGTTGCTATCCTTGTCACAAATTGTAAACCAAGGAAGGACAACAACACCTTTGGTCCTGTCAAAATTAGTTTAGTCTAGTTAAATGTACAACAGAATTAGCACCAGTGATAGTTTAGAATAGTATTTATAAATATCCTCTAAAATCTGGAATGCAAAATTTGCGCGCCGGAGCCTTGGTTTATTTGGATCACCACTTTTAAATTATTTAATAGAATCCATAAGTTATCTTTTCAAAAATACTAATTACAATCCCAATCTACATTGAAGCCTTTCATCAGTTTTAGCGGTATTACGTTAAGCTGGCACCCGTATCAGGTAGCGTGTTGTTTTGTTGTTTCGCCGCTTCAAATAATGCGTGGCTCGTGGTCCCCGCGGCGATGCGCACACGCAAGCCTAAATACTACCGCATTTTAACGGGTTCCGTAGAGTTTCAATGCTTCTCATTTACAGAGTGTTTTTTTTAATATTAAAAAATATAAATTCAGTATCTTCATTCAGCTACATGAGTCTAGGATAAATTGTTTCCTTTTAACAGCCCAGTCACATGAGTAAAAAACTTGGTTTTATTTACTCATGTGGCCCAACCCACCACACATTTCCTTCGATGTGTCTCCTGTGTAGCCAGGATCAACAACGGCGACCTCAGATTGACAATAAGCGATGAAGGTTATTGAAGTCCCGGGGGAGAAATTACAGCTGTCTTGGAACTCACAACGAATTTAAACAGAAAGAAGATAGTCGGAGTAGGAAGTATTGAAAGGACTTACAATTACAACAAGGACAAGGGATTACAATAATTATGTTTTAATTTAAGGCAATATGTAGGTATACAAAAAAATACAGAAAAAGTTATTTGAAATATTATTCGCAGTGGACAATGTGGCAAACCGAACAATTTTTTTTTTTTTATACCTCAAAGGTGGCAAACAAGCTTACGGTCCGCCTGATGGTGAGCGGTCACCGCAGCCTATGGACGCTTGCAACACCGGGAGCATCACTCGCGCGTTGCCGACCCTGTAAAAATCTTTTAATGCCCTTTTTGAAGAACCCCATATTATAGTCTAAAGTTATTTATATGTCACATTTTGTCGTTTGTGTGTCCCCTTTTCTTCACTTCTTTTGTAAATTACTTAATACACTGATTTCTCCAATATATTATATTATTTCCTCAATGCCCACAATCCGTAACATTTTGGTTATATTCATTAATATTTTATTGGCATGGATCCCCAAACCCCCAAAAAATGTTAAATACAAAAACTTCTTCAAAAATACATACGAGAAACGTGACTCTATCATACAATTGTTGTGTAGTTGAAAATTACTTTTGATTACCACACACACGCCATTTCACGTGCACCTAATGATCATATATTAGAATTTGAAATTTCGACTCCATCTGGCTACTGGAGTGCTTGGGGGCAGAATTTTTTATACCCACAAAAACCTTTAATGTTATAGGCAGTCTACGCTTGTTTCGTAAAAAATGTATTTTGTCCAGTATAAGTCACACCTGTCATCTTCATGCAAGAGAATAATTGAGCTACTGTGTCACCTGGGGCATGATTGTCGGTAGAAATTAGATAATTTATGTCAAACGTGAATTATTCTTATGAGAGAGCTAATGAGTCACCTTATCCGTTGAACATTGGATCCGTTGTCTACCTATGACGACCTCCGTGGCGTAATGGTTACCACGCCAGACTGCCCAAGAGGTCCCGGGTTCGATCCCCGGTCGGGTCATGATGAATAACGAACTTTTTCATCTATTTATGTATTTGTTATAAAATATAGTATCGTTGAGTTAGTATCCCATAACACAAGTTTCGAACTGATTGCAGTTAATGACCAACAGGCAGCCAACAGGTGACCCACTAACTAGCTCGTTTTTCCTTCTTATTCAATTCTGTTCTAAATTCAAAAAAAAAATTGACGAGTTTTCTAAATTCTTTTCTAAATAAAAAAAAAAATGACGTGTAAAAGTATTTCTTGTAAATCTACTTGCAAAATAAACTTTTTTTTTTTCTATTCAATCGCGATGCTAACTCTGTACATTTAACTAGACTAAACTAATTTTGACAGGACCAAACGTGTTGTTGTCCTTCCTTGGTTTCCAGTTAGTGACAAGGACAGCAACACTTCTAGTCCTGTCAAAATTAGTTTAGTCTAGTCAAATGTACAACAGAATTTCTATTAATTGCTCTCTAGTCTGTCTACTTCATATAATATTACTGGTATGATTCCATGTATGTCATACGACTCAATGTGTGGTCGTGCTTACAGGCCTGTCGTAAAAGAGGACGGGTTGAAACTTCTCAGAGAGTTAAGTAGGTATTACGAAGATTACAAGTAAGTAAAAAGCTTAAGATCTACATTTTTATGTCGTGTTTTCATTTTAAGCTTTTAATAGTCTGCAAAAGGTTTATTTAGGCGTTGTTTTTCCCATACTTAATGTTAATTCCTTTCCCACGGGAAACTTCAAAACAATATATATAGATAATTAATATATAGAAACAAGATTGATTGACTGTCCAAATAAAATTTTACACAAAAAATGTTAGACTAGACTCGATCTAATTTATAATTTTAAATAAACTTCTATCTGTGCTTCATGGCAGCGCTGTTCACGTTCTATCAGGGGGCAAATTTGCTTGTTTGCCAATTACTTCTAATAAAAAATAGAAAAAAAAAACAAATATTTATTGAAGAGGAAGTAACGTTTTTGCTAAAACCGTTGAGCATCGTTTATTTTTAATGCTGAGCTCCGACGACTCCGTTATCCACTGTCTGAAGATGTCGAATAAACCGCAGGCATTAATCGAAATAGATACCGCAAGTGGACTCTCAATTTATATTGGTGCTGTTAAAAATCAATTAAATTTGTTTTTGGCAACCCTTGCCAGAAAAACAGGTGTCAAACGAAAAATTTCCATCGAACTAAAAATTAAGTTAAGAAAACTTTCTGTGGAAACTCTAGATAACGACGGTATTTTGGACTAGCTCCTATATTTTTTTAAGAACAACAGGTATTTGTTCTTAAAGAACAACAGGTAGTTGTTTAAGAACAACAGGTAGTTGTTCTTAAAAAAATATTGGTCATTAACTGTGGTCACCGTCGTTAATCTCCGCAATACAGGAGACGTAAATGTCTATAAATATCTTGGTATTGAAGAATATTTAGAAAAAGAAGGTTCAAAATTAACTCTTAGTTTTAGTTTTTATTATTAGTTTAGTTTTTAATTTTTATTGTTAGTTTAGTTTTAATTAATTTTATTGAATTTCATATTATTTAATTATGTATTTTACCAATAAAAATTTGCTATTAAAAAAAAAAAAAACTTGTTAAGGGAAAGTAACAAAATAAAGCTGTTAAACGTATTGACGTGTACGGTGTCCATACACTATTTCGCCTGCTATCAACAGCCGTATTCTCTAAGCATCATTTGTTAACTGGAAAGCGAAGAGATGCCAAAATTGCTTCAATCTTGGCATTTAATTTTAATTAAATTATTTTCAAGGGTGTAGGCCCAGGTTGCACCGGCCGTGGTCACAGGCGAACGTCAGGCAATATCAAGGTTTGATCGCGTTAGTTCCCGGTTTATTATTAATTAATAATAATAACGAAAGTTTAAAAGTTATTATAGAGCTTTGAGGTGTGCGGTGTGACGCTGTCAAACTCTCAAAGGCGGCAAGAGTTGCGGTGTCTATTTAGGTACAATATCTGTGGAATAAACTTAAAAACTTTTTTAATAAGAGAACATAAACAATGGATCGAACGACTTAGAACGAGATCCGATAACACTTAAATTCAGTTTATAATTCGATTCAGTAACTTTAATTGTTAAAAATTAAAATCTTGACTAAAATTATGAAAGGTTTTTATTTTTCTATATTTTTTTGATAATAGATAATAAGGATAACTCAACTACTTAAGTGGACTAAAATAATGAAATAATATTTATAATATACCTATTAGTATCTGTAAATAAGAAACAAGAAGATCCAAGGAAATTACCTACAAAAATTCACCAATTTTTCCCCTGTGCTAAGTTTAAATCGACAAAAGAAAAACAATCGACATCATAACACTAAATACTTACATCAAATATACCTGTTTGCAACCTTAAGAAATAGAAAAAACTCTCAGATAACTTAGTATGAATGCAAATAAGTAACTATTAAAATTCAATCATTACGAGTGCTGTCAGAGAAATTACATTACTCGATAACATGCGGTATTTTCAAAACATTTTTTGAATCAAGTTTGACGACCACTGGCGGAAGCTAAGTGCCATCAGATTATTGGCAGGCCACCAGCCGACCATATCCTCTTATCCACGCACAAGATTTTAAACCCTAATCTTCTAACATAGAGTTGATATTTGAAAGCGAGGATTTGAGTCCATCAAACGGTCTACTTACAAAATTGCACATTAAAACTATATTCTGGTTGTAATTATAAACTTAATCAGTTTAATACGCAGCCGATATCGGAGTTCAAACAGTAATATAACGAGAGAATGTTTATTTTAATTACATTGCAATGTAGCGATGTTGTCAAGTTTGTACACTCGTTTGCAAAATGATTCTTTCCTTGAAGACCCAGTCTCTTGATGTTTACCACTATTGTGTTGCTTAAGTAAGTAACTATATTTTTGTGAGTAACCTGGGTTATTTACTCAGGTGATTTAAGTGGAACAATCCATCTATTGAACTGTCTAAACAAGACCCTTTATAGCTTAAAAAACTTTTGTAATAAAGACTTCTTATCTTAGCCTTTCTAATTTCCTCCTTGTAAGTTGTATAGTCTAATTTAATAAAATGGGAACCAAATAAAATGAAGAATAATTTAATTTAAACTGAGTCTCTATGGCCTGGCCACGACTTTTGGCTTAGCGGCAAGCAGCGCTGGGATCGGCGTGTATTGCGCACGTACATTTATTCCCGCTCCGGGTCCCGCGTGTTTCGCAACATAAACTCTTTTCTAGCAAACTGTACATAATTTCGCTTCTCATGCCGTCAACTTTTATGATAATTTTATGTGTAACGAATATTAGTAATTAATATTCTGTCGACTTTACTATGTTTGTTTGTTGCACATACATTTTTAAGTTATAAGAGATTTATGTCCGTGTCATCAACGCCTCCTAACGTAGGAAATGTAGGAATAGCCTTATGTCATACAATTTGTTCCATGTTTGGTTATTCCTACAGCCAGGAGGGATTTGCAAAAGCGGACATTACAATCACGGATCTATATATAAAACAATTTTTTTCAAATGCAAGTTGGAAAAGAAGGAATTATTATTTTCTTTCTTTCTAATTTGATAGGGAAAGATTTCTTTCTAAGATCTATATGCATTTCTGCATATAGAAACGTTTCTTCTACTCACACTAGGGGAAGGATTTTAATAAATTGTGAGAGGGGGAACCTTTTGTTTTTGTAGTCATAGTCAGTATTTAAGTCTATGTAAATGATAAAGTCCCGCGCCGAAGTCGTCTCCGCTTAATTTCGGTCAATCCGATCGCATAGTTGGTCTCTGGTCGCATACCACTCGTCGGAATGTCTATTACCGTTCTTATCCTAAACAACGCTATAAATCCGGACGGCTAGCATCTCTTAATTATTGGGAAATTAACGGATTCGAATAATTTAATAACAAACAAGTTTGCTTTGAAAAACTACGAATAACTTATCAATGCTAATACCTACAGCTGTTTATCTTAACAATCATTAAATTGTATAGCATTAGAACCAAAGCTAATGTAATCCCGTTAATAATACATAATCAATTCTCAAGGGAATTTCGAATATACGCATTGGTACCTCTGGTATTACCGGCAGCAACCACTTTCCATCATGTTTGCCACTGACGTAGTATTAAAACAAAATAGAGCGCGAATCTCTTGAACGAAATGAATTGCATTTGCTTCAAGTCGATATTCTGTGTGAGGATAGTATTTTTTATGACAGAAGAGGACAAATGAATTATCGGATCACTTGATAGTAAGCAAACACCGCTGTCTATGGTCATCCACGACTATAAAATACTTGGATGCGAAAGGAAGGAGACCCTTTCGAGTCACAGCAGATACAAATTAAAAAAAAAAATTACAACTAGCTGCTGCCCGCGGTGCCACCTGCGTTTAATTTTATGCACAGTAGCGACACCTATTTCACAACGCTCCATTTTTATCAGTGTTTTGATCAAATCCTACGGGAATCGTACTTATCGGAATAAAAAGTACGTTACTCTATGTGTTAATCCAAGGTATCAGCTACCTACATACCAAAAATCACGAAAATTTGTGTAGCCAATTGAGCGTGACGAAGTAACAAACATACACACAAAATTGTGCCTTTATAATACACTGAGCGTCAAAAAGAAGTAGTACAGTTTTAAAATTGCAATATCACTTAAACTACAGAAGCTAGATCTTTGAAATAAAAAAAGTTAAAAGACAATTTCATTTCATTTAATAAAAACTTCATGCATAATATCGTCTTTTAAAGATTGATTTTTATTTCAAAACTCTAACTTCTATAGTTTAAGAGTAATTGCAATTTTAAAACTGTAGTACTTATTTTTGACGCCCAATGTATTAGTTGGATTATGACAAAGTAGTTGTAACAACAAAGCGATGTAGATCACACAATATCCATCAATCCGGAATATATTCCCGTCTAGTGTTACGCGGCTTCAATACCAATCGAATAACAATAATATAAATCGTTTGTTTGTAATAACAGTCGCATATTTTCTACCATCGACATGAAATCCAACTTGCAATGCCATAAATAAATACTAGCATCCTCTACCAATATGACAATAGTGAGCATAAGGCCGCCTTCCTACTGCCTGCTATTAGCGAGAAACTTCCGCGGCTTCGGAGTGTATTCCTCGGGAATACTATTTATAATCATGGTAGTCCATATTTATTATTTTAAAGATACTTAACAATTTGTGGTTACGTAAATTGTGTAACGTGCGTAAATTTCTTACTACTATATTATTACTAGGGTTAGTTAGTTAGAATTCTTCATAATGTTAGTGCACAGAGAAAGACCTGAAAATATGGTGGCATACCTACAATTATTTTTGGCTGATTAATTTCATATCTGTACCAGAATATAATATTTATCTTTATTCATTAGAAATTTAGTTTAGAAATTTAGTTAGAGTGACCCCTTTTAAGTGTACAACACCTATGCCAGGAGACAGACACCGTTCTTCAGTAGCATTTTAATACATTTACAGAAATTAGTAAATAGTCGATACTAAACGCTTACTCGCTAGCAATGTATCGCAGCCTAACGTACCCATCTGCCATTTACAAACATTAGCCATTGCGTGTCCTGTTGGACGGAAACACTCGCTCACCTTCCGCATATGGAGTCCTGGTACATGGTATTATTTATTATCCTGTATGGACGAGACAGGGTTGGAATTATCCTATTAGGAGTGGGGTGTTTATGCGGACGTTTCTTGAAATATCCATGTATCCAATAAGAAAAGGCTTTTAGATGTTTCAACTTTATAAAATAAAATAAAAATTATGTCCTACTACAGCCAAAATACGGCCCTCCAGATTGTAAGTTGTCATCGCAGCCTATGGACGCTTGCAACACCAGGGGTATCCTCGCGCGTTGCCGACTCTTTCTGAAGTACTCCATTTTTTGTCACACGACAAGCAAACGAGCAAGCGGGCTACCTAATAGAAAGTTGTTACCCCTGCCTATGAGCATCAGTGTCACTAGGAGTGCTACCAATGTGTTGCCTAAAGCCCACCATTCACATGCAGATTGGTCCGGCGGATTGGTCGGCCATCGGACTAATCCGCCTGTGTATGGAAGCGACGAACCGGTACACCAGACTGTCAAATGGGTTGGCGTCGGGCTCGCTGGTCCGCGGTTGCGAGCCGCGAGAGCCTGTCGAACCTCACATGCCATACTTCGAGTGGAGGGTTCGTGCAGAGTATGGGCAACGCCGGATTGGTCCGCGGTCGGATCCGGGTTGCGAGTCGGGTCTGGGTTCGTGTAGTGAATGGTGTGCTTTAGAATGGAATAGAAAGAGATAGGTAAGGAAAAAAGAAAGAAGTTGCGTTTCCGCATCTCTCTCACCGAACAAAACGCATTGCTGCTTTAGGCTGATATTCTGTGTGGTACTTCCCCGATCGAGCTGGCCCGTAACATAAAATGCCATAAATGCATAGGACCTGGGCCTTCCCTCAAATGTTTCTAATAAATTAATTAATGTTACTAGTAAATTAATTAATTTTATGAAATTTTCTTATTGCAGATACGATTTAAAAGAAGATAGCAACAAGCAAGATGTCTCAGAGGGACTTCTCAGAGGTTCGTTTTGACTTTTTTATTCATAAGCGTTGTCCCCTTCAATAAATTGTATGAGTGAGACAGCAAATGAGTTTCAAGAGGAATTTCAATCTGTTTTTACTACGAGATTATGGAATAGTCGTGTCCACAGAATGTTAAGCAATTTTGAATTTTTTTTCGAAGCAGTGTCACTAGATGGCGTTGTACAAAACATTCATATTTAAAATGGTATTTTACCTCCTTGATAGAATGTGCCAAGACCATCACATTAAATAAATATATTTCATTTCCTAAAAAGTAAAACTAAAGTTTATAAAAATCTCTACACATTGCTTCACAAAATACCATTTTTTTTTTGTTATGCATTACTGCATTCCCCGCCGCTTGGGGAGTGGCGGGGGTATGTCGGGCTCCCCCTATAGACCACTTGGGGTATACCGACTAAAAACCTGACTGACTTCCACCTCATCCGTCTAGATGGGCTGCGGGAACATTGATACAACCGCTGCCCCAAATACGTCACAATATAGTTACGTGTATTACACCCCGTCCACACGCACCCAATTTTTGGGCCAATTTGATCTAATTGTCCTGTTCTTGGTGATATCTAAAGAAAAGGACAGGTATACAAATTGGCCAATTAGATTGGGCCGTGTGGAAGGGGTGCTAATGTACTAAGGTTGCAATGCCACGCACGTTCCCTAACATACATACAGACAATATTATTTTCAATAAACATCGCACGAATCCAAGGTCGTTACTTGACCTTTCTCACTCAATCAAGCTGTCATTGCTAATAATCATTCCTACACAAAATGTGCCAAGAAAACAAAAATATACGAGGCTAACTATAATTTTCGCTGTACGCCGAAGACTGTAATTTTCAAGTAACATAGGTACTTATTTATTTATGTAAATACCCGTTCGTAAGTAGCAGTTAAAGGAGTCACAATACCTAAAATATTTGCGATCTTATATATGTATATAGAATATTAGTGTAGATAAGGATTTTCTAAAATTAGAATACGTTCCAGAAAGTGGGTGATGTGATTAAGTCTTAGGGTTTTGGATTAGAACAGATTTTAACTTATTAGAGCTGCCAATAGAGCCCAGTGAGCCATCGTGGAAACCAGACTCAGGTTAGGTCAAACGTCTTTAAATACTAATTTATTGGACATACAGGTTTTCCGATGAAGTGATAATTAGAAATACATACATAAATTCTCGAATTTAGTAGTACATGTCCATAACAGGATTTCAACAGAGATAAGTCGGTTAATAAGTTGGTTCGTTATTTACAGGCCTATTACCGCTCTTTACCTAAAGTCTTATGCAACCTACAACCTTACGTAAAGGGTGTTTTACATTGATACAGTAGCACAACACACACTTAACCTTACAGATCCGTTGCCCCTGGAAAGGGGTTTTTAACGGATATAAAACAATTTATTTTTCTCTCACAAAAACAGGTAAAACTAAAGAAATACATTGTGTGGCATAATTATGATTTGTGAGAGACTGATGCCTAAACTAGGTAAAACCTATATTTTAGGTAGGCTAAGGTTTTTTAGGTAGGCTAGGCTTTTTTTTAAAATATTTATATGTAGGTATTTTAGTTTTAAGGTATATATCTATGGGCCCTTTGTTTATTTTTAACATCTTATGTAAACACTGTGTTTGCCTGAAATAAAGAATAAATAAATAAATAAAATATAAAAAAAACCTGTATTTCAGGACATCAGGTCTCCCCTCATGGTACAGTTTCTTAAAATATATATTATGCTTGCACAGAAATGTGGTTACGGCATCCTTGGTAATGTAGTATTATTAATTCGGTGCCTTAACCGAGAGATAAGTGTAACAATGGCACAGATCCCGCCCACGTTATCCGTCACATCTGCAGCTAACAGCGTTTGAATTACATTAATTTGTATGGTACCTTATGTGTATCTCGGCGCGTCATTGCCGGTGGTCTAAGACACTATATTATTTATAGAGGATGCTTGTATGAGTTCAATGTACAAAAGTGATAGAGCATATGAAATGGGCTAGTTCGACCGGGGATCTCACAGAAAAGAAGGGAATGAGAGGGAAAGAATAAGGTAAATGAGAATGAAAAAGAGTTGGTCTTCCGGATCGCACTCACCGAACGAAACGCATTCCTGAGTGCTTAGTACGAGTTTTTTTGTTCACATTCGATCATGTCGACGTAAACAAACCGACCAAATAGAGAAGAACTCTCATGTTGCGAATTTAAAAGACGCGTGCTACATATCAAAATTATGCGGCTTACTTGCTCACGTTTCGAAGTGAGTAACCCGGCTAATTTAGATATGTAACACGCGTCTGATAAATTCACAATATGAAACAGTTTTACATTTTGGTTGTAAACGTAACTTGTTCGAATGTGACCAAAAAACTCATACTAAGCATTCTGGTCGATCTAGCCCATATCATAATGCTCTGCCACTCCATAGATACTTACTAACAGCGAGTAGATATCCAATAGAGACGTAGTGTTTGTCATTTTCTTCGAAAATAATTTGTCCTCAAATCTCAGTTGTCAATTACTGAGGGCGCAACCGAAATAGAGGTTGACATTTTAAAATACAATACGATTGTACAAATACCGTCACATTTGGACAAAGATAATGGACTTGAAGGCGTCTCTATTCAAAAGGACTGCATACTCGCTGCTAACTAACTACTAATGCGATGGATGCCTTTAGTTTCGTTTGCTGTCTTTCAAGTAATTGCTAAGGATTTCTCCTTTCAATGTTTCCTACTACGTCAAATTTCTTTCTGATTAAATTCGTTGTCCAAGACAGCTGTAGTGTCTTCCCGGGACGTCAATAAGCTTCATTGCTTATTGTCAATCTGAGGTGGTTGTTGTTGATCCTGGCTTTATAGGACACAGCGGTGGGAATTTGTGGTGGGCTTGATGCAATATCTAAAAGGCGTGGGTCGGTAGTGTCCACTATGTTCTTTTGTCTTGCACCACACACCCAAAATAAGCAAGTCACGCAGAACTATTCGTTCACACGTCCAACCCAGTGGTTGAACAGTAAATGGATGTACAATCGACATTATGACGAAATTGGTAATGGGCCCTCAGTCCACTAACTGTGTAAAGGTGCGGCTCCATAACACAACTAATTATTAGCCATAGGTATGATATATTTTGTACTTATCGAACTTTATGGGGAGCACGATTGGTGTCACGCTGTAAAACAAACACGCAAATGAAGCAAAAAAAATTCATAAAGTTTGTATTTAACCGTATACAATGAATGGATATTGATACACTAGGAAGTAATATCGACCTTTTTTTTTATAGACAGGGAAATGCATTACTGCATGCCCCGCCGCCGCTGGGGAAGCGGCGGGGGTATCTCGGGCTCCCCCTTTAAGCCACTTAGGTATACCGAACCGACTAAAACCACTGTCTCACTGCTACCTTATCCGCCTAATTGGGCCCCGCCACGGGAACTATGATACTTCCGTGACCCGCCGGCGGTTGTCCGAAGAGTCATCGCATTTAGACTCGATACTATTGGAAGTAACATTGACCCAAGCCAGTGTTTGGATGAGTTTCGTTATATCGAGCTTCTCCGTGTTTCGGAGGGCACGTTAAGCCGTCATCGCGTTGTCGGTCCCGGTTAATATCGATGGATGTGGATAATATAATAGTCTGCTCTCAAGAGGAGAGTGGACTATGGTAGGATGAAATTATGATTTACACAAAACAAATAGACATTAACACAGCGGATAATCCGCTCAAATCGGAGCAGCCCGTCTGGGGAAGGACCTCCACCTTACAGAAGATCGTAGCCAAATAGCATTGGTCTCGGCCATGTTGTGTTCCTACGGTGAGTAAGGTCTCCAGAGCTCCACTTGGGGGGGTTGGGAGGGTTGGCAACGCGTGAGTGATACCCCCGGTATTGCTTACGTCTATAGGCTACGGCGACGGCTTACCATCAGGCCGACCGTATGCTTGGTTGCCACCTGTGTGGTATAAAAAAAAAATAATAATAATAAAATAATAATAAAAAAAAATTAAAAAAAAACACGAAAGCTCTCTTATATGTACAGTCAAAAGCAGGTCGACCTTTACTTATCGGACTTTGCACCATTCTTAAGATCTATGTCATAAGAGCCAAAGTTGTACTGCAAGTGTGAACTAGTGTGGAGCTCAACGTGCTCCTGACTGTACCTACCTATTTAAAAGTCAGAAAATATCTACAAATTGAAATATTTCCTTTAAAAACCAAGTATGAAGACACAACTGATAAAAAATCTATTTTAAATCCCTTCACCACAATACTGACGTACTAAATGTTTATCCTTGTGAGGGAACTGTATAAATTATATGTTAAATATGTAAATATATGTTTGTATATAACTAAAAATGTGTAAATAATGTTATTAAAAAGGAAATTATATTCATTATAAAAGATTAATGGGCGTTCAACAGTTTTGCTACCATGGTGTCAGTAGTATATTTAAAATACATATATCATTTTACATTTATATTTCCTTTGATCATTAAGATAAAAATCTATGAAACTATGTTATTAAAGTAATCATAAGAATGTTTATTTAATCTGTGTTGACAACATAAGGTACAGTTAGCCAATGAAAGAAGCCCGTAACGTAAATATAATGTAAGTTTTTTAGATAATGAGTGAAGCGATTTATTCGTTTTTTTTATACCACAAAGTTGGCAAACAAGCATGCAGCCCGCTTGATGGTAAGCATCACCGTAGTCTATAGACGCTTGCAATAGCGGGGGAATCACTCACGCGTTGCCAACCCTCCCAAACTCCCAACCCCCCCAACTGGAGCTCTGGAGACCTTACTGACCGTAGGAACACAACATGGCCGACCAATACTATGCCGATTGCGAGACTTTGATAGTATTCATATTGTATGACAATTTAATATTTATCCAAATATCCTTTCTCATAGTCTTCTTTAGGAAACATATTAAAATCACAGCATTCGAAAAACATGGCCTTATTCATCAAAAAATATAATGAAAATATTAATAAAATTGACAAAGTATTACGATATTTTTTATAATGTTGAAAATGAGTGATAGCATAAATGATACATCTTATTTTTAAATTAATAACAAATATTAATTAGTACCTTTCTTTCCCGTCAGACGTGCCTTTAGAGTTCTATCTGCATGTACGTTCGTTAAGTCTAAAGTGTAAAGCGAGCTTGAGTTATAATCGTCGATGGGCTTACCCGTTTTGTTACAAGATTACAGGAAACTGCATGAAACAAATTGTATGCGTCCGTGAGACGAGACGAACAACGCAGTACATACATTATAAGTTATAACAGATATTCCATTTCACGGAGAGCTATGAATGTTCACCATACACATTGTTTCTGTGTGCGTAATCTCGGAAAAGCTCGTAAAATCGTTCACGCACACATTATGTGCGAATTTGCACGCCTTACAACATTCATAGTCGAGCGGTCTTCATGAAATAGAAATTATCTATAGCAAGTTTTTTGAAACTACAGTTAAGTATAAGTACAGTCAGCAGCAATAAATTAACTTTTTCATCGTGACCCGACCGGGATTCGAACCCGAGACCTTCTGGGTAGCGGTCCGGCGTGGTAACCATTACGCTACGGAGGTCGTCTAATTATAGTTAACATGTTGTAATCAAGTCATAATAATAAAAAATATCTATGAAAACTTTCTAATAAGATTCTCCAATTAAAATGATGCTAGTTGTCACGCAAACACAATTCAATTTACGAACAGGGATATCATAAAAAAAGACGACGAAGTTCCTACTATTATCGTTAATTCGTCGTCCGAACTTTGAAATTCATAACTATCATACTTATTAGTTTTTTATGTAATTTCAAGAGAGGTAGGGCACAGCGGGTCATCCGTTCAAATCTGAGCAGCTCGTCTGAGGAAGGACTTCCACCTTACAGAAATCGTAGACAAATAGCATGTCTCGGCCATGTTGTCTTCCTACGGTGAGTAAGGTCTCCAGAGCTCCACTTGGGGGGGTTGACAACGCGTGAGTGATACCCCTGGTATTGCAAGCGTCTATAGGCTACGGTGATGCTTACCATCAGGTGGTCCGTATGCTTGTTTGCCAACTTTGTGGCTTAAAAAAATGCATTATGGCCCTGGTTATCTCTATCATTGGCAGGCTGTAAGGTAAAATGAGTTCGTCGATATTCTATACTGTCTATAGATAATTATGTTCATTGTGAATTTGTGATACTTGCATTGTGCTTGCATATCGCTTCATAACTCTTTGGCCACCGTTTTATACAATGCAAATTGCCGTTGTAAAGTGAAATTATCGTGGCATTAATAGCAACCTTAACGTTTAAGTCATTAATTCCAATTTACAATGATACGTGAGCATGATTTAATAACAGTTGTCTTGGTAGCCGGTATTCAATTTACTGTTTTACTAGCGGACGATTGCGAATTACCGCTTTTCCTGTTCCCATGGGAATTTCCAAATTGCCACACATATACCAATGGTTTAGTCAGTCAGCGACATAAATATATTGTCACTTTAGTATCGAATTTTAATCGTGATCTTGTCGTCACCTTTGTATATCATTTTAATCGTGCTTTTTACTAAAGACTTTTGAGTGAACATGTCAACAATATTATAGCAAACAAGGTTAACAAATTTATACCGCTGACTGTACTTTTATCTTTTTTTTATCACTCCATCTTTGAAAAGCATTACATTGACAATGACACATTTTATCTATATCTATACTAATATTATAAAGAGGAAAGATTTGATTGATTGTTTGTTTGAATTGAATAGGCTCCGAACTACTGGACCGATTTCAAAAATTGTTTCACCAGTAGAAAGCTATATTATCAGAGAGTGACATAGGCTATAGCTTTTCCTGAAATTCAATGTGGTTCCCACGGAAACGGGTACGGAACTTCACGCGGACGAAGTCGCGGGCAAAAGCTAGTCAGGTATAATTTGTGTCCCCTGCATGGGAAAAGACCTCCACTAACTTTTCAAATTCTGTCTAATATAATGTATAATATAATGTATAATGTAATGTATAATGTAATGTAATGTATAATGTATATTCAGTGTAAAGACTAGAGAGACAGGACAGACTAATGAGCCTATCTAGGTCTCAAATAATTAGAATTAGCAACCCTAAGTAACTCTTATTTGGCTTAGAATGGCACTATAATTTAGTAATATTTATTATTATGTAAATTAATATTATATTCAATTTGTTCAATGCAATAAAGCCTACGAAATTACATTCTATTCAATTATGGTAGCTTTGTCTCGCCCGTTGACTGGCAACTGGCAGTACTGCCATTACTATAAAATAATACGTTGTAATAATGAACGTGGTTGGCAAATAACATCCTAATTCTATAGGACGGATGCAGGGCGATATGAAATAATAAATGGACATTTCACACTATACACTTTAGTCACAACTAAATTTTAAAGGTAACAGCGTGACGGGGCGTATTTATTCATTTAATATACACAGTATTACAGTAAGTACGTATTGTAACATCATCATCAGTCCCCAAGTCTCCTTTCGTCCACGCTATCCTCCACTATCCCGAGCGACTGATATTATATAACGCTTACAGTACCAGAGCCAGTAATCGAGTTTCTCTCACCAATTCGCCTGACATCGTCGAATTCGTCGACCTATACTCCGTTTTCCGCTCCTACACTCCCTACAGTTAGCTACCACTCGTAAAATAAATTATACAAAGGTCTGTCTTTGTGTACTGTTTGGCTGGACGTCAAAATTTTTTTGGTCAGATTGTAAATTAATAGAGATTTAGAGCTTGTGTTTTAACAGATCTGAAAATTACTCTATTATTCGGTAAAATTTCATTTTACTGCCAAAAGGGGACAGAAACTGAATTTATATGCGTAATTTATATAGCGTATTCTGAAAAGAAATAGACATAATATTCTTTACTTTATTTATATTAACGAGTCCCGGAAATTTTACCGAATAAATTTCTAAATCACTATCAATTTACAACCTCACCAAAAAAATTTTAAACGTCCAGCCAAACGGTATTGAAAGACAGACCTTTGTATACTGTTTGGCTAGAAGTCTAAAACAGATGTTAGCTTTAAAAATCCACTCTTAGTCGTTCAGCGAAGTAGGAATGTAATTAAACTTCCTGTAGATGTGAACAGCGCTCAACAAATCCACAACGCCAAGCGTCTACGCATTCTAACCGCTACGTAATTGTCTATAGTTAAGATGACTCGCTGTTGGGGGGACTATGATGAATATCGTACCATTTGAGGGACTACACACACTAAGTATTTTTAACGCATCGATGACGCGCGTTTCACAGTGCAGTAGATTACCAAAACGCAGATGATAACATTCCTATCGATGCAAAAATCGCGTCAAATCACGTCTGAATTTTTTCATCAGTTCAAATTTTTTTAACTTCTAAGTAATATACAGCCGCACAAAACACGTCACAATTTTTTTTAACGTATAACGTTTCAATTTTGGTATCTATATCATAAGTTTATAACATAAAACAAAATGTAGTTGAGTTGCTTAATCGTATGTAGTCTATAATTAATCCTTTTGTTTCTAGCGAATACCTTTGCGTATTTGTTACCCTTATCTAGAGTCTTTAGACACCAAAACTTTACCACCGACATGTGCGCGTTCTCGCGAGTCTGTGCGTTAAAATTACGCCGTCTGCATAGTCCCTTATAATTGCTTTTAACGGGTCCTACTCTTACCATATTTACAGTCTTTGTTGCGCCTAATAGATTTATTAAACATTTCCAAGTTAACCTCAGGATCAGCGGTGCTAAAATATTTTACAAATATAATGTTAGATATTCAAACGTCAAGTACCACACATTGGTTATATTGTATTGTGATTGTAGTGCTGTTACCCGCGACTTCGCCCACGTGGTCCAGAGGATCTGCCATTGATTATTTTTTCCCGTGGTAATAAGATATTTTTCTGGGATAAAAAGTAGCCTATGTCACTCTCCAGACCTTAACTTATCCCCGAAAAAAATCATGTCAATCCCCTCGTTACTTTCGACGTGATAAAAGGACAAATTCACTTTAAAACCCTTCCTCTTGAATCAATTCTATCTATTTAAAAAAACTCATCAAAATCCGTTTCGTAGTTTTAAAGATTTAAGCATATACATAGGGACAGACAGACGGGTAAGCGCCTTAATTTTATATTATGTAAAGACCAGCGAAACCTTCGCAACTTCGTTCGCTTACCCGCTTTCCCGTGGGAATTTAGAAAAATCCTTATAAGTACAGTTACATTTAAACCTTCTTTTTGAATCACTCTATAAACCGCATCGCGAATCCGTTGCGTAATTTTAAAGATAAATTTTAAAGATAAAGCATACATAGGGGGGTAATTCAGTGACTGACACCACGAAGGATTGACACCATGGTGTCAATCGACCACGTCCCAATTATATGTGACTCGATTGACACCATGGTGTCAATCAGTCAATTCAAAAAGAGCCCTTCCGCGACATCATGGTTCCAATCCTTCGTGGTGTCAGTCGCTGAAATACCCCATAGGGACAGACAGACGACTTCATTTTATACTATGTAAAGATAGCATGGAAGTATGGATAATATACCATTAAAATTTGCGATTATGGATACCCCATAGTGTTTTCAATAAAGTTTCAAGTAACAATGAAATGTAAAATCGCCAAGAGGTATTAAATGTCAAAAGATAATACAAGTTAGTTTATTTTACAAACGTTTTCGCTATAAAATCTCTTGTTTCTTGTAATTGTGCTTAGATTGTCAGACATTATGACTGTTTTCTTATTAGACAATAACATTTTAATTATAATTACGACCAAACAAAGGCAACATGTGTTTACACATAACTATAATTAAATTTTAATTGTCTAATAAATTAAAGATTGTTAATGAGGTTAGGAATCCTAGTGTTGCAAGCGTCCATAGGTTACGGTGACGGCTTACCATCAGGCGGGCCGTATGCTTGTTTGCCATGGTGGTATCAAAAAGAGTATAGTACTCACCAGAGTCATCAAAGTCTGGACAAACGAAAATTTCTTGAAAGTTCCTGTGGCAAACCACAACAAACTCTTTTTTATACCTTATTTTAAAAAAAAAGTTAGGTATGTTAGTCACATTCTAGTTTGTCAATTCACATTTTTCTCTCGCCTAATCTCCTTATAAAATAAACCAATTTTTCCATCTACACTAATATTATAAAGTGCAAAGATTTGTATTTGTGTGTGTGTGTGTGTGTGTGTGTGTGTGTGTGTGTGTGTGTGTGTGTGTGTGTGTATAGTATGTTTGTAATGAACAAACTCAAAAACTACTGGACCGATTTTAAAAATTCTTTCACCGTTAGGAAGGTATATTACCCTTGTGCGAAGCCGCTCGCTAGTTAAATATGTTTTCTTCAACATTTCCGAAATTTGAAAGAAAGTAATATTAATAGAACGATTGGGTACCTATTACTTTCTTTCGAATTCCCACCATTCTTAACAGTCCCTATGTCTAATATAATGCAAGTAAAGAGTATTGAGTTAGTACTTAGTACTACATCACGTCCTCGCACCAGGACCGCTTGCATTGCACGACTAGTTGCATACGTGCAATAATACGTGTCCGGCCATAGTATTCATATAAACAATAGAATATGCTTCTTAGAGTTCCGTAGTAAACTAATAAGGAACCCTCTTAGTTTCTCCTTATCCGTCTGACTCGAACCATCCGTTCGCAGTCTAGCTCAGAGCCCGTTTAAATACTAGAAAGTTGTGAAAAGAGAGTGTGGATACAAAAACCTTGCCCTTGCGAACTACTTCAGAGATGCAATTTTTATCAACGGACATTCTAACGTATGTTTTTTTTTATGCTACAAAGTTGCCAAACTAGCATACGGTAAGCATCACCGTAGCCTATAGACGCTTGCAATACTTACCGGGGGTATCACTCACGCGTTGCCAACCCTTCCAACCCCCCAAGTAGAGCTCTGGACACCCTTCACCGTAGGAACACAACATGGCCAAGACCAATGCTATTTGGCCACGATCTTCTGTAAGATGGAGATCCTCCCCCAGACGGGCTGCTCCGATTTTAGCTGATTATCCGCTGTGCCCTACCTCTCTTGATATAGAAAATAAGACGTAATTTACTATGCTTCAAAATGTTGCCGTGGCATCGTAAGGGATTATAAGATTGTTATTTTTCGAATTTGAAGCATAGCAATCAAGTCTCCGAAATGCTCTTTGAGTTGACGCGCTATGGACTTCGTTCTTTCCA
Source organism: Endotricha flammealis (assembly GCA_905163395.2). Taxonomy (NCBI): domain Eukaryota; kingdom Metazoa; phylum Arthropoda; class Insecta; order Lepidoptera; family Pyralidae; genus Endotricha; species Endotricha flammealis. The sequence continues at coordinate 5,344,871 of LR990873.1, forward strand.
AGTACTTCCTAATCATCATCGTCTCAACCACAAGAAATCCACTGCTGGACATAAGCCCCTCTCAGACGTCTCCAGCATGATCGGTTGGCAGCAAGTGCTCCTATCACGCTGCTTTTTTGTAAATACAAATAAATAAAAACCTATTCGAAACTCATGTAACTTCGCCCATAACGTAACAATTTGTCGTCGTAAATATTTATTTTATATCACAACAAATTGCCGTCCGCATTCTTAACCGGGCGGTTCCGAACCACGAGTTTATCGACTGGAACTAGAACTGCTTTCCATCCGTTATTCATTAAAATTAACATATTTTATTAGGAAAATAATGAGAATTAATTGGTTTCGGATTTCGCGATTTTACCAATTTTAATGTTTCTTCATTTTATTATGATTTTTAATGTCATACGACAAGTAAACAAGCAAGCGTACCACCTGATGGAATGTGGTCTGAACATCAAACAAGGAAGGTGGGAACAGGGAAAAGTTTTTGGAAAAGATACTTATAACAGAATTAAATTCAAGTTCTGCTTAACCTGGGACCAGATAGCGCTATATAGCTTTGAATTAAAATAAGTCTACTAAGTAATATTATGACAATACTAGCTTTTGCCCGCGGCTTTGGCGTCAAAATCAGTACCCCTTTCGCAGGTATTTTTTGTTAGTCACAAATAGTCCGCATACCAATTTTTGGCTTTCTACCTTGAAAATTGCGGAATGCTCGATACAAACTTCCACCCCCCATTTTAGGGAAGTGGGGGGTTAGAAAGAGACAAAAAGTAGGCTATGTCACTCTCCATCCCTTCAACTATCTCCACTTAAAAAATCACGTCAATTCGTCGCTCCGTTTTGCCGTGAAAGACGGACAAACAGACCTACACACACTTTCCCTTTTTTAATATTAGTAGTATGGAAGTAGGGATTGTCAAAGATTCAACTAAGAATTCAATTGCATGTTGAACTCGGGAAGGCCGTTGATATCTGCGCCACAGTCTGAAATAAAGTAATATTTTTAGGGTTCCGTAGTAAACTACAAGGAACCCTTATAGTTTCGCCATGTCCGTCTGTATGTCTGTCCGCGGTCTAGCGCCTAGACGCTTGATGCTAGAAAGCTGTAATTTGGTATGTATACACATATTAGCAATATTAACAAAATGCTGGAAGAAAATTTTGAAAAAAAATTTTTTTTGGGGTGCCTCCCCTACATGTAAAGTGAAAATATTTTTTTTTTAAGCTCCCACCCCATGTTGTGTGGTGTCGTTAGATAGGTCTCTTCAAAACATTGAGAGTGTGGGAAGTGCAATGAGCCGTTTCGGAATTATTCACATTTATCGTGTCAATTCTCATTTTGCACAGTGTCGAAAGTTTTATGTTAGAAATTTGAAAAAAAAATCATGGTAGTAGTCCATATGCTGAACCTTCAATGAAAACTATAACGGTTAAGTAGGCTCCACTAGTTACGGAGTAATAGCCGACGAACTTATGAAGTAAAATTTATTTGACAAAAACGAACAAATGTCATAGAATATGGCATTTTACTCATCTGCAAGCAAGGAATTCTGAGCCAATACGGAACCCTACATTGTGCGTGACGCGACACGTACTTGCCCGGTTTTTTATCTATACTTCTATACTCATATTATAAAGAAGTAAAGTTTGTGTGTTTGTATATTTGTTAAATTGTAAGGGGTAATCTCGGGATCTACTGAACCGATTTTAAAAATTCTTTCACCAATAGAAAGCTACATTATTGCTGAGTGTCATAGGTTATATAAAAAATTCACAGATTTCGTGCTTCACACGACTATCGTGCACATTGGAAATGAATCTACGGAATTCGAAAAAATATTGTCGCTGAGCGACGAGGAGCTCGATGGCGTCGGAGGAGCTCGATGGCGTTGCTGTGTGGTGTGTCGCACTCTAATATGAACACGCAAGTTAAGCAACATCGACCCTAGCCAGCGTCTGGATAGGTTTTGTTATCTTGAGCTTCTCCGTGCTTCGGAGGGCACGACCCTTTCTTTATAAGGCAGCGGGAATATATTATTTCCCATCATATTTTTTTGGTTTTTTTTTTGAAAACGAAACCAGTGATCGAATTTATTCCTATGGCAACAAATTGTGGATTTCACATTATTTTTTTTTATCTAGGAGTTAAGAACGGACGTCATAATATTTTTTTTATCTGTGACAGTTACAAGTTTAAAAACAACTGAATCTCGACACCTTTTTTTTTTGTTTAAAGTCAGGAAAATGCATTACTGCATGTCCCGCCACTTGGGGAAAGCGACGGGGGTCTGTCGGGCTCGCCTCTCTAAACCAATGAGGGATACCGACTAAAAACCTGACTGTAGTCGGTATCCCTCATTGGTTGCTGTTAAATCTTTATGCATCTTCAAATTTTGCGACTTTCGAAAGATAAGTTGTTATTAAACTTAATGTCTTATGTATATTGCATTTGGAATAAGTTTTTCGAGGCCTTACTTACACTCTTTTTTTGTGTTGTAAAAATATTCCCTTTGCCCGTGGGGTGAACAAATTCAAATTCAAAACTTTATTTAGAGAATAAGCTTTCACAAACACGTTCTCTTGTCAGAGTATACAGTTGTAATAAATGATTTGTATAAATCTCGCAAGAGACGAGCACTACCTACCTTTTCTCGAAACGTTTCGTCGTTTTTTTGAACTCTCATAACTTTGTTTTGGATGATGCTAAATAGTTAGTCTGTCCCTATGTCCCTATGTCCCTTTGTATGCTTAAATCTTTAAAACTACGCAACGGATTTTGATGCGGTTTTTTTTTTTTAATTGATAGAGTGATTCAAGAGGAAGGTTTTAAAGTATCATACATTCCAAAATTCCCACGGGAAAGCGGGATACACGCAAACGAAGTTGCGCGGGTTTCGCTAGTTAAACATAAAGTTTGAATGTCGTAGCTATTATACTTTAGATTTTATTAATGTCTTAAAACCCCCGATTTCGTCACTTGCAAGTGTAGAGTTTGTGAAGTTAGGCCTTGTAGAGGTAGGGCGTGTAGAGTTAGAAGCTTGGTTCTACATGAGATCTGATAACTTTTTGACTATGCGAGTCATTATGGTCTCGTCTTGGCAACATTTTACATGAAAATGTTTTTGGTGGGATTAATCTACTCTATATACTACTACGTCTATTTCGGAAACAAAAGCAAAATGACCACTGGTAAAATAAATGGCGAAAGAAAACCTGTTACGGTCTTTTTTGGCATTCGTGTTTTTTTTACCATAAAATTTAAAACTAGGTACATGCAACATTACGTCAATAAATAGTGCCATCCATAAAATTAAATCTAAAATATAAAATGCTAAATCGGTGTTAAAGATAGGAGCAGACCAGGCCCGCAAGGCAGCAACCGTTCTCGTGTATTTTCGAGTTGACGTGAGAGTCAGCCCCCCTTTCTTGGCTCACCATCAACAATATTATGAACAATATTGAAGGGAACAACAGTAACCCGACCCACAACGCCACCGCCAGTTTGGACAATTTGCGAGTATGACGTGCCCGTACACATTAACATCCTTGTCACCAATTATTTAATCTAAATTATATTAAAATGTAAATAATATAAAAAACAGCCCCATTTGGATAACACTACGACGCGTGTACATATTACAATATTAAACACAATTTTTTATTTAGGTAATTTATTGAACATTTACTGGCTTTTCACGACAAGTTTTAGCATTTCACCTTTGCAAGGGGGCCAGGGAGACCCTTTATTTAGATACTCGTTGATAGTATAATACGCTTTACTGGTTAAGAATTTTTGACATTTTATTTAAATCGATTATTGGGCATTTTTTTTTTATATGTTCTGGAATTTTATTATACATAATGCAAACTTTGAATTATAAATAACTTGCCCGCTTTCCTAAGCCTGAATTTAGGAGCAGCTAATTTATTTTTGTGACGCGTATTGAAATTATGAATATCCACACCTGGTTATAGTCATGAATGTTTTTACGAACAAACATGATGCTGTCAAGAATGCACTGAGATGCCACCGTAAGAATATTAGTGCTTTTGAAAAACTCGCGAAGAGACTCTCTGACCACGTTAATCCTATTTCCTTTTTTGCTTATTACAGACTATCTGGCAAATGAGTAGGAGTAGAGAATACTTAACGACTAGCTATGCCCGCGGCTTCGCCCGTGTGGAATAGGACTTATGACTATAATAGTATAGACGGATTTAACAGTCTCCTATTACTACTGCTATAGTTTTTCCCCGAGACATCAGTGTTCTTTATTGTTCATTGTCTATTTACTCGCCGCTGTGTTTTATTTAATTTTATCGTACCTAATCAAAATACCTAATGTAAAATAATTATGAAAAATTAAAATTATATTAAAATTGAAATCGTCAGCTCAGTTATACTAAAAAACTTTCATAGTGCGATTCAGAATCTAACAGTGCCATCTAGTGAATTTGAGAGGAACAAAATTTTAAATGGTTAACTCAAGTAAAAAAAAAACTTTCATACACAGTGCTACTGAATTTAAAAATGGTCGTTATGAGATATCGGGCGATTCCGACTCTGCAGTGAGTGACAATTTTAAAATTCTTAGGCTGTTGAAAATTTAAATGAGGGTAACTTCTATTCCTGACATCCGGTTCGATTCGGTTCGGTCCGGTTCGGTTCGGTTCGGTTCGGTTCGGTCCGGTTCGGTCCGATCCGGTTTAGTCTGTTGTCGGTAGTTATGGTGTACCAAGTCTCAAGTTTGTAAGTGCGAGAAATATTTTTTTCTTACATAGTCAGGGTAGAGACCCTTTGGGGTCACGGAAGTATCGCAGTTCCCGTGGCCCCGCCTGTATAGGCGGATAAGGTGGCAGTGAGTGAGAGTTTTAGTCGGTATACCCTAAGTGGCTTTAGAGGGGGAGCCCGACATACCCCCGCTTCCCCAAGCGGCGGGGCATGTAGTAATGCATTTCTCTCACTATAATCAAAAAAAAAAAAGGGTAGAGACCTTTAAATGACCATAACTTATTTTCCTGACATCCGATTTAAATGCGACAAAACCTATATTCTGCTCCAAGCCGAGCTCTATCTTCCTTAAGTTAAAACAGCATTAAAATCCATTCAGTAATTTAGAAGATGTGCGCGTTCAAACAGACAGACAAAAAAAAATTTTTTTTGCTTTTGTTACCTTTCTCTAACTGTTCCCTCTCCATTTTTGCCAAATATGTTCAGACATATCGGGGTCTACTGTTTTATTATATGTATGTAGATTTACAAATAGTCAACGAATTGTAAGACATATTTTGTCTTCCCGATGTATCTGATGATGGTTTTGATACTGTATTGAACGATCCTAAAAAACTATGACGAGCCTAATGACAGGCCTATGGCACCGACACCTGATCCACCTAGCAGCATAATACCTCTCGAAAGTCGAACCTAGCAGTTCATCTGTTGATTTTTCATCTATCCCTCAGTCCTCCGTCGTCCCATCCCAACGCGATCGTTCTAGGCGGGCAGCAAGATTTGAAATTTTACCCAATATATCTGGTACTCAGCAGACCTCAGAACCTCAAGCCAGAGGCAGAGGGCAGAGGGAATATTTTTACCACCGTGTTTACATTACATAAAACATAAAAAAAAATCTAAATACATAGTTTTTTTTATCTACCCTAGATGCTTATGTCCTATAAAGGGTTAAGCCGTCGGTCCCGGCTGTTATCAATGGATGACAGTCGTTAGGCCAAGTCGGTGGCCTTAGGGCGGTTTGAAAACACCGACCTCTGCCAATCCATCATTGGAGCAGCGTGGCAGAGTACGCTCTAATCACCTTCGACTGAAGGGAGACCCCAGCAATGAGATGATTATGAGTTGATATGATGATGATGATGAGCGACGATAAAGTCGGGATAAGGAAAAGGTTACAAAATAAAACTACAACGTTTTTGACTTTGTTCAAAAAGGTTAAGCTACAGGGCAAACTCTTAACCCGATCATCTTTCTTTTAGGCTCAAATTATAGCTGACTAAATTGTCCAGACGAGTTTTTCTCAAATTTTTGATATCATTCTTCGTTTCAAAAATATCGAGCGCCAAAATCAAAAATTCGGAAAGAAATGATATTTATTTTCACAATTTCGGCCATAACTTTTTTCGTTTTTTACTTTCTCAAATAATTCTTTTTGCACCTTACAGCTCTCGTGAATACGCGTCTTTTGAGCCTTTTATGAATATCATATCTTCACAACTCTCCGAGATATAAGGGGATCGCACTTTTTCGTGAAATCGAAGCCTATACTGAAGCGAACGAAAAGACATTTCCAATGTCAAAACCGAAAAATAAAAATGATTTTACGTGGTAGTCGGTTTTGCAAAGTGAATCGGAGAAAAAACGGTCGAATGAAAGCGTTTCTTACGAACGCCTGTACTAAAAAAGGATTATTAACATTATGCCCAACGAAGTGGGCACGGGTCAGCTAGTTATTTATAATCCTGCAGGTGTCATCGTTTTCTATTGTTATAATATGGTGTTTTAAAATTCTAAATAAATAAATTATTATTATTAAAAAGAAGAAAACTACTTTGAAGGCATTACGACAAGGAAACGAATCAATATTAATAACAGAATGAGCGTTTTGCGGTCAAATGCGGTCCGCGGTTTCAGCATCGGTGGGCGCCGACAAAGGGTCATACCTGGGACCATTTCACACAGTGCCGAGTAATGGTACAGTATACAAAAAACCGAATGAATTTGAATGGTTTTTACGATTCCTCAGCAGATATGAACGATTTGTATGTAAGTGTGATAGCTGTTTAATGATCTTTTATTGTTTGTGTTTGTCCGTTTTTTATAAACTTCTTTAATATTAACCATTTCTTATCTCTTCTTTATATAAAGGGTGTTTTTTTAAATTCAAATATATTTTCTTTTTTTATATCATGTTTAATATTAGTGTACTAGCGTTAAGCGTATCATAACTGGTAAACAGTAACATTTATTTTGGAAAAAAAAATATTCATCATCATGTCTACTGAACATAGACCTTCCCTCTAGCAAGACACTCGCCCTTGTGTTTTTATTTCATACGGCAAGCAAACAAGCAAGCACTACCTGACGGAAAGCGGTTACCTACCACCGCATATTGAATACTGCTACGGTGCTACCAATGCGTTACCTGCTACAATAAAGGGAGAAAAGAGATAAAGGAAAAGAGAAGAGTAAAAAGTTCAGCTTCCAGACCAGACACCGAACGAAATGTATTAATGCTTTACACCGATATTCTATGAAAGGATAATACTACGTCTAAGGCGTCTAAGTAATACTTCCCTGATCGAATGAAAGGACTTCGTATATAATATCGCATAACGAACCGTGTATTACCGATGTTATATATTGGTGAAATATAGAGTTTTGTATCTCGGACGTCCAATAGTAATCTATACATATAATAAAACAGTAGACCCCGATATGTCTGTACATTAGACATATTTGGCAAAAATGGAGAGAGAGCCGTTAGAGTACGGTAATAAAAGCAAAAAAATTTTATTTTATTTTTTTGTCTGTCTGTCTGTTTGAACGCGCACATCTTCTAAGTTACTGAACGGATTTTAATGCTGTTTTCACAGGAAGATAGAGCTTGGGATGGAGCAGAATATAGGCATTTGTTTGTTGCATTGTTTCATTTAAATCGCAATCAGGAAAAGGAGTTATCCTTATTTTAACATTTCACGCGGACGAAGTCGCGGGTAACAGCTCGTATTATATAGACGACCTCGTATTATATAGTTACCACGCCAGGCCCGGGTTCGAATCCCGGTCGAGTCATGATGGAAAAAGAACTTTTTCTGATTGGCTTCGGGTCTTGGATGTTTATCTATATACGTATTTGTTATAAAATATAATATTGTTGAGTTAGTATCCCATAACGCAAGTTTCGAACTTACTTTGGGGCTAGCTCAATCTGTGTGAATTGTCCCTATATTATTATTTTATTTTATTTTAATTAGCTTGAACCGTTTTGTGGTAAATGTTTTGCTATCGCAATAAAGTGATTTATAATCGACTTATGTTTATTTAATGACGATTTATATTTTAAAATCAGACGATTGTTTGGAGCTATTTGTACCAAGTATTATGGAATATACATACTCAGACCAAATAAGAAGTCAAGACGGAGCGCTGCGAACAATGATGTGAAGCCGGTTTTGTAAACATGTGTGCATTTAGGGAGTGTTGCAGTGCCGTGCAGTAAAAAATTATTACCCAAATTTTTTATTTTATTTTATTTTATTTTTTATAGGTAAAAAAGTTAGCATTTTTTTAAATTGGATACCTCACTTTTAAGAGATGTTTTGAGTATTCAGACGAGATAGGGGAATAAAATAAAACAATAGTAATATCAAACATTGGTTTTAATGGCCTTTATGTTGGGTAAATTTTTTGAAATATTGCCTTTTACTGTCCACCATTTTAGAAATTGTTTCCAATTTAGAAATATAATTAATATCTTTATTTCGGTTCGGGAATCTTAAAAATAAATATTTTTGAAGTGATGATAAAACATGGAAAAACCAAAAAAAATTAACGCCTATTTACACTTACAATAATTTTATGAAAACTAACAGTAAAAATAGAAATAAGTAAAAGAAAGTGACGTTACGTTTCGCGTCACATTAATAACTACCCCAATAAACTGGGACTGTTGTGACGCTTACTAGCGGCAACACTTGTGGAGATTTTGTATTCCAAGCTGTCATAATAATTAATGAAATTGATTTGTTAAAAATATGTATTTTTATGTTTACTTACGTATGAAATGTGATGTGATCTTGCTTTTTATTCTTTGAGGAATGGTTTTTGCAGCCTTTCACCACACAATTCATCATTTTTGATTATTAATGAATTAAATTGTTTGGATGTCATACGTCAATGACGAACTAGCTCAAACTAATCGGCGAGGCGTAGTTTGGTTATAAATGTGTGCGTTAGGGGCGTATATGGACAGGGCGAGGCGTAGTTTTGCCTGCTTCACATCATTGTTCGCAGCGCTCCGTCTTGACTTCTTATTTGGTCTGAGTATACATACGATTATTTTTTTATATTTATATTTATATATGTATATAACAATATGTTATGTATGTATATCGGGAAAGGTTATAGGACGTGCAATCAACAAGCCGGCTAGTAGTGAACTGCTTTATTTGTATAAGAACACAAGTACCCTCATTCATATACATAACATCCCTCCCCCTTATAGCTAGGAATTAGTCACTCAGATCATCCCCTGTTTCCGACGTCGGTGTAGCAAATACCGGACTCATAGCCCGCCGCCGCCAAACACGCTCAGGATCTACGCTCGGGCTGCTCTCCACGCCGCTTACCCTCTCGGTATCGAGCTCGGCCCCGCTACTCTCTTCCCCCAACCCTGGGATTCTTGTCTGGTCCTCGCTGTGTCGTGTAGGTATCAAATCTGGCACGACGTCCGCGTCCCACGACTGGCTGTCGCTACATACACCGTCGGAACGTGCCCTTATTTGGTCTATGTGTCTGGTGACTTCACAATTCAGGTGTGGTACATATATTAAATACATCACGTTACCAAGTTTCTTTTTCACTATTCCTTCAATCCAATAAAATTTCTTGTTGTTTAAATTTTTCGTAAGCCAAACATTGTCATTTTCTTTAAACTGTGTTCTTTTAGTGCCTTTGAAATGTCTACCCTGTAAGGACTGATTGCGTTCCACGGTTTGAACAAGGGCTGTGGATGAGGGAGACGGCGCCACTGGGTTTAATAAGTCTAACCTACAACGTAATGCACGGCCGTATATCAATTCCGCGGGAGACTTTTCCGTGGTACTGTTTTTTGAATTCCTGTAATCGAACAAAAACTTTGCAATTTTTTCTGGCAATATTTTTTTATTTCTACTATTTGACATAATTGCTTTGAGCCCGTTTTTTACTATTTTTACCATGCTTTCGGCTTGCCCGTTACTAGCTGCATGATACACTGGAGACAAAACATGGTCTATCGCGTTGACTTTACAAAAATATTCAAACTCATGAGACGTAAACGATGTACCATTGTCACTCACCAATGTATGTGGTACTCCCACCCGTGACATAAAGTCGTACAATTTATCTACGACTGCCTTCGAACCGTAAGACGAACCCATGGAATAACATTCTACCCATTTACTGTATGCATCCACTATTATTAAAAACATCTGATTATTGAATGGGCCTAAGAAATCTATGTGAACGCGATAAAATGGATGCGGGGGCAGCGGCCAGGGAGCGAGCGGCGCGCGCGGCGGCGCGGGGCGCAGCGGCGCGCACACGCCGCACGCCGCCGCCAGCCTCTCGATGGCCGCGTCGATGCCGGGAAACCACAATCGCTTACGCGCCTCCGCCTTCATCTTAACAACACCGAAATGGGAACTGTGTAATTCATCGCATATGATTTTCCGCAGAGACGATGGAATTACGACTTTATGCCCTCGCATTAAGCACCCTTTTTCGATGGATAATTGTAATCTACAATTAAAATAGGGTCGCAACTCCATATCATAAACTTTCCTTGGCCACCCGCGTAATACAAACTCTTTCACCTTCACTAATTGTTCGTCACGGTTGGTCTCGTTCTGCAAATCTGCGAATGTTACCGGCATGCTATCTTCCAACACAAAGTTAACGTAAGCCGCGCGCTCCTCGCACTCCGCTAACTCGTCCCGCGCCCCCTCCCCAGACTCTCGACTACAAGCTCGTGACAAATAATCCGCACTATTTTGTTTACTGGTTATATACTCGATACTATAGTTATAAGCAGATAAAAACATTGCATAGCGTTGTAGCCTGTTTGCCGATACTTCGGGAACGCCTTTATATGGCCCGAATATAGACAAGAGGGGTTTATGATCAGTCCGTAATATAAAAGGTATTGTCCGCCCGTATAAATATTGGTGAAATCGTCTAACACCGAAAATTATGGCAGTCGCTTCTTTCTGGATCTGCGCATAATTTTTTTCAGCCGATGACAGTGTGCGTGAAGCGTACGAAATTGGTCTTTCCACCCCGTCCTCACTTATCTGTGACAATATTGCACCTAACCCAGTTGGAGACGCATCGACAGTCAAAATTAAAGTCGCCTGTGGGTTAAAATGGGTTAAAATTTTGTCAGACACAAGAATATTTTTTATTTTCCTAAATGCTTCGTCATGAATGGTTGTCCATTCCCATTTTACGTTTTTATTTAATAAATTATATAACGGACTTAGTATTGAAGACGCATCCGGTACAAAATTTCGATAATAATTCATTAGGCCCAAAAACGACTGTAACTGTGGAACATTCTGTGGCGTGGGAGCGTCTAAAATTGCTTTCACCTTCGCCGGTGATTTCCTCACCCCGTTTTTATCTATAACATAGCCCAGATACGAAATGTCGTCTTTAAAAAACTCGCACTTACTCAGTTGGACTGTTAATTGAGCATCTTCCAAACGCTGTAACACCGTCGCTAATCTTTGCTTATGCTCGTCTATATTCCGGCCTGTTACGAGTATATCGTCTAATAAAAATATTATTCCGTCTATGCCTGCCAGTACACAATCCATCGCGCGTTGGAAAATTGCCGGCGCGCTAGATAATCCGAATGGCAACCTCGTATACGCGTACAGTCCGCGATGATTGTTAATGCACGTTAACTCCTGCGACGTCTCGTTCAACACAAACTGATTGTATGCCATAGATAAATCTATTTTGCTGAATTGTATACCACCATGTAATCTCGAAAGTAAATCATTAATTGTAGGCAAAGGATATCTATCTACTATTAACTGTTTGTTAATTGTTACTGAGAAATCGGCACACAATCGAATGCTACCATCTTTTTTTAACACCGGCACTATAGGTGACGCATACCTTGAATGTTCTACTGGTTTCAGTATACCTAGTTCGGTTAGCCTATCTAATTCTTTGTCTATTTTATCCCGCAAGGCGTATGGTACAGGTCTGGCCTTAACAAATATCGGTTTGACGTCAGGTTTCAATTGCAATTCGATCGTATATTTGTTAAACATTCCTAAGCCTCCTGAAAATACCTGCGGGAATTCATTAGCGAATTGTCCTATGCTCCTACCACTGTTGTCGGGTCGAGTTTCATTGCGTGTCGAAATTGAATGTACCGCCCGCTCGCCGGCCGTCGACATGGCGGCGGGCGCGAGCTCTAAGTTGAAAACGCATATGAAGTCTCGGCCTAACAGCGGCGGTCCGCCGTGACTCACCACGTACACCGATAAAACATTTGTGCATCCATTGTACGATACCGGTAACTGAACGACACCAACCGTTTTTATTTGTTCGCCGGTGTAACTAAAAATTTTTTTATTGGTGAATGACAACGGAACACTTTTAAAATAAGTATTGTATGTTTTTTCTGAAATTACGCTTACTGCCGAACCACTATCTACTTCGAATTCTAAAACAATACCACTTACATCGACTCGTTCCGTCATCGGTCTTCCCTTTATACACCGCATATTAAAAATACACCTACCGTCATCTCCCTCGTCCACGACGCCTTCTCCTACATATTTCACCTTGTCGTCGTATGAACACATCTTACGTAGATGTCCCTTTCTGTTGCACTTTTTGCACTTATAATTTCTATAACGACACCGATTCGCGCTGTGATTAAAAAAACCGCACACATTGCACTTTTCCTTGTTATTGGAGATGTTGAACACCGCTGCGGCCGGGCCCGCGCCCGCGCCGCCCGCGCCGCTCGCTGTGCCAGCCGCCGCGCCCGCCGCCGACGCCGATCGCGCGCACCGCACGCTCTCTGCCAGGTCGATGGCCTTCACTAGCGTTAGCTCCCGCTGGTCCTGTGCGAACAGCTTATCCCGTTCGTGTCCTGCCGCCATGCCCATTATAAATTTATCCAACAAGGCCTCCTCCAAATTTTTAAATCCACAATGTGCGGCGAGTCCCCTGATCCTGGCTGCCCACTGCGTGTGAGTCTCACCCAGCCGCTGCGTTGCCGAATAAAAAGCGAACTTTTCGGAAAATCCAAACCTCTTTGGAGTGAAATGGTTATCCAGAAGGTTGACTATCGCTTCATAACTCAGCTCCTCCACTTTATTGGGCAATGCCAGGTCACTAGCTAACTTGAAGGATGGTTCGCTCAATGCACTTAATAATATCGCCCTTCGTTTGACCGTTGCCTTGTCAGTGTCACACGTGATATCATTTGCGATGAACCACTGATTCAGTCTCGATCTGTAACTGCTCCACTCCTGCGATAGGTGATCGAAGGTACAAAGAACACCAAACGACACTCCCGACATTTTCGCGTTGAATAATGTTCGCTCGTCGCCACTGTTATGTATGTATATCGGGAAAGGTTATAGGACGTGCAATCAACAAGCCGGCTAGTAGTGAACTGCTTTATTTGTATAAGAACACAAGTACCCTCATTCATATACATAACACAATAATATACAACAAATAATATTATGTAAGGTAGAGTACGCTCTAATAACCTTCGATTGAAGGGAGACCTGTACCACTGCAGTGGGATGATTATGGGTTGATATGATGATGAAGTATGTATTTATTGGATAATGCCACTTGAAAATGTTGAAATGATAATAGTATCAGTTTGAGTGATTGTCAACGTCATCATTTAAATCGCTTATAAGAAATGAAATTCAAGTGTGATATGATTAAATATATCATAATTTTATTTATGTTTTCATACTTCAATATGTCATAACACAAGATAATGTACAGATATAACAAGGATGTTTAGGAACGTGAGTGACGTTTGTAGGAGGGCGTTACTGTGGCATATTTTCATACATTGTCAAAGGCGAACTGTCAAAAAGTGATATACAATATGAACGGGAGTTGTAGTTCCAATTTCGGCGACGTTCATAAAGAGATTTGTAGCACAAGTTTTTAAAAAAGAACCACTCACATTTAAAAAAAATACTAGCAATAGTACAGTAGCAGTTCTGTTGACAAATAAATATTCTATCTATCTATCTATTACTGTATTCCGGTGGTGCAGATCCATAAGAAATGATCAAAAGTGATCTTGCTTACAAATTAGTGTCCTTCATCTATGGTAATCACTGTGGTATCCGGCACGAAGGACCAGTCCAACGCACGAGACCGTATAATCTCTTTGAATACGAAGGCAGATTTGCGAGGTGTGCGAGTGCGTTCAGGACTCTCGTAGTCCACTTCGTAGAGACCAAATCGTTCCCTGAATTGAAAAAAAAAGGTCTTTAAGAAAACAATACACCTATCATTCTTTTATATTCCATGCTGCCATTGGAATTTACAGAAATATACAAAGAAAACCTAAAAACTGGAAACCATGTAAATCAATCCTGGAGAAATATAAATAAGTTTTTGACGATTAACACAACGCCATCTAATCCCAAACAAAGCAGGACTTGTACTATGGGTACTACATTGCTGGGGATAGTGGAAGGAGGGCTGATAAATATACAGAAATACTTATTTTGTAAATAAATTCATATTATATATCCACACCAAATCCAAAATATCCACACCAAGGCCAACTGGCATGCACACAAGGGCAGGCAACAATGTAGGGCACAGCGGATAATCCGCTCAAATGATCGTAGCCAAATAGCATTGGTCTCGGCCATGTTGTGTTCCTACGGTGAGTAAGGTCTCCAGAGCTCCACTCGGGAGGAGGGTTGGGAGGGTTAGCAACGCGTGAGTGATACCCCCGGTATTGCAAGCGTCAATAGGCTACGGTGACGGCTCACCATCAGGCCGAACGTATGCTTGTTTGCCACCTTTGTGGTATTAAAAAAACACAATTATTTACCTTGTGCAGGATTCTAACCCGCGGCTCTCGTACTAAAGGTACCATTACTAGCCACTCAAGCACCAGGCCTGTAAATTCTTTAATCATAGAGATAAGGTTATACTTACACGTATCCCTGCATCCATTCAAAGTTGTCCATAAGGCTCCATGCAATATACATCTTTATGTTAGAACCCTCATCAATAGCATCCAGTAAGGCTTCAAGATATCCTCTATAATATGTAATACGTTCATCATCTTCAAAACCCCCGAAAGTGGAATATCCATTCTCAGTGATGAAAACAGGCGGATTGTTATAGTTTTCCCTTATTTTTGTTAAGAGATTGTAGAATCCCCATGGTATATCCTGAAAATATAGGGAAATTAACATGACACATAAAAAAGCAAATAGACTTGTAAAAAAGTATGAACATTTTGTCATTAAAAACACCAGCCAGAGTACGTATTCCTTCTGAAATACTCGATGGATATAC
This sequence comes from Endotricha flammealis, assembly GCA_905163395.2. NCBI lineage: Eukaryota > Metazoa > Arthropoda > Insecta > Lepidoptera > Pyralidae > Endotricha > Endotricha flammealis. Next base: position 5,360,199 of record LR990873.1, read on the forward strand.
CCCTCGAGTACGTACCATGTAACAAGAACGTTTCAATCTCGTCTCAAACTCATACACTATCTCGCTCATTTCCTATTTTGGATGAGTGAGACAACGTTTGAGGGCTTTCGGAATTGTTGATTTGAACAAATAAAATTTGGATATTCAATAAAAGTTTGTTGAATATCATCCCTAATTACTAAAGTTAATTGAATAATAGATATCTGGCTTTTAATTTCAAAAACTATTAAATCTATTTAGTATAATGTGTGAGCTAATTTAAATTTTACTATTATACAAACCTTCAACCAAATAGATGCTGCACCATTCCAGTCACTCGGCTGAAATGGTCGTGATTCCATATCATCATAATAAGATGGAACATCATGATATCCAATAAGAGATTCGTTTCTGAATGTAAGTGATGTTGTATAATGATTCAGACCAAAGAAATCTGATGATCCTCGGATATATTCAACTTCTTCTTGACTGAATTCTGGTAATCTAGATCTAGGGAACCCTTGCTCAGCACTTTTAGCAGCTATCCTTTCCTTCATAACTGGTGGGAAATCGCCATTTTCTGAGAATATCGGATGAGCATATTGACCCCACTGTAAAGAAATATAAATATTGTAGACAGAGCAGCGAAAGAAATTACTGCTGACAAGTAGAAGCTAAGAAAATAAATTGTATATCGTTTAGGACTCGCTCGCTCTTTCTCTCTCTTTATAATGGTGGCTAGCAATAAAACTTATGAAATGACACAATAAAATAAAATTAAAAGAACCTTTTACCTCAAACTGTCTCGTATCTTCTGCAACATCTTCATCATTTTCAGTCTCCGGTTCGTACCAATATGCGCTTAATGTTATACCAATAGTTCCACTTTGAGATGGTCTGAATTCCTTATCATATATGTGATAGGCTTTAGCATGTGCCAGTAGTAAATTCTTAGCACACAAATATTCTGCAACACCCTTCATATTTAACCTTGGTGCTTTGCTGTCAGCGCCATATCCTTGATAGCACACTTCACGGGGTTCATTGATAGTAATCCAGTACTTTACTCTGTCTCCGAAAAGAATATACATTGAACGAGCATAATCTGCGTACCAATCTACTACGTGAGGATTGGTCCATCCGCCAAGTTCTTGCAACTTTTGGGGCAAATCCCAATGGTATAACGTTATCATAGGTTCGATATTGTACTTGAGCATTTCATTTATCAAGTTATTATAGTAAGCAACTCCTGCCTCGTTTATTTGTTCAGGAAAACTTGATGGTAGAAGTCTAGACCAGGATAATGAAAATCTATAGTAATCTAGACCCAATTCTCTCATCATTTCAACATCTCTCTTGTAGTGATGGTAGGAATCAGCACCTATATCTCCATTTGCACATTCTCGGATGACGCATTCATAATTGTGTGTCATGTAGTCCCAAATATTTTCTGATTTTCCTGGAATTAGAAAAAAATTAATCATTATGACACTTTACAATGTGGCGTTATTTACTCGGTGGTAACGCTTCCGTGGTTTTATTTACTCATGTGGTAACGCTAAGGATTTTGGGGTGGTGCGAGGCATGGGGCGAAGAAACAAAATGTATACGCGGCTCAATGCGATGCCACAACACAGAACGTCGCGTGCTTTTCCTCTCGCATATGCAGCCTGCGCTTGCCGCTAAAGTCAAAAGTCATGGCCTGCCCGTAGTATATGAAACCAGTCCTAATACATGATCTTTATGTAAAAGCACATTAAAGGTATCAAGTGCAATTGTACCCTATTAGCCTAGTATGTCGTAAAAGGTGTCTTATAGGATAATTTTCCATCTAAACTCAATTATGTTGGCAGAATGTAAGGTGATTACCATTTTAGGACCTATGTCTAACTGATTGAGTTGATGTAAAGTGTCAGTGAAATATACTGTTTACTGGGTATTGCTGATCCGACATACAAATTGTTGAATTCCGCCTAACAAAAAAGATCGTTACCGATTTTCTTTCGCCATTTCTTTTACTGGTGGTCATTTTGTTTTGTTTCCGAAATGGTGGTAGTTTATAAAGTAGCTTATTTATTTAATACTAGCTTTTCCCCGCAGCTTCGCACGCGGTTATTTTAAGACATAGATCTCGTTTGACAACAAAACAACCCATAGCGCGACTAGTGGCGCCATCTGTAGCCGATAGCCCATCCCATACAGCGCCCTCAATAGTAGAAAAAATATTTTCCCATTGGAATGACATACTTTCACGGAATAAAAAATCCTAGGTTGGGCTCTGTACCCATGACAATATGTATACAAATTTTCCATTTACATGACATGATAGTATGATTTAATACAGAATAATAAATAAATAAATAAAATCTTTATTTTGACCATCAGTTTTACATAACAAGATGATGAGGTTTCCATTTAAGTTTAAAATTTAACTTGTGGTAGAAAACCCCGCTCTTCATAACATGACATGATTACATTAGATCTTAATATTAATAATTTGTAACACTCTCATTTATTGTAAATGACGTGGAGTGCAACAGAATAAAGTATTTTCTATTTTGACTCTGACTACCTGAACATCTATTCTACTTACCATCTTCATCCCAAGCACCCTCAATTTGATAAGATGCAGTTGCAGCACCAAACTTAAACCCTTCAGGGAATGATCTAACTTCCTGGCGATTTCTAAGTGCCGTCTTGCATTCTGAGTGTGCGATGTACGCCAGTACTAATACACTGAAAATTACAAATATAATCAAATATCTTTATGTACTTCGTTTAAGAAGAATTTATGTTTATGTACCTATTTATACAAGTGCCCCGTACCAGCTTCGCACGGGTTTCTGTAAGGACCCCTATTTCTTTTTTTATATTTAAACCGCGGGTAGTTTAGTGTTTCAACGGTGAAATATTTTTCAAATCGGTTCAGTAGTTTAGAGTTTATTAGTTACAAACTACAAATCATTCCCCTTTACCAAGATTAGAGAAAAACACAAGATAAACACGAAAACGCACTCGTGTAGACTTATGTACAGCCAGTTTCTGAAACGTATTGTTAAAGTTAATGATACAACTGTAGCTGTCAAAGTAAAGAATAAAAAGAGATGACTTATGACTTAACGTGGAATTAAAATTAAAATGCGCATCAAGAGCCGGGTGATAATTGGTAATTTTTTTAATATTTCTCGAAAAAACTTAAATAATTAATTTTCAAAACTTTAAAATCTTACACTATGCTCGTCGCTCGCAACATCTTGTGAACTATAATATGTACCTATATTTAGACAACAGTTTTATACCAAATAAATTGCGATTTATCCACGCAAATCGTCATATCTTGAGATATGTTTTGACATGTTAATATTGTTTATCATATTGTGACTATTTGTGACTATAATCATCTCTTTTTCAAATCCCTATAGCAACACGATCAGTAGCTGTGAGATAAATGGGATTTTGTACATTCAACCAATTCCCTTTGACCTTTCGTCGCCATGAAAATCGCGTGTGGAGACACGTTCTAAGACAATGTATCGAATTAGGTCGCACGACGATATTATCGTCGCAGTTCTCTTACTCGTAGAGATGGTCCCCAACGGTCACTGACTTGACTTGATGACTGTTACCTATCGACAAATTGCTGGGACGCCGCGCCGCTTATACGTCCAAATGATGTGTCCAAAGGAGGTATTTAGCAAATATGTACACTACTAGCAACACATTTCTCATAAAAACCTAGGTTCCATTTCGACTTGGCGTCTTATACTACTGATTAAAGATTTCATAGACATATTAACTTTTAATAACTTAATTTCATAGAAATATTTATAATCTTCGTATAAAATAAATTAAATTACAACTTAACATTCGTCAACATAAATTAAAGGCGGGATTTTTCTCACACATAATTTAATATCGTGGGTAATCTAATCTAAGATACGTGTACTACTATTTACTTTTTAGGAAATAGGACAACTTTCTGAATGACGTGTATAATCCCAGTATCGCATTGACCCATAATCATCCCACTGCAGGGATGCGGATCTCCCATCGATTGAAGGAGATTAGAGCGTACTCTGTTTGGCAGTGTTTTCATGACGCCTGAAGACAGATTTTGCGACGAAATCCAGCGCCATTTCCTATTTAAACCATGTTTGAATCAGTTTTTCATGGAAGAGGTTATGGGTCTTCTACACCCACGGTTGACGACCTCCGTGGCGTAATGGTTACCACGCCGACCGCCACCCAGGAGGTCCCGGGTTCGATCCCCGGTCGGGTCATGATGAAAAACGAACTTTTTCTGATTGGCCTCGGGTCTTGGATGTTTATCTATATATGTATTTGTTATAAAATATAATATCGTTGAGTTAGTATCCCATAACACAAGTTTCGAACTTACTTTGGGGCTAGCTCAATCTGTATGAATTGTCCCTATATATTTATTTTATTTATTTATTTATTTCTACACTTAACGAGTACAGTGGCGCGACAGTAAAACGATACTAGGCCGAGAGAGTGGGTACTCTGCCTAGTAAACAAATCATAGTTGTACTAGAGACTCTCTCGCCACTCTGCTCGGCCGAGACACACATCAAAATCTTCATAGGTACCGAGCACTCGGCCGAAGGCACTGTCTCGTCACTGTACTCGTTAGGTGTGGGAGCCCCATTACAGACGAGTATGTATTACGAGGAAATAAGAAGAAAAGGGATATGATATGAGTATCACATAGGTACGATACATTTTTTTTAATACCTTACGTTGCAGTTTAGTAAATACCTAAACGCAAGAGAAACACAAATATTTATCACATGGTCACAGCAACTCTATGTTTATAGCCACGACCTAAATACTTCACGGCAGTTTAAAACATTTTAAAACTCTCATTTACCATTAAAAGAAACTACCTATCATAAAGAACTGCACCACTGACCAAAGACAAAGTTAACTTAAAAGTAAAAGCAATTAAACCGATAAAAATATTCAAAGAAAAAAAAATAACAATTTTTTAAATCTTAATATGTATGTACCATGGGATATATCAACAGAGTCTTGCCAGTAATAAAAATAACAATTTCCATTAATTTTATGGCAACACATAAAGCAACATATAACTCTAGTTTGGTTGTAAAGTCACCGGATACATTATGTAAATTGTAAACGATCATATAAATGTATTATGACCTGCGGTTTAGTGTTCAATTCGGAACATTCTGTACTTAAAGCTTTAGGTTAATAAGTTACAGCTCTAAAAGCTATTATTTCAAGAGGAAACGCGACCTTTCTAAACTTTCGTTGATGCTTACATATTTAACAACAATAACAATGATTTATAGACAATTTTAGAGCACACAAATGGATGACTTTGTCACTGTCTAAGCTAAGCAATATAAAATCTCTATGGTGGAATACCACGGGTGACCCAAAGGCTGGCAGTTACTTCACTCAACTCATTTCTATTGCCATACAATGAGGTAACGCTGCTAGCATTTTGGGTATCCTGCCACAGGGAACCCTGCCTTTTTAATTTTTAATATTAGTTTTCTTTTTTAGTTTCAGTATCATTGTAATTTTTTTATCCAATAAATGGTTGTCTGTTAAAAAATCTCTATTATATAGTTTCATTAATCTGAAGCCAACCGTAAACCACTAGGTGACATCCTATTTATTGTCTTGATTTTTTGACAAAAACTTACTCAGGTTTTGTAAGCGCAAAAAAAAATTACATGGAAGAGAGAAAAAAAATTTAAAAATGTTGTGTTAATTTGTTAACATAGTTATATAATATTTTTTTAAAAATTGCTAGACCGCGGACGGACGGACAGACAGACAGAGAAACTATATTGGTACCTTGTTAGTTAACTACGGAACCCTAGGAACTTCGGTTTTTGTTTTATTAGTAGATATCACTCACCAATTTATTTTCTACTATAATCGCCTGTCATCATACTATGAAACTGGTACTGCGATTATCTAGCTTTCTCTAAGCTCTAATGTTAGGTCTTACACTGTCTACATTTTACTAAACTAGAATTATAATGAAATCGCTTCATGACGTGCATTGCTGCATTTTATGGAGTGTTAGAGCAATTATTATGGAATGGGCTAGCTCGACCGAGGAAGTACCATCCTCTCACAGAATATCGACGTGAAGCAGCAATGCGTTTCGTTCGGTGAGTGAGAGATCCGGAAGCCCAACTCCTTCCCTATCCCGTCTTTCTCCCTCCTCCTTTCCCTTGCCGTCCTCCTTCCTTTCCTCCAACTTCCTTGGTGTACAACGCATTGGTAGCGCCCCTGCTGTTACTGATGTCCATAGGCGGCGGTGACCCCTTTCCATCAGGGGGCCCGCTTGCTTGTTTGTCTACTGTATGACATAAAAAAAAAATTAAAAAAATACGGTGTAAACGAAGTACTATTACAATGTTAGTACTTAGGAACTTGAAGGAAGAAGAATGTTCAAAGTTATTTGTTACTAATGAAACCCGTGCAACTTCGTTTGCGTGTATGCACAGCAGCGCCATCTATATTAGACTTTTGACCAAATCTACGGAAATTGCGCACTTTTCGGGATAAAAAGTACCCTATGTGTTAATCCAATGTTACCTACATACCTACCAAATATTATAAAAATAGCCCAGCCGTTTGAGCGTGAAGAAGTAATAAACATACACATAACTTTCGCCTTTATAATATTAGTAGGATACAATAGCCTCTATCTTATAGAAGATCGTAGCCAAATAGAATTTGGTTTCGGCCATGTTGTGTTTCTACGGTGAGTCCATAGCTCTACTATTTACAGGGTCGGCAACGACGCGTGTGATACCCCCGGTATTGCAAGCGTCCATAGGCTACGGTGATTGCTTACGGGTAATTCAGCGACTGACACCACGAGGGATTGGAACCATGGTGTCAGTCGCGGAAGGACTCTTTTTGAATTGACTGATTGACACCATGGTGTCAGTCGAGTAACATATAATTGGGACGTCGTTGATTGACACCATGGTGTCAATCACGGCAGGCGTTTTTTGACTTGCTCGATTGGAACCAAGTACATTTTATTGAAACTAAACAGTTATGTAAAAAAGTGCTAACATGCCTTTTTAAATTACCTATAAGTATCGCAATTTAAAAAGAATTTATTTCTAATGGTGTTAACTCCAAAAAATATTTTTTTTTTAAAATAAACCCATCAGTACCGTAGCGACATACTTTGAATAATCGGTTAGTGTCAAAGTGCACGCTTTTTTTAATAGTTTTAACTTCTAAACAAATTATGTATATCCTACTTACGTTTTTAAACCTATGCATTTTTTTTTTGTCCTGAACGACTGACTGACTAAGAATTAACGCACAGCCCAAATCGCTGATCGTAAAAATAGATACTTGAAAGGTGTGTTCTTTGCTATGATATAGGCATCCGATAAGGAAGGATTTTCCGAAATTCTACCTCTCGGGAGTAAAAAGGGGGACAAAGTTCGTATGGGACGTGATTTCTTATTTGCATAAAATTCTTTAAGAAGACTGATGAAAGACCTCGGATTTTATTAAAATTATCGACAGTAAGGTATTGTGTGGGTAATTTTCTTCAAAGTTGATATCAACACTCCTTGGTGCTTTTGATTTAAATTTTATTTTGACATCTGTCATGTCAAATATATATATTTTTTGAGAATATTCAAACAAATGGTTTCATAATATCGTACTATTCTGTTCGTGATCTCGGAAAAACAGCTAAAATTTGAACTACAAAACGGACTGGACTACGCTATTTCATCGATAATAATAGTTAGTAATTAAATATTGTTATTTGTCAAGTTAAATTGGTGAAAATGGCAATATTGATATTGTTTCTTATTCACTTAAGGGCAACCTCAGTCAGTTCAGGGCAATCTTTCGTCTCAATCTATTTTTTCGTACTGAAATTCCGATATAATTTTTTTTTTAAATGGAAAAGGTTGGAAAACAGGCATACAGCTCACGTAGGTATAACTGTGTAAAAACTACACGAATTATTTCCCCTGATTGACTGTATATGACTTAATTTGTTTGAATAATATTTAATCATTTTAGTAAATATAAATCTCATTCAATTGTACATAATTTAATTATACTAATATTGAGTACCAGTAATTTTGTTTTATTTCAATAAGTATTTTCTATCCGACTGTACAAAAAACCCATTATTTAAAATAAAAAAAATCGTGGTTCCAATCAAGGAAGTCAATAAACGCCTGCCGTGATTGACACCATGGTGTCAATCAACGACGTCCCAATTATATGTTACTCGACTGACACCATGGTGTCAATCAGTCAATTCAAAAAGAGTCCTTCCGCGACTGACACCATGGTTCCAATCCCTTGTGGTGTCAGTCGCTGAATTACCCTTGCTTACCATCAGGCGGGCCGTATGCTTATTTGCCACCTTAGTGGTATTAAAAAAAAGGCCGTTGTTTCCATTCGCAGACTGCTATCTGAGTGCTTAGTACGAGTTTTTTGGTCACATTCGAACGTGTCGATGTAAACAAACCAACCAAATAGACAAGAACTTTCATGTTGTGAATTTATCAGACGCTTGCTACATATCCAAATTAGCCGGGTTGCTCGCTTCCAAATGTGAGCAAGCATGCCACATAATTTTGATATGTAACACGCCTCTTATAAATTTATAACATGAGAGTCCTTCTCTATTTGATCGGTTAGTTTACATCGACACGTTCGAATGTGACCAAAAAACTCGTACTAAGCACTCTGAGATAAAAACGTTCAATCATCTTATATTACAGACAGATTGTTATAAACTACCCCGGGTACCAAATTTCTAAATAATTTGTCAAGCCGATTTTGTGTAACATGCGTAACAAACATCCAGACATCCATACAAACTTGCGCGTTAATAATTTTAGCATAGATTTTGCTGAGGTTCTATTTTGAATAGACTGTAAAAGATTACAAACGGCTTGCATACGTAGGCTCTAATTCTTTGACTGAAGACTGAAGACTGAATCGTGGAGTGCAGTTTATGGAAATTCCCATGGGAATGCCATCCACAAGCATACCATAGATGAGTTCTATCCATCCAAACCGTATGAAGTAAGATCTCTTTTCAACATAGCGACATAAATTCACACATTGGCAATAACATAAATTTACAGATTATCTATAAAATCTTTTGTTATTTTAAAGTTCATATATTCTCATTCCACAGTCAATTACAGCCGGCGGGTAGTGATATTTTTTTAATGTTTTATTTGTTTTTCGCTGCCCGCAATCGCAGTGCGAGTTCGCTCACTATAAGTTTACTTATAACAATTCAAAAAAGTTTCGAGCAGTTTTGTTTCAAAAAGTTAAACGATGCATACGGTCGCGTTCGCTCTACGCATTGGTGATGTTCAAAGGGTGCGATACGGAACGCTCATTTGGTATATCATACATTTTATATTACAAGAAACTGTATCGCCACTGTTAAAACGCATCTTGCCGCTGCCGCACAGCACCGCACCGTGTGAAAATCCGAGATCTTGCGAAGTTGAACGACAACGAGAGTGTGGACGGGCTTTTCATCTTAGTTTTCTTCTTCTTCTTTACTAATTTGTCTATTAACTTCGCGCCTAACTTCATTTCGGTCGACTTGGCCAGAATGTTGAGCCTTTTTTTTTTTGTTTAAAGTCAGCAAAATGCATTACTGCATGTCCCGCCACTTGGGAGAATGTGCGTTACGTTTTAAGTTACCTTTCTGTCTTCCGTGTGTATGAATTTCCTCTTGGAATGTGATAATTTCACGGGATAAAAAATAGACTATGTTCTTTTCTGTATCTCTAACAATGTGTATTCAAAATTTTCATAATCATCAGCTACATAATCAACGCGTGAAGGAATAACAAATATATTCAATTTCACATTTTTTGAATTAGTTAGGATTGTATCAAATAATTTTAAATGTATTTAAAAGTTAACAAATATTTACAAGCACTACAATGTAAAAATCATATTTATTTAGATCTATACAGTGAGTTCTTTTACAAAGAAACATAAGACACAGAATCGATGGTACAGTCAACTGCAATGGAATGTATACACGCGTGTTCTTAAGTCGGTGTATCTAATGTCTAAATTTGAACGCAGTTGTATACATATTATTGTACGTGACTGTACACTGTTCAGCTATAAAACACAATTTGCCCCACGCCCACTTCGGTCCGGCGGACCTTAAAAATAAAAAAGCACACTTAATCTGCGATAATGTTCGCAGTAATAACAGCTCGAATATAATTAAAACAAAAGAAACTTTGATAGTAGTCATTAAAAAGTAAAATTAGCTTAGTAATATAGCTAGTGAATATAGCATGAAATTAGGTGTTCGCCGAATTGAATTTTTTCAATGCTGCGCCCTGATTAAGTGTAAAGTGAGCGGCCGATTCTGAGCACTGAAATTGACTTCGCCGACGAATGATTTGGCATTAAATCTGCTCAACTACTCATATATTACTAATACTAAAGAAACTTTCTAAAGTACGGGATATATGGACACTATTGAGAATAAAAAGGAGGACTATGCCATGAGCGGAGGTCAGTCATAAAAAAGAATAGATAAAAAGCATTGAGGAAATATAAAAAGCGATACAAAAACTTTATACTTACCTACACATATTTTTATGTACTATCAGTAACATCTCAGCAATACCAATATATTGATACCTCTATCACCGTTACTTAAATACCATGAAGTCTGGCCATCGCTTTTTAGAGTATTATTTGGTCATACATATTTTATACATAATGGAAGAGTTCTGGACAATGTATCTATTATCTATAAGGCGAGTTATAAACTCGCACTTTAAAGATCTATCTTAGAACTTTAAAGTTCTCGAATGAAGAATGCGTCAAATATATTTTTTTATTATTTTCTTACGGCTCTAAACATCGGTATTCGTTTGATTCACCACGCCTATTTAAAATACAGGGTGCCCTGAGGGCGACCGACACTCCCGAAATTTCTTAAGAGGTTTATACATCTGCTTTATGCTGGTGAAAGATCTTTTGTCTAAGTATGATAGTTTCGGAGTAATTGACTAACAAACATTAGTTGTAAAACTGTGTGATTTCATCCCTAAAATCAGCTGTGAACGCAGCAACGGGGATGTATTAAGGTCGTTTTTTTTAAATCGGTCATTGACCTGACCACGATTATTTTTAACCATAAGTAAACATAACCATAACATTGATTTCATAACTTTTTAATCTTAGATGTTGGTAGCGTAGCCTAATAACGACCTTTAAGGCTTTTCATTCCTTTATGCCGTAGTGATTGGAATAAAACATGTGTTTTTTGTTAATTGTACCGCCAGCAACTCATACTATCATTCCTTAGTGATAACGTATTTATTATTTTATTTGTTTTAGTAGGTACTTCTTAATGGCCTTTCTGACACTAAAAAAAGGTATGTACGTCTTGAATTTCGAACTCGATTCGAATTTTTTTTTGTTACGAAAAAATGCTTTTTTTCTACAATTGTCACGGTAATCATAGTGTTGTCAACAGTGACGTGTAGCAAAAAAACTAAATGTCGTTACAAGCGCGAGATTATTTAAACTTAATAATGCTGTACGTAGAGTCCGAGTACAACGCAAGGGCAGCTTTGCGGTTGTACCGAGAGCGTTTTCCTCCGCCGCATCCGGTAAATCCTCGCGTAGTTACCAACGCCCTTTACCGGGTACAGGAGAATCGTCCGATCGTTCCACGGACATCGATGGATGACCATCGTGGTGGCGGGTCTAGACGTGTGCCTGTGCGGCTTGAGGAGAACATTTTAAGTTTCTTTGACCAGAACCCCCGAGCAAGTTCTCGACAGGCCGGGCGCCGTTTCGGCGTTGGCCACATGTTGGTTTTGGACGTTTTAAAACTAAACAGGCGCCATCCATACCGCATCCAAAAAGTGCAGGCAATGCTGCCGAGGGATTTGGCGGTGCGAGCAGCATACTGCCGTTGGCTGGACGACGGCATCCGCGAGAATCCTCGTTTCGTGCAGCAAATCATTTGGAGCGACGAGGCGACATTTACGCGGAATGGTTTATGGAACCGTCGAAACGAGCACGTTTGGGCGGAGGAAAATCCCCGCATTTTCCGACAGACAGCGCACCAACAGAGGTGGTCGATTAACGTGTGGGCCGCGATTCATGGCGACACCATAATTGGACCAATTTTTTTACCACCCACTTTGAATCGACATGGATACCATGAGCTACTTAGAAACGTGGTGTCGCCATACCTGGACCAATTACCGTCAGAGGAACGACGTGCTGCGTGGTTTCAACAGGATGGGGCTCCAGCTCATTCGGTTGTGGAAGTGCGCGAAGCTCTAAACGAACTATTCGGCCAACAATGGATCGGGCGATACGGGCCGAACAGATGGCCGCCGCGCTCACCAGACCTCACGCCTCTCGACTTTTTTTTGTGGGGCACTCTCAAAGACCGAGTGTACCGAGATGAATACGAAACGCGAGAGCAAATGGTGCACAGAATTGAACAGGCGTTTGCTGAACTCCGCCAACAAAATGTGGAGACACAGTTGCTTGCGCGTGTGCACCGTCATACCAAGCAGCGTATCCGACTGTGTCGCATAAGACGCGGCGGACACATTGAGCATCGGCTGTAAGGGGGTGAGCGCTAGGTACCTACGGCCTAATAAAAACTATTCGTAATTACTTATTCTTTTTAGCGAAGAGAGTACCTATGTTAAAACAAATACGCCAATAATCAGACTTACCGAATCCAGCCCTGAATTAATTGAATGAACGGATGAATGAATGAAAAGTTTATTTGCCTTTGGTACATGGTAATTGTCACGGTTACCATAGTGATACAAAAATATCCTATTGTCAATAGGTACATGCTAGAAGTAAATTGTGAAAGTTTCTATTATTTATTAAATGGTATTGGTGTTTTAAGTGATGTTTAGTGTTTTAAATGTTGTTTAGTGGTTTTGAGTGTTGTGTCGCATGAGTCGCATGAGAGAGATGCGCTCAGAGGCTCAGATACATCGAGCATCGTGTGTTGTAGGTAAGTTCCTGGCGTACCTACTTCATGTTTGCTAGATTTTTTAAATAATAATCAGAATTACTATTAATAGGTAGGTTAGGTATGTGTGTATCGTGGGCTAGGCAAGGGCTAAGCTAGGTACCTACAGCCTGTCCGTAGCGTAGTAGTACCCGTCCGTGTAGTTATCTTATCAAATGCACTGTTGTTCTGGAATTAGGGTTATCGGCACGTAGGAAATTTTCAAATCTGTGCCTTTTTTTTAAATAAACTATTTTTAAATGAAACCTATATAAAACGCATGTCTGTAAGGTACATATCATCAAACTTTCGGCTGTGTTCGTCGCCTTTTTCCTCCCTGTATATTTTTCCAGTACAAGTAACAATTGACGGTAGCGTGTTTCGGAACGCAGCAGACGTCATTATTTTGACAGCAAAAACAACATGGCGGACGATGATTGCGCGCGAAATCGATCGTCACGAGCGCATTCCTCTCGCACCGTACGCGTGCCGGAACAAAAACTATACGATGTGAAAGTAATTTTCTTCGGGATATTAAACGTAAGACATAGGTACTTACTTCATCAGTTTATCTAATGTAGTGTAAGGAATCGATTTTATAGTACAAAATGGCACAAGTCGCATGCCACTGAAGAAAAAAACTATCTATAACTTAGATGGCAGTAAATATCAAATCTGGCAACGCAAATCATTACCTATATAATCTAGCGGCCAGCTCTATTCTATGACCTGGCGGTGAGAGCCTTACGCAGGCGGTGAGAGCCCTACGCTCCCGCAACAGTCCGGTATCTCAGAAAAGGGTGTTAGTACACCCGAACTGAACTTATCAATTAATAAAATAAAAAAAATATATTCTATGACCTCTTCTTAAAAGATACAGTCATGGTAGTTTTCAGGAAGTAAAAAGACGTAGCCTGAAACTTATTGTGATTAACTTTAAAAAACTTTTGCGTAACTCGCCGTCACTTTTTTTTTAAACTTTGGTTACGTATATTCTAATGGCAACGATAACAACATAGTTGCCGATATGCACAAGGTGAAAAGTTGCAAATATTTTCATGTAAGTATATTACTGTTACTCCGGCTATCCTACCATCTCCGTCCGTCGCATCGCGTACTTTGTGTTCGGTTATGTCGGTGAGTGCGTAAACGGCCTAAAAGTGTCCGGTTAGAATAAAATGTATTTGATAGCCCAATTATTTAGGAAGGTTACAGGCTAATTAACACTACGCTACGACATTTAGAAGCCAAGCAAAATTAATAACGGAAGCATGTCTCTAATAAATTTCTATCAGCTAGATAAGTTACTATGTTGCATATTAAACCGTTACCTTAGGAGATAACTAAAAATTTAAATAAACCACAGTTACCACATTAACTAAGTAGCTATAGTCCAACGTCCAAACCTTATTTTCGTACTAATCGTCTCATCTTAGAACAGCATTATATTCGTTGATTTGAGAAGCCAAGTTCAATCTCCAAACGCCATCAGGTTCTTAAAGCACTTTAAGAACCTATTGGCCTGATGTCCTATATTCCAGAATTTATTTTTATTTTGTTTATTTTTTATTGCACGATTGAAAAGTACAATTGGCTTGATTACACTTTAGTCAAGAAGTTATTAATGATATGTGAAATAATATTGAATATGGAATGTAAATTGTGGAATACTTTGTAATAAATAGCAATTTTATTGTTACCAAGACGATTGATACGAGAAATGGAATTTGGACGACGTTGTACTTCGTTTCAAAGATTTATCTCGTCCAGTTATAAGCGCGATGCTCGCGGAAGCCTATCATGAGATCGGATGAGCATACCTATCAATATAATCATGATAACTATGCGCTTGCAGACATAATCGACACCTGTTCGGCTCGCCGACTGCGGGGGCAACGGCCTTGACTTGAAAGGGAAGTTAGCAATGGATTTTATCACTGAAATTGAGAAATTCTTTTGTTTATTAAAGATGCTCCAGCGCCTGTTAAAAACCTGTAGCGAGACTATTCTTGTAAGAATTTTTTTTTAATCTTGCGTCAATCTATCCCAATCAATTCCTGTTTTGTATGAGCGAGACAGCGATTGAAATTAACACGAGATTTAAACATTTTTTGTTACAAGAATAAGCCGTAGTCCGCTTGTTATTAGTTAAAAAGAAAAACAATTTACTGAGAACAATTACTAATGCCAACGAATAGTCTTTTTTTTTAATACGTATCGAAAATTTTTACTGAGTTACTATTGGTCCACGCAGTCGACGCAGCCATTGCTAATTGGTTGCTTTGTTGCCAAGACTCCTATGGAGAGTTAGTTGATGCAATCACCTATCTCACTCACCTCTTTCACGCCACATTGGCTGTACGGATTTGTTTGTGTGGTACACGAGTAATTTAATTAACTAGATTAACAACAGATGTTTTTTTAAAACGGGCAAATCTGAGGGCATCATATAGATTAAATAAATAAAACAAAAGCAAAATCTTACAATTCTTACTAATATTATAAATGAGAAAGTGAGTTTGTTTGTTTGTTTGTCATTCCTTCACGGCTTGACTTAGCAGCCGATCATTATTAAAATTTGCATACATATTGTTAGGGGTACAGAGCCCAACATAGGCTACTTTTTATCCCGTAAAAGTATGTCGATCCAATGGAAAAATATTTTTTCTACTATAGAGCGCGCCGTATCTGCCAACAGATGCGCCACAAGTCACGCTATGGATTGTTTTGTTATCAAACGAGATCTATGTCATAAAATTAACGCGAGCGAAGCCGCGGGGAAAAGCTAGTCGAAAATAATATGGCTAATTAAACTATTTTCAATATTATTTTCTAGATACAAAATAAAACTTGATTTAAACGTAATATAATATTCATTAAAAAAAAATACCTGTACTAATTATAGTATCATCTTCAAGTGTATTAAAAAAGACGTTCAGTATATTACTTATGACAACATAAAAAATATTATTAATTGACATTAAAATAATTAAAACATACACACCATTAGTTCGTTATAAAATATTTAAAATATTGTCCATGTTTATTATTAGCAATAAAAGTTATGAAACCAGTTTCAGTACCTAGACAACGGAGATACTAGGACATTTATTAATAGACCTGATTCAAAGTCTAGATCGTTTTAAAAGATGTCCTATGTTATACTTCAATGATCAGTCATGATAGTTACTTATGACAGCTCTTATGAGTCATTCACATCTTCAGTTCAATCTTTATGGTCAATAGGAATCATACTTATAGTTTAGAACATTTAGATTGATAGAATAGCCTTTATTTGAGAGAGGTAGGGCACAGCGGATAATCCGCTCAAATCGGAGCAGCCCGTCTGGGGAAGGACCTCCACCTTACAGAAGATCGTAGCCAAATACCATCAGGCGGGCCGTATGCTTGTTTTCCAACTAAGTGGCATAAATAAAAAATAATAAAAAAATAAACACAGACAGTGTTAAAGTACAATGAACATAGGCAAATATAGACATGTGTAATTACAACAACATACAAACTTACGTTACGTTTTGTCATGTTAATAATCCACTTTCGCGACAAATCGCAGGAACTGTAAAGTAAGGCTGTCGGGAGCGTACAATTGTGTGAAATTTCTGACCGGCGTAAACGTGCCTCAGTATTATATTAGATCAGGGACCACAAGGCTCAAAAGATTCAAAGAATATATAAGTACAATTCAAGTTTTTAATTTTGTACTTTTCACAGTATTCCAAATATGAGCAAGTTCAAAGGTCACACCTGGTAGGTCCAGTCCCGTGGGGGGGTGAGGGGTCACTCACGAAATGGTAATTGTTGTGGAATGCGCGGAATTCACCGCATTCGCATACGATTTTGCAACAATAACCCAATGAAACACAAAATACAGTTAAGTTTATGTTAACACAACGAAAGGTACCCGTCTTCCCATCTCGGTCGAATAACACAAATAAGTATGAGAGTCGTGATGAGACCCGCGCCTGGAGGCCAAGGGAACAGATGCGCGGAAGTCGAATATCTACATGCGATTTTTTGATGCAAAATGAACCGTCGCTTCGAGCGTTAAAAGCATTAAAAAGAACTCTTTACTTAAAAATAAAAAAACAAACAATCATTCTGTACGTTGTCATTATTTAAAAATTAATTCACAAACCAAAACAAATCGTTTACAAGCGGAACGCGTCCAAGATCGATTCCCATAAAATTCGTGAGCACGTGTAAAAACGTCTTGGCTAAACCATCAGAAATTACAGAAATCCGGTCCTAAATTATTGTGTGATTTGTCTCGGCACCCACACACGTTAATTGTTTTATTCCACAGGTAAAGATTTCGTAATTACCCTGTGGTGTTCACAAAGAAAATAACCGGGGAAAAATAGACAAAGGCTGACCGGCGACGCCATTTTTTTACTTTAACCCATCAATCTGTACCTGAGCAGGTTTTGGGTCTAATGAGGGCGAAGCATTGTGATATTCTGTATTTGTGAGCTTTCGAAAACTGTGTGTGTGTATATCTATACGATTATATAAAATTTTATGCTTATTACTTTCAGGAGAAACAAGTACTTACAGTCAAATGCAAATAGAGATTCACTTTTAGGCAAAGGCGCTAAGTGCTTAATTATATTATTAGGAATGGTTACATTTTATTAATAATACTAATAATACCTAAATAGATCCTACATTATATATTTTTTTAAATTCCATATTCAAATTCAGCATTAATTATAAAGGTTTCTATATGTATCAGAATAATTTAAATTCTCGCGTACGATACATCGGGTTCAGTAAGTCGTTGGGCGGTCCCTGCCTTTTCTTTTTAATAAGTAACATTTCAAGATAAATGTAAGGCTGTTTAAAGAAAAAATAATTACCCAATATGTCGGGCTCGACGGTTATCAGGCGCCTTTTTAAACGAAATTTTAATAAAGCGCATAAGATGCGATTACGTCTTTCATTTTTCAAGATGGACGCAACAATCGGCCGTCATTATAGGCCTACCAACCTGTGGTGGCGAAACGCCGAACTAATAACGGTGATAAAAGATTACTGGCAGATTTAAACGGCTCAGGAGGTTGTGAACACTTGGTTTTCTGTGGCTTTGTGTTATAAATGTTAAAATGTCTCTCGCAAGTTATCGTGTTAATTATATAATAAAACCTAAAAAAAATAGTTGAAGAATTTATTTTTAAGGAGAAAAATTGAGAAACGTGACGTTTAAAGTCTAAGGCTCGGTTTCCACCAAAGCGGAGAGGAGAGATGTCTAATTTTTCTATACAAAACTCTGCACGGCGGCGGGGCCCGCTTGCTTACGTGCGGTGCGGCACAAGTTTCTATAGAAAAATTAGACATCTCCTCTCCTCTCCGCTTTGGTGGAAACCATTAGCTGTAGCGGATCTATTCTCGTTATAAAAACGGTTAAAATCTAGTCTTAATCTAAATTAAAACTCGATTGTCGAACACCACGGACGGAGCGCTTGTTTACTACTTCGAATATGTAAGTACTAGCTGACCCGGCGAACTTCGTATCGCTTAAAGAACCTTCATGCTGAATTTCATTCGATTGAGAAAAATATTTTACTCGAGTTTCATGCTTTTCAATAAAGAACCTTAATGCTGAATTTCATTTAAATAACTTCAAAAACGGCAAAGTTTCATACGAAATTTGCGCCCCCGTTTAACCCCCTAAGGGATGATTTTTGAGAAAAGTATTTACTCGAGTTTCATGCCTTTTAAAATAGAACCTTCATGCTGAATTTCATTCGAATAACTTCAAAAACGGCAATGTTTCATACTAACTTTGCACCCCCGGTTAACCCCCTAAGGGATGATTTTTGAGAAAAATATTTTACTCGTGTTTCATGCCTTTCAATAAAGAACCTTCATGCTGAATTTCATTCGAATAACTTCAAAAACGGCAAAGTTTCATACTAACTTTGCACCCCCGTTTAACCCCCTAAGGGATGATTTTTGAGAAAAATATTTTACTCGTGTTTCATGCCTTTTAATAAAGAACCTTAATGCTGAATTTCATTTAAATAACTTCAAAAACGGCAAAGTTTCATACGAAATTTGCGCCCCCGTTTAACCCCCTAAGGGATGATTTTTGAGAAAAATATTTTACTCGTATTTTATGCCTTTTAATATAGAACCTTCATGCTGAACTTCATTCGAATAACTACAAAAACGGCAATGTTTCATATTAACTTTACACCCCCGTTTAACCCCCTAAGGGATAATTTTTGAGAAAAATATTTTACTCGTGTTTCATGCCTTTCAATAAAGAACCTTAATGCTGTATTTCATTTGAATAACTTCAAAAACGGCAAAGTTTCATACTAACTTTGCACCCCCGTTTAACCCCCTAAGGGATGATTTTTGAGAAAAATATTTTACTCGTGTTTCATTCCTTTCAATAAAGAACCTTCATGCTGAAATTCATTCGAATAACTTCAAAAACGGCAAAGTTTCATACTATCTTTGCACCCCCGTTTAACCCCCTAAGGGATGAATTTTGAAAAAAAATATTTTATTCATGTTTCATGCTTTTCAGTAAAGAACCTTCACGCTGAATTTCATTAGAGTAACTTCAAAAACGGCAAAGTTTCATACTAACTTTGCACCCCCATTTTACCCCCTTAGAGGATGAATTTCCAAAAATCCTTTCTTAGTGAGCACCTACGCCCCAAAAGGAACCCTCACGCAAAATTTGAGACTCCTGGTACTTGTAGTTTCGGAGATTTCGTGATGAATCAGTCAGTGATTTTCTCTTTTATATATATAGATAGATTGCAAAATAAGTTAATAGTGCACAAAGCGTTCATGAAACGCGGCTTTTTAAAAATACTTTTATTTTATAATGTCTTTCAAAAAGGTTGTTGGGTTTGTTACGGCACTTCTTCTCTCGTCGTTTACAAACGTCAAAGTGCTAACTAGTAGGATTTAAAAAATTACGTGTTAAGTTTTTCTTTTGTTATTTATATGTATATTTTATGTTGTGGCTATCCGCTGCTCATAATGCTTCACTTGACGAGACTGCTGCTTCATACTGGCATAGGAACGCCGCCAGTATGAAGAAGCCCTTACTTATACGAAAACCAAATTATATTGTTCCGTCAGCTGCGCTGTTAAAAAGTATGCTTCGTGGCAAATAAGTATGTTCAATGATTTTTATTTTGTAGTAAATTAAACTGTAGCTATTTTTTTCTGCAATAAACACAGTGACAAGACAGTCAAGACGGACCGACAGAAAACCATGGCAACAAAAACATAAACTTCATTATTTATTTTATTTATATTTTGTGGAGATAATATAATATTTTAAGAACACAAAAAAAAAAGATTTTTTTCTTTTTTTAGTTTGACAAGGATAAGTAACCAAAATTTTACGTGTCGTTAACAATGAAATGTTTTTGTGAGAGCCAAGAGTATTTTTTTTAGTTGCCAAACATTGTATGTACACAGTTTGTTAAAACAACCACACGACTCACCGATGCGTCAATTTAATTGCCGTAGTATTTTTGAAAGTAATAAAACTCTGCAAAACCACGTACCTATAGCAGTTATTGGTGTACGAAAATTAAACGATGTTAACTTCGTCGAGGAATGAGCAATCAACTGAGGCTTACGGTCCCGAATTACTGTGGAATTTATTTGTATTTATATGGTTAAGTTCTATAGTCTCTCACATGTCTGAGTTTTACGTGTTTTAAGGTACAACCAATACAAGAGGTGGCCAGTGTAGAGAACTAAGAATAAAGATTTTCACGCTGATAATGTAGGCTTCGTTATGAAGTTTGTAATGACATAGTACAATATGAATGCTATAGATAAAGACAACAAGAGAGGTAGGGCACAGCGGATAATCCGCTCAAATCGGAGCAGCCCGTCTGGTGAAGGACCTCCACCTTACAGAAGATCGTAGCCAAATAGCATTAGTCTCGGCCATGTTGTGTTCCTAAGGTGAGTAAGGTCTCTAGAGCTCCACTTGGGGGGTCGGGAGGGTTGGCAACGCGTGAGTGATACCCCGTTATTGCAATTTGCAAGCGTCTATAGGCAACGGTGATGCTTACCATCAGGCGGGCCGTAGGTATGCTTGTTTGCCAACTTTGTGGTATAAATCAAAAATAAAAATTCGCGTATATTCCTTCACGTTATTGAAAACTTGTATTAGTAATTTTTTACCTTATATATTATGTTTGTAAGTGTTGAAATAGTCTTATAACAGAAATTAAATAAAATAAGTAAATAATTTTAATCTTCATTCTAAAGTAAATTTTAAAATCTTTAAGATTTTTTACAGTTTGCATTTGTTTAGGTTTTTTAAAGGCTATTCAATTTCCAAAAGTTGGAAAATAATGGACCGTCCAACTTTCAACTACTTAGTAGGTACAATTCGAACCAGTAATCCCTTAGATTAGCGCGCTCAACCAAACAAACATGTCAGATTTATAATTTTAGATAATAATAATAATATATATTTTTTTTTTTTTTTTAACATTTCATAATGGCGGAATAGACTTTCTTTTATATACCACAAAGGTGGTAAATAAGCATACGGCCCGCCTGCTGATAAGCAGTCACTGTAGCCTATAGACGCTTGCAATACCGGGTTGCCGACCTTGTAGAAAGTGGAGCTCTGAAGACCTTACTCACCGTAGGAGCACAACATGGCCGAGACCAATGCTATATGGCTACGATCTTCTGTAAGGTGGAGGTCCTTCCCCAGACGGGCTGCTCCGATTTGAGTGGATTAACCGCTGTGCCCTACCTCTCTTAAAGCGACTCGACTTCGAGTGACGAGACGTCCGTCGCCACAATCTACTAATGTTCGTCATCTTCCTGTCACAAGTTAAAACTATTTTCACGTCACGCGATAAACAATGGCCCTTTCAATTCATATTCATAATAGCCGTCAACAAAGAAACAAAGTGCAAAGGTAAAAGGGCGCGTTTAACACTCATCTCCACTAAATTTTAAAAATCATAACAAAGGCAAACTTTGTTTTCATAATACACGTGTTCCATTACTCGACGACTGTGGATCAAACGTGTTAAGAGTGATGGTAACGCAACGATGTGTATCGCTCAGGTTTGAAAGTTGAATAGCTGATTGTTTCATGGTTAGAGTCGGAGAATGCGGTCCGTGAGAAAAAAATACTCTCGCTTCCGATGCGCTCGGCTAGATAAGCGCAGGTGGTGGATGCGCCTCACGCCGCGCGATGCACGTTTCAAATTTAGAATACATTTTGTTTTAGGGATGAGAAAGAACGATGTGATTTTAATGTTTTAGGCCAGTATTCTGAAGGCATATAATTTTTTTTTAATAGAGATTTTACTACGATTATTTAAATTAAAATCAAAATTGCGACTTAACGTACCTACGTCACACGCAACCACAAGTAGCCTTTTATAATAAATGTGTTCAATTGGTATACAATATGGTGTGAAATAATTTAATGTAATAATTGACATTTGAAACCAGGTAAATGCATTAGGTTGAGTCCACCATACCATAACCATAACCATAACATCTGTTATGTGCTGCCATGATTTTTTACAGCGAAAATATCAAAACTTTCAATCAATACGTTATAGATCACTCAACAAACTAAAACTTATTTTGATTGTACACTGTTAATTTCGATAATCATACTATAGACGATAATGGAACATATTAAAAAAGAATGTTTTCATTTACAAAGACAGAAATATTTTGACATTCATTCTTATTTTTTATTTAGGTAGGTAATCGAAACAGAACCCATGGCGATGCAATTATGCACGCTTGACTTTTTCCGAGGCAAGGGTTTAGGAATTCAGTAGCTGGATGTCATTTGTCTTTTTTATTATTATTAAGTCAACATCGTCGATTTTTTATGGTGCCCATAAGGCTGCAGACTGATTGACGGCGTTTGGCGAGAAAATAATGAAGCGTGCGTAGAGCGTAACATATTCTGTTTCATATTAGTGAACTGCGAGAGTTATGTATTACTTTATTAGGTTATAATTAAAATATATATTTTTTTTATATAGGGACAACACAGATTGAACTAGCCCCAAAGTAGTTCGAAACTTGGGTTATGGGATATGGAATACTCAACTCAACGATATCATATTTTATAACAAATACATGATTTAGGCCTCGGTCGTCCCTCGAGACTCGTCCTCCGTAATAAATATCCCAAGTCGTCCCCCATAATTAAATTTTATAGGCCTAAGTCGTCCCGAAATTTATTTTTTAATATTTTTTATTCCCGGCTCGTCCCTTTTCATAAGCCTTATACGTCCCTCGTTTTTTTTGTATGAGAAATCTTGAAATTTTGTACAGTCAGAAAAAAACTATTACCTAGCTATTTATTGTTAATAACTTAATAAATTAAAATGTATTATGTAAAAAAAAACGATGGAATAGAAATTATTTTAGAATTATTTTGAAATGTTTTTGAATAGATTAGGAATTCTTTTAGGATTATTTTTAAAGTAAAATAAAGTGTTAAATTATTATAATTAAATACATATTATATAGATAAACATCCAAGACCCGAGGCCAATCGAATTGAAAAGAATTTACTTATTACTTGGCTAAAGATCGGGCCCTCAAAATTAGAGAGCACAAAGAAAGAAAACTAACTCGCCGAAACTTGTGCGTTGATCGCGGTCAATCGAACGTCTGCTTTATGGACCATATAATAAAAACAAATATTATCGTTAATTTAATATTCGTGTGTTGGTGTCCCTGTTCAGAGAAAGGTAGGGTAGAAGATGGGTAAAAGTAACACGTTTCAGTAATAACCCTCTTGAATATATTAAATGGATAAATGACCAAGTTTTGTGATAGTACCGATGGCCCAGTGGATAACAAACTAGCCTTTTAATAGTCCCTGGTTCAAGTCCTGCTACTTAGTATATGTGCTACTTTTGTTCTTAAATTAACGCCATCAAGCTCCTCCCCTTTACCTCTTTGATCATATTACTACTTCATATAATAAGTAAACAAACTGTTTGGAATGTTATAGCATTTATAAAATAGGCTAACTCGACCGGGGAATACCACCCTCTCATAGAATATCAGCGTAAACTGCGTTTCGGTCGGTGAGTGAGAAACCATCCTCAACTTAAAACTGTATTTTGTAATAATACTAGCGCAAGCCGCTTTATTTGCGTGTAAGTATCTCGCTTTCCCGTGGGAATTTGCGGAATGTATCATACATACAAACTTTCCTCTTGTAAGAGAGGTAGGGCACAGCGGATAATCCGCTCAAATCGGAGCAGCCCGTCTGGAGAAGGACCTCCACCTTACAGAAGATCGTAGCCAAATAGCATTGGTCTCGGCCATGTTGTGCTCCTACGGTGAGTAAGGTCTCCAGAGCTCCACTTGGGGGGGTTGGGAGGGTTGGCAACGCGTGAGTGATACCCCCGGTATTGCTTACGTCTCTAGGCTACGGTGACGGCTTACCTGATGGTAAGCCGTCACCGTAGCATAGCATACGGCGGCATTATTTGCCACCTGTGTGGTATAAAAAAAACATCTATTTAGAAACCGCATTAAAGTCCGATTGCGTAGTTTTCAAGATCTAAGCATACATACGGACAGACAGCGGAAGCGACTTCATTTTATACTATGTAATGAAGTAGCAACTAACTCATCATGTATTTGTATTTTAGCACGTTCTCATGTTAGTGAGCAATGAACGTCTACAAATAGACGGACCCGTTTGAAATCATTAATTACGCCCGCGGGGCGGGATTACGCACCATAAACATGCTGCTAAAGTGTGCATAATAAAACAAGTTAACAAACTATACATCACTTTAAAATTTATCCACATATTCTAAGGCTAAAATAGCCTATTATAGCCTTAGAATCGATGTTTGATTGTGTTATTACACAATCAGCCTAGACTATACCTTAGAATTAAATATTTTTAGGTAACTCTAATCAGATTTCAATATAATTTCATCGAATATTAGACGTAAACAAAATATATATAAATATATATAGGGGACAATTCATACAGATTGAGCTAGCCCCAAAGTAAGTTCGAAACTTGTGTTATGTGATACTAACTCAACGATATTATATTTTATAACAAATACATATATAGATAAACATCCAAGACCCGAGGCCAATCAGAAAAAGTTCGTTTTTCATCATGACCCGACCGGGGATCGAACCCGGGACCTCCTGGGTGGCGGTCTGGCGTGGTAACCATTACGCTATGGAGGTCGCCGTAAACAAAATGTACTTACATTCTAATTTAATCGTTTAATATCAAGATTAAGTGTACAATGTAGGTCTCAAATCAAATATGCACTTTGAACTTCTTAATTTTCGTATTACATGAGAAAACTTAATTATTACTTGGTTAAGTGTCTCTGTAGCTGTCTGTACATGTAATTTAAACACTCAGAGTCAATAGGTTTAACTAGAATACTATAATCAATTTTAAACGATTTTATTTTACTAAAACGTTGGAACATTGATAAAACGAAAACCGGCTGTATCTTTTTGTTAATCGTCTCTTTACTTAAAGGTTAATAAATGTAATATCAATTTGTTTATTGCAACTACCATTAGAAAGTAGCACTCACCATAAGTAAATTGAAAGCTATAGTTACATCCGTAATATTTAATATTGCTCTACATTCTACGAAATAACTTTATAACAGTTAATTCACTTGGTGAAAGCTTTATACTTTAATAAAATATATATGTGATATAATAAGTTATTTATAGCATTAGACGGCTAATCTATAAACTATATTAAGTATAGTAAATGTCGCCTTCTATTTTCCTGTATGAATATATTTTTCGTGATAATGACTTTATTATCTGCTAAACTACAGTAAAAAGTAAAGAGTACCCGCTAGAAAATCAGCTAATTGATTTTTTAACTATTTTCTACAATTTGTTACAGAAAATCAAAAGAAAAAGGTAAAAATCCGTTAAGGCTTCAGTCTCGTAAAAATCTGTGTTCTAGCAGAATTTATCAAAGAAGAAACATTTTTTTTAATGATTGATAAAAGACTAAATGGCATACATTTTACATTTTTATTTTTACGATACAAAAAAGAGTGTGTACTAATTTCTGTACCCTAAATTGATTTTACACTTTCTTTTCCTTTGATTTTCTGTACCTTAACCTTAATTGATTTTCTCTTTTCTTTACCACTTTTATACCAGAGTACGCGAGTTGTCTGCATAAGATATTTGTGAACATTCATGTTGTGTTTTGATTCTGAAAATTTTCCGACACTCCTCAAAAATGCTGCTTTCACTAACCATAAAATATCTTTTAACAGGTAGAACCTACGGGCTCAGCGTCCTTGGGCGCGGCTTCAAGGGCCCTCTTCGTGGAGAAGGTACGAGCATCTAACGCTGCATGCCAGGCTGGGGACTTCGCTACAGCGGTAGCATTGTACACAGATGCCCTCACCTTGGACCCTGCTAACCATATTCTTTATAGTAATCGGTAAGTGACAATTAAGACTTTGATGTGTTAGTTTAGAAATATCTAATCAATTTTATTTATCTCACCTTGGGCAAAGGTGAAATTCTTATTCCAAAATAATTTTATTTATATTTGTCTCTGTCGGTTGCCAAGGAGGTTATCATATCTAATGAATCATAATAAGGATTTGGACATTTGTAATTTTCAATCAATATCTACATAAATTGTCACTATAAAACCCTCATCGCCATTCACACTCCGAAGTACAGTACTCCAAAGCTCTTCAAACCCTTTGACTCGGGCGCAAAAGTCGATAACAATCAAAAGCTGCTGGAGCTAGAAAAAGTTAGTAGAAATGTCTCTCCACACTTCACACAAGAAATGAAAAGTTGGTTGTGCACCAACCACGCGTCCGATAGTCTCATCTGCACCATTAATGGTTCTTGAACCATTGACTTGTCAATGGTGCATTGCATACGGTACAACGGGGTCCGAGTCCGACCTGCACTTGACCAGTTCTTTTTAATTAAACTTCACCGTTTAATATTTTTAAGGGCCACCTCTATCTGGAAATTTCATCTGTACTCTTCCTGTAGTACTACTTTATGTTAATTATGTGTTAAACGTGAATCTGATTATCCTCATTTTTATTCATAGCTCGGCAGCGAGATTGAAACAAGGGCAGTTTGCAGCGGCACTACAAGATGCGACGCGGGCGAAGGAACTCTGCCCGAATTGGCCAAAGGCTTATTATCGCCAAGGTATTGCCATCCACTTCATTATGCATACAGATACACGAAAACCTTTTAATACATTTTTAATATTCTTAACATTAATTTAATTTACTACCGATTTACGTTATTAAAAACATATTGTTGACTCAAATCCTTACTAATAATATAAATGAGAAAGTAAGTTTGTTTGTTATTCTTTCACGGCTTGACTAAGCAGCCGATCATTATGAAAATTTACATACATACTGTTAAGGGTACAGAGCCCAACATAGGCTACTTTTTATCCCTTGAAAGTATGTCGTTCCAATGGGAAAATAAGTTTTCTACTGAAGACACAAGCCGCGCTATGGGTTGTTTTGTTGTCAAACGAGATCTATGTCATAAAATTAACGCGAGCGAAGCCACGGGGAAAAGCTAGTTATGTATAAGTTATACAATATAATGCAAATGGTAACACCATTTATGTCAGCGTATGTATTCAGACTTAAGTTGTCGCTTTTCTAATCTTCACGAACATCATTGCTGTAATATAAGTCTGTCTTTAGCTCTTTAATAATTTTATCCGTTCTTTCTTTTCTTTCTGTTCTCGGAATAAAATATTCCGAGACTTAAAACAATACTGGAAGTATCCTTCTAAGATACTCCATAACAACTTTAGTTCTGCAGCTAAAAAGTGGAAAATAGTTACATTTGTAATGTTTGTAGTAGTTTGTACTGATTGCATCCAAGTAACAAACTATAGGCAATTGTAGAAATTCTTTCGTGCAGCGAAAGTGGCCAACAATAGTCGCATGCAATGATCGGTGGTAATGACCCGAATGATAGTGAAAAGTACTCACTTTGAATCGTTACAGTGGAACGCGTATGTGTGACATTTCATTGCCATTCAATACATTATTATGAAGACGACATGATATTCAATGATATAAAGCCGGTCAAGTGCAAGTCAATGCATTTAAGTTTTGTTTGTTTGTTTGATTTTATTACTTTTTTATCATTTGTAACATCTGTGTGTGTCTGAAGTAAGAAATAATTTATTATCATAAGTCGGACCCTCGTACCGAGGGTTCCGTAGTATTTTGATCGGTATCTTTCTACATCAGTATAGATCGCGATTAGTTTACAAACTCCAAATTATATATAGTATACAAACACGAGATATATATTTATTATTATAATGGAAATATTTATTTTACAGCGGTTTTCGGTTAAGTTATTATGTATGAAAAACGGAACATAAATAACCTTATGAATGCGGTGACATATAAGCAGCGAGTCACACGAGTACTGTGTCACTCTCGCACATTTCCGATATTCACAGAGTGAGATGGGTCATTGTATCACCCAATAGCAATACTTGCGATCGCTACGCAACCAATAGAAATGATTAAGCCGATTACGCTGACCAATGGTAACGCAGTAAAAAATCGGTAAATTTTTTTTTTTTTTTTCACTAAAGTTTGAAATGGCTTGCACGTCGCAGTCGTTAGGATTTTCCACCTTTAAAGTATATTACCATGCGGCAATCACTACAAAAGTTAGTTATTAAACTATTTTATTAAAGTGATAATAAACGTATTACGTATAACGTTCATGACACAAAATATGCGAAGTTTATGATCACCTAACAATGCACTGTTCTAGATTAAGATGGCTGGAAATGGCCTGTAATGACTGCCTACCCTCCCTAGTAATCAATGTCGATTTACACACTATATCAGTCAATTTCATTATGTCCGTGTCACGAACGATCAACTAAAAAATAACTAAGACAATTTTTAAAAACCATATAAGTATACACCGTAGCTATTCATACATATTCATATTACAAGCGAGCGCTTTTGGACGCCCGCGTTTTACTTTTTTTTACATCACTGAGGTGGCAAACAAGCATACGACTCGCGTGATGGTTAGCAGTCACCGCTATGGACGCTTGCAATTCCGGAAGTATGTTCGCGGGTTGCCTACCCTGTAAAATAGCAGAGCTCATCAGACCTTACTCACCGAAGGTACACAACATGGCCGAGACCAATGCTATTTGGCTACAATCTTCTGTAAGGTGGAGGTCCTTCCCCAGACGGGTTGCTCCAATTTGAGCGGATTATCCGCTGTGTTCTAACTCTCTTAGAACTTACTTCCATTCTCAGTGTGAATTCTGGGATAATCACTTTTTTCTTACTTACAGGGGTGGCTCTCCAATGTCTTGGGAGACACGGAGAAGCCCTGGCAGCGTTCAGCTCCGGGTTGGGAGTGGAGCCGTCTTCTCGACAGCTTCTGGCAGCCCTTGTTGAAGCCTCCCTGAAATCGCCGTTACGTTCGACCCTGGAACCTACCTTCAGACAGCTTGAAGCTATGAAATTAGATCAATCGCCATTTGTACTTATATCTGTAAGAATTTTATTATTGTCGTCTATTGTAGGTACAATCAATCAATAAAAGAGATGACCAGAGAATCAAGAACAAAGAATTTGACGCTAATAATGTAAGCGTCGTTATAAAACATTGTAATTATATAGTACAACTAGTAAAATTCACGCAATTTGTTTATATCTCGATTTCCCGTGGGAATTTTGAAAAAGCCTTTCTTAGTACACCCGTAGACGTGCTCGTAAGGAACCTACATTCCAAATTTGGAATCTCTAGATCCAACGGTTTGGGCTGTGCGTTAATATTCCATCCCATAGTTAAATCAGTCAGGACTTTGAATTTTATATGTATAGATGTGCATACTATTCGCGTAAATGCCTTCACGAAAACTTGAATCATTATTTATACTCTGCTCACCACTTTCATTGACTGACTGTCCTACAGAGTCTCCTCTTCTTTTGTACTTTTTCTAATCAATTATTTACAAAAAATAATTTACAGGACAGAAATAAGTGGTCACCTACGAGTATTAACCGCTATTTAAATTACCAGTTAACCATTCTAAACTTACAACTAACAGTTAAATTATCGATTAATTACCCTAGAAATAAATGAGCCAGTAATTTTATACAATACAAAAGTTATTTTACCAAAAAAGGCTGTTTTAAATAGGCATTAAACCTTTATAAAATGTTGTGTGAATCGTTGGGCTGTCGATGTATCGGCTTAACTTATTTATGCCGTCACCGAGTCCCGTTGGCCGGCATCTGATATAATGGTACCACGAATCTCGAAATAATGCCAACCATTTAAGTACCTACAACTCGAAATGTGAACTTGGCCACTGTCACTCACTTCGTTTTTACGACCATGCCTGAAGCCGAAATACAGCCATTGGCCACACATAATAAAGGCGAAAAATATTTAAAAAAAATATACTTATAGAAATGGGAAAATCTAAGTTTTCATGTTTGATAGGTAGGCAACCTTAATATATTTTGTGTACATTTTTTTACAAACAAATTTTATTTAGACAATACAACTCACTCATCATCGAACGAAAACAAATTTTTATTTTGAGAACAACTAACTCATTAAAATGCATTGCTGCTTCACACCGATTTTCTGTGAGAGGGTGATACTTTCGCGTTCGACTAGTGCATTTCATAAATGCTATACCACTCTCCTACTCTACTCATGTGCTGTACGGAATAAATGATTTTTTTTTTCTTTCCACTAATAATAATATTAAAACGCTAAAGAAGCTTTCATTCCACTTTTTCACGCAGTAACGAATGACAGATTTTCCTAAAATTATATATGGTCCCACTTTATTAGTGAACTTCCTTTTAACACATGACTATATAGGTTACATAATTATGATCGTTTAAGCAAGGAAATAATGGTCTAGTATTCAGTAAAAAAAAATTGTATTGTAAGTAGTTAGAAAAATGTTGCTTACTACATAAAGCCATCCATATTCACTGAATACTAGACTATTATTTCCTTGTTTAAACGATCATATGTAACGTACGTAGTCATGTTTTAAAAGGAAGTTCATTATTAAAGTAGGACTTTATATAAAGAAACACAAACAAAGTCGCGCGAGTTTCGCTAGTAATACAATATGTTTAAAAGGCGATAGTTTAAAATATAAGAAAAACTATATTTGTATATTCGAAACTTGGCTGTAATGAAAACTTGAATATTTTATGTCCTTTCACAGGCGCGATAATGCTTTATTGGCCGTAACATAATAGTTTTGATACAATAAGGCGGACTTAATGCTAAGTTCAATCTACCAGTCGGCCATTGGAACGTATACAATGCAATAATAAATTTTATTACAATACAGATATATTTATTTCAATATCTGATAAATATAAACAATTGTACGCCATGAATTCAAAAGGTATTCTCACACTGACTTATAATGGGTTTATATTTTATACTAGCGAAATACGCGCAACTTTGTTAGCGTGTGTACCGCTTTCCCTAGGGAATGTCTTAAATTTTTTCTGATGCTTACGTCATACAAAAAACACACCCTCCAAGTGGGGGCAATTCACGTAACAAAGTAGCTCGGCATTTACGTCTTTATACCGTTGACACAAAATATATACAAGCCGGCTACTTGTGTCTTAAGCCTTCAAAGTATCCTTGACTTTGCATTTCAAATGTCTTTTATGAGAAATATACGATTTCATGATATAATAAATAAATACTCTTGGACTAAACACACAACACCATCTAGCTGAAAACTAACATAAAATGCTTTGTCCTGAACATACTGACTGATGGATCAACGCTCGTAAAGCCCCCCCCCCCCTCCTATTCTCGTAACAAATACCGATTCTATTTCGATTCAAACACACTCGCTGTCCCGTTCAATTTCTATTTTGTATGAGTGAGACAGAGATTTAATTTGAATCGAAATTGAATCGGTTTTTGTTACGAGAATAGGAGGGGGGGGGGGGCTTTACGAGCGTTGATCCATCAGTCAGTATGTTCAGGACAAAGCATTTTATGTTAGTTTTCAGCTAGATGGTGTTGTGTGTTTAGTCCAAGAGTATTTATTTATTATATCATGAAATCGTATATTTCTCATAAAAGACATTTGAAATGCAAAGTCAAGGATACTTTGAAGGCTTAAGACACAAGTAGCCGGCTTGTATATATTTTGTGTCAACGGTATAAAGACGTAAATGCCGAGCTATATAACCTTATCTTGTCAATCTATTTTAGACGACTGACAATCGGATAGACAGAAAAACATTATGTTAAATCTCGTACAAAATATAGGAGACCGGTTGGACGGTATTAAGGGGACGGTATACTCCACCATATTTTAGTTTAACGAAGGTATCAGGCGGCGGCGCACGGTGGAACGAAAATGAAAATTTGGGACATAGGGATTTTTATGCATATTTTTGAATTCTATGTACTAATACGATAATTTAATGTCATATAACATTTTTTGATATATTCGATATTTTTGGAAATATAACACTTTAAAGTTTGTATGGAGATTTAATTTTTTTATTTCTGATATTTTTAGTATGTACCGTGTAAATTCAATAAAAATGACATTCCACACCACCAACAAGGCTCTTTTTATTGAATTTGAATAAAAAAAATACATTATTTGTTTAGAAGAAAAATGTTTTTAGCGACAAAACAAACAATGTCAATTGTTAATAACATTGTTTTTAGTAACAAACGTATAATGTCATAAGTCATTTTTGAAAATAAGAAACCTCAATTTTCTCCGGATGAAGCTCTTAGTTTAATGGTATCATTAAAATTATCCAAATGGCAGTATAATACATTACGAAAAAGTGTCGAACAAAAAAGTCATAATTTATTTCCTTCATACTACACTATTCAAACCGCAAAGCAAGACTGCTATCCACCAAAAGAAGATATTACAGTAACGGACACAATAGCGAAAATAAAGTTGCAGGCCCTTTTGGACATAACAGCAAAAAGAATAATAAAATCAATCGCATATGACAACGAATGTAAGGAATTAACAATGATTAGTAAATGGGGGTTTGATGGTGCTTCTAACCAAGCTAACTATAAACAGAAAACGCTATTAACTGAAGAGGAACACTTTGATGATTCGAGTATTTTCATGGGAAGTTTAGTACCAATTAAAATGATTTCTGGAGATCATGTAGTCTGGGATGAGTCACCTAATTCGCCATATTGGTGTCGTCCACTCT
This sequence comes from Endotricha flammealis, assembly GCA_905163395.2. Lineage (NCBI taxonomy): Eukaryota > Metazoa > Arthropoda > Insecta > Lepidoptera > Pyralidae > Endotricha > Endotricha flammealis. The sequence goes on from LR990873.1 coordinate 5,393,517, forward strand.
TCTTTAAATTTATTAAAGAAAATAAAGATACCATATTACAGGAAAAGAATGCCATAGAGTCAGAAATAAATGATTTAACTCCAACAAGAATAGGAGAAATAAAAATATCACATTCATTGCTTCTAACAATGATAGACGGTAAAGCAACATCAGTGCTAAGTGAAACGTCATCTCAAAGATGTGATATATGTAAGGCTACGCCAAATGAGATGAATAATTTGCCATTGGTACTAAGTAAGACAATTGATACTGACTTATATAGATATGGTATTTCATCTTTACATATATGGATACGATTTATGGAATGTATTCTTCATATAGCTTACAGGTTAGATTTAATAACATGGATTGTAAAAGGTGACAGCAAAGTTATTATGGAAAGTAGAAAGAAAAGTATTCAGGAAGCTTTTAAAGATCAAACAGGACTTTTAATTGATGTTGTAAAACAAGGGCATGGTACCACCAATGACGGCAATACCGCTAGAAGATTCTTTGCAAATACTGCAATAACGGCTTCTATAACCGGAGTAAACGAAAATTTAATAAAACGGTTTTCAGTAATCTTAGAGGTAATTTCTTCGGGTCTCTTTATTGATGTATTAAAATTTAAGGAGTATACTGAAGCTACCGCGAAGTTATATATTGATTTATACCAATGGTATTACATGCCCTCTACCGTGCATAAAGTCCTGGTGCATGGGGCAAACATAATTGAAAATTTTGGTTTAATTCCAATAGGAAAATTATCCGAGGAAGCTGCTAAATCTAGAAATAAAGATTTCCGTAAATATCGCGAAAATAATTCTAGAAAAATTAATAGAAAAGCCACCAATGAGGATATTTTACATAATTTACTAATCAGTTCAGATCCATATATTTCAATAAAACGACACAAAATACATCGAAAACACAAAGAAATATCACAGGAGGCAAAAACTTTATTCATTCTAGATGAAATTGTTGACAATGACCAAGAAAAAGAAAATTTTGAGTTTATAGACATAAGCGGTCTAGTAAATGATGAATCTGAGGACATTAACTAGAGAGAATAATGAGGTTAAAAACTCAAAGCTCATCGTAGGTGGCGTCACTGTTGACTGTTCCAAGACCCGCCATATTGGTTCATTGTTTAGGTTTGATGTGAGAGTAATTGCTAAAAATCATAGAAATGTAAGCGACCTGGAGTGTAATTACGATTGAAGGAGGAACTGCGGAAACGGAAAGCCAAGACCACTAGCAAAAAAGCCTTATAAATCGAAAGGTAAATAATTTACAGGCATTATTGTGAATTGTAGGTTTTGCTGTGTTCTTTTTATTTATTTCAATTTCTTTTTGTAGACTGGAGGCGTACGATGGAAATTACCTCATCGAAGTTGAAGACGAACTTGAGGATGATATTCCTGAAATTTCTACCATGGATAAGTTCAGAGATATCAATTCCAGCAATAATCTTCCACCATTCTATAAACTACACATTCAAGAGTTTGCAGACAGGTAACAAACCATACATTCATGATTTCCTTATTGTTCCTTGTTATTTTAATGTTTCAGATAGAATTAGACATTTAATGACATACATGTTGTTTCAGATTTCAAGCAACACTGAACGGGAGATACTACTGTATGAAAGTAGAATCATAATAACCGTGAGAGTTGCCTTTGAGGAAAGTTATATTTATTTCCATGCGCAATGCAAAGCCCAAATGAAGAAGCTTCTTTAAATATCATTCTGTTAAAAGTGGATAATAGTGGCATGATAGTGGAGTCACTGCGAATGTGCAACTGGAAAAGGAGTAGAAGCACACTGTAAGCATGTTTTTACAGTTCTCCATGGCATAGAAGATATAGTGCCTACTAAAACTATAATTTTGTACAAAATGTGCACAGAACAATTGATGACATTTTAAAACCGAATAAAGTATTCTGTAATTCCCCGATGCAATCCCGTTTTACCAGGAAAATATAATGGACAATTATGAAGGATATGTCAAAATCCTAGCAGTTTCTCCTGTACTACTAGTAGTAAAATGGCTTATCTCCAAGTAATCAAAGCTGCCAATCCATATGCTATTGAAATGGACCATGATTACTTGGAAATATTTTCTTATACTTATGAGTATTACCTTTGTAAAGTTTTTGTTTAACCTATTTTTAAACCACTACTTTTAACAAATATCTGTATAAAAATTATGATTTTTGATTATGACAGTGTAATAAAACAAAATTAATACCTATTAAATAGTTTTATTTTCTTATACCTATGAGTATTACATAATACACTCTAAAATTACAGCATATATTTACAGCATATATGGACCCCGCTAGACCCAGGAGGATCAGTAAAAGAAGTTTCATTAGCATCACATTCATTTTGAGTTTGGATCCGGTTAGGTCCTGGAATTGGATCACCACGAGACGTTTCAATACACCGTTTCATGCAACTTCTTTTTAGCAATCGATCTGAGCGTTCTTGTGCTAGTAGGTTAACAGATTTGATTTAATATAGAGGGCACAGCACTTTTCTTTAATGTTCGGTATAAATTTTAATTGTCTGTTAATTACTTTTAATATTATAATCTTCAGATCTAAATTGGGCAGCACATAACCTCGACCATTTACTGGATTTCCAATTTTTCCTTCGAAGAGCCTTTTCCCACAGTTTTCTTCGTTTTATTTCTTTGGGAAATAAATAGATTGGAACATTTTTACAATCGATAGCTGCACAATGAGTCATATTTCGGAATTATTTAGAAAACAAATATGATGTTTACAAAAATAGTATGGAAAATGACAGCTAGCTGTCAAATGTTTGGAACAGTCAACAAAGCGACATCTGAAGTGAGCAAAAGGCAGTTTTTAACCTCATTAAGTGGATTAGGCCTACAGGGGATACCACTGTTAAAAACACGCGCCTGGTTCTCTACCTCTAGGGTGGTGTGGAATTGAGAATAAAACAACAAAAAAATTTTTTGTTGCAAAAGCGCAGCGAAGCGCAATTACAGACGTACCTTAAAAATAGTAAAATAAATAGTATAATACAAACCTAAAATCATTTATTTGAGAGCTCTTGAGATTTCGGAGTTTTTAAGGAATTTGTTAGAAAAAAACAAAAAAAAAATATTGTCGCAAAAGCGCAGCGAAGCGCAGTTACAGACGTACCTTAAAAATAGTAAAAAAAATAGTATAATACAACCCTAAAATAATTTTTTTGAGAGCTCTTGAGATTTCGGAGTTTTTAGGGAATTTGTTAGAAAAAAAACAAAAAAAAATATTGTCGCAAAAGCGCAGCGAAGCGCAGTTATAGACGTACCTTAAAAATAGTAAAAAAAATAGTATAATACAACCCTAAAATAATTTTTTTGAGAGCTCTTAAGATTTCGGAGTTTTTAGGGAATTTGTTAGAAAAAAACAAAAAAAAATATTGTCGCAAAAGCGCAGCGAAGCGCAGCGAAGCGCAGTTACAGACGTACCTTAAAAATAGTAAAAAAAATAGTATAATACAACCCTAAAATAATTTTTTTGAGAGCTCTTAAGATTTCGGAGTTTTTAGGGAATTTGTTAGAAAAAAACAAAAAAAAATATTGTCGCAAAAGCGCAGCGAAGCGCAGTTACAGACGTACCTTAAAAATAGTAAAAAAAATAGTATAATACAACCCTAAAATAATTTTTTTGAGAGCTCTTGAGAGTTCGGAGTTTTTAAGGAATTTGTGTTTTTCTCCATACATTTTTTTTTTAAATAATTCATAACTAATAAAGTATCAATTATATCAAAAAAGTGTACAAGTAATTAATGTCTTATATTTGATAGTAGAATCGAAATCCATCATAATTTTTTTGTATAATCGAAGTTGGTTTTCGATTGTCGCTATGTCCACTAGCGGCCGTTTTCGTTCCAACGTGCGGCGCCGGCGTCAGTTAATTGTCAAAAATTTGCAGCTACTTACTTCACTATTATGAATAGTATTTGACAGCCGGTAGTGCGTTGGTAGTACGATTCCCGCTGGGGCACACATTTATGTGATAACATTTGGGTTGGTAGTCGAGTCTGGCTGTTTTCAGTAGAACAGGGATAGGAAGCGACTTGGACTTTTCTCTTTCTTCTTTTTGATCTCACTCACCGACCGAAACACAATTCTTCTTCACGCCGACATTCTATGAAAGGGTCTCCCGTTCGTGCTAGCCAATTTCAAATAACGCTCTACCAACCAGTCCAATAAGTTAATTATTTTATATTATTTGATCACATGGTATTTTAGCTCTTTGTATTATCAATAAACTTTTAATTTAATATTTTATTTTATTTTAAAAATCTGTCTAACTTGTTTTCATTTTAACATTTCTCAAATTCAAATATTTTTTTCAGAGATTAGGCCTTCACAGGCACTTATTCTCGTCTTATACATTTTAAACATTAAATACTATACTCAATCTGAAATATCGCCCCCTTAAGCGGGGTATACAGAAGGCCGATATATTTGCATGCATTCCTGTGCAGTCTGGCGACATGAGTACATTTTTCGGCGCATTTACTCCGCAGACAATGGGCCAGATCAAACAGCCATAATATATATCCGACCCTCGAATTTACATACAATCTGCGCGACAGTTGATCGTCTCGGACGTGAATGGTCGAAATGGCGTCGTTTACCACAATATAGCTACCGAATAATGTGCATTTTAGTTAATTTAGCGATATTGACGATCGACATTTGAGTATTTAATGGTCTACATTGTTTTTGCTCATTATGCAGCAATTTTTTTTCAACGTTAAAATTTTTTTTTTCCCTTATTCGCTCCTTAAAATTAATGGCTTAAAATGGGATAACGCTAGGAAAAAGATGGATTTCACGGAGTATTATTATTAATATTTTGTTTAGAACAATTATAAAATTGGACAAATAGGCACAAAGATTTTAATCTAATATAACCAAACATACTCCTGCCAAAAAGAAAACAAAATATTAAATAATATGTTTACAAAAAAATGGGTATTAATTTTTATTGAAAATTAGAAAAAAAAATAACAAAACACAATTTTTTACTTTGTTTTTTCATCAATAAAGAGTCATCATCCAGGAAGCTTAGATCATTATAAGAATGAAGTTCACATCGTTTCGTCCATGTTTTATGTCCAATGTCATATAATGTCAAATCGTAATGCGTTTTTATAAATCCAACGTTGTTTTTGCGCCCACATACAACACTCAAGTTCTATATTAACTTATAATTAACTTGAAATGGAGCCGAGAGTCGGGTAGCATGCTAATTTGCTGTAATGATTGTCTCTGGCCACTACCGCAGGGCCGGATTAGCCGGAACGTAAGAGTAGCGAATGTTACAGACCCCACACACACAGTATACGGATTAGGAAACAGATTAGTGAACTCAAAAAAAAAACTAAAAGTCTAGAAGTGTCAAATACGTTACTTTGTACTGGGATGAATACCATGAGGATCCATATCCTATCACCATCGATTATGTATTTGTTTAAGCGGCAAACAAAACCAATACTTTCTGATCGTAAAATCTTAATATTCCCAAAAAATAAAAACTTCAAAATATTAACAGTTTGGACACTCCTTAAATTGACTTAAAGCCACAGAAGTTTTATATTATAAAAGAAATCTCTAAGAAAATCTTACAATAAAATTCTTCTCTTGTAAAAATATACAGCAGGTAAATAGGGTGGCTCATTCCGGCACTGCTTGACTGGACTCTTGCCAAATAAGCAAATTAAATTCTAATGGTTTGCTCAAAGTCATAAGCGTATTTTATGCGTTTAAAAGCGTATGACGTAAAATTTTAATAATGTATTATGTTTTGTAAAATAAATATTTAAGTTACTATTTGTAATGTATAAGTAACTATTTATACGTTCATAACAAAAAAAAACATAAGACATAACATTTTAAATAGTATTCTATGGTCTACAGTTTTGTTTGACACCACAAATGAGTGTCTTTAAAAAGAGAAAAAAAAAATTTTTAGATTTTTTTTAATCAATTTCGCACTAGAAACATTACACCAACCTGTACAATACATATTATTATTGGAAACGTTAAATAATGTTGTGGTTGTTTGTAGAAAATTACGAGTGGCCATATTTGTTTTGACTGGAATGGTGTCATCTTTTTGAAGGTGTTTAATCACTTTTTTATGTTTGAACTTTTATAGTATCCACATAAATTGTTTTCTTATAATCGTTTTGTTCGTAGGTTGTTGGACAAGAGTTGCTTGCTGCCGGGCAGTACCAAGCGGCAGTTACAGTATTAGAAGCTGCCCTCCGGATAGGTTCATGTTCACTCAAATTAAGGTAAGATTGCTTTACTTCCAATAGTTCAATTTCATGCCATTTTAGATTTAAATACTTCTATTTAAGTTTAAGTGCTACTAGTTTAGATCCTTGGTAGTCATTACATACATAGTTTAGAAGATTATTTTAGTATAGTATAGTATAACTTCCTGATCCCTGATCTATCACAAATTTCAGTGAATTCTATATAAATAAAGGAAAATACAAAATATATTTTTCTCTAATATTAATGGACCGTATCAAATTTTTACAATGTGCCGTGGAACAAACCAATGCTTTCTGATCACAAAAAAAAATTGGAACATAAAATATTTTGTTAAATTAAAAAAAAAACGGGCAAGTACGTGTCGTGCCACGCACATTGTAGGGTTCCGTATAGGCCACGCATTTCTTGCTTGCAAATGAGTACAATGCCATATTCTATGACATGTGTACGTTTTCGTCAAAGAAATTTTACTTCATTAGTTCGTCGGTTATTACTCGGTAACTAGTAGTGCCTACTTAACCGTTATAGTTTTCCTTGTAGGTTCACTATATGGACTACTATCATGATTTTTTTCAAATTTCTAAACACAAGACTTTTGGAGATAGAGGGGGGGACCACCGTGCAAAACGAAAATTGACACGTTAAATGTAAATAATTCGCGAACGGATCATTGTATCGGAAAATAATCTTCCCACACCCTGTTTTTAAGAGACCTATCTAACGATACGCCACAATATGGGGTCGGTGCGAAAAAAAAAATTATTCCTACTTTACCTGTAGGCACCCAAAAAAAATTTTTTTTTCCAAATTTTATTCTACCACTTTGTTAGCATTGTTAATATGAGTAACATACCAAATTACAGCTTTCTAACATCAAGCGTCTAGGCGATGGCGAAACTATGGGTTCCTTGTAGTTTACTACGGAACCCTAAAAATAAAAATATCCATACGTTCAACTCTTTAATTTAAAAAATACTATACCCAACAAAATATTGAGATGTTTCGCTACTTGTAATAGGTTTTTTACAGTTATTTGACAGATTAACGATCTGGAATTTATTTTAAAAAAAATCTATATTCTTAATTAGATTTGAAGCATGATCAATTAGCGATTTTCCGTTGACATAGTCACAATAATAACTGTGATAGTAGAAAAATGATTCTCATAGAAAATTCTGAACATTTTGATTGGAAATTAGATTGGCATCAGTAGTTAATTAGCAACGTTTAGTGACTCTTGTTATAATAAACAGTTGAACTGATGTCTCTATCTGAGATGAAACGCGGTGATATTCAAATGAGCGTACCGAGCAACTCATATTACAAATCTCCTTGTGACATCAAGAAGCATGTCACACGCGAGTGTGAAAGCTTTTAAATAAAATAAAGAATATTTATGATTGGCGCCATCCTGTGCCAAACTAATCTTCCTATTTAAATATTATGATATTAGTATGAGTATGAGTAATATTAGTATGAGTATGATATGTCATACTCATACTAATATTATAAATGAGAAAGTGAGTTTGTTTGTTTGTTATTCCTTTACGGCTTGACTGAGAAGCTGTTCATTATGAAAATTTGTCTAAATATTGTCAGGGGTACAGAGCCCAACATAGGCTACTTTTTATCCCGTGAAAGTTGTCATTGGAAAATATATTTTTTTACTATAGAGGGCGCCGTATGGGATGCTATCGGCCAACAGGTGACGCCACAAGTCGCGCTATGGGTTGTTTTGTTGTCAAACGAGATCTATGTCATAAAATTAACGCAAGCGAAGTCGCGGGGAAAAGCTAGTCTATTTATATTTCATTCCATGATACTTTGACACAAGATTTTCAGTGAAATTCAATGATAATGTTTGAATTTGATGAATTTGACGACCTCTGTGGCGTAATAGTTACCACGCCAAACCGCCACCCAGGAGGTCCCGGGTTCGATCCCCGGTCGGGTCATGATGAAAAACGAACTTTTTCTGATTGGCCTCGGGTCTTGGATGTTTATCTATACTTATATATGTATTTATTATAAAATATAATATCGTTGAGTTAGTATCCCATAACACAAGTTTCGAACTTACTTTGGGGCTAGCTCAATCTGTATGAATTGAACCGTTTTGTGGTAAATGTTTTGCTTTATCGGAATAAAGTGATTTATAATCGACTCATGTTTATTTCATGACGATTTATATTTTAAAATCAGACAATTGTTTGGAGCTATTGTGCCAAGTATTATGAAATATACATACGATTATTATTTTTTTAGCCGAGTGAGATCCATTCGCACTTTACATAATTATGTAGATGGAAGCACCTTCACAAAAGATATCTTTCATGATTTTATTCTACCACTTTATTAGCGTAGTTAGTATGTGTAAACATGTCCAATTACCTACATCTTCCTGAGTCACGTTTAATAGAATTCGTCGCTGTCGACGCACAAACAGCGACCAATTCGGACAGAGAATCGGACATGGCGAAACTATAAGAGTTCCTTGTTGGGAACCCTAAAAATGAAATGTATGAACTTTGGAATTCATCAATTTACACCAAGTCTTGTGAAATTGCGATATTTTTGTAATAGCGTTTTTATTCCGTCTCTATAAACTTGTAAAACAACTTAAACGAATTTATACAATACTGGAAACATTGATTGACCAACCAATTATGGTTTATTATAGTGCAATTATCCGCAATTTTATACAAGTCTTTTTTTGTTTTTCGGCAAGAAAAAGATAATTATTTGAATTAAATTTTTTTACTACTCTTATTTTTAATTCAGATAAATTTCGCAAGAATTTATAACAAGAACGTAACTCTGATTATCAACTTTTTTAATAACATCTTGGAAAATATTGCTATGATTCCAGATTTTATTATTTAGATATAAATACTTATTTAATAATATAAAAAGAAATACAGCCAGTTTCGGAGACACATTTTAATTTTAATTCCACTTTTTAAGTCTCAAGGCGTCTTTTTTTCTTAGTTTTACTGTGAAAAGTGACTGCTGGGTTTTTAGTTCGTACGGGCTAAATTATAATTTAATGTGTTATTAGTTAATGCCTTTTTAAAGTTTCAAAAATACGTTTCATAGTGTAAATGATGAGAATTTGCCGGGGCAAAAATAAAAGAAAAGGTTGAAATTACTAAGTTTTAATTGATATAAGTAGTGTGCAAGGATAATCCTCCACCGTAAAGTTATAAAGTAAATTAATATTAAAGGGATGGGCCGTTGGATCGTTTGGCTGGTACCGTTAGAAAAAAAAAAAAAGTTTATTAATTCTAAGTTAAGTTAAGGTCAGGCCGTACATAAGCAATAAAGGACACTGACAAAATATCATATTAATACTACAAAAAACTTGAGGGTTCAAGTGAGGCCAGCAATAGGGGCCACTCGCCAAACCCTGCCGACGATCCCCGGCTCTCTCCATACACAGCCAGTACGGGGTACGAGTCTCACACTTGTCAAGGCCCGTACCAAACAAGTCTCAGTCGCAGCCAGCACCGAACACGTCTCGGTCACAGCCCGTACCGAACACGTCTCAGTCACGTCCCGTACCAAACACCTCCTAGTAAAACAATAAAATGTCTTACACAAACATAATTACAATAGCTAAGGGCACAACTAGTGCACATGTACTGTATACTACCATACTATAGTAATATTTACTATAAACAAAATATTAATAACTGCCTAATATTTATATAGTATATTAGGAAACGGAATGGTGAAATTATTTGAAAAACAATAATCCATCGCTTTGAGGATGGAGCGAGTACAAACACAGTAGGTTAACCACTGTCACATCATAATGTTATAATTATTTAAGTATTTATCTAATAATATTATCTTTATCTAATATTATTATCTTTATCTAACATTATCCAATCTACTCTTACAAAGTAAACAAGGTTCTCGATAAACTTAATTAAAAGAGACCAACCTATGGAGTAGGAGCGCCCATATCCAAGGCGGGCGGTCTCGGTATTGCATCCACCGACCAGACATGGTCGACGAAGGCTTCACAGCGCTCATCGTCACCTTTTAGACAAAATTCTACTTAGTTGCGGCCTAAACCACATGGTTTATCCTAATATAATTAGGTAAGCATGGTTTTACCTAATACAGCTACAATGATAATGAATGAACATCATCAACAACCATGTTTAAGAAGATTGCATTCTACTTGATTCATTTCAACTCAGCGAAGAGGCGAATGAGTTTGAGGAATGGAATTAAAAACATACCTGTAAGGGAGGCAGGAAGGAGAAACAGGAAACCACGTGGAAGTTCAAGCAGAAGCTCAATTGATCCTGTAAATAACAAACACGTGTTACAATCAACAACTACACCAACGCGAACAGAAAGAGAATCCAAACCTTTTCCTCAGAAGAAGATCTGCTTACCTGTGACTGCAGAGGAGACACCTAGATGCACGTGGCCGACCAATACTTAATTATCCACCAATGTGCAGTGTACTGACTACACACGTTGGAACGGAAACAATTACACTCCTTTCAGATCAATAATCAATCAGATGCACGTCAGCACAGAAACAATCTCTGAGTTTTGAGCCCACCAAAGTTCAGCTCCTCACTCCAGTTCACTCCACCACGTCTCGTACCGGAAAGACGCTTAGCAGCTCGGGGCATTCACCCCGCTCCCGACGCGACATACGTTCTGAAGTCTCACTTAACACCACAACAATACAAACATTATTTTTATACCAAATTATTATTTTTATATTTTAAGAAAGACATCAGGAAAAATCCTTTTATGGAATAATTAGTAGGTTCCTATCAAGAAACTCACAAAATACGGCTTCACGGATTTAATTTTTAATAATTATATTTGTTTTGACAGATTGGGCAAAACAAGAAAAATATGTGATCACAAGGTTTTTGAACGCCCCTTGACGTTTCGTTCCACACAATTCGTTCATTGTTCTAGAAAGTTCTTAATCACATTCAATTAAAATATAAAAGAATTTTTCTCTCTTTTATTTACTAAATTATAGAAAAAGATAATAGGAGTAATCCGAATCAAAATTAACTAGTCTAATAATTTTAATGCTAAAAATACGGACTCCCGTAAATGTTCTCATTTGGCAACCTTGCCGTTTCACTGAGAGTAATATATCCAAACGCAGATATGTCATCTGTCAAAAGTGACATTGATGATTCGAGGTTAAGATTTAGTTGCTTAGCAAAACAATGAAGCTAAATTTAATAAAATGACACCGAATTATATCAAAATCTCCACCGAAAGAGTGAAAATGCGAAAAAGGAAATACAGTACTACGAGTGTATGCGACCTTCCGGTCAGAGGGAATGTTTTATTAGGATTACGAATAGGAATCGGTAAGGTATAATGTTCATCAACAAAAAAAAAGGTGTTACAGTACCCCTTTACCCACCAGAATTTTGCGAGGAAACGAGAAAAATTCACGCTGGCCCTCCAGCATTATCCTAACTAGCGTAAACTACACCACCACAATACAAAACAAAAGAATTACAATCCAACGAAACTTCAATCCAAACACTTTATGTCCTTCACATGACATTCACTGCTCCTACCATTCTCATCTTCCAGCAGGTACACCAGCCTAGACAACTTTTTAACAATTCTACACTTTTCAAATCTGGGTGCTAATTTATAAGAAAAATGTTTAGCAGCGTCACTCCGGACATGCGTGCGCCGCCAAACGACATCATTCTCCTTAAACTCTACATCCCTTCGACGCCTATTATAATACTTAGCGTTTCTGGAGTGAGATTTCTTTAATTGTTTATCCACTTTAACAAATACCTCTTTCAACACACCTATCTTGTCAACATAGTCCGCACGAGAAGCAACCACAATGTCATCCATATCCTCACTATCTCCATAGACATTTCCATCAACAATAGCCTCACGCCCATGCACAAGCAAGAAAGGAGTAAAACCTGTTGTATCATTAACGGCAGTGTTAATAGAAAATTGAATCTCACAGAGATGAGAATCCCAACTACGCTGATCAGAACCGACAAGCGCTGCTACAGCTGTGACAATGGTTCGGTTATACCGTTCCACTGTATTTACCTGTGGGCAATAAGTGGGAGTATAGTGTACTTGGGGTACCCTATACTTTTCAAACAAAGCCTTCACATCACGCCCTATGAACTGCGGTCCATTATCAACAATGACCGTTTGGGGAATACCATGAGCTAGAAAGACATGATCTTCCAAACGTTGAGCCACCACTCTACCAGTCGCACGTCTAAGAGGAAATATCAAAACATATTTAGAAAAACAGCAAACTACTACTAGAAGATATTCATTCTGCTGCCGAGACCTGGGCAGTGGACCAACCAAATCAACGCTGATACACTGGAAGGGTCTACGACACACCTTCGGGTTCCCAAACAAACCAGGAGTAGTTTGGTTAGGGTGTTTATATGCTTTACACGTTGCACATTTCGACACAAAATCTTCCACATCCTTATACATCTCAGGCCAATAAAAATGGAGACGCAATCTTTTATACGTTTTTTCAATCCCCAAATGAGCACCTAAAGGAGAATCATGATTTTCCTTAATCAAACGCTGTCTGTCATTCAAGGGAACTACCTCCTTCCAATCAAAATCCCCTGTCAACGATGACTTACTTTTGGTGTAACGGTAAAGCTTACCATCAACTATTTGATAATTAAGACAGGTTTTTGGCCTACTATGACACCGCGAATAAAGATTCTGAAACCAAGGATCAACCGACACAGTATTTAAAACAGACACAGGCACACTACGGGATAAAGAATCCGGGATCACATTTTTCACCTCATCCACACCATCATTCACAGAACCACCAATAATTGAATTTTCCGCTCCCGAATCTAATAATCCAGAATACGGAACACCACCAATCTCTACATTTAAATAAGGACGCGCATCCTTACAACCATTTGAGCGGACCATCGACACATTAGCTTTATCATTTTTCAAAAATACACGCACATACTCACACCATGCACGCCACTCGCTAACAGGTGTAACACTAAACCGACAGCCCTTCCTTACGCGTTTTTTGTCTGGGGTGGAGCATCCTTCTTGTGCGCGCACTTTGGACAATCGACCACGGTCACGCCCTTCTCACCACATCGATAACAAATGATAACACGAGGAGCGGTACACTCAAGAAGTGTATGATCACTAACACGACACCGTACACAGAACTTATCTATACCTAAAACTCTATTAACGGCTTCACATTTAGGACGGTTAGTCCTTCCTTTATAAGCCAGATCAGGGGCAACAGTATTTGGCACGCTCCGGGGTGGTTCAGCGAAAGACTCCGCTCTCTGCTTCGCTGCCTCCAACTGCCTGCACTGCTTCTTAAGGTCGGCCCATGACTTGATCTCTATGTTAGCCAAAGGAATAGAATAGGATGGCCTAATATTAAATTTAACAATGCTAAGTTTTTCATCCTCGTCCAAAGGTTTGCGTAACCTAGAAAAATAGTTAAGCATAATACTCAAATAACTACCAATCGATTCATCGGGACCTTGAGTCCTTGACCGGATCTCCTGAAGTAAACGATGATCATAATCATAAGGAAGATATTCTTCCAATAAGGAAACTTTTAATTCGTCCCAATTGTTCAATTGGTCCCGTACACCACGATACCAATACAAAGCCTCATCTGTGAACAACTCAGCCGCTGAACTAAACAACTTTTCACTACTAACATTTCGCGATTGACACAACTCCTCAATCCGCACAATAAAAGCCTGCACACTATCCTTACCATTATACTTTAAATTGAGTGAGTGAACATAAGAAGCACGATCACAGGTGACTACAGGTTTGACCACCACTGACCCACTCGCAGCCGAATCTTGAGGCACCTCCTCCTCCGCTGGTTGAAAATCATAACTACTAACAAAAGTGTGAGACATGTGATCAATCCTCTTTAAAAGTGGAATCAGACGTTCATCCAGTTGTCTTTTTAAAGACTTCTCCTGTTCTTCATCCGGATCCACGCGACTCAACCTGTGGAAAATATGGTTACCTAACGACTGTATACGATTAAGCTTTTTTAATAAAAAGGGTTTCTTATCACAGAGCTCCTCAAGCTCAATGATTTTGGAAGAGATAACACCCAACTCTGCCACCACATCACCTCCAAACACACTCACCTCATCACTGGGTATATCACGAACCAAGCGTCTAATTTGAGAGCGCAATAACTCAACCGTATTTTCAGGCACAGCATCACGAATGGCAACTTCATAAAGCAACTCGTCCTTGTTTAAGATATTAAAGCGAATTGGGCGCTCCTCCTTCATGATGATTACAAAAATATGCAATACTCACTAATGAAAAGTATGTTCTAATAAATTACAGTATCTTCACCTAATGTAACGTTTATTACACAACTAAACCAGTATAATTATACACTAACACAGTATCCGTCTTACACTAACATGACAAATAAGTTGAAAATTTTTAAGGTAACCAGCCAATCCGTCACTGAGCAATAGACCAGTGGCAGGGAGAATCTCCACGAAACCAACAACGTCCCTGTTCGGGCGCCATGTAAATGATGAGAATTTGCCGGGGCAAAAATAAAAGAAAAGGTTGAAATTACTAAGTTTTAATTGATATAAGTAGTGTGCAAGGATAATCCTCCACCGTAAAGTTATAAAGTAAATTAATATTAAAGGGATGGGCCGTTGGATCGTTTGGCTGGTACCGTTAGAAAAAAAAATAAAGTTTATTAATTCTAAGTTAAGTTAAGGTCAGGCCGTACATAAGCAATAAAGGACACTGACAAAATATCATATTAATACTACAAAAAACTTGAGGGTTCAAGTGAGGCCAGCAATAGGGGCCACTCGCCAAACCCTGCCGACGATCCCCGGCTCTCTCCATACACAGCCAGTACGGGGTACGAGTCTCACACTTGTCAAGGCCCGTACCAAACAAGTCTCAGTCGCAGCCAGCACCGAACACGTCTCGGTCACAGCCCGTACCGAACACGTCTCAGTCACGTCCCGTACCAAACACCTCCTAGTAAAACAATAAAATGTCTTACACAAACATAATTACAATAGCTAAGGGCACAACTAGTGCACATGTACTGTATACTACCATACTATAGTAATATTTACTATAAACAAAATATTAATAACTGCCTAATATTTATATAGTATATTAGGAAACGGAATGGTGAAATTATTTGAAAAACAATAATCCATCGCTTTGAGGATGGAGCGAGTACAAACACAGTAGGTTAACCACTGTCACATCATAATGTTATAATTATTTAAGTATTTATCTAATAATATTATCTTTATCTAATATTATTATCTTTATCTAACATTATCCAATCTACTCTTACAAAGTAAACAAGGTTCTCGATAAACTTAATTAAAAGAGACCAACCTATGGAGTAGGAGCGCCCATATCCAAGGCGGGCGGTCTCGGTATTGCATCCACCGACCAGACATGGTCGACGAAGGCTTCACAGCGCTCATCGTCACCTTTTAGACAAAATTCTACTTAGTTGCGGCCTAAACCACATGGTTTATCCTAATATAATTAGGTAAGCATGGTTTTACCTAATACAGCTACAATGATAATGAATGAACATCATCAACAACCATGTTTAAGAAGATTGCATTCTACTTGATTCATTTCAACTCAGCGAAGAGGCGAATGAGTTTGAGGAATGGAATTAAAAACATACCTGTAAGGGAGGCAGGAAGGAGAAACAGGAAACCACGTGGAAGTTCAAGCAGAAGCTCAATTGATCCTGTAAATAACAAACACGTGTTACAATCAACAACTACACCAACGCGAACAGAAAGAGAATCCAAACCTTTTCCTCAGAAGAAGATCTGCTTACCTGTGACTGCAGAGGAGACACCTAGATGCACGTGGCCGACCAATACTTAATTATCCACCAATGTGCAGTGTACTGACTACACACGTTGGAACGGAAACAATTACACTCCTTTCAGATCAATAATCAATCAGATGCACGTCAGCACAGAAACAATCTCTGAGTTTTGAGCCCACCAAAGTTCAGCTCCTCACTCCAGTTCACTCCACCACGTCTCGTACCGGAAAGACGCTTAGCAGCTCGGGGCATTCACCCCGCTCCCGACGCGACATACGTTCTGAAGTCTCACTTAACACCACAACAATACAAACATTATTTTTATACCAAATTATTATTTTTATATTTTAAGAAAGACATCAGGAAAAATCCTTTTATGGAATAATTAGTAGGTTCCTATCAAGAAACTCACAAAATACGGCTTCACGGATTTAATTTTTAATAATTATATTTGTTTTGACAGATTGGGCAAAACAAGAAAAATATGTGATCACAAGGTTTTTGAACGCCCCTTGACGTTTCGTTCCACACAATTCGTTCATTGTTCTAGAAAGTTCTTAATCACATTCAATTAAAATATAAAAGAATTTTTCTCTCTTTTATTTACTAAATTATAGAAAAAGATAATAGGAGTAATCCGAATCAAAATTAACTAGTCTAATAATTTTAATGCTAAAAATACGGACTCCCGTAAATGTTCTCATTTGGCAACCTTGCCGTTTCACTGAGAGTAATATATCCAAACGCAGATATGTCATCTGTCAAAAGGGACATTGATGATTCGAGGTTAAGATTTAGTTGCTTAGCAAAACAATGAAGCTAAATTTAATAAAATGACACCGAATTATATCAAAATCTCCACCGAAAGAGTGAAAATGCGAAAAAGGAAATACAGTACTACGAGTGTATGCGACCTTCCGGTCAGAGGGAATGTTTTATTAGGATTACGAATAGGAATCGGTAAGGTATAATGTTCATCAACAAAAAAAAAGGTGTTACAATAGACTGGCTGATGAAGTACTAAAATAACGTTGAAAAGTTAATTCATTTGATTGATCTTTTCACAAACTCTCTCAAAAAATCCTGATTTTTTAAGTTTCATAACGTAATTTTTAATGCTCAAAATAAACTTTAAGTCTATGTGATGAGTTCTAATTATAGTTACCCTTCTTTACACTAGTGGGCAAGTTATCCGTGTATAATGTATTAATTTGTTCTGTATTGCAAATATACCATATTCTATCTATCTATCTATCTATACATATAATAAAACAGTAAACCCCGATATGTCTGTACTTTGAACATATTTGGCAAAAATGGAGAGGGAACTGTTAGAGAAAGGTAATAAAAGGGTTTTTTTATTTTTTTTATTTATTGTCTGTCTGTTTGAACGCGCACATCTTCTAAGTTACTGAACGGATTTTAATCCTGATTTCACAGGGAAATAGAGCTCGGCTTGGAGCAGAATATAGGCTTTGTTTCATTTAAATCGCATGACAGGAAAATGAGTTATCCTTATTTGAACATTTCACGCGGACGAAGTCGCGGGTAACAGCTCGTCTACAATATAGGATCTCACCGTTTTGAGAAATTCCTATCGTGCTCGCAAATTGACTGAAACGCTTAAAAGGTACAAAATTGATTATTTCATTCTACCTATTAACACATTCCTTGTTGTATATAACTACATACCAATTGAGGAATGAGTGGTTTAACGTGAATTTGTATAGTAAAAAGGAGAACTGACATCGTTAAGAAATAATTCACTTATTGGCGATATTTTACTTTGGAACTGGTTCATTCAATACAATTATTCCCTAAGACCCTGTACACATGTACAGTCAAGAGCAGGTCGACCTTTACATATTGGACTTTGTACCGTTCTTAAGTTCTATGTCATAAGAACCAAAATTGCTCTTCAAGTGTAAAGCTCGACGTGCACCTGTACTGTACATACGTTGGCGTCGCGTTTCGTGCTACATTGAACTCTATAAATGTTAGACTTCACGTTGAAATGATTGCGACTCCGCGATGGATAATAAAGCGCTACGAGAACACGCATTGGTCGCTGGTAAACAACGCGTTTGATAGAATTCGTCGCTGCTCGTGCGTCGACAGTACGTCGTCGACGCACGAGCAGCGACCAATTCGAACCACGAACCACGAGGCGAATTCGCCTTTTTTGGACAAGGTCACATTAGTGAAGAAGAATGGGGATTTTTCGGTTAACTTCTCTCTCTATCGGTTCCATGTAGCAAGCAACGCGTTGATAGCGCCTCTCGTAATAATGTAAGACGATAACAACTTTTCATCAGGTGGCTTGCTTGTTTGCCTGCGATATGACATAAAAAAAACACATAATTGTGTTTCAATAAAACTTTTTCTGATTGGCCTCGGGTCTTGGATGTTTATCTATGTATGTGTTTGTTATAAAATATAATATCGTTGAGTTAGTATCCCATAACACAAGTTTCGAACTTACTTTGGGGCTAGCTCAATCTGTATGAATTGTCCCTATATATTTATTTGTCCCTATGTATTTATACTAACCTAAAGGTCGTAAAATGTGAACCTGCCCTTACTATTGAAGGTGCTTACACCATAATAGAGCTTGGCATTTTGCTACTGCGTTCCTGCATATTATAATACTTACCTCAGTTTTCGTATGCAGTTTTTGCACTATATTGATTAGAGGAAGTTTAAGTCGAATTAAAACGTTTAGACCCTTATAAACAATGACTAGGCAAGGCTTTTTGTCACTATCATTCTCGAATAAAATTAAATAAAGTGTAAAAGTGACAAACAATTAGAATCAGCATTCCAAATGGTTGAAATAACTGCCATTCGATCCTGACAAGGAAAAATTTTCTTGCTATCAGTTTCTCACAACATTTATTATTTTTTGTGTAACATGCGTTTACCACAGTATATGGAGGCTTTCCTTATAAAACACTAAATTAACTATACCTACATTTATGTGTGTTTATATACCTGTTTGGTTTCGATCATCAACTAATTTAATAATTCTTATGACAAGTCGTTTCATTTTAACTTGAATAGAGTTTATCTAAGTAATAGTTAACATCAAACAAGGGCACTAAGGCCTAATGTGTGTATTTTACTCGGGCAGTTTGTACGTAAACTACATCATAAAACATTAGTTTATGAAGCTGGCTACTTTCATAAATTATAAATTAATTGCAGGCATTATCTTAACGGCCCTGAACGTCCCTTAGTAACAATTTCACACTTAACACCGACCTTTCAAGAACTTAATAAGAAAAAGACAAATGACTCCTCGGCGAATCTCCGTTCACATTATAGCTGTAACATTATTATTTTTAATCGCCACCCGTACATAACGAGTTGACAGTTGAGAAGTTAGCAGCAAACGTACATTGCGTACAGTCAGTGCAAAATTGTAGCCATCACTACATGACTTTGATTTGTAATACATATTGCAACTCTCTCAAATTCAGTATGATTTAGAGAAAGTAAAATTATTTTTCAACAATGAGAATAATGTTGTGTTTTGAAATATGTTTAAATGAAAAAAATCATCTCCCCGCCCCAGATGCACATTGGACAATATGCTTGCTTTTAGAAAATAAAGGTGATTTTTTCATTTAAATTAAATTTCTTTTAAATTTCATCTATTTTTAGTGGGGCTTAATATCAGGGGCTTAGTGAAGTTTCGGAGAAACCATTCTTATAGGATGTCTAGTACATATAAAGTTTAGGTCTCTACGATCTGCGGTTTAGGCTGTGCGTTGATCTGTCAGTCAGTCATGGAATACATTGTTTGGATAAGGCAACATGCGTATTAAACGTCCTTAATCAATTTTGACAAGTGACGCAAGAATGAGAAATAATAAATTGAAAAAGGTGTTCCATTATTCAATCAAGTGACGTCAGGCTTCTCCGGATAACCAGAACTTGATGACAGCTCACCGCTACGTTTAAATTTCATTACTTCTCGAATTCTCAGGGTTGCGCATCCAAAAGACAAATCGCAGTCTAGTACTTTTACGTTGTTGTAAGACTAACAACAAAAAATATTGCGCCAACTGCTTAATTATTGTCTAGAATATAAAATAAAGTTTCGGAAAAGCAAACTTGTAATTTTAACTACTTTTTAATTTCTTTTTGTTTTACATAATCTGTCATAAAATTTTCCAAATTAAATATGCAATAAAAAAATACAATTTAATTTATTTATATTTGTTTCAATTTGAAAAAAAAAACAGTAAGTACCTTTTAATGAAATGCAGACCTTTTCAGTTTAATTACTAATTTTGTGAGAACATCTTTCTTTTATGACGTGGACAAATAAATTTTTGCACGCCGCTACGACTGTACTCGAAGCGAATGGTTATCTTTGTCGGAAATTTCGACATTTTGATTTATAACGTTCGAGTGTAGAGGAAATAAAGACTTCATAAATTTCCCACGATTTATAATGCGTCCAGTTTTAATAAAGTAGCAAAGCGGTGTAATTGACAGCGATGCGAATTTTTAAATACTAAGCGCTTATTGGTAGGATTTTATTTCATACTTTTTTTTCAATTAAGAAAACAAACAAGATATTGGATTCGGGCTTCGGTCATTATCATCATCGCCATGGTCGCCAAGAATAAGTATAAATAAATATCTGATACTACGGATACGTCTGCCCATATCATAATAATGTCAACCCTTATTCATCCTACTGCATGGATACGCGTCTCCTTTCAATCAAATGGGTATAGAGTACTCTTCTGTACGATGCTCTAATGCGGATTGACGGAGGCCTGTGTTTTCAAACCGCCCTAAGGAGACTTGGCTTAACCATAGATTTAGTATATACTAGCGTACCTATGGATCGCCAATGGTTTGATTAGGCGAGACCAAAAACAAAATACACTAGTGTGCGTGTGATGTACATGTGGGCAAGCAAGATATATAATTTTGTGGATTTTTCTTTTTGTTTGAGTTACATCCAGGCACTGCACATGTAACCATATTTAATCACTTCTAATTAACACCAAAACTACACTTAAAAACCATAAATTATGTAAAAATAAGTGGGATTTGTTTTGAACACGACTGACGTCACCCGATGCAGGCCGATAGCGTGTATAGGAAGAATGGACTCGCCTATCTATCTCGCTCTAACAAACGTGTATGCTATGATCTATCTCTTTTGCATTGCCAATCTAACGCTAGTATTTAATAAATCTATTGGATTAACACTGACTGTAAGTTAAAAGTCGTAAGTTATACCGATATACCCTAACAGCCACCCTCTTAAGTCTTTCATCACCAATTACTCTAACAACTAACATTTCTGACAAGTGGCTATGCTTGTTACACAAGAATTTCATAATAACAATGTGACTATAGATTGCGATGACAATATAATAGGGAGAGTTATGCTGACACTACCGTTAGTTAGTCTGTCTGAACTCTATGATAATAAAGTAGTTACTTCCTACTAGTTTTGCAAATTTTCAATAAATCATTAATTAAAAGAGCAACCTGTTTGTGTCTAATAAGCATTGATGGAAAGTATAAATTGACAGTAGAGATGTTTATTAACGAATCATTCCAATCGGCTTTTACTACAAACTACATCTACAAATCTTTTAATTGTGCGTTCTAAGGAACTTTTCTGTAATTTAAGTTCCTAAAGCAAGACTTTTTGTCGATGCTTGACTGTCGTTAAGCCAATTCTGTGGCCTCCATGCTTAAAAACACTGGCCTCTGTCAATCCGCATTGAACCAGCAGCGTGGCAGAGTATGTTATAATTCGATCGATTCAAGGGAGACCCGTGTCCCCGGATGATTATGGATTGATAAGAGAAGTACTACTTCTCAC
The DNA here is from genome assembly GCA_905163395.2 of Endotricha flammealis. Classification (NCBI taxonomy): domain Eukaryota; kingdom Metazoa; phylum Arthropoda; class Insecta; order Lepidoptera; family Pyralidae; genus Endotricha; species Endotricha flammealis. The sequence continues at coordinate 5,415,556 of LR990873.1, forward strand.
CACATAAAATTAAATAAAGCACAATTTATACTATTTATGTACTTGCAAAACTACAGAATTAGCTAAACTAATTCGCTCTTGGACGCTTTCATGTCAATTTAGATAATCTTCTTCTTAACGCGACAATCAACAGCGGGAGTTGAGTGTTACGCACATAATTAATTGCTCAATTAGTTGTCCAAGTCTCGTTTTTACCTTTCTCGGTAGTGGCAAGCGATTTAGCGGTTGCCTTACCGTCTACACGTTGATTACTAACGATTACTATATACATACAGACGAAGACATAAATCTAATTAACTTAAGAGGATTTTTGTGATATAAATTCTAGATTTTTTATGGAAGAGGTTGGTTAATGAGCTTGCGGGTTATCTGATGATATGGGATCGCTGCTTCGCTTTGCTTCAAGCACAGAGAACAGTAGAAGATTCCTTGTGTCCTTACGATTTTTAACAAGAGGAAAGAAGGAGAAAAGTTATATGACAAGAGTTTGGTTGGGAACTATAACTCACCGGAAGAAAAGCATTGCTTCATCACGCCGATATTCTGTAAGAGGTAATTTTTCGGTTAGGTCTTTCCGAGCTAGCTCATATCATAAATGGATTCTTCTACCTCTATAGGCGAGTTACAAATGCACCGATATGATACTAACTCCTCCAAAAATGTGACAAATTTTGACATTTAATATATATAGGGACAATTCATACAGATTGAGCTAGCCCCAAAGTAAGTTCGAAACTTGTGATATGGGATACTAACTCAACGATATTATATTTTATAACAAATACATATATAGATAAACATCCAAGACCCGAAGCCAACCAGAAAAAGTTCGTTTTTCATCATGACCCGACCGGGGATCGAACCCGGGACCTCCTGGGTGGCGGTCTGGCGTGGTAACCATTACGCCACGGAGGTCGTCAATCGTCGTCATTTATTAGTATGTTTTATTGTTAATTTTTCAAATCAATCATCTACTACATGTGTAGGTTTAAGCCACGGTAAAATTGTAAAAATCGTATGATTGTGAACCGTAACATACTGCTAACCTGCAACCGTAACATCATAGTGTGACAGTAAGTTCGTTAGGTTTACCTTGTGACGCCAAACCCAGAAATAGGAGTTCCGCTTCGCAGCGGAGTTTCGTCGAATTACAATTTTACGCTGACAATTTTTCGATAAATTATAAACTAACGGTTTTTACAATTTCACGATGACTTATACACTTGCATCGTCTATATAGATTATTACCTTTGTGTTGATTACTAACAATTACTGTCTAAACACACGAGTAATCAAATGCCGTTTCAAATTGAAAGACCTTTTTAGATTGAAATTATGCATAAAACAAATATGGCTTAATAAAATAGACAACAAATGAAATGAGCTTCGATCTTACGATGTCATAAAATTCTCAGTTTACTAACAGCTGTAATTACTTGTAAATGAACATCATAAAATAATTACAGCGAACAAAGGGATAAACATACAAAATAATTACGCTCTAAGAGATTTCGATTCCGTGGGTATAGTCAGACAGGTCAGACACAAGTGTGGGGCTACTCTTAACATGAAGCACAGAGATTTTATATTAACTCTAAGTGTGAAAACATTTAACAAAGATCAGCCAAGATTTTGTCACTTTCGCACTTCATTTATATCTCCTCAAGAACGACAGTGACAAAACATTTTAAGTTAATCCTTTTGCCTTTCTTATTACCAAATGTGATTTTTTTCTAAAACAAAGCAGTAAGATTTTTTTTAAATTCGAATCTACTTTTTTTATAATTCTTGAGTTGTAACATTTCATTTCAACTGTACATGAATAGCTGTTATTTCTTACCATCACTTACAGAAACATGTACCACTCCCCCCCCCCCCCCCCCCCCCCCCTCCTTCCACTCTCTGATATCAACGACTTACTTTTTCGAATTCCCGGTCTTCGAATCCTACCTACCATTTTATACCCGCATAATTACCTCGATAGCAGTATGTAATCAACATAAGCAGTACCAGGAAAAAAAAATCATGGCGTGGTGTCATTAACGGTGTTTTAAGAGCGCCATAAAATCTCTTTGATAAGAGGGTAAATTCGAGGGCTGCGTGAGTGGGACTCATTTTGCACACGCTGTACATGAACGATTTGTTAGCCTCGTATGCCACCGGTTAATGGCATTAACCTCTTGACCGGTGCAGTCGGTTAGACCGCTTGTAGCATGGATCGAGATATTCAATGCTTTAAGGCGATCCTACATTTTGGTAATTTTTGTATTATCATCTCAGCCACAAGTCTGCTGGACCTCATCTAGCTGGGCCTCATCTAAACGCTTTCAATATAACCTGTTGGCAAAAATAAAAGTCAAAATTTCTTGAATTGAATGATATTTTAGTGATATTAAATGAATGATACTTGAGTCATATTTCCGGCCCTGCTCATCTCTTTCATTGGCTGACTGTACAAAGCCAAAGCATTTTATTATTTACATTAATCAAATAAGTTCTCATATATGCATCTTAAAATTTTCTAAGTCTTATTTAAATTATTTTCACTCGGTTGCCCGACATTGATTGAATAACTACCATCGACGTACATTTTGAAAACATTAAGGTGTGAAAACGAAAGCCCTTTTCACATTTACTGGCACGTAACGAACCAATCCCAGAGTTTAATAGTATTAATATTTTTTACGTTCAGTCAGTTAGAAACGTCTCAATTTAGTACAACACTGACGACTGAGTAGTTGTCGCCATCAAAGGCAAATCAGCAAGGGTTGTATTGTATGGCGTATTGACATAATGTGACGGCCTCTATTTAAAGTCCGTTAATTTGTCGATCAGATAAAATGATTTTTTTAACAAGTTCAATGTCACTGAAACCTATCAGTAATTTATAAATCCAGACCGTAAACATTTTTTTTTAAATCACAGTAATTTAGTTATAAGTAAGTATGTTTATTTTCGACACGTATAGTAGATGGTTTTGACGCGGCAAATTATTTCCTACGTGCCTATAGATGTGAACGAAGCATAAATCGTCAAGTGGTCCTTAGGCCGGGAATCAAACCTTTTCACTGCGTTGAAACCCACACCTCCGAGATTTTATCTTAAACGTTGATGGATCGAATCGTTATCGATACGGCCCTATTCTGACCGAGAATTTTAACGACATAAATAGTTACAATCCTTTAGATTTCATCGAGATTAGATTATCGTTGACATATAGTAAGTTATTATTACTGTAGTAGGCTGCGGCATCTGCGACGGAAACGGTTTTAAACGCAAATTATTTATTAATATATCGCTAAGTAAATTATCGAAATTAGTTTAGGTACGATTTTCGAGAACGTTAAAACACATTAGGTACGTTATTTTCGAGGTTTTACGAATCATAAGTTTTACCGGTTATAAGAAGAGCCGAAAATAACAAAATTGCATGCATAATAATGTTATTGTTACAAACATCATGTGAAATCGGTTAAAATTACATTCTCAACTGTTAATAAAGAAAAACAGTTTATGTCAATGCTCGAATGATTTTTCTGAAACTGAAACATGGAAAAGGCAAACCACCTTCAGGGTTGTTTGCCTCGTCCATGTTTCAGAAACAAAATAACATAACAAAAAAATACAGAATATAAAACAAACAAAAATGTACGTATTATAGGAAAACCACAACAATAGGCTTACCAACTAAACAACTGAAACAAGGAAGAAGAGGATGTTTACTTCTATAAAGATCGGTAATTCATAAAATCGTGTTAATCGATTATTTCGGAATATATACGTGTTCGATACACGATGGCGGGAGGTGTGAGCCAAGATGTCAAATTACACCGGCTCCAGTGATTCATTAAGCGAGCCTCAAATTAAAATATTTATCTCGAATTACTTTAATCGGTTTCACACGAGCTATACCCGATTCAGGGTTGTTGACTTTTGGAATGTAAGTACACTAGATACGGTCTTCGTGATCAAACTAAGTACTTTTTTTTAAGCAAAATTATAAGCAAACAACTTGGCCTTCGAATGGAAAGTGATCTCGAATGTCTAATTCATTTACTTTTGGGTAAGTACACTAGATACGGTGGTCTTCGTGATCAAACTAAGTACTTTGTTTTATGTAAAACGATAGGCAAACAGGCAAGCGGGCCATCGAACTAAAAGTGATCATGACTACCTAATTCATTTAACATCAAGTAACACGCATGATCGTTTGTTTACCTATTCCAATAATAAAAATCGTTTGTTTACCTATTCCAATAATAAAAAAAACAACGCACAATCTATTAGTAAATATCATATCCACAATTTTGAAAGGTCCTAAAAACACCTTAGGGCTGACGAGTAAAAAATCACAAGACAGAAAAAAAACAACCACATTCTTCACATTCATAAAGTTAGGGAATCTATCTATCTTAGTACCTAGAGCCTTTGAGTTGCCGCCTATGGACGAACACATAATTATAGCGAAACCAGGAAAACCTAAAAAGGTAGGAACAATTATTTATTTGACTTTAAATTCCATGATGACAGCCCTAAAACCTTAAAGCGAATGGTTTGAACTAGTTTGAAGGTGCCATGTTACCTTTTTATGGGTTATTATAATTTATTGATATTTTCACTTTATACTCAATCATACAACCATATCATATAATGATGCGTTGTCAACTCTAGTGCCACAAACTTTTCAGTGCAGGTGGCCAAAACTAGAACTAATGACAATTACCTTCAATAGCTTTGATCCTAGCGTCCCCGCCAACGGCATAGATAAGTTTGTGTTATTTGACAGTAATGGAAAATGCAATAAAGATTTTACAAGTAATTTTTGAAGTGAAAACTTCTTTAGCGGCGCTTGGCACTTTTTTAGATAGGTAAAAATGTTAAACACGCGTCAGATCTGTAGCCGATCGAAGATCGAAGATGTGATCGAAGAAGCATAAGATTCCCTAACCATTCCAAAATATTCAAAAATGCACAACGTTGATGTTTAAGTTTTCACTTCTGCCGGCGGCACTCCCGGGGGGCCATAAGCACCAAGTGCAAGCCGACCTTTTTAACTCAATTTCTTTTCAATGTGTACTGATTTTTAATGCCTCCTTTTAGCAATGCCTGGAAAGGGTGAAAAGCATATTGAATTTAAGACCTTTATTGTACACTATCTGCTAATAAATGATTGAATTGAACGAACTTGACAGCATTTTTACCATGCTTTTTTGTTTTTGTTTCCGAAATGGTGCTAGTTTACAGAGTAGATTTATTTATACAAATTAATATTGTTCGTACACTTCGACAAGAGAAAAGTGCCTGTGAGGGTATGGCAGAAAACTGAATATTAAGTTGTTAAATAGATTATCCACAATTTTTATTTTCTCATCAAGGCCTAATCAATTATAAATGTTCAATTAAGTACTTTATGTTATCTGCCCTGTCTATCTGCAACTACTGTGTATAACTTAGTACAGGGGACATGTGCTGAGTGCTGACGTAATTCAGCTGTGTGTAATAAATAGTTATCCTGTCGCATTAGCTACATGTTTCTAAGGTAAAAAGAGATAAAAGGCAAAGCTATATAGTGTGTCGCATTCGGTTTGGTATCGGTTTCAATTTTAATCCGCATGAATGTAAATGACCCGCGAGGACCCACATAATAAAGTATGGAGGTCCAGGAGGTCCCGGGTTCGATCCCTGGTCGGGTCATGATGAAAAACGAACTTTTTCAGATTTTCCTCGGGTCTTGGATGTTTATCTATATATGTATTTGTTATAAAATATAATATCGTTGAGTAAGTATCCCATAACACAGGTTTCGAACTTACTTTGGGGCTAGCTCAATCTGTATGAATTGTCCCTATATATTTATTTATATTTATTTTTGACTTTGACTTCATCATGCGCCACCACACGTTACTAATGTAATTCAAGCCATATTAATGAAATATCCTTCTGTGGCGACACGGCACACCACACTTTAATTATATAATTTTTCTTCTTACAAAACTTCGCGTTTTTACCCGCTCAATTTCGGGGGTGATTTCTGGGTTAAAAACAGACTATTTCACTGTCTGGGTAGTGTTTTCTAGAGTTTTTCATCTATAGAAAAAACTGTGGTGAAGTATCGTGTTTTTATTTCAAGTTAAACTTAGTTTTAAAAGTAATTTTTACATAGAATATTGATTTCATTTCAGATACTCAATCAAAATTACATATTGTCTTTTGTCCACAGGGGTTCAGTCTTCAGTGCCCTCTCCTCAGCCCACTGGGCACTGAGTCAGCTTGATGCTGCCATCAATTACATGCAACAAGACCTGGCAGTAGCCAAGTCATTGGGAGACACAGCAGGCGAGTGCCGTGCACACGGAAACCTTGGAGCAGCATACTTCAGTCAGGGGTCGTATAAAGATGCCTTGACTGCGCATAGGTACCAGCTCGTCTTGGCTATGAAATGCAAGGTTAGTTTTTTGTTTAATGTTAAACTATATTTTTAATGTACGACTGAAATTTTGAACATGTTCTGTGTTTTCAGTCCATGAGATAGCATTCAAATTAGTGTATTAAATCCGCTACGTGTCGTACGATGAGTAAAAAAGTCGGAAGTTTGTTCTGTTTCCTACTGCCTGTTTTTTTACCCCTTTCTTGTCAATTCCTTCATAAGTGGGAAACGCATCCAAGATTTTTGTAGTCAAGGATGTTCATGGGAAGCGGTAATTGGTTACTTATTAGGTGTCACGAAACGAATTTGTCCTCGTCTGTCATAAAAAAGCGGTCGCTGGAGGACCGTAGCACCATGCTCGAAGGCCTCAATCGAGTTTCCCAACAGGTGGGTCTAGACATGAACATGGACAAGACGAAAATTATGTCGAATGTCCTTGTCGCACCCGCCCCGGTTTCAGATTTGGGAGCTCGATCCTCGAAGTTGTTGACGAGTACGTATACCTTGGACAATACCGCCTGCCGCTGCCAGCAGGTCACGTTGTAGGCGTTTGGGGGAGGCCAATATACAGCAGTGGACTTCTTATGGCTGAAATGAAATGAGAATATGCATTCTTATTAATTAAAAAAAATTGCATAATGGCGAAATGTGTCAGAACAGTAAATAATTTATGTAAGATCTTTGTGTATACAATACCATTTGTAGCGGAATAAATGATAATTATTATGTAAACGTACAAATGTCGTAGAATATGACTTTCCTGCAAACAAGCAAAGCGTATGAAATACAGAACACTGCACACCGACTTGCCCGGTTTTTATAATTATACACAACGCCATGTTAAATGAAGCATACAATTAATATTTGATATTGTCAACCACCTAATTGATATATAGCAGACAGGGTATCTGATAACTGCTACCACGCTAAGATGAGTATAGGTCTCTTTACAGTTACATCTTCCGAGAGATGCAGTCAAACAGTCAATTACTAGAACCTTATTAGCATTGGTTTAACCAGAATAAGGCGATGTAGGAAATGGTGATTTGTAAAAGCTAATTATGAGTGTTATTTCTATATTCACCTTTTGATCTCGTGAGATAAATAATGTTAAAATAAAACTGGAAAATATATTAAAGGCTATCTTTTCTCACGTGAACGAAAACTTATACTTTTTTATGTGATACAGCAGCCAAACAATAAAACGGGCAACCTGGTGAATAGTTTACGTACATCAGTAACATCAGGGGCGTTACCAACGCGTTGCTCGCTAAGAAGAAGGCAACAGGGAGAAAATAAGTAGAAAAGGAGTTAGTCTTCCAGATTAATTATTCACCAAACGAAACGCATTGCTTCTTCACGTCGATTTTCTGTCGCTTAGACTTATACCTGATCGAATTAGACTCGGAACCTATCCAAACACTGGCAAGGGTCGACGTTGTTTAAGTTGTTAACAACTAGAGTGAAGAGTGAGAATACACAGCGACGCCATCGAGCTCTCCTATACAACAATAACTATATAATATTATTTTGATTGCCATTTAAAACCGATGTTCGGAACGCCTCCGCCACTCTGTTTCACGCCGAGACATAAAAGCAAAAGCGATCAATTTCATTTGCATACATTTAAATTTAAATCGCTGCACATCGATATGAATTCGCAATATTACATAGAATCATGCGAATTGCAAACCAACTTGCATACATTTCCCAATATTACGTTTCCTAATCGTTCAAAAGTTGCATAAACATTTACTACTTGACTGCTGTGCTATCGGTAGATCGGCACATGCTGTGTGAAATCTTTTCAAGAGCGTCAGAACTCAGGAGCCATTAGAGATATCTAATGGCTCCTGAGTTCTGACGCTTCATTCAAACATGTAGTGGTTAAATTCTAGCATTATGTACATCTTTTTGAAGGTAGACGTAGGACAAGGATGTCTCATCGCTTCTATTCCTGGACCCCAGTGACCTGCGGCCCATCTGGCAGGCGCTGGCGTCACATGCCGTGTCCCAATAAAAAAAATAAAAAAAAATGCAAACAAGCAAGCGGTCCACCAGATGGAAAGTAGTATAGATTTAGAGTTTATTGACATTTAAAAAAACTAATGAGCGCATCCGAAACTAGCTATAACCACTATAACTAAAAAATATAGTGAATCTTTTATATTTTTGCACATTACAAATGTGATAACTGACTCTCACATTTTATACAATTTTTAAAGATGAAAGACAATTTAAACAGTTAAATATCTTATCTATTGTAACTATAAACGTCTTTGAATACTATGCATTGCTAAGTAGAATCTTAAACCTACCATTTAGTTTTTTTTTCTCGACCTAGCCAATAGAAATACTTACCGATTCCAAGTTGAAGAACCGGCGTCTCTATTAACGTTCCGGTAAGTCGTATATTATAATAAAGTTGGGTTTTTATAGATTTCTTTGACGGCAGCCGCCCGCCGCACCCGCGCATTGCAATGATAATTTGCTGTAACATGTAGCAACCTTTATCGTAACGAATAATTTGCGATATTGACCAGAATTAATTTAAAGAGTGTCATTTGCTCATATGTTCGTTTACGATGGAAAAATATAAATGGAATACTCTATGTTTTACCGTGCAACCACACCGCAGTTAACTTAATAGCACGGTAACATTAGGTAACATTTTTTTTAATGTCATACAGTAGACAAATAAGCAAGCAGGCCACCTGATGGAAAGCGGTCACCGCCGCCTATGGACATCAGTAACACCAGGGGCGCTACCAATACGTTGTCCACCAAGGAGGTTGGAGGAAAGAAAGGAGGGAAGGAAAAGAAGAAGGGAAGGAATTGGGCTTCCGGATCTCTCACTCATCGAACGAAAAGCATTGCTGCTTCACGTCGATATTCTGTGAGAGGTGGTACTTCCCCGGTCCAGCTAGCCCATTTCATAATAAAAGCTCTATCACTCCATTCTTCAACTAATGCCAATTTCTTTTTGTTTTTTTGTTATCAAATGTTGCACAGTAACACTTGGAAACGTTGATCTACAAAAAGTAACTGCGGTGTGTAGGCACGGATAGAAAAATACTTTTTTATGTCATATGTTTGGCAAACAAGGAAACGGGCTATCTGATGGGAAGTGGTTAATCAGTAACACCACTCTACCAATGCGTTACCACAAACAAAGAAAGGAATAGTGAAAAAGACGAAACTCGTCGCTGTTCCGCGCCAATATTCTGTGAGAGGTGATTCTCCCCCGGTCGAGCTCGCCCATTTTATAAATGCTCTATTTACTTGAAATACATCATACCTGATAATACTATTTAGGTACTAGGGAATGGTCTATTCTCGTAAAAAAAAACAGTTAAAATTTATCTCATTCTCAAGCATTATCTCGCTCGTTTTATATTTTATGTTTAAACTGTTTTTGTTAAGAGAATAGGCCATCTAAACCCTGTTTTTCTTAACTTGACCAATGTAGTAATCAATCTTAGCACGTCTTTTTAACGAAAATAGGCAATTAAAATTATCATTTACACCCAAATAATAATAATGTAGTTAGAAATGGCATTTAACACAATACTCTTATTATTCTGGCGATTTATCGATTTTACACATGTATAAATGAATAAAAAGACACGTTAAGATTGTTTATTACATTGGTCAAGTTAAAAAAAACGTGTCGGGCCACGCACAATGTAGGGTTCCGTATTGTCTACGCATTTTTTGCTTGCAGATGAGTACAATGCCTTATTCTATGACATTTGTACGTTTTCGTTATAGAAATTTTACTTCATAAGTTCGTCGGCTATTACTCTGTAACTATTAGTGCCTACTTAACCGTTATAGTTTTCCTTGTAGGTTCACTATATGGACTATTACCATGAATTTTTTTAAATTTCTAAACACAAGACTTTCGGAGATTATTGGGGGGGACCACCGTGCAAAACGAAAATTGACACGATAAATGTAAATAATTCCGAAACGGATCATTGTATCGAAAAATGATCTTTCCACACCCTCCAACCAATGTTTTGAATAGACCTATCTACCGATACCCAACAACAAAGGGTAAGCGCGAAAAAAAATTTCCACTTTACATGTTCCAAATTTTGTTCCAGCACTTTGTTAGCATTGATAATATGTGTATACATACCAAATTACAGCTGTCTAGCATTAAGCGTCTAGGCGGTAGACCGCGGACGGACAGACAGACAGACGGACATGACGAAACTATAAGGGTTCCTTGTAGTTTACTACGGAACCCTAAAAACAGGTTATAGTTTACAGTGATAAACAACTTCTCACTCGTAAACTATGTAAAGTCAGTCAGATATAAGCTTATTTCTGATTGGATGAGACATTGGATATTGTGTGTGAAAATTTAATGAGACCTTAGAGAATGCCTTCTCTAAGGTTAACAAACTGAAAATTAACCTAGGAAATAAATATAAAAACATAACGTTTAAAATAACATCTCTCTTATTCGTTTTATAGTTAACGTCGTTATAAAACCTGCTCATATTCAGATATATTAAATCTGATATATGAAATTACGAATGTATGCTGAAATGAGAAAATCATACTTCATTTTATGTAGGAAATGTGTGAATCTTCTATTAAGAATTCTTTCAAACACGTTTTACCATGAACTCCAAGAACTTATTAAGGTTCGTTTCGCACGAACAAATTCAAATTTTCTTACGTTTTTACTAAATTGCAGCTCGCTCTTTCATTGGACATTTATAAGAATGCGAATTCAGACTATTAAACAATATATCTACTGAATAATCATAATATAAATTATAAATAGTACTTAGCGCCTCTCTTTGTATTTGTGACAGATACAACATTTATAGGGGAAAAGGTTATTTAATCAACTGTAAAAATTTCGACTATCAAACTGTTGATAAGCTTGGTGACACACAGACGGAGTGCGGTGGTTTAGTATTAGGGCCTCGTTGGTACCCTTTTAGTACGGAACCCTAAAAACAAATTTTGTAAAAAAAAACCTACATAGTCCCATCACATTAGCTAAAATTCTGTTCCAACATACTGAAATTCAATAATTGTGTTTGAATTAGCTTGTCATACCTTAAGTGCTTCATCCCAATAAAGTGATATGTAATCGATACGTATATAATATGTCATATTGATTTATATTTAAAATCAGACAAATTGTTTGGAACTTTTTGTCCAGCATAGTGAAATGAAAATATACTTCAACACCCAGCAATGCAAATGTATCGAATTTGCCGCCGTCTTCTATATATGCAGCTTGCATCTCTTAGTAATCTTAAAACTTATAAAATTTAGTGTAAATGTTATTCTGCCCAGCTTACAAATTTATTAACCGCCCACGACGTCGACGGCAATAAAATATAGACTATATGTTGTGAGAGAGTATAATCTTCGGAATGTCCATGCAAGTTTTTTAATTGTTATAATTTTTTTTTCTTGAACAGGCCTCGGTTTTGCAATACCTGCTACCATTTTATATGTATTATTAAAATTATTATTAATTTCTCAACATTCATGGTTAAGGTCGACTACGATCTGACGGTTTGTTGACTTTTTGTATTAATTATAGGTACTTTTATTAGATGATATACAGTCGGTAGCGAAACAAGCTACCGTATGTATTAAAATTTAAAAAAGTGTAAAAAATTCGGACAGTTTCCCAATAATGTTGTTTCTAAATATTGTCGCTTAGACCTTATTTGAAAGCGTTTCGCACCAGAAGGACTTCGAACTACGAGTGTAGCATCCCAAATAATCCCAATGCAATGGTGAAAGAATTTTTGAAAGTCTAGTATTAGTTTCGGAGCCTATTAATTCTTTTTTTTTACAAATCACACAGATTGAGCTAGCCCCAAAGTAAGTTCGAAACTTGTGTTATGGGATACTAACTCAACGATGTTTATTTTATAACAAATACATAATATAGATAAACATCCAAGACCCGAGGTCAATCAGAAAAAGTTCTGGCGGTCTGGCGTGGTAACCATTACACTACGGAGGTCGTCATATTACATACAGACAATCAAATCTTTTTCTTTATAATATTAGTGTAGAAAATTTAAGTTTATCTATAACCTAATTATGTCTATATGGAAGTGTATACGGTATGTCTTGAAAACGCAATGCTATTAGAAAGGATATCATCATTCTAATCTAACAGATAGCCATTTTAGAATAACATGAGAGACCGCAAGTTATTTTCTGCAAACAAAGTTGCGTTCGCGAGTCCAGTAAGTTTCACTCGACAGTTAATTTAAATTACAGTCGTGAGTTATAAGGAGCATACCGAATGCCAGGTATAACTTGGATTTATACAACTTACTTGGTAGATTCGCGGATAATTTACATCAATCAACTTAACAAACTAGTTTAGAAATACGTTAAAAGATTTTTACAGGGTCGAGTGATACTCCCGTTTAGTGATGGGCAGGAGAACATTTCCGTTCCGAGAACTTTCTTGGAACGAGAACATTCTGAAACATTCTCTTGAACGGAGAATTTAAGAGAATTTACGGAAATTTAAGAGAATCTAAACCAAGTATGTAGACTTTTTAATTTTGACATAATGATAGATGACTATGCATGTAATTTCAGTAGCTATGAATGCCATAGTGAAGATACATGTCAGGTAGGTAGTTATAATGATGTTATATTTGATTTTCTATATATATAAAATTCAAAGTTCTGTCTGACTGATTGACTTAACTATATATCAACGTACAGCCCAAACCGCTGGGTCTAGAGATTCAAAATTTGGAATGTAGGTTCCTTACAAGGTCTAGGGGTGTACTAAGAAAGAGTTTTTCAAAATTCCCACGGGAAAGCGAGATATACGCAAACGAAATTGCAAGGGTTTTACTGATCCGCTGGGTCTATTGATTCCAAATTTGGAATGTTGGTTCCTTACAACATCTAGGGATGTACCAAGAAAGGATTTTTCAAAATTCCCACGGGAAAGCGAGATATACGCAAACGAAGTTGCGAGGGTATATCAACGCACAGCCTAAACCGCTGGGTCCAGAGATTCCAAATTTGGAACGTAGGTTCCTTACGACATCTAGCGGTGTACCAAGAAAGATTTTTTAAATTCCTATGGGAAAGCGAGAACGCAAATGAAGTTGCAACGGTTTTACTGATCCGCTGGGTCTATTGATTCCAAATTTGAAATGTAGGTTCCTTACAACATCTAGGGGTGTATCGAGAAATTATTTTTCAAAATTCCCACGGGAAAGCGAGATATACGCAAACGAAGTTGCGAGGGTATGAGAACGCACAGCCCAAACCGCTGGGTCTAGAGTACTCTAGAGATTCCAAATTTGGAATGTAGGTTCCTTACGACGTCTAGGGGTGTACTGAGAATGATTTTTCAAAATTCCCACGGGAAAGCGAGATATACGCAAACGAAATTGCAAGGGTTTTACTGATCCGCTGGGTCTATTGATTCCAAATTTGGAATGTTGGTTCCTTACAACATCTAGGGGTGTACCAAGAAAGGATTTTTCAAAATTCCCACGGGAAAGCGAGATATACGCAAATGAAGTTGCGAGGGTATATCAACGCACAGCCCAAACCGCTGGGTCCAGAGATTCCAAATTTGGAACGTAGGTTTCTTACGATATCTAGGAGTGTATCAAGAAAGGATTTTTTGAAATTCCTATGGGAAAGCGAGAACGCAAACAAAGTTGCAACGGTTTTACTGATCCGCTGGGCCTTTTGATTCCAAATTTGGAATGTAGGTTCCTTACAACATTTTGGGGTGTACTGAGAAATTATTTTTCAAAGTTCCCACGGGAAAGCGAGATATACGCAAACGAAGTTGCGAGGGTATATCAACGCAGAGCCCAAACCGCTGGGCCTAGAGTACTCCAGAAATTGCAAATTTAGAATGTAGGTTTCATATGACGTCTAGGGGTGTACTGAGAAAGGATTTTTCAAAATTCCCACGGGAAAGCGAGATATACGCAAACGAATTTGCAATGATTTTACTGATGCGCTGGGTCCGCGAGATATACAAGTTCAAAAAAGTTCATTTGCGTATATCCCGCTTTCCCGTAGGAATTTTGAAAAATCTTTTCTTGGTGCACCCCCAGATGTCGTAAGGAACCTACATTCCAAATTTGGATCTCTAGACCCAGCGGTTTGGGCTGTTCGTTGATATACCCTCGCAACTTCATTTGCGTATATCTCGCATTCCTATAGGAATTTTGAAAAATCCTTTCTTGGTACACCCCTAGATGTTGTAAGGAACCAACATTCCACATTTGGAATCAATAGACCCAGCGCGGATCAGTAAAACCCTTGCAATTTCGTTTGCGTATATCTCGCTTTCCCGTGGGAATTTTGAAAAATAATTTCTCAATACACCCCTAGACATCGTAAGAAACCCACATTCCAAATTTGGAATCTCTAGAGTACTCTAGACCCAGCGGTTTGGGCTGTGCGTTAACATATCCTCGCAACTTCGTTTGCGTATATCTCGCTTTCCCATGGGAATTTTGAAAAATCATTTCTCAGTACACCCCTAGATGTCGTAAGGAACCTACATTCAAAATTTGGAATCAATAGACCCAGCGGATCAGCAAAACCGTTGCAACTTCATTTGCGTTCTCGCTTTCCCATAGGAATTTAAAAAAAACCTTTCTTGGTACACTCCTAGATATCGTAAGGAACCTACGTTCCAAATTTGGAATCTCTGGACCCAGCGGTTTGGGCTGTGCGTTGATATACCCTCGCAACTTCGTTTGCGTATATCTCGCTTTCCCGTGGGAATTTTGAAAAATCCTTTCTTGGTACACCCCTAGATATTGTAAGGAAACAACATTCCAAATTTGGAATCAATAGACCCAGCGGATCAGTAAAACCCTTGCAATTTCGTTTGCGTATATCTCGCTTTCCCGTGGGAATTTTGAAAAATTCTTTCTTAGTACACCCCTAGACGTTGTAAGGAACCTACATTCCAAATTTTGAATCTCTAGACCCAGCGGTTTGGGCTGTACGTTGATATATAGTTAAGTCAATCAGTCAGACAGAACTTTGAATTTTATATATATAGAAAATCAAATATAACATCATTATAACTACCTACCTGACATGTATCTTCACTATGGCATTCATAGCTACTGAAATTACATGCAAAGTCATCTATTTGTTTGTCAAAATTAAAAAATCTACATACTTGGTTTAGATTCTCTTAAATTTCCGTAAATTCTCTCCTTTCCGAGAATGTTTCCTCAATGTTTCCACTAAGAGAACATTTCCGGAAATCGCCCATCACTACTCCCGTTGTTGCAAGCGTCCATGGGCTACGGTGACCGCTTACCATCAGGCGTATGCTTGTTTGCCACCTCAGCGGTATAAAAAACGTAGTTTTAAGTAAAAACTGTCATTGTTTTCTTTAAAAGAAGGGAAGACGAAAGATGAGATGGTCAGACTACATCAAAACCATAATCATACTGGTCCGTGAGCGCTCTGCACAGGAACGCGTGGACAACTTCTTCCCAGCAGTGGGACAAGGCTATAAAATAAAAAAATTCTAAGATGTGAGGTTCAAATGAAAAAATATTACAACATTGTACCAAACCAACCATGTATATGTATGAGTAGAACTACCAATTAACACAATAGTTATATGTACATCGCAAAAACTTCACGAACGTTCATGGTAACAATTTGTCGAGAACATCTTGATGGCTACAAACGCTTGAAAGCAATCAGGACGGGTACTTGCGAAACAATCTGAAGAACAAATAATCGTAAAAAATATTTACTTTAGCCGTTCCGCACCAAAAGCACTCAACAAAAACCAGTCGGCGATATAAAATAACCGCGAAATGTCCGCCATGTTGGAATTTGTTTACGAGTAATGCGAGGACCCTTGGGAATGCACCAAATTTTCACAGCACGCTCAATATAACAATTCTATTAAGTGATTCAATTAAATCTTAACTTTCGATTTAATTGTACTTTCTCTAAAATACCTTAGGTACCTATATTATCATGAATCTTTATTGGATAAAATTACAATAAAGTAATAAATAGTACATTAAACGTTTAGTAAACTAACATTTTAAAAAACTATGTCAAAACTTAAAACTAATACTTATTAAAAATAAAACCTTATACCTATACCTACCTATATCTATAAATTTAAATAATAAAGTACCTAGGTACATAATAATGTAATGTTAAAATATTTATTTTTATCTGCATTACGAAAATAATATGAACTTTAACAGTCCCAAAACTGACGGGAATATAATTTATGCTTCTAATGTTTAAAGGAGAAAAAGAAAATTGAGATAATTGTTAATCATAGAAAACGGAAGAGTATTCTTCATAAGCAAAAGTAACAAGATGTGCGTAAGAATGAAAATGCACAAAAGTAACATCACAAAAACCAATATTCAACTATAAGTCGTTACTTTAGAATTGAAATTGTTTAGCATACATAAAATAAATAGAAATCCAAGCGTACAAATAATTAACCTCCCATTCCATTAATACTCTTGTTCGTTTTGCTTTAGGTTATCATTTCACTATACCTTATTTTATCTTCTAAAATGCATTACTGAATAGCGAATTGCACATTGTAAGAGGTACAAACTCAACGCTGTGTTGCATACCACGACGTCGGCCGGCCGTTGCTTGCTGGGCAAACCGCGAATAATTTGACAGTAACATGTAAGCCATCCCGTGGCTGGCTTCATTAGTGCATGCCTAGGATACCCGTCTGGTTGCGCAGGCAGGTGCTAGGTCTCAGCGAAGATTCAAGTCTTTGATTATGACGTACATGCGAGGAGAGTACACATAAATCTGCACTATGTTAATCTTGAATAGCCATATCTGTGGACTGAATCTGTACCTGTCTAATTTAAAGAAACGAGAATAGCTTTCTTGGAAAAAAATATATTTGTGTAGCCATCAGCAATGCAGCTTTACACACGTAATGGCGAAGAACATAAGACGGAAAAATCCAAGCTTGATGTGATCCTGACTGAACTTCAATAAAGTATAAATATAGTTGAGTAGTTGGGAATTGCATACTATCGCAATTAAAAGTACAACAACAGCTGTTCTGTGTAAGGGTGGTCCAATTCTTAACTGTTCTACCACCCAAACGACAGATTAGATATTGTCTAGTGGGTATTACTCAAGTTAAATACATCCATTGTCTTTTATATTGCTTGTTTGCACAAAGCACCTGTTCCATTCATTAATGTCGTACGCTTGGCAACTAAAACAACAATACTATCTATCTTGTCAGCAGATTTATAGGCGATATTGATTATATTTATCATCTCGGAAGAAGATGTGCCTTGTTCAAAGTGAAAACATGACAAACTGCATTTCGCATAGAAATAACAAATGTGCATTCCCGAGAATGTACCAGGAATAGAGCAACAGTGAATTCAAATAAATAATAACAAAATTATTTCTATAATAAATTTATTACCTAGTTTAGTAAATTTAGTCCCCATGTTACTCGGCATGTAACCAAAACCGGTAAATTGCGAATCGGAGTCTTACTAATGTTTCCGTAGCTTACCAAGTATTAATTTAATTCATAATATTTTTTATAAATATAGTAAACAAACCCTGTGCAACTTTGTTTGTGTGTATTCCCGCTATCCAGTGGGAAATCTTTTCCTTTTTCGACACTCACACACTTGGTTCAAATAACTTGGCTTTCTATTGATAAATTATCTTTAAATCACAGTTACTTTTCCTTTATCTTAAGAGAGGTAGGGCACAGCGGATAATCAGCCTGTCTGGGGAAGGACCTCCACCTTACAGAAGATCGTTGCCAAATAGCATTGGTCTCGGCCATGTCGTGTAATTGTGTTTCTACGGTGAGTAAGGTCTCCAAAGCTCCACTTGGGTGGGGTTGGGTGGGTTGGCAACGCGTGAGTGATGCCCCCGGTATTGCAAGCGTCTACAGGCTACGTTGATGCTTAACTATCAGGCGGGCCGTATGCTTGTTTGCCACATTTGTGGCATAAAAAGAAAATCTTACAACTTTGTGCTTATTTTCACTTCACTTCGATGTACTTTGCGAGAGCAAAGATCCTACATAATAATTATAAGTTAGCTATGTGTAAATGTTATTTTCCTTCACATAATTTACGATGCCTCGGAAACCGCTGAACTTAAAAAAATCTATGTATTACATGCATCGAATACATATACGATGACATGTTATAAAATCATCTGAGCGCCAAATTTAATCCAAATAAAATTTTCAAACTTCCGAATCATAAATATTCATAATATTCTTAAGCGTGTAGTCCATTATGTGCAATGAAATATCTTAATTTGTTTTTTCTTTATCTGTCAGCCATTGAACCCGAACATAGATCACATTAAAATGTAGATTGAGCCGCGTCCCAACACGTATGAATATTCATTAGTGCAAATTCAAAACAAATTCACTTGTTGAACTTTAAAGGAATATGGCTGTGCCACCCATTCGCATAAGTTTATATGTACATAAATACCGATCTTGGACGATAAACGTTTGAACACGTTTGATATTTCGTATATTATGTAGATATCTAATGATTCTAAGGGATTATACAGACCGCGTATTTTTAACGTGCCGACTAACCACCAACGCGCAACGCGTTTTAGTATTTTTAACGTGCCGACTAACCACTAACGCGCAACGCGTTTTAAGTTACAAGCTATCACTTTTTTTTTCTTTACTTTGATGGTGATTTCTATAATGCAGTGTGTAATTAATTTTAAAAATGTGTTTCACAAACTGGCTGTCAGACAGACAGTAAACATTTACACATTCAAAATTACGTAGTATGTGCGCGTGTTGTGAGTAGCAAACGCATATGAGCGCGAGTATGTTTATCCATACTTCCATTCTAATATTATAAATGCGAAAGTGAGTTTGTTTGTCCTTCGTTCACATCGTAAAGTAAGGAACCGATTGACGTGATTTTTTGGGGGTAGGTTAAGGTCTGAAAAATGCCATAGGCTACTGTTTATCCCGAAAAAACACCTTATTCTCACGAAAAAAAAACACGCGGGTGAAGACGCGTGGAACATCTAGTATTATAATAATTGCAGTATCAATTTATTCTTTCAATTCAATGTGTAATGAATGCGC
Organism: Endotricha flammealis; assembly: GCA_905163395.2. NCBI lineage: Eukaryota > Metazoa > Arthropoda > Insecta > Lepidoptera > Pyralidae > Endotricha > Endotricha flammealis. The sequence continues at coordinate 5,435,109 of LR990873.1, forward strand.
TTAAAAGCTATAAAGAGCGCTATGAACGCGTTTAGTGCTCGCTCTCATGAATACAAAACAAATGCAACAATTTGCTTTTTAGCAATTCATGGTGGCTAGAGCGTTCGTGAAATGCGCGTCGCGTCGTCGCTGCTTTAAAAATACGCCATGTGTATGGTCCCTAAAACTAATGTTACTTATCTTGTTTTATCTGAATTGTATTTACTTGCCTTTATAACATTTTGCTTGCAAATGCTACTGTTTACTTATTTTTATCGGTTTAATTGGTATTTAGGAATTGTTAGTTAACTAGTCACAGGTTTCCGTAATACGCAGTACAGTAAATACTACGTAAAGCTTTATACATAGGACTTTATACCATCATTATGTTTATACCACCATATTGTTCGTTTCATATATTACTTAGATTAAATTTCAAGCAAATCTGTCAAGATGTTTTTTCGTGAAACAGTAACAAACATCACACATGCAAACGTTCCTGTTTACAATATTACTTTGTAAAGATAATAAACGGTCAAGAAATATCTAATAACTTAAATACACTATTATTTTCAGTAAAAATGTTCATCGCATTTAATTAAATGGAACATAATTGCATATTGCAATAATATGCACATTTATACACGGACAGGAATGTTGTAAATGTATATGAATAATAATAACATAACCTGACAAAAGAACATAAAAGGTGATTAACGTAAATCTCATTCCAGTAATAAGACCTTTTTCATACTTACGCCATAATATTAGAAGATAGAAATATATTCTACTACTATGAATAATAGCTAACTGTGCTACAGAGTACTACACAGAGGGTTGACTCTTTAAGTTTGGCGGTGAGAGCCCTACGCTCCTGTAACTGGCCGGTGTCTCAGAAAAGGGTAAAATAAAAATACATCGCGCGCGTACGTGGGGCCAGTTACGAACAACTGCGTTCTACGGTTAGATCACTTCACGCGCGAGGGCTTAAAAAAGGAAAAAATCATACCTAATCTCATAGGGTTGACACCTGAAAAATAATTCAAATCTCGTGTCAATCTTAATTGCTGTTTTACTCATACAAAATATGAATTGAGCGGGTGCCGATTGAGTTTGACACGAGATTGAAACTGTTTTTGTCGAGAATAGACCCGCTGTTGTATGGTATGAAATTATGAAAAAAATAACAACATTCATAATAAAATATCCATATCCTTCATCAAGTTTTCATAAGGATTCGGGAGTGAGAAACTGACCCTTAAGATATTTTTTTCACATTTTTTTGTACCACAAAGTTGGCAAACAAGCATACGGCCCGCCTGATGGTTAGCATTACCGTAGCCTATAGACGTTTGCAATACCGGGAGTATCACTCACGCGTTGCCAACCCTCCCAACCCCACCAAGTGGAGCTCTGAAGACCTTACTCACCGTAGGAACACAAAATGGCCGAGACCAATGCAATTTGGCTACGATCTTCTGTAAGGTGGAGGTCCTTCCCCAGACGGGCTGCTCCGATTTGAGCGGATTATCCGCTGTACCCTACGGGCGTTTTTCCACGTTTTTAGACATAAAACCGGATGCCGGAGTAGTGGAGAAGCGCGTATACTAAAGTATAAATTTCTACATCGGACCGACAATTACCGGACCGATAAAAATCGGATGCCGGAGTAGTGTATGTATGTATGTATGTATGTATATAAGTTATATTTATATTATATATGAGATATATATGTATGTATGTATGTATGATTCGTGTATTCTTATGTAAGTATTATTATTCAAAATTAGTTCAGTTTTATTGATTTATGTACTTATTACGTTGCAAATTTTGTTAATCAGATTCTTGTTTTGCTTGCCCTGCCCGTTTCTTTCTTTAATTCGTTACCCAAAGGTTGCCTTGAAAAGATTGCTTTTAGCAATAAGGCCGCCTTGTTGCTAATACACTAGTATGTAAGATTTTAATGTAATATTTCTTTGTGCTGTTGGATGTGTATTGCAAATAAAGTATATTCTATCTATCTATCTAGTGGAAAAACGCCGTACCTCTTTGCGATCCGGCAGTAGTATTCTCATTTGCTACCCTACGGCCGAACCCAATATACGATCTCAATGCACTTTCGACGATTTTTCGTGTTTGATGGAAGTATTGATTCGTAGTTTACTTCCATAGATTAAAAATACACTTTCTTGATTGGTGAAAAAGACGCAAAATGTGACTTTTTCAATCTGACATAGGAAAAAAACGAAAGATCGCATACCTATTGCATTAGGGCGGTATAAAAAATCCCTTACTGTTCAAATCGACTATACATCTTTTATCGTAAGAGACCCTCAGCACAAGTACGTATTGGGAAAAGGATCCAGTCAGTATGTAAATCACTACGTTATCGTATCGTGTTGCACATACTTAATTAGCTAGATTGTTACAGTGCGTCCAACTTTGCTAGTGATGTCCATTTATATTGATTGCCAATATCTATATTTACAACCATTTAAATATAAGTAAATGATATGATATGCAGTTGTCTGGTTATTAATATAAGATAGGGTGTAACTAATAACATATCTGTTTCCAATGTTTCTTCGTATAAGAGAAATAGCATTTGTTTACAAGTTTCTAATTATTGTTATTTTATACCACTTTTCTTACGTATTTTTTACGTATTCAAGGCCCTTGTATGAGCCAAGATTTAATTAAAACTTGTTTTGTCACTTTTAAACCAGCTGACTCTTCAATAAAATCCGATATTAAATTCAATTCTGTGTAATTTCAATTTAAAAATAATGACAATTGCTAATTCGTACTCTTGAGCTTTGAGCTTTTAGCATACAATTTGTTTTTACTAGCTCTAACTACATACTAAACTAAATGGTTTAGTATGTAGTTAGAGCTAGTCTGTCAATTTAGTACCTACCTAAATATAACAATCAAATGCCGATCGAGCAGAATTATTTTCAATAAGTATATTAATAGAGCGGAATTATTACGTCGTCGTTTGCCATTTGTCTAGCGCCATCATATAGGTATTACAAAGCTTCGATACTTTTTAAGCGTATCGATAAAATGTGTAACATCACTAACTTGAGACAAAGCCCCTATTGGCGGTCCGTCTTCGAATATTTTTTCTTTTATCTTCCACTTCCTCGGTGAAAAGGATGCGATGCGTTCTACGTTCTTTTTATTGGGGGCTTGTATTTATGTGTTTTTAGTGTTAAACGTATACATTTGTTTGGGATACCTTAAATAATTATAGAGGTCTTCGTATTTACATTATGCTGACCAAATTAGGATTCGTATAATTACTGTGCCATTAAATTAGATTGGAAAAAACGATCTTTATTTGTTTTTATTTCGAACTTATTTGTTATTTGGGATACCGAATGACGTAATAAAAAATAGCACGATCTTGATGTCTTTTTAAATGACTATCCGAAGCGAGACTTGTAAACTAGTTTCTGAAACACATTTTAATTAGAATTTTACAGTAGTGTAAAACTATCTCCTTTTTTCTTCTTTAATTTGACAGTGACAGCTAATGTGTAACTTTGAAAATGCGTTTCAGAAACTGACTAAATCAGTACCCACAGTACAAGCTTAGTTGCTTAGTTTATACTAGATGGCGTTGCCGTTGTGATGATTGTCCATGAAAAAAATATTTATTAGTGTTGGCACAGATATTATAAATACTTACAATAGTATTGGTATAGATTCCAAGAATATCATAAATCGTGCACACACAGAGAAAACCACACAATTTATTAGTGTAATACATCATAACAAACATTATGGGTATATCGTTGAAAACATACCGTTGTTGTAGAGCGTCGTCTCTAAAAAAACCTATCTAAAAACCGGTAAATCGATCTCAACAGATATAATCTCACATTGCCTTTATGTGAGTTTTATATTCAAGCGAAACCATTTACGTATCCCAAAGATTGCAAGTTCCCTCCAATATAGACCACTGGATTTACGATATCGCTCCATAACTGCCATCGGTTGAGATCATAAACATTATGAGCACTTAAAACATGTGTAGATCATGTCAAGATCTGGAAAATGCCTTTAACCTATTCAATATTTTCACGAAATGACCACAGGTCTAAATTATGACACGAGTTTAATATTGACATCAATAGCATTTTGAATAGCAGGATGTAGAAATATCACCAGTTCCTGCAATTCTGCCAATGTTAAGCCGAAAAAGGTAGCGCTAGTTACATACATAAAGAAAAATTGTATGTCATTATTTTGTTTTTTCTCCATTTCCAGGACACACAAGCAGCAGCCGCAGCCTTAACCTCATTAGGGCATGTATACACAGCAATCGGCGATTACCCAAATGCACTAGCAAGCCACAAGCAATGCGTGCAACTTGTCAAGCAAATGGGCGACAGACTGCAAGAAGCTAGGGAAATAGGAAATGTCGGAGCTGTGTACCTGGCGATGGGAGAGTTTGATTCGGCAGTGGACTGTCACACACAACATTTGAGACTAGCAAGAAGACTGGGAGACCAGGTAATAAGATTTAAAATTAAAATTAATTTAATAATTAAAATCTCCAAAAAAATCTAAATAGAAATTAATGTTTCCGAAATCCAAGAGCTACAACTTGAACATGGCACGGACGATGAGATGACACTCAAGAAATCTTGACAAGGACAGTCAATTTACAAAACAAACAATAGTAAATATCAGAAATGTACACAAACACACACAGTGTCCACAGTGGATATATTAGTAGATAGATAAATAGATTCTTTATTTGCATCAGCTAAGTATAGCGTTAATGGCATAAAGTTCAAGGTAGATTAAAGAAATTTGTCAGTTAGCAAACTTCGTATGGTTGTACTTACATGTTGCAATTTTAAAATATCTTTGGCAATAAACTATGTATTTTTATTTAATTATAGGTGGAAGAAGCAAGAGCATATTCCAATTTAGGTTCCTCATATCATTATCGACGTAACTTCTCTCAAGCTATAGCGTATCATGAGAATGTATTAAGAATTGCTCAGAGCCTTGGCGATAGAGCTATCGAGGCTAGAGCATACGCCGGTCTGGGCCATGCAGCAAGGTAATAAACCCAATATTCATACAATTAAAGTTTGTATTCGCGTATAAATATTTTGCATTAATTTCACTTTCGATCTTACAAACTTGCAGTCCCGTTTAGATACCGTTGATTAGAACTTTAATGGTACATTAGAAGTTTAAAGGTATTTCAATAAATCATTTAATGGTGATGATTACAAATTAACAACTACTATACTGGAATAGCAGGAATGCTTAACATATTAATCTTTTTTTAATATCAGTAAAATCCCATACTTCGACTCTAGAATTACAATTTAAGAAATAAGCAAAAACAATAACTACAAATACTGTCCCGATAGTCATGCTAAAAATGAAGATATAACGTTACAAATTAATGAAATTATGAACATTAATAATGAAATATCTTAAGGCAATTACAGTTTTAATGCAAAAATTGTAGACATTAATATAAGAAACATTGTCGGGTAAGATAACGTTATTGCAATTACCAGGTGCGCCGGCGACTACGCTCAGGCAAAGAAGTGGCATGAAAGACAACTAGATGTTGCTTTGGCAGCGCGCGATAAGGTAATGGAAGCATTAATATTAAAAAAATATTATCTTCATATTAATTGGCTAAAGAGGTTTACAATGTTGCTAATCTGTTTCAGGTTGGAGAAGGTCGGGCCTGTTCGAATCTAGGAATCGTTTATCAATTACTTGGGGAACATGACGCGGCACTTAAGCTTCACCAAGCTCATCTGTCGATAGCTAGACAGTTGCAGGTATGTTAGATGAAAATAATTTTAAAGACGTATGTATAAATTGCCCTTTGAATTAGTTTGCAAGGGAGTGGAGTTTGTATTTGACAGCTAAGAATTCCCTTCAAAATTCTAATTCGAAATGGTTCCGTAGCGTCACGTCTGCAATTCTCAAGAGGTAGACAAACATCTACAAAGCGATAATCTACTCTTAGTTCATCTAATGTTCTTAAGATTAAATCAGTGAAAGAAATGCAATTGGTCAATGGCATTATGGCTTTTAAACAGTCAAAACATGTAACCTATTATTTTGTTTACACCATTTTACAGGACAAAGCTGGAATGGGTAGAGCATACGGGAATATTGGAAATGCGTATTCTGCGGCGGGGTTTTACGAGCAAGCCATAAAATACCATAAACAAGAATTGACGATATCCAAGGAAGTGCACGACAGGAGTTCGGAAGCATCTACTCATGGCAATCTGGCTGTAGCATACCAAGCCCTAGGAGCTCATGATATGGCTCTATTTCATTATAGAGCACATTTAGGTGAGATAATATGGATACTGTATACTTAAAAACTTGACACTTAGAATATTGAGTTGATTGAGCCTATGGGGTAAAGTAAGAAGTTCTCAAATACTGTTGGTAAGAATTCCCGAGCAATGAGGCCGTACGCCGTGCTGCCGGCCTTTACTGGCCGTCGAGACTTTCTTTTGTTTTTTTTATACGTTTTCATTGTGTTTTTATGTCAATAATTTTCTTTAATAAACAAAACATTTAAAAAAAGTTATGTTTTCGAAGGTTTTTATTTTATAAAAATAAATAAGGGCATGGTCCATAACAAGTACTTTGTTACAGATCGTATAAAAACTTTACAAAGCATAGTTTTCTACCAAGATAACACCGAAAACAATTATTGGTGCATTCAAGCAATTTTAATTTAAGCAATTAATAAAATCTTTTAAATAATTATATGATATTCAGGTTCATAAATGGACCTTATTAATTTTTCTATATTACTTCTAGGTATTGCAAGAGAACTAAAAGACGCGGCTGGAGAAGCGTGTGCATTATTAAACCTCGGCAACTGTCTATCCTCACGTGGCGAGTTCTCTCAAGCAGTACCCTACTACGAACAGCATTTAATGCTCTCGCAGGAACTTGGAGATGTAACCGCTGAAGCCAAAGCGTGCCATTTCCTAGGATACGCTCATTACTGTCTAGGAAACTATAGAGAGGCTGTAAGGTAAATAATTATTGTGATTCGAAGATAATTCTAAAACACATCATAATGCTTATTATTGGTCCTTCGCAGCACATTACAACTGTCATGTCGGCGCATTGAACCCTATATTCCAACGTTGTAAATATTTGTCCAATTTTATTGATTTAAAAAGTTTGTTTGTAAATAATTTCTTATGCATTTTATTTAATTGTTAAAATGATTCGAATATTAACGCAAAACAAATGAAAGTCGATTATGAATTTTTTACTTCTACAACATTAGACAAATGAGTTGTACTATTTTATAGACGCATAATTTCGATTTTGAAACGTATATCTATTGTAAATATTGTGAGTAAACGTATAAAAAACGTAAAAGTATTTCCTTCGAGCATCACAACGGGAGTACGCATCATAGACTCCCGGGTCCCCTACAACAACTATCTATTCAAATTCATTTCTGTTCTCTACTTTACAATAAAAAATTAACATTACATTATAGATATTACGATCAAGACCTCTCGCTAGCCAAAGATCTTCAAGACAAAATGAACATGGGAAGAGCGTACTGTAACCTTGGACTGGCACATCTTGCTTTGGGTAACCTAGAAACGGCTTTGGAATGCCAGAAATATTTTCTAGCTATTGCCCATATGACACAGCACCTACAGGGTAAATTTAGAGCTTTAGGCAACATAGGCGATGTGTTAATCAAGATGGGAGATGTGGAAGAGGCTGTTAAAATGTATCAAAGACAATTAGGGTTTGCTAGACAGGTAATTCGTTTTAAATATTGTAAAACATTTACTATGCCTGTTTTCACCAACAATTTCTGACAGAAGAAAGCCGACCTCCGTTGCGTAATGGTTACCACGCCAGACCGCCACCCACAAGGTCCCGGGTTCGAATCCCGGTCGGGTCATGATGAAAAACGAACTTTTCTGTCTTGGATGTTTGTCTATATATGTATTTGTTATAAAGTATAGTATCGTTGAGTTAGTATCCCATAAAACAAGTGTCGAACTTACTTTGGGGCTAGCTCAATCTGTGATTTGTCCCTATATATTTATTTTTTATTAAAGCTGTTAGGAGACATTAAAATTTTAAGAATTGTTGGTGAAGACGAGCATTCAAAATTTGAAACCTATTTTATATTATTGGTATTTTTTTACAAGATTGGAACAATGATTTCTGGCTTTTGTAAAGTAAAAATGTATGAAATTATTTTTGTAAATAATCAACTTACTTAATAGTTATGAAAGTATAGCTGAAAATTATCCAAAAATTTAAAATGTTACATGTCATGTGTCAACTTTAAATATAATTATTAAAACATTTTATTAAGAAATAATTTCTTTCCTACAGGCCCGTGATCGTTCCTTGGAAGCTGCTGCGTGCGGTGCTCTAGGACTTGCTAGAAGACTACAAAGAAGACTAGATGCTGCTCTAGGTCATCATACGCAGGTACTATTTATTTGTATTTACTTATCGTACATTAAAATGTTTGTCAGAAGTTTTTATTATCATTATGAAATCAAAGAGAAAGAGAGGGAGAGAAAGAAATCAATTCAAATCTCGTTTCATTCTCGATTGCTATCCTGCTCAATTCCTGTATGAGTGAGGCATCGATTGAGATTGACACGAGATTTGAACGATTTTTGTTACGGAATTGAGCCGCAGAACGCTGACATTCGTAGAGCCGTTCTATTAAGCGATTGATGTTTTTTTTAAATCTAATAATTCAGTTATATCACCAAATTCTTTGTATCACAGGAGCTGACTCTTCGTCAAGAAGCAGGGGACGCGGCTGGTGAAGCCAGAGCACATTCCCATTTAGGAGCTGTCCATATGGCATTGGGACATTACTCGCACGCGGCAAGATGCTATAGGGTAAGAAATTGGTTAAGAATCCGTGAATATACTTGCTGATTAGACATAAATTATATACCTAGTATCCAAACGTGAAAGAAATAATAAATACATAAATCAGATCCTCTTTTTTGTTTATAGTTAGGAAATTGCAGTACTGCATGTCCCGTCATGCCCTCCCTCCTCAACCAATTATGAGGCATATCAACTAAAAGCATCGTAGACTTCCGCTCTAGTGGGCGGCGGTTTTCGCTAATTACCGCCCAGAAGTATACATTATACCTACTTAACAGTACTTACAGTAATATTTTTCTGCTTTTCAGGAACAACTAGAAAGAGCTCAAGAGTTACAGGATTGTGCTTTGGAAGCGCAAGCATACGGCAATTTGGGCATTGCGAAACTAAATATGGGACATTATGAAGATGCTATCGGGTATTTAGAACAGGTACGAAATGTTATACGTGTAATATGGATACTGTATTGTACTAATTGTCTCTGACACTCTCTGCTGACACTAATTAAATAACATTTCTATCATATTTTCAATATTAGATATTCTATGTTCGTATCCGTTGTCGGGTACCCATAATAAAGGAGGTAAAGACTTGCTTACTGTGGGACCATGTGACGCTGTGTGAATTGAGTACAAAATAAACTGTAATGTTCTTCTCTTTAATATAGCAGTCTATATTTCGCTATGTGATCTAGTATTAATTTTAAAACTATTGCAATTTACAGCAACTCGCAATCCTAGAAAGAGTGAATAGCCCCACTTGTCAATTGGAAAAAGCTCGAGCTTTAGGCTCTTTGGGTGACTGTTATGATGCTCTCGGCGATCCTGATGAAGCAGCAAAATATCATGAGCAGCATTTGGCTGCAGCTCTGAAACTTGATAACGCAAGGGAGCAGGAAAGAGCGTATCGTGGATTAGGACTTAGTCACAAGTAAGTTGGTAACCCAATGTCAGCTGGAAGGATATCACTGATAAATATAAATCTAAAATTGTCAATAATATATTTTTTCTCTTTCTCAGATCAATCGGAAACCTCCAGCAAGCGTTAGTATGTCTAGAGAAACGACTAGTGGTATCCCATGAGCTTGGGATGCCTGAAGCGAAAGCGCAAGCATTTGGAGAACTTGGTGCGCTGCACATTGCACTCAACAATCTTGACCAGGCCGTATCGTGTCTTGAACATCAGAAAAATATTGCCAAGTAAGTAACAGCATTTAAATATTTCATAAAAACCAGTGAAATTTTCTGTTCTAAAATCTTGTAAATGGCCTTCATTTTGTTAACATTATATCCACTCATTCATTAGCTGTAACATTTTCTTTAAAAAAAATACTCTTTTCAAACTTTTCGTGTAGGCTAAATCAGTACGATGATTATTAGAGTTATTTACGGTTATGACAGACCTCTGCTTGGGTGAAGAGGCATGAAGATCAGAACCATTTCCAAAATAGCATTAGCGACAACGTAAAAAAAACGTTAAACGATAAAAACAAAATAACATCTTACAAATTCATAACAATTTGTAGGGAGCTGAATAACCAAATAATGGAATCTGAAGCCTGTCACTCGCTGGGTGTGGCACAGCACGCCCGCGGTGATCACGCAGCGGCTGTGAGACACCATCGGGCGGAATTGGAATTGGCGCATAGACTTGGTCTGACGCACTTACAGGTAAATTAATTTATTGTATGTTGTAGGTTTTTCTTTTTTATATACCACTAAGGTGGCAAACAAGACGGCCCGCCTGCTGGTAAACAGTCAGCCTATGGACGCTTGCAATACCGGGGGTGACTCGCGCGTTGCCGACCCTTTATAAAGTAGACTTCTGGAGACGTTACTCATCGTAGGAACACAACATGGCCGAGACCAATGCTATTTGGCTATGTCTTTTGTAAGAAAAAAACCCTGAAAACCCCATGTTGTATGTTGTAAATTAATATTTCATGCATAGACCTATACCTACCATAAAACGAATAGTTTCGTTTTCCACGAAATAATTCTATGCCACTTTATAATTTCAATATTTACTTTTATAAACAGGCCCGAGCATGTGGTGGTCTGGGATCGGCTCATGCTTCAATGGGAGCTCACGCAGAAGCCGCCCGCTGGCATGAATCTAGATTGAGACATGCTACGGCTTCAGGTAAATTATTTACTGGAATATTTTGTAAATTGTTTTAACTTAATTCAAGAACCTGACAATTTTAGAGACTTGAAACAAACAGATGTTCTAATTCTCATAATAGACCAGGCGCTAGATAGAGTTGAGTGTGAATATGAGAATCGCATTCTGTGAGTGATGTTGAGCTCAGGAAACTTGCAGATTATGATTCTGCATGTTTCCAGGAGATTTACCGGTCCATTTTTTGAAACCTCATCCCTTTTTGCCGTTAGAAATAGACATTAATTCGCAAAGGTCTGTAATTATGTAATATAAAATAATTTATTTTAAAAAAAATTCACAGGTGACACAAGAGGAAGAGCGCAAGCATTGGCAGATTTAGGACGTGCGCATTTAGCCATGGGAGCTTGTGGTAGTGCAGTATCATATTTGAGGCAAGCCCTTGCCGCCACAGAGGGATTGGCAGATGCTGATGAAGAGGTAACTTTAAATAAAGTTGGAAAATAAGATTTGTTGTTTGCTCAACTACTTTACAAAGGAATTTCACATTTGCGTATGTAAAGGAGGGGAAGGAGTGCAGAAGAAAACTAGGTATCAATATAAGATAAAATATAATTACAAGAAAATATACGTGCAGAATCGATGAAAAAGCGACGAATAAAAAAACAGTATGACATACCTAATCAAAAAGTAAAAAAAGCTAAGAATTAAAACAAAAAGTATGAACACCAACTCGATGGCTATTTCATAACAGCATATAAATAAATACCTTTATCTTACAGGCAAGGGTTCGTCACCGATTAGGATTCGCACTTTGGGCGTCAGGGGAGTTAGAAGAAGCGAAAGAGCAACTCCAAGCAGCGCTAACAGTTTTAGAATCGGGAGGCGAGAAACACAGAGACAGGAAAACTGTCGCACTGTATACCTCCACACACCATGCACTACAGAGAGTTCTAGTCGGTGAGTAGGAAACTTTATTTTGACTTTAACAGTGGTCGACTTCCTTGCAGTATCCACAAGTTTATTGATCAGATAATAAAAAATACTATGTGAATTGTAAATTGTTTATTTCATATTATTACCAGAATTGGGACGTCACCCAGAAGCTCTCGTAGTCGCTGAGCGTGGCCGTTGCAGGGCACTGGACACTCACAATGACAAAGCTACTGGAGCGTTGAACCAGGCTAATTTGGAACTCCATGCTACACAAAGGTATAAATCTTAATTATCTCCATGGTACAAGAATATACTACCGTTTCCGCGTCTATGGCCCAAGAGGCCCCAGACTACGTCACGATCAATGTGACATATTCAACCTCAATTAATCGCACCACAGCCGATGACGTAAACTTGGGCCAATCACGTGACCTTGCTGTCACGGGAAAAGAATACCTTGTTTTGTTATACCATAATCATTTCTATATTAGGAAGAATCCTTCGCTAAGCAGGTCGCATGCCGCGCATCCCAAATGTACTGGCCGGCGAGACTATCTTTTGTTTTTTAAATATTTCTTTTTTATTTTAATGTTAGTGACATTTTTTTCCTGTGTTTTTTTTCTAAATATAATGAACAGTTAAAATAAAGTTAATGAACCATAACACTCTATGTTTACTGAACTTCTTCAAAATCAAATGATACTAAATGAGTAAGGTTAGCAAGAAGACAAACATTGAAAATGGGAGAAATTAAATTAAATGAAAATGTTAATTTTAGAAATTAGGCCTTCACAGGCACTTTTTCTTGTTTTATTTACAACTTGTACACAGAAATATAAAAAAACTACCACCATTTCGGAAACAAGCAATATGGACAAGACAGACATCCTAATTTATTTTTTATCCTCAGGACGCCATCAGAAGATACGAGCAAAGAACGAACTGAACCCTGGAGTCCAACCACTGTGGAGCAAGTATTGGAAGTTGTCAACAAACAGAAAGCACCTGTACTGTATTACAGTCTCGCTGCAGGCAGACTTTATGCTTGGCTTTTACAACCACACAAAGGTAAATATTTTCCGATCTATTTTATTAACTTATATTGGCCATGTAGGATTTGACTAACACGATGACCAGACACGCGTTTTCTTTGTGTTTCATACTTCATCTCGGAGTTTCAATCTTACAACATTTAGGTATAACCTGTATGATTAGCATCAAATGCGTATGTATAATGTTAAAATTGATGTAGGTATGTATCCACCGTACCTATTCATAATTCAGTTTTTAATTATAGGTATACTCCGCTTCCACCAAGTACCTCTCATCGAAGAAGCTGAAGATAGTGACAATAGCCTTCCAGATATCAGTCCTGATGACCTTCAACCTAACAACGGTAAATATTTCATTGAAACACTTTACCAATAAAGTCTGATTTGGGATTAAACAACGCTTTGCAAGTTGTTCATTTTATTTATGTACCTAGCTTGAAAATAATTCAAACCAAAATCGGTCAGTACTTTTTACTCGGCTATCCCGCAAAATCTGAGTAACAAGAGAGAAATCATGTATACTGCCGCCATATTATAATGATCATCAGTACATTCACTGTTATTAAAAAATAAATATTTATAGTGGGAATTGGGTGTGTAATTAAAATATTTCTCACATTCCAGGAGGTTTAGGTAAACTGGAACGCTGTATTACCGAATGGTCTACCTGGTTGAAGACTACCGCCGAACGAAGAAACGAAGATGACCAATGGGATCCTGACGAACGTCCGAGTACAGGGCTCACTAGAATGGTGAGAAAATTTTTTTTCTTAGTTTAGAACTTGCAAAGTCAACGTTTGCTAAACCTACAAACTGATTGTCTCAACTGCGGGTCTATTCTTGTAGCAAAAACAGTTTCCATCTCGTCTCAAACTCACGCGTCATTCTGCTCAATTCCTTTTTGTATGAATGAGACGGGGCGCTTGAAATTAACACGAGATTTCAACAATTTTTTTTGTTACGAGACCTCTAATTTATGATTACTACTACCTACACATCTAACACTATTGTAACTTATATTTTTTACATGAGATATTTCATTTTGAATTTATATACGTTTTTTAATAATATGCTAAACACCTCTCGATTTCTATACATGTAACATAACAGAGCTGCTTCTTCGCAGGTGACACGCAACCATCTGTTGAATTCCTCAAATTACTCGCTGAGTTCCCTATTCAGTGTGGGATCAGTCGGAGGTTCAGTAGCAGGGTCTGTGGCTAGTCTTCAAGGATCTACAAGGTATAATAATTTAACAATACGCAAAAGATGTGAGATTCTATGAACCATCATTGCGAGGTAAACAACTAGTTGTGCTCGAAATAAAAGACAAGAAAGATAGTGAAGTGAAGGGAGGGAGCGAGATAGAGGATAGTGATTATATTGAATAAATACCTTAATGTCTTCTTTAGATCCAGTGTTCATGGCCCTCGTAAGAAGCAGCCGCCATGGCAAGGCCCGCCGTGTCTTACCGCTCTGTATCAAATGCTCATTGCTCCATTTGAAGATTTGCTTCCTACGTCTTGCAACAATAATCATGGTGGGTTATATTTTTTTATGTGTCATCTTAGTTGTTTTTTTACTTGTAAATACGACATGACACTCAAAAAAGCTTTTAATTTTATTGTCGGGGTCAGCTACATAAGCTCAATAATTTTATTTATTTAAATTTATTGACCGCAATACAAAGTATGACGGACGGACTTAATGCTATGCAATTGGCATTAGGTCCGTTTAACCACTGGGAAGTGCGGAAATTCACGAATGCGGCTATGTTACGTACAAAATAAGTAATGTAACGTTCGTAATATGTACGTAAATAATCTGAAGATACAAATTTTGACATGATCAACTATGATTATCATCATCAAACCATAGAATAATAATGAAGCTTGACTCTACTTACTCTTATAATATCTCTTAGTTTTCTTTTTCTAAATACTTTTACGTTATGCACAGCATCACATGGACGACGCGGTTGCGGGGGCAGAAGAGAAATCGTGCTGGTTATCGAAGGCGCATTATACGCCTGTCCATGGGGCGCGATGAGAGGCGGCGCTGACACTGAGCCTCTATGCGAAAGATACGCATTACTCGCTGCGCCTGCACTGAGACACCAAAGACACCAGAGGCAGAAAGCTGCTGCGAGAATATTGTTGCATCATGGTAAGTAGTTTTGAATAAGAATATCAAGGAGTGCATGATATTAACCCACTTGAGCCTGAAACTTTTAACTTGCTCGGATGTTTATGAATTTTACATATGCTACTATCTGCCATCCTCTCAAACTAGGAAAAATATTTTAAAAAAAATTCAACTATCGGAAAAGCGGGAAATGGGCGTCCTTTTAAACGAACGCTAGCCTTATATGCTACTTTACACTGATTAAATAATTTATATTAGTTATGTGGGTAAATAGTATGCAAAACAACAGTTTTATGGTAAAAAATATATTTATTATAAATTGGTATATGTCTATTGGATACATAATAGGTAATATTATACAAATACACTTATTTATCGAGGTAATTTCACACTTCTTACGATAAAATTGGGCTTTCTTGTGGCACATGGCACATCTTAATTGGTTTTCCTTATATTTTATTATGTGTCCTATTTCATCATACCTCGAAACTTCTCTAAAATTCAGTGAAGTGCGCCCAGCTTTCCGATTCACACTTTTTTTGTGTGTTTCGAGTAAACCTGTCGCAATACTTCTTCTAAACTGCAGATGGTCGTATTCCCCGCCATTTTTTTTGTACAACTGCCAAGCGTTGTGAATGGTCATATCCAAACAGTGGGAAATTAGTGAAAAGTACCATTTTTTTCCGCGTATTGAGGTTCTATACAACCCTACATTCTGGTCACACCTGTCTACTCCTCCCATGTTCTCATTGTATGCCTTTATAAGGGCTGGTTGATCTACATTTATATATTTTTTTTGTTGTTGTGAAAATCTTTTTACTTTTCCTACGGGTTGCACTTTCGCGGCATTTGATGAAACAGATACTACGCTGTTGTCATTCCATTTACAAATTAAAATTTGTTCAGTTCTTGTAGACATATGCTTGTAGGCTCCACGTTCTAATTTCTTCATTTCCTTATTTGACGGGAGTGGACATTTAGACAGACGATTTTCTCTAATAGTACCAGTGGCTTTCAAACCTCTTAGACGCAGCTCATCAATAAGTGGGATAGATGTAAAGAAATTATCAAAAAACAGATGAAAAGGTGCTTGCGAGTCTAATTTGCGTAGAACATCAGCATACTGTAAAATAACACTAGCGCCCAAGCCTAACTTCTTGTTGTCATTTGCTATCTCAGCTGACTGTCCTTGGTATGGATCAAACCAAATCACATAGCCTAGACGTGTAGATCCTACCCAGAGTTTGTAGCCCCATCTAATTGGTTTTCCACGAATGAATTGTTTATATGGATGGCCGCCGTAATATGGGCCCATGGCCTCGTCAATGCTATGGTTTTCTTCTATTGGCGCATACTCTTGAAATTTTTTATTCAAAATATCAAATAGTGGTCTCAGTTTTGCAAATTTGTCCTTAGGATTCAATTTCGTGTTATCACAACAATGTAAATGTCTCATTATGAATTTGAACCTATCTCTCGTTATAGCATTATAAACAATTGGCATCCCGCAATCTGATGAATTTTGCCAATACATATGTCGCCTAGGTACTATAACATACCCACTATACAGAAGAACTCCGAGGAAACATTTTATCTCACTATGCGAAACATTACCCTCTTTATTATTTTGGGTAGCATAGAGATTGGTATACTTCATAATCAATTCAATAATGTCATCATCAAACAAACAATTGAAAAAGTAAATAGGGTCTTTATTCAATATAGCTCCCTGCACTTCTTGCCATATCTTAGTTGCAGGTTGTATGTCTCGTGCAATCCATTTATACAGTTTATTTGTCGGCACAACTGTTGTTTGGTAGCCTGAAGAAGATGGCACTGGCGAAGGCACATTCTGAGAAGAATCTAGTAAGGAAGTACTAATCTCATCTTCTTGAAGTCGCCTTCGCTTAGTCAATTGAGCCAATGTCAGCTCGTCGTCACTATCACTAGATAACTCACGGAAATGAACCTCTGCTGGTGCACGTAGTTGAGATCCTGGCAAGTTGTGCATCAAGACGACATTTTCATCACCAGAATCCTCATCTGTTACATCAGCATTGCTATTTTCTGGTGGTAAAATTGTAATAATGTCGGGTATAGGTTGATCATCATCTTTTTCTAACTCCTCAATAATGTCATTGAGTGTCAGGCTCCTGTAACGACAATAATATTTCTCTAATTAATTTAGTTGCATTGGTAGTATATTAGGCTATTGGTCGTTATAAAGGACATCAAGTTTATTCACAATAAATCAATATGTGTAATTTGAATTTTGTCAATTTTTTAATTTTTAGTTATTGTATACTGGCTTATCTAACTTATATTCACAGTGTTTTAGTATTATTGTAATTATATATGTATATAAACTTACCTTGAATAACTCATGTTTTCTCGTCAAAGTTCTGCGTATAAATTTATCACACCAAACAAAAGTAATGCACCCACAACAATACTGAACAGAATGACGGATATGTTGATTAAACCATACCATAAAAATATTTCTAAAATAATACCCCCATTGTTCGGCAGATTTTTGTTTATGTGACGTTCGTTTAAAAGTACGCTAGCCTCAAGTGGGTTAATCTCCAATTTGACTAGGGAAAGGTCCTAAATAAACAAGTTGTAATATATGATTAGGTGCGGGCAGCAGTCAAGCCGCCGCCGAGGCCGGTATGCGCTGTCTGGTAGTGGGTGGCGCTCGAGTTGGTGGATCTCGTTGGGCGGCGCCGCTTGCGCAGCTCAAGGAGGCAGAGCTAGTCGCCGACATGCTGCGAGTCACACCATTGACAGATTATCAGGTAAATATAACACAGCCAGATGTTACAAACCGCGTTTTACATTTTACTACTCAAGAAAATATTTTTTAAGGAAATTCAAGTTAGTAGACATAAGTTTTCCGAAACTGGAAATTCGGTTTAGGTTTCCGTTGTGTGGATTCATATGTATGATGTATGTATGTTGTTTTGTATGTACAAAACACACAAAATGGGCTCATCAGCTGACTCAGCATTCGAAAACAAACTTTAACAAGAGGGACAGATTGGCAGGAAGATGGGTGATGAGAATTCGTGAATAAATTAAATTTCAATTTTTATGTCAGACAATTTGCAACAAACTCAATAATTTGTAAAGTGTTAAAGTGATATGACAGTTGATCACAGATTAACCCAAAGTTATTTTGTAGGCATCCAAAGAGGCGGTGTTGGCTCAGCTGCCGCAGGCGGAATGCATACATTTCGCCACCCATATTTGTTGGAAGACGCCAGCCATTGTCCTTAGTCCTGGCGAAGTCGTGAGTATATTGACTGTTATACCTATTCTCAAAAATATTTTTTTTTTTTTTTTTTTGTTTTTATTGTTAGTTCAGTTTTTAATTTTAATTGTTAGTTTAGTTTTAATTTATTTTATTTTATTTAATGTTATTTAGTTATGTATTTTACCAATAAAAGAAAATTTCTGTCTTTAACATAAAAATATATATATTATTTTTTTTATTTGCATACAATTGATCAATGGTTGTATTTCGCAGGTTGATTCTCAAGCCAAACGTCTCTTGAACAGTAGTGTTGGCAGTGGTGCTGCAGATACCTCCACCGAAAATGAAGATGAAAGTATGTATCGAATAACATCTAAATCATCTGAGTAAAAGGGATATTAAACATTATTTATTTCGTATGTAACTTATATTTACAGATGCAGAATTACCGCCAAGTAATGAAGAACTGCCACCTGCCTCAGAATACATGTTAACAGCCGCAGAAATAATGAATATGAAAATAACCGCTAGACTGGTAAGATTGAACCTTCAGAATCAAAATCAAATATTATTTCTATTTATCCGGCTTTAATATTATTTCTATTATTATTCAGGCTAAGAAAAATATACAGGGTGACCGGTAATACGTTGCATACCATTGTAGTGACTTATGACCAATATTTTTTTATTCTTTTGTTGTTTTCTGGTAGGTAAAGAACAACAACATCACTTAGAATCAAAATAAGCTAGAAAATAATGTTATTTTTTCATTTAAGACTAAAAACCTAAGCTACATTTTACAAAAAAAATATGTTCAAGCTCAAAGAATAATTATTTTAAAGAAAAAAATGTAGGGATGTCGCGTACAAATTACGTAATTAAATTTCTCAATTCATTAGCCATTCAAAAAGGTACAGGTGTCAACAAAAAACTTTGAGGGTTATTCACTACCCTGACAAGAAAGATCAAATCCGATTTTCTCAGTTTTCAAGTCACAATCCCAATGTACCGTTGTAGTGATTTATACGGAATTTAAACCACAACAGTTGGTTGGAAATGCTCTAAATTGTCTTATCGCGCACGTGTGCGCTTTTTTTGTTATTTGATGGTGCCGTTTTGTGCTTGTGATTGCATAAAGCGGCACCTCTTTTATTGTTAAAGTAATAAATTAGCCTTGCAATTTTGTGTTGACACCTGCACCTTTTTGAATAGCTAATAAACAATAAAAATTAATAATTAGAGACCATTGACAAGGCGGACATGTTTGGCAGTTGATCTTTTACATGAAAGGTCTCGTCTACGTCACCCCTGTCAACACCGAAGAAGAGCTCCGTGAGCGGATTGAGAGAGCAGCACAAGACATTCGACGAAGTCTTACAACAAGGGTGACGAAAACAGAAATCAGAAAAAGACTTCGAGCTTGTATTAGGAAACGGGGCTCACAATTTGAACAAGATTTATATAAAAAAATGTTTAAAAAAAATTCTGGACTGGGTAGTAAATAAGCTTCGATTTTTTTTGTTGAAACTGTATCTTTAAGAAAATCTAATTATTTAAGTTTTAACTAAGAGTTTTTAAGTCTTAAATGAAAAATTACATTCTATTCCAGCTTATTTTGGTTTTAAGTGTTGCTGTTCTTAATTACCTATCAGAAAACAACAACAGAATAAACAAAATTCCATAGAAGTCACTACAACGGTACATTGGGATTGTGACTTGAAAACTGAGAAAATCGGATTTGATCTTTCTTGTCAGGGTAGTGAATAACCCTCGAAGTTTTTTGTTGACACCTGTACCTTTTTGAATGGCTAATGAATTGAGGAATTTAATTACGTAATTTGTACGCGACATCCCATACATTTTTTTCTTTAAAATAATTATTCTTTGAGCTTGAACATATTTTTTTTTGTAAAATGTAGCTAAGGTTTTTAGTCTTAAATGAAAAAATAACATTATTTTCTAGCTTATTTTGATTCTAAGTGATGCTGTTGTTCTTTACCTACCAGAAAACAACAAAAGAATAAAAAAAAATTGGTAATAAGTTACTACAATGGTACTTTGTAACTCGAAATCGGGATATTTTGATTAAAATCCTTAAAACTCGAATTACTCAGAAAAGACCAAGTTTCGGACATAGTGTCATATGACTAAATAAGTTGCAAATGAGCTCTTCTTTAACCCCTTGCAAGGAATGCAACATATTACCGGTCACCCTGTATAAAAAATTTAGAAGTCAGATTTTTTCACAATTTTTAATGGTACCGTAGACCTGAGGAGGTATGCGGTTAAAATTTCAACTTTATACCTCCACGCATTCTCACAGACAGACACACAAGCGGACAACAAAGTGATCTTACCTAAAAATATGATACCTAAAAACATTACGAATTTTTAACAATATCATTTTGAAAATCAATACTTACCAAATACTGTGAATTTTTACATAGATACGTACGATTATCCCTAGGTGGTGATATCCTGTGCCCCATCAAGTGCTGCCCTACAAGGATCTTCAGGAGAATCTGATGACGTGTCTATGGCAGGAGAAGGTGTCTCCCGATTGTGTCGCGCTTTACTAGCGGCAGGAGCTCAAGCTATCCTGCTCACTCTTTGGCCATCACCACAGGACACCGCTACCAAGATTTTATATAGAGCTCTCTACTCCGCATTGCTGCAAGGCAGCAGGGTTGCCAAGTAATTTGATTTATTATTTTTCATATCATAACAGGATTTTACTTTAGATTATGTAATTCTTTGAATATTTTGATACACATCATTAAAAATATCCTAACTATTTTTCTAACCACCAAAATACCACATAATCATATTAACTTCGCTGTGTATCTTAAATATTATTAAGTAATATTTCAAGGCTCTATAACTTCAAAAAGATGATAGATCAGCAGGTTGTGCTTACCACTGACAATTTTCCAATTTTGTTTCAATTTATTTATTCATTAACAAACAATTTAATGAATAAATACATTTTATACATGCACAGTCGTCAGCACTTGTGCTACTATTTTTATCTCATTTCTTCAACAGGGCACTTGGCGATGCGATGCAGACAGTTCGCCACACCAAGCATTTTGCACACCCAGCACATTGGTCGGGGCTGGTACTGCTTGGCGCCAACGTACGGCTCAGCAACAAGGTGGCACTCATGGGGCAGGCGCTCTGCGAACTGCTCTCTGCACCTGACAAATGCCGGTAAAATAAAAAATAAAAAAACATTTATTTTGCAAGTAAAGGAGACTGGGCAGAAGTGGTCTATGAACCAACACAAACATGGGTATGGAATTTCTAATAAGGGTCCTTAACTAGATCTTCATGTGAAGAAAGATCAGAATCGGTCCCGGCAGTTTCGAGATAAATGGCAGTCTTATTAAATTCTTTCTGCTACGATTATTTCACAGTGAAAGAATCAATAGCAAAACGAGTATAGAATTTGTGACAAGATACCCCTACTAGACGCTCTTGGGGAGAGGCATCAAAATCTGTCACGGGAATTCCGAGATAAATGGCAGTTTATGAAAAACCTTACGGTTTTTTTCACATTGAGAGTATCAACAGCAATGTGGACATGCAATTTAAGACAGGGTACCTCCACTAGACACTCATGGTAAGTGGCATCAAAATCTGTCCCGGCAGTTTCGAAATAAATGGCAATTTATGAAAAATCTAACGGTTTTTTTCACATTGAGAGTATCAACAGCAATGTGGATATGCAATTTAAGATGGGGTACCTCTCATAGACACTCATGGGGAGGGGCACCATAATCTGTCCCGGCAGTTCCGAGTTAAATGCCAGTTTATGAATAACCTTACTGCTACGGTTTCTTTTTTATTGAAAGTATCAACAGCAATGTGGCTATGCAATTTATGACGGGGTACCTCCACTAGACACTCATGGTCAGTGGTATCAAAATCTGTCCCGGCAGTTCCGAGATATGGACATGGGCGTTTTTGTATGGGACGTGGTCTATGAACCAACAGCGATGTGGCTATGCAATTTATGATGGGGTACCTCTCCTAGATACTGCTGGGGAGGGGCATCAAAATCTGTCCCGGCAGATCCGAGATAAATGGCAGTTTATGAATAACCTTACTGTTACGATTTTTTTCACATTGAGAGTATCAACAGCAATGTGGCTATACAATTTATGACGGGGTACCTTCACTAGATACTCATGGAAAGTGGCATCGAAATCTGTCCCGGCAGTTTCAAGATATGGATACTAAAAGATACGAAAAACTGTAGCAGTAAGGTTATTCATAAACTGCCATTTATCTCAGAACTGCCGGGACAGATTTTGATGCCCCTCTCCATCAGTATCTAGGAGAGGTACCCCATCATAAATTGCATACCCACATCGCTGTTGGTTCATAGACCACGTCCCATACAAAAACGCCCATGTCCATATCTCGGAACTGCCGGAACAGATTTTGATGCCACTGACCATGAGTGTCTAGTGGAGGTACTCCGTCATAAATTGCATAGCCACATTGCTGTTGATACTTTCAATAAAAAAAAAACCGTAGCAGTAAGGTTATTCATAAACTGGCATTTGACTCGGAACTGCCGGGACAGATTATGGTGCCCCTCCCCATGAGTGTCTATGAGAGGTACCCCATCATAAATTGCATATCCACATTGCTGTTGATACTCTCAATGTGAAAAAACCGTAAGGTTTTTCATAAACTGCCATTTATTTCGGAACTGCCGGGACAGATTTTGATGCTACTTACCATGAGTGTCTAGTGGAGGTACCCCGTCTTAAATTGCATGTCCACATTGCTGTTGATACTCTCAATGTGAAAAAAACCGTAAGGTTTTTCATAAACTGCCATTTATCTCGGAACTGCCGGGACAGATTTTGATACCACTTACCATGAGTGTCTAGTGGAGGTACCTCGTCATAAATTGCATAGCCACATTTCTGTTGATACTCTCAATGTGAAAAAATCGTAGCAGAAAGATTTTTATAAACTGCCATTTATCTCAGAACTGCCGGGACAGATTTTGATGCCCCTCCTCATGAGTGTCTAGGAGAGGTACCCCATCATAAATTGCATACCCACATCGCTGTTGGTTCATAGACCACTTCCCATACAAAACTGCTCAGTCTCCTTTACAGGAATCGCACGTCAATTTTTTTTTATCCTACTAGCAATTCCGACGTATAGCCTGTTGAAAACAAAGTGCCGCAAGAAAAGCAAGGTTATATTCTTTGCCAGTTAGCTATGCAGTCGTCGAAAAATATTATATGGAAATCCCTAATTATGAAGTTTATTAAAATAAATATAAAGGGACAATTCATACAGATTTTTACAGAATTTTTATTGTAACTTTAAAAAAAAAATGGTGTACTCAAAAATCTGTTTTATAGCAATTTTTTTTCTCTACAGCGACGCTCTAAGAGTGTGTTTGCACTTAGTAGAGAAGTCTCTACAGAGAATAGTACGCGGACAGAAGAACGCGATGTACACAACGCAGAAGAGTATCGAGAACAAGGCGAACAACGCCACTGGATGGAGGGAGCTGCTCATGAGCGTTGGTTTCAGGTAATACATTCAAGAAACAGTAGCGAACAGTTAGTTATTTAAATTATGTTCTACTACAACTGATTTTAGTTTTCCCATCACATTATTTCGAATAACAAAGACAGGAGATGACCAAATCTCATATAGGTACTTACATTGATGCTTGTTTACAATCTATATTTTAAAAGAGAAAATGTCAAAAGTTATTCGCCAACAACCACTAATGTAGTAAACAATCTTAGTGTCTTTTTATTCAATTATCCATGTGTAAAATCGATAAATCGCCAGAATAATAAGAGTGTTGTGTTAAATGCCATTTTTAACTATATTATTATTATTTGGGTGTGAATGATAATTTTAATTGCCTATTTTCGTTAAAAATACGTGCTAAGATTGTTTACTACATTGGTCAAGATAAGAAGAACAGAGTTTACAACATTTTAGTCTATTTCGACTATGCCTAGCAGGTATGTTATGAATCTATGAGATTCTAGGGAAATACAAAGTGGATTTTGTTTAATTTTTCTGATGATAAATTATATAAGAGAAAAAATCGTTTTAAATTTAAATAAAGGATTTTTTATGGTAAAGTTATATAACTAACTGAAATGTGTTTCGACAGATTTGAACCAGCAGCAAATGGTATTCCTTCGAGCGTATTCTTCCCTCAAAGTGACCCAGAAGAAAGATTAACCCAATGCTCAGCAAGTCTCCAAGCTTTACTAGGTGAGGAAACATTCTATTGTCTTACTTTACGAGAATCTTGTTCTTTTTCTACCGGCTTTATTGTTGTCTTGGGCGTAAACTAAATGTTCTTTTTGCAATTCAGGACTGACCCCAACAACTCTACAAGCTCTCTCAAAACTGATTGCAAACGGGGATGTAGCAGACGACATAATTGGCGTCATCCGTTCAGTGATATCACAATTCTCAGTCAAGAATTCAGAGACTGAAACCATCGAAGTAGCTGTGAATGTCAGGTAATATTTCAGAATCATCCTCTCACACGTATGCACTGGT
Organism: Endotricha flammealis; assembly: GCA_905163395.2. Lineage (NCBI taxonomy): Eukaryota > Metazoa > Arthropoda > Insecta > Lepidoptera > Pyralidae > Endotricha > Endotricha flammealis. The sequence continues at coordinate 5,460,075 of LR990873.1, forward strand.
ATCATAAATGGTATGAAAATAAAATATTTATCTCAAGTATTTGCTCATCTGGATTAATAGACTTTTGGAATGGTGAAAACCATTTCAAATAATATGTGTTTCGAAAAAGCTTAAACATAATAAACGTTTTTTTATTTATTTCCATCAACTACAAATATCGTCTCCTTTTATAGATAGACATAATACATAAATCTTCTATTCAAACTCTGACTATTATTACAAAGTAGGTATGTAAGAAATAAGAACTTATTGAAGAAGAACTTATGATTTATTGAATGTTATTTTTATTAGATTATGGCGTGTAAACGGCTGCCACGAACTACTAGCTTCACTCGGCTTCGACTTGGCTGAGGTTGGACAGGATGAAGTGACTCTCAGAACCGGCAAAGCAGCCAACCGTCGTCATATACAATTCGTGTTACAAGCTCTGCTAGCTTTATTTGGTAAGTTGATAGATGGTTAAAATAAAAGATAAAGCGGGTAATCTGTATTATACAATAATAAAAATTACGTCATATTTAAAAACAAAACAATCTGATCTACGATAAAGTGATCGCTTGATTAATAACTTTGTTACAGATACACAAGAAGCACCAAGAAGTCTCAGTCTGGAGTCGAGTTCAAGTGTTGAATCTTTGGCCTCGCTCGATGACGGAGACCTAGAGCCTCACTCTGATGGAGAACCGCCACCAAGACAACATAGACGTAAATATATTGTCACTGTTAATGTCATTATATTTAAAAGACATGTATTTAACAATCTATTAACAAAAATATAATTTTACAGAAGAAAACGTCTCGTCGGTACCGCCTCCACCACTGCCGCTGGGATCTTGTGGAGGAGCATTCACCATGTACGTTCGCGGGTCCACAGCAGCCAGCGAGGTTGGCAGGGGAGAGCCTGATGGTAGAACTGCACCACCTCCTGCCCCTCCACCCCCTAGATACAGGGGTGAAAGTGACGCAGCATTCACTCCATCCCCACCGGCTGCTCCACCGCCAGCTTCTGCACCACAAAGAGATGTATCATTAGCATTGGCTCATCAAACCAAGATCAGAACTCTGTATACACGAAGACCTCCATCCGACGATTCTGATTGGGAGAGTTCCGGACATGATACAGTACTCCGAAGACGACCAGAACATGCCCATGCCAGATATCTAGATGCATTCTATGATCTTGCATCTTCGCAACCGAGAAGAGGTGAAGAAGATAAGGCTGACCAAGGTCTAAGCCAGCCTTCTACATCCAAACGTGTTCCGCGACCAAAAATGGGTACAAGTAGTCGCGACTCTATGGCCCAGGTACGACATATGAGTGGTGAACTAACCCCAACGATATCAGAAGTTTACCATGAAAGAAATATTGGCTTAGGACTTGCTCCCCCATTAGCAGAGTTACTTTTAGCTGAAGATTCAAAGACAGAAATGAGAGCGGCCAGCTCGAGTGAGAATCTCCTACTACAAAATTTGGAGAAACTTGGTCTTCTCGGTGAAGCCAGCGAAACGGAGGAACGATGGTGTTCCACAAATTCTACAAGGCCATGGTTATCTGCTCCACCATTGGAAACCGACGTTCAAGGTTCCGACCTTACAACAGCTGAGATCATAGAAAGACAGACTAAATTCAAGAAGGACGAACCAAAGAGAAAAGAAGAAAACGCATATGAATTAAAACCAAAAGAGGAGACCCCGGGACCAAGCGGGCTAGAGAAACGTTCTGTCTCACCATTCTCAGAACTTTCTCGAAGGGACGAGGGAGACGGCAGGAGTATCGCCGACTCTCACTCGTCGTATAAAGCGTTGGTGTTAAGTCCACGTGCTTCATTCCTGCCTGAAGAAGGTGAAGCGCCGATGACTACGAACGTGGATGGTGGGAAGACTCACCCGCGACCTCGACGACCTCCAGTGCCACGAACTAGGCCAGCCTACACCACACTTGACTTTCCACCGAGTAAATAAAATCTAAGTAGCTCACGAAAGTAGTTTTGTAAATAATGTCACAAATGCACAATTTTAATCAATAAAGTACGTAATAATAATTTTGCAAATGTTTCATAATATTTTGAACTTTATTTGCTTAACGGCTATGATTATTCCCCAATTCTATTTCAAATATCTATATCTTAGGTCGGTTTAGTTCTACTCAATATATTTTAAAAATCTATACATATTGACAATAACATTACATAAATAGATAGGTATTTGTATTAATTAATTATATAATTATTTATTTGTGATTATAAAATTCTATAAGCTTGTAATGTAAATTTTTTAATTGTTAATTTAATAACTCAGTGTTTTAATTCTTGCCATTATGATTATGTAAGTAATTATGATAATTTGAGACTGTAAAAATCGAATAATAAACGCATTGTATTTTATATTTTTTGTTTTAATTTATTCTTTTTATTCTACAGTTCTAATGCACAAGTGTTAGCGCTTGAAATTAAAACGAGATTTTAACTCTATTTGTTTCGAGAATAGGCCCTCACAATCGACGCCCTTATCTAGTGTTTTTAAGTAACGTTCTTGGTCAAAAAAGTAGTTTTACCATAGAAAGTTAGGGTGAGTGAGTGAAAATTATGTAAAATGAAATCAAAGTTATACTTAAAACAGTTTGGATTATACACACATTTTACTGCGATAATTAATCAATCAAGGGCATTTTTAACCATAGACTTTGTCAAAACTTTATATCAGACATAAGTGGTTTTGACCGGCTATGAGTTTTGACTAAAACCTTCAGCAATCTCGTACTGGTCAGAGACTTGGTCTCTCAGACCAAAACAGAAGCAAACGACACAGTTTATAAACACCGTCTACATTCACAGAATCTCTACTCTACGTGTTAAACTAAAGAAAAACTCGCCGACTTGAAAACTTGCTACACAACGATTTTTCATAGTAAGCATAAAAAGTCCTCAGCTTTGTTGTCCTAATTCCAGTGTAAATGTAAAGAGTAATGTACAAAATGATGACAACCTCAGACTAGAATTACAATTGAAATGCGTTTCGGAAACTGGCTCAAAAACTTATACATAATGTTGTATACGTCATGAATCAGGACGACCTCCGTGGCGTAATGGTTACCATGCCGGCCCGCCAACCAGGAGCTCCCGGGTTCGAATCCCGGTCGGGTCATGATGAAAAACGAACTTTTATTGATTGAAATGATTGGCCTCGGGTCTTGGATGTTTGTCTATATGTATATATATTTGTTATAAAATATAATATCGTTGAGTTAGTATCCCATAACACAAGTTTCGAACTTAATTTGGGGCTAACTCAATCTATGTAATTTGTCCAAAAAAAACACTTCCGATAGTTGCATTATCGTTTTATAGTTAAAATTTAGAGGTTAATGTAATCAAAGCGATTGTTCTAATTCCTAAAGTAATCCTACGTCTGACCACCACCGGTGCAGGTCAATGCTATCGCCCATGTTCAGTCACTTGCAATAATGTATACATTCACAATCCCACCAATATTATAAAGACGAAAGTTTGTAAAAATGTTTGTTACCTCTTCACGCTCAAATGGTTGGGCCAATTTTTATGATATTTGGTACGTAAGTAGCTGATACCTTGAATTAACACATAGAGGACTTTTTATCCAGAAAAGTACGCGATTACCGTAGGATTCGGTCGAAATTCTGTTATAGATGGCGCTGCTGTGCATAAATAAACACGCAAACGAAGTTGCGCGGGTTTCACTAGTATTTTATAAGCGAAAGTTTGTAAAAATGTTTGTTACCTCTTCACGCTCAAACGGCTGGGCCAATTTTTATGATATTTTTACACATAGGGTAGTTTGTAGTTTTTTTTAGTAGATGGCGCTGCTCTGTATAAAGGTAATATACGAGTATACATATTTGTGTACAAATATAATATGTATGTGTACTATGTGTATAGGTATAATAAATCGCGGGTGACACCGCGGGCAGCAGCTAGTCAAATATATATCTTACTACATCTACTTAAGAAACAAACGTGCGTATGTAATTACCTCTGACTGTACGTACAAATAAGTATAATTATCTGTAACAATATCTTTAACTTGATTTCCGTTCCATTAAATAAGCACTCGACAGTACAAATTAGGAAGCATGTTCACTATTGGACTATTAAATAAATTAATTGGATACTTATACAGCACCATCTGGTATCAAGACAAACAAGGTTATTTCATTTAATTTTTGTGTTATTTTACTTTAATTTATATTACAATGCGTTGAGTGAAAACCAGAATCAACAATATTTAACTATACTTAAGCAATGAATTAAAGAAAAATAAACCGTAGGGGTCTTTTCTTGTTTGCTGATGAGTGCAATCTCATATGTATGACATTATTTGTCCGTTTTAATCAGATATTTTTTATTTTATATGTTCATCGGTAACTAGTAGAGCCTACTTAACCGTGATAGTTTTTCTTGTAGGTTCACTGTGTGGACTACTACTATGATATTTTTATTTTATTTTAAACCACATTACATTATGTTACTTATAGGATCGAAAAAATAGATTCGGAGATAGAAGGCTAGAGAGACTTTTTAATATTTAGCGTCTCGGCGCCGGCGCTAGGTTGCGGACAGACGGACAGAAGGACATGGCGCGTTTTACATTAACAGCGAGTTGTACAGTAACATTCTAAAGTTAATGACACTTAACTCTCGAGATATTCATTTCTCTTGTAGTTATAAGAGATTCTAGTTTAGCGCGCGCTGTTAATGTAAAACGCGCTGAACTTAGACGCTATGCTTAGGCACTGCTTACCCCCTGGTTAATTAACCGTGACGGTATTATTCAAAAATGTAATACAGAAACAGAGAAACTTGACCCTGACATCCAGAATCTTTCGAAATCGCAGAAATGTTATATTACGCAAAACCTTTTGTTTCTTGCACTCTTGTTAACTACGTAATTTATTTATCTACTGACGTTATACATTCGTTTGTTAATTTGTTTATGTAATTTACGCAACCGTAAAGAAGCAATGAATAATGTTAATTGTTTATAAGACCTCGATGGTTTAGGCGCTCTACGATGCAAATATACGAATACTTCTGTTACATTCTAGAAATATTACTCCCGAATGATGAAATGAACTCCCAAACACATAAATACATAGTATACAACCACAATACAATTGTTCCAACCAAACTGACCACAACCACTCCATGCGCCGCGATGGAATTTTGCTTTTATACAGTAATCTATCTCGTACAGCTAATCGATCTTATTGATCGTAATATTGACATTTCTTTGGATTGATAATAATCATTATGACTTTATCGATCGACCATGAATAAACAAATACCTATTAAATATCTAAATCCGATAAGCGGTTGTAAATCTTTGTAACGCTTTGTGAATAAGACAAAAGACTGAGGTGTGTCCACAATAGCAAGATTCAAGCGATAATTCCATCAATAATTCGTTTTATCTGATTTTGTATGCTTGCACTTGACAATAGGAGACAGTCAAAATAATGCATAAATATAAAATATGTTATGGTTAGAATCGACTCGAGCTATATGTTGGAATTTGTTACCATCCTTACTAATATTATAAATGAGAAAGTGAGTTTGTTTGTTTGTTATTCCTTCACGGCTTATGAAAATTTGCATACATATTGTTAGGGGGTACAGAGCCCAACATAGGCTACTTTTTATCCCGTGAAAGCTACTTTTTATCCCGTGAAAGTATGTCGTTCCAATGGGAAAATAATTTTTCTACTATAGAGGGCGCTGTATCGGCCAACAGATGGCGCCACAAGTCGTGCTATGAGTTGTTAAAACGAGATCTGTCATAAAATTAACGCGAGCAAAGCCGCGGGGAAAAGCTAGTCATCCATAAAATCGAGGATCAATCAACCTGAATTATGTAGTATAAAATAAGGGTCTTATAAACATGCACTTTCGACTTAATCACCCTTTTTAGGTAGGTATGGCTTAAAATTATCTCTAAATGGATCGAAGATTCTCTTTATATGGATGCTGTTGTCTAACACAGTAGACCACCCTGTAGCAGCTGATAAGGAGATATAAATAAATAAATATAAATAAATATATATATATAGGGACATACAGATTGAGCTAGCCCCAAAGTAAGTTCGAAACTTGTGTTATGGGATACTAACTCAACGATATTATATTTTATAACAAATACATATATAGTTAAACATCCAAGACCCGAGGCCAATCAGAAAAAGTTCGTTTTTCATCATGACCCGACCGGGGATCGAACCCGGGACTTCCTGGGTGGCGGTCTGGCGTGGTAACCATTACGCCACGGAGGTCAATATCTTCTCGGTCCGTGGACATCTGCCTATCCAAACACTAGCTAGGGTCGACATTGTAGAGTGAGATATCAATTGATAATATCAATTGATAATAATCGATTGATATTATCTTGGTTTTATTTATTAAATCCACAGTATGTCCTTTCGTACTATTGTAGAATGACGTAATGCATATTATGGCCTAAATTTCCAATGCCCCCACTTCTCTCAATATTCTAATTCGTGTCATTTGGGCACGATATTGTCTTATGACTATTGTATTCAAATTGTTAATCTATTTCCTACTTTGGTAAGTACTATTAAAAAAAGTTGTTTTTAACATTAATAGAACATGTTTTGCTGTCACTTAATTCGCCTTATCTATTTAAAGTAGATAGTAAACACGTTTAATCTGTCTTTAAACGAATAGAATTATAGTACCCACAAATTAGAAAATAAAACCTATAAAAAAGGAAAAAGTGACGAGATGCTAACTCGCCAGAGAATAGACAGAGAAGGTGGCATAAATCAGCTTTTAGTCGATATGTCCCTCATTTACTTAAGAGTGGAAATCCCGTGGGAAATCCTATTAGATCCTCGCCGCTTTTCCATGTAACATGATGTATGCAGTAATGCATTTTTTTTTACCAAAAACTAAAAAGTGTGACTAAAATTCTCAAAAATAAAAAAAAACATTAGTTCAAGTATAAATGCTGAAATATAGAAGTAATACGTGGCACCAGGCTATTTACGTCAAAGTGTCAATCTACTTGCAGTATTTCTTGTAAATCTACTTGCAAAATAAATTATTGTATTTTATTTTTATTTATAATACAGCTTCGTATAAGATGAGACGAGTTCAAATAGTCTGGATCAATTATATTTCTTAATTTTCATGACAAACATCATGATATTAACGATTTCTAACTTTAGACAACTTTATCGTTTCAAAACAGTGACCTTGTCAATAGTTTGAGTTCCGGCGAAATTGCGAAGTAATTGGAAGCTATAATCATCATAAAAATCGCGTATGCAAATTAATTAAATAAAAATTTACACATATTATTACTTTAAAAGTATGAACAACTAAGTTTATTACATTAGACAGTAAATAAATTATACAGGTCTAGTATGAATTTGTGCTGATGACATGAAATCGTGTAATAAATAAATATAAATATTGGTCGAGCCTAGCGAGCGACAGAAGCAGAAGCAGTCCAATTGACGAAAAACGATCTGTTAAAAAAGACAAAAAACGATCTGATAAAAAAGACAAAAAACGATCTGTTAAATAAAAATTGTCAATTGGACACCACTGCTTCTGTCGCTCGCAACTGATTGAAGGGTGGTGCTGTGCATGTGCACCATCACAATGCCGAAAATACCCCGGTCCCGGACAGCTTATACTTTTATGCCGCAAAATCCGGACAGCTTGTCTTTTATGTGTATGAATTGAATACGCTTTTTTTTTTTTTTATACCACACCGGTGGCAAACAAGCATACGGTCGGCCTGATGGTAAGCCGTCACCGTAGCCTATAGACGTAAGCAATACCGGGGGTATCACTCACGCGTTGCCAACCCTCCCATCCCCCCCAAGTGGAGCTCTGGAGACCTTACTCACCGTAGGAACACAGCATGGCCGAGACCAATGCTATTTGGCTACGATCTTCTGTAAGGTGGAGGTCCTTCTCCAGACGGGCTGCTCCGATTTGAGCGGATTAAACCGCTGTGCCCTACCTCTCTGCTGTGTTTCGTACGATATGAGCGAAAGATCGTCTAATACCCGATCTGCTTCCTATTTCCTGTTTCTTTCAACCTTCCTTTTTCATTCCCTCATAGATAGGCAACGCATCCAAGATGCGTGGAGTCCATGGTTGTCCACGGGCAGTCATCATCATCATCACCTTAAAAAAATGGACGGTCAAAAACTATTTAAACGGAATCTGGTACGAATTTTCGAATTGGTCGCTGTGCGTGCGTCGACAGTAGGTACACTTTTGATAGAATTCGTCGCTGTCACAAGTAGACAGCACACTAAAGTTACTACCTAACTAAATAACATTAAAACAAATCATTGCCACGATTAACAACAAACAATGCATTCATCAAATATCAACGAAATGTAATTTACAGACGAAATTATATTAATAGACTGTGTTCACTTTCGATGATCTTATCTCGTGAATCGTACGCTGAGACCTTAAACGTTCCATACCTGCGTACGCGCAAACTATAGACTGAAGCCATTTTCACCATTGAGATATAGTAGTATACATATAAGTCAATGATTTTTACAAAATATTTTCTTCACTAAATTGCAATATTTCAATTTTCCTCCATTGATTAAACGTTTTAAATGAAATGAAAGTGATAAAATGTGTGTGTGTGTCCCCCCCCCCCTGTAACTTGTAAAATACAAACTTCCAACAAAAATTGGTTTGAACGAGATCTAGTCAGTCGTTTTTTTCGTTCATAAATCGTAAACCGCAATTGATGCTACGGAACCCTTCATGGGCGAATCCGACTCGCAATTGGCCGCTTTTTTAAAATAAGTATAGTAGTAGGTGAAATCAAGTTTATGTATGAAATTTGTCTATAAATAAAATATTTTGATTAAATATTGAAAATACTTAATTTCCCTAAAACTACAAGGCAATTTTATGAGGGCCATATCGTCATACCTACTACATAATAATAATAAGGGATAATAATTTATGCTTTTAATCTACTTACATGAATATAAACAATATAAATAAATATTAATATTACATACTAACGTAAGTTTTTAAGTTTTCATAATATACCTATGTTACTTACAAAATGGATAAATAGTCCGAAATAGAGATTTATTATTATTATAAACTTTAAATATGCGAAAGTTCTCATTCACAGTACCTACATATTACGCGCAAGACCAATTGCGCGTGCACAGGAACCTTGCCATATTTGGTAATGATAAAAACTGTGAATTAACGTCATAATTCATGCGATCGATCCTTTGTATTTTTTATAACTGTAATTTTAATAATTTATGATTGAATTTCTTCAAAAATATTAAAGATATCTAAAGGTACAGTCAGCCAATGAAAGAGTTGAGCAGGGCATAAATATGATTCAAGTTTTCTAAATATTGCGTGAAGGGATTTATACGAATTTTATTTATCCTAAGTTATTATAAATGAGAAAGTGAGTTTGTTTGTTATTCCTTCACTGCTTGACTAATCAGCCGATCATATGAAAATTTGTATACATATTGTCAGGGGTACAGAGCCAACATAGGCTACTTTATATTCCGTGAAAGTATGTCATTCCAATAGTAAAATATTTTTTCTACAATAGATATGGGTTGTTTTGTTGTCAAACAAGATCTATGTCATAAAATTAACCGCGAGCGAAGCCGCGGGGAAATGCTAGTCAATTATATTTATAAACTACAATAATTATTAATACTCGTATAGTAATTACTTAAATAAATATGTTTCTTATGTTGTCATTCATTATATCCACCACGCCACAGGGAGGTCAACTTTGACAAATAATAATCAATGTAAAATCTACGACGATATATCATTATTTCGAATTCACATTATCATAATTTCAAGCTGCTAATACTTATTATTGGCGAAGTATTTAGATACAATTTGTGATTTAAATAAAAAAAGACTTCGTAGTCCGCAGAATAGATTCTTCTGAATCTTCATCCATGGATTAATATTGTTCTTCATCGAGAATCAGTCTTCTTTCACTTACTACAAAAAAAAGATAAAGTTAAATGTAATTTTACGTTAATTAATTAAACGTTATTAGTTAAATTAACGTTGTGCTGAACTGTTACAACGAATATTAGAAATATAAGCTCACTATTCTTACACCGCGTATTATGGAACCACAATATTCCATTATGAAAAAATTAACAATTTAAAATAATTAAAAACAATTAACACACTAACTATAATCATATTTCAATCGACAAAGTCAGTTTTATATTGGTTGTTTTTCAATAAATCGGAAGTTGGGAGGTAATAAAAAATAATTATACACTCACATCTTATTCAAATGCGTGTGGCACTAAATCTTAAACAACCATAATTATATGGTTCTAGTATTTATGTCCAATTCATATATCTATCATATGTACCAATGTAACAATTAACCTTGACGCCTCGGGCGACGCGCGAACGGGAGCGAATTCTTTGATTCAAATAAAACACAGATAAAAATATTGTGTAGATAACGCCAATGTTAAAAAAATGGAAATTAAACGATCGGTAAATAGCATTTTTAAATTTTATTATTTTGTATAACCTGAATATTTTCTAATTGTAATCTTGTATCTTGTAATTGTAACTTTTATTTAATTGAACTATTTTAAAAAGCTAGTTTTTTTAACAGTTTTTCTTAGTACAAATCTGCCGTCTGAACTTGATAGAAAAAAATACTTTCTTCTAAATTGATTAATTGAGAAAAAGGTGCAGAACTAAACGAAATAAATTCAATTTTGTGCGTCACGTTAATATTCTGTGACTTTCCTTCACACTGCATTCTTTTAGTTCTGCACCTATTCTTTTTCTCTATAATCCCATATTCATTGTATCAGTCAACGCTACCAATGTAGCGCCTCTGGTGTTGCCGATGTTCATAGGTAACCACTTTTAGATGACTCGCTTGCTGTTTAACTGCCATGTGATAACTGACAACAATAGCTGTTTTACACTTACAGATAGACATGGCTATTACAATACCATCCCACACAAATAATAGTATGTCAAAATAATTTTTTATTCAGTATTCCTTCACTTCAGGTTATCATGCTGTCCACATCGTCTATGTCGTTGGTCTTATTCGTCTTATCTTATTCGACGACCTCCGTGGCGTAATGGTTACCACACCAGACCGCCACCCAGGAGGTCCCGGGTTCGATCCCCGGTCGGGTCATGATGAAAAACGAACTTTTTCTGATTGGCCTCGGGTCTTGGATGTTTATCTATATATGTATTTGTTATAAAATATAATATATTGTTGAGTTAGTATCCCATAACACAAGTTTCGAACTTACTTTGGGGCTAGCTCAATCTGTATGAATTGTCCCTATATATATATATTTATTAGTATATAACGGATACTACATTATACCTTATTGGTGCGTGGAAAAACGCCGTTGGAAATGAATATAAGTAACGCGCGTGCTCTATACGTGTCTATTCAGAGAGAGCGATTTGCGTTATCTATTTACACATATATCTGCGATCGATCCAAATAAACATATTAGTTATTAATCAAAGTAACTGAGGTAAAGACATAATGAACCAATTTGCTATGCTAATGTCAACGCGGAATATTAATGGTGTCGATTAGGTCTTGTCTGTTCTGGCAGACATTACAACAGTTACATTTCCGTCTTTAGATATTATGCTTTACATGAAATCTTTGTCAATTTATTAATTTGTAAAATTTTAATTGTCTTACTTACTACACACTTTACTTAGTAGCCCGTTTGTCACTGTTATCGTGTAGATTACAGATATGCTCTGCTCAAAGCATACAAATAATACAGGTTAACATTTTTTAGTTAGCAATAATTTACCATTGCAATCCCTTTATTAGCAAACAATGATCAGTCAAGATTTAACTACTTGTTTTGTCACTATCTTTATATAATTCTCCTCAAGAATGACAGTGACAAACCAGGTTTTAGTTAAGTCTTAGGTTAGAAAACTTTTTTCTTAAGATAAGCTATGGGCACACATAACAGCGATGCGATGCACATTTATGTGGTGGAAGCCCTAAGACGTCGGCGTCGTCGGTGTCCCTTCGCGACCGACAATCTTTGCCTCTTACAGCCTCTATTCACCGCAAACCCTGTATCTTGAGAAAACCACTCGAACCAAACCATTTACACCAAGACACGCCGCGCAGACAATGCTCAATGAAAAAAAATAAACCCTAAAAGATGACGTCACGGAAGGAAAAATGTATAAACAGGGAACTCGCGAGTACTTTGCTAAGAAAATACCTACAGAATTGTATGAGCAATGTCCGCACCCACAGCTTCATTAACATTACGCGTGAAATGATCTTGATCAGTACAACATTCCATAAAAGCGCACTATGTCTACAGTTTTATTTTTCTCTAACGATGTCATAAATCAATTAATGTTTACAATAACAAATGTCGAATTATATTGAGGTAATCGTTTTATTGATTTGATGAAATTGTTATATGATTGCAATTCAGAATTATTTATGCGAAATTTGACCTCTAAAATAAAATTTACATATCTTTAATAAACGTAGCAGGAGCAGGGTAGAATTAATAATAAATATTTTGTTTGATGTTATGATGATGTTAGCATTTATGATAGTAATTACATAGTGCAATATGAATGAATACTCTATTCTATTGTATTGTAATAAATAAAATAAATATCAATACAATATTTACAAAATATTGTAATCTAAGGACCTACTTATCTTGATGGAACCGTCCGCGATCGGGACACTTCGACCTTTATGGATTTTTTTAATGAAAGAGGAGAACAAACAAGCACGCCGGTTACCTGATGGGAAGCAATCATCGATAGCCATGTACAGCTACGACTTCCTGAGCCTTGGATGCGATGACGACTTAATGGAGGGATTATTAGGAAGGGAGAAGGAAACAGAATGTATGAATGATTAGATATAAGGCTTCCGGTTATCTCAATCATCCTGCAAAACACAGCATTTCACAGCTATTTCCCGTAGATATTCTGTGGGGGATAGTGTTTTTCTGCATGCTAATCCTTAGTAACATTATAAACGTGAAAGTTTGTGGAGATGTATGGATGTTTGTTAATCTTTCACACAAAATTTAAAGAGAGGTAGGGCACAGCGGATAATCCGCTCAAATCGGAGCAGCCCGTCTGGGGAAGGACCTCCACCTTACAGAAGATCGTAGCCAAATCGCATTGGCCTCGGCCATGTTGTGTTCCTACGGTGAGTAAGGTCTCCAGAGCTCCACTTGGGGAGTTTGGGAGAGTTGGCAACGCGCGACTCCCGGTATTGCATGCGTCTATAGGCTACGGTGATGCTTACCATCAGGCGGGCCGTATGCTTGTTTGCTAACTTTGTGATATAAAAAAAATTTGGTACATGGGTCGTTTATAACTTTGGAATACCACATTTTATCCTGGAAATCAGAGTCCACGGGAAAAATGGGATTTCACGGGTTATTAAACCAGCTTGTTTATATCAGACACAAACTTATTGACTTATTTATTTCATTAACTGTGCTCTTTAAATAATTACCATAATACACATTCGTATCTCGTGGTAGTGACAAGTTGTCTCATCACCCTTCCAAAATGATGGGCTATTGTATGGTAATGACACACGGTCGCATACGCTGACATATCGTCGAGCATTGTAATAAATCGGAAGCGCCAAACTTACACGAGATTAACTGTCACTGCTTCTTGTAATAAACAAATTACAAGAAGCAGTGACAGTTAAAAATTTATTCTTTTTTATTCCAGGCTATTACCGAGCCTGTAAGCTATTTTCTTCCCTGCGTCGCATTCCTGGTGGAATAAAATTTATCCTATTAATATTCTATTATATTACTATATATTTCCAGGATAAAAACTATTGTTAAAACTATATAGAAAAGATAATAAATAATGTCATCAACTTTATTATATTCGTGATACTCTGAGACGGGTTCCTCGGGCTAGATTTATGTTCCCAGAACTACCCCAAGCAACCTACATTTACATTACGCCGATGTTACAAAATATTCTGTCATCATATAATATTATGTTAAGAATGTATAATTTATTAACACCCAAAGCATGTAACAATTGTTTTTTGTGAATTACAGAAGTAATGCCCATTGCCCGCGTATGTCCTCTCACTGGTAATAGTTGACCCGGCGGCCTTGCAGGCGTTCGCGTCAGCTTATTATAATTATACTTATTTATTGTTACTAAGGAACCATTGTCAAAGTCTAGCCTATTGACTATTACAACTACAACAGGGAGCTATTACATAACATTCCAATACGTGTACACTCCTTTACTAGTCGCCATCACGGCTGAGATACTTATACTTAGTTCATAACGACAATCGATTTACGATTGTTTTATAAACTGTGAGTCATAGGCTAGCTTATATTGGGATGGGTCCACGGACACCCGCCAGCGGGGTTGCGGAAGTATTATCATTCCCGCGACCCCGCGACTGTGAAGGCGGAGAAGGTGGCAGACAGTCAGGTTTTTAGTCGGTATCCCTCATTGGCTAGAGAGGTGAGCCCCACAGACCCCCCGTCGCTCCCCCAAGTGGCGGGCATGCAGCATTTTCCTGACTTTAAACCAAAAAAAAGGCTAGCTTGTATTAAGTATCTCCATACTTTGCAATTTTCTGAGCCAACATAAAACCTGTTATGGTAGCCATACACGATGAAATTTATCGGAAACTTGTAGCGTACTTTAAGCGGAAACGAGTAAACTTAACCATGTATGACTATAATCTAGCTGGACGGGAAAGTTGGCATGAATGAAGCAACAATGTGTATCGGTCTGTGAGCCGAGAAGCCGGAAACAGAATCGCAACTCCTTTTCTATCGCATTTCTCTCTACTCCTGCCAACCTAGGGCATTTCGTAAATGCTCTTCCACTCCAGAAATATATTGTCTTGTTCTAAATGTCTTCATAAATCTGTCTCTCAATTTCTCGTGTAAGTTATTAACATTGTAATCTTAATGAGAAATAAATATCTTAAACCTGAAATACCCCTTGTCACTCTACTACTGAAATGTGTGCCTACCTGAAATCAAAGCTACTTTGTAACATCATCTCCGCCACAAGAAGTACACTGCTGGACAGGTGCGCCAAACGCGTGCAGAACCAATGGCCGGTTGGAAATGGGGCAGGAAGGTTTTTCTTTGTATAATAGCCATTAATTTTAGGATAATATAATTAATGACTGTTAATAAATGTTCTTATTTTATTTATTTAAATGTTAGTTTTATTACCTATATATTCGTATAGTCAATCTAAACGAGGTATACAGACTGGATGAAACCATAATTATCTATACTTACTTAGTTACCAGACGGAATGTGGCATTGAAATTATGATACAAATGCAACAATTTAAGGTCAATGCAAAGTATGACTATCTTTCATCAAAATGGGCAGACATTAATAATATAAAATGTTTGAATAAACAAATGATATCCTTCTCTTTGCATACCTATGCCTTTTTTCCGAATTTTTGGTTTGTGAAAAATCTGCAGTGTTATCACTCAAAAATGTGTAGAGAAAGAAAAGCCTTTTTTTATTTAGCTATCAGTGAATACAAAACTTTATAATTTTTCATTAAACTGAATACAAATTGCAACAGCAAGTCATAATGATCGTCTAAAATTAGTCTAATCCGTCAGACATCCGTGAATAAATTTTAGTTTCAAGGATCATATATCATTCCCTGCCCTCTAAACGCCAGTAACTTATTGGAATGGTAAGAAATTTCCCCTAAGTCGAGCATAATGCTACATTTACATCCACAAGCACGTATATTGTCCAGGGCGTTATTTAATAAACGTGTCAACCTGGGAATATTGTTTTTTTTAAATAAAGTTTAATTTTCGCTAAGAAAATTTTGTTTTATTATTTAGTTTGTTTTAATAACCCATAGGTCCGGGTCCAAGTAGCAGACGACTTTGGACGCGAACGAGTAGCCCCCTAACCCTTATTAAGAATAGGTCCAATACTAATGTCGACTATTTCGGCCATAAACAATACATTTTTTGTTTTCAACACTTTCTGTAGCGACATCATCGATAGAGACCGGCTGGCTCACTGAATCTGGTGACGTACGGTGTCGCCCATCACACTAATTATGTATTATGTCGCATTTCCTTACAATAAAACTTTTGGGAGATAAGCTCGACTTTCTGTCCAATTGTCCGTCTGACAGTAACTTACAAGTGTAAACTACGTACCAATGGAGGAAACGTGAACTTGCATTAGCAAGTTGCTTTGAGAGAAACTGTCGTACATTCCTCGTAGAAGCGGGCGGAAACGCAACCTTAGGGCGCATGATGACGCGAAAATTTACGCGCGGCCGTCGGTCGCAGTGACTGCCAAAATTTTCGTTCAGCAAATTAAACTCTAGACTAGTTGAATTTTATGAACGACAATTTTCGCGTCGTCGAAACGCGCCCTTAGGATAACCGTCATTACTTGTCTGCAGCTGTCTGTAGATGTGAACGATACATATTTGCGTTGTCTTACATCAGGCGACAGTTGACCTGGCGACCTTGTGTTTAGTCACGTAATACCTGCATGTCTGCTGCACGCTGCCCATATTGAATGTTTGATTGGTATGCTAAAGAATGCATCTATTTTATTAAAGTTTTGTGTAGTTTAATATAATAATATGTATTAGTCTTTATTCTAATGAAAAGATCTGCTTTTTAAATACATGCCAGCGCAAGATTTTTTCAATTACCAACGGCGGCATCCACCAGCCTAGTAAGATGGCCTACTGCTCATCCAACCCCTGTCTGTGTCCGATATCGAGCTTCTCCTTCATATCCATGCATATATGGAACTCATGGAAGGGAGTTAGGGAAGCCTTTGCCCAGAAATGAAACAGTTTAGGCACAGATTACTTACTGAATAATCTGTGTAATAACCTATACAGGTTTTATTAACCATTAACTGTGCGCACGGCTTCGTCTGCGTTGGATTTGTGGTTAAAAGAGTATCGACGGCTAAATCGAAGTCAATGACATCTAGTGAAGTTTTGAGGAACTTAATTTTCATAACGTCGGAGCACTTTTTTCACGTAAATGAAGATAACGTTTTTCCTAATTAAAAATAAAAATATAGAAATAAAAATAAAATCATTTATTTTGCAAGTAGATTTACAAGAAATACTTTTACACGTCTTTTTTTTTTATCCTACTAGCACTTCAGACGTAAATGGCCTGATACGTGACGTGATATTATATGGTACTGATTAAAATGAAATAAAGCCTATATTTTGTTCCAAGTCAAGCTCTATCTTACTGTGTAAACAGCATTAAAATCCATTCAGTAACTACGAAGAAGTGCGCGTACAAATAAATAGACAAAAAATTTTTTTTCTTTTATTTTATTGTTCCCTATCCATTTTTGCGAAATATGTTCAATGTACAGACATACCGGTGTCTACTGTTTTATTATATGTATAGATACAGGTAGGTATAACATACAGGTAATAATTTGTAAAAAAAAATCTCATTGTTATTTGGCAAGCACATACAGATTAGTCACAGAATAATAAATAGTAATATAGGTAGTCTGAATACACCAACGAAGGCACATATATTTTAATAAATACAATGTTTACTCACACATATGATATCGTTAAAATCTTAACAGTGGTGAACAGAAAGACAAATCGATTTAATAAAAGTTAAATTGGGGTACAACAGCCGCCATTCATTGCCTTGCTTAAAATATTTCAAGAAATATTACTCGATGAAGCGTTCACGGACTTCGTTTAATCATGATATTCATAATTGACTATATTGAATTTCATACGTATTATTCACTTTCAACACTCACAATTAGTGAACTAAACAGCTACTGTTAGTTAACTGGGTGGTACGATATTTAATTAAGATTTTTTCATAATTGTTTTAGATGGATGTTTTCCACAAATTATTATGTAGGTATTTATTTACAAAAAAAAACATAATATATACCAACTCATAACCATCTCGCAGGGATACGGGTCTCCCTTCAATCCAAGGGGATTAGAGCGTACTCTGCCACGCTGCTCCAATGCGGATTGGCAGGGCAGAGGCCGGTGTTTTCAAGCCGCCTGAAAACCAAAGAATGCTCGATGGCACCAAGTCACACACACACAACAAGAACTCGGCTTTAAAACTGTCATCCGTCGACAACCGTTTAGACCGACGGCTTTTCGTGAACACCCATAGGTAAAGTGAATAAAATCGGAAAATAAAACAAAAAATAGTCCTAACAACATTTTATGATTGTCGGTTGAGTAAATAAGGCGAGAAAGCGTAACATATAAAATCAATTTCGTATTTATAATTTAGTGGCTTAAAAATAACCTAATTTTAATTATAATCGTTATCTATAATTGGATACATTTTCCGATAACAACAAGTACAAAATAGTATACAAACATGAACTCCTTCACTGAAAGTTTATTCATAGAAGATAAATTTTCATTCACATGAATAAATATTACTCCATTACTAATTTAATTGCATCAGTATCAACATATCAAGTATTAATATTTAAAACCGCGTACCTTGATCTTAAAACGCTCGCCCACATAAAATGGGCTAGGTCAAGATACCTGAGATGTGTATCAGAGAGTCGTATTTACCTTAATAGTGAGTCTAAAGATTCTGAGTAATACAAGCCATCCACCTAAATGATATTGACGCATGGATATCTTAACCAATAAGGGCGGGCGAAAACTGCAGATCTATTTATTCTCTTAACAAAAATCATTCAAATCTCAATCGCAATCCTCGTTCATTTAAATTCAAATTCAATATATTTTTATTCAAATAGGCCTATTAAGAGCTCTTTCGAATCGTCACAATTTTTTCCTTGCCGCTTAATTCAGACGGCAGATTTGTGCTAAGAAGAACTGGCAAGAAACTTAGCACTTGCTCTGTTAAAATGGTGGGTACTAATAAGACACAATTACGATGACAGAAAATATAAAATTTAAAAAAAATATCAGCTGATGAAAAAAAACAAACAATTAAAGATTATAACCATGGAAGTAATAAGTACTTTATAACTCAATAAATGAAATAAAAAAAATAAAAAAAAAGCGTATTAATATACTGGTATACATAAACGTGTAAAAATAAAATAAAGGTAAAAAGTGTATATACAATATATGCATATATGTATATGCGCAATATATTAAGTACCTAGCAGTAGGTAGAGTTGTGTTTGGTGTCTGTGCCGAATTTGTCATTCCAGCTATTTTTATCATTCCTATTTTGTTTAAATGGGACAGCTATTGAGATTGACACGAGATTTAAACGATTTTTATTACGAGAATATAGCCGCTGGTTTTTTTGAATTGCAATAAATAATGTAGCTAATGGTTTATTGTATTTTATTTAAATGAATTAAACGAAAGAGGCCGTAACTGGTTTTCTTTCGCCATTTCTTTTACCAGTGTTCATTTTGTTTTTTTTTTTCGAAATGGTGGTACTTTGTAGAGTAGATTAATTACATAAATAATTTCTAACTGTAATGTATTGTGATCTTTGAGAAAGTATCTGTGAATGTTATAAAATCATTACATTACATAAAGCAATTCGTACACAACGGATTTAAGAGCGATAGAGCTTTTATGAAATGAGGTACCACGTACCACTCTCTCAAAGAACATGGCATAAAGCAGCAATGCGTTTCGTTCGGTGAGACAACTGGAAGTCCTTCTTTTCCTAATCCTTTCTCTCTCTCTCTCTCTCTCTCTCTCTATTGTTCCTTGGAGCAGGCAACGCGTTAGTAGTGCCTCTGGTATTATACATTTGACAGAAAGAAAAGGAAGGAAATAAGAAGAAATGGGAACGAGGAAAAGTCAGGCTTGTAATCTACGAAACTCATTTACATACAACATTCGTTTATTTTAATCATTTGAGAATTAGACGATTTACCTTACTTGCTCTTTGTTCCGCGTATCTACCGTCATAAATTTTACACTTCTTTATTCTCAAGACGGTAGTCAGACTATATTTTTTTTTATTCAATCACCTACGTATAGGATTGCAATTGTTAACATTAGAGGATTCATTCGAATTATTTCTCTAAAGAATCAACTGCTCCATTTTCTTTAATCTCAAAAACCCCATCACCTGTCTTCAAAATACGCCGAGTTGTACGCAGTAACACTCTTTTAATATTAAATACTTTTTTATTACAATAATCAAATGCAAAGTAGTGAGAAACCGGCCTTAAGGTTAACCACACCACACTCTGATACAGATCACGCACTATGAATACTATAATACCATACTTGCATAACATACATGATTTATCCGTGACATTTACGAGTAGGTACCTTATTCCATACTACACCAAATACCTAAAATGGTTTGGGACTAATTTAAAAAAGGCGAAAGGTGCATGGTGCAGACGATCTGACTGGAACCGTCCCTGTCTATGTCAGATGGTCTGCACCTTTTCAGCGCGGAATTTTCAGCTTATATTGTAAGGAATAACTTCTATTTTTGGATAGTAAACTAAAAAAATATATTTAACATTAGTTTTCATATTGTACTATGTAATTATAAATTTTCTAGTAAATCCATTTACGCAATTTTTAGAAATCTTTAATTATATTGACTGTACAATGTATTGGTCCCGAAATTCTTTTGGACAAGATACCGCATGCACTGTATAAAATAATCTTATCAGCAGATGACATGTAGACCATATAAAGCCATCAATTTAACCCAAGGATTTTTTATAAGAAAATCAATTTATCGAACACTTAACCTCTGTTATTAAGTCTCTGTAGTCAAGAAAGATCATGTAATTTTCATAACATAAACAACTTTTTTATATTTTATTACCTATCATTAAATTAAAATTTCGGTAATTTTCGATAATTTTTATGTCCAATGAAATTTTTTAACTACCGTTCATATGAATTATACTTATAATATTTAATTAAGCGGACACTTGTTAATTTTTGTGCAATTTTCTTTTATTTCTTGGTCGTTATCGTTCGTATTTCACGTGAATTTATTCTTGAAATTTTCCATGATCGTCTTTTCTGATGGACAGAGAATTCAGGGCAAAATTTTTAGGTGGGGCTACATAAATAGATATATGTATAAGAACAAATCACAGAGATTGAGCTAGCCCTAAAGTAAGTTCGTGACTTGTGTTATAGGAAGTCAACGATACTATATTTTTTATAACAAATACAATTAAAAAATATATAAGTATATATTTTCCACCAGAATGTTACATGTTAACTATTATAAACATTGGGGTATTTAAACTTACTCTAGGATATGAACAAAAACAAATAGAAACATACAACATTTGGGCGGACTGGAGCCTAAACTAGGACAGCCTGTATTTCAGGACTCCAGTGTCCCCGCCCGGAATTGTACAAACTATAGAAATATATAATATATGAAATAAAGATGATTGATAAACATAAATACAATATGGATAAACATCCAGGACGGATGCCAATCAGAAAAAGTACGTTTTTAATCATGACCTCCTGGATGGCGGACCGGCATGGTTTTTACCGGCACCATTACGCCACGGAGGTCATCGAACATCACATGGAATATACTTGTGACCAATTAGAGATATTCTGTCAAAAAAAGACAAGGTCAATGTAAGGGTACAAGAGGTCTTCAGGGCCGTAATATCATTCAAATTGACAGGCTTACAATATTTACATAAAAATCTTTGTGGTTAGTTCTCTCTCTACCCTAGATACCTCTTTCATTTGTGGACTGTACTTTTAATATTATTACTTTCCTGTGTAATTTAATGTTTATTGGTGCAATAGTTTTATGTTGTATTCTCAATATGAACCGACATTTTTTTTCTTTCGTCTATTTCACTATTAGAATCTTTCTGCAAACTTTTTTCATCCCCTCTCCTTTTTCCCAATAAGTACCCAGACGTATGTATTTACATAATCTATATATATTAAAATGAAACCCGTTGTCACGACATAACATGAAAACGGCTTGACCGATTTGGCTGATTTTTTTTTAAGAATATTCCTTGAAGTACGAGGATGGTTCTTACGGAGAGAAAAATTTAAAAATTCCCACGGGAAAGCGGGATACACGCAAACGAAGTTGCGCGGGTTTCGCTAGTAGTCAATAAATCATGAATTATTCATAAATTTATTTTAGTAAGTTATATGTAGTTATGTGTATCGCTAAAATTAAAATAAAAAGCTACAACGGTTACTAACCTTAAATTTGTATTATGAAGTGTACAGTAATATTTTCTAATTCAATTTATTTTGCAACCATTGCTCCTTTAGAACAATTGCATTACCGCTCCATACCTAATAACATGCAATGAATTGTAGCTCATTCAATGAACTTGTAATTTTTCCTGGTGATAGTTCTCACGGTAGATGGTGACCTTGCTAATATATTTTCCACTGGCATACCGTATGCTTCCGTTCCGTGCTTCGAAGGAAAGATCAAGTTATGTTTAATTTTTTATTGTTATTTAATTATTAGGCCGTAGGAAAACGAAAGATTTATAGGGAACAAATATTATAAAGTCTCTTGTCTCACACATCGTTTTTTCACCGTGAAAGAAAATATACGGTTAATTAGCTATGTGCACTCTCCCCTTCTTATCATGCCCTGACCGGGATTCGAATCCGGGATTTTATTAATAAGAATAATAGTTCAGAAGGTCATAAAACAGCTTCGATTTGACCTTATTGCAACCACAGACGATTTACAACGACACCATCGAATTAAAATCTTTTCCGTGTTTTTTATATAAAATTTTTCTCTTTAATCCTTATGTTCAAGGGTGAAAAATAAAGCCATCCATAATGTTATTTATCTCGGTTTATCAGAGAAGCAAGTGATGTACGGTCATCAACGATTAACACATTAGTACCATATTCGTCAAAATATACGAGTTACTGGTGCCGACGGGGCTGGTCTTTTTTTTATACCACTAAGCTGGCAAACAATCTTGCGGCCCGCCTGATGGTAAGCGGTCACCGCAGCCTATAGACGCTTGCAACACCGGTGGTATCAACTTGTATAAATATTTGCCCCTTTTGAAGAAACCCATAATATAGTCTACAGAAAAGACCTCGGCGGGGATCTCATTCCTGGTCTGACGGTAACCAGTTTGTTAGGGTGCCCGCCCACGTCCTACATATTGTAGGATTGTCAATGGGACCGATTTGATTTCGTTGCAATATTGCAATCAGTACGTTCTATTTTTCTCCTACAAAAAATCGGTCACAGATTCTCGGACGTGGGCGGACACCCTTATCTTGGACGGCACGTGTACTCCTAAAATGAAAGATATTCGGTAAAATTTAGATCGTTCATAAGGCTCTAGTTCAGGCATCACCATTTTGTTTTATGTTCCTTCCTTTTCCAACTCTTACCTGAAACATCAATTACTATAGCGCGCCGCTACATAGATACGTATGGTGATGGTAATAGCTTGTAGTAGATTTATTATCTGTACAAATCTGTCCTCGTGACTAGAGAGAGTACAGTCAGGTGCACGTTAAGCTTTATACTTGCAGTACAATTTTGGCTCTTATGACATAGAACTTAATAGGAATCCGATATGTAAAGGTCGATGTGCTCTTGCCTGTACAAATTCCATCCCTGAATAAACTACTTACATAAATAATTTTCGTTGGTGTCCCTGTGTCGCACTCTACTTATACTACCTACGTTTATTTAACACAGTAAAACGATAAGTTATGCAACGTCGACCCTAGCCAGTGTTTGGATGGGTTTCGCTGTCTCGAGCTTCTCCGTGAGCCGGATGACACAATGTCAACTGTGCTGTGTTGTCTGTTTCAGCTGTTTTCGGTGGATTGGATGACAGTCTTAAGCTAAATAGGTGACCTTCAGGTGGCTTGAAAACGCAGGCCTAGGCCAATCCGCATTGGAGCAGTGTGGCGGAGTAATCCCCATCGATTGAAAGGAGACCCGTGTCCCTACAGTAGGGTGATAATGGGTTCATATGATGATGAAATATCAATTTATTTTGTGGTTCTTCCAAAAAAAAAAAGATATTTTAAGTAAGAAAACATTAGAGATAGATTTTATATATTTTAAAACAGGTTAAGTATTAAATTATTATTATTATTATCGAGATTTTTAAACTGTAATAATACTTAAAACTTGTTCGCCTAAACGTAATTAGGTTAATTTGCATATAGGCAATCACGATAAATTATAACATTTTTATAGAACACAAAAATTTTAATTACTATCTATAAGTTTGTGACATACGTAACGTACGTATAAAAATTTGCAATTGTGTTGACGCTGAATCATTCTGGTGTAATAAATAATAAATTTATTTATATGCTTCGGATACATTTATATACCGGTTAAGTTCATTCAATTTCTATAACTAAAATCTGAACTGTAACATTTAATTTTTAAACAATTCAGTAGGCTTTGGGTCATATCACCAGAAATATTAAACAGATTCAAACTCACGCGCTGTCCTATTCAATTCTTATTTTGTATGAGTGAGACAGCAATTGAGTTTGAATCTTGAATCTGCTTTTGTTACGAGCAGAGAAATGAGTCTCTCGTGGCGCTCGGATTATATTGTTATTTGTTCAATAATTTTAATTAGATGAAAACGAAGAGCTACATTTTCTTCGTTACTTTTGAACCCTGTCTCTAAAAACATAAAGTTGACTTCAATAATTTATTTTAACACATGACACTGAGAATTATGTACGATTTATATGCAATAATAGGTTAGAATAGGTTCTCACAGGTAGATCAAGGTGTGGTCTAATAATCATTTACTTACTTAACGCTGCGATACACAATTCTCAAAAACGTTAATGTGCAATTTAATGTCAACGGATTTCCTCAATTTGGTATTTTATTGAGTTAGTTTTGATAAAATAATTATCCTAAAGCGTGATGGACATGACTAGTTTGTTGTTTATGAAGTAATTAGGTCAAACAAGTTTTTGAGCGTGCCGACGTCTCTGAACGGTACTGTTGAACCTAGTTTAGGCAACAATAAAGGTTTTTAGGTAGGTATATTATAAATTGTTAAAAAATGTTTTTTTTTAAAACAATAAAAACAAAAAACAATAAAATTCGAAATTCGAACAATATCTTCACATTCGATGAAAAAAACAAAACACTGTGAATTGGCTTCAAAGGACTTGGCGAAATCATATTACCTACTTACTTCCAAAGAATATTTTATTATTACTATTATTTATTAAAGTAGTAACTTTTTTTATACTTACTGGTAATCTGACTTGCATAGTTTTTCAAAATATTGGGGATGGGAACATCGAAATAATATTACTACGTATATTATTTCGATGGGATGGGAATAATGAGATTTGGGGAAATTACCGGATTACCTCTAAATTAGAGAAAAGCAGACAAATTCAGGCAAGTGTCAAATTCCATTCCAATTTCCACCCATAATCATAGGCAGGGATACGGGTCTCCCTTCAATCCAAGGGGATTATAGCGTACTCTGCCACGCTGTTCCAATGCGGATTGACACAGATCAAAGTGTGTGAATGACATATTATTTTTTACTATGGAATTGGCAAGTGTCGAATTCCGTAGTAAAAAATATAATTATTATCATGTGTGAATGACATATTTTTAACTTTGAATTTGACTCTTGTCTCTGAAGATGTCTGCGTTTTTGTGTCCCTTTCCGAGTTGAAACGGATAATATCTGTTTGAACCGTTGGTTGCAGAAAGAAAGCCTCTCCATTTCTTCTATAAAATCGAATATTTTCTCTTTATTTATTAAAATTTTATCTTTAGGCATGTACCTAGAAAAAGAGGCGGATAGAATCTTGCTAAGAAAGAATTGAAGCACCCTAATGTCGGCGGCGTAACTATGTGTGAGTGTGAAATGGCTGACCGGCACGCACACATTCACACTATAGTAAGCCGCCCGGTTCGTACGTATACGCGAGGTGGCTTACTATGGGTGCTTCACTTTTTAGTTTCAGTGATGGTGTCCGCCTTTTTTTCTAGGTCTTTAGGTGATTTTTGCTTATCCGCATTCGGATACAGTTAGCGCATATTATTGTGTGACAATTGTCACTTTTGTATACTTAACACTTTTATGACTTGAAGACTTTTGGGCGAATATGTCACGAATGTGACAAGTCCTAAAGTAACAACATATTTAAGCTGACTATACTACACGCTAGAGTGAGCTTTGTATTGTAATAAATTACAATGCAATACGGAATTTGTCCCTTTTTGTTATTACTCAAGTAAATAGTAAATTAACGGTAATTTAAAGCCAACAATAACTAATTTACCTACTCGAATACACATTGTAACTTTATGATAAGTCCGTACAAGAAGACGTAAGAATTAAACCCCTTTGAGATATGGCAAACGGTAATCGGCTTAAGAGGGGGCATAAAGTGAAATATCCGATCGTAGATTTGATTTTTACACACGAAAATATGCCACAAGCTACTTAATTTTTTTTCTGTGCGTAATTCATCATATTTGAAAGGGACTGATCAGAGCAAAAATATTAAATTGTAATATTTTACCGATAGAAAAAAAACACAAAGTTACGTCTGATTTTTAACTAGAATTAATTTATTTACAAATGTATGCATATAAAAGAGACAATATTTGCACACATAATATGAGAGTATATTACAGAGGGATTGACCAGAGGTTTTTTTAAAAAAAATATACATCACAAGTAATATACATAAAACTAATCTGGCGCTTACGTCCTTTACTTCCGCGCAGAACGCTTTAGTTCTGTCTCACCTGACCTGAGGTAAAAGTTGCATTTTGTTTCATCAATCAGTCGTGATCGCTCCATTGAGACGAGAAGTCTGTGCTTCTGTGTTTGCGCCCGAGAAACTATTTGGAATTATGGCAAACAAAAAAAATAAAAAGAAATACTGCAAAAAAGAATTGAATAAAATAAAAATTCAACTCATGGCTAATTCTCGAAGGTATGTATCTTTTATAAAATAATATTTTAAAATTTTCTTGTTACTTTGAGTTGAGTTGAGTTGTCAGCGCTGATAGTATATGCAAAACAAATAGATGCTTTTGACGAGTTGCGTATTGGTGCACAGTTCCAGTATGTAAATTTATTATTTTTTATTAACTACCTACTAAGGCAACGTATTATTCGTTAGTATTACATCGTCTAGAACGCAAGTAGACTAAGTAGCTACTCGCCTAAAACGCAAATCGTTTACATAAAATTTCGTTTCTCCTGTCCATGTGTTTCCAGCCGTGGCCACTATATCGACCAACAGTTACAGTATAGTTATCCATAACCAATCCCTAAAACAACCCTGAAAATATTCCAAAATAGACCTTAAACCAAGATTAAGTTTTATACCTACTTCAAGCTTAGACAAATTGCTACCTACTTCAGGCCACTTTATTACACTTTTTTCATATTATTTTTTATATTTCAGAGCTAGAGCACAAGCTCACGAATGCGATCCGGCCGAACCGATAAGCGAAAATCTGTCATCAACTTTGTTAGTTTATTGCTGCTATTTATTTTGTTTATTATTACATTTTAGTTGTAGACGAAATATAGTTTTAGACAAGTTGCTACTTTAAACCACTTGATTACACTTTTTTATATTATTATTTATATTTCAGAGCTAGAGCACATGCTCACGAATGTGATTCGGCCGAACCGATGAGCAAAAATCTGTCATCAACTTTGTTAGTTTATTGCTACTATTTATTTTGTTTATTATTACATTTTAGTTGTAGACGATATATAGTTTTAGACAAGTTGCTACTTTAAATCACTTGATTACACTTTTTTATATTATTATTTATATTACAGAGCTAGAGCACAAGCTCACGAATGCGATCCGGCTGAACCGATAAGCGCTCATTGATAAATCACGAAATCTCAGAACTTCTCATGTAAAAAAACAGGCTGTATCTTTTTAAGATGTAAATTAATTGGCAGTCATAAAAAATATTTTGAGAAATTTTGTTTTAATAGAAAAAATGCCACAAATATTTGGGAATCTTTCTTAATTTTTTTTAAAATTGTCAATGACCATTTACGCTTTGTATTTCATTTGTTCTTCAAAACACATTATTCATAGTCACTAATGTTTTTATTTAAACTCAAAAACCCCAGTGGTTCAAAAGAAACAGCCTGTTTTTTACATGAGAAGTTCGAATTATAGTATCGTTGAGTTAGTATCCCATAACACAAGTTTCGAACTTACTTTGGGGCTAGCTCAATCTGTGTGATTTGTCCCTATATATTTATAAACAACGTGTTCCTTTTGATATCCCATAACTCCAGGGTATCATTGGGACCGCATATATGAATCAATCGGCATACACAAAATTTTTTAGTTGTTATTATTTTCATATTTTACTTTTTCATACAAAATAATTCGTTAAAAATGACAATTTCAATGTGAAACACCTTTATGTTAGATATCGCAACATTGCATTACTTACTCTGGCCTAAATTATGGCCTATATTCGTGTAAGTTTGGCAACATTGCAAAACTTAGGGCTCGTCATATAGCAAAAAATTTAAATGATTTGTTTAGTTATGATTGATAACTACGAAAATAAGCATTTCTGAATATATGTTCCTTGGTCATTTTATATTACTTTCATTCAAAGAATAAAACCCTAGAGTTATGGGATATCAAAAGGAACACGTTGTATAAGTGGTTGGTGCTTCATTAATTTCTAATTCTTTTTATAGACCTACAATTATACCTGTGGAGAACATTAATGTTTTGAGAGAACCTAATTCAAATTGTGAGGAACATACTGCAATTAAACGGTATGTACCTATTTAAATATTTTTTGTTATTTTTTTTAGCACGAAAAATAATAACATTTTGACGCTTTTTATTTGATTTCAGTAATATCCAGCCACGGGTCTTTATTAACCGAAAGACTGTTACAAAGAAAAAAAAGAAGACTAGAGAAATAGTAGATGAAAATAAAATATCCGAAGTGAACTACGACCCAAGTGAACGACTCATCATAGACAAAATGTACTTTTTTGAAAAACTCAAAATTATTTCAAATCATGCCCCTCAATTTGGTTGTAATCTGTCTAATTTAAATATCACTGGTGAGACAAAGATTGGTCTCTACTCTAAATTAAAACTATCATGTAATATGTGTTTCGCAACGTTTTTTATTAATACATCGGATCCACACCCAACTGAAAATTTAGATATAAATACGGCATCAGTTTCCGGTATTACAAATGCTGGTATAGGTTTAGAACAGTTTCAAGGATTGTGTGCAGCAATGAATCTGCCCATAATGTCGCAACAAATGTATAAGACAAAACATAGTTCGATTTGTGTGGAATGGGAAAAAACCGCACATCAAACTATGGCTGCTGCGGCTGAGCGTGAAAGACGTGCTGCAGTAGAAGAAGGGAGAGTAAAAGACGGTATAGCGGTGATTGACGTAATTGCTGATGGTTGCTGGTCTAAACGGTCCTACAAAACCAATTATGCGGCCCTTTCTGGTGCAGCAGCCATAGTTGGAAGAAAGTTCGGAGAAGTTTTATACTTGGGTGTAAAAAACAAATATTGTGCCATATGCAGTCGCGCACAAAATAAAGGAGAAACGCCAAAAGAACATATATGTTTTAAAAATTATACCGGACCCTCATCTGGCATGGAGGCTGAAATAATAACGGAAGGATTCAAAAACTCCATATATATGCATAACATTATATATGGACGACTTATCGCAGATGGTGATTCAAGCACATACTCCAAGATCTTAGAAGCAAGGCCTTATAAAAGCTTAACAGTGGAAAAAATTGAGTGTCGAAACCACGTTCTAAGAAATATGTGTAGTAAGTTAGTTGCCGTCAGTAAAGAAACTAAATACTTATTAAATATGAGAAAAATGCTTACTACCCACAGAATCCTTGGCATCAGGAAAGTTATTTGTTCTGCAATAAAAAAACATAAAAGTGATGATAGTGAACTAGGAGTACGAATAAATAAGCTCTACACCGATATCTCCAATTCATATAATCATTCATTTGGCCATCACGACAACTGTCAGGATTACTATTGCAGTAGTGACAAAAAAAGTGAAGATCTTATCCCGAAAGTAAAAAACTCAACATTCTGGGCTAAAATTCAATATATTGTAGGTATAGTCGCTGCACAGTCACGAAGCCTAATTAATGACTACGACACTAATGCTGTAGAGCAATTCAATAGCATAATTGCAAAATTTGTGGGAGGCAAACGCACAAATCTTATACAACGGGGAACATATCAGTCCAGGTGTGCAGCTGCTGTTGTGGCATACAATACAAAGAGACCATTGTATAATATACAAAAATCGCTTTTAGGCAAAAGTCCAAAATCAAAAACAATATCTTTTGAATTAAATAAAATTTGTAAAAATACGTTGCGGAAAAAATATAAGAATCGTAGAAGATTACTAGTACATAATAAACAGTCATTGACAATGGTATTCAACGATATAAATTATGGAGCAGATACTTGCCAAAAACCTGATATGGCAGCGGATGTGTACGAGATGGCAAAACGTAGTTTTCTAAAAAATTTGGAAAAGACTGACTCTGAAAGATCACAAATTGAAAGAGCTACTATATTACAGAGAGATAGTAGCGAATGGCTAGAACTTCGCAGAAATTTATTGACAGCATCCAACTTCGGAAGGGTCATAAAACGACGTCCGACCACCAGTGCAAGCATAGTCAAAACATTGCTATACAAGAGTGATATATCAAACGTGGTTTCCATACAACATGGTATTAACAATGAAGGAATAGCCCTAAACCAACTCGCGGCACAAGAAGCGGTTCAAATCAGTCCATGTGGGCTATTCCTAGATAGCGAAATACCATTTTTGGCAGCAACGCCTGATGGCCTGATAGGAAACGACACAATTGTGGAAATAAAATGTCCAATATCTGCTTTCAAAATGCCAATTGAAGAAGCAGTAAACAAAAAAAAAATTAAATTTTGGCAGTTAAAAGACAACTTAATGGTTATAAACAAAAATGATTCTTGGTATTATCAAGTACAGGGTCAACTGCACATAACCAAAAGAAAAATATGTCTTTTTGCAGTGTGGTTCGGTGAAAATAGAACATTGACCGTGGAAAAAATCTTGCGGGATGACGATTTTTGGCAAAATAAAATGGTTGGGAAACTGACAGAATTTTACAAAGAACATTTATTGCCAGAGTTAGTTGACCCACGACAGACCAGATCAATGCCTCTGAGACAGCCAATATTTAGCAGAAAACGTCAACATGAGTTACTGACAGACGCTAGACCTGCAAAAAAAACAAATCATTCACATTTAGCTACATTGTCTACCGAATTGGCAAAATCCCACACCACAAATGTTCCTACTGCTGGTCCTTGTATAGAAGCACAAAAAGTTTTGTCATTTGCAGAATATTGATACGTCTACCACGTATCAATATTCTGCAAATGACTTTACTTATTACGTCATTAGTTATCTAACTAAGCACAGGCTCAGCAAGACCACAAATTGTTTTGTTGGAAATGGTATTCGATTTTATAATAAACAGCATTTTTTTTATTGTTTATAGTCAGGAAAATGCATTACTGCATGTCCCGCCGCTGGGGAAGCAACGGGGGTCTGTCGGACTTAATGCCACTTGGGTATACCGAAACCGAATAAAAACCTGACTGACTGCCACCTCATCCGCCTAGATGGGCGGGGCCACGGGATCTAAGATACTTCCGTGACATAATAAACAGCCTAGAAACGTGCTGAATCTACTAGAACATTAAATATTCACTCAGCAAAAAGGCTTATTATAGAATTGAAGATTATCTAAAAGATAAGAATAGGTGGAATTACCAGCTCGGCACAGACACCAAACACAAGTCTACCTACTGCTAGGTGCTTAATATATTGGGGTGGTTGTCGGGATACCTCCACGTGGTCCACCCCGAGCAACGCCGGCGCGTCCTTGCCGGCGGCTGAAGTCCCGACACGTGGGTGTCCCTGCGCTCGGCTCGCGGGTCGACGCGGACGCCCTAGTGGGCGCCGCCGGCCTAACCAGCCGGCGTGCGGCGCATACCGTAACCCGTGGGTCCTCCACCCACGGGCCGGGGGCCTTGGCTTAACCGCCCGGGCCGCGAGGAAGACAACCTCTATAAAAATCACGAGCGGAGCCGATGGCCTCGATATTTTTACATAACAGAACATAAGAGAAAGATAAAAGAGATTTTTTTACTTTTATGTTTTTGACGGCCTGTCTGTCTGTTTGAACGCGCGCACATCTTTAAAGTTTCTGAACGGATTTTAATGCTGTTTGCAGAAAATAATGCTCAGCTTGGAGCAGAATATTGGCTTTGTTTCCTTTAAATCGGATGTCAGGAAAAGGAGATATCCTTATTTGAACAATTTACGTTTTCATTTATTATGAATTTAAAAAAAAAAAAATCTCTCATGATCTCATATTGCAATTTTTTTTTATGTTTTCTGTCATACATTATATTGTGACTTTATTACCATTTTAAGTTTCTTGCCAGTTCTTCTTCTTAATACAAATCTGCCGTCTGAACTGGTGGAAGAAAAGTGAAGACGATTCGAAAGAGCTTGTATTAGGCCTATTTGAATAAAAATATTTGACTTTCACATTATGATTTGTTTGTCTTTGTATCACTTTGAAGAAATTGTAATGTAACATTTTATACATCTTATATTAAAAATAATTACATAATTTTTCGTATTATTTATGCACCACCAGCAAGTATTATTTGCCGTGTTTGAAGTACGTAAGTTATCCGGCGAGCAATTAGCAGGTTTCTATCTGAATAAAAAAAATTGTAGATAACGTATAATATCAAACATTATATAATAATATTACTTACCATTTGTCGAAGTATAGAATGATATACTACTCGCACTTATCCAATTTTCATCTGATTTTATATTATTTTCGGTATACTATATGCAATCATACAGTGTCACAAAATTGTCACAAACTTATCTGTACCGATGGCGGGGGCGCTAGGATCGAAGCTATTGAAGGTAATTGTCAAGGTATTCAAGGCGTATTCATTAGTTCCTAGTTTTCGCCACAGGCACAGATAAGTTGGTGGGCTGTACGAGATATATCGTGCCGATGCGATGGGCCAGAGAGGGGCATGGTGAGGCGCGCGGGTGAAATACGATTTTTTCCTGGCTTTATACCCGCTCTTAATGTGAGGAAGTGTGAAACCATTTCTTCGTTAATCTGCACTTAATCCAAAATGTATTTGACTAAAGTAAAGGCACAGTGTAAGGTACACTGTGGTAAGGGCCTGTTTTACACTTCTTGAATTGGTAGAGCATTTATAAAATGAGCTAATCCAACCAAGGAAGTACAGTCACCACATTGAGCTTTACTGTTGCAGTACAATTTTGGCTCTTACGACATAGAACTTAAGAATGGTACAAAGTCAGATATGTAAAGGTCGACATGCTCTTGACTGTACAGTCACAGAGTCAACAAAGGAAAGAGTTACCCAGGGCCTTAAATATGATTAAATATTTCTAAATATTGCGTTAAGGGATTTACTGAAAATTTATTAATCAATAGTGTTCTCTATGTACTAAAAAGTTTACAAAGTTTTTTTATGCCACAAAGGTGGCAAACAAGCCTGCCTGATCATGCGTTGTCAACCCTCCCAACCCCCCAAGTGGAGCTCTGGAGACCTTACTCACCGCAGGAGCACAACTTGGCAGAGACCAATGCTATTTGGCTACGATCTTCTGTAAGGTGGAGGTCCTTCCCCAGACGGGCTGCTCCGATTTGAGCGGATTATCCGCAGTGCTCTACCTCTCTTATAAACGATCATGAGGATGCTTACATTATTCGTATAAAACCTGGTCACTGGTGACTGTACTACCCTGTCAAAGAAAATTAGCGTGAAGCAGCAATATGTAAAATTCGATGTTATACTTAGATCTGGAAGCTCAACTCATTTCCTATCCCATTTCTGTCTATTCCCACCTTCGTTGTAGCGGGATACGCATTGGTAGAACCCTTGGCAAGAACCCAGAAGCCGTAAGGTATTGGTAGTGACCCTGTTGTTGCTGATAATCATAGGTGGCGGTGGCAGTGAACACTTTCCAACACGCTTGCCTGTTTTCCTGGCGTATGTCATAAAGAATGCATTTCCGAATAAAATTACAGATTTTTGACAATTGGGTACTTGTCTATCTCTTGTAATCTGTCATTTTATTTGCCGATTTTATTTCTTGTATATTATTGACATGACAGTTCTTATTTTACAAATAGTTTAACTTTATTCCCATGGCATAATAGATCCAATAATAATAATAAATAATAAAATCTTTATTTTAACCAACAGTTTTACATAACCAGGTGATGACCATCACCTGGTTGTGTAAACCATTTAAGTTAAAAATTTAACTTGTGGTAGAAAACCCCGCACTTCATTACATGATTACATTAGGTCTTATATACTAATATTTAACTATTTATGTAGGTACACTGCATCACTGCAGTTTAACGAGATCGCGTAAGTTGAAGGATGAGCGAAGAAAAATTACTCAACTTGAAAAATAATATTATGATAGTCAGTTATGTAGTAGTCTATGAACAATAAGAATTTCTTAACACTTTATTAGTTACAAAACAGGAAATAAAAATTGTTGTCTATGTACAAACTGGTATAAAAAAGTCTTTTTTTTTTCTTTTCATTAATGAATAACAATGTATGTATTTTTTTTTCAACTAAACACATTACAGGATTAAGAAACTTTATTTAAATTATAGACTGAATTAATAATGAACATAGAACTTTGATTTATCAATAGAAAAATGCAAAAAATCACCACACTTGTAAAAGAAATGAGAATTTCTTGAAATTACAATTTTTAATTTTCAATACAAAGTTTAATTGCTTCATCGTCACGGAAATTTGCATGGAACCAACATTGATTTATTGAACTGCTCGTAAAACTCAAAAGATCTAATCAACACATTATAAGATATATTGACAAATTGATAATATATTATAATATTTATCGGCATTCAAAAATTTTACACGAGAACCAGGGTTAACACAAGAAAGTTGCAAAAAAAACACTGGATAACGAGTATGAATGGCTTTCCTCTGATGCTATGATCTATGAAAAATCACGTGTTCGCGTCACATAGAGCCGCGCGGCCGATTGCCATTGAAATGTTATGATATTTGGTTATTATCAATGGCATGTCCCAACACTTTCACGGCGCGCGCTGCTCCGGCGCACCCCCTCTGCGCGTGCGCCCAACTATATAAACTCGCTCCCGCCCTCATTTCGCACAGACGCAAGTTGCACTTCGACATAGCGAATCCTGGGGGACACTCAGTCTTCCATCAGCGCTATATATCGATCTAACTGAAAAACTATTTCTATTCTTCTCTTTCACTTCCGTGCTAACCACTTTCCAAAATGAAAACCATGGTAAGTACTTTTACTATCAATATTTCCTAAACAGAACCATAACAATAAAAGTGCCCAATAAAAAGTTAACGAATAATGTCACTGATAAGTTATCACTGGATTAATCAAATAAATATAGATCACTTATGCAAATGTTACGGTTCCGTTCGGGTGATAAACGGCGCGCGCGACACTGGTTTTGGATTACGATAACTTAATTTATTGTTCTTAATCCTATATCGGGGACCAGTTGCGGACATTTTGTTCGGTATTTTACCCACTCATAACTGGAAAACTAAAATTGAAGTTTCATACTAGGGTTTAGTATGTGTTATGTGAATGAGTTGAGAGTGACGAGACCTTTTGTTTTGGCTTGCTCAACGTCCTGCCGGTTGGACACTACGGGACACCTGACCTGCACCATGCTATAGTTATAACGAGTACAGGTACAATCTTACACAATAACAGAATTCAATAAATTGAATGGAGTACAGATTATAGATCAATAAAAGATATCAATGTTGAAATTGAAAACAATGTCTATTGGGCAGGCAATTCGCTATTACAATAACCTTTAGATCAATAGAGTGAAATATCTAGAACACTTGTTAACTTATTACAATAAAATATTGTTATAAAAAATATTGATAAAAAAGCAAAAATTCATTTCAAAATAAAAATAAAATATTTCTTGTCTTTTTTTGAACAATTTTAACGGCGCAAAAAAAGACTGCAATATATTGACGAAAATTCTCGTGAGTCCTGTCAATGTGTAATTAATACATTAAATTATAAAATAATATAAAAACTTAAGTGTTGTTTCCCTTATCTGTCATAATTATAATGATGGATATCAAGCGGCGTTTGAACAACTAGGTCTCTGACGAAAACAGTGGAGCCACAAGCTGCCACCGGGTCATTGTCAGTCACTGTCTAATGACTCTAATGAGTTCGCGGTCTATTTCCTAAATTCCTAACATTAATGCTGTTAATTATACAAATATGAAAAAATTTTGTTAGCCACAGCCTTGGCTTGCTACACTGGCTTGAACGGAAATCCGCTGACAATCTAACATTATGAAGTCGTCAATTCAAGTAACTTATCGACTGACTCTGTAGATTAAACGATATATTGGAAGCTTGTGCGATATCTAATATAAACATTTAGTTTTTTTTAGACTTGTCCTTTTGTACTTGTCCTGTAAAAGAGAGAAAAATATTCCATATAAAATCAGGCTTATTTAACGCACTTACTAAAAACAATAGTAAAAAATATGTAACTTCACTACTTGTTTAACACTAATTTATTTCCTTTTCTTATTTGAAAGGGTTAGTATAAATGCGAACTATTATACTCTGCGAAAGAAACTCAGTTTTACGTTTTAACTGCATCACTTTTCTATACTAATATTATAAAGCGGAAAGATTTATTTGTTTGTTTGCATTGATTAGGCTCCGAAACTACTGGACCGATTTCAAAAATTATTTCACCAGTAGTAAGCTACATTATCAGGGAGTAACATAGGCCATAGTTTTTCCCGAAATTCAATGTGGTTCCCACGGGAACGGGTCCGGAGCTTCACGCGGACGAAGTCGCGGGCAAAAAAGCTAGTAATTAACATAGATAAAGATTAAACTACAAAATGGTCAGAATTTCTAGTCAAATAAAGCTGAAGGCTACTTTTAACGATACCAATTTGTTACTTATAATGTAGTATATTAATTGATAGTAAAGTATAAATAATAGCTTTTAATTTGAATATGTTGTACTTATTTTTTTTAAATCTTTTCTCTGAACACGATTAAGATTAATATCTATGAATAATTGAATACAAATGAATATATTTCACATATTCGGATATATTTCCTTGTTTGTTTTGAAGTTTCGTCCATAATACTTTGTTAAAAGTAACTTTTACCGTATTCCATTTTCAACCGACTTCAAAAAAAGGAGGAGGTTCTCAATTCGACCCGTATGTTTTTTTTTTTTTTTTTTTTTTTTATGTTTGTTACGCGATAACTCCGCCAATTATGAACCGATTTGAACAAATCTTTTTTCGGCTTATAGGTAATACCTCAAGGGTGGTCCCATGAAGTCGGTTTTATTTTTTTTTAAAAGTTAATTATTTCTGCATGTATGAATCGTTCTAAACTCGATATTAAGTAGTATCAAGTAACGATTTTCGTTAATCGATTAATCATATGTCTGAAGAAAACAATTTTCCAGTTTTGGTATTGAGTCATTTAGTTTATATTTTAATTATACAATTTATATGATTCTTGTCATTTAGTTAGTTGCTTTGCTACTTGTCAATTCACAGTTTCGCACGCAATACACATTAACGAAACATTTTTTTATTTTTAACTATGTTGCTGACCCGGCGAACTTTGTTCCGCGTTAGAGGCACTATCCTACCCTACCCTACCCTATGACCTTCTCCTGGTTCTAAGCTACCTCTCCACCAATTTTCAGCGATCGCTTCAGCCGTTCTTGAGTTATAAGTAACTAACACAACTTACGATAAATCTTATCATACTATTATTACAAATGAGAAAGTGAGTTTGTTTGTTTGTTAATTTTGTTATTCCTTCACGGCTTGACTAAGCAGCTGATCATTATGAAAATTTATTTACAATCATTGTGAAAATTTATTTACATATTGTCAGGGGTACCCAACATAGGCAACAGCTAGTATTTTTATAATACATACTTTTTGTCTTTGCCTTTTATCTTCTCTCGTCTTTTTTACATTGTCACGTATATTCATTCTCCTATTTTCGTCTCTCGCATTTTAATATCTTGATTTCTTCCATTGTTTTCGTTCCAAATCCTCACCATCCTCAACCTATATAAACAATGCTTTGTCCTGACTGAGAATCAACACACAGCCTAAACAGCTGATCGTAGAGACCTAAAACTTCGAGGGTAGTTTCTTTGTATGACGTAGGCATCCTATAAGAAAGAATTTTCCGAAATTCCCACGGGAAAGCGGTATACATGCAAATGAAATTGGGTTTCCCTAGTAAGGAGTATATAATTGATTTCTTTTCTATAGGTATTGTTGTCGAAAGCGCCCTGCACCACTAAGCACCATAAACTTGTTTAATCGTCACGGTCGTGTGCCTAACGACCATTACCCAATTATCTCTCTATTATAATTTTTTCGTAACAATATTTATGCAAAACATTTCAGCATGTAGGAAAAATGTTAGAAAAAACTTGCACGATTCGATTACACGTGCATGCAAATTTCCTTTATCGATAACATGATACATAATAACGATTGAATGTTAAGACTATTTATTTATAATGACATAATTCGATAGTAGATAACAGTGTTTTTTTTGCCATGCTCTATTCAACATTCCTAAAAATATCATGTACTTCTCTTATAAGGAATATAAGTATACATATTTCTCATCGTCCCAAACTATAAAAGTTTTTAAGTAAAAATATATTTTTTAATGTTGGAAAAGAAATTGGTTTTTAACACTAGAAAAAAAATACTGCTGCAAGACCCACTGACAGCATCCATCTTACAATAGAGTAATGACGTATCCCGAATTCCCCATAGTGTGGAGCAAAGTAGACAGACCATACAGTGTTTGTCATAAAAATGTGAAACTAAAAATATTTAATTAATACGTGTTGTATAACTATAATAGTCACAAGGTATTAAATATGCTTAAAATTGTATGATAGAAAAAAAAATTGGTACTAAATAAGTATGTAGTTCAAAATTTCTGTCTGCCTAGGCTTAAACATGCCTAGACTAAGATTGACGATAACGCAATTTTTTGCTACTAATAGCTATTAGTTGGCTCACATTTAAATGGCCTATAATGTCAATATCCGGACCTTTATGTAATTAAACAAAAAAAATACTTGCTACAGTTTACTGTTGCAAAAAAATTATAAACAGACATACTTTTTTTTAAATGTAATAGATTAACAATGTCACCATAAAATAATATCAATCAAAGGTTCTTGCTTCTTGCAAAAAATATATTTTTTTTATTTCACACGTTAACAACTTCTATTCGGTACATAATACATCCTTGTAAACTAAAGAATCAAATCTATTAAAAAAGTTTTTCTTTAGATCCAGAAAAGGAAAATGATGATTTTTTTGCAAGCTTCTACACTCACGCGAAGTATAATGAAAACGTGAGTGTTAACTGGCTCTTTATCCTAGTTCGTCTTCATTTTTCCTTTGTCTTATAACTTCATGCCTTCACTTCACTTGACTTCGATCAACTTTGCGAAAGTGTAGAGCTAGCAAATAATCACGACGAGATATATGATTCTTCGCGCGTTTCGTCTTTAAATAATTTAAACAAAAGCCGCGCCGTTTAAAATGTTAACCAGACAATCAACGGTTCTACTTTTCATACATAGCATAACGCACAAATTCTTTGTACTTGTTACCATATACCGTGGAAAGCATTGCGTGTTAATGACCTCCAATTACCGGAACATTTTATC
The DNA here is from genome assembly GCA_905163395.2 of Endotricha flammealis. Lineage (NCBI taxonomy): Eukaryota > Metazoa > Arthropoda > Insecta > Lepidoptera > Pyralidae > Endotricha > Endotricha flammealis. Next base: position 5,500,066 of record LR990873.1, read on the forward strand.
GTGTCGATTGTAAAATAAAATGTTATAATTTTTTTCTTGCAATAACAATAAACCATTGCGGTTAAGGTTCCGCCAGTCGTAAAGCGAATCAGAGCACAAATGGAACCCGATCGTACCGCGCCCATGTCAATGTCACTGAAAGTTGACTCGCGGCACAATACTGGTGGTCTTTAGCCCTATGATCTATAGCAGGGGTGGCCAACTTGACTTACTTATTATTATTTTCAAACCACATCCTCAATTGACTTGCTGCACAATATCGGTAGGTCTTTTAGACCCACGATTTATAGCAGGGGCTCACTTCACTTATTTTCAACCCACATCCTCAATGTTGGGTATAAACTTCCTTTTCTCATGCCAATTTACTCGGTCGTATGTATGATACACAGCAAACCACTGACAGATGTATGCATACATCTGACGGTGATCTGCTGAATCTCTAATCTTGATTTAATCTAAGTATATGCATACCAATCAATATTAATGCTTCTTTTTTAATGTGTATGAAGATATTTTTTTCATTTATGATGGAGTGGTAGAGCACTTTTGAAAAAATACTACCCTTTCACGTAAAGCAGCAATGCGTTCAAATTCAAACTTAAATACAAATTATTATTATTACTTACCATTTGGCATAAGTACGTAGTTGTTAAGGAGGGAAGTCCTTTCAATACTTCCTACTACGACTATCTTCTTTCTGATTAAATTCGTTGTGAGTTCCAAGATAGTTGTAGTTTTCTCCCCCAGGACGTCAATAAGCTTCATCGCTTATTTTCAATCTGAGGTCGCCGTTGTTGATCCTGTCGGTGGGAATGTGTGGTGGGCTTGTCCCGATTACCATTTGGCTTATGTGTTTTTGTATAACATTCATGGTTTGGCCACCCCTGATCCTTAGGATATTCGTATTGTTGTTTGTATTTTGTAAAGTCTACATCGCTTCACGTTGGGAGACTGTGACAGTACGTTTCGTGACAACTGAATATTGGGTTTCTTGTTCAAAATAACAAATGGATAGCTCTATTCTAGTGAACAATACTTATGCAACTTTTTCGATTTTAAACAATAAACCTTTTCGATGCTTAAGAAATGCCACAAATATCTTTTCAAGCTTTGTGAAAGCATGTACAGGAGAAGATAACTCATTACTATCCTTCACTACTGAAAAGACCTAAGAAAATCTATAAAATGAAGTCCTACTGAAAATATGGTCTCTAATTTTAATAAAATTTTTGGGGTGTATTCGAATCGATTCTTAACTTTTTTCATGAGTCTACATCAGATTACAGATAGGTTTCCATATTGTTTGTTTTTGGGGCTGGAGAATCTGCTATCAGTCCCTTACATTATTATAAAATACTAATAAAGATATCATACGTTCATAATGAATAAAAAATACAAATTGTGAACATTAACAATTTATGGATTTAGAAATCGTCAATTTTATGCACTGATATAAAAATATAAACGTCTAGTAGCCAGTAAGATATGAAATCGGTCTAATTGGAATATCCTAATTATAATAGCTTTATGCACAAATTATAAAGCACACAATCCAACTAAATCATGTCGCAAATCTAAGACCGCTGTAATTATTGTGTACACCGCACCGGCAAGTTGTGATTTATTAAATACTTATTATCGACTTCGTCGTCATTAAAATATAATTTTTTATTCCATATTAAAAATATTTTTTCTGTTGCTTTTCACGTTTAAAACCTCTGAATCTATTTATGAATAAGATTAAATTTATTATGGATGTCGTTTGAGATCAGAAAAAAAATATATTTTAAAATTGTTCAAAATTAATATCCATTACGATTGACCTGATTCACTATCTAAACTTTAAATAAAATACTAACTTTCCTTCCTTCCTATATCCAAAATGAAATGGAATAAAATATCGTTAAAAATCATTCCAGCTATAAACACAATAAAAAATAACCTTAACAGCATTTCTGCACAGTTTATCTTGTGTCTGGTATGTTAGGAATGGTGTGAATATTACTGCAAACAATGCGCCCACGCCAAATATAGGCAACTGTCACCCATGTCTCTACGCTGCTTTACCTCGCCCTATGTTTATGCTCCATTTATGACCACAATGTCAACCAGTACTGTCCTTTTCACACTCACCTTGTTCAGTGTAAGTTTAATATATTCTAATATCGTAATGAAAAATATCTATTTGATAAAAACAATACAGGCTTTACCGAGCAGAAGAACTGATTTTTTCAAACTTTTTTGTTTTTTAGAATTATTTTTGCATAAGGCGTAAGTTTATGTTATCCTGTATATTACAGTCTGGGGATACACGCTATCCCATTGTTCACTTGGCAAGGGATATAAAAAATCCGTTCTTATAATATTAGTAATAGAGATCAAATAGTCTACGTGATGATTTGTTTAATTAGTTAGTGTATGAGTGACCTTTTCAAAATATACGTTGATGATTGGAAGGACGGATGCACATGCCTCAGAAAATAATATAGTTACACAATACATAGTCGTCTAAATAGGAGTTCGGAAATTGACTCGTAACTGATAACCTTTGATAAAAAAAATAATTTCAGAAGTAGGTGTTAAGAATTTTTGTTTTATGAATTTCGAAAATCTCTATGCCCTGAAATGAGTATCGATTGTGTGATTGATAAGCCCATCCCTAATGATCGCATCGTGATTAGTCACGGAGGGCACACCTAGTGTCCACGGGTGTCGCTAGCCTCGCCGCTCACTATAGCTTTTTGTCTGCATTCCTTCGCGCACCAATTTAGAAGGGCAAGCCCACGCGCCAGCCCGCGGCGCTTTAATCGATATCCTAATTATAATTATACGACACCCACCACTAGAACTGGCAGCGGGAAAACTATATTTTTATAAATACTATAATTTTGTAAGTAGTTGCGAAAAAATCTTGATAAAATATCGATCTAATGCAACTAAACTTTAAACGGCCTGTGCGTCGAAATTCAGAATGCAATGCAACATGCAATTGTCAGTGGGATAAAAAGAGAAAACAGGAGAGACAAAAGAGCAGTCAACTATTCAGTCTTTGTCGTAGAAAAATTTAAATTCAGAAAATGAGGCGTAAATGTAAAAATTCGAGAGGAGAATTCCGAAATATCTGTGTATATGTTTACATTTATGTATTTTCAGCTAACTAAATAGTATCCTTAGTAAATGTTTTGGTTAATCTGAGTCTAGATGACGTTGTGTATTCATCCATGAATTTTAATTTAAATATTTAATTACGGTATATACCTTTTCATCAAGGTACGATGACTCCTCGCGTAGGACCCTTGCATCAGCCGTAAAAAATGAGAACAACTTTACAGAAGGTCAATTGTTATTACAGAACGATAAATACATCGTAATCAGGAGAATGTACGTTTACCGGTTGTTGGGGTCATTAAATTATATTTGCAGACATAACGAGACGTCACTCGATGGCATAAAACCAATGTCTCGAGTGTCATGTGCCAAGCTTGAATTGTGAACTGTTGATTTTAATGATAAAATACACTATATTGTATTACAATGTATGGTCATTATCATAATATTTTATCAAAATGTCCCTTTTATGTATTATGAACTTTTGACTTCGTTTGAATTAATTAAAAATAATTTATCATATCATTAAAATCACTGACTGACATAATTTGCCTGATGTTTACCATAAATTATTAAATTATGTTCGATTTATTTAATGTATTTGTGGGATTTATTAGAAAAATATCACAACTAGGTACGTTCTTTTGCGTATGTCATGGAATGCGACTACAGCACTCTGAATGAGTAAATTGTATGGGCGATGATACGTACGTCTTCTTGAACAAACAGTTTCCAATCATCTTAAAAGAATTCTTTTCTTAATGTAGAATTATGTAATTTTTTATTTGTAATTTTAAAATTTAATAATTGTATGGGCTGGATTTTTATTGAATGTATTTAAATCTATATTATATTTATTATTTAATTTCAACACAATGTATATTTTACTGAAATAAATGAATTGATTCTAACCCTATTAAGGATGGAGAGATTAGGAAAAGAGGAAGGGATGAAGAGAATTATATTACAGAAAAATATGGTTCAATGGCGAGAAGGTGAAAAGTGAAGTGAAGTGATAGTAAAATAGAATATAAAAACCATAAAGAAAAAGGAAATATAATAACTATTTACAAAGAGGTTCTTTTTTAAAAAGAGTTCGGTTCAAACCCTCTATAGTTTACGAACATGTTTCAAGTTCAGCTTTAGCCTGTTGGATGGGAAATATGTGATTTTGCAATTGTCATAACAAAATAAAAAGAAAATGCATGTTTGACAAGCGAGGGTAACCAGTCTCAGAATGTGACGGTGGGTTAGTCCGGAAGGCTGGCTTCCTGATTGGCGACCTTCAGGTGGCCTTCACACCTGGCGCCATTCACTCAATGCCTGACTTGCCTTATTATTTGAATATCATTCACTGAAATTGTAAATGAGAGCATGACAGTACGCGTGATGGACAATTTATCTGTTTAGTAAACCATGTCTCTTTGTCTAGGTAGGTTAGCAACAGAGATTCACAGTGAACCATGTTCTAACACTTCAAACAACTGGTAACTTAAAATCAACGCAAAGAACATTGAGTTTGACATGGTATCTATCTGCAGCAAATTTTTCTCACGATTTCAATATCTGCATAATATTTTATTACATGTCAAGCACGAGCTTGCTTCGTGTCTTTTGAATTAGAAGTAATAGACATTGATAGTTTATGTTAATAAGAAACATCAAAGGTTCTTTTGCATAAAGTTACAATAAGTGCGCTAGTCACTCTGTGCCTAGTTACCTTAACCGACACAAAAATAATGTAGGCAGCTCTAAGGTACCATTTCTCAGCCCACAGCGACAGTAGACGGCAGCAAATAATGCTGCCGACGATAACCGTCCATAATTAAATCGATCGTAGGTCGACACTGTTGCCGGCTATGAGAGTGATTTTAAAGAGTTACAATAAAATCAGTATAGTGTCGAGTACGGCCGTCGTTTATTCTTACGATTTCTTGCTGATGTTTGTTCTAATTTCCGGTCTTATTTAGTTTTTCCCATTTGACATTAACTAGCCTCATTTCTCTGCAGTTATCCTGTTAATCCTTTTGCATGATACACAGTGGAATATAATTATGTGATACCACAGCTTAAATACTGACATCCAATAAGAATTAAAGATACCAGTGTAAAATGTAGCTCTTGTATGAAGATGTCCTATTGTATCTACACTGTGGTTATGGTAAGCAGTAAAGAGGCGATTCTGTGACCCGTCCGAGAGGCAGCGAGGTGATCAACATTGCCCTACAACAAACCCTGACACGGTTAAGTGGCCAAGCATTGGTCTCACCATAAATTCCTCCGCTATTCATCTCATTGAATTTTCATCAATATCTGCTCTACATAATTGCATAAATGCCTTAAAGATTACTCTATCTTTGTTTTGTGAATTAATTTTGCTACTAGTACCACTATTTGTGAAATACAAGAATGTGTCAACTTTGTAACGTTAGAACCAAGATTAGAACATAAGATCCATTGATAGGTCTTCCTATATAATTTTCCGTCACGATTACTACTTTCATGATTTACAAGAGCCACTAACGCATGTTTTTTTCCGCGTGTAGTGGCTATCTAATACGTATTTCTAGTCCACATGCGGATGATGAAATGAAATGATAAGATGCAGTCTTTAGAACCGCGTTCACATCATTGCCCGCGTCAGTAGAGCCCTCAGCTTTATTACACTTTCATTATGAAAAAAATATACAATTTTATAATGTTTTTATACTAAACTGATTTAGATCAACCTTGTGTTCATTTTCGTTTATGTAAAATGACTCAACTAATTTTGATACGGAGTTTACAAAGTTGCAAGCAACCATAAGCCACGCAGAATAATAACAAATTGTACAATACGATTTATGCACGGTTCGTTAGAATTCAATAATGCTCATAATGGCGATTTTAATAGGATTTCTATCATAATTCAATTAGTATTTAGATTCATAAATTAAGAGTTATACTGTTGATTATGTGATTATTTTATGTAGTTTAACGTAGATATTTCTAATCTTTAACAAGTTCTAATTGCTACGCCATGTAAATTGAAAATTAATTTAGAAATTATACAAAAATGAGATAACGTTTGATTAGTAAGGAAGACAAATACTAATTTAGTACAAAAAATACGTTTGTTTTAATTTCTTTAAATATTATCGGCCTGTTTCACCCGTCACTTTATGATAAGTTCCTGTGAGGTTATTTATCTGTTAAAATGACAGTGTATGATCAGATGGGCTAGATAGACTATCTAATGGATAACTCGCTGATGAAATAGGCCTATTACGATCTCTTTCTTTTTTTCTCTACCACCACTGTTCAGACGACAGATCCAATGAAAACTAGTAAATATATTTAATATTAAAATAGTCTTTAGAAAACTATGAACCTATAAAATAAATAAACCAATAAATAAAAATAACAATATTAAGAAATTTCATTGATATAATCGCTACAATAATAAATTCGAAATTGTAATTTGCGGAAATGTATGTAATTATCCACGCATTACTACCAAGACCTATTGAAATGTCATCGATACATTATACCGTAGGGTAGAGTTAACAGTTGTGTCCATATTCGGGTGACATTAAAAAACCGGCCAAGTACAAGACGGATTCGCCCAGCGAGGATTCCGTACAAACTTGGATATCTTATATTAATATAGATAAATATATAAATAGAATATATGCTTTATTTGCATACAACCAAGAAATAATTACATTTAACACCATCTTACAGGTATTTGTGTCTTCATAAACGGTCGTATTTTGTAATTACTGATACTATTTGGTATTAATTTCCGCTCCACACATTTTTTAGAAAAAAGGACCGAAATCTTTTAAGCGTTCCGTTTTTCCTTTTATGGTACGGAACACTAAAAACAATGTCAAAAATGTATTTACTTGAACACTCCGACGACATTCTTTGGTAGTGTTGTCAGAACCAGCTCGAAAATAGTGCCATATTTTATATGGACCTTTAAAATTACTGTATTGACTTTATTAAGTGACAGTAGTCATATAGCAAAACTACTTCCGTGTGAACGTTATTTAATAATATAATATAAGTCGACAGCAAACAAATATTACAAAGTTAAGATTGATATTGGGGTGGGGTTGATTACATGATAATTTGAACCGTATAGAGCCTTCGGGGTCGAAAATTTCAATGTTTGAAGTTTGTCCCTATTTCAAACCTTTGTTGAAGGATAAATTGGTCCTCCAAATCACAAATGATTTAATAACAAATATGTTAGATAGTTTAGGAAGAAACCATATTGTTGTTCGTTTAAGCAAAATGCAAACATGTTCTTTGACGATGTAATGCAAGCCCCGCCCACGGTATCTCGATATCTGCAAGGTTTGGCCAACGCACGACTCCGTTTGCGGCATAATCAAAGTTATTTTATCGAATAGAATTTCTTGATTAACTTTTACTTATCGATAACTGTCTAACCGTAACATTACTAAGCTAAAATGTCCAGCCTATCAACGCCATTTCAATATTAGATATTAACAGTTTGTCAGAAACTTTGTTTGGTACCAGTTAAGCAACGAGATGCAGGTCGACAACAAGTTATGAAAATTCATTAGCATATTAAAATTTTCACATACAAATAAAGTCATATAAAGATATGATCAAAACACTATTCTATCTTACTTTGTAGGTCTGTATGTCGGTCAATGCTTGCATGTCGTCAATTGTCGTGAGTTCGCCGGTCGTAAAAACACGGCAGCGCGCAGCAAACACCTGACCAAAACGAGGGCGACTTATCATCGACAACTGGATAATATAAATATTGTATCGACTGGCTCTAGGTATAATGAGAGGGCTGAGAACAGCACCGCAAATGGCAATTACTAGCGAAGTACCTACGCCTGCAATAACTCTGAATATTATCTCGTTAATAAAGGATATGCACAAATTGAACGCAACTGGTTCTGTAACTTTTAATCATAGGCGCTAAAGGATATCTAAAGTCTTTGTGTACTTGCAGATTAGATTGCCTCATGCAAAATCATTAACAACATGTTTCTTTGTTCGACAGATCGTTGTAGCTTGCTTGGCGTTGGCGTGCGGCGCACACGCGTCCGGCTGGGCTGGCCCGCCCGCCAACATCGCCCTATCACAGGACGGCCGCAACATTCTCGACACACCCGAGGTGGCACAGGCCCGCGCGGCACACCTCTCCGCTCTACAACAGGCCAACCAGAATAACCCCAACCCCCACGACGACGGCTCCTACGATCCCCGTTGGGACAACGAAGAGTACTGGCAGCGCGCTGAACAACCCAAATGGAACGCTGCGCCCGCTCAACAGTGGAACTCTGGACAATGGAACGGTGCCCCCGCCCAGCAATGGAACGCAGCCCCCGCTGCCCCTGCATGGAACGCCGCTGGCCACGCCCCCGCACCCGTCGCCGAAACCCCTGAAGTAGCCCAAGCGCGTGCTGCTCACCTCGCTGCTCTGTCCGCCGCCAAATCTGCCGCCCCCGCTCAACAACAGTGGAACGCCCCCGCCCAACAGCAATGGAACGCCCCCGCCCAACAGCAGTGGGACGCTCCTTCTCACCAACAATGGAGCGCACCCGCTCAACAGCAATGGAATGGTGCCCCCTCATGGCAGGGCAATGCCCAGCACCAACCCGCCAACATCAGACTGGCCCATGACGGCTCTGGCATCCTGGAAACCCCTGAGGTAGCAGCGGCGCGCGCGGCTCACTTGGCGGCTCACAATCAGGCGGCACACTCAGCGCCGCCCGCGCACGGCCAACAGCAGCACTGGTGAAGCGTGTCCTGCCGCGGCCGGCCTGGACGCAGCGCTAGCCCGTAGCTCGTGACCGCCGAGTCGCCGTCGCGTGTGCGCCATTACGCCCTAGGTCTGCGTCGAGACGTCCGTTCTTTCCTCCGATCTCTTCTTCTTTTAGGAACTTTCAAAGTGCAAGTGCGTCAGCCTATCCTATCCTTGTGGCTTTTTGTTACTTTTATAAGAAAATTCTATTGAACGAACATTTTGTACATAATAATTGTATGTATGCGTAATAAACGAATTATATGAAACGGAAAACATACCAGTGTTTTTAGTTACTCACCCCGCACGCATAAGCGAAACAAGGCCGACTAGCAGAATGCACCACAAAGTAGTGATGGTTATTACTGATAAGGTCCTATAAAATTGCAAAATAGACTCAGCTGCTTGTTTACTTAATTTACATTAACTACAAACAAATGCAATTACAAAACGAATGATTAAACATTTGTAACGTTGTCCGTGTAGGTTCTGTTTGTTCAGCATAATTTATCAAATGCGAAAGTGCATTTGACTACTAAACTTACCATTATTTTTGATAGCAGTCCGTGATTTAAATAATAGTTTAGTTTACCAATTAACGATTATGGTGCATGACGTTCAGTTCATAACACATTTCTGTGTTTTGTATCCGACTTCGCAACCGCGGGCAGCGCGTGACATGCGATGCCGATAATGCCGCGATCTCTACATAGATACGCTACATTTGAAGTAACATTCTCTGTATTTTAATTAAAAAATTGTTTAATATTGTCAAACATGGCACTATATTTCAGAGGTGATGTCACGATTCACGGCCATTTCATGTAACACAAGTTTAATTACAGAATAGACTTGCTACTAAACAATAGGCTTTATTTGATTAAAAGTCTTGTGTATCTGAATTTTGTATAGTGTTTTCAGATATAGTTTTTGTGAACGTAAAAGAAACAAGGTGACAGTGTTGAAATTATATTACACTATGTCCCACTTATAGACTTACAAAATTTATTTAGAACAAATGCAAAAGTTAAAATCATACACATAAAGCTTTTCTTTTCTTTATTCCATTAGATAATTATTTATGCAGGATACAATTAATTTATTAACAAAATCAACCAACAAGACAGAAAATTAATTCATTAACTAAAACACATTACAATTAATCATTTATAAATGCGAATTAGGTACAGTTACAACAAATTGTTGTGAATTAAAGTGATCCTCTACCGTATAAAAGCACTACTCTACGAAAAAGGACCTAAGAAATCTTTGAAAGTGTTGAGTTTATTTAAAGTTTTGAACTGTACATGTAATTATTTAAATGCGGGCTCTACACGGGAGTGAAATTAAGAGTGAGAGTGGATAGTCTCTTCGTCCTACTTCGTCCTTCTTCGTCCTTACTCCTTTCCTTTGCCTTCTAATTCCGTGCCACGCGAGAGTGTAGATCGCTGTGCCTAAATTCATTGAATTTGAACATTAATCCTGTCCGTAGTTTAATTTCGAAGAGTAACATCAAATTACAGAACAGTCAATCAGATTAAAGTGAAGAAGTAATAAATAAATGACTTTAAAATGTGTAATTTTACTGTCGAACGATAGATGTGGCACACGGTCAATTCGTCAAAGTCGCAATCAAACGATTACGAGGCAAATAGAACATTGTGGCTTTAGCTTGGAATTAGGTTAGAGCCAATATCATAGTTCGAGCGATTTACTGCTTTTTCGGTCTGATATTTTGTCAGTAAACAACGGACTTTATTGCCAGTAATATGACTACGTACTGATGTTATCACAAGTACTGGTATCCTGTTCGGCATGCACGCAAGAAAGACTACGGATCATTTTAGAAAAGTAAGTGCGTATTTAATAAATATACTTATTATAAAATTTAGTTCTTTCTGTAACAGTATCCTATAGACAGAACTATAGATTTGTTTTTTCGTCTAAAAGCTAGTACCGCTACCACAAACAACACAAAAAAATACTTACATTAAACACATAAAGAACTGGGACTTTATCGCTATCAATGAACAAACCAATATATTATGAGAAAAGAAGCAAATAAGTAATTTAAATCTGATACAACAGCTAACTCTTAAAAGTGCTACAAACAATATACACTCGAGAGCAATGAATGCGGGTCACCTAAAGAAAAAATCTCGGAAACTGAATGCTATCTTAAAAAAATAATCAGTGTTTAATAGACAATATAATAAACCCATATTTTTGTACAATATGATTTTCTTGAATTCAAGCTTCAAGAAAATCATTTTGTACAAAAATGTCATGTTATTTATATACTTAGATCAGCAGTTTGTTTTCTTCATGTAATTTTTTATACTTAAATTAAATGGAGTGAGTTTATTAAACACTGTTTATTTTATTAAGCTAGCATTCTTAGTTTCCGCGATTTATAGGTTTTTAAGGTGACCCGCATTCATCTTGAGTGTAGTTTTCAAGTTTATAAATCTAAGTTAACTACTTCCAAACAAGTATTAAAATCAAAGCAAACATTCTTAAAATGAAATTAATACTTAAAAGCGCCATGTTATGATGTCAAATGGAACTAGACTATATAATTTCAATCTCAATAACTCAATACACGGACACTGTATTTGCATTAATTGCATTTAATTTGCCAGCAAAATTATTGGTCGACCAACCCAAACCATGATACGCCGCCGCCATGGTACGTATGGGACTCGAAAACACCAGTGGTGCCGAGAAGTAGAAGTGAAGTGAGTATTAAATATAGACAAAGCATATTTCAAAATATTTTTGTTATTTGCACAACTGCGGATTACTGGTAGCCCTGATTGACGAGTGAATAAGACCGCGGTTTTATGGCTCGGCGGTAAAGCTCGCCGGTGTATCACTGCAAAACAGCGGTTTTAAACACGGACGAGCCTGGTTCGCGGCTCGTCATGTTTGCCATATTTTTTACTCGGCTCGTCATGTAAAAACGAGATGGCGAGATACACAAAGCTTCAGACTCGGAACTAGACATGTTACCTCTCTCATTCAGGCGCGACTGTTGTGCTCGCTAGTCGATCAGCACTAACGAGCCGCGAGTAAAACCGTCGTTCTTTAAAACCGCGGTATAGGCTAGTACGTCGATCAGGACCTGTAGAATACAAACACATTTTTGGACAGCAAGAGAAGTTCGTTAGTCTTCTGTTAACTCTACCTTCCTAATAATTACTCTGTATCATAGAAATAATAACATTCCGCTGAGGAAAAATGGACTCCAGGAATTTAGACATATCGGCATCGCGAATATCTAGCGCTGTCGATACAATTGGGTAAAATTATTAATAAATAAATTGTACCAACACTATTCACACAGTGCAGGATTATAAGTATAGCATAAGAACAACGAATAGCGTTAGATTATGGATATTATTTGTAAGATAAGGTAAGTCTGTCCGTGACCTCTTACCAGGCCTTATAATTATTATAACATAGTTGTGAGACCCGTCATTAGAATTATGAATGCCCAAAGAATGTGATTAAATAATAAAGCACTAACGGTTTAAGTTCTAACTTAGGGCACCTTAGGCCAACTTAGGGTTATATTCTGGCTGTCAAATTTCATCTAAATCAATTTAACTTAGACCGGTAGTTCGTTTTTGTAGCAACCCAACCTTCGGCATCACAGGGCGTGCGTTTGATTACCGCTCGGGGCATTTGTGTTTGTTCTCGAGTCTGAAAGTTTTCTATAAATAAATAAACAAATAAATAAATATATAGGGACAATTCATACAGATTGAGCTAGCCCCAAAGTAAGTTCGAAACTTGTGTTATGGGATACTAACTCAACGATATTATATTTTATAACAAATACATATATAGATAAACATCCAAGACCCGAGGCCAATCAGAAAAAGTTCGTTTTTCATCATGACCCGACCGGGGATCGAACCCGGGACCTCCTGGGTGGCGGTCTGGCGTGTTAACCATTACGCCACGGAGGTCGCTATGTGTAAGTATTAAGTATAAGCGAGCCGAGTATAATTAAAAATATGATAAACATACTATAATTTATAATAAAGACAACAATACATAAAAATATAATACCTAAATAATTGCGTAATAGACATATAGCGGCCCCTGTCTATTGCAGCGTCCATCGGGGTCCATAATTGTTACTAGATTTAAGATGACACCTGTATACCTACATTAAGGAAGCAATAAATGATTGATTGATAAGTATGTATTTACAGTACCATATCCATTGTCCTTCCCATTTATAATATTAGTATAATTGTCACAGGAAAGGCCACCTCGTCTATCCGACACAGCAGTGAAAACAGTCAGCAAGGATTTCAGAGATTACCTTCTGTCATCCACACTTCATGGTCTGCGGTACATCGGGGAGAAAAAGTTGACATGGTTCGAAAGGTAGTTGAATTTTGCACGCACAGCGCCAAGTTAGCGTCGAAAATGATAGACATGACGCTGAGCTGTTTGAAGTACTCTTGATATTATCTCTCGTTCATATTTACATAATGAATCAGAGTACTTATTATAATGTGTCATATCTAATCCATACAAATATTATAAAGAATCAAAGTTTGTGAGATTGTAGAGGCGATAATCTGTGGATCTACTGATCCGATTTTGGAAATTCTTTTACCAATAGAAAGCCACGTTACCTACTTGTACCCACGCGGGAGAAGTCGCTGGCAACAGCTAGTATAAAATACAGCCTTATGTGATCGATCCAAAGAGCAGTACGTCTTTTTTCCGTAAGGTAAAAATTCAAAATAAATACGTACAACCCGTTACGTCTAAAAACAGCAAATACGTTAAGTCTAAAAGATACAAATATAATATAATGATCTAGTTTATGAGCAAAATTAATAAAACACGTTATCACTGACATAATTCCGTGATAATTTCAACAAATTAAATTTAAGTGAGGGCAATACTTGAAATTACCTAACATTATTTCTTATTATAGTGAATTTATTTAAAGGCAAATATCGAATAAAGGATACAAAGAAAAAGAGAATTTAAATAATAAGATAACTTAACGCACGAGTTTTTATTGACCATAACATTAATCTTAGAAATGTAATCCATATTAGATACAATTATTTATTAACAGGATTTAAAACCGCACATAATGCATTAAGTGTTGTTAAATAACTATAATGTGTTCAAAATGCAATAACTTAAACGTAGTTAGTAATCTGGGCTTTCGAAATAACATTTACAAAATAATTATGCAGATTTTTCTGGCTGGCCGCCTTCGGATGTTCACTCATGTGCGCAGGATTCTTCATCATGAACATTTATGCGAAGTGGCGCCTGTCACCAATGATAGTGACCATCAACCCGCAGAATATGGGCCTTGAAGACTTACCTTTCCCTGCTATCACTATATGTAATGTCAATCAAGCCAAAAAGAGTGTAGCTGAGCGTTATTTGAAAAACGGGTAAATGCACAAAGATTTATAAATAACTCCACATTCTAAATAAGTCTCAATCTATCTCTCTTTTTCTTCTTTAGTTTGACAGTGACAGTTATAATTTAATGTATCAATGACATTGGGATACAGTAGTATACATAATATAATGCCTTCTACGCATTATCCATCCGCGCTGGACGTCCGTGCACGATGCACGCACGACGCAAAACGGTAGTGCATAAGCTTGCTGGACAACAATATTGTCGTCCTGCAAGCCTACGCACGTATGTTTTGTGTCGTGCATCGTGCACGGACGTCCGCTCGTATGGATAATGCGTAGAGGGCTTTAGTCAATGATCATTAACTTTAAAAATGCATTTCAGAAACTGGCTGTATGTACGAAGTGTAGAGAGTAAAAATCAATACACGCTAGCTTGTTCGATTACTATTAAATTTAATTGGTCCCCCATACTTATTTTGCAGCTAAGAGAGACATGAATTACCTACTTATTAATTTAGCAATGTCAATTCTGAGATTTATATCCTAGTGTTGTTTATGCTTATAAGATATTGGTAATTCAGATATATTGATTGGTTGATAAATAAATAATCATTAAACTAATTTCAGTGACTCAGTGGATAGAAAACTATTAGAGAGTTTGTGTTCAAATCAGAATGATGCTGACATATTTGAGGATAACCTCGCAGACACTGCTGACTGGGACAGAACGCGCTCTTTTCTCATTAATGTTAGTAATTTTAACAAAATCGAAACAATGATACAATTTCTGTTTTGTGTAAAGTTTATGCATATAAAATTTCACTTTGGACTTTTTATAATTAATCAAAAATTTTAAAATAGCTTTTAAAAATAGTACCTACTTCATCAATTTCAATATTTATAGATTATTTCGGTACACTTTTTTACCTTTTTTAATCTGTGGTTCTATTCTCGTAGCAAACATCGTTCATCTCTTATTAATCTCAATCGCTATCCGGCTCAATTCCTATGTTGTGTGAGTGAAACGGCGCTATATATATTTTTTTAAAGTTGCCAATCCTATTTACAGGTGACACAGCCGTGTACAGAGATGATAATGTTATGCAAGTGGGACTCTCAGCCTGTGAGCTGTCTAGATTTGTTCAACGCTCAACTCACAGACGAAGGGCTATGCTGCACATTTAATGTCGTTCACCGAGAAAAAATGTTTCGTAATCCGTAAGGAAAAATCTATTTTAGCTTAGTTGTTAAATTAAGTTTTAACGTTGTTAAATTTCTATAGAAAAAATCTCTTTTAATGTAAAATATGGTTTAATGGGACGTTTACTATCAAAATTTATTAATGTAGGCTAGACTAAAATACTTAATAAGTACATTTAGTTATTATTTTAAATAATACCAATAAGGATCACAGTGTCACACGTTGGGCGCCAGTTTTCATTGGCTCCGAGCAGACGGACCACGAACCACCAACCACAGCCGCAATGGCTGTCGCGCGCCACGTCCGCGTGCGTCTCCTGTGGTACCGTGCAAACAAAGGTGGTCTATCGCAAAATCACATTAAAAGCACTTAAAAGTATTCCAAAAATATATAACTACATAAAAAAATGGATGCATATGCCCAAACAAAAATGAATGAACTGATTTATCACATTATCCGACGATTAAAACTCACCGTTTCATATTTACATGCTTATAAATAATATTGTGTGGCCGTGGCGTAATGGTTACCACGCCGAACCGCCCCAGGAGGGTTCGAATCCGTCGGGTCATGATTACTCATGATGAAAAACGAACTTTTTCTGATTGGCCTCGGGTCTTGGATGTTTATCTATACATATATGTATTTGTTATAAAATACTTTCGAACTTACTTTGGGGCTAGCTCAATCTGTGTGATTATTTATTGTTTTTTTTATGCCACAAATGTGGCAAACAAGCATACTTCCCGCCTGATGGTAAGCAAGCATCACCATAGCCTATAGACGCTTGCAATACCCGGGATATCACTCACCGTAGGAACAAAACATGGCCGAGACCAATGCTATTTGGCTAAGATCTAAATAATCTTGTTCGTTTTTATTTTTATCACACAGGCGTTCATTAAACGATTTAAACCTAACGTTTCCATTGCCGGCCGTGGACTGGACTCCAGAAGGAGGTTATCCAGAAAACGCGCCTGCCGATGGTTTCCCGTGGAGACCAAAAGGTAAACGTCCTGTGAACGTGTCCTGTGGACACGCGTAATAAATATATATTATTGATGTTCGCTTATAATACTTATAAGAAGTGAATAAAATGTTTTTAAACTATTGCACGCATGCATGGAAAAGGTGTCGGTACGAACCACGGACTGAGCCTAGTATTAGATGCAAATGTAGAGGAATACTTTTGCTCGTCGACTAGAAGCACGGGCTTTAAGGTACGTGATTCTTTTCTTCTTCTAACTCACTCATCAACTCTTTGCCAATGTTTTGTTTTATTCGAAACGAATGCAGGATAAGCTTCAAACGGTAGAAAAATTAATCAAATCCGAAAATGGTAAAGAGTATTAAAATAATTTAAAAGTACAACTCTTGAGTTGAACTTTTCTGAAAATTTCTTTGTCAATATGAAACATTGCGCCATTCTAATGAAATCATGTGTGTGAGTTCGAAACAAGATGCTCTTTACAATACCAGAAAATAATCGGTCAGCATAAGCCTATAAGAAACACACTTACTAAAGAACGCTGTCTGCTATATACCTATTATCCACAGATTCTTCTACACAACCCAACGGAGACACCAAAGATGGCAAATTTGGGTGAAATATTTGGCAGCGGAATAGAAGCCAGGGTATCCATACAACCCAGGATTCTAGATGCAAATTCTGACCTCCGAACCATAGACATCAGTAAAAGACTCTGTCTTTTTTCTAATGAAAAGGAACTGGTATTTTTCAGGTGACAAATTTATAGTTACAAAAGTTAGAAAGTTTAGTTTCAAGATATTTTTGTACACTATTCACACTACGTCCCCTAGTCCTAAAGTAAGTTAGGCTTAAACCTGCTTGTTTATGGATATGATTGTAAATATGCTATGGTGCCAAAGGGACAATATCAACTGCGTCCTTCGGCTTTCAATGAGCACAAGTACACTATTCATACAGCAGTCTTAACTAGATGCTGTGTGAATAGTGTACTGTCAAGAGCACATACATATCGGACTTTGTACCATTCTTAAGTTCTATGTTATAAGAGCCAAATATGTACTGCAAGTGTATAATGCTCATCGTGCTCTTGACTGTATGTTCAATGTTTTTTAGCCTGTTAGAGTTATATGCGATCGTACCCGCGCCTCACCTCACTGGAAATAGAATTCCTCCTAAAAAGCTTTTAAGCTTTTCCTGCACGAAAAGCTAATCTGTTGGGTGTCAGACTAACCATAAGAGATAGCCATCAAATAGCATTATATAATTCCTTCGTGCTTGACATCAATAATTTCTTTTTGATGTATCTTAAATTAAGAGACCATTTTTGTGGTACAGGACATACACATTAAAAAACTGCGAAATGGAGTGCGAAGCTCGTGCGATGCTGGATCTATGCGAATGTGTATTTTATTACATGCCAAGTGAGTATCATCTTTACATAGTATAAAATGAAGTCGCTTTTGCTGTCTGTGTGTCCCTATGTATACTTAAATCTTTATTTTGATGCGTTTTTTTAAATAGATAAGAGGAAAGTTTTTAAGTATAATACATTCCAAAATTCCCACGGGAAAGCGGGATACACGTAGACGAAGTTGCGCGGGTTTCGCTAGTTTTATATAAATAAGAAACAAATCAAGATAATATTATGTTTAAGAGTATAAAACAAAAGTTATAAAGCCAGTTGCAGAAACGAATTTTAATCTCAGGGATACGTTTTATTAGGCTGGGAGCCGAGTGACAATGTGTTATTAATTTGAAAATGTGTTTATGCAACTCATCATTAGTCTTATTGATAAATAAGAAAAGTATCATTGATGCATGAGAACATTTTTTGATATTTAACTTCTATGCTTACCCGATTTCCAGAAAACAAAACAACTCGTATATGCGGAAAGGCGGACGCAAAATGTTACGGCAATACCACTACAATTACTCCAAGAAGTAAGTTAAGTTAATTAATATAAAGCACAACCTAAAAATATACAGATTACCACCGCTGTAGATCACATCATATCCGGATCAAGCCTGGAACTGCCCACCACCCACCCACCACCCCTGACAGAATCTTGGTTTTACGCTCATAGATCGCTTGCGTTTGATATTATCCAATTTATATAAGTTCACCCCTGTATACAGTCAACGGCTTTCTAATAAATATTTAGGTAGGTAGGTATTTTACTTTCATTTCTTTAAAATAATTATCGGTCATTAAAAAAAATTACACTATTCACACAGCGCCAAATGTTACAAATAGAATCTCTTGTTTGTGATTGTGAAGTTTGCTTAAACCATGTAATTGTTTTATCTGTCTAAGTAGAAAAAGAATGTGAGGAGTGCCTGCCAGCGTGCACGGAGATCGCATTTTTCGAGAAGATGAGCATGGCGCCTTTAAACCGCGGGCTGGTCAGACATATCGCCAGGCTTGTCGGGAAAGACGTCGACTACTTCGCGTAAGAAATAAATAAATAAAATAAATATATAGGGACAATTCATACAGATTGAGCTAGCCCCAAAGTAAGTTCGAAACTTGTGTTATGGGATTCTAACTCAACGATATTATATTTTATAACAAATACATATATAGATAAACATCCAAGACCCGAGGCCAATCAGAAAAAGTTCATTTTTCATCATGACCCGACCGGGGATCGAACCCGGGACCTCCTGGGTGGCGGTCTGGCGTGGTAACCATTACGCCACGGAGGTCGTCAAAGAACCATTAATAAATATTTTATCTTTATATAAACTTCCCACTATTATAAAGGTAAAAAGAAAATATTTAAGTATGTTTGTTATGCCAATTTTTTATATATACATATTTTGTATGTAAGTAACATCTACTTTTTATTCCGAAAAGTACGCGATTCCCGTAGGGTCAAAAATGTGATGGTCAATGGCGCTTTATAAAGTAGACGTCGCTGCTGTGCATAAACGCAAACGAAGTTGCACGGGTTTCGCTATATAAATAACTAAAAGTAAAATAAGAACATAAAACCTGCAAAAAAAGCATTGTAACTATAAAAGTAATAATTAAATTACAGAGAAAATATGTTGGAGGTTCACTTCTACTTCGAAGATGATACGTTTATGAGGCTAACTAAAGGAGAAATATTTGGACTAACAGAATTTTTGTGTAAGTACAGTGATTAAATACCTACTTATAATACACAGCAAACACAGACTAGACGATAGGTCACCAACTAACTACACCACCGCCCCAAGGATGTATTATGCAACTACTAACGTAATTGCTTTTGAAACTTTGAACTTTTGAGACTTGGATATTTTGCAACTTGGACATTTTGCAAATTGGACATTCTGAGACTAAAGGCTTCTTTTTTGTCACTAGTTGTTTTAACACTTGTTCTTTTCATTCCTATTCTCGTTTGAAACGGTTATTACAAGCTCCTACTCTGACGACACCTGACGACGACGGTTAGTTCTGTCTGTGAAGACAAAAAGGTCTTGATTATTTACATAAAAATACTATCAGCAAATAGTGTTAATTTCAAGTTGACTGACGTCAAGTGTTTTCAGGCCAATTAACAATCATTGATTTGTATTAATTACTCTTATCTTATTTTAGCCAACACTGGTGGTCTGCTAGGATTATGCATGGGATTCAGCATGATGAGTGCAGTAGAGCTGTTGTACTTCCTGACCCTGAGAGCGTTTTGCATGGCAAGACATCGCCGCCCGAAGCAACCATTTACAAAATAGGCTATTTAAGTCATGGACCTAGAAAAAAAGGCGGACGGAATCTTGCTAAGAAAGAATTGAAGCACCCTAATGGCGGCCGCGTAACTATGTGTGAGTGTGAAATGGTGAAATGGCTGACCGGCACGCACACATTCACACCATAGTAAGCGGGCCGGTTCATGCGTATACGCGAGGTAGCTAACTATGGGTGCTTCACTTTTTAGTTTCAGTGATGGTTTCCGCCTTTTTTTCCAGTTCCATGATTTAAGTTACATTTATTGCCAATTAAGTTATATTTATTATATTTAGCGTTAGCGCCCCGTCCCAACTTTGCACGGGTTTTACTAAGGATCTGTATTTTTTTTTTATATAATATAACCTATGTTACATGGGAGTACCTTCCCAATGGTGAAAGAATTTTGAAAATCAGTCCAGTAATTATTGAGTCCGTGGCGTAATGGTTACCACGCCAGACCGCCACCCAGGAGGTCCCGGGTTCGATCCCCGGTCGGGTCATGATGAAAAACGAACTTTTTCTGATTGGCCTCGGGTCTTGGATGTTTATCTATATATGTATTTGTCATAAAATATAATATCGTTGAGTTAGTATCCCATAACACAAGTTTCGAACTTACTTTGGGGCTAGCTCAATCTGTATGAATTGTCCCTATATATTTATTTATTTATTTATTATTTATTCGTTACAAACAAAAATAAAAATCTTCATTTTTTATTTAGTAGAGATTACTAGATTAGGTACCTACGGCTATTTATACCCTATACCTTGCGTATTCTATTTATACCTTGCATACAAGTGGTTGGACTTGACTTTGACTAGGAACTAACTAAAAATTATAATCACCAATTAACAATGTATTATATAGAAATAAATAATATCGTTATGTACATAATAAAAAATATTTATTTTATAAAAAAGAACTAATTATATTTACATTACGTGAACTTGACTAAATTAAAAATAGTACTTAAACATCTATTACGATCGAACTACACGCATAACTATGATACATAATTCAGTCTATCATATTGAAACACACTATTAAAACACTTATTATCTGAGAAAATCAAACAACAGAAGTCGGACTCCATGGTCAGGGAAGGGAACATGATTAAGGGACCATCTCCACGAGCGAGAGAATAGTATGACGAGTCTGTATGAAATACGCCGCGATGAAATCGCCATGTGGGGACACGTTTTGAGACGTATAGAATTAGGTGTCACGACGATTCTGTAGGCATGTCAGACACGTCATTAACAATGAGACAGGCCATTCCCTCGTCATGTAGTACATATTATTATTCTGTATTTAATATTAAATAAATAAGCTACTAATCTCGTTCCTACTAGCTGTCCCGTTCAATTCCTATTTTGTATGGTGAGACAGCGTTTGAGTTTGAATCGAGATTGAAACTGTAAGTTACGAGAATAGACCTGGAGATTGTTATGAATTCTAAATAGGTTTTAGGAAGGTTGTCGTGAGGCACCCTGTGAAGGCGGGGCCGGCGGTGCGGGCGGCGCGGGCGCATCCGGCGGCTGTAAGGTGCGCGTGCGACGCCGAGTATAGTGTTGCCATAGGAGAATTGCCTGATCGTCCATGAACTTGCACACCTGCAATTTAAATAATTCCAAAAAATTATCATACAAGATACATAAAGTTATATTTTAGAATTCTAAAATAATATTTTTTATAATAGAATTGCCATCTTTAATTTTCTATATTTATAAGGTCCTTATCATTCTACTTTCTATTAAATAATTGAATAAATGAAATTAATAACTACCCCACCCTAGCTATCTCAAAAGGACATACATAATATTTTATATAAAAATCATAATACAGATTTTATATAAGAAAAAATGGTGATTGAGAGAACAAAAAATAGTGATGAGCAAGAGAACATTTTTCACAATTTTATATGATAAAACTTTGATTAATATTATTATTAGTATAAATTTTCTCATAGATACCTGTGCTGAAACACACTCTCTTCTAAATGCTTCATGTTGTAGTAGTTCCAGGAAATGCAGACACATGGGGTACTTCAGGTACCGGGCGTATTCAGGCTCTCGCCAATATTGTAAGTAGCGGATATAGTTGACAAATGTCTGCTCCTTTAGGTAACCACGTTGCGCTAGAACTGAAATGTATAATAAATTGTAGGAAGAATTTATATTACTAGATTTAAGAGGGTTGTGGAGTAACCACAATAAAATGTCCCAGTGAAACTATGATAGCATAAAAGCCTTACACAAATTATAATTATTATTAGTTTGGCGACCTCTGTGGCATAATGGTTATCATGCCAGACCGCCACCGAGGAGGTCCCGGGTTCGAATCCCAGTCAGATCATGATGAAAAACGAACTTTTTCCGATTGCCCTTGGGTCTTGGATGTTTATCTATATATGTATTTGTTATAACATAAAGTATCATTGAGTTAGTATCCCATAATACAAGTTTCGAACTTACTTTTGGGCTAGCTCAATCTGTGTGATTTGATTTGTCTCTATATTTATTTTTACACCAAAATTATTGCAGTTGCTATCCTGTGGACAGACATGGTATGCATTTAAGCGTTTAATGTGGATGGTTTGTACACATGCACAGCACTAGACACTCTTTTATATTGGCAGTGTATTGTATGTCATGTGAACAGAAGGATTTTCCAGGATAAAATATATTCTATGTTTTAAGGGTAAGCATCACCATAGCCTATAGATGCTTACAATACCAGGGGTGTCACTCATGCGTTGCCAACCCTCCCAAGTGGAGCTCTGGAGACCTTACTCATCATAGGAACACAACATGGCCAAGACCAATGCTATTTGGCTACGATCTTCTGTAAGGTGCAGGTCCCCAGACAGTCTGGTCCGATTTGAGCGGATGATCTACTGTGCCCTACCTCTCTTAAACTGACTAAAATGTAGAATTATACTAACAATGTATGTAGTTTGGATTTGCTAGACATTGTACAAACTCAAGTTCCACTTGAAATCGGATTCTATTTTGATCTTCTGACTCGGGCATTACTGAAAAACATGATATTATATTAGTGTGCATCATATAAGGATTACTAAATCATTTTAAAAATAAATAAAATGTTAGTATGAAAACAGTGCTAACCTTTTCCAGCCATCATCTTGATAACTTTTTATACTATACTACACTGACAACAGAACGTGTGAAAATGCAGTAAGCAAGCATTATATGATTTATTCAATTAATGTCATCCCATTGTGCATAGTAATTTAATTATTGGTCGCTGTACTTATGTATAGCTTTTATCGAAATTTTATAAAAGTAGAAAAAAGGAAGGTGAGTGAGGTGACGTTTGTTCTTTCTAAGAACTGTCAATGTCCATTGTCAACGAAGCCTTGAGGTGTTACTGTCACTACGAAACTTAACTGCGACAGTTCATTGTCAATTGTCAACTGTCTGAAAATCTAAAGTAACCACAGATTAGCTATTCACTGTATAATCGAATAATGATTTATCGAATCGAAGCAGAATCAAAAACATTTTTTTACATTTTGTAGGTCATGCCCAAGGAGGGTCATGCCTGTCTGCCATTCATTCAATTTTCATTCATTCATCACATCACAAAATTAATCACAAAGAAATAGGGAGGCGACGACGTTGCATTGCAATTATCTGATTAACCAACAGATACCTCAAAATTATATCGAAGGTTTAAGTTTTCTTTACTTTATAAATTTACAACGGACGAAAGTGTTTCATAAAGTGTCTTGAAAATAAAATAAGTTTGAAACTAACAGGATGTCTACACACAAATCATTTATTAATCCAAATAATTTGTTCGAGGACGATGTCGACGATAGTACTTTTGTGAACAGCTACAGGAAGAGATTTCCTCAGACGCAGCCTAAGCCCGCGCCCACACCATATGGAGGTCACATCGCCGAGCTTGAACAACAAAGACAGGCGATGTTACAAAGACAAAAGGAAATAGAGCAACGAACGCTTGATTCATCGTCGCGCAGTATAGGTTTGCTACGTGAATCCGAGCAAATCGGCATCGCAACCTCGGAAGAACTCTCAAGGCAGCGAGAGCAATTACAAACTACGAACAAAAGACTTGACGAGATCAACACAAACCTAAACTACAGTCAGAAACATCTCAATGGTATAAAATCAGTATTCTATGGACTCAAAAACTATATATCTGGCAAATCAGACAAATCACCACCTCAAAGTCAAACATCTCCCGACTCTTCCAGTTTACAGGGACCAAGTGGCAGCAGGGAAGCTGATATGTTTGAGTCTGCTGAACGCTATGAGGCCACTCCGCGCTTTGACTCTCACCCATCGGTGCGCCTCCGTGGTTTAGATCAGCAATCTACCTCTCAGCCAGTGACAGACAGTCAGCGTGTTAATGAAATGCTTGATGCTAACTTGGATGAGATGGTTCATGTCATTGCGAGATTGAAAGGTCTGGGATCTGCTTTAGGAGATGAAATTGAACAGCAAAACCACCTCATTGACACAATACATGATAAGGTTGAAGGGACAGACATTAAAATTGGTAAACAAAATAAACAGATGAATAAATTGCTGGGATAATAATGAACATAGTGCCCAATTTTACCGCCAAGATTCTGTAGTTGATATTATTTTATACTTTTCATTATTAAAAACTTTATATATCAAACATTCCTAGTACATAAATAAAAAATATAAATATTTTTCATTGTGAATAATTTAAAGCTACAGAGTTTATAGTAAATACTTGTACATAATGGTGTAAAAATGTAGGAAGTAATTAACTGTTATGTATATTAGGGGATAATGTTTATTATTAATTAGCTACATACTAATTAAGTTTCATTTTTACCACAGGCTTATCAAGTATGACGATAGTGTAATCTCTGAATGCAAATAAATAGTTAAAGCAATTACTAATGTTATTAAAATTTGTATTCTAAATAAATTTTGTATCAAAATATGTTGTAGTTATTTTTTTTATTCTTTACTTCTGGGTTGTGCGTCCTGAGTAATTACATAAACTTTTGATTGAAATGAAAGTAATTTTATTGTGTAAATTACACATTTTTTATTGTTTTTCAATATAGTGGCAATCGAAAGTCAATTACTTAACATTATCCTAAAACAAATTGTTAATAATCAATAGTTATAACATATTTAAATATCACAAACAGCTAATATTTTAAGGATTTTATTCAAAGTAAACATTATCAACCACTGCCTCCAGAACCATGTCTTCAGCAGGAGCCTGCTCTTCATGCACTTTCATATGTTTTTGCAATACTCTTTTATTAGCAATTTTTTTCCCACATACAGTACAATTAAAATCTTTATTAGTGTGTGTTTCCTTGTGTATATTCAATCCAGATGCAGTTGCAAATCCTTTAAAACATATCTCACATTTGTGCGGTCTTTCAGTGCTATGAGTATGAGCAATATGCACTTGCAAGGAATGCTTTGTTGAAAAACTTCTATCACAGTTCATATGTCCACAGACAAATGGTCTTGGTCTCTTTTGCCCAGTATGAGTCAAACTGTGCACTCTCAAATATGAAGATCTAGTATAAGTCTTCGGGCAGCTCGGACATGCAAAAGGTTTTTTCTCATTATGACTCCTAATATGCATCATTAATGTCGATTTTGCTGTAAATCTTTTCCCACACATGACACACACAAACAACTTACGGTTGCTAGAGTGTGCCACACGAAAATGTTCCTTGAGATATTGTCTAGATTTGTAGGTTTTATTACAAAACCCACACTTAAACTGTGCAGTTTCTTTATGGGTAATTAGATGTTGCCTTAAACCTCCTGAGGTATGGAACCTTTTTCCACAATGGGGACACAAGAATTTCCTTACATTAGTATGTTTTGCCATGTGATATCTCAAGCTGTATATCCTTGTGAAAGACTTGGAACACACTGTACAAGAATATTTCTTTTCACTTTCTTTTCTGGGCAACTGTTCTCCTGCAGTTATTTCAGTGACTGGTGGCAGTGGAGTTAGCTCTTTACTAGTTGATAAATTCAATGCAGGCTCAAAGTCCAATGCAGGATTACTGCTGAAAAGTGGCACATCGTACTCATGGTCTTGGTACACAACGTTAATATCAATTGAATCTATGTCAGATCTCTGCAAGTTTGTAAGAGATTGAATTGTAAGTATTTGAGCTAATGTAGCATTTGCTTTCAAACAATCCAGTTTAAAGTTATATGCCACAAGTGCTGTGGAAACACAGGAGGCACACATTCCTTGAGGCCAATTTTCTTCGTCGTTATTCTGAAAGCAATCAATTTACATGTTACATTTTATAGTTTTACACCAAAATAACAATTTAAAAGACGTCAATAATAATACATACCTCGAGACAATTCAAGAAAACCAAAATATCGATAAGTTTAACCTTATTCATATCGTGTTCAATCAAATCCTGAATGTTCATAAACATATTTGCATCCGATTCCATCAGACAAGTTCGACAAATGTTTTTAGTTAAAGGCAATATTAGGCTAAATTCCATATTCATAGAGATGATCAATCACATTCAGCGATTAGTGGCTGTTTTCTCCGTTTCGTGATAAGATAAATTTACTAATATCGGGGCAATAGTATTTTATTCTTGGCGTTATTACAGACGAGTTTATTATATTCGAGAAAATTTGTTCTCAACTTCCAATCAATCAATGAAAAATCTAGGTACTACGTATCAATCAATTTCTTATTTCTTCCATTCCGTCCGCCACAATTCCGCAGATTAATGTGACAGACAGAACAGAACAGACGTGACATTTTTTTTTTTTTTTTTTTGCCCAAGGGAAGGAGACGTGACATAGATTATGATGTTTTTTTTTTCTTTCGTTTGGCAATCTGATTTCAAACGGGGATTCCACTGTGCCATCTTCAGGCTAATGGCGGAAACACACTACCGTGTCGGGGCCTGTCGTGTCGCGCTCTGTCGTGACGGTGGGTGTGCACACTTACGTGTCGTGCGTATCGATGTCGGGGCGCGATTCTGTTCAGAAATGAACCAAATAAACGCCGGACGTTTATTTCTTTCATTTCTGAACAGAAGCTCGCAGTGTTTGCCTTTGTCTGGGTGTTTTCTATAATGTATTAATGGTATTTATTTACAAAAAATGTATTTAAGTATATTTATCAGGAATCTACTACCTAGTAACTCATTATCACGCTGCAAAAACAAATTTAAAAATGTATGTTTCGTAACATTTTTTTGATTTATTTTCATTAAAGTATTTTTGTCAGAAACGGTCAATTTCATGTAGAAAGTACGAGAAAGACTACTTAGAAAAAAATAAACTATACAAATTACATACCATTCGAAAGGGCATGAACTAGAGCTGTTTTCGTATAATTAGAACTGCTGTACCACATTTAGTTTTTTTTTAACTGCAGTCCAAAGTTGAACGCTCGGCATGGACTTCTCGCCTTTTTGATGTTTGAGGGCTCATAATTTTTTTCCTTGTAACTCTAACCAACAAATATCAATTTAAAAGTAAGCTACATTCAGTTAAGATAAGAATAAAAAAATAAGCTGGACGATTGATCCAATAAATAAAAAGTTATAGTACTTCAAATTCACGAAGGAAGAAAGTTTGGTGAAAATTAAAAAAAAATCATTAAAAAAAAACTAAAGGCCCTAGGTCAAATTTTTTTCGCTCAGCATGTAGCAGACCATCTCACCTTTCTGCCATTCTCCCATGTTCAATCCTCTACCAAACACCCTGTATATTGTCAGGGGTACAGACAGAGAGAAAAATAAGACATATAGAAATCGGCCAACAGATGGCGCCACAAGTCGCGCTATGGGTTGTTTTGTTGTTAAACGAGTGGGGCGTAACAAAGTCCTTGGGCGTAACCAAGGAGGTTATAATATATAGGGAGGGATTACTTGGAGTCGCGAATGGCGTAACAAGAACACTCGCTGTCCCGTTCAATTCCTATTTTGTATGAGTGAGACAGCGAGTGTCGTTGAATGGAACTTGAATCAGTTCTTGTTACGTGGAGATCTATGTCATAAAATTAACCGCGAGCGAAGCCGCGTGGAAAAGCTAGTTATTTTTAAATACAACAATATTTCGAATCAAAGGCTCTTGTGCTACATTATTTTCTCATTGAATTTTTCCTAAAATAGATTTCAAGTCGTAAAATATTCTAGTTAAAATTTTGCAATAAAATTATTAAAAAGCTTCGATTTGACATAACATTTGTTTAATTTAATTCAGTCTGGCAACATTGATTGCCTTTTCCGTGGCGTGTCTCTGCCTCAGCAGTCAGCACTGCAGGCTGTTGTCGTGTCGTGGATGATTAATAATTAACCACAATTTTCTTCAAAGTTCATTATTTTTCATGAATCTAAGGATTGATACGGTTTGTTACACCGGTTTCGCATCTTTTATATCCAATAAAAGGTAAGTAATTGCTTTTAAATGTTACTAGTATTACCTAACCTATAAGTTATGATACAACCTATAAATTTTCTATTTGAATTCGTAAAATTTGTTGATTATTCATGTCTAACGAAATAATAGTTAAGTCTATCCATGTAGACTGTATTCTTTAATTCGTGCAATGGTCTTTAATATTTGATTTGTATCAAAACGAAAGTTATGGTCAATTGGAACAGACGGACTTCTAGCTACCTATTGCGATTTTATAAAATTGAAATAGTATGTTTCATTTATTCAAAGAACAAAACACCCTAAGGCGACCCTGACCAATAGTTTTGTTCAGTTGTCGATAATAATACCTATATTTGTTTTTAGATAACTCTTTGACAGTATTCAACCATGAGTCGTTTCTTCGCCACTGGAACCGACTCTGAGTCGGAAAGCGTCACTGATGAGGAGCCAATTGTACGCACTGCAGCACCTGTGTACACGGTCAGTTATCTTTGTCATATTTATTATGGATAAATTTAATACCCTACTTGAGAAGGATTATATTTTATAATAATTATAATCTTTTAGAAGTAATAAACAGCTACAAATCGGTATGCACAAGTTTACTAGTGCCATTCCCATGAGTATTTTAGAAATAATAGTCTCAGTTACCCTTTATAACATTTGGCCTTGTATTGGTGAAAGTTTTGTCAAAACCTATTCCATCTATTTTTTAGTTGAAACTGTTGTAGTGGTGGTTGAGTGTTGGAATAGAAACATAAGACTTTCACGTAACAATCATGTATTTCTTTATACTTTTATTGCTTACACTTTTGAACACTTCTAAATAATTTAATTACCCCATATGACTAATAATTATCCACGTATAAATAAGAGTTACATTTTAAATCAAGATTAGTTCCTATAAAAACATATTGCTCTAAAACGTAGTAAAATACAAACTTTATCTATAAGATGTCATAAAACAGACTGAATCTAAAACTAGACATCATGATATCTGTCTAATTCAAAAAGCTCCAATTTTAAATCCTTCTTCAAATCAAACATTTTATAACCGGCCAGTTCAAATACAATTCCTCATTTAAATAAAACCTACAACATCCCCTCTGAATTGTATATCAATATCTTCAAATAAACAATTAAATCCACCCAATCATAAATTACTAATCAACAATCAAATATTCTTCATCAAATTTCCTAATTTCTTCTTCAACTCTTCTACTTCCACTCCTTACCTATACATCGACTCCTTGTACTTCCAACTGCTTGTACTTTCACTAGACCATCGACTTCTTCCAATTATTGCAAATTCTCCACTCCATTGTCCGAAAACTCTCCTCCTCTAAATATCTTCACAATTTCTAACCAACTCATTATTATAAATCCTGCAATCCTCAATAATCCTCAAGACCTTCATGTCTTCCATCTCACTATTTGCTCCATTGTCTAATGAAAGTAACAAAAATCTCTCTCTGCACGTTACTCCAACTTCCTCTATCGATACGCATCATTTCTAAAATTTCCCTTTCCCCTCTTGATGTGTATCGATTTAAAATTTCGTTTTCCTCCTCCATTTTGTAATTTCTTTTGTTTTCCTCCTCCATTTTGTAATTTCTTTTGTCGTATCAATATCTT
Organism: Endotricha flammealis; assembly: GCA_905163395.2. Taxonomy (NCBI): domain Eukaryota; kingdom Metazoa; phylum Arthropoda; class Insecta; order Lepidoptera; family Pyralidae; genus Endotricha; species Endotricha flammealis. The sequence continues at coordinate 5,530,337 of LR990873.1, forward strand.
CATTTTCCAATCTGGAAATTCTTCCTTGTGATTCACACATTGTTATATAATAATTTCTACTCCAACATCATAATTAAATGCCCACTGGGCCCATAACCTGTTGTAGTGGTGGTTGAGTGTTGGAATAGAAACATAAGACTTTCACGTAACAATCATGTATTTCTTTATACTTTTATTGCTTACACTTTTGAACACTTCTAAACAATTTAATTACCCCATATGACTAATAATTATCCACGTATAAATAAGAGTTACATTTTAAATCAAGATTAGTTCCTATAAAAACATATTGCTCTAAAACGTAGTAAAATACAAACTTTATCTATAAGATGTCATAAAACAGACTGAATCTAAAACTAGACATCATGATATCTGTCTAATTCAAAAAGCTCCAATTTTAAATCCTTCTTCAAATCAAACATTTTATAACCGGCCAGTTCAAATACAATTCCTCATTTAAATAAAACCTACAACATCCCCTCTGAATTGTATATCAATATCTTCAAATAAACAATTAAATCCACCCAATCATAAATTACTAATCAACAATCAAATATTCTTCATCAAATTTCCTAATTTCTTCTTCAACTCTTCTACTTCCACTCCTTACCTATACATCGACTCCTTGTACTTCCAACTGCTTGTACTTTCACTAGACCATCGACTTCTTCCAATTATTGCAAATTCTCCACTCCATTGTCCGAAAACTCTCCTCCTCTAAATATCTTCACAATTTCTAACCAACTCATTATTATAAATCCTCAATCCTCAATAATCCTCAAGACCTTCATGTCTTCCATCTCACTATTTGCTCCATTGTCTAATGAAAGTAACAAAAATCTCTCTCTGCACGTTACTCCAACTTCCTCTATCGATACGCATCATTTCTAAAATTTCCCTTTCCCCTCTTGATGTGTATCGATTTAAAATTTCGTTTTCCTCCTCCATTTTGTAATTTCTTTTGTTTTCCTCCTCCATTTTGTAATTTCTTTTGTCGTATCAATATCTTCATTTTCCAATCTGGAAATTCTTCCTTGTGATTCACACATTGTTATATAATAATTTCTACTCCAACATCATAATTAAATGCCCACTGGGCCCATAACCTGTTGTAGTGGTGGTTGAGTGTTGGAATAGAAACATAAGACTTTCACGTAACAATCATGTATTTCTTTATACTTTTATTGCTTACACTTTTGAACACTTCTAAACAATTTAATTACCCCATATGACTAATAATTATCCACGTATAAATAAGAGTTACATTTTAAATCAAGATTAGTTCCTATAAAAACATATTGCTCTAAAACGTAGTAAAATACAAACTTTATCTATAAGATGTCATAAAACAGACTGAATCTAAAACTAGACATCATGATATCTGTCTAATTCAAAAAGCTCCAATTTTAAATCCTTCTTCAAATCAAACATTTTATAACCGGCCAGTTCAAATACAATTCCTCATTTAAATAAAACCTACAACAGAAACAGTTGTTTTTTTGTTTCTAATGTTTTATAAATTGTCTCCCAACAGTTCAGTGATGATGAAGAGGAAACAAAACGTGTTGTGCGCTCCATGAAAGAGAAACGCTATGAAGAATTGGAAGGAATCATACATTCAATACGTAACCACCGTAAAATCAAAGATTTTTCATCAGCATTAGCCTCTTTTGAGGAGCTTCAAAAGGCATATACACGTGCTGCACCGGTCGTTCAGAAAGAAGAGAACGGTATTGCCCCACGATTTTTTATTAGAGCCTTAGTGGAACTTGATGATTGGGTTGTAGGAGCATGGGCTGATAGAGATGGCAGAAAGACATTGTCTAAAGGCAATAGCAAAGCCCTGACTTCCCTACGTCAGAAATTAAGGAAGTATACAAAAGATTTTGAAGCTGAAATAAGCAAATTCCGTGAAGATCCTGATTTGCCTGATGACGACGAAGAAAGGAAAGGTGAATATTGATTTTCTATATTAATCATTTTAAATAGTGTTAAACTTAAAACTATGTATGACCTGATGCAATTAATTTTTTGGTGCCATAATAAGGCCATAATCAACATTATAATGGAACTTTGATGTCTGAGACTAATTATTGCAACATTTAAGTTACTTTTGTTTGGAGATTAAAATTAATTTAAACCTAATTTAATGTAAGACATAAAAGATCCTGTGAAAATTGCAATGCCCAACAGGGTTTCAGGTATTGTTACATAGTTTTAAGTCAATGTATGGCACAAGACCATGGAGCATGGGGCTGATTCTGGTAACAAAAACCGATTCTATTTCGATTCAAACACACTCGCTGTCCTGTTCAATTCCTATTTTGTATGAGTGAGACAGCGATAGAACTTGAATCAAAAAAGAATCGGTTTTTGTTAAGAGAATGAAATGAGAGCACCATGGTGCAATAAAGTTATTGATTGAAATCAACAAAAAAGGTGTAATGTTACGACAATGTTTGCCAAATCCTTGTTATTAATATTGATAGATTTTTTTTTGTATGAACATAATATTTATAAATTTATCTTTTAGATACCTCATCATCTGACGAATCAGAGGAAGAAGATAAGGTGAAAGAGAAAACCAGGGCACGTCGTTCGCCCGAAGTACCACGTCGCGCTCCACCTCAAGCCGATGATGAGTCTTCAGACTACTTGGATTGGGGATCAAGCTCATCTGAATCCAGCTCCAGCTCTGATTATGAAGGACGTGGAGCAGCTACCATTCGTGAGCAGTTCCTTAAAAACAGGCATACAGAAAGGGATGAGGAACGTGACAAACGCAGGGCCAAACGTAGAGAAGAAAGACAGGTCAGGGCTGGGAAGACAAGTAATAAGGATCAAGCTGACGATGGCGGCGAATGGGAAACTGTTAGGAAGGGAGCTGCGACATCTGACAAGCCGAAAATGTTTGCCAAGGTACGTTAGTTTATTTGAAATTAATAATTTGCAGCAAGATTTTTGATAAAAATCAAACTATACAGAAAAAAAATTATACTGTTCATAATAGAAAATTTTGGATCTAAAAAAAGACAATGCAAAATTTATTACTGTTATAACATGATGAAATAATATTTTATTGTATAAAAAACTAAATGCCGATATATTTTTCAGGACAGTGACATTGATGCAGCACTTGTTGTGAAGAAACTTGGCGAAATTAGTGCTGCGCGTGGTCGTAAGCGCACCGATCGACGGGCGCAACTTGAGCTCCTACATGAATTACGAACGGTAGCTCAACAACATAATTTGGGTGACGCACTTCAACTAAAACTTCGGGCCGCTACTGTCGCCGCTCTCTTCGACTATAACCCAAAAGTTTCAGATGCTATGAAACCCGAATACTGGTCAAGACTTGTTGAAAATGTCGACCAGATGGTTACCTTACTTCTCAGTCATGAAGAAATGTTACTTAGTGAGACTATCACTGAAGAAAATGAAGAGCTTGTTAGTGCACCCTTTAAGGTTCGTGGTTGTCTGTTGACTGCTCTGGAGAGATTGGATGATGAATTTACTAAGCTACTGAAAGAGTGTGATCCACACTCTAATGAATACGTCGAAAGGCTGAAAGACGAAGTACGCGTCTCAGCTCTGATCGACCGCGTATGTCAAGTAGTCGAACGTGATGGCACGCCCCAAGAAATATGCCGTGCTTATTTGCGTAAAATTGATCATTTGTACTACAAATTTGATCCTCGTGCTGTGAAGAAAGATTTGCCACCTGGCGAGGACACAACTATTAAGAAGATGGAACGTTTGTGCAAATACATTTATGCTCACGATGAGACCGATCGATTGAGGACTCGCGCTATCCTGTCACACATGTATCATCATGCTCTTCATGATAACTGGTTCCAAGCTCGCGACCTTCTGCTTATGTCGCATCTGCAAGAGACAGTTCAGCATTCTGATCCCAGCACTCAGATTCTGTACAATCGTACAATGGCGAATCTAGGCCTGTGTGCATTCCGCCGTGGCAATGTGAAAGAAGCCCATGGTTGTTTAGCTGAGTTGATGATGACCGGAAAACCGAAAGAGCTTCTTGCACAGGGATTGCTTCCGCAGCGACAGCATGAACGTTCCAAGGAGCAAGAGAAAATTGAGAAACAGCGTCAAATGCCTTTCCACATGCACATAAATTTGGAACTCCTGGAATGTGTGTATTTAGTATCGGCAATGTTGATTGAAATTCCATACATGGCTGCTCATGAGTTTGACGCACGGCGCCGAATGATCAGTAAGACGTTCTACCAGAATTTGCGGGCTAGTGAACGCCAAGCACTCGTTGGACCACCAGAGTCGATGCGCGAGCATGCCGTGGCCGCCGCTAGAGCAATGCGTCGCGGGGATTGGCGAGCTTGTCTTAACTTTATTGTCAACGAAAAAATGAATGCAAAGGTGAGACTTCATACTAATAATATGTTTTTAATGAAAAATTAATTGAGCATTTTTCAGATTCTTGAGTGGAAATTTTGTATTTTTTCAGGTTTGGGATCTTATGGTCGGTGCGGACAACGTGCGTGCTATGCTGGGTCGTCTTATACGCGAAGAGTCGTTGCGGACTTACCTGTTTACGTACGCGCACGTATACGCTTCACTCTCTTTGCGATCACTGGCTGACATGTTCGAGCTGCCCCGTCAACGAGTCCATTCCCTTGTCTCCAAGATGATCATTAATGAAGAACTGCTTGCATCTCTCGACGACCCAAGTGAATGTGCCATCTTACATCGCTCTGAGCCAACAAGAATGCAAGCGCTGGCGCTCCAACTCGCTGATAAGGTACAATTACTTCTAAATCATGCAATATTATAGAATATATTGATACCGTAATTAATTTAGCAGATAAATTTTAAAAAAGTTGATGTATAAAATTTTCGAAAACAGTTCTTCTTACATTAATAAAGTATTATGTAATAATGATATTACTATTTCGGTAACTATTCAGGCTGACATACTGTTGATGGTTGGTCTTATAAATATAGATGATGCAGTTTCACTCACACAAAACTACTCTTCCAGCTTCCTATTTACAATCCTAAAACTAGGAATAAATTATGACTATGTGAATATTGCGTTACCATTAATGTAATCTATTCTACCAGGTCGGAAACCTAGTGGACTCGAACGAGAGAATATTCGAGAAGCAAGGGTCATTCTTCCAGCGTGGTGGCGCGGGACGCGGTGAGGGCCGGGGACAACGGGAACGCCCGCGCGAAGGCTGGAACCGTCGCACCAGGAACCGCCGTCGTGATGACGAAAGAGGCCATGACGACTAAACGTCAAAGGTTCACTTCACGAGGTAAAATGGACGTTGAGATGTACAACCTCTTGGCTCAAATAAAACATGCAAGGCCTCTGTGCTCACTAATTCACTGTTTAAGATATTCGAAATTGATTTTAATTTATATAAAAACGCAAAATGGTACTATACTGTTTAAAATCTTAATCCATACTTAGTAAAATTTGTAACTTTTTTTAAGATATTTCTTAAACATTGAATTACTGAAGACTTCCAGAGGTTGCAGAGAAAAATCTTGTTATGATTGGGCCTTTTATAATATGGTTTTAACATGTCAAAGACCAAATTTACTTAGTGACAGTAGCCTGTTATACATAATAGTTATATTAAAAAATATTTGTCATGTTTAACTATTTCCATATTTACCATACTAGTTGAAGTTAATAGAAAATCCATATTTCTTCAAAACTATAACTGTAAGATTAAAAAAATTCGCCCATTTTTTTTTGTCACTTGCAAATAAACATCAATAGAAGGAAAATGTGTTTAAACAAATTTTATTTACTGATGCATCCTGTTTCATTTGTTTTAAATTCAGTGTAATAAACATATTGTATTTGTCACAATTTTGTGTTTTGTATTTTTCCTCGAACATCGCTAAATTGAACATAAAGTAACTAAAATGCATGCTATTCCTCGATGCATCGAGTATGTATCCAAAGGGCTACGTATTCGATGACTGGGGCGGGATACGTACGTATGTACTACTCGATGCTGGGAGCAAACTAAAATTTCAGTCTAAAATACAATATTAATCTATGAACTAAAACGCGTCAGTGGAACGGAAAAACGCTTCATGCTTTAGATAATATTGAGTTGAGGGAAACGCACCGGGGCTTATGCGGACGTGACGGTTTCCCGCCGGAGCTAAACCCGGCGTCAAACCGGATCTACGTCCGGTTATCAGTCTTGTATGGGACACTATGAAACCAATCATACAAGACTGACGACCGGACGTAGACCCGGTTTGACACCGGGCTTAGCTCCGGCGAGAAACCGTCTCGTCTGCACGACCGCTGGTCAAATTAATCATACTTATGTAAAGCGCATCGAAGAGTCAAATTATTTTTCACTGCTTAACTTTAGTTACACGAATACACGCGAAGTCGAGTAATTCGCACGATTTTACGCTTCCAGACGCTAGAATTCTGTCGAATGCACTCGAGTTCGCGCGTCTTTTTCTGAGAAGAAATTGTGTACTTTGTTGTGGAGGTTAGGATGAATTTTCGTCCGTATATCAGCGCTCCCTTCGTATCGATGCGCTCCGCCTGTTTGTTTACAATGTTTAGGTACATACATCGCTCACAGTTAACGGTGTAAAGTTTTAAACGCAGTGAAGCCAAGACGTATGTTTGTACATAGGTACAAACCCGTCCGCCTCACGTTGAATTCTCTGCAGGGATTCTTTTAATCGAAAATATGAAAAAAAACCTCCAGAATATTTTTCCAATGCTTACGAAAGGGTTAACGTAACACATAACGTGATAAGTGTCACCGAGTACTTTGTATATTACTGAAAATCGAGAGCTTCGCTTCGCGCTTCACATAAAAATTTGTGATTCGTGAATATTTATCTAAATAAAATTGTCCTAGTGAACGCATCACTTTAACAATTTTTGCTCGTAGATTATAACGGAACGCAGCGAACTCACACAGCAACGATTTTTTTGTAATGGTGGGCAGGTGGACAAATCACTGACATTGTGCTGTTTTAACATAAAATAATTGGATTAAAACAGATCACGCAGTTTAATTATGTTGTTAACGGGGACCTGTGGATAAGAAAATTAGTTATTCTACGAATTGCCAACAGTTTATTTTAGGTTGTAATTGTATTTTGACAGACTTCAATACAATGGCTGCAACTAGGAGACTTCAAAAGGTGAGACATCGTTTTTGACCTCATTTGCAAAATAATATCCTCAATATAATACATTTTTGGAAGGAACATCATAAAGAAAACACAATTATGTAAAATATTTCGTAATAAGTGCTTTTTACGTGTTCATAGTTTTCGTTATGGGGGGTGCCGATAAATCGCCCTAAAACGTTTGATTTAGATAATTTTATTCTCTCTAACGTATCTTATCTCAATAACAAATCTTTTATGAATAAATAATACATAAATTAGAAGTAAATAATGATAAAATAAGAATGCTCTACTAATAAGTATAGAAGGTAGCTTTGATTTTTTGATAAAGTTGCAAACCATGAGTCATACAATTGACGTTTCTGTGTTGTCCACTGGAAAAGTGAAGTGTTCATACATTATTTTTTTGCTTTCTTTTACACTTTTTGCCCTACATATTACCTCAATGCGCTTAAATTACAGTCAACAAAGCATTGTACTCAAAAAGTAGATGTTATAACACCTATAAACACATAAAAAGATATCTGTTTAGGATTGGTATTTTTATATTATGTAAACAGGATACCGTAAATATGTTTTCTTTTTTCAGGAACTAAATGATATCCGACAATCAGGATTGAAATCTTTTCGGGATATCCAGGTCGATGAATCCAATATTCTTACATGGCAAGGCTTAATTGTACCAGTAAGTAAATGCTATGTTTATTTATGTCAATATTTATCAGTAAACACAAATATTTGTGTCACTTGATCCATCGAGGCCAACATAGTCAAATACTATGAAAAGGCTTAAAAATTTTGAAAGAAAAATTGCAAATTTTCACTGTATGAATATTGACATTTCATTTCAAACACAAAATGAGTTACAGGACTGATCCTTTGGCCTACTGCCAATTGGGATCACGAGTGATTCTTATTCAAAAGGATTTCAGCATGACAGATCTTCAAGTGTCAAAGTAATCTGCAGACATATGCAATATATAATATTTCTTACATTTTCAAATAGTAAATTTTATATTTTCAGGATAATCCGCCATACAACAAGGGTGCTTTCCGCATTGAGATAAACTTTCCCGCAGAATATCCATTCAAGCCTCCTAAAATTAGTTTTAAAACAAAAATCTACCATCCAAACATTGATGAGAAGGGTCAAGTGTGCTTGCCAATCATCAGTGCGGAGAACTGGAAACCTGCCACTAAGACTGATCAAGGTATTCAATCTTTTAAATCCTAACTATCATACTATTTTTATCGATACAGCCTTGTGGAGTTTCTTTCTTTCTTTTCAGTAGGTTGGTCAAAACTCCTGTACAAGGCATTTATGTGAAAATATGTTTTTGTTTTGGGGTACAATGTAGGTACATGTATGATACATTTATTTATCTTATGTCAAACAAATGTATCTTACTTAATATTTTTACATAGAAAGTACCTGTGGAGGTCTACTCTCTGAATAAATGATTTGACTTGTCATGAAACATAAGATTACTTCTTGTTTTTTTAGGCCAGTATTACATAAACTTATAATAAAATGTATTGGTAATGTTTGTTTCAGTTATTCAAGCACTGGTGGCTCTGGTAAATGATCCTGAACCAGAACATCCATTGCGCGCCGAACTTGCAGAGGAATTCCTCAAAGACAGGAAGAAATTCACAAAAAATGCTGAAGAATTCACCAAAAAGAATAGTGAAAAGCGACCCACAGACTAACTAGCTAATTAGAAAAGTCACATATTAGCTTGGATTTACAGCAATATAATTCTGCAGTCTATAAACTACACTTGCAATGTTTTACTGCTTTTTAACAATTGTGCATTTAAAGTAAAATAGTTTGAAACACCAAATACGCAAGAAAACAGCTATTGCTGTAGATCCATTCATATTCACTGTTACTGTTGTAACACTGCTTTGTCAATCATTGCTTACAATATGAGCACCACTGAAAGGAAGCAATGGGGATATGGTAAGACGCTAGACTTTAATGCTTCACTAAAATAATTATTTTGGAATTGTATCACTAAGTTGGGAATAAACAATAGGTTGTTTTTATTGTTCGGTTTGGAAACAACAATTTCAAATCATATTATAAGCTATAACAGTATTTAATTGCAATTAGATGACAATGGTTCTTTATGTATTGAAGTGGTAGTTAGATCATACGAAGAACTGTTCTCCAGATAGACCTTGCTTGAAAATTGTTGTTGATAGCAACTTTTGTATATAGTTATAACTTTGCTATTGTGATGTAAGTACACTTGAGATAATGCCTACATTAGTTGGTGTCAAATTATCAGGCCCGAGGAGATGTGCCCAATATATTCACAGTCCCCGAGCAGATGTAGAACAAAATGTGTATCAATTTTAGTGGCGATTGGTAACTCACAATGGATTATGTACTGTTAGATGTCTCATGTATTTCTATTTAATTTCTTTTTGTAACTCAATGTGTTACATGGTAACTTACGTGTGCTGAACAGTTCAGTGAGAGAACTTTAAATATATATTTTTTTTGAATTAACAACTTGTTTTCCTGTATAGAGAAGTGATAGAATAAAATATGTACTTATGAAATAATATAAAGGATGTCCTTTTGTAATAAATATATATTCAAATTTATGCGTTATTCAACAAATTCATATACATCAGTAGATTTAACTTCACTTTGCATTTGATTGTAACTTAATTTATTCTCCCTATAATTTATAAGTCTTTGCACCGAATTTACATTTTTATCTCTTACATTATATACTTTATTAGATTCAGTCTTCATTCTTATTAGCTCCAGTTCATTTGTGTTTATTTTTAAATATTTTTTCACATTATCTGTAAATATAAAATTATATGTTTAGTTTAATAATACATTATATATTATATTTTTATTTAACATAATTCTTACCCAGACACATTTAGACTACCTATGTAGAAGAGTAATAATGAAAAGTACTTGTAATAATATTAATTTATCAATGGTTGCGACTGTGGATTCTGTATTAGTCTGATGGTAATCACTCCACCCACATTATCTGACTGCCAACTCTAGTGAAGTACCTGGATTATACCAGGAGGAAGATATTAGTTATTCTTAAAGATAACTCTTGGCAATTTTAGAGAAAAAAAGAGGGCCATAACTATTGGTGACGATCGAGTGCTAGCGTCGTACTAAAAATCTATGAGCAAGAGCTATCTATTAGAAAAGCAATGAATTTAATTTACCTCTTATAACAGTAATACAATCATCAAGATAAGATTTTTTATTACAGTCTTTAGCTAAAGTTTGTTCAACATTTAGTTTGTAATCTGGACCATATTGCGGCCAGTGTGAGTGTTCAGGTATGTCTTCATTTAAAGTTACTCCTGCTGCCAGAGCTGTGATGGAAGACCAGAGGCGTGCAGCATTCGGTTCATTATATCCTCCTGCAAACAGTATTAGTTAACGGAAAATGTACACACAGTGTTCAATTTTATCATTTAAATTAATTATTTATTTTAGACATTAGTCCATAAAGACGGATGCGTTTTTTCGCGACTATACTTATCTCCACATATAGGGGGGTCCTTCCCAGTTGCAATATTCTGTGGTTATCTCAATAACCACCAACATATCTGAGTATGGAGTAAATTATAATATGTATGTATAAACTGTCCAGAAATTTAATGTCCCCCACGCCGTAGTACAAAAAATTAACGTCTTCATAATGATTTTTACGTCACTATAGGTGTAGCATAAAATACGTATGTGCAAGATAATTTAAATTACATAATAAAAAAAGAATAAAAACAAAGGAGTCATTACAATTTAATAAACAAAATTTACCTCCACCTAGAAGCAAAATTGGTTTATTTTTATCAAGTACTTTTTGCACACAAATACAATAACCCTTTTCCGTGAGTGCCCCCTGGCCTATAGCGTCATGAGCCAGTGCATCTGCTCCACATTGTACCACTATAGCGTCGGGGGAGAAATTATGATAAACTTCCTCAAACACCCTGAAAGAAAAAAATAATTATACAATTTTTTTTAGTGGTACAAAAATCCTAACTAATACAGTGAAACCTGGTTAATTGGAATCTCAAGGGACCAAGACATATGTACCAATTATTGAGGGTTTCTAATAATCCAGTTTTCCAATTAAGCAGGTTTAAAATTATAGTTGTCTCATTTACAGAGGCCCCCACTTACAGAGGTCGAAATGTGTCGTTATTCCATTTTTAGAGGTGGAAATGTTAATAAAAATGCGTATTTTTGGTGTTATGAATTTAATGTAGGTATGAATGTACATACATACATAATGTATTGCGTCGAAAAAAAAAACAATACGGTAAAGTTTATAAGTTTAAGTCAAAACCTGAGATAGTACTGGCAAACAAAGCATGCGCGAAAGACGACGCGAAATGTATGTAAACAAACATGTCAAAACGTGTTAATACCTGATTAATTTGTCTCATTTATACAGGTAATTGAGCTACAGAGTCTCAATTATAGAGGTAAGCATCGGAAAAGTCTTAGGATTCAAATCTCATTTAACCAGGTTCAAAAAGTCCCATTAACAGAGGTAATTTAATGAAAAAGAACCGGGACCTCATTGCAACTCTCAATAATAGAGGTTTCTCATTAATCCAGGTCCCACTTAACCAGGTTTCACTGTATTATAAATGAGAAAGTGAGTTTGTTTGTTATTCCTTCACGGCTTAACTAATCATCCGATCATTATGAAAATTTGTATACATATTGTCAGGGGTACAGAGCCCAACAACAACTTTTTATCCCGTGAAAGTATGTCATTCCAATGGAAAAATACTTTTTCTACTATAGATGGCGCTGCAATTCGCAATTGCTGGCCAACAGATGGCGCCACAAGTAGCGCTATATGTGATCTTAATCATAAAATTAACCTCGAGCGAAGCCGCGTGCAAAAACTAGTATATCATATAAAACGAATAAATAGTTACTCCTTATTTAATGAAGAAATTGGTAGTGTAAATCGCACATTGAAGTCTACCAGCTTCTAATAAGAACTATTTCTGTTACAAAAAGTTTATTATGAGACTGCCTTTTAGAATCTTTTTCAGGACGTTTGAATGAATATACATAACTAAAATAATAAACGGGATGCGTTTGTATTTGTAACATATTTGAATTTAACTTTAATAAATTGTTCTCACTTTAATCAAATACTCACTTTTCAAAAGCATATACCAAAGTATCATCAGAATAAAAGGCATGTAATGGAAAGTTACAAGAATATCCTTTACCAGACAACATGCCTATATCATTTATGTTACCAGTCCCTGGGTAAAAGCCTGCTTCGTACTTGTGAAATGATAATGTGAATACTGATTTACTCAAACTGTATGCGTCTTGTACACCATCACCTGTAGAAAAAAAAAAGTATTGTATGGCTTCAACTTTACGGCATTCATAACATCAGAAAGTTTGAGGCCAAAATTGTTCCATTTGTTTGTGGCTAGATTTTCAGTAACAAAGTATTAAGTAATCTTTGGTTTTAGTTCTAACATATTTACTTACTAGCTTTAGCCCCGGCTTCTCTCGCGTTAATTTTATGCCATAAAGATCTCGTTTGAAAACAAAACAACCCATAGCGCAACTTGTGGCGCCATCTGTTGGCCAGTAGCATCCCATACAGCGCCCTCTATAGTAGAAAAAATATTTTCCCATTGGAATGACTTATATATGACGATACTTTCACGGGATAAAAAGTAGCCTCTGTACCCCTGACCATATATATACAAATTTTCATAATGATCGGCTGATTAGTCTTGATGGCTATCAAGGAATAACAAACAAACTCACTTTCTTATTTATAATATTAAGTATGATTAGGCAACAATAAGATTTTCATTTAGATTTCTGTGACGGGCTAACAAATACAAGGAGCAGTTTTTTGTTGAAAGAGAAACAAACATAAGCTGTGTTATTACTGATAGAATTTTTATGTATGATTTCCTACCGTGGTGTGCATCCAAATCAATATATAGAACCTTAGAGTATTTTTGCTTTAACATATCAATTGCTAATACTATATCATTCACATAGCAGAACCCTCCAGCCCGAGATCTGTAAAATAATAAAAGCGAATCATAAAATAATAAATATTCTTGGACAATTCACACAACGCCATCTAGTCCCAAACTAAGCAACTAAGCTTGTACTATGGGTACTAGATTGCTGATAAATACATATATAAATACCTTTTTTTTAAAATAAATGCTTAATATACATAGAAAACACCCAAACAAGGCAAACACACATTTTCATGCACACAAATGTTTGCCTTGCGCAGGATTCGAACCCACGGCCCTCTATATAAAGTGACCATTGCTAGCCACTCGACCACTGAGCCTGTCATAAGAAATAATAAAAACAAAAACTGTCATAAGAAAAAAGAAATAAAAACTGACTACTATTGACTATATCATTCACAAAGTTTATTTTATTTATTCATCACATTCTATTGGATAATATAAAGGGTAGGGAATCTTTTCCCTGCAGTGGGCTCCAAATAATAATAATGCCATTGTGTATTCATCATTGTCGATCCTAATTCATACCATAGGCACAGCTGAGAAATTTCTGTTCAAGTCAAGTGGTTGAAAAGTGTAAACTCTACTCCACTGAAGGTTGGCGACTTAGCAAAGTTACACAGATTACTAAAAAAATAAAAATAATATGTATACCTACTTTATTATCCTTACATATTATAAAACAAACTCCTCCTGCGCGTCTGTCTGTCTGTCTGTCTGTTCGCGATAAACTCAAAAACTACCCAACCGATTTTCTTGTGGTTTTCACCAACAGATATCCTGGTTCATGAGGAAGGTTTATGTATAAAATTTGTCAGGATTTTGTGTAAATTGGCTGAAATATTGTTGGGAGTGTCGGAAAAAATGCTTGGGAGCTGTCGACGAAAACGCTGGCTAAACCCTTTGAGATATAACAAAACAAAAATTATAGGATATTCCTCATATTTAGGTCTCCAAAAAAGTCCTTAATAGCATATATTTATCGTTTACGGATAACTTACTATAAAATAAAAAGCGATTTCCGAATAATAATGCGGAAATTTGACGTATACAGCATTAATCAACGTTAGTTAAGCATTTCATGTACATTATTATAATCTTTACACCATATAATTTAAATAGATACTTTAGAAGATAAAGCAAAAAATTTACGCGCTTGCCGAAATTAATTCAAGTTCTTTTTAATATACGCTAGATGGCGCTATTCAAAAGTTACATTGCGCTATGGTTACGGATTCGCGCGAAAATTAAAGCACTTTAAATCTATTACGCTAGGTGGCGCTGTTTAAAAATTATATATTTAGAAAATTTTTATTTTATTGGTTTCTTTTTAGGCGCATTTTATTTATTAATTTGTTTCGTGGTATTTGGTATAATATATTGATTGTTTGGTTTAATACATATATTGATTGTAAATAGAGATAGGACTTACTTTTACAAAGTATGTACCTACATAAAAGTTTTATGTACATACTTTTAATTTATAGTACCTAACCTACTTTGTTTGGACTTCTTTTCACATCTTGCATTAATGTAAAATTAATATTAAGGGCGCATTTTGTTTCGTGTTATAATTTTCGGTAGAATTGATTGTAAGTAGATAGACTTATAAACTTTTAATTTAGTCATTTGTTTGGCCTTCTTTTCACATCTATAAACTAAAATATTTCTTTATATGTAAGTATACGACTGTTTAACACAGGCAGATAGTTATAACCCGTGCGAAGCCGGGCCGGGCCGCTAGTTATAATATATACATGAATTTCTTTTTACCTTTGAGCATGATGCCATCCACCACACCAATTTATAGCAACATCAGCAAGACCCAACAAGAGACATTTGGCAGCAGTTATTGAACCACCAGCAATAGTAGACATCAGTTCAAACATGTTTTCCAGAGGGGGACAATCAAAGCCTGAAAACAAATAATTTAACCTTTTTTTATTTTTTATCTATATGAGGATGTAGTAAGGTTGAAAATCAAACTACACCTTTAAACTAATGAACTGACGGGGTTGATTGATCTGTTTTGAACTGAGCTTTTGTAAGGGAATGTTGGAAAAGGGAAGGTTGTAAATCAAACTACGTTCTTGATCTGTTTTTTTTTACCACTAAGGTTGCAAACAAGCATACAGCCCGCCTGATGGTAAGCATCACCGTAGCCTACAGACAATGCTTGCAATCACTCATGCGTTGCCTTTGCCAAACCTCCCAACCCCGTCAGTCAAGGAGCTCTGGAGACCTTACACCATAGGAACACAGCATGGCCGAGACCAATGCTATTTGGCTTGTTTATTTGTCAAAAAAGTAAAATACATATAAAATTGCCAAAAAAAAACCATAGCGCGATTTAGGAATGCTTCAATCCTGAACAGCACCATCTTTTAACTTAAAAAATTACTAAACATTTGTACAAAAACACATTATATGGGCACTTGCACTTTGATCTTTATTGGGTTTTAGACAGATATAATATTAAAATAACACTGTTATGGTTAGAAAAAAAAAGTGTAGAATAATAGTTGGACTTCAAATGATAACATTAGTATTCATCTATTTTTTTTATTACTGACCATACATTCATCATCATTTGGCTCAGATTATAACATACATCTTTACTTCCCGAGTTGAATAGGCTAATGATAGCATAAGTGTTTCGTTCTAGTTTCAATCAAGTTTGAAGTGATAACAATTTTATAGAAATAAAACTGAAATATTACCAATACCATACTCTTCATCCTGTGTGGTAGCTATATAGTCATCATCAACATTATGAAATTGCTTCACATGGTTCAAGTACTCACTAGAATGAAACTTTTCAAGAAGTTCATACGAAGCTGGTGATGATTTTATTACCTTCATATGGGATGGAAGTCCATAAGCAATTACTAAGTCATTAACCAGAGAAGCCTGAAGGAAAATAAGGTATAAATTAGTTAGTACCTATTTAATTTTATATAATTTCTCATTAAGGAATCATCAATGAGTAAATACTATGGCATACCCGATTTTTAACAGCATTCAGCCGATCGCATTCTTTAATTAATTTTTCGTCCCAAACATAACAACATTTCTTTTTATTCATTGTTGTAATAAACACGCACTTTAGAGCTAAATTCGTGGTAGGTAATAGTCAGTATATAAAAAAGTACTCTGTGGTCTAGTCCATGCCTATGAAACTCAGAAGGAACAAAATCAAATTCTTTATTTAATTTAACGCCATCTAGTTAGGGGGTTTTGAACTCACCTACAACTACAAAGTCACTCTTAATTTCGAATATTAAAATTAAATGCCAATAAATTCGATAAATACTTTTGAACGGTTTAAACGACAATATAAGCATTAAAACTGATGAATTTTATGGAAAATAAGCCGAAAATAATATTTACTCTATTTAAAAAGGCACTAAAGTGGATTGTCAAGAAGAACTCTTTGAGTGTTACCATTATCAAAACAGGGGTTATTTTTAGCACTTTTTAGTATATTTCGTACAAGAATTAAATTTAATATTTATGAGTATTTTTAATATTATTGAAATATCTAAATGTAAATTATTTCAAAATGAGAACTGAATGAAATATCTATTAAGTTGTAGTATTATATTTCTAATCACTGAAAGTTGTAATTTTGAAAATAATTTATTGTCGTTGGAATTAATTGTATTGTGTATAGTGGTAACACCGAAAATACAATAATAAATAATACTACGCATCTGAAATGAAATTTTGATATCGCTTATTTCACAATTCTCTTCTTTTCGGTCTGCATTTTCAAATCATCAAGGTGTCACAAGTTTCTTTGTGATCATAGTGCGTCGAGTCGAATATATTACCTATATTATTATTCCGCCTTTGTATGTAGACATCCTGTAGAAATTTATGATATTGTGTGTGAGCCTAGGCGGCTCTTATTTTGATTTAATTTGTGTACTTACATCGAGCCTAGTGACAATATTAGCCTAGTGACTTTGTTTTGTGACGACGGTGTGATAATAAATTGCAGAATAAGACTTGATAATTAATTGCAAAATGTAAAATTGATGTGTTAAATAAATTTAAAATAATAAAATTGAATTTTTATTTGATCATATTAGTATCATCATATTAGCAGATATGTATATATAATATTATATTATAGGTGTAATAGGATGTTGATATAGATACGTAGGTAGGTAGGGACGGTACGTATAGGTATACATAGTTACGAATGTTGTTTAACCTGCTGACTAGATGGCGATATTAGTTCGATCAGCTCTCATGAGCTGAGTTTCTTATCTATTTCAGTTTTTACAATATTAATCTATGGTCTAGTTCTGGTCAGGGTATTCAATCTTGCTACCAGCTTGCTACTGACAAACTGGAAATTAATGTGGTAATTTATGACGGCCGATTGTCAAAACAGACTTGGCTCAATTTAATTGACTCTTAAATTTTTACGTATAATAATGCATTGTGATTTCTACCGAAAACGCTAGACGTCGCTACCAGCGCTATAAAGACAATAAATTAAAAAGCTCTAATATTCCCATCAATGTTCGAACAGTTTGACTTTTTAATTAGTAGCATAATAGTAATGCCACACTAGGATGCCACACATCTGTCATTTCTACTATTTAGTAGGATTTGTATGCGTAAAGGTTTCGAATTTTCAAAAATAATAAACGTTTTTTTTAAGTTTTTTTTGTTTAATGAAATAAAATTACATTATTTTATTCTCGTAAGATTATTTAAGTTTGATTTATTGCAGGCATTTGTGAAATGACCCTTGAGATAATAAATCTAGGTATAATAGTTCTTTGATGCATGGTCACATTAGCCATTCCTTCCATTGACAATTAGTTGACAATATTGACATGTTTGTTTGACATTTGCCGTGCCGTGCCCTGTCTGTCATTTCTGGTGGACGCACGTGTGCTATTGTTGTGAATTCATTTTTTATTGCGATTTGCTTCCTTCAGTCCGTTGAGTTCGAACCCCTGTTCCTCCGACTTATTGATAATTTTGTGGCTCAGTCCAGCTAGTCTGTGGACTGCTAAGTGCGAGATAGTGACTCTTATATATGGTGTTGTTACTTAGTGAGTGAGAGACAAGACAGTGTAAATCCGTATACAATGCCTAGTTCAAAGAAATGTTGTGTTCCTAGATGTGATGCTACGAAAGGTAATTAACTTACACAAACAAAAAAATGTTCTGTTAAATAATCGTTTATCACCCTCCATGTACTTATAAAAAGTTTTTATTTTCGTAGGTACTGGATCTCAAAGAATGCGCCTACACGTCTTTCCAGACCCTGAAAAGGACAAAGGGCGTTTTCTACGTAGGTTTTATCTATTGGAGGCGATATCATTGGATTGCCAAATGATGCTCATTTCGAAGAGTTTTGTCGCCTCAACAAAATAAGTAACATAGCAGTGCCAACTATAAATCTGCCAGGTTAGTTGTAACTTATTCATATAAGCTCATATTTATCATCTTCTGTAATTATTACTGACAGGGTTCTGAAATTATTACTGGTTGGAAAGAAGTAATTAATTCTTTCGTTTATTATGTTTCAGGACCAACAGCAAAACCTCAATATTCATTGATAGCTACTCCATTAAGAAGGTTGCAGACATTACTAGAAAATGTTCCATCTACTTCAAAAGGTCAATATAAATCATTTATTGTATGGCTTTACAAATAAATAAATAAATATATAGGGACAATTCATAAAGATTGAGCTAGCCCCAAAGTAAGTTCGGAACTTGTGTTATGGGATACTAACTCAACGATATTATATTTTATGACAAATACATATATAGATAAACATCCAAGACCCGAGGCCAATCAGAAAAAGTTCGTTTTTCATCATGACACGACCGGGAATCGAACCCGGGACCTGGGTACAAAAATAATTATCTAATAATAAATATTGATAGGTATTCAGAAATGTTTAATACTTTTATAATTTTATTTAAAATTACTTTCAGATGTTAGTAGTGTGCTGCAGTTAATTCCTCAATTTACTTCAGTGACACCAAGTGAAGACTCATTCAAAGAAAATATTGGTAAGTCATCCAATTACTATTATTAGCAGTAATAAACTGGTTTGTAAATGCAACATGGAATTCATTTAAAATGATATTAGCATCAGCAATACATTTAATGATATTGCACACTTTCATCATGTGCATCTATCTATCTATGTAGTAAACTAGCAAGTTTAGTGTTATTAGAAAAAAAAAATAATCTTAAAAGAAAAGTTACTACTTGGTCTCTTAGATTAACATCTGAAACTCTACTAAGTCTTTCTTGGTGTGGTGTCACAAGCTATCATAACAAGACCTACGTAAGCAAGCCTGAGATGGCTAACCGATAACTACTAACATACTTAATAATTAAATAAATTATAGAACATAGATATTTTTTTATAATCTTACACTTCTTCATTTATTTCCAAGGGTTTGTGCTAACCTCAAGTTTATTTCACATACACTAAAAAAGGGATGGTAAATGCGTACACTAAGAAAGTAGTAATTGTATTAGTTAGTATTGTCATAATTTTTTTATTGTTATCGTTACAGAACCTTCATTTAATATTTCAAGTGCGGGAAATAAAAAATCAGAGAAAATGGACACCACAACATACAAAACTGTTGCAAAACGTAAACACGGTAAGTTATAATACAGGCTGCTATTCAAATATTTTTCTAATAAAACAGGGTCTTTTTGAAGTAGCAACCAGATTAACTACGAGACCAACTCGAAACTTAACTGTTGTTTCATATAAAACTAAAGTAGGTACCTATTTGTAAAAAATGTATAAAGAATTGTAGAGCTTGTGCTGTAGTATATGTTGTGGACACTGAGTTGATCTAAAAGAAAGTATACTATTTTAGAAGGAAATATTATGTTTACAACCCTAGTCGGTCGACAGTAGACTTCTTATTACTAATAGGTAGTTTTCTTTAATTACAGAACCTTCCCAAATGGTGCCAAAAAGAAGTAAAAACATTATAATTAATAAACGTGGTAAGTGAATATGTACAACATTTCTTTCATGATTGGTCACAAAAACTATACACAATTAAAACACCTGTTGAGTGAGACTGGTAGCAGGGACCACCATATCAAATACACTCACAAAAAAATAAAGAAGTTTCTTTATTCTTCTTGATTTAATTTGAAAAAAAAAAAACAATTGAATGTTAAATCTATATATTTAAAATTCTAAGTCCTGACTGATTTAACTATATATCAACGCGCAGCCTAAACCGCTGGGTCTAGAGATTCCAAATTTGGAATGTAGGTTTCTTACGGGAAAGCGAAATACATATAAGCAAAGGAAGTCGCGAGTATTTTAGTAGTAACTCATACATGTTTTTTTATTGCAGCTAAAGGTGTTAGTATAACTCCCTCAGAACAGCATCTTTACAAAAAGCTTTTGAATACAAGAATAAAATTAAGCAAACTCAAATGCAGAGTTAAAAAACAGTATGCACATATCAAAGCATCAAAGAATATTATTTCTAGAATTTTTAAAGCATTAGAAAATCTCCCTAGTGGAGCTGGAATGCTAATGTTGATGCAATTTCGGGAGACAAAAAAGAAAAATAAAGGTTGGCGTTTTACTACACAAGAAAAAATATTGGCTTTGAGCATTTTTAAGCAAAGTCCGAAGGCCTACAGGTTTCTAAGAAAACTTTTAATTCTGCCTGCACCACAAACGCTTGCAAGATTGATCCCGACAGCTTATTTGACACCAGGCATAAATAAATAAAAATTTGATCGACTGAAAAAGAATGCAGAAAATCTTAAAGAACATGAACGTCTGTTTGTTTTATTGTTTGACGAGATGTCATTAGCAGCAAATGTTGCTTATAACGAGCGAAAAGATAGAGTGACAGGTTTTATTCACAATGGGAAAGATGTTATTGGAGAGTTTGCTGATTATGCACAAGTTTTTATGTTGCGAATTTATGAACCTTAGGGTCGCTCTACATTGGCGGCGTTGCGCGACACTTTAAATTGACAACGAAATATAGAACTTGTCTGTTCACAATATGGTACAAAATTAATTATGACGGAATCATGGCGAGCGGCGTCGCGCGGCGTCGTGAATCGCCGCGCTGTACGGCCTGGCAACGTCTATTTTGTTTAACAGACAAGTTCTATATTTCGTTGTTAATTTAAAGTGTCGCGCAGCGCCGCGCCGCCAATGTAAAGCGACGCTTATTGTTGCATTTTGTGTCACATCTGTCACTTGCATTTTCCTCAATTCGATGGTTTGTGGTTGATTTTACTTATTCAAATCAAAACTGACAAAATTAATTTAAAGTTTTAAATAAATAGGGTCAATATGTAATAACAGTACAAAAAAAATTACAATAGATTGAATAACTATTTCCTATCTCAGATCACTCACATAAGGCCAATAAATAAATTTGTGCCAAATTAAGACATGCAATGTTAATATTTTCAATTATTTTCCTATTTAAAGCTACTAACGCTGCAAAAAAATATTGCAGTCATTAGAGTCAGGCGCGGTCCGAAGGGGGGGGTCACAGGGGACATGACCCCCCCCAAAATCTAAGGTCAAATTGAAAAATCTAAAAAAATTGCCAAATAATTAATAGTTATTTGTTATGCAAGGCTGGAAAGTTGTTTTTTGGCGCGAGTACTTATATTGAATCCTGAGCGTAGCGAGGGTTTCAAAGGTACGAGACGCAGAATAACTTTGCTACCGAGCGAAACATACAACTTTTTACCTCACTACAGGGAGGAAAATGCTATGTGCAAGAAAAACGCAAATATAGTAGATTTTACAACAAGTGCACAAAACGAATCATTTCTATCCGAGACTTTTAGCAGCCCGAGCCAAAGGCGAGGGCTGATAGTAATGTCGAGGATAAAAATGGTTTTGTGGACGAGTTATAAACTCTGCTTTTCACTTCGATTGCGAGGAAATAAATAAATAAACGCACGAAAAACAAGACATGTTTCCCGCCGCTTTTTTTTTAAATCTTACGATAATGAAATTAAGCTTGGGCTGCAGACCTATAAAGCCTACTATTAAATTAATTTTGTAATAAAATAATTTTCTTAAATTAAATAACCTACCTTACTTTAATTTAAATTTTAATATCTTTTATGACTTAAAAAACACATAAGGCAAATAAATTAAAGTAAATATTATAAAATAACAAATTCTATCTCTGAACTTTTTATTGTGTTTGACTGTATGGCTCATTTCCTTTGCCTTAATATAGATACATTTATGAGTAGATACGTTTTTGCCCTTGTGCACAAAATTCGATTTTGTGCAGCCTACATCCTGCGCAAATAAGCATTTTCTGAGCATGAGAAGTGAAAATATATTAAATAAGTGTTTATTTTTTTTCATGCGGTGTCGTGCTGGCCAGTTCGATTATTCTAATTCTATAAGGTTGGCGCACTGGCATGAAATAAGTATTAATGCATTTTCAGAGGACTGGCGGTATAAAAAAATATAGAATAGAAAGGTTCGAATTTTAAAAATTCTTTCCACGCTAGGGCACAAAATGCACTTTTGCGCTCAGATTTCGAATGACAAACAGATTCTTTCCGAGCTTGTGAGGTGAATAGGAAATTTCTAGCTATCTCTTATCAGCGATAAAATAGTTTGCTGACATCTAGTGGTGTTTTTATGAACTACGTACGTACAATGGCCAAAATAACTTGGAAATGACATCTTGTACTAGTTTAGAAACAATAGGAACCGAACTACGTAGTTTTGGTAATCCTAGCAAAATCGATATGCGTCGGCGTCGTTATGATAAAGATTGTATGACAATATTCTAAACTTGTTCGGATTAGGCATTTTTATGCCGAAATCTGAATACCTATACAGAGGAAGATCTTCTTATTGTCAAGAAAGTATCTGAATTCTATTCCTACTTTTAGGGTTCCGTAGTAAACTACAAGGAACCCTTATAGCTTCGCCATGTCCATCTGTCTGTCTGTCTGTATGTCTGTCCGCGGTCTAGCGCCTAGACGATTGATGCTAGAAAGCGGTAATTTGGTATGTATACTCATATTAACAATACTAACAAAGTGGCAGAAAAAAAAATTTCTTGTTTTGCCTTCCTTACATGTAAAGTGGAATTGATTTTTTAGGTTATTTTGATACCTATTTTTTATTAGTGTAGTGAGTGACCCCCTCCAAAATTTCAGGCTGCGACCGCGCCTGATTAGAGTTCACATATTTAATATCTAGTTGGGTGTTAGGTACTGATTAAATATCAGAATTCTCGTGGACAGAGATGACACAAAATGCTTGTGTATATTAGTTAGTACTTCGTTATTATCATGAAAGTAAATTTTTTATCTCTAATTATCTTTTCGTCCAAAACGGATCGAAAAGACAAAGACCTAGGATGACACAAAGTAATGTATTAGGTTTGGTAAATTGACCGAAAACTATATGCGAAATACAAGCAACTTAAATGTTTTTGAAACATCAAAACCTAGCGCTACCGGTCTAGTGTTTTTGTGGTGGTGGTAGACAACTCCTCAACTCCTCCGAGTCGTCTATCACCACCACAAAAACATTGAATCGATTGTTCAATGTTTTTTTTTTCTATCTACGTTGGGTAGCTTATTTTATACAACATGATGTAACATAATTAACCCTAGATTACTAAACCATCGTAAGACGTCAAAATGATTTTTTTATACCACTAAGGTGGCAAACAAGTATACGGCCGCCTGATGGTAAGCAGTCACCGCAGCCTATGGACGTTTGCAATACCAGGAGCATCACTAACGCGTCAAGGAGAGTTATTTATTTTTATTGTCATGTGAACTCTTGAATGTCATTGTAATTTCAAAAATATTTAAAATGTATGTTATTTGATAATTTATTCTGTTTTATTTCCATGTCCTATTATTTACGAATGTTTAGTAACAACGAACGTCACTTGCAGGATAGTTTAGTAATCTAGGGTTAAAACTTTTAGCGGCATGTTTTGACTTCAGTACGAGAAAACAAACAACTTTTACCATGGAGCCCAAAAAATCATAGAAAGTCTTCATATCTATCGGGCCAAAATGACAGCTGTTTTTTTTCGCGATTTATCCATGGGCCCCATAATAAAAGTTTTTTGTCTTCGTGTACAGAACGCACCCCTAAGAGGGGAATGAGTTAATTATGTTATATGTCAGAAACTAAACATCAATCTTTATGTACTACAGTAGTTTGTGTATAAGTAATTGGAAAATGTTGTAATTTGGGCTATTGTGAACGACAATCTTTTTGTGACCTTGTCACTAATATCATATCTTTGTTTTTATGTAATAAAAAATGAAATATATCAACATCGCTTTGTTTCATTTCTTGACCACCTAATTATAGACTAATTTGACGTTCCCGCTATGTTTATATCAATTTGTTTACATACTAGCCTAAAACGAGAATTTTTTGCAACTTTTTATCATTATTAAAATATATGTATTTCTTTCCGTTTTTAATTGAAATGACCAAATTTAACGGTTCCATTATTATTATTAAATTTGGTCATTTCAATTAAAAACGGAAAATATTAAAAATAATAAAAATATATTATATAGGTACCTAGCTATATCTGCCTATAGAATTGAATGTAACTCAAAACTACAGATGGCACCACTGCGCAGCCGCTTAAAAATTTCTTTTTCTAATCGCCGAGAGAGGTCTCTATTTCAGTATATAAAAAAGTACTCTGTGGTAATAGTTAGGTTAAAGTCAAAAGTTTTCGAACAGGTTGAATGGGGAAGAAAACTGGAAACTATTCCGGTAGAGGTCGCTGTGAGTTTGTTTTATTCAGACAAACGTCAAAAGCGTTCGTGTGATTATATTGTGTTTTTATAGCGTTTTTTTCCTATTAGTCCCATTTTTTTGGTAAAAATTAGTTATTCGACATGTATTCTACCTGGAGAAAATGCAGATTTAAAAAGAGAATTGAAAAGAAGGGGTGCCTCGCAACAGAAAAAGAAAGTTGACTTGGTATCGAGGTAAGCTAAACATTTCTGGCCTTTTCCCAGCTTCCAGTAACCTTCTAATTTAAACATATAGATTATTTCACACTTGCATTAAATAAAATAAGCAAGCAAAATATCTTTGAAGTATTTTAGGGAGTTTACTTTTTGAATAAAAGATTGAACATTTTATCATTTGTTACAGATTGGAGGCCTACGACAGAAATTTTTGAAAACATTATTAGTGGACAAAATAGCTCGAAGCCACAGATGGAGTCACCTAATGAATTACCAAATTCGGGGACAATTATTTGTTACTGATAAATGTAATTTAATTATATATTATTTTAAGGACACACAAGTTATTTTTATTAACAGAGATGATGAATTTACCAATAAGTATTACAAGGATAAGTGTTCAATAAGTATATTTACAGAAATTATGAATTATTAAATATCATATTTTTATTTTATTCACAATACCTTTCCTTAAATTACATAGCATTATACAAACTTATGCGAACGTATTTCTTCACATCCAAAAGCCATACACCGACCCATTTTTCATTAAAATAAAGAAATCGGAAATATGTATTTATATTTTTTGTATGAAGTTTGACAGCTTCCTAGTAACAAGCAAGGGGCGCCCTCTGCAATGAACTATTTGACAGTTTTCTTCCCCATTTGTGTAAACTGTAAACCAGAGAGTAAAATAAGACATAGAGACTGTAAACTCTAGGTTTTTTTTTATTAATTGAAAAGTTCAGTTCGGGTGTACTAACACCCTTTTCTGAGACACCGGACTGTTGCGGGAGCGTAGGGCTCTCACCGCCAACGTAAACTCTAGGACTAAACCTTTTTTTTTTTTTTTTTTAAATTGAAAAGTTCAGTTCGGGTGTACTAACACCCTCTTCTGAGACACCGGACTGTTGCGGGAGCGTAGGCGAACCAAGAAGCTTTTATACTGATACACTGCTTGACAGTTGACTGACACTGACGTAGTGTTTGAAGTGACTTGTATCAAAAAGTCCGTGTCATAGAGCCAAACAAATTAATAAGTTTTTTAAATTTATTACTGGCAACTAAACTAAATCTCGATTTACAGTCGTCGATGTAAATCAAGAAGATTGGTAGAATAGAATAGTAGTCAGAGGCACCGTTACGTAATATCGATTATGTTATTGAAATCAGATGTTCAACTCACTAGTTGAAAAAGGTGAACAAACGCCAGCCCAAAGAGCGCTAGCCAATGAGAGAAAGAAAAACAAGCGTCCATTTTATAAAGTCAGTTTGCAATCCAATCAATCATGACATTTCTTGGTAAAAATGTGGAATGAATGTGAATTTAATTAATTGTTAAATGTAATAGTGTATAATTTTTACGTTGTTAATTATAAAGAATTTATGAATATTGATATGATTAATTCCTGACATCTTGGCGGTGAATCACATGATATTCCTACGATCCTATTATGACAAGGTCTATTACAAAACATTGGTAACTCGAGCCTCGCTGATCTGTCTGGTTGTTTGATCAGGTTCTGCATCTATTCCATGGTCCTAAGTCAGTGATTAACAAGTTCAAGTAGAAATGGTGCGAGGTTAGTATATTTACCTAACTATTATTACACGCTAGTTATCTTACCTACCTTCTTTGTTCGCGGCACTTGTTCCGTGAATGATATACTTTTTGAATAGTAAATTATGGAATTGTATTATATATTTCGCTTAAAATGGTGAGTTACAGTTTCTTTGATATAATTATAACATTTTTCTTGCATAAATTTTTAATATTCGAGTTATTTTTTTTAATTTTGCTAGGTAGGTAAAACATCTATATTGTACCTACCTAGATAAAGATGCATAATGGTATAACATAGCGTTGTTGTATAAAAAATCAATTCAATATTCATCAAATAATATTTATTTCTGTTAGTAAATGTCACCAATAATTTTAATTAAATATCTACATTCATAATTTTATTATTATTTTCTATTAAACCGTTTTTAAGATTTTTTAGTTTGACTACTTAATATACCCTATTTAATTATTCAGAATGCTATGCATGTGTGTGTACACATGTAGTTGGAAAGAATACATAAAAGTTTAATAATGTGAGCTCACTATATAAAAAATTATTTATATATTTTTTTGATCAAAGTCGTATAATGTTTTAATTTTATTGGTAAGCGGTTTTATTATACTAACTCAAAACCTAACCTCAAAAATCTCATATTTTATTGATTATATTTCCACATATCTACTACCTGTTCGCCTCAAGTTTGAAATTACCTCCCGCGCAAACCCCACCGCCCCTCAAGGCAGATTTGATATGCTAAGCAACTGTGGATCTGCCTTGAGGTGCAGTGGGGTGTGCGCGGCGGGACGTAGCGGAAAACTTGAGGCGAACATGTATGTTCCTTCTAAGTTGCAATCAAGAATAAATTTATACCTAGTCATTATCATCGGGAATTTGGTGAAAAATTATTTTGTGATCAGTCCTATAAACATAGTGTCTGATTTCAGCCAATAGTTTGATGGCAGGCCAAGAAGGTGTGAAGACCCCACACCGTATTGAGCTGTGCGAACAGAAGCCTGCCAGACCTACGCGCAACTATAGGAAGCGCAGGTAACTGAGGCTTTTTATTCACATAATGTCATTATACATTTAAAGATTGTCTCTATGTGCCTGTTGGTCATTCCATTATTACTCCTTTACTATTCCGTCTACCCTGTAAGGGATTCCGACTTGAACGTCTTCATGATCCTATCCCTTATAGGTATAGACAAATTCAACCATTTGATTGACAACCATTTTTATCTAAAATATTTGAAAACTAAAAAAAATGAGAAATAATATTTATAATGCAACTATTTACTCTATAACTTCATACCAAGCTGTATCTATTTAATTATGAAACTATTTGTTCTATTATGCATTATGGTGACATGAACTGTATTATGTACATAATTTTGCATGGTTATTTATACTAACAATTTAAATTCCACTCACATACCTACCCATATTTATCATTGATAACTTTAACTAGGTCATGTTATCAATATGGGTTTTTTACAGGATTATAGCTGCAACCGAACCTAAAACAGAAAATGTTGAAATAAAACAGGAATCACCATTGAAAAAAATCATCCTGCGTTCTAAACCATTGAAAACAAGTAACGGAATTGCAAATATGACGAACGGTCACAGTGTGCGCTCGAGAGCGGCCCGCGCCGCCGCCCGAGCCGCCGAAAGTCACAAACTTACTGAGTATTTCAAAGAAGAATTGAAAAGTCCTAAAGTCGAGCCTCCACCGTCGCCACCACCCATCATAGAAAAGACTGTCAAAGTAGAAAAAGTAGCTAATGGAAACACCAATCACAAACTAACAGAGTATTTCCCGGTACGACGTAGTGTCAGAAAGACTTCTAAATGTGTGATGGCGGAAAAAATGAGAGACTTGGAGAGAGCTATTAGAGAACAGAGGGAAGATGGCTTGCAGGTAAAAATATGTTAGCTAAATACGATAAAACAGACGTAGGAGGTGAAAAAAAACTTTATACAATTTTTTTTTCTGTGTACGTACCTATTCTTGCGACAATGAGCCTGAACCTATACACTTCATAAAGGAACTTTTGAATTAATCGGGCAGAAAAAGAATACAGGTTATTTTAAAGTAAAATAATCCCAGTTAGGCAGCAAAAAGACTAAATATGATTCATTTGGCAGGTGGCATACTTCGACGGGAAAGGGCGGGGTGTGATCGCGACGCGTCCGTTCGGCCGCGGCCAGTTCGTCGTCGAGTACTCGGGCGAGTTGGTTGGCGTGGCTGAGGCGCGTGAGCGGGAGTACAAGTACGCCCAGGACCCCAACGCTGGCTGCTATATGTATTACTTCCGCCACGGAGATCAACAGTATTGGTGAGCATAGATACGAGATGTCGTTATCTTTCCTATGGGAATTCTAAAAACTTTCCGTAATGTTAACCTTTATTTATCTGACGGTGACCATAATATCTAAATCTGCTCCAAAAGGATTTACAGAATAGCGTCAACTTTTGTCAAAACTTTCAAAGATTTTGTCACTTATACTACATATATTATACTATTTACATCAAATTGATAGTACGATAGTAACACATAAAAAAAACTCTACCGTTACATTATAATGACATTTAAGTTACCCCAGCACACTGCTCACGAAGTTGACCGAAGCGAAATAAGCTGATGTTAACGATTAATTAAGTAAGATCAAGTGCCCTCCCACACTCGCATATTCATCTATCTTTTTAGAGCCACAGCACAACGCGTAGATTAACCAACGCGGAGTTGTAATCATTTCTTCGTGAGGTCTGACATGCAAAGAGCTAAAGTAGCATGAAACGCGTTTAAAATACACCGTGTGCTGTGACTCTTAAAGCAGAGTTAGATTTTGAAATAAAACATTGGTTAACTTTGCAGTATCGACGCCACAGCAGAGTCGGGCCGTCTCGGTCGCTTAGTGAACCACTCTCGTAACGGCAATCTACTGACGAAGGCGGTGTGGGTGGATGGACCGCGGTTGGTGTTGTTAGCGGCGCACGACATCCGACCAGGCGATGAGCTCACCTACGACTACGGCGACCGCTCCAAGGAGTCGCTGCAGCACCATCCCTGGCTCGCTCTCTGACCTGGGTAAGTGAAAAAATCTTGCAGCTAAGATTTTATTTTATTTATTTTTATTCAATTTCAATGGAAAATAACAATTAGAATATTAATTTAAAAATAATAAATAAAATGAATTGATGAAAAATAACATTCATACATCGGGTCGGTATCTTGGATGTTTATCTATATATGTATTTGTTATAAAATATAATATCGTTGAGTTAGTATCCCATAACACAAGTTTCGAACTTACTTTGGGGCTAGCTCAATCTGTATGAATTGTCCCTATATATGTATATGTATGTATGTATGTATCCATCTTTTTCACAAAAAATCTGATATTCTCTCGCCAAAAATACGAACCTATCTGCAAAGATAAAGGTTTACGAAATTTTTTAACGTGTTGACTACTGATGGAGACTTATTTATACATGTTGTCTTGTGGGCCTTCTCCGCAAATAGGCAGCTGATATGCTCTTTTTGCGTGCAATGAGTGGGCGCCAGATATTACTCCAGCCATCCAAATTGACCGGCTGGTGATGGAGACTTTATTTGACAACACTGTGCATTCAATTTTGTATTGTGCAATTTGCTTTGTTGGTATCAGTTTAAGAAGTCTCTAAAGCTTAGTTTAATCATCTTACTTTGTTAATTATTAAAGTCTTAATGTATTTCAGGTGCAGAAATCTCAGTTGGAATTCTAAGCATTATTTATTAATTTAACCTTAGTTATTATGAAGTTTGTTATAAAACGTTTTGTTTGAGGTTGGACATTGTGTATTGTTAAGTAGTGAGACAAGTGGCCTATCACTTAGATTATGTGAACAGGGTGGAGTTCTGACAAAACTGCCTTATGCCACTCAAGGGTGAATGTGTAACGACATGACGTTAAAAATAGTTAACGTTCAAATCATGATGTTGGAAAGTACCGAAACACTTGTTTACTTTTAAAGGAAAAATGTTGTTGATCCTGGCTATACAGTAAACAGCTGTGGGAATGTGTGGTGGGCTTGTCCCGTAGTATTTTTTACAAATACAAGTGAACAAATGTATTGGTAGCAAATATATGAAAATGGTATACAAATGGAAAGTTATAATTTGATTGTTATGTAAACTTTTGTACGTATGTTTCATTTGAGTTTTACTACGATCATTTTGATTATAAATCTATTAATAAACATCAAATTATGACTTTCGGACAAAAAACCGAAATCGGTTACAAAATGACGTTGCGTGAAAAAGACAGCCAAGTCTGTTAATTTTATCAGGTATTCTGGGTATAAAACTAAAAATTATTGAGGCTGACACTAATTTAGCACAATATAAAGCCACAAAATATTAAAAAGGCTTAACCAGAGACGCTGATCACATGGTACAAACAAAGTACGACCTGCGGCCAGTTCGTACTGGACCTGTACTCGGTAGATGGGGTAGCAAGGCAGTAGTTATATCTATGCTGGTTGTATCTGACATTTCATTACATGAAACTGCTTAGATGGGGTAGCAAGGCAGTAGTTATATCTATGCTGCTTGTATCTGACATTTCATTACATGAAACTGCTTAGATGTGGTAGCAAGGCAGTAGTTATATCTATGCTGCTTGTATCTGACATTTCATTACATGAAACTGCTTAGATGTGGTAGCAAGGCAGTAGTTATATCTATGCTGCTTGTATCTGACATTTCATTACATGAAACTGCTTAGATGCGGTAGCAAGGCAGTAGTTATATCTATGCTACTTGTATCTGACATTTCATTACATAAAACTGCTAACTCGACTGTCATATTTTGCAAGATTGCGGCTGCATACACATGGTCGAGCCGTTATTTCTGCAAATAACACGTTAATTCTTGAAATGTGTACACAAAAATCTATTTAAAAAAAATCTAAACTCTCGCGGGTTTATGATACCTAGTAAATACTAGTTTTATTATTCCAAATATACCAGCAATTCGGTATAATTAAATGAAGAAATGCCGAATGACACGTAGTGGATATAACGCTTTCTGCTTCCCGTCTGCCGATCCCGCAGGCCACTATTCCAACGAATGAACACTGATTTCTCAGTGTTTATTGTTGAGTGACTAGATAATACGTTATTCCTGAACACGACACTTATCTCGAATAGTTAACTTTAATAATTAGTTTAAATTTTAGTAATATTGGAAAGACGTGAGGTTTTTAAGAGCTGCTCATTGTGTATTAACATATATTTTTTTGTTATGTTATGTATGATTCCTAAATTGATCCCAAATTTAAATCTTAGGTACTTGAAATGAATAATATATACTTTAGTTACGGTGTTTAGATTTGACCCGTAATATTCAAAAATGAATTGCCCACCGAAATGAGATAGAATCTGACAATCATATCACGATTCACGATACATCCATCATATAATATTTTTGAAGTACAGGGCTATGACAAAATTGATATTAAAGATAGAGCTGAAAACACTAACTTCTATAAATACGCGTGCGCGGCTGTACGCTGGGTGCGATTTAAAATTGTTTTCAAGCATGATATCCCTTTTTTAGTAAAAAATATTTTTTCATTGTTTTTGAACTTTATCTCTGAAGCGTACGGTTAAATTTATGAAGACCAGCTAAAGGTCTAACCCTTAATTTGAGACCGATAAAAAAATGTAACGAATGTTATATTTTATAATGATAAAAAAATGTAACGAATGTTATATTTTTTTCTATACGAAATATTGACTAGACCTCTATAGGTAAAAAGTAAATAGTACCATTCTGTGGACTATAGGATAGCCAGTCTTTTCGGAGCCGATGACTGGCCAACCTACGCTAGACAGAGTTCTAAAGCAATAGTTCAAGGTTCTAAAGCTATAGGATAAAAACCGATGTAAAGTAACAAAAATGGTGGGCATTTAAGTAAAAATGATAATCCTAAACTTGTTCGTATAAGCACCGTTAGTGCAGCCCTGTAACAGATCTCTACATTCTCATTTATGAAAAGTCCATTGAGACTTTATTAGCGGTTATAAGCGTATGTGTGATAGAGTGCATCCCCAGATAGAACTGTGAGGAAGGTGGACAAAATGTAATTTATGTTCTTGGCTTATTGATTTAATTAAGACAGACTCAACAGTAGGCTTCAGGTGGTCTAAAAACACTGATACCTGTCTAACTCTCTCTGTGAACTCTCTGTAGAAGTTTTCCAGTGTGAAGAGGTTTCTTACTGGGTCGGCAACGCGTTGGTAATGCACTCCTGGTATTGCATGGTAGACGTTCATTGGCGGCAGTACGCAGGTTTACCACCTTAATGGTATAAAGTACCTGCTATTGACTCAGAGGAGAGTATATCACATTCTTATTGCAAGTTCTGAGTCATCCACTATTCATATGAAAAAGAAGGACTATTAGTCAATAAGACATGACATTTGTAGACGATATAGTAATAAATAAAAACTTTATAGTAGGCAAATAGTGATGCGACAATAACATATCAAAAACCGGAAATTCAACTAATAGAATTAATCTTTAGTTTTAAATAGTCAACGGAAACGTCAATAAGCCAAGAACTCTTCTTTTTGGTAAATATAGTAGAATGAATTTTTACGCTAAGATTTTTTGTATGTAATAAATAATATATTTGTAAATGGTGAGTGCGCACTTGTCCGCACCGTACGCACCAACGTTCTTGCATGAATGACGCACCAACGGGGCTAGAGCGAAGTTGCATATAACTTAAATACAGTAATGCAAATGTTACTAGACCGCCACAGACGTTGTTGAACATGGCATGATAATATTAACGCTTTTTTTTTAGAAAAGTAAATGGATACAGTCATGGTAATGGAAGTGAGAGGCTTTCGTCTACTTTCGACCAATAGTGAGACATATAGGGTAATAAAATAATATGCAAATGCGACTGTTGCACGATGCGGACAAGTGTGCGTCCACTGTAACAGCTGGTGAGGTTAGCCGTATACACCAAAAGAGTAATAATAATTTCTAATCGACGTTGTTAATATTAATAGTTGTATTATTTGTGTCCGTCGTTAAATGATGAACTTATGAAATAATTATAAATCAGTAATAATGAACTGTTTATTTTGCATTTGAAATAGTTTATTGGAGTGGCCATTGTTTTAGGCGACCCTACGGGTGCCAGAGTTCTGTAAACAATAATATATAGTGAAAGTTTTACAAAAAACACACGTAAATGGAATTTAATAGAATTTCATAATATTGTGAACATTAAATATCATGTAATGTTTGTAACAAATGAGTTTTGAATTTATATAAATAGGTCCCAATCAATACTTTTTAGGGGTAGTCAATATTATGTTTTATTTATGTTATGTTAGGTCCTAAACGATCCATATTGACTGGCGACCTTCTAGTGTAAATGTAATTTATTGTACCGATTGTGCACTTGTTCTTACCTTTCTACTTAACTGTAGGCTAATGTAGCTGGATTCAGGGCCCGAACTTTCATATGAGAATCTGATGTTCAGTTTTCTATCAATTTAATTTTATTGAATCTAATATCTATTTGTGCAAAGGTAATATTATAACTTGATTAATTTAAACATAATATATTTCCCTAAATATCTAAGAAGTAGATTTTTTACATTCTGTATTGACTCGACGAAGATTCAGTTGCCGTGGTCATGGAGACTCCACACAGCCATAATTCCGTTTTTTTTTTAAGTTATCAGTATTTCTTTTGTCCACGAATCCAGCAACATTGATTCGCTATAAATAGTATTGCTTTTGTAGTTCCTATACCCATAATTTACTAAACTTACGAACTTAATGCCTTGTGTGATTTCCTAACCGCACCTACTACGTACTAAATCTGAATTCTATATTCCCTTTCTAGAATTATTTAAGGGCCTCCTAAATGGCGCGCGTCTTGCACGTACGAATATATAATACTAGCTTTTCCCCGCGGCTTCGCTCGCGTTAATTTTATGACATAGATCTTGTTTGACAACAAAACAACCCATAGCGCGACTTGTGGCTACTTTCACGGGATAAAAAGTAGCCTATGTTGGGCTCTGTACCCCTAACAATATGTATGTGAATTTTCATAATGATCGGCTGCTTAGTCAAGCCGTGAAGAATTAACAAACAAACAAACTCACTTTCTCATTTAAAATATTAGTAACGATTGTTGTATTCAATTCGGTGTACGAAAGGTATCCTAAACTACTTGGTATAAGTAAGTTCTACCGAAGTTCGGGCGCCTGTCGCGTGCGCATGCCGCGTATCACTCTGAATTACGATAATTAATTCAAAAGTTACAAATGTATATGTTCTGAATTTCGACATAGACTCTGACGGAATAATAATTAATTATCGAAATTATAGAGGGGCACATGCCAAAAGGAATGTTCAGACGGCAAGCGCATTTCGACGGGTTTCTTATTCCATAGCAAAGTTACAATCACGCAGATACATATAGACGCAAGTGTTCGCTCATGCGCCAGCCAAGTTTTAGCTGAGGCTCTTAAGGAATATTATACTTCTTAAAATAACACTAAAAGTTAATTTTCAAAGTGTAGGAGAATATGTAATTTTTAATATCCCTCTTAGTTGACTTTGCACTTAAGATAAATTGTATTCAAATTATTTTAATATGCTAATTATTTTGCATTTTTGGATAACGACTAATATAGTTTTTAGTTTAAGTTTACTATCATGTTCCGTAAGTTGATTACTAATGTTAATCTATCACAAATAGAATATACATTAATAACACCACTATTGTTTTAAGACACTATTGTTACGAAGGTATGGTTTGATTTCATTATGTAAAAATTCAGATTTTGATAACCAAAATGTCTAGCAGAGCCTTTAAATATAAATAATGTTAATAGAACTACATAGTTATTACACAGTTATAGTATTGTACAGTAGACTGCCATAACCTATTCCCAAGTGTGAGGAATATGCTTACATTGCAGCCGACTGTACTATGAATTTTCGTCATATTGTCAAGGTGGCACCCGATATTATATTGGTTAGATTAATTGATAATAAACATAAATTTTTGTATGATTTATAATTGTAGCAACACATATTTATAAAGCTTAAGGAATATGTTGAATTTATAAACAATAAGTTATTTCGACCGGTGTCTACTGGTACCGGGGCATGGTAAGGATTTAGAATTGATCGCTGTTCGTAACAGCGACGAATTCTATCAAGTGTTTTTTACCAAACACTGTCTACGCTCGAACAGCGACCAATTCGCGATTTATCATAGCAGATTGACGGGAACAACGCCATGCGTGTGCACACTCATATGCGTACAATCCGCGACACGAAAGATGAGACATGATTGATTGCTGATTTGACTTGCGCAGTAGACGATTTCTAGTAAAATGAGCGGCACCACAAACACTTGTTTGAAAACACAAAAAAAATGCCAGTCAATCTGTTCAATTATGGAGCTTATGTCACTTAAATTATTTTTGTTTACCCAGTAGACACCATACCTCCAATGTTGACAGACGCAGAGTCGAAGCGTCAAACTGAAACGTATTATAAATTCACACGTATCTCCGCAACAATTGACTCTTAAGAGTTTGTACAATATAAAAAGAGCAATACGAAGTAGAAATACAAATTTTTTGTTCCGCATAGATCGTACAATTTTGATTTAAGCAATAGTCAATAGGGAATCAATCACAAAGACTGGACATTGAACAAATTCCGCCATTCCTGACTTAGTTAAGCCACTAAATAAAATGTAATAGAACATAACATGGCTCAATACAAATATAATTATGTGCAAGGGACTGACTACACTGTTTGAAGAATTAATAACACCGTGTCGGGTAATCCGAACCTAAACAAACGTCTTTTTCGCTTAGATATCTTTCCAAGGTAAACCAATACGATAAGTGCGGTAACTCCCTAAGATTCCCTACCCGTTAGTTTTGAATTAAAATATTGTTTAACTAAGCACTTAGATAGATCAAAACTATTTTTATAAATCCACCATAATTTCCCATCCGAAATTTTTAGGTATAAACCTATATGTATTTATTAGTCGTTGATGTGAAGGCGTCGCAGTTGATTGGAGCTATTTGTAATACAGTATTTTTAACGGCTATTTTCCTACATAGCGATGTTATGAGACTTAATAATTTATTTTAAAAATGCGGGCCGCTACGCACTGCCCTAAATAATAATATAAACAGTAGATTGAAAACGAGTGAAATATAAAAAATAACTGAAGTGTTTTGTTTCATTTTCTATTTTATTAATAAAAGTTAGACCACGAGGAAGAAAGGAGAATAAATAATAGTACTACGTAGTCAAGCCTCATTTTTTTACCGACGCCTGCTCAGATACGCGTCGGGCCTCTACTACACCCATGTCGAAAAACGGTCACTTCTACCACTTCTACTATTTTATGGCCTGAATGATACAGATACGGCGTACGGTGAAGGCGCGGCGCAGGCACGATGTCGCTTCAAAACGTTTTCATACAAAATGTATGAAAGCGACGCGGCGCAGGCATGCCGTATGCCGCGTCACCGTATGCCGTGTCTGTATGTTTTACGCCTTGGCTTTTATAAAATCTCTGTGCTTAGCTTTTGTTGAAAGCTCATATTCATGACAGCTCGGTGTCTCAGCGAGTGACTAACTTAAATTTGAATTTAAAAAAATCATTCAGCGCCAATATCAAATATTTTATTGAGTCTATACTTAATAAATTAATACATTATTCACTACCGTACTTTATGCTACGGTTATATTATGATGCATCTTGAGATAGTAGAGCTGCGCCTGCGATTCCAGATCCTGCAACGAGCGCACCACTGGCGCCATCTGTGTCACGTGGTCCTGTAACAGCGAGATACCGAAACTTGATAAAATATTAAAAAACTTAAGTTATCTAAAAGACTATACTACCCTGACAGACGACACACTGGCTATATTTTAAAATATATAAATGTATATGAATATTTATTTATATTTACCTATTTTTAAATTCTTTGTTTGCATTTAGCAAACAACCGTAAATGCGATTATGTTATGGCCTGGGGTACAATTCGCGCCACGAGAGAAAAGACCTGACAAGTATGTGATTTGACTTGCGCAGTAGACGATTTCTACTAAAATGGTATAGACGTCTACTGCGCGAGTCAAATCACGTACTCGTGAGGTCTCTTCTCTCGTGGCGCGGATTGTACCTTTCATACAAGTTGAATTTTATGTTACAAATTGAGATGACAGACAAGGTCAAAAAATAGACCGGAGCACGGGTAAGATAAACTGTTACCATGCAACAGTTTCTCCTTACCTGATAGCCAGTGCCCACTTGTGTTCTCTTCTGTCCATACACTACTTTCCCGTCAAAATCATTGGACGGCACCTTCATGTCAGTTTCTACTTGCTGAATAGTAATATTCAAATGATCTTCAATATCCGCCAAATACTGAAAATAAGTTACAACATGTGATGAGCTAAATCGAAATAATTTTTATCCTAGTTAAAAAAAGACGAGTGTGTTCTACGGTATGTTTTTTTATGTCCAAGGTAGTTACTATCATCACCCACTGATATATCGGCCGCCCAATCACTTTCAAATTTAACCAACTGCGGAAATCATTATTTTCAAATCATCTGATGAATGGCGACGATGACTGACATCTATCGACATCGGGTAGGACCCACCCACAATTTTGTTTTCCCTCTCTATCACAACAAATTCGTCGTTCGTTTCACTTGCTTGTTCGTGTGCCGGCGGCGCGGCGTACTCGGGCTCCTTATTGTGATGTAATATTTACCTGGGGTTCATTATACCACATGCAGCACCCTTTGGGCCTATCGTCAATCAGATTTGTATTCCAACAGTTGCGGCCGCGGGACGAGCACCACTCGCCGTGATACCACACCTTGATAAACAAACAAAAAAGTATTTAGTCATCACACCCACATTTCGTGTCAGTGTCATAGTGTCAGTTTTCAAATGAGGCTTTTATTTAGCACATATATGTACAGATTCGTCAATTATAACCAGAGCCCACGCCCACATTGCCTATCTAGTAGTTCTTTTTATGTGGTTTTTAACATTTAGTTTGATTCCTATCGTTTGACCGTACTCGATGTACAGCTTAGCCGCTGTAACGCGCCCTAGGTGCGTCGTATGCGCTAAAGTTTGTCTTTGTTTTGAAACCAATAGCAACGCTCGCAATCGCAATCCAACCAATGGCAACATAGTAAAAAATCTGAGTACAAATACCTTTTCAGGCACAGATGATACAAGGCTGATAGCCAGTCCCATGCGCTCGGCGCGGCCGACTCGACCGATGCGGTGCACGTAGTTCGACTTCTCGTCTGGTAGTGTTACGTTGATCACTGGAATATGTACACACATTTCAAATCAAGCCCGCCTGTCTCCCTCCTGCAAACCCAGGATCAACTGCGACCTCAGATTGACAATAGGGCAATGAAGCTTATTGACATTACAGGGGAGAAACTAAACCTGTCTTGGAACTCACAACGAATTTATATTGGATAATTAATATTTGAATTTTATAATTAAAATGTTAATGATGATTGCTTAATTTTATAAATTAACTTTCTTTAGAGAAACGCAACTTTACTGTAATAAATGTATAATTTTTGTGTTAAATTTGTTTCTTTATATCAAACTAGACATCTTACTGAATGGAAGTCCCGATATATCGATACCCCTGGCCGCTACATCAGTGCAGACGAGGAATTTCACTTGGTTCTGCTTGAACTTCTCCAAGTTAGACTTCCTCTCGTTCGGTTTACGATCGCCATGTAGACAGACACATGAGAACTCGTTGCCGAACGACTTGAAGTAACGTTCCAAGTTGTCGCAGTCTATCTTCGTACGGCAGAAGATTATAGCCCTGTAGATTAAATAAATAAATCTTTATTTTAAACATTTTACATACAGTAACTTAGCCTTCGCGAAGTGATCTAACCGTAGAACGCATTTGTTCGTAACTGGCGCTTCGTACGCGCGCGACGGGTTAACACTCTTATTCTTAAATTAAAAATCGTGAAACACTTCGGGGGCCGTACCACGACCTTTGATAACTATCCTAAAACGATTGTGTAAACGAGAAGTCGCCTTACATCATGTATTGCGCTGTCTTCCTTACACGGCCGTTCTTGTTTTTTTTTAAGCGGTCATGGTAGCCCCGCAGTATCCCTGAACTCTAGGATTCCCTGTGTTGTGGGCGTCTGGTCCTTCCCGATTGAAAAACATTTCCTTACATATTATAAAACAAAGTCCTCCCGCGCGTCTGTCTGTCTGTCTGTCTGTTCGCGATAAACTCAAAAACTACCCAACGGATTTTCCTGCAGTTTTCACCAACGGATAGCTTGGTTCATGAGGAAGGTTTATGTATAAAATTTGTCAGGATTTTGTGTAAATTGGCTAAAATATAAAGATTATTGTTGGGAGTGTCGGAAAAAATCAACCCGCTTGGGAGCTGTCGACGAAAACGCTGTCTAAACCCTTTGAGATATAACAAAACAAAAATTATAGAATATTCCTCTTATTTAGGTCTGCAAAAAAGTCCGCGATAGCATATATTTATCGTTTACGGATAACTTACTATAAAATGAAAAGCGATTTCCGCGTAATAATGCAGAAATTGGAAACCGATTTTGACGTATACAGTATTAATCCTTATCCAGTTAACTACGTTAGTTACCTTAAGCATTTCATGTTCATTATTATAATCTTTACACCATATAATTTAAATAGATACTTTAGAAGTTATAGCAAAAAATTAACGCGCTTGCAGAAATTAATTCAAGTTCTTTCTATTCTACGCTAGATGGCGCTATTCAAAAGTTACATCGCGCCGCTATGGTTATGTTTTCATCAAATTATAAATATCGCGCGAAAATTAAAGCACTTTAAATCTATTACGGTAGGCGCTGTTTAAAAATCTATACTAATATATAAAGCTGAAGAATTTGTTTATTTGAACACGCTAATCTCAGGTTCGAATTAAAAAATTCTTTTTGTGTTGGATAGTCCATTTATCGAGGAAGGCTTTAGGCTATATAACATTACGCTGCGACCAATAGAAGCGAAGCATCAGTGGAAAGTGTTGCAAAAACGGGGAAAATTATTAGGGCTTCCGTTGCGTGCGCTGCATAAACGGTTCAAGTTACCCAAAAAATATGTATGGCGCTCAACCTAGAAAGCTGGAATTTTGTATAGAGGTTCTTTTGACAAGAATAAAGATGGGGTTTTATAGAATTCCCACGGGAAATGGAGTAATAGGACTATAAGTGTATTATCGCAGGCACACAACCTAAAAAGCTGGAATTTTGTATAGAGGTTCCCTTTATGATGTTGATAAAGAGAAAGACGGTAATTTATAGAATTCCCACGGGAAAGGGAGTAATAGGACTATAAGTGTATTATCGCAGGTGCACAACCTAGAAAGCTGAAATTTTGTATAGAGGTTCCCTTTTTATGATGTTGACTAAGATAAAACAATTTATAGAATTCCCACGGGAAAGGGAGCAATAGGACTGTAAGTGTATTATCGCAGGCGCTCAACCTAGAAAGCTGGAAATTTTGTATAGAGGTTCTCTTTATGATGTTGACAAGGATAAAGATGGGGTTTTATAGAATTCCCACGGGAAAGGAAGTAATAGGACTGTAAGGGTACTATCGCAGGCGCTCAACCTAGAAAGCTGGAATTTTGTATAAAGGTTCCGTTTATGATGTTGACAAGAATAAAGACGGCAATTTATAGAATTCCCATGGGAAAGAGAGTAAGTAGGACTGTAAGAGTATTATCGCAGGCGCAACCTAGAAAGCTGGAAGTATCCACGCGGGCGAAGCTGTGGGTACAGCTAGTATATATTATATTAGAGCGTGAGAAACTAACAAACATACACACAAACTTTCGCCTTTATAAGTAATATTATTAGGATAATCTTGTGTTAAACTTTGTTAATATCCTATAACTAGACATTAAACTTGAATGGAAGTCCCGATATATCGATACCCCTGGCGGCATATATAAGTATAATATAATATATACATTTACATTATACATTTAGAAAAAAAAAGCAATTTATTATTTTATGAATTATCACAGAACAGCTCGATGTCGTAGTGTGTGTTGCACTATAAACACGCAAGTTAAGCAACACCGACCGCAGCTAGTGTTTGGATGGGTTTCGTTAACACAAGCTTCTCCGTCCCTCGGAGGGCACGTTATACCGTCCGTTAAAACTTTTCTTAGTTTGGGACTAGATGGCGTTGTGTGATTCATCTAAAAATATTTAATTTTAATTTAATAATCAAAGGAGTAACAGCTATCTTGTTATATGCACTTACCTATCCATCTTATGTTCTCTGATAGCACGAACACAGTACTCCCCTTTTAGTATCTTGATTGCTTCGGATAGCGTATCGGGAGTGGTGTTTCCGCTCCGAATGTTATCCTTCGCGTGGACACCGTCCGTTTGAACATGCCTAAAATGTGAAAGCCTTAATAAAAATATCTATCTAGCTTGTCATATCTTATTGTAGTAACATAATGGTTGACTGGTAGAGAATGCAATTAAATTGGTTATTTTGAAAAGGTCACAAGTCACACCTTTTGCTGAAAATTTAGTTATGTATGAGGAAATGTTCGTCTATGATCCCCGCACGTTCTCTCAGAAAACGGCACTAGTCCGATGTTTCATAGCTGAACTGAAGGACATGTCAATTTCTGTTTATTTTGAAAAAGGCATTAGTAGAGCTTATAGGGATAAGGTTCCAATAAATATTTAAAAAAATGTGGACATAAAGAAAGTCATGAGGCACATTCCCTCAAAATTTCTAAGTTTCTATAATGAAATAACTAATAATTGGCCCACCAAGACTTCTTAATTCATTGAAGAAGATGCTGAATGATCATTATAATAGTGTGAAGAATTTTTTATTCATAATTTCAAATTAATGTTGTACCTACATAATTAAAATTTGATCATTTCATTGATTTAATCCTGATATGTTTTGAAAAGGGCCTAAGTCCAGGTCTAACAATGATCATTATCTACACTACTTGTCATATATGACTTACTAATATAACAGATTAATAACTTTCAAAAGGGTCTATTAAAAGAAATATTAAAATTTTAACACTCCATACAAAAAAATTGTAAGACATTGTTTTTTGTGTCTCCTGAAAAATTTACAAAAGTGGACCTAAGCCCTTTTCAAAATAACCGATTCAATTAGCATTAAGTCCGCCTATTGTATCAGTACTTTGTGTATTGTGGTCAATAAAGTTATATAAATAAATAAAATGTTGTGTGTTTTATCGCAATAAAGTGATTTATAATCGATTCATGTTTATTTCTTTTTATATTTTAATTCAGACTATTGTTTGGACTTTTGTGCCAAGTATACTGGAATGGAATACACATCTTTTCAATTTAAAAATAGTCCAACTTATTTTCAAATAATATGTAACTCTGTTTTAA
Source organism: Endotricha flammealis (assembly GCA_905163395.2). Taxonomy (NCBI): domain Eukaryota; kingdom Metazoa; phylum Arthropoda; class Insecta; order Lepidoptera; family Pyralidae; genus Endotricha; species Endotricha flammealis. The sequence continues at coordinate 5,573,644 of LR990873.1, forward strand.
AATATGTTTTGAATAATCTTTTGTTTAGTCCTTTTATATTTTTATAATACACTAGGTGCTGCCCGCGGTTTACGCGTATAATCGGGTATCGTTATGCACAGCAGCGCCATCTATATCAGACTTTTGACCAAATCCTACGGGAATTGCGTACTTTTCTTGTTTTTTTTTGGAAGATTTTGAGATAAATAACTGATTTATTTATTATTTATGGGATAAAAAGTACCCTATGCCTATGTGTTAATCCAAGGTATCAGCTACCTACATACCAAATATCATAAAAATTGGCCCAGCTATTTGAGCGTGAAGTAGTAACAAACATACAAACTTTCGCCTTTATAATATTAGTAACTCCAATAATCCCTGAACCAGTGATGACCCATATAATAATAAGTGTATATAGAATACATATAAATGGTGAATTAGTCATTGGTGTATTAACATCGTCTTTAAATCACAGCTACCTCGTAAAGACAGATCCAGGTGAAATAAATTAAATAAGTTACAAAAAGATATCTTACGTGCGCAGTGTCTCCCAGAGGCGGTCCTTCTGGGGGTCCACCATCACGACCACGTGGTGCACCGTCTCGGGGACGGCGTCCTCGCCCTTCAAGTCCACCCATGTGGGGAAGTGCATTAGTTTCTCCTGTGAAAACAAATCAAAAGTTCTACTTGACGTATTTAACAGTCCATATTTATGATTCTCATTGGTTCTGTTTGAGTAGCTTTTCATTGTAACTTGCGGTGTTTAAACTTACAATGAGTTTAATGTATCACAATATGTGACACCAATACACGTTCATATGATAGATCATATACGTCACGACACGACATTCACCAAGGTATCAGGTCAATTAGAAAATGCTGTGTAAAAAAGGACTACTCTGCCCATATCAATAGTTGTGTGAATGTGATGGTCTTCACTTTCACGCAACATATCTTAACTCCCGTTTTCTAATAAGACCATATTAGTCAATTCTCTCGATTTTTTATTTTTTTTATTTTTTATAATAACTATAATTAATTTTTTACTTTTACATATAACAGGATCAAAATAATAAGCATCAAATATAATGTAGAATGTAAATAATAAGCCTTACCGCCATTTTCTTCACTTCAAACGCGTGTAAAGTAGCTGAGCAGACAACCATCTGCAATCGACGCCCATCAGAGGTGATCTTGGGTATTTGGCGATGGAGTCGCTCTATCAGCTCCCCATATCCCGCCTTTAGCAGCCCGTCAGCTTCGTCCAGAACGAAGAAGCGGCAATGTGTTAATGCTAAGTAACCTGTGGAAGAAATTAAGATGTATAGAGACAAGAGTATTACTAGCTGACCTGCGCAACATCATCTGCATAGTGTGATGTTATACAGCCAACTTCAGTATAATAGGCACCACATTTAATATAGACTAGCTTTTTTGCCCGCGACTTCGTCCGCGTAAGTTCCGGACCCGTTCCCGTGGGAACCACATTGAATTTCGGGAAAAGCTTATAGCCTTATGTACCTCCCTGATAATGTAGCTTTCTACTGGTGAAAGAATTTTTGAAATCGGTCCAGTAGTTTCGGAGCCTATTCATTTCAAACAAACAATCAAAACTTTCCTCTTTATAATATTAGTATAGATAAAAGAATAATCAAAATCAAAGACAAATTCTAAATAAGTAGGTACATACTTCCATGCTAATATTATAAATTCGAAAGTATGTTTGTTTGTCCTTCTTTTACATCAAAAGTAACGAACGGATTGACATTTTTTTTTGGGAATAGGTTAGGTCTACAGAGTGGCATAGGATACTTTTTATCCCGAAAAAAATCTTATTTCCACGGGATGAAATAAAGTTTATAATATTGACCACGCGGGCGAAGCCGCTGGTGAAAGATAAATAAATATAAATAAATATATAGGGACAATTCATACAGATTGAGCTAGCCCCAAAGTAAGTTCGAAACTTGTGTTATGGGATACTAACTCAACGATATTATATTTTATAACAAATACATATATAGATAAACATCCAAGACCCGAGGCCAATCAGAAAAAGTTCGTTTTTCATCATGACCCGACCGGGGATCGAACCCGGGACCTCCTGGGTGGCGGTCTGGCGTGGTAACCATTACGCCACGGAGGTCGTCAAAAAAATGTAATTACTAAACCAAAATATGTTCTTGGTATGATCTAGGTATGCTATTACCTCCTTGGATGAGATCCTCTAGACGTCCAGGCGTCGCAACCACGATGTCTACACCAGCATTCAATTCGTTGATTTGGTCCTTCACATTGATCCCACCAACCACGAGCAGCTCCCGGATCTTGGGGTTTTCTAAGTGTTTCTTGAATTTGGTGATCTGATTACAGGTTTGTTCTGCTAACTCTCGGGATGGCTAGAATAAATTATATTAGTAGAAACTAACCATTCTGATTTTTTTTTTTAAAACAAGTGTAAATTTTTACTTTATTTTTAAATTCAGGGCGCGTTTTGACTTATTTTCATTAATAGCAAATTAAACTTTATTCAAACGTGTCAACGTCGCGCGAGCGATACGAGACGGACGTGCGGCCGCCGCGTGGTAACTACTAAGAATCGTACGTTGTGGACTAGTCAAAAAATTAAAGCAAGAACGCGCGAAATTTTTCGCGTCGTCAAAACGTGCCCGTATAGTTTACCTCTATAATGATAGCTTGAGGTGCATTATTAACAGGTTTGCTCTCTGCTACAGCGCCTGCAGCTACTACATTATGTTTCACAAACTCCTTAGGTGCTTGGTTAATGGGTAAATGTTCACCGGGTGCTACATGCTACAAAAAAAAATGATTTAATTATATTAAAATCTTGAATATACCCATTATTTCTTTAATATAAAACTGCGCAAATCTCGAGAACAGCTGAACCGATTTTGCTAATTCTTTTTAGAATATTTCTTGTACGATGATGGTTCTTACGGAGGAGATAATTTTAAAAATTTCCACGGGAAAGCGGGATACACGCAAACGAAGTTGCACGGGTTTCGCTAGTTTATTGATAAAAATTACAATTACTATAAATATTACTTACATATATTTTTTTAAATAATATATGAATTTAACATTTATTACAACCCCACATAAAGTGGGATTAAAATAGGAAGAAGAAAAAGACGAATTACCTTAAATGGCATTGCACCGAAATTAAAACTCATTTCGGCATTTTTAAGTACAATAGCAGGAAAATAACAATCGGACCGCCGAGACTGATCAAGTTTGAAAGCCACACCAAGATCCTCTCCATTCTTTGTGTACGTAATTTCTCCGTTATTCAAATCAAGTAGACAACCTATGGACAAAATGTTTATGATGTTATATAAAACTTGTTAACTTGACTCGTAAGTAACTAGCGCGCCGCACCAGTTTTGCATGTGTTTTAGTAAAGACCTCAAATTTTTACAAAAATATCATATAGCCATGTCATCCGGCGATAGTGTAGCTTCCTAATGGTGAAATAATCTACTTCACTTTCTCATTTATATTTTATACTAACATTATAAAATATAAATGAGAAAGTGAGTTTATTTGTTTGTTATTCCTGACTAATCAGCCGATCATTAAAAAAAATTGTATTTATATTGTCAGGGGTACATAGGCTATGCCGTGAAAATATGTCATTCCAATGGGAAAATATTTTTTCTATTATAGAGGGCGCTGTATGGGATGGGCTATCGGTCAACAGATGGCGCCACAAGTCGTGCTATGGATTTGTTTTGTTGTGAAGCGAGATCTATGTCATAAAATTTACCATGAACGAAGCCATGGGGAAAAACTCGTATCAAATAAGTTCATTCGATTTGGAGCTTTGTCTTTGAAAAAGAAAAAAACAATCTTTGGTCAGAGAGTCGCCGTAGAGGTCTTACCTCTTATAGTATTAGTATAGACTAGAAATTAAGTTACAGACTATTGCGCAATAAATTACCTATGACATCATTCTTCCCATATGCTGTTCCATAGTCATCAAATTGTTTGGCATTCGATTTCTTGCCTGTACCCCCAAATCCAAAGCCCAGTCTGTCAGTACCAAGGTCCAAACGAGCCTGAAAATAATATTTTAAACAAGGTCAAAGAATTATCCTTTTGCCAATGTTACCACAAGAGTATTTTCTTTCAACAAAAGCTTTTCTAACTGTACATCCAAACCGCAGTTACTTTTTGTGGGGCAACATAATGCAGTCAATTATTACTGTTGACTTGCAATAGCAGTAAGGAATGATTGTGGGATATGTTTACCGATGATGACAGGGTGAGTTAGAAATGGTTTAGATACTTTAGATTAGATTGTCAAGCAATAAGTACATGTTAAACTGGTTCAGAGTTGCATTAAATACAGATAAAAATTATTATACTTACAGCCTGTGTAGACCAACCAACTCTGCATAGACCTTCATCAGTAACAGTAGCCTCATAGTAATATGCTCCCTTAGTATGGACTCCTTTGGTGGCCCGGCAGCCGTGCCAACCTTGAGGATCTCTGGACTGACACCTAACACCATCTGGCGTCACTGCTAAAGCATCTGTGCGATCGAAAAAAGACATGGTCCATTCCGGTGAAGTTTGCTGTATCACTTTACTAGTTTTTCCTTCCTGTATGTCTTTTAATGTCTCCCAAACAATTTGCAGGATCGGTAAACAAAAAGCACCAGTCTTTCCACTGCCGGTTTCTGCTGCCATAAGAACATCACCACCACCCAAGATGAGCGGTATAGCCTCCGCTTGTACATCTGTCGGGAGGTTCCAGTCCATCTCTTCAATAGCTTTTCCTAGCTCTGAGAGCACCCCAAACTCCTCGAACGCCGTCATTTCGGAAAACGCAAAACTTTTTCCACGGTACCTATTTTCTAACCAGCCGGCTGACAAGACAATATTTTTTTAATTTTTTTATTTCCATGAAACACTCCACTCCACCCACAGATAAAATATCAATCATGTTACTTTTATGTTGGCACTGCCAACTGGCAGCAATTAATCATTCATTCATATATCCCTTTTCCACCGATTCTATATGTTTCATGTCATGCAGTCTGTCAGTAAGTGATCAGTACCAAACAAATAAATCGATTTGAAAATCGGTACGATTAAGTTTTTATTTTTATTACTGGCAATCTTTTATATTTTCTAATATCTATCACTGTTACACTGTGATGTGATTGTCAGTGTCAGCATCTAATGACACCTAACCTAAATCTTTTATTTTCATTTCATCTTATCCTAATTAATATGAATGGATTTAGTTTATTTTTCTAAATAATTATGGAACAAATTCTTCAAGCCGCTGAACCACAAAACCCACCTAGACTTTCTTCAGTTGGAAAAACATTAATTTATGTTACGGGTGGCCTAGCAGCGGGAGTTAGTATAGTTTGTATACCATTTGTGTCTCCAGCTTTGAGAAAAGTATGTTTGCCGTATGTTCCCGCTACAACAGACCAGCTGACAGGAGTCACAAGGGCTTTAATTGGTCGTAGCGGTAGATTACTAGATGTAGGCTCTGGAGATGGCCGAATAGTTTTCACCGCTGCTAAATTGGGTTTTAAAGCTGACGGAGTAGAACTAAATCCTTGGTTAGTCTATTACTCTAGAATAGCAGCATTGCTCACTCCACAATGTAGAGACACAAAATTCTACAGGCGGAACCTTTGGAAATTCAATTTGAAACCTTATGAGAATATTGTCATATTTGGTGTTGAGCAAATGATGAATGAATTTGAAAATAAATTATTGAAAGAAACAACAAATGGAACAGTTGTAGTGGCTTGTAGATTTCCATTACCAAATATGACACCTGTAGAGACAATTGGTCATGGGGTCGATACTGTATGGAAATATGTTATCAAAAGATAATTTAATAGGCACAATTTATTTTTAGTAAATAGTTATAGTACATAATAATATGTTTATTTTTAAAACCGCCCACTTCTTTTCCTCCCTGTATACTTTGTATCAGGTCTGGTATCTTTTCCTTGTTTTCTCCGCCTTTCTTTTTTCTCCAAAAGCCAAGCTCTTGTGTTCTTGGGTGGTTTACCCCGAATACCTCTAGTTGCTTCCCTTTTAGCATATTTCACTTGCATACTATCTGATTCTTCAGTACCTAAATAAAAGATGAATTTGTTAATAATACCTTCAAATAAAGTTTTATTTACAACTTTGGAGATAATACCATGGAAATAGAAATTTACATGCTACTGCCTCACACTCAATTCAAAGGTATTAAACTAAAATGAGACGCTTACCTAAAGCCTGGGGTAAAGGAGCAGACCCACCAGTCATGAGAACCAAGAAAAATTTCTTAGCTTTTGCTGAATTTGGAAAGTCTATCACAACACCACCATAAAAACCTGCCTTCATAGCTTGTGATGTCAGTAATTCTATTTGGCTTTCATTCTCTGGGTAGAATTGAAACACAGCTCTCGCAGATCTAGACTACAACACAATTTGAGAATTATTTTAAATATTAATAAAACTAACAAGGTAAAAATATCTTCCATGTGTCAAGTCAAAATCAAAGCAGTTATTGCAACCGCGAAACATGTACAATTTTGGGTGCCAAAATTGGCACTAAATGTTGTCAATAGGTTGTCAGGCTCTGACTAAGAATATTACTGAACGTAGTTCATATCATTATATTAATTAAGATAATTTAACACACAACATTTAGTGCCAATTTTTTTTATTTTTAAAATACTATGGGGAAAATTAAGATATGAACTATGTTCAGTAATGATCCTATCTAGAGGCTGACAACCTATTGACAACATTTAGTGCCAATTTTGGCACCCAAAATTGTACATGCTTCGTGGTTGCAGTAACTGCTCTGATTTTGACTTGACACACAAGATTTTAAATCAACCTTTTGTAACATAAGAGCACTGATGAAAGGAATTAATGAATTATGTAAATCAATAACTAATCTGCAAAATTGTTATGAAACTAAATATAGTAAAGATATTTACCAATGAAGCATATAATGTTGTAAAGAATGTATTCAGTCTTTTCACTGGCTTGTGTGATTTTTTGTCGGCATTAAATAACCACTGCAGGGCTGATACTGAAACTGCACCATCAAAGCTACCAGCTCTGAAAGGCACACCTTCACCCATGTCTGCTAATACCAAATCGCCTTCAGTTTCTCTCTCAATAGCAACGTCTATAAAAAAATCATGTTATTGTTAGTTTAATCTAGGTTAATCATATTGATTTGGTAATTGTTTAGTTGAAAATATAAAACTGAATAGTTGAACAATTTTGTATCTTTCACAATAATATTGTTTTAGCAATTTTTTTAGTTACAAATAATAATTGTTTATTATTTGTATTTGAATATGAAAAAATTGTACATGTACAAGGATATATAGTTACAACTACGATACGAGGTTTATAGGCATGTACGCACGACTGAACACTTTTGACGAACAAATTGTTTGATGTTCGTTAGTGGTACGCATGTGCGAACAAAGTGTTTGTGTTTGATGTTCACCATGTTCGTGTTCGGTCTTATGAATGTGAGTGACGTTTGTAGGAGGGAGTTACTGCTGGCTGCACATTTTCATACATCTTGTCAAAGGCGAACTGTCAAAAAGTGTAGTTCCAATTTCGGCCACGTTCAGACCATTGTAGCACTATACATTTATTTTTTATTTATTTAAAAACTACTTTGTTTTTTTAACTTATTGTTGGGATATAAATTTAGAATATTCATCAATATTGTGAGTGTAGTAATATCACACTCTTTGCAACCTGTGCCAGTAAGAACCAATTTCATTACAACCTAACCATTTTATCCAACACCTAATTAGAATTAGTTGTAAATGAAAAGTTATCTTTATGTAGAATTGTAGATTAACTTTCAAGTAATAAAAAAAGTTATTACCAAGCATAGCTGGGGAGATATCCATGCCAATCCACATGTGTCCATTTTCCTCTAAGACTGTCCCTGAGAGTCCAGATCCACATCCGACGTCCAGAAGAAGACAAGGCTCATCTTCAGGTAATAATAGGAGCTCTATGCATCTCTCTGTCATCTGACCTTGGATGTCTATGATTCTTGAACTGAAATAAGATTTTAAGTATTTGGAGACAAAATATATCAATTTCCAAATCATAACATAGTGAACTCCAACCAGAAATCATCTTGCAATACAGCTTAATTATTTTATATATATAAATTATTTTCTTTTGAATAATAATTAATTGCATATTCTTACATACTTCTGGGTATATTTTCTTGCTTCGTCTTCATTATAAAACTGAAATAACATAAAATTTCATAATTAAAGCTTTGAGGTCGGACGGAGGTTAGGCTTATGGGTCAGAGAGCAGCTTTAGAGGCAGGCTGTAAGTAAACTAGTAATTACCACTTCAGGCGGTGCCTGGTGCTCTGGCCTTTTCGACATTTTATAGATTCTAAACAAAAATAACACGAGACATAACCTTACAACATATTCACAACATCAAACGATACGACCAAAGAGTATATAATCAAAGAGTATATAATCACTACGTTTTAGATACGACTGACATAGTGACATGACATTGACAAGTTTGACAAAATGTCAAAAGTGTTTTTTTTTTGCCATAAACAATATTTATTGTCACAAATTTGATTTCTGGGAAATATTTTTGTATTGAGTTCTAGCAGTTCTAGACTTGGTGCTAATAAATCACAGTGGCTCACAGTGCCCAACCGTGCCATCATCGGTACGAAACAAAACATGACATGATGTCGGTTTTCCTGCATTTTACCCTCAGATTAAATAAAGAAGAGGATACAACATACCTACAAGAAAAGTGGTCACACCTAAACTTTTACCATAAATATGGCTTCCATGAGCCGACCAATCACAAGCCGGTGTTAGAGATGTCCGGGTTGATATGATAAAATTAAACTATCGATATGGAAAAAAACATTACGTTAACATTGTGATTAAGTTTGCTTAATGGCTACTCAATTTTTTGCCTTTTTAAATAAATAGCACATAAATCACATTGTAGAAAAGGAAATTAATTAGCTGTGTCAGACATAAATAACAACTAATAATAACGTGGTAGACCGCTATTTTCTGTTTCGACTTTTCGGTGTTGATGTATTATTTATTACAAGTTATCAACAACGTAAGTGTCATAAAAATTGGCCCAGCCAATTGAGCGTGAAGAGGTAACAAACATATTCACAAACTTTCGATTTTATAATATTAGTGGGAAGTGGGATTAAAGGAAAACTACTTTGATTGGAAATAAAATAAATTTTTATTCATTTCATGTGAGTTAATATGTAAAATTAAAATAAAAAACCGGTCAAGTGCGTGTCGGGCTACGCACAGTGTAGGACTCCGTATTTACTGTGCTTTGCTTGTTTGAAAATGAGTCCAATATCATATTCTATCACATTTGTAAGTTTCCATCAAAGATATTTTATTTTAAAAGTTCGTCGGCTATTACTCGGTAACTAGTAAAGCCTGCTTAACCGTAATAGTTTTCATTGAAGGTTCAGTATATGAACTACTACCATGATTTTTTGCAAATTTCTAAACACAAGACTTCCGGAGATAGAGGGGGTGGGGACCACCGGCACCGTGCAAAACACTGAATTGACACGATAAATTTTTTTATACCACACAGGTGGCAAACAAGCATACGGTCGGCCTGATGGTAAGCCGCCACCGTAGCCTATAGACGCTTGCAATACCGGGGGTATCACTCACGCGCTGCCAACCCTCCCAACCTTCCCAAGTGGAGACCTGGAGACCTTAGTCACCGTAGGAACACAACATGGCCGAGACCAATGCTATTTGGCTACGATCTTCTGTAAGTAAATATTTCCGAAACGGATCATTGTATCAAAAAATGATCTTTCCACACCCTCAATGTTTTGAAGAGACCTATCTAATGATACCCCACAACATAGGGTGGGTAAAAAAAACCATTCCATCTTTACATGTTAACCTTAAAAAAAGATATTATTCAAAATTTTGTTCCAGCACTTTGTTAACATTGTTAATCTATGTATACATACCAAATTACAGCTTTCTAGCTTTAAACGTCTCGGCGCTGGACCGTGGAGGGACAGACGGACATGGCAAAACTATAAGGGTTCCTTGTAGTACTACGAAACCCTAAAGAGCAATCCCGACAAACATAGCTACAATTATTACTCTTAATATCCATATTTAATAAGCTTTCTAACAAACTTTTATACCACCTATTCACAATTCTTACCAAAGAAAACAATGATGGTATCGCTTCGTCCTTTAATCTTATTCGATTAAGTGTTCTATTAAAACATGATTCTTCAAAATGCAACGAGCATATTGCGAGTTCTCGACAGTTTTTTATATTCTCAGTACCAATGGCATCTAGCCACTTTCTTCTGATAATTGTATTTTTGGGGAACCTTGAAACAAAATAACAGTACATTATAAGCATATCACACATATAATTATGCTGTTTAATGCCGATGATTGTATGAATCAAAATTAGTTACTGATTAATTTGTTTCATCTTAATGATATTAGTGATGATTTTTTTTTCCGAAAAATATTACAAGAAAAGTATTTTATCATAGGAAATTTCGATACTTTTTCACAACACTATGTAAACAATAACATGGAAAATTAAATACAAAAATAAAAGCATATACATGAAATTTTATATTACTTACGGTTTCTTTGTTCTTTAAAACCTATTTACTAAACACTTAATAATAAATAAACGGAATACACGACATACAGTAAGAGCAAATAGAATACTAACCTATGCAAACTTAACTGGTGCTGATTTTTACTATTCCTCGCGTTACATCGCTTAATGCAACATACAGGCATGTTTGTTAATAATTGCTATTGTGATAAAGCAAAATAATCCACACTGTTTCACATAAAACTGAAAGTTATTGTTTAAAAATCAACTTTGTTTGACGAACTGACAGCTTGAGTACTTACACAACAACTGACTTAACAATGGCGTCCAGGTGCCACATGTCAAAATTTCGCATAGAATTTTTCGATGTTTTCAGAAATAGAAATGTTTGAGTTAGTCATCCCTTTTTGTCATACGAGAGATGACCCTTTGTTAAACAGAGATAAACATATGTCACATTATTCGTTTCGTAAAAGCACAATATTTGTATAACTCATTTTGATATATGTATAGTACCTGTACTCCATGAATATACCTCAATGATTTTACCCGAAATGGCTAATTGCATCGTGGGTGAAGCCACAAAAAGAAAAAAGAAAATGTAATTGGTACGTCACTGTCAAACTAAAGTCATTTTTCGACCAAAACAAACAACAAAGCGCGGGAGATATCTGAGGAGATAACACGTAACTTTTGATTGAGTTTATTTTATTTTTCTATTAAAAATCGTAAATGTAAAAGAATAACAATTGATTCTGTAAAATGCGCAAAACGTTGAGCTTAAAAAAGGTATGTATAATATGTTTAGAGACTACATTTTTAGAGTTATGTAAAAAAACATGTGATCGAAGTGTAATCTCAGACCAAATAGCTTCTGGTCTGAGAGTGTAATACAAATATTAATTGGTTTCAGGCACAATCCAGCCAAAAGAATCAGAAGTCTATAACACAATTCTTCAAGAATACAAATATTGCAACTCAAAGACCAGAAAGTTCGGGTTCTACAAGCAAACGGAAGTTACAATCACCAGAAAAACTGAATAATAATGAAGAATGGAACAATCCGTTGAATAATAGTTTTGTGCCGAATTATTGTAGTCAAGATACAGACAATAAATCCAAAAAACTTAAGTTAGAATACTCTCCAGAAAAATTCAGTGCTTGTCCACCAAAAAAATCTCCCAAGAAAGAAAAACTTGAGAAACTCTCTTCACATAAGTTAAATCATGTAGTAAACATTCCAGGAAAACGAAATATAGAATATAGTTCAAAATCAAATGGTTATTCACCAAAAAATTCGCCTAAGAAAGAAAATGGTGGAAAAATATCACCTCATAAATCAAATCATGTAGTAAATTTATTTGGAAATTCAAATAGAAGAAAGTCCAATGACTGTTCACCAGATAAGTCATCTATGAATGAAAATGGTGAATGTAAATCATCACCATACAATTCAAATCATGTAAATAATGTAATACAAATAAAAAAGAATGAGAGATCCCCATTAAATCCTGTAATTGAAAATGATAATTTACATAGTAATGTTACGGTTCCTGTACCTTTTGTAGATACTAATGTTCAGAATAAGTATGCCATAACTCCCACCAAACAAGTTATGGGGAATAAAGAGAATTCACCAAGTCCTAAAAAAGTAGTTAATAAAACTCCAAAGAAAAGTCCTAACAAAGGTAATTTTAAAGGCAGTGTTAATCAACTATATACTAAGGGCTAGTTTTACAGGTGCCTAATAAATTCCAGTTAGCATGTATGTCAGAGAAATGAAAAAGTTTTGTATGATTTTTTGGACTACTCTGAGAGTACTTTATCAGGAACCTGCAAAACCAACTTACAGCACAAGTAGAACGGATGAATAGTTGAATTCTCATTTCTATGTGAGAGGAACTTATCTGGATGAAGTAACTACTTATCTTACAAAAGGACCATCCAGAGTATGTCCATGTTCATGAGTGAGAGTAACCTGTAGCCCTCTGGTTCCGGGTTACTGGTTCTACTGGAAGATAATTAGTTAATAGAAATAATTATTCTTAAGTACGCAAAATTTGGGCTCACAGTTTCTAAAACAATTGTCGTTATACACAGAGTAATAAGTATGAGTTTTAAACTTCATTTAATCACTGCATTAGCCAGCCGCGTTGGCGACCAGATAGTAGTTAGTTTCAGTTTGTGCTAAGTAAAATGTATAACTTTATTTTGCAGGAGTTGGACAATTTGAAATCTCAAAGTTAACAAGTCCAAAACTTACGATTGATGAGTTGTCACCGTCTAAGAGTGGTTCCACAGTGAAGTCTCTGGAATATGAACAAGATGTCGGAGATATGTTCAGTGATGATTTCGACATTGATGATGTTGATCAGGTTATCTAATCTTTTCTTATCATAATGAGTCTGATCACAAATGGAGCCCTTTAAGCCCTGTGGATCTGGACTGGATGGAAAATGGAATTTAACAACATTATATTATGTTTTAAGCATATATAAAATGTAATATAATGTTGTTAAATATGAATTGGCTAATTCCCTTATTGTTATTATTTAGACCTTTTATTATTTAACTTTATTTTGTTAACAAAACGTAATACAATCTGAAACTATCAACTGTCGACCTATTAAAGTTCATAGGATGGCGAAAAAGACAGTGGAAACTTATTAGCAAATGTCTGAAAGAAAAAAATGTGTCTCAAATGAATTCTGCAACTATGAGATTGCTTTAACTGCAAATAAGGAATAGTGGGGAAAAAAGAAAAGAGTAGTTTGATTTCTCTTTTTATCTCTTTAAAAAAATAATAAATAGAAGCACACAACAACAATATTTACCTCCGATTTTTTTGTATTTTATTTTTGGATATCTTTCGGCTTCATGTTTTTTATTACGCCAACAGGATTGCCCAGAGGACCTAGACTTAAACACTATGCAGCGATGCGAGATAATATCAGTTACGCGGCACGCAACTAGGCTAGAACTGAGGTTAAAGAATTGTCAGAATAACATTGGTACTTGTTTTATTGAGGGTGTATGGTAAGTTTTGTATCACAGATCACAAATTTATAATTATCTGAGAACGGTACCTATTGAAAAAAATTATATTTGTATTGTTTCTTTTGCTGAGTATGGCGCAGTCGGTAGGATATTGATATATTTACAGGATATATTTCAGAGTTTAATTATAAAATATATATTTACGAAATATATATATATATATATATATATGTGATGACTTCCTTGGCGTGATGGTTACCACGTCACTCACGCCACACTATGTGATTTGTCCCTATATATTTATTTATATTTTTTGTAACAAACAAGTACCTTATTCCTTATTAGTGTTCCATATGTGCACCCAATTTAGTCAAGATACAAGATAGTCTTTACATAAGAGTGGAAGATACTAAAGAAACATTGTTTAAAACTTGGTATAAATTTTTTCCAGGTTAGACACACCACTCTCACCTGGCGAAGTAGTGAGTATCATAGCCGATCGTGATTCCTCGCAGCGATTCTGCGTCAGCAACACATCAGGACTCCTATCTTTGAGACCAGACCACCTGGTGTCCAGTACTAGTGTTGTGGGAGGCGTGTTTTGTAAAAGAAAAGCGATACTACAAGAACGATGGAAGGGTATTGACTCTGCGAATACAGCTGTAAGGTTTTATTATTTATTATACTTTCTTACATAAAATCTCTATTAATGTCATTTTCCCTATGTCCTGAGTTCTCTCTATGCTTACGCCGCTTGATCTACATGAGTATAGCTTACGATCGGGTGACATGTAATAACATACGAGAAGAGACATTTTTTTTATAAAAAATTTATTACAAGTTGAGGCTAATAAAAGAAGCTTTACAAATTGTTGAGTGCCTTTATTAGGTACACAAATATAATAACCAATTCCAATGCGAATACACTGTTCGTTTCATTCCAACCAGCTCACAAACAAAAAAAATAAGTGGATAGTTGAAGTAAACCGACCATTGAAAAAAGGAATCGCGATCACTGCTGGCTTATTAATGATTTATTTCTTTATTTTTAGATGACCGTCGGCATAATAATTCACGAATTGGTACAAAAAGCGCTTACTAACCAAATATCGGATATTAAACGTTTGAATTTTGAAGCAGATGAAATTATAAAGGGATCTCTGCAAAGATTGTATGACGCTGGTTTGAGCGAGGCTGAGGCGCGGTCTAATATACAAGTATACATATCTCCTTTAGCGGAATTCATGCAGACTTATGTCGGTGTGAGACCACCTACTGGTGTTCAGGTATTTTAAACATTATTATTATCATTTGTATTAGTAAATTCGCAGGAAGTCGCCATACTGCAAGAGTTTTGTCCGTTCTGGACTTGTGGCTGAGATGATAATGATTATAATCATACTCATTAACCACTATTGTCCCACTGTCGGTCTCTTTCACAGATTAGGGAAGTGATCTGAAAAAAATTGACAAGAGGACATGGTCCGTGTCGCCAGTCACCGCAAGCTTATAAGTTTCATGTATAATTATTTAACTACGATACAAATGTTATTCATCAAACAAATTCATTTAATTTATGAAATATGAGTGAGCCTCTACACACTCGCATTGTAACGACAACTGCAAGAAATAAACATATATAGTAATTTATTTTAGCATACAAAAGACAAATGGAATGGCCACGTAGATAAAGTACTGGATATAGAAGAGAATTTGTGCTGCCCTCAATTAGGGCTGAAGGGAAAAATTGATGCTACTTTGCAAGTCACCATACATGATCGGAAAAGTATGTATATGTAAAATTTTTGTTTCCAAACAGTGTTTTCTTTTTTCATACCACGCAAATTACGTTAATTTAGTAACTAATATACAAAATTCCAATTTTGGATAATAGGATTATAAGGTTAAAGAATATTTATTTTCTCATTACAAACCACATGACAAATATACAGTAAGTGTGGGTAAACACAAATCTGTCCAGTAGCTGAATATAAAAATACTAGCTTTTTCCCGCGGCTTCGCTCGCGTTAATTTTATGACATGGATCTCGTATGACAACAAAACTTACCCATAGCGCGACTTGTGGCGCCATCTGTTGGCTGATACAGCGCCCTCTTTAGTAGAAAAAATATTTTCCCATTGGAACGACATTCTTTCACGGGATAAAAAGTAGCCTATGTTGGGCTCTGTCTAACAATATGTATGCAAATTTTCATAATGATCGGCTGCTTAGTCAACCCGTGAAGGAACAACAAACAAACAAATTCACTTTCTCATTTATAATATTAGTAAGGAAGTACGTTGAGAATAGTGTTTAGATCGGTATCAGTATACTTACAAATTATTATTATGATATAATTTTTTACAGATCGCGAAAAAGCTATAGTGCCGTTAGAGTTAAAAAGTGGCAAGGCGTCAATGTCGGCGGAGCACCGAGGCCAGCTCGTGCTGTACGGCATGATGCTGAGTCTGCAGAGGGACGAGCACCCAGCTCGGGCGGCGCAGCGGGGACTGCTGTTGTATCTCAAGTAACTATCACATCTATACTGTAATCTAATGAACTACCAATAAATATACAAATGCTAAATATATAACTTTACGAGAGGGCATCTGCACTTGGAACCTGGAGGGTAACCATGAAAGTGTCCATCCGAAACAACGAAACACGTGGTCCAGTCAAAAAAGACATTACTAGTTATATTAAGGTTCAAAATTGGTTAGAATTCCACGACACGTCTGTCCGTATTTTCGGAATAGCGTTTCATGGTAGGTGGGCTGATCACGTACACTGGAAAAGGTCTCGGCACGCTAGGTCTATTGGTGCGTACAGACTGCTGGAACGTTATAAATAAATAAATATATAGGGACAATTCATACAGATTGAGCTAGCCCCAAAGTAAGTTCGAAACTTGTGTTATGGGATACTAACTCAACGATATTATATTTTATAACAAATACATATATAGATAAACATCCAAGACCCGAGGCCAATCAGAAAAAGTTCGTTTTTCATCATGACCCGACCGGGGATCGAACCCGGGACCTCCTGGGTGGCGGTCTGGCGTGGTAACCATTACGCCACGGAGGTCGTCGAAGTCGTTATGCAATGTAAAAAAATTCCCATAGCCCGGACACCCTTATACGCACGACCCGTGCGCACTGCGCGCATTAACAGAGCATTATGTACGGGAAATTCCTTCATTACGTGTTAAATTGCTTAGTACGTTACAGCAGTCTGTACCCATACCCACCATATTACTTTACAATAAATAAATAAATAGTTTAAATGAATAATTAAGATAATTGTTTTCACAAATCAAGATGCACACACATTAGCTTCGTAAGATTCTAGTGTGTAACAATTAATTATTATTATATTTATTAACTATATATTAATAAATCATTGTAGAGAACGCGTAGAGCTACGCGAAGTGAGTTGCGGGTACCCGGAGCGGCGCGACCTCATGATGCTTCGCAATCAGCTCGTGCAGCATCTGGCCTCTTCACCACAGGATATTGACACTGGTAATTGTTTTTTAATCGACCGTGCAATATAATTGGTTAATTAATTTCAAATTTATTAAATACTAGCTTTTGCCCGCGGCTTCGCTCGCGTTAATTTTATGACATAGATCTCGTTTGAAAACAAAACAACCCATAGCGCGACTTGTGGCGCCATCTGTTGGCCGATACAGCGCCCTCTATAGTAGAAAAAATATTTTCCCATTGGAACGACATACTTTCACGGGATAAAAAGTAGCCTATGTTGGGCTCTGTACCCCTGACAATATATATACAAATTGATCGGAATATCATAATGATCGGCTGTTTACAAAAAAAAATAGTTAAGCCGTGAAGGAATAACAAACAAACAAACAAACAAACAAACTCACTTTCTCATTTATAATATTAGTAAGGATGACATTTATTTATTATTTTCTATTATATATTTTTAATTGATTTTATTTTATTTAAAAAATATATTAATTCTGCTACAATACTACAATGGCATATTATAAATTGAAATTATAATATTTTTACTAACATAGCTAATAAATATCACTGTAACTAACACCATTATGGACTCAAATTGTCTGAATAAATAAATAAATGATGATTAAAATTGTTAATACGATGTTGTTTTTTATAATCTTTACATAGTATAAAATGAAGTTGCTTGCCTGTCTGTCTGTGCATGTATGCTTAGATCTTTAAAACTACGCAACGGATTTTCATGCGAGTTTTTTTATAGATAGAGAAAGAGTGAGATAGTGTGTTTCAAGAGAAAGGTTTTTACGTAAAGTATTTTTCGAAATTCCCACGGGAAAACGGGATACATGCATGCGAAGTTGCCCGGGTTTCGTTGGTTACAAATAAAAAATCTCCTCATTGGCTTAATTGTTATCAGATAATAATTTAATTTAGTTTTTATATTTGAGATAAAATTGTATATATTTTTATGTCATAAAAGGATTTGGACATCCGGATCTGTCTGTGATCTGACTCACCGATCGAAAAGCATTGCTGCTCTAAAGCATGGAGATTCTCCATGTTTTATATGCTCATCAAAAACACATTATCTTGTACAGTCAAGAGCACGTCAAATATCGAACTTTGTACCATTCTAAGTTCAATGACATAAGAGCCAAAATTGTACTGCAAGTGTAAAGCTCAACGTGCACCTGACTGTACTATTATTAATGGCAACTTATAATGCAACTCATTCAAATTATTTGAAATCGGTTTAAGTTTTTTTAACAGTTTTTATTTAGAATAATGTTGTTTTAACATAAACACACTTATACCTCAGAACAGGTACCAGATATTGAAGAAGCGTCGCTTCTCTTGCAACAGAAGTTACCGGAGCCTATTCATCATGAAAACGCTTGCTCCAAGTGCCCTTACCTCACGATTTGCTCCTTACATTTATGGTATGTTTATTTTTTAGTTTTATACAGCATAATACCGTCCGCTAATATTATAAAGGCGAAACTTTGACAGTATGTTTGTTACTTCCTTTCGCTCAAATGG
The DNA here is from genome assembly GCA_905163395.2 of Endotricha flammealis. NCBI lineage: Eukaryota > Metazoa > Arthropoda > Insecta > Lepidoptera > Pyralidae > Endotricha > Endotricha flammealis. The sequence goes on from LR990873.1 coordinate 5,592,328, forward strand.
CTAGGCTAATTTTTATGATATTGGACTGTAGGTAGCCGATACTTTGGATTAACACTTAAGGAACTTTTTATCCCGAAAAGTACGCGATTCCCGTAGGATTTGGTCAAAAGTCTGATAGACAATGACACTTTGTAAAGTAGATGGCGCTGCTGTGCATAAATATATGCAAACGAAGTTGCGCAGGCTTCGCTAGTCATTAAAAAAAAATTGGACTATTCAAAAACGAAATCTATTCCCGTATTGTATATATGGTAGCTATCAGTGGCGAAGGGTGAAATTTTACTCAGGGGAAGCCGGAGCAAAAAAAAAAAAACAGTGTTATCTTACCACAGGGATGGAGAATTCCGAATACCATATCAAGTCTTGAATCTAAGTTGCAAATTATCCATTACCATACATAAAAGCACTGATATAATATGGAAAACCAAAACAGCGTTTTAAGTTTACAACTACCTGTGAGCCACGAATACTTTTCGTACAAATTACAATGAAAATGTTTTGTAAAGCCATCTTTCCGTCTATAATCTATTTTCATAGAAGGACAAGCACGGCCGCGCTGTATAATATGTTTTTTATTTTCAAAACTGTATGTTTGAAAATTATTATCTAATAAAAAGACTGTGAGACAACAACCCACGTCTAAAATTGCAGCCATTACGTGAGCCATTACGAATGTAAACAAAACAGACTAAACCAAAATAAACAATTAACTACTTACACCTGAAACCGATAAATTCTATAACTAAAACACAATTCACACCGAGCCCTGTCCAACATTTAACCACGAAGTCACTCTAAACTCTAATCTATTCAAATTTACTAAATTAACAACAAACCAATTTAAAAAAACCTATAAGAAAGCACAGGCGAAAGTGAAGTGAAAAAATGTCATAATTTTGACAATTACAACGCGACAAAATTATAGTTGTTTTATTATTCAAGCACTAAACACATAATTAACTACCTATATTTTTTACTTCTCAGGTTAATACCTCTGTTTATCTTTGTCGCACTAACGTAACCTGATACATGCCATCCTTGTCGTAACTCGGCGACTACCGGCTTAATATGTTCATATGATCGGCGTGAGAAAGAGACCGCGCTAGGAACAAAATGTACGCGTAAGAAAGAGACAGCCGCTCCTAAAACTGTATGCTGCTACAACTCGGGAATTACCGGCTTTCGACGCACAGGCACAGCTAAGCGACGTCACAGAATAGATAATAGTACTAGTGACGTGTGATATTGCTATTTATTATTGTATAGGCGTTTGGGTATCATCATTATGTATGAAGCGAAATCATGTTATTAGCAGAGTCGATGCTGTTAGATAATTCACTATTTTTAAAAGGGAAGCCGACAGGAATCGTGTTATTAGGACCCCTCGCCACCGGTAGCTATATTTTATTTTATTATTTTACAACTTATACAGGCATAGTGACACATTAGCCATATCGGAAAACCACCCACTTTCAAAACTGCGGGACACAGCCCTGGGACATTTGAATGCTGAACATATAAAGTACTTTCTGCATTGGACGGCCCTATTAAAGATTGAGGAAAAGGGACAGATGGCAGTGTCTCCCTTACACTCATTATGGACTGACAGTGTAGAGAAAAGGTATGATAAAAATAGCAAAATATATCTTAATATTATAAATATGAAAGTGAGTTCATTTTTTTGTTGGTTAATCTTTCACGCCATAAATGTAGCTGATCATTACGAAAAATTGTAAACGTATTGAATTGTATTGGTACAAAGAAGGACATAGCTACTTTTCATCCCGTAAAATTATACTGCATTGCAACGGGAAAGAAAAAGCAAACATATTTCTTATACTGTAGATGGCGCTGCAAATTTAAATAATTCATGTCAATAAACGTTTAGTGTTATTGTTATTGTTAAATTTGATTTTATGTTAATGTTATTCTTAATAATCATTTCGTAATATTGTATTATATGATTTAATTTGTAACAGTCAATAGAGGAGGAGCGGGACCTTCTAACACAGGTATTATATACTTAAAAGAAGATCCCTGCAACTATGTGTATCTAACCGATTTGATGAATAAAGATTATTAAAGATTATTATTAATAAAATTATTGTATGTTTTGTTTAGGGCTAAACGTGGGAGTTGCGCACCGAATCTGCGACTAAACTCATCCATACAGTCCGACGACAGACATCTTCATATCTTTGAAAGAGAAACAGGTAATTTTGGTTATAAAATACAGATTTTTGTTTGATTTTTAGCCACATTTTCCGGCCTGTTTCTACGGTCTTTAGGCATTTGTCCCACTTTGTCCCATTTCGAGTTTTTGTATGATTTTTCAGCAATTTGTTGTTGTTGTAAAGGTTACCTACTTTTAAGAATTCAGTACCATATTTCATCAGCCACAAGAAGTCAACTACTGGACATAGGAATATAGGATATCTCTATATAAATTAATAAAAAAAATAGAAATTGACTTCTCATACATTTTCAGCACATCTTAGCGATAATAACCACACAAAAGGACCACAGGAAGGTGAATTTTCAATAGTGAGCATAGATAGACGGCCATGGATCGCTGCCGGTGTTGTTATTGTAGCCAACAATAAAGAAATTCATATACTTTTGGAGAGGTATGTACATAAAATGCAACTTTCTTGCGGTACTTCTGCTTCGAAAGAGCTCATATTAGGCCTATTTGAATAAAAATATTTGAATTTGAATTTCTCAACAGGCTATTCACATAGGAAGTGCTAGTAGGTTAAAAAAACGTAAAAGTATTTCCTGTGATATATACTTGCAATATAAATGATTTTTTATCCTATTTTGTGCACTACACACTGTTGGTTAAGCGTTTACTGACGTAAAGTTTTGTGGGCGAAACGTTCGTGGGTAAAACATTTTTTGGATAAAAGGTTCATGGATCAATCGACTGTTGGTAAACGTTTTCAGAATCGATTTTTTTTTCGAGTTTACGTTTTCACGGACTCAAAAGCACATTTTTGAGTAGGTACATTACGTCCCTTGCAAATAGTCGACCAAATGTGCGCCGTTTGCGTTATAGTACGCGCCAAAATATGGATTCACAGTTTATAAAACAATTAAAAATCGATTGTAGTTAGTCACTGAGTAATAAGTATGAGTTTCGAACTTCGTTTAACGTCTGCGCGACTCAGCCGTGTTGGCGACTAGTATAGTGCGTGTTGATGCCAATGTTCTATTTTTTCCCCGAAAGACACATAGTCTAGGAGAGATCAGCTTGCGTCTGTAAATAATACCTTACTTTTTCTTATGTTTCGTATCATTGTTTACAGAGATCTGAGTCGACGTCTCAATAAATCAACACTATATCATATAGATACATATGAATCGTATGCTACTACTGTACAGAATCTGACAAATTTAGGAGTTCTGATGGAAGACAGTGATCGTGCTCTCAGGCTAAGAAAGTAAGTCATTCACACTCATTGAAATTAACCACTACTTATTTAAACTATAGTTTGATCAAAATGTCTTGGGAATGAAAAGACATATGTTTTTCATAGCAAAAACTGTCTACAGTCTGGTAAAATCTGGTTATATTCGTGACATTGATTGATGATCTAAATTATTTTAAATCCTATTCCAGTCAAGAATAATTTTGAGAGACCAAATAATAGTATGTATTTCTATATACATTTAAATATCAATTTCACCCAGCAACCTATTCCCATTCCACTTTCACAAAAGATGATTTCACATGTCACTAAAGTGTTCTTTTATTTTAATTTTATTTAGCTATTCAGGTCCCAATGCTGGGCAAAAGCTTCCCCTCTACGTTGTTATAGTAATCTTAATATACCATATTATCGATACTATTCATCATCATCTCAGCCACAAAAAGTCCACTGCTGGACATAGGCCTCCCCCTAAACGCCTCCAATGCGACCTGCTGCGACTATTAATATGATATAATTTATTTTATAGAATAATTGTAGACAAAGAAGAACCGGTGTTTGAAAAGAAATTGCCTCGCGAAGTAGGCCGGCTCGGCTCCAAACTGATGCGAACTCTCAACATACAGCAACAGCGGGCAGTGCTGAAGGCTCTTGCAGCTAAAGATTATGCACTACTTCAAGGATTGCCAGGAACTGGTAAATGCATCATTTAAGCTCTAATGTCATGATTTTATAGTCCCTAAATTATTTATTACAATCGAAACCTGCACAATTTCATTTGCGTGTATTTATGCACAGCAGCGCCATCTACTTTAAAAAGCGCCTTTGACTATCAGATGACCAAATCCTACTGGAATCGCGTACTTTTCGGGATAAACAGTGTTAACTCAAGGTATCGGCTACCTTGCGGTGTGCTGCCGACGGAGCGTTCCGGGGCGAACAGGTCCGTCCAGTATCTTTCGCCGGGCGGCCTTGACAGGGTCAAAGGGGCGAGTGGCATCCCGTCAGTTTTTTAAAGTATCAGCTACGTACATACATACCAAATATCATAAATATTGGCCCAGCCATTTGAGCGTGAAGAAGTAAGAAACATACTCACAAACCGCCTTTTATTATTTATAATATTAGTGAGATAGTGGGAAATTGCAGATTTCTTTGCATTCACAAGTTTAATTTGGCTGGTTTGGCGACTCGATGAAGAAACGTTTTTTTAATTAATTATTACAGGCAAAACACAAACAGTAAGCGTTTTAATACAAATGCTAGTTGGGTTGAAACAACGCGTATTGGTCACGGCGCACACGCATTCAGCGGTAGACAATGTCCTTAGCAGGTACTATCATGTTTTTTTATCTTATTTCTAACGTTTATATATTTATATATATATTTGACGACCTCCGTGGCATAATGGTTACCACGCCAGACCGCCACCCAGGAGGTCCCGGGTTGGATCCCCGGTCGGGTCATGATGAAAAACGAACTTTTTCTGATTGGCCCTTGGCTAAGTATGTATTTGTTATAAAATATAATATCGTTGAGTTAGTATCCCATAACACAAGTTTCGAACTTACTATGGGGCTAGCTCAATCTGTATGAATTGTCCCTATATATTTATTTATTTATTTATATACTAAGATTCAATGTTAAAAACTTCAGACTACACAGACTTTCATTCATCATACAGTAATTATTTATGTAATTAATCTACTCTAGAAGCTACTACCATTTTGGAAAAGAAAAGCAAAATGATCACTGGTAAAAGAAATGGCGAAAGAAAACCAGTTACGGCCTTTTTTGTCATTTAACAATAAAGGCTGTTTTTCTTAACTTGACCAATGTAGTAAACAATCTGAGCGTGTCTTTTTATTCAATTATCCACCAACCAGAATAATAAGAGTGTTGTGTTAAATGCCATTTCTAACTATATTATTATTTGGGTGTGAATGATAATTGTTTTCGTTAAAAAGACGTGCTAAGATTGTTTACTACATTATTGGTCATGTTAAGAAAAACAGGGTTTACGTTTCATATTTTTAAAATATTAAAAAATACAGCTCCATGTACAGCTGCAAAGAAACCTAACCCCCCAAAGTAAGAATTATTTTCTCATGTAATTCTCAATGTATTTAAACGAAAATTAATAAAAAATTACATTTTGGTTACGTCTAGTATTCGAAGTTTCGTTGAAATCCGTTATTCTTGGACGAATCACACGACACCATCTTGTTCAAAACTAATGAAAGTTTGTACATGTACAAATTTTTTAAATCTGATTAGAGTTACCTAAAACCTAATTCTTCTATGTATCTTCTATTATCTTCTATTCCATACTTCGTTTGGGCATCAAGTTTCTCTTTTGCGTATTGTACTTTTATTAAATTGTATTTTTGTATATTTTTTAGATTACCTGAGTCCATGTGCGTTATGAGGCTCGGTGCGGAAGGCCGTGTATCAAGTAACGTTGCTCACCGTTCCGAAAACAAACTCACCAAAGATTGCCAAACCACAGAACAACTTGAACGACTTTATGACAAAATGGTAAGAGCATTCGGCTTCAACTATTAAAGAGCAGTACAAGTTATTTTCATTTTTGTAACGTATTAGTTCGTGTAATAGAAGAGGTTTGAATTCTAGTCTGTACTTTTCGATCAAAGATTTCAAAGATTCTTACTTACTAAAACTCGTGCGAAGCTGGGCCGGAGCGCTAGATTCAATACATACTGAAGCAGCCTCGCTTGCCGCGTTTGCGCGTCGCTATTCTAAAATTTAAGGACGGTACAATTTATTTATGATGGCCTGTAGGATTGTATAAGTATATTAAATATATTAAGTAATTTTACATACTTTTTGTTTTGAAGGATGTCGTCGGTGTCACATGTTTGGGGGCTGCGCACGCGATGCTATCAAGAACGACATTCGATGTTTGCATTGTTGACGAAGCCACTCAGGTATAATTACAATATTTACTTATTTTATGTGTGTCTTCTGCCCGTTTTCACCAACGCCTCTTAGCGTTAGGAAATAACTTAACTGGACAAATTTGTATGACATTTGATGACATAAGAGACTTAAATTTTAGGAAGTTTTGGTGAAAACTTATACTGTGTTGCAAATAAACTTAGTATAACAAGTATATAAGTTATTCACTGTTGTGTCACTGTCTTTCTTGATGAGAATTAAATGAAGTGTGAAAGTGACAAAACATTGTATAACTTATATATTCGTTATTTGTAACACAGGTAGTGTCTAGAACGCATTTAAATTATAACTGTCACTAACTACAAAAGAAAAAGAGATTGAGATTTAATATGGCATCCAAATTAAAATGCGTTTCAGAAACTGGCTGTGAAACTATAAAAAAACTGTAAACCTTCGCTGTCATACATAATAATGTACAACTCGCTTTTCGTTTATTCATGGTACATGTGCCACCTTTCTTGAATATTCTAACTGCTTCAAGGAGAACGTGTGATAGGGACCATGTCCTTATTTATTTAAATTTTGAAACAACAAACAAAAGAATTCTAAAGGAGTACCGCCTCTTTGCTCGGCTAGTCTTCGCAAGACCTGCTAGGTTACTCTGCAAAGATATCTTAAAATTAACAGCAATTAGTAATAATTTCCAGGTATTACAATGTACAGTGCTGCGGCCGTTGTTCGCTGCCAACCGTTTTGTGTTGGTCGGCGATCCAGACCAACTGCCACCAGTCGTCAGAAGTCGCGCAGCGAGGTATGTTACAAAGAGTATGATTTGGAAAAAGACAAAAATATATTGGAAGCTTCAAATCCAAAGTATTATATACTAGCCCCTCCCCGGTTTCGCACGAGTTTTCAGTAGGAATCCCAAATAAAAAATAGTAGCTTCCAGTGGCGAAGGGTGAAATTTTACTCAGGGGAAGCCGGAGCAGAAAAAAAAATATACAGTGTTATCTTACCACAGGGATGGAGAATTCCGAATACCATATTACCATTACCATACATAAAAGCACTGATAGGTATAATATGGAAAACCAAAACAGTGTTTTAAGTTTACAACTACCTACCTGTGAGCCACGAATACTTTTCGTACAAATTACAATGAAAATGTTTAGTAAAGCCATATTTCCGTTTATAATCTATTTTCATAGAAGGAAAAGCACGGGCGCGCTGTATAATATGTTTTTTATTTTCAAAACTGTATGTTTGAAAATTATTATCTAATAAAAAGTCTGTGAGACAACAACCCACGTCTAAAATTGCAGCCATTACGAATGTAAACAAAACAGACTAAACCAAAATAAACAATTAACTACTTACAACTGAAACCGATAAATTCTATAACTATAACACAATTCACACCGAGCCCTGTCCAACATTTAACCACGAAGTCACTCTAATCTATTCAAATTTACTAAATTAACAACAAACATATTAAAAAAAACTAACAACAGTACGAGCCAAAGCACAGGCGAAAGTGAATTGAAAAAATGTCATAATTTTGACAATTACAACGCGACAAAATTATAGTTGTTTTATTATTCAAGCACTAAACACATAATTAACTATATTTTTTACACCTCTGTTTATCTTTGTCGCACTAACGTAATCTGATACATGCCATCCTTGTCGTAACTCGGCGACTACCGGCTTAATATGTTCATATGATCGGCGTGAGAAAGAGACCGCGCTAGGAACAAAATGTACGCGTAAGAAAGAGACAGCCGCTCCTAAAACTGTATGCAGCTACAACTCGGGAATTACCGGCTTTCGACGCACAGGCTAAGCGACGAATAAATAGCAATATCACAATATTGCTATTTATTATTGTGTAGGCGTTTGGCGACGTGTGATATTGCTATTTATTATTGTATAGGCGTTTGGGTATCATTATTATGTATGAAGCGAAATCATGTTATTAGCAGAGTCGATGCTGTTAGATAATTCACTATTTTTAAAAGGGAAGCCGACAGGAATCGTGTTATTAGGACCCCTCGCCACTGGTAGCTTCCCAACTGTGTTTTTAAATTATTATCTTGATTTTTTTGTTTTGTCAAATTATTATCTTGTGACTTGTATGGGATCCGAATCCGCAACTCTTGGGATAAACTATTAATAGTCTAAACCATGGGGCCTTAAATTAATAAAATTTATCTAACCATTCTTTAAAAGATCTAATTTTCTTTTTAGACGTCTCGGCATGGAGGAAAGTCTTTTCCATAGACTCATGCGAGAAGAGGCAACGTCGACTCTTCAATTGCAATATCGTATGAACCAAGCATTAGTCGACATCGCTAACAAAGTAGCGTATAATTCGCGGCTCAAATGCGCAGATGAGAAGGTAGCGCAAGCCAAGATGAACTTTGATGCACAGGTAATAAAGTTATGTACTATAGTAATATAGTTGCTGAGGAGTTATGTCCGTTTTCAACGGGAATAACCTAACTGGAACAAATTTTATGACATAAGGTTATTCCCACGCGAGGCGTTGGTGAAAACGGGCGTACTGTCGGCTCGAGAATAGCAGGACCATCGTTAGGATGACTTTTGGTTGCAACATCCAAGATAGCGATTTTTGTTGTTGGTCAGAATAGCCTGAAAGACCATCACAAAAGGTTCAGTTTATGACTGCTCATCCATAAAATAAAACTTTGTTTAAAAAACCCTAACCTCTTATTATCTAGTGGAGACATGTGGCTCTAATAAACAAGAACCCTGTTTGGTAACGAAGAGAAGGGCGGAGCTGACAAAAATTCCTCTTTCCACACAAGACAAAGATGTGCAAGCGATTTTGTTTTAAAATGGTCCTCCTATCCTCGAGACCACCGTACCTAACTGTTGTATTTTATTTATTGTTAGACTCTTACTTATAAATCCTGTGCTGTCCTATTGACAGATTTGATTAAAAACTTTGCTCAACATTTGTTAATGTTTATGTTTTCAGCGTGTGTCCCATCTCTTGACTAAGACATGGCTATCAAAAAGCTGTAGTTTAGATCAAGAATATGCAGCAGTATTCCTTAATGTGCCGATAATATTAGATAGTAATGTTAAATCGTGTGTTAACGAAACTGAAGCTTGCATGGTATTGCAATTGGTGGAAATTTTGAAAGAGGTTAGTTTTTCATACAAGTTAACTGTTTGTATTATGAGTATATACTAGACAAAAGTCTACTTATTTATTTTACACTAGTAATAGTGGTTACCACGGCAGGCCGCCACCCAGGAGGTCCCGGGTTCGATCCCCGGTCGGGTCATAATGAAAAACGAACTTTTTCTGATTGGCCTCGGGTCTTGGATATTTATCTATCTATATATGTATATGTTATAAAATATAATATCGTTGAGTTGTATCCCATAACACAAGTTTCGAACTTACTTTGGCTAGCTCAATCTGTATGAATTGTCCCTATATATTTATTTATTTATGTATTTAATAGTCAACAGGCCACATTTACGACGAAGTGCTAGTAGGTTTAAAAAAATCTGACTTGTAAAAGTATTTCCTGTAAATCAATTTGCAAAATAAATGGTTTTTTTATATGTTTTTTTACCAAATAGATATTTGTTTATCAAATAGTAAAGATTGTTAGTTAAAATCACTTAGCTAAGGCAATTATTTTTTCTTTTCGTGTGCCTGCCGTTCTTAGTGTCAACAGAGGACTTGGTGTCAAGTGTTTTCAAGTCACCTGATGGTCACTGACTTGGCTTTCTTACCGGCTTATTATATGTCGACATTAGTCCGACACTTAATTAAAGGACGGAGCAGTTCGATATTTTTAAAACCCATCCAAGTATTGGCTGTCGTTACTTAATAAAAATACTGTTTGTGTAACATATTTTATTTTTCTTCAAACAGGGCAATGTGAAACCTTCGGATATAGGAGTAATCGCCCCGTACCGCGATCAAGTGTCGTTATTGCGGCGTTCACTCGCTCGTAACTCAGTAGAAGTCAGCACCGTGGACCAATTTCAGGGCAGAGACAAATCCGTTATTGTCTATTCGTGTACTAGACACGATTTGAGAGAAGATAATTTGAACAAAATAAGGGTAAGCTATGACGAAGTGAGAGGATCTCTTTAGTTAAATGACGACCTCCGTGGCGTAATGGTTAACATCGCCGCCCAGGAGGTCCCGGATTCGAATCCCGGTAGGGTCCCATGTTGAAAAACGTACTTTTTCTGATTGGCCTGAATCTTGGATATTTATCTATATTATGTATTTGTTATAAAGTATACAATATCGTTGAGTTAGTATCCCGTCTCGAACTTACTTTGGGGCTAGCTCAATATGTGTGATTTGTCCCTATATATTTATTTATTTAAATGTTAAAATTATAATGATTTTCATAAGAATTTATGGAATGTTTATGTGTGCGTTAGAATCTAGACCTTACTACAACAATTTATGTCGGATGGATAGTAAAGTCGCAGGAAGCCGTTGGATGTAGACCGCTTCCGACCAGGCACACTAGAAACATTATATCCAGCAGCGTTAACTCTTGATAACTGAGAGATAATGATGATACCTAATTACTGATATTCTATTTCACGATGAGCGTTCCGCTATGAATGTGTAAGGCGCGTACATGCACATTATGTATATGTGCGTGACTGATTTTACGAGCGTTTTCGAGGTTAACTATTAACAATGTGCATGTGAAATGTGAACGTTACAACATTTATAGGCAAATGCTCTTCGTGAAATGTAATGTCTGAAAAACAATCATAAATGCCTTTCCGAGTGTATCTAAACGTAAATAAATATGCTGGTTGAATACATGTAAGATTTTCTTTTTGTTTCAGGAAGGTGAAGTGTTAAACGACCAACGACGCCTCGCTGTCAGCGTAACCCGCGCAAAACATAAACTAATTGTTATAGGAAATTTAAAGGCTTTAACAAGATATGCACCATTACAAAGACTGATTGAAGCTTGCACTTTAGTGACACTCGAAAAGGACGAGATAAAATATGTTTTTGATACCTACAAGAAACTGATTGTGTGATCAACAAAGGAGCAAAGGATATGTTCCTGAACGTGTTTAAAAGCCATTGTAATTTATGGGCAAACATCGTCAACGATACTGCCTTATCTATATTACTTTAAAATATTCAGTGAAATTCAACGATTGAGCTCATTTTGTAAAACTTGTTTTTAAGTAATAATGTCGTATATTTTTTGTCTTGTATTTTATTAATTTATATATCGATAGTATTATTATAATAAAATATATCTATTAACTATTATTCAAGTTTTATTTAAAACTTCTAAGTACATATTGATTAGAAAATCTATCCTATTACTATAATAATATTATAAAGCTGAAGAGTTTGATTGTTTGGTTGAACGCGCTAATCTCAGAAACTACTGGTTCGAATTGAATAATAATTTTTGTGTTGAATAGTCCATTTGTCGAGGAAGGCTTAACATTACGCTGCGACCAATAGGAGCGAAGCATCAGTGAAAAATGTTGTAAAAACGGGGAAAATTATTCATATCGCGATAGTGTTTACACAGCGACAACCACGCGAACGAAGTCGCGGGCACAGCTAGATAAAGATAAAATAATAAAGTCTTAATTACACATGACGGGTGATCAGATCAGTCAGTCTCAAGTCGCATAACTTTTTGTCTCCTACACATAGAAACCGCCAACCTTGGTTAGTGGTTAACTCACTTGTGAATTCAGACGGCTGCGGTTTTGGTGAATATTTTCTTGCGCCGACTCCATGTTATGGCGTGTCGTTAGATTATAGGCAGCATGAATACGCTGCTTGAATGAGTTAGCATGTGGTTATCATAGTCTGGCTAGTCTGGCCAATGAATCGTGGCAGCAGCAATGTAAAGCAAAGTTGACAATGGTAAAGTCCGTACTGTAAAATGCCGCAGCAATGTAAAGCAAACTGAGTTCGTAATATACGTTCTTTGATCACTGCGGATTCTCCGAAAGCCATAATGAATGATTTGTGTTATCTACCCTTTTTTGCAGCCCCACCGCCCGGGGAGCACGCGGTGGGGACTGTGGAACTTACCACTAAAAAACGGACGGGATGCCTCTTGCCCTGTGTGGCGGGGCCACGGGAAACTGGGATACAACCGCGACCCCGCCAGGGCCGTCCGGCCAAGGTACCAGCCGGACCCGCTCGCCCCCGATACGCTCCGTCAGCAGTACACCGCATCCAGGTGCACTGCCGACACCGAGGGCCATCGCTCCCTCAAGACGACGGGCCTTCCCCGGCCCGCCGTCTCGGCTGGGCTATGGTCCCCGTCCACTCGGCGATCGCACCCACTGTGCCGACCGCCAGCCAACGGCCACACCACACTTATTCAGCGTGGCGCGGCCGTCAGCTCCGCTCGTGATTTTTATAGAGGTTGTCTTCCTCGCGGCCCGGGCGGTTAAGCCAAGGCCCCCGGCCCGTGGGTGGAGGACCCACGGGTTACGGTATGCGCCGCACGCCGGCTGGTAAGGCCGGCGCCCACTAGGGCGTCCGCGTCAACCCGCGAGCCGAGCGCAGGGAATGGACACACCCGTCCGCCTGCAACCCGCACCCGGCGAAACGCAGGGACCGGACCCCGCTCGTCCCCCTCAACCCGCGGCTCGCCGCAACTCGAGCGCAGGGAGGGGACCCACGTGTCGGGACTTCAGCCGCCGGCAAGGACGCGCCGGCGTTGCCCGGGGTGGACCACGTGGAGGTATCCCGACAACCACCCCGTGTTATCTACCCTAGATTTCTTTTTCTTTACACATTATATAAGATAATAGAAAAAAATACAAGTAGTATCAAATCAAAAGTGTTTTCAACCATGTATTCAGAGGGTTGCCAAGTTAAGTTTTTCATTAGTCATTAGAATGCGACCTGCAGGCCGCTGACAGCAGGTCGCATTGGAGGCGTTTGGGGGAGGCCTATGTCCAGCAGTGGACTTCTTGTGGATGAGATGATGATGATGATGATTGGAAAAAAAGGGTTGCCAACTCAAGATTTTTTGAATTTGCCGCTGTTTTTAACCGACTTCAAAAAAGGAGGAGGTTCTATGTTTCATTGTATATTTTTTTTTTTTTGTATGTCCGCCGATTACTCCGTCAATTCTTGACCGATTTTCAAAATTCTTTTTTTATTCGAAAGTGCATACTCCCAAGTTGGTCCCATTGTCACCAAGTCAGGATCTGATGATGGGATCCCAGCCAAATCGAGGGCAACCCTCAGATTTTATAGGCACGTACAACGCGTTACTTATGTTTTCGTAAGCTATTCATGTTTTTACGTCTGGAAGTCATCATCCCATGTTGGTGAGGTGATGATGGAAGGTACAACTCCTAAACGGATAGGAGTTAGAGGATGATTCTTTAAGTATTGTAGGTATGTATTAGATTAGACCATTTGTTTTTTTTTCCATCATAACTTGTCACCAAATCGGGATCTGATGATGGGATCCCAGGTAAATCGAGGGCACTCCTTAAATTTGGTAGGCACGTACAACGCGTTACTTATGTTTTCGTTAGCTATTCATGTATTTAAGTCTGGAGTCATCATCCCATGTTGGTGAGGTGATAATGGAAGGTACAACTCCTAAACGGATAGGAGTTAGAGGATAATTCTTTAAATATTGTAGGTATATATTAGACCGTTGATTATCATGATGGGAACACGTGTAAACAAGTGACTCTTGAGTGACGATATTAGGAGGCTCACTATACCATAAAATTGACACTCAAGCACCAGCTATTAGCACCGAAGAGGAAAAGGTTGCTTCACACCATGAATTGCAGTATAGTGTATTATGAAAGTGAAATCGCTTATTCAGAGAGTAGGCCTTCTCAAGTTATAATGTTACACATAGTCACAATTCGTATCAATGTTAATAGTAGTTAATACGAATAGCTTATATATGTCGTCTCGTATGCAGATCGGTCAATCCGGCCGATCGAGATCTGCCGGTATATCGAATCTGTCAAATTTTCATATGGGAACTTTTGGTTAGGTTAGGTTAGACTTGTGATTATTTATCAACAGCCGAGCGAGCGAAGCGAGCGAGGCTCGACATAGTATTCGAAAAGGACTGCTAAAAAGTGAGCTAAAAGTGATGTGTACAAACAAACAGACAAACAAACAGACAGTACTTATACAGACATACCAGGGTTTACTGTTTCTATCAGACTTCTAAAAAACCGCTGTATAAAATGCACTAAAAAGTATTAAATAAAAAATTTTTATAAAAAAAAAATAAACCGACTTCAAAAATTAATTTAAATAATATATAATTTCATGTGCTAGGTACCTACTGTTCTAATTGAAGTCGGTGCCAACCAAACGAAATATTACCTAGGCCACATGCATGAATGGAAGGCTGTTTACGACGAGTACGGGTGATCGCGTCGGCGTGGCACCGACTTCAATTAGAACAGTAGGTACCTAGCACATGAAATTATATATTATTTAAATTAATTTTTGAAGTCGGTTTATTTTTTTTTTATAAAAATTTTAGAGTTACACGATTCGATTGCCAGACTTTAGATTCAAAACTTGAAAAAAAAAATACGCTTGGCCTAAAGGATTTATATCCAGGCCAGTAAAAAATTATTTAAAAAAAATAAAGTGAGAGATTGAGATTTGATTTGATTTTGATTCAAACGAAAACGAAAAAGCAAAAAAATAGCAAAGCAATGTTTGTTTGATTATTTTCTGTTTGTCAGTAAATACAATTAATTATTTTGTGAAAAGCACAGCTTCAAGTTTTAACAAGATATACGAATATCTAAAAATGCCGCCAAAAGATGTAGATATTCAACATTCGAACTCTTCAAAACCGAATCCTCGTAACAATCCCATAATGTTTAAAATATTTCAAAATGTACAATTTAATGTTGTTCAACATAAAAAGTACGTGAAAGAGATGATAAAACTCTATAAGAAGGTAAGATTATTGTTAAAGAATCTATTATAAATAATCCTTCCTACAACTTTATGTCGATGACTTTTTTTCATTGCTTTAGTGTCAATCTCTGGTCGCAGTTGTTATAAATGTTATAATAGCTTTACAAACAATAGTGGTGGAATTAGGGGCCTTTTCCGCAATTAGGCAGCGAATGTGCCCTTTGTGTGTGCAAAGAGTGGGAGCTGGAATTACTCCAGCCATCCTAATTCCTCCAGGAAGCCGGTCGATGAGAATACATACAAATTATTAGAACTGGTGGTATTTCCTCGTAACTCCTCGCCTACAACCAATAGCTTGTCCAGATTGAGAGAGACGGACTGCCAGTTTGCTTGATGGCAGTCCATCGTTCAAAAAGTAACCGCTGTTACCGGACTAACAATAGCGACTGCCCTGCGAGAGGCTGAGGACTGTGCGAAATATCGTGAGAAAAACACCGGAGCCCTTTCAAGGACACAACCTTTAGAAATGAAGTGGACATAGAGAGAGAGTATTTCTCTCACACTATACATAATCATCCCACTGTAGGGATATGGTCCCCGTACTCTGCTACACTGAGGATTGGAGGGGGCAAGCTACGTGAACTCCACCGACGTGGCTTAGCAACTGTCATCTATACTGCTTAGCCTATTTTAATAAATTTATTTTCCTCAATTTTTTTTAATGCTATGTTTAACAGCCTCATTCAGAAGTTCGCTAGATAAAGTACTCCATGTCCCTTATTGCAAGTGACGCCAAGATGTATAATTTATTAATCAATCAAATAAATTAATCATTTATTATAATCTTAATGTTTTCAGCTTGACCAAAACATGTTCCGTGAGAGCTTCAAGAATGCACTGCACTACCTATTTACATTTGGTGACACAAGTGCCAATGTTGACAGAGTTGTGCAGTTTGTGGCTACGTTTTGCACAACATTGGATGACGAGGAGGAGTTCTTGCTTTTCATCTTTGAAATTATATTTGATGTAAGTAAAACAACTTTAAAATACCAATTTTTATTACAGATTTTTGATAGTCAAACTTAAATATTTCTATTCAAATATTCTTTTTGAATGATCTCATTGTGATATCCCTCAATGAGGCTATCAGATTTTTATATATATTTTTTATTCATTTAACAAGTTTCTTGAAGAAAATAGAAAAACATAATTTTAATGATTATTCAACATTATATTATCTTAAATGAATTATAGAATTCTTTTTTAATAATTACAGTGTCAATGTGTGTCCGGTCAATCAGTGAGATACCGCGCAAGTCAGCTGCTGGCAGCGGTGCTTGCTGCCCTCGGTGAGGATGCCTCTCTGGATGATGATCTGTGTGACAAACTTCTTGCCTCACAGGTAAACTCCTATACTAATATTCATTTGCACTTTTCAGCTTTAGAACCATATAGGTTTGTAGATGGTGCTAATCGTTAAAACACACAGTTGCATTTGAAAACTTTTTGTAATGTCAATTCTTTAGAATGATTTGAAGATTTATAAAGGTCAATTCATCATGCTATAACCAAAAGCAAAATTAGTAACATACACACTGCCCACTGGCATATTTAGCAGAACAAAAGTTTATGGCTGCAACTTTTATGCAAAATACCTACCACAGACAAAAGTTTCACATCTATAATAATAATGTGGATGAATTGTATGTAATTCCTGTTAACATAATGCATGAGATGTGTTTTAACTTCGATAAAATGTATTTGTTTTCGAAATAAACAGATGCAGCGCTTACAAGACACTCGGGGCGCGGTACGATGTCGCGCGGCTTTAGCGCTTCAGCGGCTGCAAAATCCTATGGAACCAGATGACGAGGTTACTCGCGCCTACCGTTTCCATATGAGCTGTGACCCCACTGCATCTGTTAGAAGGTAATATAAGGAATAATCCAATCGAAACTGAATTCTAAAGTTAGTGGTTTCAGCCAAAATTGACAACAATCAATTTTGACCGAAACCGAAACTGCACTTTTTTTTACTTTACCTCCTGATATAGACTTTAACTGATGTTAAAAATATAAAACAATGAAGATTGTAACAAGAATAGTTTTCAATTCAATCATATCGGCCAGTGAAATCGGCTGTTGACAGCCATAAACAAGTCACTAATTCGGATCAGCCATGATACATCAGGTATCATCTTCATACAGTTAGGCAATCCTCTTCAACATCATATTGGAACATGGGTTTCATTTATATCATAGGGGTTCAGAGTCTACCACACTGCTTTTATGAGCAAGATAGCGCATGACATTGAGATAAAATTTTAACTGTTTTTATTACGATAACAGACATACAGGTTGGCGAAAGATTGAAGAATAAAAAATGATTTAATTATATTTCAGAGCTGTAGTAATGTCCATAGCGAAATGCACCCGTAATGTACCTTACGTGTTGGAGCGACTGTGCGATGTTGACGAAGCGGTTAGGCGTGCTGCCTTCCTGTACATAGCTGGCGTCAATGTAACCCAACTTAGAGTGAGGCAACGAGTGCTGACTCTCAAGGTACCCAGTCAGTCATGTGTCATAATATATCTTTCATGGCAGTATATGCAGTTTTAATATCAATTAAAGTTTTTGTTTATGAACCTATTGGAATAACATAAACGCAAAGAGCCAGTTTCACTCATAGGCGAGGTTTATTCAGAATAGACGTGATGACGACGTGTGGCGGATAGTCAAAATAACACAATATAAACCTTGTAGTACATATACCTTCTAATTCTAAAGTACCATTTTAACGGTTTTCGAAAACTACCGTGTTTTTTTTTTATTTTTTTTTATTGTTATCTTCTGTTTATATTTTTTATCTTAAATTTAATTTCAAGGTTCATAGTCGTTTTTGTCGGTTTATGGAGAATGGCGCTCTCGGCGTCATTGCGAAGTCGCCTGGAGGCGCGGGCGCATTTCTCTATAACTCGGGCCTTAGGATTGCGAAATGGGTTTAATTAAAGCTTTTGGCTAAACACTAACGTTTTCCATAGGTTGGTTTAACTGAACGTAGTCAACGTGTACGTCGCGTGGTAGAAGAAATCTTGATACCAGGTTGGCTAGCAACATTCCAAGGGAATATTGTACACCTACTTAAAGCTATACGTCTTGATAATGCCCAAGATGCCAAAGATTCTCAATATGTAGCTGGAAAGTTATTGGAGTCATTGTTTAAGTGAGTATTCCTTTACTTACGAACGCATTTGTTTCCATGTTTTTTATAAAATCTTCTTTAACTTTTGGAACGCTATCAACTACTTTAGTTACAAAACGATCCCATGGACATGTGTAAGACGACATACTGACTTTTAATTGAATTTGATTTATTCTTATTATGTTTTAGAAAATTTTTCGCAGTCGTTCTACTAAACTTCCTGTTTGAATTACTTTGGTTATACACCGTCGGATCACACGTTGTACAAGACTGACTGACAAATTTCAACCTCTAAATCCATACAGTCGTTTTATGTGATTCACTTACGAACTTTCAGATTCATATTATTAATAGGATTCAGTGAAATTACGTGTATAAAAAAACCAGTAAAATAGTAATTGTAAATCAATCAATGGTTTCAGACGTCTTCCAATCTCGGAGTTGCTTGAATGGCTGCCCACAGACAAAAATCTCCGTCTAATACCCGCTGAAAAACTGAACAAGGAGACAGCGTGGTATTGGAGGCACTTAGCCGAACATCTACAAAAGATTGATGATGACGAAACATTAGAGATGGTGTTGCCTGATCTGGTTGTTCTTACTGGGTATATTAGGGCGTAAGTATAGATTTTTATATTTTTATTGAGTGCTCTCTATTATATTGATGTGTATGAAAATAACGACTAAGTAAGCAAGCACTAACATATTTTATTAATAGGACCTTTTACCAACCAATTGTACAGTCAACAAAGGATTTGACTGACCCCCCTCTGTATTCATGATTAAAGATTTCTAAATATTGCGTGAAGGGATTTACTTGAAATTTTATTTATCAATAGTATTCATATTGTACTATGTAATTACAAATTTTCAAGTAAATCCCTTCACGCAATATTTAGAAATCTTTAATCATATATACAGAGGGGGGTCAGTCAACTCCTTTGTTGACTGTAAAATTGGTTCGCAATTCGCCATTTGATTTGATTTAAGTTGGTTAATTTTGCAAAAACAGTAACTTTTTTTGTACTTTTTATGATTTTACATCCATTGTATAATCATGTGTTGTGGAGTCATCTTTTTTATTTTAAATAAATAATTAAATTTTAACGTAATCTAATAAAGTCCCTATTTTTTTTAAATAGTTAGCCTTACAAAAACGCGTCCAAAGCTGGGACGGGGCATTAATTATAAAATGTTGTCACAGTATCGTGGAGTCTCCGCCTCCCTCGGAAACAGCAGACCCCGTGGGCTTCGGCACTCGGCAGTACGTGCTGCACGAACTCGGCAGCATGCTGCGCGTGTACGACGCTACAGACCCTACTGGCAGGGCGGCATTGCAGACACTGATCACTGACGTACTCACTGGTACATACTAATATTAATATTGACGACCTCCGTGGCGTAATGGTTACCACGCCGGACCGCCACGCAGGAGGTCCCGGGTCCGAATCTCGGTCGGGTCGGGAAGCTATTCCTATCACATTCTAAAATATCCCTAACTCCTTAAAATACCATCTCTAACTTGTTAAAACAACTACTTACTGAGATTTTTTTGGAGTAAAATAGTAGTATTTTACATACTAATATTGTATTATTTATAAATTACTAGACTACTAGACGATGCCCGCGAAATCCCGTTGTTTCCGTATCCGGGATAAAAACTATCTGCATTATAAATAAACGTATAACGAGTATATAAGTTATTCACTGTTTGTCACTGTCTTTCTTGATGAGAATTAAATGAAGCGTGAAAGTGACAAAACATTGTATACATTATTACACAACGTTTATTAGTAAACGGGGAAGTGTTTAAAAAAAGAACACGACACGTAACAGCCTATGTAAATAATAAACAAACAATAATAAACAATCTTTCTTTTTCTCTCACAAAAACAGATAAAACTAAAGAAATACATTGTAGGTAGGTGGATAATTATGATTTGTGAGAGACTGATGCCTAAACTAGGTAAAACCTGTATTTCAGGTGATCAGGTCTCCCCTCATGGTACAATTCCTAGTGACACAATATTAATAAGCAAATGAATTTAAACAGTAATTTACAAACAATACGGATGAGGAAGAATGCATTGCTTATATGTGTGTGATTGTGTGTGTGTGTGTGTGTGTGTGTGTGATTGTGTGTGATTGTGTGTGTGTGTGTGTGTGTGTGAGAGAGAGATTGTGTGTGTGTGTGTGATTGTGTGTGTGTGTGTGTGTGTGATTTCGTGTGTGTGATTGTGTGTGTGTGTGTGTAAGGTCATTAGCTCAGTGTAATATTTACTCACGGTTAAGCAAATCCTGCCATGACCTAGTAACTTATTATACTTAGGATAGTCGAATATTGAGGTCAAAGGTTTGTTTTTTCGCAGGTGAATACGGAGCGCTAAGCCCGGATGTGATCCGCGCTTTCGTGTTGGCTTTGGAACTGGTCGTGCCAGAAGTGGCACAGCGAGTTGAGCTCATATCTGGTGTCATCAACTCACTAAGGGACGCGCCGGAAGTTGACGCGCCGCCCCCGCCCCCTCCTGTTGATTGCACGGAGATAAAATTACAGGTTAAGAATACATCATCTGCAATCGCCAAATCGTAATAATTCATGTGTATGCCAACAGATGGCGTTGATTTTTTAAATCACTCTATAGTTTGTTATTGTCAAATTGATCAAATTTACCGTAAAATGTAATTTTTATTATTTTATTTTGTTATAGAGAGCTCGACTCCGCGTTTCGTTAAACGTAGCAATAGAAGCCCAAGAAGAAGCAGTTAAAGACCAGAACTATGCCCTGGCCGCAGAATGCAAGTCCAAAGTGGAGGATATTCAGAAGAAACTTGAAGAACTATCTGTTCAACCAGCCCCGCCTCCACCAGTGCCTATGAACGTATGTAGTCTTTAGCTGGTAATACGTCTTGATGTCAATAGATTCAAAGAAACTTTTATTCAGAGAATAGGTTTTTACAAACACAATCTCTTATCAGAGAGTACATCATGCAAATATTTTTTTTATAAATATATAGGGACAATTCATACAGATTGAGCTAGCCCCAAAGTAAGTTCGAGACTTGTGTTATGGGATACTAACTCAACGATATTGTATTTTATAACAAATACATATATAGATAAACATCCAAGACCTGAGGCCAATCAGAAAAAGTTCGTTTTTCATCATGACCCGACCGGGGATCGAACCCGGGACCTCCTGGGTGGCGGTCTGGCGTGGTAACCATTACGCCACGGAGGTCGTCAAATAATATTACGCCACGGAGGTCGTTAAATAATATTATAAATGAGAAAGTGAGTTTGATTGTTTCTTTGTTATTCCTTCGCGGCTTGACTAATCAGGCGATCATTATGAAAATTTGTATAAATATTGCCAGTGTTACAGAGCCCAACATACTTTTTATCCCGTGAAAGTATGTTATTCCAGTGGGAACATATTTTTTCCACTATTGAGGGCGCTGGATCGGCCAACAGATGGCGCCACAAGTCGCGCTATGGGTTATTTTGTTGTCAAACGAAATCTATTTCATAAAATTAACGCGAGTGAAGCCGCGGGGAAAAGCTAGTGTTTAATATATGACAAAATAAGACTTGAAACTTACCGATACGGATGTCATGCCTAAATAAACGGTCTTCATTGTCGCAATCTTGTTGGTTTGAATGTTTTTGATTGTGGCACTATTTAGCGGGCACTTTCGACTAGTCAAAATGGAAACATTGACTTTTTTACCCACAACAATAAAATAGACCCTATTGATGCATAATTTAAGATCCATGATAAATATTTACGTCATAATCATAATAATATTGCAGACAATTAAAGAGAAAATATCGGATACGGAGACTCTAAACAAGTGCCTCGTGATCTTAAACTGCGCATTGGACACGCCGCAGCTCAAGACCGTCACGCCCATGCTGCAGATGATTTTCAACGAGTTGGAGGTACGATATTTTAAATACTAATATTATAAAGAAGAATTTTGCAGTGAATAAGCTCCGAAACTATTGGACCGATTTCAATAATTCTTGTATTGTTGGTAAGCTAAATTATCCTCGGATGATATATTGCGATAAACTTTGTCGCTGTCAGTGGGTAATTCACGTAACTAGAACCGGTTGTAGTTCGATTCAACGACACTCGCTGTCCCTTTCAATTCCTATTTTGTATGAGTGAGACAGCGAGTGTCGTTGAATCGAACTAGAATCGGTTCTTGTTACGTGAATTGCCCCACTGGTAATTAACCGTTAATAAACACCATTTATCGGTAGCTGTTTTATTTTAATTATATAATGATAACTCAAATTAAAATAAATATTGTTTTAGGTGGAAATATTCCAAAATCCTGAAGTATTGGAGAATGCCCTGCAGACAGTTGCTCTCTACAGTATGCTGGACAAAGACTTCGCGAAAGATAACAAAGCTTTCTTCTTTGCAAACGTAAGTATTTTCTTATATACAAGTTTTTTTTTTTTAATAAACAACAGCTGTTACGAACTAGCCGTCAGGCTGGAGGTGTAGATACTCTTTTAATACTTTTTATTTTTTATACTATTCTTTTTTGAAAGCTTAATTGCCACTGCCGCTGGTTAAATATATTCCGCCAAAAAAATATTCACAGCAAAACAAAATAAATTCCTAAAAAGTTAAATGCGAAATTAATTGAAATTTGTGATAAAATTGTTTTTATTAAATTAAAAAAACTACTCTATCCACCAGTACTGTAGGGTCAGTTTCACCAGGGTCAGTTTCTTTTTGTTACTAACCTAATTTAACAGTAAAAAAATTGCATTTTCTTGACCTTCCTGTGTACTGATATTACTGAAGTTTTAGCCGTGGAATTCTTATGTAAGATAATTAATCAGTTTATCCGGCATGGTATTCGAAAACACAATTACTTGTATTGCAGTATCCTTGATAGGTAAAAAATTAAAGTTAAGAAAAGTTGTGCCCTTAATACTTCAACAGAAGATAAGCGTAATTTTTTGTAGTTTTAATAATTACTAGCTGTTACCCCCTCCGCCAACGTGGTCAAGGGAAAATGTCAATAATTTTTCCCATGGGAATCTCTTTATCCCGTGGGAAACAAAGTATTACCTTATGTCACACTCCAGACCTTATATTATCCCCGTTAAAAAATTATGAAATAATAATGTTATACTTTTTTCCCTGTGGGAATGAGATATTTTTTCGGGATAAAAAGTAGACTATGTCACTCTCCGGATCTTAAACTATTCCCAATAAAAAAATCATATCAATCCGTTAAAAAAATCATATCAATCCGTTCATTACTTTCGACTTGAAGGGAGGACAAACAAACAAACAAACACACTTTCACATTTATAATATTAGTATTAGGATTTTCTAATTAAATTTAAAAAGAGCAATAATTTTTTAACCTTATTTGAACTACAATAAGTTATTCGCTATTTCAGCTGATAGATACGTCTAACGAGCCAATAGTATCTACTGTGCTCCGTTGCATAGTGGACTTGCTCTGCGTCCACGGAGCCCGTGTTTTCGAAGACGAAGCGAGCACGCAAGTTAACGAATCGAAAAACAAAAGCAAGAGGAATACGTATCATTCTATTGATGCTTTAGATGATGATGGTGAGTATATTTTAAAAACGCAATTTAAACAACCCGGTGGTGCGTTGGTAGTAACGTCTTCACAACTTGGAATCGTCAAAGATTCGAAATCCTTGGGATAAAGTAGCCATTGTTAGCCGCTCGACTATGTTATTGATGACAAAAAATTTTTTTTACAGGTAACATATCAGAATCTGCCATATCGTTATCCCCCGCTCACAGTACTGTCATTGAACTGCTCTTGAAGATAATGGACAGTACCGTAAGTAAAAAATATGCTCTAGAATATTATAATAATTATAATTGAGTTTAATATAAATTTACTTAAATTTACTTATCTTTATTACGGATAATACAGCTCAGAATTATTCCCTCCAAGGTCAGCGATGATCACTTACCATTAAACCACCATTAATAGACATGCTTGTTTGCCAACCACTTCAAAAAAAAAACATTGTATACTTTATATTCATTTATATTTCAACAGTGTGCGAGTTACCGCCTGATCATAGTGGAAGGCCTCTGTCGTCTGCTCCACCTGGGTCATTTGGAGTCACCAGCCATACTTAGCAGACTACTGCTGTTGTGGTTCAACCCTGCTACTGGTAAGTTAACAATATGGAACGTATTGCATAAAATTTTGTGAAATTGTTGTGTTTGATTGTCATATCTATTCCTCCGTGGTAACTTGGCTTGTTTGTTAATATCTTCTGTACTAATATTGTCAATTGTAAGAGCTGTTCGTTTTCCTATGAATAAACAATTAAAGAAATCTGTAGGATGAAACGGCTTCTAATATTTTTTCAGTGGATGAAGACATGTTACGTCAAACCATTGGTGTTTTCTTCCAAACATTCCCAACCTGTGTCGATGGCGCTCAAGATCAAATACAAGTAAGTACCTACAATAGTTTGTTGTTGTTGTTAACTATCAGGTAAATGGTGTGCTCTGCGACTTGCGCAGTTTAAAGGAATGAAAAATTTCACCACCACTACTAACCTTCCCAATAGCTCAGTGATAAGAGCACTCAGCTGTATAATTGATCAGGTGATTTTTTCTTTCAAAACATTTTTCAAAATGAGGTTAGTTGAACTGAAAAAACTATAAAAACAATTTAAAAAAAACGGGTTTCACTCCGGGAGTGCCGGCAGAAGTGAAAACTTGAACATTAACGTTGTGCATTTTTAAATATTTAGATATTGTTATTATGTGTTTTGTAGAAGGCAACTTTACCCACACTGCGAACATTAGCCAACGCTCCATCCAGCTCGCCGTTGGCTGAAATAGATCAAGAGGCTGTCGTTCGTTTCATCGTATCACTCACTAGGGTGAATCACGAGGTAAGTCGTATTATCGCTATTTCTTTTTCAGCCAATCCTAAGAGCCACAGCACACGGCGTATTTTCAACGCGCAGAGGACGTTTCGTGCTACATTGAGCTCTTTGTATGATAAACCTCATGATGAAATTATTGCAACTCCGCCTTGGATAATGATATTAAAATATGCCTAAATATGCCTAAATAAATTTGTAATACAAGTAGTACAAATTATAATTAGTTGTATCCTTTCAATACTTTCTACTCTGACAATTTTTTTCTTTCTGATTAAATTCGTTGTGAGTTCCAAGGCAGCTGTAGTTTCTCCCTCGGGACGTCAATGAGCTTCATTGCTTATTCTGAATGAATGCATAACGAATGTAATACGTACATTACGAATCTGAGGTCGCCGTTGTTGGTTCTGATTATACAGGAGACACAGCGGTGGAAATGTGTACTATAGTAACAAAGAATATTTTTTATATATTTCTCAGCTAGCAGACAGTCAAGGCGCAATGGCAATGGTGCTATGCAACTACATAGTGCGCCGGCCGTCGTCGTCCGAAGTAGGGCTCGTGTGCCGTATGCTGGCGCTGCTGTCTCCGCCGAGAGACGGGCACCTGGCCACGGAGCTGGCCGCCATGTTACGGGATTTGTGCCTGGTGAGTGCTGAAGATCTATAGGGGGTACAGACTGCTGAAACGTAACATACAATGTAACAAAATTCCCATAGTATGGACGCCTTGTGCGCACGTACCGTACACACTACGCGCACGAACAGAACATTACGTGGACGGGAAATTCTTTCAATGTGCGTTACATTACATATTACGCAAATACGTACCCACCATTACATTCCAGCAGTTTGTACCCGCCTTATAGATGTTACTCCTCACGAACTATTAGACCGTAATCAGTCGAGTCAGATCGTAGGGACCGTAATCGTGTATTTTTTTTACACATAGTATAATATTATATTCGAGACTATTTACCACGTGATGGAAGACTGGACGTCCTCAGACGAGATGGAACTGATGATCTGACCAAGGTAGCGAGGAATAAGTCGCTGCGAAAATCATTGGACCTATGTTCCAATGTGTGGAAGTTAACAGGCTGTGAACGGAAGATGATGATTCAATGTTTATATACACTAAATTTTTAAACGAATATATTTCAGAAATTGCCAGACAAACAGTCATGCCGTAATCTCACGCGGTATTTGGGAGCCCTAGAAGCGATGGAGCGCACTAGCCTTGCCAACAAGATTTCTAATACAGGTAACAATTATAAATTATATGATTAGTTACATGACAAACAAAAAAGTCTACTTTTTATCATGTAGTTCTCTCACTCAAATGGGAAATAAAAATAGGAAATTTTTCTACTGTAGATGGCGCATCATCGTGTCATAAATCGAGCTATAAGTTAATTTTCTTAAGACGCTCATCACAAAGAAAAGAAATTTAAAAATCAAGCGGTCGCGTCAGCCGTGCTCTTGGTAGCGCTGCGCTCGCCCGTCAGTGCCTTGCCTTACATTACATCGGTGAAGATCTAAATCAAAAAAATTACTGCGACCGATGCCGCGGGACATAATTTTATTAATACAATAATACTTTTGGTTTTTAGGTGTAACGGAGGGCACTATACAAGAAGACACCCTTACTCATATTGGTCGAGTAACATCCTCTTTACGTGAGTACTATAAAAAAAAGTACTTTATACTAATTAAGTCCTATTTGTTATTTAATTAAATACATGTTTATTTCTCTAGGCATTGTATTTGAACCTGGCCGCTTCAGTCGTCCATCTAGCGGATGTTTCAGGATGTTATGTATGTTCGATCATTAGAAAAAAAAAACAAGTAGTTTTGATTATTATATGTACAAGAAAAAGTTAAGGTCATGATGAAAAACGAACTTTTTCTGATTAGCCTCGGGTCTTGGATGTTTATCTATATTTGTTATAGTATCGTTGAGTTAGTATCCCATAAAACAACTTTCGAACTTTGGGGCTAGCTCAATCGGTATGTCCCTATATATTTATTTAGTTTCCTGGCCTTACAACTATGACACTAGCGAACAGTGATTATAAGGAAAGACACAAAAAAATTGAATTTAGAGACAGCAATTGAATTTTTCTCACCCTCTATTGTTACTACATTTGGAACGAATTAATTACACGTTAGTTTGCAAAAACGATCGTCAAAATTTCATAAGTAAATAAAATTAATTGTATAGACTGCTTTTTGATTGCTCAAATGTAGATTTAATTATTGTCATTGGTTTAATGTCTAATTATTTTAGTGTGTATTGTTTTCATCATTTAATAATAGGGTAGAATTTTATTTGAGATCATGTACTTGCATAAATATAAGTTAAATACGAATTGACCCTTATCAGACAGTTTAAAAAAAACTGGTTTTTTAACTCTTGTCTTGGTACAGAGACACCAAGACATGACAGAGTCTCTGAGGATCCTCCATGGATGGCGGTGATCAGTTACCGTCAGGTGACATACGTCCTCGTTTGCTAACCTATTTATTCCATATAAAAAATTAAGTATGGTTTGTGAATTTCAGCTCAACCCTTGGCGCGAAGTACACACGTCGTGATCAACGAAACAGTTGAAGAGGAGCCTGAGATTGACGAGACATCTCCTTCAGACGCCGCAATTAGAACTTCTGATGGTGTGTAACGTCTACTCGCATTTATGGATTTTTCTTCATTGTTTTGGCTCAATGTCCGATGATTATAAACTTATACCTTTACACTGTCGCGAACTTGAGCGACAACGAGAGTGTGCACGGACTCTCCGACCGAAGTAGGCCATAGAATAAGTAATAACCCGAGGTAGAATGGCCACACTCCGCCCCGCACCGAATCGCTTTACCTTACCCCAGGCGGGTGCAGTCGCAAAGGTGTGCGCTTAGTGAACGAATGTGTGTGCGCGCGTGTACAGACGACATTGGCCTATGTAGTAGAAATAGGTAATTATTTTATAGAGTGTCCGGGCTGTGCTTCGGCTTCACTTTTCCTTTGTCTTCTAAATCTACCCTTTTTTCGCTCAACTTAGCAAAATGTAAAGCATTCCTTTTTTTTACAATCTTCTTCATAGAACAACCGTCAGCAGTAACCGCCGAGAGTAGTCCAAAGTCGCCTCGTCAGTCTTCAGAAGCGGACGCCAGTTCCGAGCATGTAGAGGCGTCATCTGACGCCACTGACTCCAGCAGCGGCGTGTCCCCCGTAAAGAAAGTTAAAGTCACTAAAGGTATGTTTTTTTTACTTCTCATGCTCAGAAAATGCTTAATTGCGCAGGATATAGGCTGCACAAAATCAAATTTTGTGCACAAGGGCAAAAACGTATCTACTCATAAATGTATCTATATTAAGGCAAAGGAAATAAGCCATACAGCCAAACACAACAAAAAGTTCAGAGATAGAATTTGTTATTTTATAATATTTACTTTAATTTATTTGCCTTATGTGTTTTTTAAGTCTTATAAGATATTAAAATTTTAATTAAAGTACGGTATGTTATTTAATTAATTTAAGAAAAATATTTTATTACAAAATTAATTTAATAGTAGGCTGTATAGGTCTGCAGCCCAAGCCTAATTTCAATGTCGTAAGATTAAAAAAAAAAGCGGCGGTAAAGGGGAAACAGGTCTTATTTTTCGTTTGTTTATTTATTTATTTCCTCGCAATCGAAGTGAAAAGCAGAGTTTATAACTCGTCCACAAAACCATTTCTATCCTCGACATTACTATCAGCCCTCGCCTTCGGCTCGGGCTGCTAAAAGTCTCGGATAGAAATGATTCGTTTTGTGCACTTGTTGTAAAATCTACTAAGGGCCCTTTTCCTAGTCCGAGTTCGGTCCTTCCCGGATCGTATAATACATACATGTTTTTCCTATCACGCGGGTCGGTTGAGGGCGCGGATAAAAATACACTTGACAAAAAAAAAGGCCGAATTAACTCTATTACAATCCGTTATCTGATACCCATAACACAATCAGAGCCTATTCTCCTAATAAAAACAGTTAAAATAAACGGGGCAACCATGAAATGAAATTCCGAACATACGGACTGACGTTTCGTTGAATTCTAACCAGTTTTAAACCTTATTCTAACGAGTAATGTCTTTTGGCAAGACCACGTGTTTCGTTGTTTCGGATGTACACATTCATGGTTGCCATAGTGGTAGCAAAGCGCTATCTCGCTCATCTTACCATCAGGCGGGTCGTATGCTTGTTTGCCAACTTTGTGATATAAAAAAAATATATATATTTTGTATGAGCAAGATAGCGTTTGAGATTTTGAGATTGAGACTAGAATTTAACTGTTTTTCTTACGAGAATAGGCTCACAGATTTTAGGAAAGTTATTGTGAGCCCAGGTGGTTTTTGAATTGTGTACAATTTATTTATTTAGGAAAGAAAAAGAAGCTATCAATGACTAGACAAGACAACAATGATAACGGAAAATCAGTGAAGGGGAGAGAGAAGACGAAGAAAGGCAAACAAGTACAAGAAAATGAAAAAGGAGTGAAGAGAACACGGTCGCAACGTTCTTTGGTAGATGTCGATAGAGGTGAGACATACATTTATATAAATAGATAGATAGCTTGAGACCTAATCTGTAATTGAGGTTAAACTGCATTTTTAGATTTTGGGAGGACACTGGAATAACCGGTATTTTATTTTTCAATAGAAAAACATAAGTAATTTTTCTCAAACTAAATGAAAAATCTTTTGTTTACGAATAAATATATTTTTCGACAATAAATATAAATTTCGTGTGTAATTACGAAATAGTTTTATATGTCAACAATATAAACTAACGAAATTTATGCATATATTAATTTTCCTACATAAAATTTAAACTTTGTATTAACTCAATAATATTTCCTTAGCTCAAAAATCCAAAGCGGAGGCAAGCAAGAAGGCAGAACAATCACCAACATCAGACCTCGACACTTCAAATATAACCGTACGGCGTTCTACAAGAGGACCCACCACATCCTCAAAGAACGAAAACAAAAATGAACATAAAGGTTTGTCTCAAATTGATTCAGACCTGGATACCGCAAACGTCACTATACGTCAATCTCGACGTACACGAACGTCCAGTACGGATTTTAATAGATCTACAAATACTATAGACTTTTCAAATATCACTCTACGTCGTTCAAACAGAGGACCTGCTATGACCCCTGTGTTAAAAGATTCCGTTAATAGAATGCGGAAGGGGAAAAGTTCTGAACAGTCCCCACAGTCTGATTTGGACAGTACAAATGTAACCATTCGCCGTACTAATAGGAATTTAAAGTCCAATAAAAAAGAAATAAAAGGTTTGTGTGATTTTTTGTTTTGAATGGATCACTTCGCATTGCTTTATGCACGCTTGTACGGTTTGCTGCATATCCTGCTTGCTGTTACTAAAACTTATGTAAAGTATAAAAAAATATACGTCTAGGATCCGTTTTACTTGTCAAATTAATCGTCAATCGTTGTCTTGTGTCGCATGTGCTGTACATACGTACAGAATAATTGTTTTTCTTTCGGACACTGACTTCTATGTACTGGTGTTCGATATTTTATTGATACAACAGAATTTTACATACATACAACATATCGATATTTTTATTTGCAATAGTCAACTGGGCTTATCTTATGAGCTGAGTTATAATAAATATAAACAGTGTAGAGTGATTATAAGTACTCCAAGAATTATTTCCTTACATTGCTAACTATATTTTGCTCCTAATAAATTGAATCATTCCATTCTACTCATTGTTATTTGTAAAATTCGGAAAAATACAGTTTAAATTAATCTATATAATAATCTTCATGACATCATAGGCTATCACTGCTTATATTTTCGCATATTATTATAGTTATTGTAAAATCTGTATTATGTAATTTACAGCAAAACCCCGCGCGTCGACCAGTTCGACACGAAGCAGCGTCGCGTCACGTAGCTCCATGTTCAACGACTCGGACGACACAGAACTACATACTATAGTTTATGACCAAGAGAATGTGAGTATTTATTTTAATCGAAATTTCGTAAAACGTTCGTTTCGTTTTCGTTCGTTTCGACCCTAAAAGATAATCATGATTTTCTGCACCTCCCTATGGGTCGAGTGATAGAAAATTCAATTTAGCATTAAGTCCGTCTATTGTATCAGTACTTTTGTATCGTGGTCAATAAAGTTAAATAAATAAATGACATGATTCCGGTTCTAGCGACCGTGACGGGCGACAGTGCCGCGCAAATTGGATCAACTACCTGCTAATGAATTTGTACGGCGCACTGACCAAATCTCGCGATAGATATCGCGCGACCGGTGGGCGTGTCAGTCCATATAAATTAATATAACAGTGGCGGGTCGCTGTCGCTAGAATTGGTATAAAAGAATGGCTATCAATCAAGATCAAGTCCAACTTTACACAATTTCACACCGTGTTATGTTTGTGTGTTAAAAGATGTATAGTTTTACTTGAATATTCACTGTACTTTCCTAGCACGGTCTAAATATGATGAATCCATCATATTCCACATAAATCACATTCATGTTTTTTTTTCTCATTACACTTTGAGCTCTGTCTGTCTCTTCTGAGGATTACAAAATTAACAAAAATGTTTGTTCAGGTACAATCATTGTTGAATGATTCAAACGAGTCGATTGAAAGCAGACGTGATTCTAAAGCCAACGTCACGATACCAGAGACGCCAGAAGCCAGTGAAGAGTAAGTTATAAAATTATACTATATTATACTATTATAGTACGTGCCAAAATTTGGGGTCACAGTTTATAAAACAATTGAAAATCAATTGTCTTTATGCACTGAGTTACGAACTTCGTTTTACGCCTGCGCGAGTCAGCCGTGTTGACGAGTAGTTCGTAATGATGTTTAGGATATGAGTGGCAGCGAAAAAAGTATCGGCTTTTTACTTAGGTCGTTTTCACAGGTTCGGTTACAGCCTGTATTAGTCTTTCACCGATTTAATTTAAACAATTATTAAATTCTGTTTGTTAAACTTAATCTAAACGCGTACAATCAAAAATTAATAAGACACGCGGTTTATGTGTATTGCAAAGTTTTTATCCCACATTTCAGGTCTGAGTCGGAGCCTGAAATCGTAAAACCTAAGGGTAAGAAGACTGGAAAGAAAAAGTAGTTTTAATGTGTTCAATTAGCTATAATATTAAATGTCGATATTTTTTTATAATAAACGTAAAATTTAATTGTGGTTTTTTAATACGACAATTAAATTTTAATTTATGGACGGAAGCTGGAGAGTCCGAAAGAACGCGGAGTTAGAGGCACTGGTGAACGAACCAAACATAATTGGTGTGTATAAATCCATGCGCCTCCGCTGGCTCGGTCATCTTGAAAGAATGGAGGAGGGTCGGAGCGTCAAGGCAGCATATGTGGGGAGGGTGTCGGGCAGACGTCCGGTTGGCCGCCCCAGGTATCGCTGGAGCGATGCAGTGCTGGCTGATCTGCACGAGATGGAAGCAGTGAACTGGCGGGACTTCGTGCAGAGCAGAGAACTCTGGCGCACTCTAGTATCAGAGGCCAAGATCCACTTCGGGTCACTGAGCCAGCGGAGTAAGTAAGTAAGTTTTTAATACGATGCACTTGTAAACGATCTATTTTCCCGGACAAAAGTTTCCCGTCTCATTAATCAGGTTAGAAACTTTAGGATCTTAAGTCGTCGAGCGAGAGTATCGCGACGAAAGGTATTGTCTTCACACGGCGATATCCTATTCTTTTGCGTCCAGTTTGCAGCCTCGTCGTTTGCACATAGTTTCTCAGTAACAGTATGTAAATACATAAACGTAACATAATAAATAATATAAAAAGCCATTTATTTCCAATACTTAATACAAAAATATTATAAAATTCTTCACATGAATAATTATTACTGGGGCACTCATTTTTGGGTGAAGTGGCGTCGGTCGGACGTAAACGTAACATACGGTGTAAAAAATAATTTATCAATAATAGGTATTCATATTGTAATGTAATTACAAATTTTCTAGTAAACCCTTTCGGGGGTCAGCCCATTTCTTTGTTGACTGTACCAGGGCGATACTGCGATACTAATAATACACAACAAACATTTATTAATAACTTTATTTTAAGTTTTCCTGGAACATTGTTTTGTCATGGTTTTCTTAAATTAATAGATCTTTATTTTATTGAGAGATTGTGCCTATTTCACTATTCATTCAATTTCGTGTAATGAAAGAGGCTGAAACAATCGGCTCTTCAGTGAACCTAAGTAAAGTAGATAACTTATAAATATTTAAAATAATTTATTTGCCTATACATTTCGAAGTATTGTTTTCGAAATCTAATTCTTTTGCCAATTGCTATTAGATTCAAAATATGGTTTGTGGTCCCAATGGTGCCAGTTCTTGTCGAAGGGCTTCCACCGGTGGTCCCACACGTGGTCGCGGTTTTGGTTTGTGAGCTTGTCATCTTTGGCTTCGTTGCTGGTGTAATCTCCAAAATTAAACCTGGAAAATACAAATAATAATTTTTGGAAAATTCCTAAAAAATACAATTTTTTAACGTAACAAGCCCCAACCTTTGTGGCTTATGTAGACCCAGGACCCATAGCGATCTCAGATTTCTAACTATGAAGCTTATTAACGTCTCGTGGGAGAAACTATAGCTGTCTTGGAAATCCACGAATTTAATCAGAAAGAAATTAGATTAAACGTAAAATTTCTTTAATGGAAATTATTTACCCGAAGTGGTCTTGTGCTATGTCCATTCAAAAATTTTGCTTCGATGCGGGAGTGAAGGTTCAGAATTTACGGAAGGAATTTGCAACAATTTCCATAGGAATGGAAAACCTTTATGCCAAAATATCTAAGGAATTGAGCAGACTAATTTTAGCTACGCCGATCGGCGTTTTAGATTCTAATTTCTTTGGTGCTGCATTTAGCTTCTAAAAATGGCTAAATCGCATGAAAATCAGTAGTAGGTAATAAACAATAAGACAGATAGGAAAATAGACTATAGATATACAAAAAAGAAGATTATTAGGGTATATACAAAAACCCGTGCTCCGAATTAGCGTGTGAATATATTTTTTAAAGCGTGCATGTGTGTCTTAAGGCTTGCTACACATTCGGGTCGGTAATGGCACAAACGGACGGTAAAACCGAATTTAATGTAGATGAATATTCGTATAAGTATAATACACCACCAAAAGCTCATTGTTGGTATCGATTTTAAAATTTAATACCATTTTATCCTTTCCGTATTTCGTCGTTTGTGAGTTTGCGTAGATGTATTTTTTCAACTGTCACAGTGTAATTTTTTCTGTAAATATTTTGAAGAATTTAAGAATAGAAAGAAGAGTAAAAGAAGAGAAGGAAGTAGTATAAATAAATAATTGTATAAAATACAAACAAAAAATGAAAAAGAAAACAAGAACAGAAAACATGAAAATAAATAAAATTAGCCCTCTGTTGTGATTGTGTTGTTCAAAATGTTGACAGTGTTATGAAATATAAGTTTAGGTTATAACAATAATTAAGTATACATTAACATGTGACAAATAAGTAAGTAATACAGTGCCACAAACTTATCTGTGCCGGTGGCGAAAACTAGAACTAATGAATACACCGTGTTTTTTTTTATAGCACAAAGGTAGCAAACATGCATACGGTCGGACTGATGGTAAGCCGTCACTCATGCTTTGCCAACCCTCCTCAACCCTCCCAAACCCCTCCCCCCCCCCAAGTGGAGCTCTGGAGACCTCACCGTAGGAACACAACCTGGCCGAGACACCTACCTTAACAATTACCTTTAATAGCTTCGATACCAGCGCCCCCGCTATCGGCACAGATAAGTTAGTGGCATTGTACTATTAACAAACAAATATAAAAATGTTACCTATCATTATTCTTCTCGTAACTAGCATCGTTTCCCGCAGCGACAGTATCCGGGGTTCCAAACCGATTCCCAAGCCCACCTCCGTCGTTCTTGGATAGTTGATGCCTGGTCGTAATGAACTCTGCTCCTCGTTCAGCAATCATTATTGTTGGTGCCGCTGTGTTGGCTGTGAATAGAAAGTAAATTTGCATACATGCCTAACCGATGTTGAGCATTGAACTAATTCTAAGTTTTAGAATTTTGCATTTCAATTTTCCTCTTACACATGAAGTCGAGAAATAGTATACTTATTACCGAATAAACTTATAGAAGTAATTTGGTAAATATTTGATAATAAAATTATGTTAATAATTATAAGATTTCAGGTATGTAATACAATAGGTACTTGAAAATATTACCAGATATAACAGTGGGCATTATCGATGCGTCGATGACTCGCAGACCTGCAAGAAAATACAAAAAAAATACAGGGTACTATTTTTCTATTCTAATCGCGTCCCTTTCCCGTCGTAAAGGCTTGAGAGAGACGGAATCACCACTATATGTCGATACGTATGTTTTTCAAATCATTCGATTCAAATTAATATTACCTTCAATGCCATGAACTTTAAGCTGCATATCAACAACTGCCATTGGGTCGGAATCTGGTCCCATCTTGCAGGTACCCACTTGGTGGTTCTCCGGTGCAGTGTGATGCATTGATAGGCATTTGAAGAACTCTGGTGTGGGACTCTCACCGCCACCTTCGCACATCGACCCGTGATTTGCTGTGGGCACCATGCCGTATTTTTCACGTAATATCTATAGTAAGCAAAGACAAAAATTAATATTCTTGAACGTATGCTAGTAGACTAATAATAAGCAGTAAACCTCATCGACTCCCCGGGAAATAACTACACTCGGAACTCATAACGAATCTGATTAGAAAGAAGATAGAGCAAGAAAGATTGATATCCTTACTCCTTACTATAATATTATAAATGAGAAAGTGAGTTTGTTAGTTAGTTTGTTATTCCTTCACGGCTTGTCTAAGCAGCCGATCATTATGAAAATTTGCATACATATTGTTAGGGGTACAGAGCCCAACATAGGCTACTTTTTATCCCGTGAAAGTATGTCGTTCCAATGGGAAAAAAAAATTTCTACTATAGAGGGCGCTGTATCGGCCAACAGATGGCGCCACAAGTCGCGCAATGGGTTGTTTTGTTGTCAAACGAGATCTATGTTATGAAAATTACGCGAGCGACGCCGCGGGTAAAAGCTAGTATGATATATACGTAGGTTACGTACTTACCGTAGAATTTGCAAGTTTATAAGCGATCTTTCCAGCTTCCACGAGCACTTCCAAGTCATGATCATCTAAGAAATAGTTTGGCTGCATCACGGGTGGCTGGAGGGGGTCCACTGATCGGATTGACACGTATCCGCGGCTACGAGGATGCAGATTTATCCCTGATATCCTGGAATGGGGAAAGTCATGAATAAATATAGGTAACTATGACTCTCTGCCCGCGTTGGCTTGGATGTCGATTCTCTCTTTTATTAAACTTTAATTACGGAACAGTTCTCGTGGTGTAAGAGAAGTCTATTTTCTGAGATAAAAGTAGTACCTTTACTTGGATCTTTGACCTATATTATTCGAAGTTTTGTATCTGACCAGAAAACGAAGTAGAAATGATCTTCCAAATAGGTTGAAAACCAATAAGGTTGAGGAAATCGAGCCGAAATTGCTTGATATTGCATTACATTACAATAATCATACTGTTACTCCTAGATTATGTAAAAAGCCATCATTTCGGGTTAAATCGTGTCAAATTTCGTTTCTCGAAGGATGTACGACAAGATAACGTCACGTATAGGTACTTACGAGACTTCTCTCTTGTTCTTTGAATCTTTATCATCACCAACGCCACCATCGCCACAACCTGCGTAGAAGCCTCCAAAGAAGAACTGAAGATCAGGATCCCTTCCTCCGGACGATGCATACTTTGAGTTTACTATGCCTGTTAGCTGAAATATGAATAATCCCGTCATAAAAATTAGAGGAGAAACTTTGTGATGTACGCGTGACAAAATAAATGGTCTAATTAAGAAACCACGATCGTAGCCAGTATTTAGATCAGTTTTATTGTACTCATCCACGTTTCAATTTCCAAGCTGTTATAGAAGTATAAAAATATATGAATAATATAAAAATATGTTATAACTAAGTACATATATAAAATTTCTGTGGATAACAGTAATTAACCAAAGTCATGACAGTGGCATAAAACATTACTTCCTCATTTACGTAGAAAGGGTACACTCTAAAACCTTTCTGCTAAAATAAGACCCATATCTCAGTGATTTTAGTAACTAGGAGTCAAATGAGAGCAGTGAACCGGGAGTCAAAATCAGCATTGAAAATTATACTCTCCATGCATTGCAAACAGTGATTTTGTGGTGCGACTGCTGATACAACTTCTTCCCTAATCCCTTATCCCAATTTACGTGGGGACGGTACAGTGTTAGTCTTTTCCACTTTGCCATATCATTCGTCATCTCGACCGTAACATTTCTTCTCTGACACAAACCAGAAGGTATATCTGAAAATTGAAAATTTCACATGTTTGTTGTTTAAGGTTTACTAACATACCTGTGATAATCCTGTAGCGGCTAAAGGTCCTTCCCTCTTAAGCATATAATCCATCGCAGTAGCCCAATTAAGTTCTGGAACTTCGGGGGTCTTTGTCAAAGTGAATTTCATCTCTAATCCAACATGATTTTGTAAATTTTGACCAACACCCGGTAACTCCTTGAAGGTGGGTATGTTGAATTTGTCCAGGGTTTCCTTAGGCCCAATACCGGAGAGCAGCAGGATTTGTGGTGAGTTTAGAGTACCCGCTGATAATATAGCCTAGAAAAAAACATTGTATTTAAAGATATTTTTAAGTGCCGTATTTTTAGTATATTTTGTAGTTTTCTTTCAGTTTTGAAATAATTTTAATATCATTATTATATCGCATGAACCATCAATACTCGCATCTTTTATTTAAATAAGTAATTATATTGTCTTTACTAGGAAAGAATACTTCTTATTGGTGGTTAGGTAGCTGTAAACACCGACAGTATTAAAGTTTAACTGCTTTAATGTCTTTCACACAAGACAAAATAAAAGTCTTTACTTACCTCTTTCTTAACACCAACAGTCTTGGTCGCGCCGTCTTTGGTGTATTCAACGGATACAACCTTTTTCTTCAACGGGTCTAGTATGACCCTGGAGACGTGAGCATCGAATATTACATGAAGATTTTCTCGATGTGAACCGGGACGAAGGAATGCACGAGCGGTGCTATACCGGGATCCATTGCTAAAAAGAGATTAACGTTTACCGTTACGATAACAAAACATAAACTAGTAAGTATGACTTTTCCTAGTGTTTCTTGGAATTCTTTTTCAAATAGGTATCGGAATTTCCTACTTAGAATTTACTTAGTTCGTTGTGCAAAGTCGCGACTGTGGTAAGACTACGGTAACGTAACATATATTACTAGCGAAACCCGCGCAACTTCGTTTGCGTGTATCCCGCTTTCCCATGGGAATTTTTAAGAAATCTCTCCGTAAGAACCATCCTCGTACTTTAAGGAATATTCTAAAAAAAGATTAGTGAAATCGGTTCAGCTGTTCTCGAGATTTGAGCTTAGCAACACATTCAGCGATTCATTTTTATAATCATACTTCATACTAATATTTTAAATGAGAATGTGAGTTTGTTTGTTTGTTATTCCTTCACGGCTTGACTAATCAGTTGATCATTAGGAAAATTTGTATATATATTGTCAGGGTTACAGAGCCCAACATAGGCTACTTTTTTACCCGTGAAAATATGTAATTCCAAAGGGAAAATATTTTTTCTACTATAGAGAGCGCTGTATGGGATGCTATCGGACAACAGATGGCGCCACAAGTCGCTCTATGGGTTGTTTTGTGGTCAAACAAGATCTATGTCATAAAAATAACGCGAGCGAAGCCGCGAGGAAAAACTAGTATAGATATAAAGGCGAAAGTTTGATTTTATTCCGAAAAGTACGCGATTCTCTTAGGATTTGGTCAAAATTCTGATATTTATAAATACACGCAAACGAAGTTGTGCGGGTTTCCCTAGTGAAATATAACATGAAAGGAGCATTTCATAGTGTAGATGCAGCGCTGTGATTTCTCTAGGTCGCTGGCGCCCCCAGCGAGAGAATTTCTTGCTCTGTGTTGTAGATGCAGCGCTGTGATTTCTCCCTCCATCAAAAGCAAAAGCTCCATCTTCGGCAAAAGGAGTTTGATTAGCAATATATGGTGTCCGTAAATAAAGATAGTTATGTTAACATACTTATTCATGGTCTGTGCTATGGTGAATCCGGTAATAGTTTCTCCGTTGAGATCACCTGTCGGTGGGTATCCAACTTCTATAGCTGCTGATACAACGTCATGTGCAAATTGAGGTGCATAACGGAACTGTAAAAAGTTGTTATATTTGAATTGACCAATGTTGACTATACACGATCATTATATGACGCAGCAAACTTGATTAAGTCGGCAGAAACTTTTTTCCACAGCGATTCAAGCTTTGCCACCATAATAAAAGTTGTAGAGAATAAAAAGACCTTTCCAACGACATCACACTATTCGTTATTATATTGGTTCCAGGGCCTGCGCCCATACATTTTTCTTAAAATATTATATTCCTACCTTTTGCACTGGCAACGGTCCTCCAGTACTATGATATTGTCCCGAAACTCCTGCTCCAATTTCTTTATTGTCCTCACTTTTAAGGAAGTAGGGTAGCACATCATACCATGTCCAGCCAGCTGCACCATTTATAGCCCAACCATCATAGTCTGCGCTGTGCCCACGTTGGTACATCATTCCATTGATCACTGAACAGCCACCTAGTGGAATGAAAGAGAACACAGAGTTATTTTTAATGACACTAGTAGGGTGCATTCCCAGTCGTGGCATTTTCCCTATTTCATCTTACCTAACATCTTTCCTCTTGGCC
Source organism: Endotricha flammealis (assembly GCA_905163395.2). Lineage (NCBI taxonomy): Eukaryota > Metazoa > Arthropoda > Insecta > Lepidoptera > Pyralidae > Endotricha > Endotricha flammealis. Next base: position 5,632,666 of record LR990873.1, read on the forward strand.
AATAGCATTTCCCTTCACTAGTCAGGCAGGCTTTTTCTTGTGGTTCCGTATGGTACATCCAATCGGTGTCCTCCCGTCCCCAATACGCTGTCACCCAAGCTGGTACTGACGATGCCGTGGGCTCATCTCCGCCTGCTTCTATTAGCAATACCTGGATAAAGAAAGTTTTTGTTTTCAATCGATTGTGAAGTGAAATGTGTGATTTCACTTGTTACTAGCTACAAGTGAAATCACACATTTCACCTTTTTGAATTTTTTTGAAAAATGTATTTTCAAAAAAATTCAATCTGCAGATGTGTACTAATAAGATTTGGCAAGAATTATATAATTTTTTCATACACAAATTCCTTTTATAATTTTCCATAGCCTGTCGGTCTCGTGTTAGAACACGAGACCGACAGGCACTGTTCACACTATTGGAAAAAATTGGTCCCCTTCTGTCTTTATTTGTCTTTGTCATCCAAAAAGGTATGGTTTTATCATCATTGGTTATATGTATATCTTTATCATCATCTTAGTTACGGGAGTTTTGGTATATTATACGAAGGTAAGTACAATGAGAAGAATAATTAAGACTCCTTTGTAATCTGTAAGATCTCCTACCCTTGATGACCAGCCCACTGGGCCCCATTAAAGGTTGATCGTCCGTGACGTGAAGCGAGAATCCGCGCATTGTTGTGTTACCCATTGTGACGTCTGATCGCCTGACTAATTGATGCAATGATCTTTCTTGAACGATGCTGTTCAGTTCAGGTTGAATTATTTTTAGAAACCTTTTACCCTCTTCAGTTACCCGTCTTAGATATTTTGACGTCCATTTTTATCGATCTTATTACAAAAAGAATGTGCAAACTAATTTCTTTCTTTACAATTATTTTCAATATGGAATGTCAATAAAAAAAAACACAACCCACACGGGGTTGTGTTTTTTTTTCATTCTGCTTTCTCTTACCGTGCTCCAACTATAACTCGTATATTTCACTTTTCTACACTCCACCCTCCTCCCCCATCCTCTCGGGAAACAAAAACGCATAATAAATATACCTTTACGAATAAAAGACCTACCTTCCACTGAGGATTCTCCGATAACCTCCCAGCAACAACAGCACCAGCAGTTCCTCCACCAGCGACAATAAAGTCATAACTTTCATCAGGTTCTGAACTGTTGAATCGTCTGCAGGGGTCCGCGAGGTCACATCTTCCGTTGATGAAGGCCTCAAGAATAGACATGAATAGAATATACTGGCTCGGGCAGGATCCGGTCATCGAAGGACCAACTTCTCTTACGGGACACGCACATGTCTGAAAATATACGATACCAATTTTTAGAGTAGAGCTTATTTCCCTAAATTGAAGAATTAGCGTTTTCATTTAGAAAATCGCCCATACTACATGAAATGAATAGATACTGATGAGATGACAATAGCCTAGATAGGTACCTAGTAGTAACATTATTGCTTATTTTATTAGTGGGTGAATTTTTATTACACACTTATTTAATAGTAAAAGAGATCTTATTATTTACTGTACATAAAGTCATGAGTAGCTCTGCTGAAAATTGTTTTCCGGGATTCATTCAGTACTTTACCCAAAGACAATGTCATCAATTGATGTAATTACAATATCATGTACATAATTATAATTAGGTAATTAACGAGCCGATACAAGGTGAATTATAAGTTCTATTGTAATCATACTGTAATACAGAAAAATATTACAATTGTTACAGGTCCCGTCATCAAATTATCGGAATTGCTTGATTGATGAGTAACAAAGTCATAGAAAATAACAAAGGTTTTCCTACCAAGTTTTCATTACTATGTAACAGCGGCTTTTCGTTGTGTATTTTTTGTCGTTTTGTTTGTGAGTTGTGTAAATCTTAATCCAGGCCCGTAAAAGCAATGTAAAAGTATGGTAATGGTTCAAACGGTGCTCCCACACCGGTTATTTAACACATTGTAACATTTTAAAACATGATTTTTGCTCTCACACCACACTGAATGTTACAATTCGTTCAATAACATAACACCGGTGTGGGAGCACCATTAGTTCTCTACCTCTGGATACCTCATTCATTAGTTGACTGTACATACATGTCACAGCATGTAGGATTTGAAGCAGGGACCAGTCGGTTAAAAATCATATCCTTTATAGTCATCGTTCTAGTATTATAATAGAATAATAGCTATTACCCGCAGCTTCACCCGCGTGGGCCAGAGGATCTGCCCTTGATTTGACTTTTTTCCCGTGGGAATAAGATGTTTTTCAGGTATAAAAGTAGCCTATGTCACTCTCCAGACCTTAATCCCCAATAAAATAATGTCAACCCGTTTGTTACTTGCGATGTGAAAGAAAGACAAACAAACACAGTTTCACATTTATAATATTAAAGTATGGATGGTTACCTCGAACGATCGTATCATTATGGCGGCGGGTGTCTAAGAGTAACCTGAAACATGAGAAGTAGGTACAAATTAACAAATTGGCCCGATTTCCGTTTTGCGTGGAGATAATAGTCGTTTAAAAGCAGTTAACATAAACGTTAATGTATTTTGTTTAACGGTTTTGTAAATTTATATTCGATGTCACACATGTTTTCGCAGGAAACATTTTATAAATCATATCATTAACAGTATTTTTTTGTAAGACCATACAATGTATCAATGCGGTATTCACCAATCAATGTTTTTTTTTAAATGTCATACAGCAGTCAAACAAGCAACGAACCACCTGATGGAAAGTTGTTGGAAATGCTCCTTATCACTTAAAACCTCGATAAAGCCTTTCTCTGAACATGAACTTCGTCGCTTAATAGTCAATAGGTCACCTTTCTCAACTTCACTTTACATAAACTGCGAAGTAAACCGAGATTGATAGCATTATTTGCAAAACACAGACAAAAAAAAATCAATACGAAGGAAACCGATAACTCAAAAATTACTACCTATATTCACAACAATGCGGCCTTATTGTTGAAAGCAATCATATTCAGTTCTGAAGAAAATTCGTCTTACTTTGCCTTGGTCAATTTAGTGGTAAATATAGCGGTGGAATTGTGTGATAGACAGAACTTCTGAAGTAATAATTCTCTACTTACATACACCACATATTAAATTGAATGTATGCGTATGTAGTAATGCGTATAATTGCGTGCGGAAGTGAGTACCCGTGATCTATTTTATATAATACATATATTACATAATAACTATTACAATAAAATGTAACCTTTCCATCCGTAACCTCTCAAGGCTTTAGTTAATTTAAATTATATGCATAATTGCCTTAAACGCGGTCACATAACCCAGAATTATTTATTAAATGCGTTTCTTTAAAAAAAAATGTATTAGTTTAGGTACAGTCGGCCAATGAAAGAGTAGAAAGCCAAGATATTTATGCTAATAATGTAAACATTGTTATAAAAATTTATAATTACATGGTACAATATGAATAGTAATGAATAGGTACTATTGATTAATACTATTGGGAAAATGGACGCAATAATAGAAAACGAATCATGTTTAACGGGACTGCTCGCTCATCTCTTTAATTAGCTGACAGTGCTACACTTATTATGTAAGACACTAACACCGATTTACATTAATTAAAAATATATTGATTTAATATAAAAATATTTTAGATTTCATTTTATGTTGAGACAAATTAATGGCACTATTTATTGACATTCTGCGTACGTAATGTTGTATGTATGTACCTAGTTTTAAATTTTATGTTAAAAAAGAAAAGAAAAAAGAAAAGTACAATATATTTTTAAGTGACAAAAAAAGCCGTAACTGGTTTTCTTTCGCCATTTCTTTTTACTAGTGGTCATTTTGCTTTTGTTTCCGAAATGGTAGTAGTTTATAGAGTAGATTAATTTATACAAATCATTTATTACTGTATACTTTGACAAGAGAACGTGTTTGTGAAAACCTATTCCCTGAATAAAAGTCTTGAATTTGAATTAAATACAAACAATTAAGGTTTATTGTTTTGTTTATTTTAATTATCATTTAAACAACACCACAAAATTGACTCTTATGTAGAACCATGTGAAGTCTCAATTATGATATTAGTACATACATTGGTAACCTATTCTTTTCCGCCTAGTGTTATTCTACTTTTAACGGATTTGCACTAAACAAATAGGTTGCATGTATTCTGCATGATAACTCTTTAGATTCTCTTACGATTAGCATAATCCAATACAGCCAGTAACCCATAGTATGGAACATCGAAACCCACAATATAAGGTCTATATCTAATCTATACTGTTTAATAGGGTGGTGTCTCTTTTTATAAAATTAGTAACACAACTTTTAATTATGGGAGAAATGAGTTTTGAATTTGAAAATAAAATTTTAAAAATATATAGGTAAATATATACCTAAAAAAGACTTCAAATATTTTTTTAATAAAAACTTTTCAACCGAAACATACCGTAATTTTATATCACAGATTAAAAATTCGAACACTAACACAAAAAACAAAAACACAACAAAGTGTATTCCGTGGGCACGAGTGTACGCGAGACGCGCACGCAGGCAGAAGCGTTCGCGACGACACTCCCTGCGCGCGCGCACATTTTGTTTATATGAGATGAGATCGTATGTAAAGACCCGCTTTTTGTCCTACGTCGCTATTACAGATAAAAAACATTGATATCATTTATAAATTGAACGTGCAAATATGGGTTTGGAAGTAGGTCTAAAATAACCGGTCAAGTGCGTGTCGAGCTACGCACAGTGTAGGGTTTCATATTTGTGTGGTTTGCTCGGTTACAAATGAGTGCAATATCATGTTCAATGATATTTGTAAGTTTCATTAAAGAAATTTTATTTTATAAGTTCGACAGCTATTACTCTGTAACTAGTAGAGCCTACTTAACCATAATAGTTTAAACTAGTATCATATTTTTCAAATTTCTAAACACAAGACTTTCGGAGATAGAGGGGGGGGGGGGGCACTGCAAAACGAAAATACACGATAAATGTAAATAATTCCGAAAACGGATCATTGTATCAAAAAATGATCTTCCCACACCCTTGATGTTTTGAAGAGATCTATCTAACGATATGATATTCAACATGGCGAGGGCGCGAAAAAAGAAATCATTTCTACTTTACATATTTATGTAGGGGAGGCACCCCAAAAAAATAATTTCAAAATTTTGTTCCAGCACTTTGTTAGCATTGTTAATATGTGTATACATTCCAAATTACAGCTTTCTATATATATAACCGCGGACAGACCGACAGACAGACGGACATGGCGAAACTTTAGGGGCTCCTTGCAGTACTATGGAACCCTAAAAAAGATACCGACTTACGTAATAAAATTCACACAAACTCAACAATACATATAAAATGCTTTGTCCTGAAGTCCTGATTGACTGATGGATCAAGGCACTCTTAATCGCTGATCGTAAAGCCCTGAAACATGGAGAGTGTGTTCTTTGCATGACGTAGGTATCTGATAAGAACGGTTTTTTCGAAATTCCCACGGGAATGAGGGATGCGAAATGCGAGATACACGCAAATGAAGTTGCGCGCCTCTACCTATTTAAGTATAAATATTCAAAACATGTCTGATTATATTTATTTATTTAAACTTTATTGACCATAATATTTGGGTACAAAAGGCGGACTTTATCTAAAAGCATTATCTATTTATTTAGTGCATTTAAAATGTTTGCCAAAAAAACATTTTTGCATGTCTGTTTCTTCCGAGTAATCTTCAATACGGCTGTGCCAATTTTGACGGGACTTTCACTTGTACCTGGCCGTTGTAAAGAGTAATTTCCAATTTGCAACTATTTTGAATATTCTTATGGGATCGAGAATGATAGGATGGGATAGAGTATTTATATTGCGAGGTAAGAACTCATGACCGTTGTAGCAGGTAGCTTGTATACCAAATGTGCCAAACCGGCCGTGGAAGCTCAAAATTCAATTAACGGTTATCGCTAAATGACAGTAATTTAATACCTAACAAATATTTACATATTAAACTCATCAGATCTGCATATAAATAGAACCAAAAAAGATTTACGATACTCGAGAAATCTAAACCATATCGCAGGTAATAATAGAATACTAATTTGCAATCGTCATACTATTTTGGAGACATGTCGTAGAATCAGTACTTTTTAAATAGAATTAAAAAAAATACTGATTCGTTTTTCAAACCTGGTGTGACAACGAGTTCGGAGGGGATTTTTTCTAATACATACTTCGTTGCAAATACGCATTTTTCTTCCTTTTATACAATGACTGTATAAGATTTATAGTGTTTTGATGTAAACCACTGTTATGCCGGCTCTACACTCTTGCGAAGTTGGAGCGAAAACGAGTGTGTACACACTCGTTTTCGCTCCTCTTCGTCCCACTTCGTTGTTAGTTTTTCATATTTATTTCTTCCTCCCAACTCCATTCTTACGAACAGCACATTTGAACCTCTTTAGGGTCGTTAGGATATCAAATGCCTCGATTATTTGTTCTCTTTCATTATAAAAAAAAATACTATTGATACCTTTTTCAAACCCATGTCAAATCGTTATACCTAATGATTTTCCTTTTTCAACGATTTCGCACAATAGAATCGCAGTCCTCCAAAAAGTATACCCAGTTTGCATTTGCACATATCCGTTTCGGATACCAATAAAAATGATTCATTTATTCCATACAAATAAAAAACTAATACCTACACCGAATACACGTATAGAATCCAGTATGATCAAGATCACCTTTTTTTTATGGAAGAAGTTGCTAAACAAGCATACGGGTCAGCTGATGGTAAGTGATCGCTGCCCATAGAGCACAGAGATACAAGAAAGAGGACTCCCAGAGTCGTTGCCCACGTTTTACAAAAAAAGGGAGAAATAATAGGAGAGCACCTTTTATCTTTTTGTTTGCCATAATATCATAAAAAATTAGAAGTAGAAATGGATCTGTCTGCACGAATAATAAATACTAACTAGCATCATATAAGAAAGTCTTACTATTTTCTTATTAAACATAATCGGTCTTACTTATAAACGTTGCTTAGCGAGTATTTAGTTAAACACTGTTGTGTCACTGTCTGTCTTGATGAGAAATAAATGAAGTGTGAAAGTGACACAACAGTGTTTAACTAAATACTCGCTAAGCAACGTTTATAAGTAAGACCGAATGTAACTTTCGTCGTACAAGGCAATCCACAAACTGATTCACTGGTCTCACCGTTGCTTGAGCGGCCGGCCAGTGTCACGGCCAAGGTGAAGCGAAGCAAATCGCAAACCCGTAATATCCGAGCGTACGATCCGACTTGCATAACTCATACTATGATTTATACGAAGACATCCTACTAATATTATAAAGGCGAAAGTTATGTGTATATTTGTTACTTCTTCACGTTCAGATGGCTGGGCCAATATTTATATCATATTTGAAATGTAAGTAACTGATACCTTGGATGGTAATGATGACATAGGGAACTTTTTATCCCGAAAAGTACGCGATTCCCGTAGGATTTAATCAAAAATCTGATATAGATGGCGCTGTTGTGCATAAATAAATACACGCAAACGAAGTTGCGCGGGTTTCACTAGTTTTAAATATATTCCGTTCCCATTTACTTGGCTAAAGAATTCCAGTGAAATTTAACGATTGTGTTAGAATGTTATTATTGTGGTGTGGTGACATAAAGTGAGCTTTATCGCATTACAGTGATTTGGAATCATTTCATATCGATTTATGTTTGAAATCAGACAATTGTTTGTAACTTTTGTGCCAAGTAGGTATAGTAGAATGCAATATAGGTAGTTGGAGTACTGTTGACTTTTCATTTTTGATTTTTATATAAGTTTGGAAACTATGGGAATAAATGATTCAATGGAAGCGTACTAAATAAGAGGTATTATGGTATCTGCCACTGCTGGGCTTTACCATTTTCCTGTTTCTGTACTATTTTCCGCTATTGAGCCCCGTTAACCGGAGAATGTCATCTGACCAACGCGACGCGGGTCGGTGGTCTGCCGACCGATTAACGCCCCTCTCAGATTGCGTAGGCAGGGTACCACAAAATTTCTAGCTGCACTCTTTTCGGGTGTAGCATCCTCCGCTATTCACTGTCTTGTGCTGGTCCATTTAAAAATTGTCATTTTTGTAACTTTTAATAAAAAAATTAAAAATATGAATAGTTTTATTCAAACATTGCCCAACATAATAATATCGATTCTCTATCTCCTTAAAATTATATTTTAAAGATGTAAGTGTGAAATAAATGAGTCATCCTGTTCATTGCTCAGCACAATATACTGTAGGTATAAATTAAAATACTCTCCGAACAAAACATTGTACCTACGCAACGCAATGGTTTTTATTATACTTCTTGTAGCGTGTTGATTAGGAGCATCCTTATAATCAACCAGAACGTGCTGTAAAAACAATTTAAGATGTACCTATTCATATTATTTAATGATTTCTTTTTTCTAAAGCGTAACGTTTCGGTTTCAGTTCCATAATAAAAGTATTCCAAATAGTTTTACAGATAGAGTTTTTTTTTTAAACATTAATACATTAAAATTAGCGGAACTCGCGCAACTTTGTATGCTTCGTTTGTCTATTCCGCTGTCCCGTGAGAATTTTGGAAAATTCTTCCATATCGGATGTCTACGTCATACAATAAACACCCTCCATGTTTCAGGCCTAGGCTGGTAGATCCGTCATATCCAGTCATTCTAGCCAGTTTTTGCAAGTTTTTGGATGGGTTTTGTTATCTCAAGCTTCTCGGTGTCTCGCAGGGCACGGTTCGGTCACGGTTGTTGTCGATGGATGACAGTCGTTAAGCCAAGTCGGTGGCCGTCAGGTGGCTTGAATACACTGGTCTCTGCTAATCTATATTCGAGCGGCGTGGTAGAGTACGCTCTTATCCGCTTCGATTGAATGGAGACCCTGCAGCGTGTTATGACTTGATATGGTGATACAATTTTCTACATCCAAATCATACATTTCAATACATACTATACTTATGCGGAAAAAATAAATTCCCATGTGTGAATAGTACCCATTACTAATTAAAGTTCCGGTCTCGTGAATTGGATAACCCAAACGTAGATATCGGAATAACCAGTCATGCCGAGTCAGTCATAGATCAACATCTACATGAACGTACTACACAAAAAACATTAAATTACATACAGCTTCGATATTGATAATTTTTGTATAATGTAGATCTCGTTTGTTTTAATTTAAGTAACCCAAGAGCGCTATTTTTGCCGCTAGCTGTTGACCAACATAATAATATGAATTTTTTATCGATCTAGTCTCTATGATCCATTCTACTATGCTTGTCACAAAAGCTTCGAACAATCTTCTGATTTATAATATAAAAAATGAATCGCTGAATGTGTTGCTAAGCGCAAATCTCGAGAACAGCTGAACCGACTTCGCTAATTCTTTTTTTAGAATATTCCTTGAAGTACGAGGATAGTTCTCACGGAGAGTAAAATAAGGATTCCCACGGGAATGCGGGATATACGCAAACGAAGTTGCGCGGGTTTTGCTAGTTTAAAATATAAATCGATATGAAATAAACATAATTTGATTTATTAATCACTTTATTGCGATAAAACACACATTATCTTACCACAATAAGGTTCGAACAATCGTTGAAACTCACTGGAAAGTATATTGGAATAGAATATACAAAGCCTTAGCGATCTACTACTACTTTATTTGGACGACCTCTGGCGTAATGGTTACCATGCCGGCTCGCCATCCAGGAGGTCCCGGGTTTTAATCCCGGTCGGGTCATGATGAAAAACGAACTTTTCTGATTGGCCTCGGGTCTTAGATGTTTATCTATTTATGTTATAAAATATAGTATCGTTGAATTAGTATCCCATAACACAAGTTTCGAACTTACTTTGGGGCTAGCTCAAACTGTGTAGTTTGTGCCTATAAATTTATTTATTTATTGTTATCAAAATCATAAGTTGGTAATTCAGAAAATTAAGTGAGACTTTTCCGTCCATAAATTATAACGTCTATGAATTCATCACACTAAAACCACGACCACGACGACACCAAAAAGTTTTTAATTGGCATCATTTTGTTTCATTGGCTATTAAATAATACTTTATAACATAAGTGAGATAATAAAAACGCCATAATTTTGAATGGTATCCCAAATATTACAACAAAATGAAATATTTTCTTTCGAATTTATTTTTTTACGACTAGACCACCACAACACGTATAATACTGTAACTGATAAATGTCTTGGTGGAACCCACAATCCATCCATGCAGTGACAGTTTGAACCATATCCAGTTTTTATCTAAATTATACTCAAAGTTTATTGCCAATTCTTAGTACAAATCTGCCGTCTGGTGGTAGGAAAAAATTGTCACGATTCGAAAGAGCCTATCTAAATAAAAAAAGTTGACTTTGAATTTAAATTAACTAAAAACAATAACTAGATCCAATTTACATAATATCCAAGTTTTGGTAATTACAAGGAAAATCCGCGAGATGAGAGTAAACAATCGAAAATCAACAATATTCTCCTACAATAAAGCCGGCTTTTCACTATGGGATGAAATATATATTACAACTTGAGCTATATATTACATCCCGCGATTCCGTTCACACTATCCCATAGTGACTATGGGATGTAATATACATTACATCTTGAGCTATATCTGTTCACACTGTTTTAACGGTGTCGTACAAAATGTATGACGAGCGATAAAACATTATATCTCAAGATGTAATATATAATATCCCTATATATATATTTAGAGTTGAATGATGTAATTGCACAATTTTTTTTGTAATTTTATTTAAATAATTTTGAGTACTATTCAATGTTACCCACTTTATGCAGCGTCATAGTTAGGTTGTTTGAAAGAGATTGCTTTTGTGATATGACCGCCTTTTGTACATAAGTTTATTAGCTAAGATCCACAAATTGTATTATTCTTTTTAATCGTGCAATAAAGAGTTGTGTATTGTATTTTATTGTATTGTATTCAAGTGTAAATCGCACTAAACGTATGAGTCTTGTTTGACGTCATCCTGACTTTCAATACTCAGAAAATAAAAAGAAACAATATCAAAATAATCAGATCACGTATCTTACTATTGGCTACCAATGATTTACAGTTGGGAATTAACTGTAGATTGGCATGTGTCGATAGCTCCACCATAATCTTGATCTCGTTGAATTAGAGACGATACCTCCACCACAACCTTCATTCCATTGACGAAACAGTTGTGAAAAATAATTTCAACGACCACGTCCGATGCTGTCATTAAACGGGGTGGATGACACAGATTAAGTATCATTTACCCGGCGCGTAGTATTACGCTAGCTCTACACTCTCCCAAATTGTTCTAAAATCTTGTTGGAAGTGATATGAAGTTAGGCATGAAGCTAGAAGACAAAAGAAATGTAAAGCTGAAGTAGGAAGGAAAGCCTGGAGGCGTGTATAGCTGGCATTATACGAATAATGGAGTTCTTTTATGCCGGGTACAGACTGATGTAAAGTAACATAAAAGGAGCATTTCATAGTATGGACGCAGCGCTGTGTTTTCTTCCTCCATCGATCGCAGTGAGCACGAATTGAATGCTCGGTTCCTGCGCGCAGTGTGCTCGGTTCGTGCGTGCAAGGCGTCCTCTGTTACATTACATGTTAAGGTGCTCCTTCACCTCGAGCATTCGCGTGTAATGAAACATTTTAGATTCGACTTTGAGCATTTCATTGTAATACTACCGCCCTGACTGACGAGCGTTCGCCTCCCTCACTGCTGTAATGCTCGAATCTGAGCGTTACATTACACGCGAATGCTCCCGGTGAAGGAGCACCTTTACGTTACAGAAGCAGTCCGTACCGGGTATTACAACGTATCTACATTTTTAAAATTAAAACATCATCGTTGGCTACACATTAATGTATTCAGACTCTATTGTTATGTACATTGTGGTTAAATCAGCTCCACAAAGGAACCCCAAGTAGGTCTTTTACGCGACATTCGTTGTTGTTGTAACAAAAACCGATTAGCATGCTGTGCTTGGAACTGATTTCGAAAAACGGTACTCATACTTTACAATTTCAACGGTTTACGTTGTTTCGTTCTAGGAATATAATATTAGCTCTATGTTATGTATGTTTACGGTACATAATTTATTACGTGTAGAACTAGCGGACGACTGCGTATGCGCACTTTTATGTTGGTACATTATGGAAATTCCATTTTTTTTTGTTATGAGTCTACATTCACCCACTGCTGGGTATAGGCCTCAAAAATTAAATTGAATTCCAAATTAAGTACCTAGTCTAAAGCTTGCGGTACACCGTTTAAAACATTGGTTTGATTAGATTTTAAATATTGCAGATATTGGTTTCATACAAAATTTTCTTGTCAATACTATTTTAAACCTTGGTTCCAAACCAAGGTTTTAAACCGGTTAGCTCAGGCTTAATGCTCGTTTTCACCAATCACTACTAAAGTATCCCTGTGCTAAGATATCCTTATGGTATACTCTAACTAAACCATTCCCTGAAATATAACATTTTTGAAATCAAAATTACAACTGTCTACAATTTTTGTAAAATATTATTTTTATAATGTGAAAAAAATATTTACTTTAACAATAAAAATAATAGCCTAAACAACCTTCCATTTTAAGAATTCAATACGTAACCGTAAAACGAGTATTTGTAACCACAAGTCACACACAACAGACATTTATTTGTGGTTACTCAAAATGATAGCGTAATATGATCCATAATTTCTAACGTCTATAATATTTCTATCTTCATTATAGTAAGAGCGCTGATAGCAGTCGCTCCTTGTGAAAATCGGAAACTAAGCCTGGAGTAGCTCATTCATTCAATATATCATCCTAGCCGGCTTTCGGCAGCAGGTGTGTTGGTGGTGGTGGTGGTGTTTGAGCTCGGTTGTCCAGCTCTTTATGGCGCTCTGTTTAACTCTATGGTGACTTTTTTAAAATTTATTTAGTACTAGCTTATACCCGCAGCTTCGCTCGCGATTTTTATGACATAGATCTCGTTTGACAACAAAACAACTCATAGCGAGACTTGTGGCGCCATCTGTTGGCTGATAGCATCCCATACAGCACCCTCTATAGTAGAAAAAATATATTCCCATTGGAATGACATACTTCATTGCAATGGGAATATATTATTTTTAATCACTGGATAAAAAGTAGCCTATGTAGGCCCTGACAACATATATACGAATTTTCATAATGATCGGCTGATTAGTCAAGCTGTAAAGAATTAACAAACAAACAAACTGTCTTTCTCATTTATAATATTAGCATGAATTTTGGCACAAAACTTGCGCCCACATAGTGCACAGGTCAATACATCGTTAATTAATCGTAGTTATTGGCAGCAGCAGGCCGTGATTTAGGTCGTCTCTTTTGATCTAGGGCAGATGCCCTAGATCAAAAAAGAGAGAAAGAGAAAAGAGAGAAAAAGACAGAGAGCAGATGCTCTAGATCAAAAAAAAGATCTCGTCTTGTCACTTAAACATCTCTGTATAAAAGTTTTGGTGCACCAAATTGCGCCACTCCTCCAGCTGTTCTGCTATAGATAAAATAAAAATAAGTTAACGCTAAGTTAAAGCCGTAATAATTACTAGCTGTTACCCGCGGCTCCGCCCGCGTGATCAAGGGAAAATGTCAATAATTTTTCGCATGGGAATCTCTTTATCCCGTGGGAAAAAAAGTAGCCTGTCACTCTCCAGACCTTAAACTATCCCCAATAAAAAAATCATATCAATCCGTTCATTACCTTCGAAGGGAGGACAAACAAACACACTTTCACATTTATAATATTGGTATGGATAGCTTTTACATTATAGAAAAAAATTATTCTATCAAAAGTCGTTATAATAAAATCGGGCAAATTTTATTTCGTGTAGACCTAATTCATTTTATAATGATTATTACATTTTTTTTAAACTTTTTGCACTTGCAAAATTAATTAAGATAAACGCATATTTGTTTTTCTTAAAAAACATCCATAAAATGTTCCTAAATTCGTGTTTTCCTGTACTTAATTTACCTGAAAAAATAAGTTAAAGTACACATCAATTATGTACTACTAAATGCGACTACTTTAAGATCTAATCTTTGCTTTATGAGACGTAACTAACGGGTTCGATATACTTATTATGCATAGGTCATTTGCTTAGAATTAAATACAATTCCGTAATAAAAACACCTTCTTCTTCCTAGAGTTGTTCCGTTTCCTAAACTTAATGGTTTAGGTACCATATATATAGATAGAGTGTACACCATTTTCTGCTACCGTGCCAGCTTGCCTTGGTATGAAATGGTACTAAGTTGTAATCTACTTCTGATGCCGACTGTACAAGACCACGGTGTATTGTGTGTGAAATAAAAAAATACATACATACATAGACACAGTACTGAATGAACTAAGCCGGATAAGATAGGAAACATTGATGAATAATAGACACAAGTGCATCCTTGATAAAAAACGCATTCCAAGAATGCAGTAACAAATTACAATGATCTTTGCACGACATGATTTTACATATTATTTTATCATTAAACCTATAAAAAAAGACTCCTTATTACTTCAATGTTTGCAGATGAGTCAATTGAGTCAAAGTGCAAATGTGAGTATACGACGTAATCTTGGAAAAACCCAAAAAAATGACACCGCAATGGAGTTATAAATTATTATATTATTAATATCAATTAAAATAGACAAAAAAAACACAATTCTTCTAAAAGATATAGGTATGCGTGATATTTAGACTTCTTGATTTTTTAAAATATGTCTATGTAACCTACAACATAGTTTTTCATATACCGTACGCCTTAGATAAACAATAGACAGGCAAAGTAAACGATTTTTTGTTTATTGCATTCTCTTTCTTTCATGTTGTGTGTAAACGAAAATATACATTTCTCATCTCTCATCTCAGCCACAAGACAGGAGTCCACTTGCCGGACTTGCTAGAGTGGTAGAGCAATTATTATGAAATGGGCTGGCTCGACCGGGGAAGTACCACCACCTCTCACAGAATATCGACGTGAAGCAGCAATGCGTTTCGTTCGGTGAGTGAGAGATCCGGAAGCTCAACTATCCCCTCTTTCCCCTTCCTTCTTTTCCTTCTCTTCCTCCAACCTCCTTGGTGGACAACGCATTGGTAGCGCCCCTGGTGTTACTGATGTCCATAGGGCCGCGGTGACCGCTTTCCATCAGGTGGCCCGCTTGCTTGTTTGTATACTGTATGACATTAAAACCTCAAACGCTTTCAGCATGGCTTGGCAGAGGTCGGCATTGGAATTTGCATTTGAAACTTAGGTACACGTTTATTTGCAAAATTTAGTTCCAACAGTATTTTTGTAAAACGTTATCATTTGATTATGTTTATTTAATAAAATTATCCTTTTAGGAACTTGAAGTAGGTTAACAGATAACCAAAATAACTTAAACAGCGGATGAAAAGGGTATTAAGGTAAGGGTACAGTAACCGAACCTGTTGTCAAGATAACTTTAAAATTGATCTTTTATTGCAGTCAAATTAATGTAGGTATGCTGTTTCCTTATCTTAATACATATTTCCTCTTAGTAAGGCCGCGTTTAAATCTGCATGAACTTTCCGAAGTCTTGTGTGAGTTTATTACAAACAGCTTCACATGCAAGAAATATACTACACAGAAATTACTCACATTCTGCGAGAACTATCGAAACTAAAAATGCCATTACATGAATGATGTTTTCTCCATGCGGAGATCGAATTCGCGTTCTCTAGTGACAAAGGTCACTACCATATTTAGTAGTATTTAAGTTTCTTGGTCACTACCATCGCTCCACCGCGCACCGGGCTGTTAAAACCAAAAAACAAAGACAGCAAAACGTTACGTTTGGATATGTTATTAATACAACGACAACTGGCAAGACCTTGTCAAGTTGTAACGTTTTTTTTTGTATGGATCTATCAGCTTTCGGTGTACTGACACCCTATACTGAGACACCGGACTGTAAGTTGTAACGAGCGTACATGCGTACAATTTCTTGCAGGAGTAAACACTGCCTTATGTTTCACCATGTTAAACATTTTGACGAACATATCACTGGTAGATTCGTAATAATTTTTGGGTGAACCCTCTTCAACTGGTAATTTATAAAAAAACAGTCAAATTTTTGCATTTTTTCTTGCATTGTGTTGCAAAAATTTCGATAGTTAGACTATCGATATTTTTTTTGTTAAATTGACCTTGTAAAATAGAAACATTTATAGGTTTCTATACTATCGATGTTCAGACAACTTTTATGTTGTATTTTAGGCGAACGTAATAAATAATAAAGTTAACAATAACACTAGAGAAATAAAATTAAAATACAAGTAGGTACTTAATTATTTATACTGTATAGTAACAGAACTGTCTGTTTTAAATGGTCTATTTACGTGTATGCAACATTTGACCTACATAAAGCTGTCATAAAAATGCGGGTATATGTTGTGAAACGATTACTCGTAATTAAACCAATAAATTCTACACAACGCCTGCCGTTATAGGTACCGAAGCACGTAATATGTTATTTGTAAATATATAGAATAGGAATACAAACATCCAGACCACAGGCCACAGACAAGGCTTACACCAATGCCATCACATAAATAATTGCTCCGTGCGGGGATCGAACTTGCATCTACTGGTACCGAGTTACCAACGCGCCATAGGACTATCCTAAATTTTATTAATTCTTTTTTGAGAATACAAGTACCAACTGTCAGTTTGGTGAAATCAAAAAAAGAACGAAAGATTTGTTTCCTGCTGCGATTGAGGCTTTATTTTGAGAACATCACATTTTATTCATGCAAATGTAAATAATCTAAACAAGTTAAGGGTCTCAAATAACTATGTGCGGAATCTTTGTTCTTAGTCTGATAAAGAGTATCTACAATTTAGAGGAATTTGGTATAACTAAGTGCAAAGTATTGTATATAAAAAAATGCTACATAAAAATCACCAGGCGTTCAAAATCAAAGAATTATTTTTCCGCAAGTCTTTACTTACAGTTTCTAGCAGCTATATCAAAGAAGTCGTAATACTTTCAATCGAAGTGGATTAGAGCGTACTCTGACACGCTGCTCCAATTAACGGTTTGTTCAAACCGCCTAAAAGGCCACCGATTTGGCTTAACGACTGTCATCTATCGACAAAAATCTGGATTAACGGACCCTCCAAAGCTCGGACTTTTTAATGATATAAAATAAATAATAAAATAAACGTTTATTGTTATATATATATGTCTATAGTAAAAAAAAAACAATAAAAAACAAAGATCTTTCTAGATTCTTTAAAGATTTTTATATTATTTTTCTGTATTTCGAACTTCTCATGTGAAAAACAGGCTGTAACTTATGCACCACTGGGGTTTTTGAGTTCAATTAAAAACATTAGTGACCATGAATAATATGTTTTGCAGAATAAATAAAACACAAATCTGGAGGCACGGGGCACGGTAGTGCCCCCGCCTAGTGCCCCCGCCAAGACGAGCCAAGCAAAGCGCAAAGGCACTACTTACCTTTTCTCGAAGCGCTTCGTCGTTTTCTTGAACCCTCATAACTTGGGTTTGGATTATACTAGATAAACAAAATATTCAGGATATGTTGTCAACAGCGGTCTTATTAAACATATAAAGTATTAATTAGATAGCTCTTATACTTAATACTTGATTGATATTGTAAAAATCCTGATTTCGTCACTGACTCACTGATGATCATCAAACTTCTAGGGTACTTCCTAATGTTCTAGAAAGTTGAAATTTGGTATGTATGCTTACCAAAGTATTAGTACACAAACAACAAAAAATACATAAAACTTGGAACTTTCATCCCCCAACCCTTTAACTTAGGGGATGGAAGTTTGTATGAGATTTCCGCTTCCTAATATCCTAGAAAGCTGAAATTTAGTATGTATGCTTACCAAATGTATGCTTGGCCGTTTCGTTACATACTACAAGAACTAATGTATAACAGAAAAGTGTGATGAAAAGTTTATAAATTTTTCACCTTACGCCTATGTGAATGTAGCGAAATGGCCAAGACACTTATTTTGATTAAGGCGTAGAGTTTGTGAAGTTAGGCCTTGTAGAGTAAGGGCGTGTAGAGCTTGGCTCTACATGACATCTGATAACTTTTTGACAGTGCGAGTCATATGGTCTTGTCTTGGAAACATTGTACATGTAAATGTTTTTGGAGGGATAGTCATTGACAATAAGAAAAATATTTTGTTAAAAAAAAATTCCAAAATTTTTGTGGTATCGGAGTAGAGATTAAAAATTTCCACGGGAAAGCGAGATATATGCAAACGAAGTTGCGAGTATTTCACGAGTTATTACTATAAAAATCTTTTTACTTAGTACTCTATCCTGGTCACCTCTATCATTGGTTGACTTGTGATTGTTCGTCAAATGGAGTCAGCAATTATTTTGCGACTATTCATTTGCGACTTGCAAGAAGTAATTTTTATCTCTGCTAGCTGGCTCTTTGTCATGGTTTAGATGTTTTGTATTTATTTAAATACTAGCTTTTGCCCGCGGCTTCGCTCGCGTTAATTTTATGATCTCGTTTGACAACAAAACAACCCATAACGCGACTTGTGGCGCCATCTGTTGGCCGATACAGCGCCCTCTATAGTAGAAAAATTATTTTCCCATTAGAACGACATACTTTCACGGGATAAAAAGTAGCATATGTTGGGCTCTGTACCCCTGACAATACATATATGTCGCAGTGTCGCATACGGTCATGAGTATGGACATGGACGCTAAGCAAAGCGAGGGTGCGCCATCTAGCGGCGTGTTGAGAAAACGTTGCTTTGGCGCGCTTGGGCGGAGCCGCGTAGCCGTGGCGGTTGGCGGGTCGACTGGACACAGTTGGTTGTCGAGCGCCATAGAGAGTAGTACTCGTAGTCACGGAACTGTCACGTTTTACCTAGTGTCTATTTTGTATTGAGTCATATTAAGAAACTGTACCTAATAAAATGTGTGTTGTAACAGCGATTGAAAAAAGACCTAGACTGAGGTTTTTCTTGCGGCATTTCTTTTCCATCAGTGGTCATTCCGAAGTGCTAGTAAATTCAATAAACATTATTTAAGTAAAACTAAAACTGTTGTTTCTCTCATATCACGACTACCCTCGTTACGCCCTTGTGATGTTAAATTTCACATCGAATAACCGCTAGGCTATCCGACATATACAAATTTTCATAACGATCGGCTGATTAGTTAAGCCGTGAAGGAATAACAAACAAAGAAAACAAACAAACAAACTCACTTTCTCATTTATAATATTAGTAAGGATAATAAAGTATTCATGTATATATCTGTAACTATAATTTTTTCATTTCATTTCATTTCATGAGTTACGGACTAGATGGCGTAGTGTAATTCGTCAAGTAAGATTTATTTATTTATTGACAGGTCGAATATAGAGCCTCGGTCGGCATTATTTACAGTTTAAACTAGGTATTTTTTTATAAAACTTTAAAAATGTATAATTTGTAATAAATAAAATAATTTATATATTGACAAATATAAATAATATTCTCTTGTGTCGGAGGCAAAAACTCACTTTGGGTCGCTGAGCCATCGGAGTAAGTAAAAGTTTTATAATTACGTAGAAGCATTTTAAATATTACAAAGTTCATGAATAATTATTGTTCACCATCGAGTTCGTAATACTCGATGTTGTTCACGATACTTTTTGTATAACCTTACATGTTTATCATTTTCCGTAATATTTTTGTAGTTCCCTTAAAATAAGAAAGAAGTTGAGAGGATTTGGATTTAGGATATGTAATAGACAAATCACATAATAACATTATTTAGATTTTTTTTATTATTACATTTTCAAGTTCGCTCTACAAGAGTTGCAGTTTGCAGTACACAATTCATTCAACTTTATACAACATTTTTTTTTTCAAGTTTTTATATACATTTTATATAAAAAGGCAGTCATAGGCAGTGTCGTTGCTTAGTCGGAGGTAGAAGGGTTTAGTGCCAGCTATGGGCGCCATGACCGCCCCATGGTTCTTCAGGGTGGGCGGCGGCTGCGTGCGCGGCGGCGGCGTACTGCGACAAGTGGGCGGCGCGCGCGTGTTGCACCTCAGGGGTGTCCACTACGTATTGGCCGTCGTGGGTCAGTTGGATGTGAGCCTGTGGATGAATTGATACAGTTGTAAGGAAAATTTCTATACACAGAGCTATGTAGGCCAAAATGTTTTTCTCCGTTTAGATGACATTATGAGTTTAGTGAAACTTAACACTAATATTATCGCTGTGTCATCAACACTTTTCTCTTCCCCCTAGTCTCTTTTTTGTATTATTACCAATATTCATAGGTAACCTACTTTCATTACGTGGCTTGCTTGCTTGTTTGTCTGCAGTGTGACAAATAAAAAATAAAAAATAAAGTGGAATATCTCGTTTTTAGTTTTACCTGAGGACCGTGCCATTTTCCGTAACCACCAGCGTAGCCCGCGCCGTAACCCCCGCCGTAGCCGGCACCGTGAGCGAGGTTGCCGGCATAGCCGAGCGGCGCGAGGCCACCATGGCCGAGAGGTGCGAGGGCGCCGTGCGCAGCGTTGACGTGTGCGTGTGCGTGGGCCGCTGCGTGCGCTGCCTTAAGATGGGCTACCTCGGGGGTGTCTAGTACGCGACCGTCGTGCGCAAGGGGCGCTGGTCCGTATTTGTGGAGACCTAGACAAAATTATGTATATGTATAGGTACACATAGATAATATGATTGGTAGACATCGAGCACGTACCCTTTTCCGTTGCGTGCGCAGCAATTGACAACTGAGATTTGTGGCAATTAATTTCGAAGAAAATGACTGACACTTCGCTTCTATAGGATAGTATACACGATGCTGGTAGAGCATGTATGTATGCTGTATCAGAACTAGTGTATTGTGACTAATGATGATACACATATGAATGATTTAAGTCAACCACAACATAGCGATTGTGTGATACTCTTCTGATATAAATAAACCTTCATATATTAAAATCTCTACATAATATTAAACTTTCTCACGTCCTAATTTATTTTGGAGAACGTAACCAGCAGGTGATCTATACGCTTCAATAGATTCTAGTTATTTTAAAATAAAATTTGGCCTAGATTTCAATTTAATATTGCACGGTTTCAATAAAACTTTCCTAATATTTTATTTTTAGAATTTAAGATTATTTTCAGACTTAAAAGTACAATAAAATAAAAAAGTTCATCACAGCAGGACGTCTAAACGATACTCGTAGTATTTACAGCAACGAGAAAATTTAGAATTTTTGTGAAATAGCGCGAATAAATATTTCTAATAAATAGCACTTGCCTACGCTCAAACATAATCAAAACTAGTTCGGTAAAACAAGTGCCCTACATTAAACATTTCCTTGAAATCGAAATTACACAATCCAGTGCAAATACTATTAAAGTTTTTCTATGTACAAATACATATTATTAAGAGCAGTGCTGTAAGTTGCCAAGAATTAACATATTTAAATATACAATGCAAAAGCCTCTGTGTGCTTTTCACGCTTAAAACGCTAAAGAGATTAAAATTTATTTTGAAATGGATATAAATCAGATAGCCTGAGAAGGATATTAAATAGTTTGTATTCCTGTCATTTCCATGAGATCAGGAAAAACTAGAGTAGAACCTCGGGCATCATTTTATACTCTTTTAATTATGATTTTAAGATTTCCAATGAAAATCTTAATGTACGCGCCAAAACGTCTGGCTCACAGTTTTGTAAAACAATTGAGAATTCATTGTAGTTATGCACTGAGTAATAAATATGAGTTTCGAACTTCGTTTTATGACTGTGCGAGTCAGCCGCGTTAGCGATCAGTATAATAAGTATATTAGTTGAAATAGGGTCGTACCAGCGGCAGGAGCACCATAGTGGCCGGCGCCGGCGGCGTATCCACCATGGCCGCCAAGGTAAGCGCCGTGAGCGGGCGCCCAAGCACCATGTGACGTAGAGGCCTGCGCGTGAGCTGCTAGATGGGCCGCCTTGGCGTGCGCAACCTCTGGTGTGTCCAGCACGAATTTACCATCATGACTAAGTTGGATATGTGCGGGAGGGCCGGCATAGTAAGAAGCCTGTGCCAGACAAAGAGTGGCTGCGAGGATAATCTGGAACAAAATAATAAAAATTGTTATAAAATATTTGTAGAAAAAAAAACAAGTATCTTTCGGAGACTCTTTTGAAGACATGCCTAAAACGACGAGTTGGAAATAAAGTTCAGAATCATTAATTACAATTCGTTCAAGACACGAGGCGTTTTACAATTTAAGAGAGAGATTATGGACTAATTAAAAAAACAACTGAACTTTCAAGAAAACACAGAAAACAATTAATTCTCTACTATCGTTATGTTGCGAACTATATAGCGCACAATCTTTAAAAAACTCTAACAATACAGTTTATTAATAGTAGACAATTATCTAATTAACATAACATCGAGAGATAAAAACTATAGTTTCATCTGACATTGACCACTGCCGCGATGGAGCCAAGCGGAGCGGAAAGCATCAATTTCATGGTTGCATTACCTTCGGAACTACGAAATTGAAATGTTACACATGCACTTTCGCTGTACAGAAATGTTTATGATGAAAATTTACTTGAATTTCATTAGTAGATAATTAACTATGCTAAGTTGTTAAGACGGCGTCAGACATTGTTCAATACTTGAACTCTACTTTGCAGGAGTTTTGTTCAAACTCTCAGTAATATGCCAGACATATTTTTTTAAATAAATTCTAATTTAATAATAGCAATCAAACAATAATATAAATAATGTATAAATTATTTGAGCTACTTTTGGCAACGCTTTATATTCTTAACGTCTAAAATTTCATAGGCTTTGTCAAAATATCTGTCGACATAATATGATATCTTTTTTATTTTTATATGTATTTTAATTATTAATTTATTTTTGGTAGAAACAGTCGTTACACAATAAATACAGGGGAGAAAATAATGTCACTAGCAAGCCTAGAGTACCGTTACACTGCACTTATAGCAAGCACGGATCATTACAATGTTCTTTGAATTTAAGGTATTACAAGTAATGTGTAAGTTATAATAAAAAAATGTTGCCAAGTGTGATATACAAACAATTCACATGTTAAATATGTAATCTCAACTGTTCTCATCGTCGTAAACAATCATAATTGTGATGAAAATCTCATACAACTTTATCGTGTTAAAAATCGCATTTTGCTATAATAAATTGCTATTTGTTACAATCCCTATTACTTAACTACTAAGAATGATTATTGAATTATCTAATTATTATCTTAATTCTCACGGTTAATAAGTTTATGTATAATTTTGTAAGTGTCATTGCTCTCTATTATGGTATAGATAACCTTGTTTCGCCATTTTTGACCGAGTTTACAATGCGTGTGAACTTGCAACTCGGCCGGCTGGACCTGATGCAATTCTGTAGAATAATCATAAAAAAATTGTCTTTTCTTTTCATAGTTTAGTTTCAACTCAATTGTCTCTTTTGACAATGACACGAGAAAACTTTATAAAAAAACACAAAGTTATTCTACAGATAGTAATAATATGCGTGAAGCGGTTAAAAAATCTTTCCTTTACTGAAACGAAAACGTATGAAGTTATGTTCAATATGTATTACTTATTTAAACGCAGAAATAATATATCGCACGCAGAAATAATATATAATGAATTTGTATTTAAAAATCAACTTATCAAATCGACTGCAAAATATAAGATCATCAAGTACTATGATACTATTCATTTCTTTACTAAACAACAAACCAAAATTTCTAAAACAACATTGGCAATCTATTCAACAACAGTAGCTTTAACCCAATGATCAATACTCACAATTAACGAATTAAATTACAGATCATAATATTTAATGATAACAGCGAAACCAGTTCAGTTTATCTAGCAACCAGTCAATATAATGTGTTACCAAACGTTTGGGTAAAAGCCGTGCCCAGTAAATTGTGCTGCATTACTGGGCGTGCCATACCGGCACGCACCATGCAGATGACAGATAAAATAGCACTAGGAAGTAAGAACATAACTTGGTCAGTATTATAGGGACCTAGCGCATTAGATGACCACGACTTCGGCGCGGCCTTATAGCCGTTACCACCTGAAGCGTCTGCCCTGTTACGTCCAGCTGTTGCGAATACTATTAGATATTAGTCGCTCCGTCTTCTGGCTAATGTAGAAATCCCCGTATTAATCTAATGTGGCAGGTGCTATAGTATATCGATGACGTTTTAAATTTAATTTATTATTGATGTGAAGAATTACATTGTAATTACTATGTGTTTATTCTATATATCAAAGTACTGATAGCATAGCCCAAGAGAAAGATAGATAGGTAGATAATTTAAGAGAATGTTAGTTGTTTGATTACACGATTTACACGAGACAGCATCGAGACGCGTCATAAACTTTCATACAACTACCCAATAAGTTGTCGAAACTTGGCAAAACGTGGAAATATCGACTCGATAATAGAGTGAATGTAATCGAGAAGGTTTCGGCATATTTCGTGCCGAACATTACCAACCGGTATATATGAATGGGACTTAAAATAGCGTTAAGAAGTAAGACTGGGGACAATTTATGGGTGCAACACGGATAATGTATAACCATAGACTAGATTTTAATGTGACAGTTAAGTAACCGTTGCTATGGTCATTAGGAAAAATTACGCGAACACCCAACAACTTGTAATGCTTGCCTTCTATTTTGGTTAATTCTAACCACTCAAATACTGCAATAACCATCAAAAAGTGTACAATTTTTGATTGAGAAACCTTAGTACCGTGTCACTTTAACACAGCACGCAACATTTAATTTGATATGGTACTACAATTTCTTGCTGATTTTAAAACTGCGTAAATGACGCGTATGTTGGGTACTAGTACACCGCTTTGATGGAATATTGACAAATGGTTTTTGCAAATCGCAACTAAATCTACCAGTAGATGTTAAACCTATTTCGAGTGTCTATATAGAACTAGTTAATACCAACTAGATTTACCCATATTATCTTTAATACTATGGAATTTAATTAATTTAAAAAAAAACTTGCTGTTATTTTCTGAATAAATTTTGTAAGATTGTCGGAATAAGAGTACTCACTACTCGCTCATGTCCGACTTTTAGAAAACCCTAACAGCCATCATGCTATGATGGGATCATCGATCTATGTATCCGGATAAAAGCGTACTAAAGCCCATCCAATTCTACGTCAAAATCAGTGGAAAAGCACGTAGTACATGCATATTATTTTCAAATTTCACTATTCGCTAAGCAGAAACAGGAATTAGGAAAAATTTACAAACAAGAAATAATTTAGCATTTCATCTTTATCCGGACTTATAAAAAAAAATCGACTCATCAAAGCCGAACGAATTAAGTTTATTCAATCATATTGTTTTTTTTGCATTTTTTTTATTTGTACTGAATGTAAAAAGTAACACAAAACACATCGAGCATAATATTTGTACAACCGAAAAAATAAATTGAATTTCACAAAAAATTTAGTATTGCTATATAACATTTCATTGTGTCAAATAATTACATACGATAAGAATCTATTTATGTTGTACACTTGTAATTAATAAGGCTGCGTGATTTGCAATTTTAAATATTACACCCTACATAATAATGTATACAAATTTAAGGCCCACGCGTAATTACAAACGCTATAAATATTTATGATTCATTTTGAAACCGCTTGAGCGTTCTATTGTTCAAATTTCTAGATTTTTCTATCGCCTTATTTTTTGGTGAATGTAAAGAAAAGCCTTGTAAATCAGTCTGCGGTTTCGTATTGGGTGTCGATAATTCGGTCATAATATCTTATTGCAAAGTGCGTGCTATATTCTATGTTGTAACACAATATCGTGATTCTACGGATTGGACCGCATAGACAACTTTAGGACTTTAACATAGTTTAGAAACAATTTTTATATGTACACAAAATATAAAATTTCATCAAAGTATATTTATATTTCGATATCCGTTTAAAGTTTGAGATTTTTTTTAGAAGAAATGAGAAAAACAGACAACTTCAGAGAAAAATGACGAATTTCATATTAAAAAAACGATTCACGATTTTACTATGGAATTTGAAACTTGTCTCAGAAATTGTCTACTCTCAGAGTTGGAACGGATAGCACTGTCAGGTCCACACTGAATATTGAAATTAATGACACATGTAGACAGTGTTAAAGTCTTTGATGAAATTAAATAAATTTTTAGAACACAATAGAAGGAAATGAAAGAAAATCGGGAATCGTTTACGTGAAAATTCGTCAATGTTATAACGAATTATTTCCTGTTTTCAAAACTGATTGTTTTAAAAAGTTTTTTTTTTAGAAACAGTCACACAAAGGACAATTCTTTCTCGTGGTCTAATAGGACAAAATAGTAGGATTTTTCTTTATGAGGCAATATACGAACTTTTGTCTAAATGATTTACAATAAAATTAAAAATTGGGGCTAAGATACAGTTATTTTTGCAAGATAGTTAAATAAATACAAAAGAGCCATAAAGATACCAATAAAAAAGAGGTTAATTTTCGCCATGACTCCTGACTACTTTGTTTCTGCTACATTTTTACAGACTACTTTGTTTCTGTATGTAGTGATATCCTCTTACACAACTGTATACAATTTATATAACGCCTACAATGTCCTAGCTGATTCTGTTAGATAATAGTAATAAGATTCCAGTATTATGGAACACAAATTAATAGATACTATAAGTAACTCCTAATTAACATTACATTCGAGCATTACAAATATGTTATTGTGACCATAACATAATAGACAACGCAAGTTGCTGTGTACGAAAAACTATACCTTTTTGTTCCTTTTACCTCTGTAAAAGTTTTAAAGATTGCAATTTTTTTCACAGTCCTAAGTACACAGTATTTTTTTATTTATTGTCTGTTTACACTAGGTGCTAACTGCTAATTGATGGAGAGCTGATTTTTTATTCTTTAGTGTGACAGTGACAGCTATAACTTAATGTGTCATTAACTTTAAAATGTCTTTGAGAAACAAGCTGTATATGATTTCGCATAAAGCTACTACATATACACATAAGTCATGTACCTATTTACAATCTTTATGATACTTCCTAAATTCTACACGCTACGGAAGACAGCGGGATATAATGTAGCGTTAGTAACATCTATTATGATTTGTGTCTGCGTCTATACACACTTGTTCACGCCCGCAACCCAGTTGCGGAGCCGGCTCTGTTGTGATCGTAAATAACTCCGTATATAAACAATTGTCCGTTGTGTAATGATAAATGGTTACTGCCCTTTACCAAGACTAAAAGTTTGTTCCAATTTCTTGATTAGTGTAATAATTATTGTATACAAAAGAAGGGTTAACGAATGTTTCAAAAGATTTAATTGATATCGTATTGTATTTAGTTCTACTCGAGTTATGTTTAGGTCACATTATACCAGTAGCATTCCATGTCCATTAATTGTTGTTAACAATTTAATTCATCAAATATCCTGAATCTATTCTAAGAAAGACGTGTATTGCCATAAAAGAGAAATGCTTTTTTATATTGTCTAAGATACTGAAAAAAAAAACGTAATTTTTCATGACAAATATATAACATACAGGCTACAGATTTCAGTATTTCTTGTAAATACCTTTTTGCTTTTAATCTTTAAACTAGAGCTGTAATTAAAGTATTTATTCGATACAATTCGATTCAATTTTAATGTTATGGTATTATGTTTAATCGAGTAATAGAGTTCAATCGATCGTCGGGAACTTAAGGACATCAAACAAAGCGAGTGCACTGTAATTTGTGGGCGTGTACCTCATATCGACTGCCTTTGCATTCTGTTGCAAAAGCGATATTTTGCAATAGATCGGAATTATCATTCGGCGAACTGGTGCACAACCAGGCTATTGCAATTTAATGTTGGCTAAGAGAGGAAGCCGTAGGCGTTAGGAAGTGCTATGGTTTTGTGAAGGTCACGTGGAAATTCTGGACCATTTGAGTTTCTCGTCATGGCTGACTGATCTCAGTTTGCAGTGTCCTTTTTAAATGTTCCGTTACAGATTCAGTGTATGATAAAGATAAATTAAAAGAAAAGCTACTTATTGGGGACGTGGTTAACTGAAAAAACATGGCGCATATGTTTTTACAGAAATTATAGAAATGTATACATATTGTCTCCTTTAAAGTACCTAAATAAAGAAACGTTTTATAACTAAAGGGGTTAATTTCACTCAGTACCGCGATTTTTAATTGAAAACTACACTAGTTATTGGCCTAATCTGCTTAGAGGAATTTTGGTACTGTCAATACAATAATTTAAGAAATAATTTTCTTTCCGTCAAAGAACAACAAGAGTTTTTCTTTTCATTTATATCTTCTACTATCAATATTTACAAACTATGCGTATGAATCACCTGATAAGGTAATAAATTGCAGTTGTAGCGATCATTTTCCGCCCACTGCGTTAACAAGTTGAGTTTACATGTGACTGCGCCCGCGCCGCACGCGAGCATCGCCATTGACATTTGTTTACGCCGGAAAATTACGTGTGAGTTTCCTGTTTTTTCTATCAATTACTTTTTGAACTTTTTCTATTTTCCTTTTTTAGACAACATCATTAGTATTCGTTTAAAAATACTTTTATTTTATGAATATTTGGAATGAATTGGAGATTAGTATGGATTTCGTATCGATAACTAGTATATTATAAAAGCGACAGTAAATCAGTCCGTCTCATCACATTTTAACTCTCAATTTACAATTCCTATGAAATTTTGTTATTTTTTTTCAAGCTATTAACTTTTATTTTCAACTATAGTTTTTTATTAAGCTCCGAAAAGTTCTTTATTAACTAAGTATTGTAAGTTATGCAAAGATATTCATAAACGATGAAAGTAATCGCTTGTCAATCGTAGGCGATACAACCGGATGTGTTCTAGGCATCTTTACATTGTTTTAGACCTTGGCCTAATCTAGGTACTAAGGTTGAAATTTAGTACCCAATAATTTATATTTAGATGGACAAATTGTGCATGTTCAAAATGTCGTAACATGAAATTTATTACTACGACTTTATGTTCTATTTTATATGAATTATGACGATTTAATTTAGAAATACTATTAGTAATTAGTATTTACTAGTTTCAATTGAAAAATATATTTTGTGATTATTAAATTAAATTTCGTTTCAAGTAGGTACCAATAGTAATTTATTAATACTATTTTATACTATAATAAAAAATATAGGTAATCTATTATTTAAGTTAAAAATACACTTTTGTTTGAAACCTGCGTTTACGAAGTTTGTGAAACTTTTGAAAATCCAATGAAAAACTATACCTATATTTTATAAATAAAAATATATAACACTCACCATAGACTGCATGATTACTGTTTGTTTATTACTAGTTTTAGAGATCTCAAACGAACTAACTTAGGCGCTGCTGGTTATCCAGTACTCGCCTAGAAATTTTCGCCTAAGCGACTACGTGTGTTCGCTACCACTTTCGGTGTCAGAATGCCAATTGGACACAGCCTGCCCCCTTATATATGAAACACCCCGCTTTGGCGGTTCGTAATTGGAAACAATTAACTGGTCAACAAGTGCAATGCTGTAATTTTTAATTGTAAGATGCACACGCACGTTTCCTTCAGAACGCGAGGGGTTGAACGCGAGGGATGCGCCATTTCAATTCGGTCGAACTTTCCATATAAGTATCGTCCCGGATCTAAACCATTGAAGCCTCGATTATATTTATACGTCATATTCATTATCAATATCTCAGCCACAAGAAGTCCACTGCTCTGGACATAGGCCTTCCTCAAATGTATCCAATAAGACCGGTTGAAAGCCTTCCTGTAACTTTCCTCATATCGTCCGACCACCCTGTAGCCCGAAATTAATATGCAATATTATAAAATTTCAAAAAAATATACTCATATATTTTAAAGACCCTGACTATGCATCGATTTTATCGGAAATCGATGTGTTTTAAACACATACTTCATTTCATGAAACATGAAATGGACACATTAAATCCAATTATAACTAAATTGTAAACGGAGCTTCTTAGCTCCGTATCCAATTTATTTTCTTAAATGAGAGAGAAAGAGATAAGAAAACTTATGAAGTATTTAGTAATAAATGGGGTTAAAATAGAATCGATCTACTTAAGTTATTTTGTCTCTTTCTGCAGTGATAAGGAAGGCAAACCGGCACACAGCCTAAGGTTGCAATTACGTAGTCAAATCAAAATCTCATTTTAGATATGTGTATTGTTCGGTTTTAATGCATTATATACTTGTTTCGAACATTATTACTATTTTATGATATTAAGAATTTTTGTAACTATGTGCCTTTGTGTATGTACATAATGCCTGTTTTATTTTATCATTAAAATTTTATACTTTAAAAAAAAATATTGTTTTGTATGTTGATTTTTTGATTTTGTATTATCAACTGACGTTATCGTTAACTGACAAAAAAGGCCGTAACTTGTCTTCTTTCGCCCTTTTACCAGTGGCAAAATTTACTTTTGATTCAGAAATGGCGGTATCCTATAAACTTAGTAGATTTTTGGTGTAGAAACATTAGGCCCGTGGGGTTCCAGTGCGTTGTCTTTTTTTAGGGACATCGTAAAAAGACTGCGACAAACCACTGGTGACCCAAAGGCTGGCAGTTACTTCGCTCAACGGATATCTATCGCCGTTCAGCGAGGTAACGCTGCTAGCATTTTGGGCACCCTGCCACAGGGACCATGTCTTTTTAATGCCTAGTTTTAGTTTTCATTGTTAGTTTAGTTTTTAATTTTTATTGTTAGTTTAGTTTTAATTAATTTTATTTCATGTTATTTAGTTTGTTACACAAACTAAATAACATGAAATAAAATTGATTACATTTCGGAATCTGACTTAGTAGATTTAAACATATTTTGACTAGAGAAAATTTCTATGAAGATCAACTGTCTACATCATCATAAATAAATTTCATTTCAGTGTTTAATTATTTATTTCAAAATTACTGTTACTGACTAGCCATCAGTCTGGAAGTAAATACTTTTTGATTATATATTATTTATAACTTTTTGGAATATTTATAAAAATGACAATAATTATGTCTGACATAAAATTATATGTACAGCCAGGTGCACGTTGAGCTAATTTACACTTGCAGTACAATTTTGGCTCTTATGACATAGAACTTTTAAGAATGGTACAAAGTATGATGTGAAAAGGTGCTCTTGTTCTAGGTACAATAACCTTATTTACCCTAAGCCCGTTTTAATCGAATTATAATACACAATTTTTAGTCTAAAAATGCATGATAATTGAATATTTTAGTTTGAATATTCATGAAGGAAATGTAACCTAAATCTATTACAATTTTAATGCGTCATTCGTTTCCTTGTATGAGTGGTTATTTGTCGTATTACTTGAACTTAATAAAGAAAATATTTTTATTACCCGTTTACTGGGTGTCTTAACTCGTGCTTATAATAAGCTTAAGTATAAAGCTAGCGTTATTAGTTATTACCACTAAATATCACTCATACCTAATAGTAGTTCGCTCTAGTTGAGTGGAATTATTGAAAATTTAAATATTGAAATACGTACATTATTTCGGTTAATTTTATGTTTAAAATATGGATCAAATTACTTAGCTGTCAGTATTGAGACTATAAATAACTGGATTTAAATACTCTATTGATTAATCTAATGTTTTAACTTGGCTTTCGGGATACCATAGTACCTAATGAAGTCTCCCACGCGACATTGACAATGCCGACATAATGCACATTATGCACAATTATTTTATTATATTTACGCCCACAATTTTATCCCTAATATTCAGTTATTCCCATTGTGATTTTCGGTATAAAAACTATCATAATTTTTGAGACCTTTTTTGGTAGAATTATTCGATATTGTTTTTTGTCTTTCTACCAAATTTTTTTTTTCATGTACCCTATGTACAAAGTTTCATGCCAATTAGTCTACTCGGTTTTTGTGTAAAGGAGTAATAATATGTAGGGGCTATCCCCTTTAGAAGTAAAACCGACTATAAATTATTTGAATCACAAAAATAAAAATATTGTGCAGATAGCTGGTTTTACTTCTAAGGCGATATATATTCGTACCAAAAATTTTCACATTTATAATATTAAGATCATTAAAAATGGCCTACGCTTCAGGAAGAGTTGATTAATGACCTAGAAGTACAAGGAACTTATCAAACAGAAACTAATATTACAAACTAAACAGAGTATTCTCCTAAGACAAGGTTTGTGATAATATTTTTTTCAATAAATAAAATGGGGGTTACATTTATAACCTTGTAAGTGTCTGATTAATGTAAATTATATTCATTACAAATACACTTTGTAATATAATTATAAAATGTTCACAACACGTGCACGTGATTTACACAGCATTCATTAATTTCTCGTACAAAATAGGTTTATTTTTTTTAGGACATAAATTTATGGATATCGTTCAAACATTACAATAGTAATTGGTAAATTAAATTAAATCAATGTTCAGATTGACAAGCAAACCAAAAAGCTATCATGTAGCTAATATACATTATTGTATCGATGTAATCTCTACCGGAATCGATGTTTCCTGAAAAATACAATCCAGGGGTCTTCAAATCTCGTTTAAATATGTTATTTCTAGGTGAGCGTGTTACATCGTAGACCACAGCGATGCTTACCATCAGGCACGCTGTGGTCAAACGCAAACCTGTTTCAGGTTTTAAAAAAAATGTTATTTTAGTACGTACAGTCAACCAACGAAACAGATGACCAGGGTAAAGAACTAAATTTAAAAAAAGATAAAGATTTTTAGGTTATTTATGAAATTTTATGCATCGTTATGAACTTTTGAAATTCCATCGTACATTATGAATACTATTTATAAATAAAAATTCACGTAAATCTCTTCAGGCAATATTTATAAAACCTGTCATATTTTGAATAAGAGCATTTGTAAACGACGTTTTTCTTATGCGCCGACAACGAGTGTTTTCAGCGCGATGTCAACGCGAAAAAGCCAGCAAACAGATTGTACGCTACTTGTTTTGTATCGAACGAGCTTCAGTCCAGTTGTGGAGAAAGGGGTGCACTATGGACAGGCGCTAACTAAGTTTAGCATTCGTAAATTACGTAACTTGAGTTGAGGGCGCGGTTCTTTTAAATCTTTGAAATCTTTTCTTATCGGACGCCTACGTCATACTAAGAATACACCCTCCAATAAGTTTCAGGTCTTTACGATCAGCGGTTTGGGCTGTGCGTTGATTCCACGTTGATTCGTCAGTCAGGACAAAATATTTTGTAAATATATAATGCTTTTTTAAATTTTGCAGCCAGAGAGCTTCAACCTTTGATACCTAGACATTTTTTTAAAGAATTATTCACTTTTTGCATTAAATATCTCGTTACATCCATACATCTCGAATTACAAGGTTAAGCGTCACATGGCGACCTATATACTAATTTAAATTAATCCTCACCTTACTTCATTTCTAACAGAGTATAAGTGTAGGCGATTGAATAGTTTACATGACAACGGATTATCTTACATACTTAAGTATATATTACTTACTTAACCAAATAAATCTAATTATCGGGGTTCTTATCGCTGTAATAAGTGTAGGAATTTCATTATCTAATATAGTATATATAAGAGTTCTGAACTGCCAGTCCACATTTTATGCTAGATAGCAGTATCTAGAATTCTAGATCTTAATTACGATACAGGTATTCCCACGTGAAAGCGGGATTCCATAGATAATGGTTCAATAGTATTATGACAATATATGAGAAAGTTTTTTTAATCTTTTTTTATGCTACCAAGGTGGCAAACAAGCATACGGCCCGCCTGATGGCAAGCATTACCGCAGCCTATAGACGCTTGCAATACCGGGGGTATCACTCACGCGATGCCAACCCCCCCCCCCCCCCCCAAGTGGAGGTAACTTAAAAACATTGGAAACATACAATACAATTCAAAAACTCTTTATTGCATTAAACAAAAATTACAATATACACCGGACATACAGTTCAGAAGTACAATAGGCGGCCTTATCGCTACGCAATTTCTTCCAGGCAACCTCAGATTGCAAATTTTTGCTAAACAACCCCTCCCCCCCCCCCCCTCCCCTAACTCCGAAAATGTTTATTGGAGTGATAGAGCAATTATTATGAAATGGGCTAGCTCGACCGGGGTAGTACCACCCTCTCACAGAATATCGACGTGAAGCAGCAATGCTTTTCGTTCGGTGAGTGAGGGATACGGAAGCCCAACTCCTTCCCTATAACCTCTTTCCCCTCCTTCTTTCCCTTCCCTTCCTCCTTCCTTTCCTCCAACCTTCTTGCTGGAAAACATTTTGAGTATTGGTAGCGCTCCTGGTGTTACTGATGTCCATAGGCGGCGGTGACCGCTTTCCATCAGGTGGCCCGCTTGCTTGTTTGTCTACTGTATGACATAAAAAAGAATATTGAGTTTAGTTATTTGAACACATTATCCACCAGCTTAATAACAATGGATATAGACAGATCAGGCAACGGTTTGAAAGGCAGCTTCCTCCTGAGTTCCGTCTTTGTTTCCTGCAACAAGCTACATTAATATGCATACCGGGAGAATATATTTTATTCAACTATCACGCTATCTATTATGTACAGGGACATTATATAATGTTCTTTATATGTCTTTTTTGAGTTTCCGCAAACATAAGGGCTAAAGGGAAGTCCAATGTCGTGACTAAGAGTTGTTAGCTTTTATTTAATAACTCTTTTTTTTTTTTTTTTCCAGCTAAAGTTTTTTTTTCCTTTTTTTTTTAAAATTAATTGTTATGTTACGGTTCGGGTGTACTAATACCCTCTTCTTATACACCGGACAGTTGCGGGAACGTAGGGCTCTCACCGCCAAAATGTACAGTGCCTGCCTAGGGGCGCCCCAGAGGGGGGCTCGAACCTCGGCCTATGGCGACACTGGGGGAAGGCGAACAGATTGGAGGCACGTGCCGGTACCGCGAAAACCGAGTCCCTACAGGAGGGTGGCGCGACGCGCGGTCCCGCCGGCGGGGCCGATATGACGGACGTGTGTGTCTAGTTTGTGTCACGGAATCTAATTGTTTATACGCCTCGATAGCGACTGTAATGGGGTCGTCCGGGTCGATGCGGACGTGCCTCGGACGACGTTTGGACCTGCTGGTGCCAGCCGGAGCGGGTACCAACGGGTTGGGGTGATGATCGAGAGAGTCGAAGAATTTGACAAAGCATTGCTTGAGGTGGTGCGAGATGATCGGCACACTTAAGTCAATGTGAAAGAGAGGAGGAACAGAAAGGATTTTTCAAAATTGCCACGGTAAAGCGAGATTATACGCAAACGAACTTGCAAGTATTTTACTAGTACATTAAAAAAAGCTTTGTCCTTACTTACTGAGAATCAACGCACAGCCCAAACCGTTAATCGTAGAGACCTGAAACTGGTGGGTGTGGTCTTTGTAAGACGTAGGCATATTACAAGAAAGGATTTTTCCAAATTCCCACGGGACTCGCTAGTATATATTTATATACATTTCGTAGTCTTGGGTGTAGCGTTGATGTCTTTTATATGAGAACTCTCAATAGCATTTACCGATACATTTTACGCATATACTACAATTAAATAATTGCTTAAATAAATATATTTGTTCTTAATTCTCTACCCTGCTCACCTCTTTCATTGGTTGACGGTACCACGATTTAACGAATTAATTCTGACAAAGAAACAATGAATCAACGATTTATTATAATTTCATTGCATTTACAATAACAACCTTATTAATAGTAACCGAGTTGGCTATAACAATATAATAAAGCATAATAGTCTCGAGAGGGTATTTTATAAAGTAATTGTTGATAAGTATTTTCGTAAATTTTCTACACGACAAAAGATGTGATTTTACTGATATATTCTTTTATTTTTTCGTTTTGGCAATCAGACTTCAGGCAAAGATTCTATTGTGCCATCTTCAAGTTATGCTTGTGTACGTAATTCAAAGCAACGTGTTCATGCTATCGAGACTCAGTATACAGTCTTTGAGTCAAGACGCACCGAAGAAAGATAAATAAATAAATAAATATATATAGGGACAATTCATACAGATTGAGCTAGCCCCAAAGTAAGTTCGAAACTTGTGTTATGGGATACTAACTCAACGATATTATATTTTATAACAAATACATATATAGATAAACATCCAAGACCCGAAGCCAATCAGAAAAAGTTCGTTTTTCATCATGACCCGACCGGGGATCGAACCCGGGACCTCCTGGGTGGCGGTCTGGCGTGGTAACCATTACGCCACGGAGGTCGTCAATAAAAAAAGATGATAGCAAAATTTCAACAGAAAAGGCGGTATTTGAAGTCAACACTTTTAATAGTTCCTGATCACAAACTTTAATCAGTATGCACTTGTAACCAATGTTTGCTTCACATTACACTATCAATACTATGAATCAAACGCTGAAACACACAGAGATTAAATCTAATCACGAGCCCAAGTGGACGCTATCGTAGTTGGCGTCAAATCCTATATTCTATTTTACGTTATAAGCTTAATTACACGACGACCTCCGTGGCGTAATGGTTACCACGCCAGACCGCCACCCAGGAGGTCCCGGGTTCGATCCCCGGTCGGGTCATGATGAAAAACGAAATTTTTCTGATTGGCCTCGGGTCTTGGATGTTTATCTATACATGTATTTGTTATAAATATAATATCGTTGAGTTAGTATCCCATAACACAAGTTTCGAACTTACTTTGGGGCTAGCTCAATCTGTATGAATTGTCCCTATATATTTATTCTTTATTTACATATACCAACCTTATTACTATTTGTTTAAATTCAGAGATGGAATCAGAACAGTAGATATTTTTAAAATAATGTCAAATTCCATTACTAAAAATGTGTCAAAACTTGACACATTTTTAGTAATGGTATTTGGCATTTGGCTGCGAAGTTGACTGCTTTTCTCATTTGGCATTTGTCTACTGAAGCTGGTTGGTAACGAATGATAATCACTGAAGCCCGTTGAGTTTCATTCAAGCTCGTCGAGTTTGTATCTCTCTTTTGTAGCCACTTCGAGCCATTTTTTCACTATAACTTAAATATTACATTTTATCGCTCGTTATACATTTTGTACGAGACCATTCACACTGTGCTATAATATATATTACATTACCTCACGTCCCCGGACACCACGCCACCCCCTGCTTCGCCTCAGTTTGCATTCATAGCTCAAGATATAATATGTATCATATCCCATAGTGAAACAGCGCCTTCAGCCTCATTTACCGTTGTTACTATTAGCCGCAAGTACGTAAAACCTGCGTTTCAAGGTTTAATACATTAGGTTGGAGAATTTGGGAAACGAGATTTAATTAGGGCTGTGTAGACTATAGAGCTTTCGTACCAATCCAAGCGTAATTGGTATTAAATCTCTTAGTTTAAAAAAACTTACTTCTATTTATTGACTGTCCGATGTAACAAATTTGACATTTCTTAACAATTCAGATAATTTGTCATATAACAGAATGATTTTATAAAACATCTAGAAATATAGTATAGTTTGATTACCGACACTTCGGGGACTGATGGCAAAATAATGTAATTTTATTAGTGTTGGTATATACTGATGTACGTCCGATCCGATACGCTCTACTTCGTTTCGATATTGTCTGATCAAAAACTACTTATAACACACAATTTTCTCGTTTGATTAATCTTTTATACATTCTTCAATATTGTAACTATTTTAACAAGCGATCTTCCTGAGGAAAAGTAATTACCGATGCCTATGAACATCAGCAACACCAGAGGGTCTTTTAACGAAATAAAAACAGTTGTAATCAAGTCTCAGAGGGATAATAAGAAAAAATCTGTGGAACTTGTTACAAAATGGTCGACAAATTTAGATATCTCTAAACTTTTGCGCAGAAAAACCAAAATTAATTATTTTTAAACTTTAATTTTTGCATTAATTGCTATGTTATAAACTAATAATAAACTGTCAATGGGAATTATCCGTTCGCCTGTGACCACGGCCGGTGCAACCTGTCGAAACGTTTGGCAACATCAAGGTATGATCGCGTTAATCCTGGTTTATTATTAGTTCTCGGCGTATATTCGCTTACTTTTTGATACAAAGCAAAGTAATCTGAAAATCTAACATTGTGCTAAAAATAACACAACAAAGACCACTCAAACACATATCTATCGACATATGACCCAGTTATTCCGTTTTCCTTACTACAATCACTAATTAAGACAGCTTACCTTGCAATCATTGATTGGACTAAAGTGCAAAGTACCAGCGGCAATACATCGAGTTAACCTTAACTACCTATCTGCATACTCTCTGCATACATGCCTCGGACGGGACAGGGACGTGGTTTTCATGTTCGAAACAGCTATGTTCCCGTCCGTGTTTCTGCGACAAATGCAATTATGCATATTCACATACAATTTGTATGGAACGATATTCAACTTGCCGTCCCGTCCGCGTCCGTGTAAAAAACCCGTCACGTATGCAATGACTTTTATAATTAGACCTTTAGAATGGGATTCGACTGTATTTTTTCTTTTGTTTTTTCTTCGAAATAGTGAAGTATCGTGATTTTAAACAACAAAAAGACAAAATAATTTTAATTTAATCATTTTTTGAAATGGTATTAAAATATTAACCCATATCTTTTTGTTGACCATACACTAATTAGTAATACTTACGCAGCTGCTCATTAGTTAATTAACCCTTAGTTAGATTTTCTCGTAAACCTTGTGCTAATAGGTAATTTTAACTCTTTATGCATAGTAACCACCAAGAATAATTGTTAGCGCAGTCTAATTTAGTTTTTTTTTTGTAAAAGTAATTTAAATTGATACTATCTGATATAATATGACAGAAATACTATCTGAAATAGCGAAATACGGAAAGTTTATCTTATTTTTTATTTATATATTCTGCGTCTTGGCGATCTGTTTGTAAACAATGAGCCAATGTGCTGATATTGTATCATAATCTGTCTCTGTGCGTTGAGAGTTGAATCCACCGATTGAGCTCTCACTGCTCAGCTGCATATCTCGGTAAGTTATTTATTTTCTCAATTACAAACTTAATAAATACAAATTTCCATGTACAGAATACATTCAGGGCGGAACAGCAGTAAGATAAAATAAAACCATTTTTTTGCAAGTAGATTTACAGGAAATCTTTTGCACGTCAGAAGAACTGGGAGACTGTTGCCTGAATTAGACCATGAGGTCTGTATTACACCAGTGCTGCCTCTCCTCGCCGGACGGGAAAGGTTTGTGGGTTCACGAAGTTGAAAGGTTTGACCATAAAAAAATACGTAGGTGAACTATAATTAAAAACATGTCGGTGTCAATAACTCTGTCCCTTAGACATTCTTTGAGATAAAACTAAACTAGATACTTACGTATAACCCGCTTGACCACCCTTATTGATGTCAGTTAGGGCTCCCGTAAACTCTAGTTGCTAAGATTGCGATTTAGTTTATTGTGAAAAATAAGTAGGTATTAAGAAAATATAATAGTCAGGCATCGAAATAATATTACTACGTATAGAACGGACACCGCGAACAAAATTTTTGTCCCCATACGTTGAGGCCAATAGACATCAACTCGTTTAGAAACTTGCCGACGCTCATCGTGATTGGTCCTCGGATTTATGTCAAAAATAATAATTGGAAAATGCCGTCATGTTCAATAAAAACTTGTAAAAACCGTTCAACAGTAAGGAAGAAAGATAGCGGCATGACTTATCATCGGTAAGTATACAAAAAATTAAGTAAAACCAACCAAAACAATTTTTTTTCATTATTTTCTATTGCATCATAATTGCATCCGCCATTTCTATGTGAAAATCATAGATTATCAAAAAGTAATCGGTACAGATGGGATACGTAGGTACTAAGCGTAGGTCAATTTTATAATATAATTTAGGTACTTATTTCTGAAAAAATTTGGGCTTTTTTTTTAACCGACTTCAAAAAAGGAGGAGGTTCTATAGGGACAATAGGGACAATTCATACAGATTGAGCTAGCCCCAAAGTAAGTTCGAAACTTGTGTTATGGGATACTAACTCAACGATATTATATTTTATAACAAATACATATATAGATAAACATCCAAGACCCGAGGCCAATCAGAAAAAGTTCGTTTTTCATCATGACCCGACCGGGGATCGAACCCGGGACCTCCTGGGTGGCGGTCTGGCGTGGTAACCATTACGCCACGGAGGTCGTCAAACTCTATGTTTCATTGTTTTTTTTTTTGGAGGTCCGCCGATTACTCCTTCAATTTTGGACCGATTTTCTAATTGTAATGTAATTTAAATATTGATTTTTTAAACTATATTTCCAAAATATTTTTATATAGTAGGTAAAAAATACGTAAATGTGGATAAAGTTACTAAGTAAAAAAAATAGTTTCTAGAAAACAAAAAGATGGAAAACGAAACAGCATTTTAAATTTCGACCAACCATTTTCGAACAAATGAAATTCGGGCAAACAAGTTTCGGAGTAAAGATACGTTGCCATTCAACAAGAGGAGTTGTCTTGTCTGGCAGGCGACGACCGTCTCCTAGTATTTGCATATATTACAAAATACTTCCATATATAAATAGCTTCATTATAAAGTTTTGATTTAATCTCAGTTTATTTTTGACTAATATTAAGTTAAGAACAAAAATGTAATGTGTTCCTACCTATAAAACTAATATTATACCTATTTTCTATTAAGTTTATTCTATTAAGTAAAATAAAATATTGTAATAAAATAATCAGTTAGATGTCCAATAGGCAGAATATAAACAAAGTGTCGCCCCTGCGTAGTAATGTCATATTCTATGACTCGGTTGGGGGCGGGGCCAGGGAGGGGCGCGCCCCGCACGGCCGAACGCGGCGCCAAAATTTGAAGGCGCTGTCATTTCTATACGTAGTAATATTATTTCGATGTAGTCAGGCCATGAAGTCGCCGCTATCAGCGACAGCGCGGGGTGGCAAGCGTTAAGAATAAAATTTTCGTTAGAATAAAAATGTTGAATGACGTCGCGAGACGGCGCAGAGCGAAGATCTTTTGGTGGGGTCCGCGGGCACCAGGCGCGGAGAGGGAACAAATGTATGCGCGGCCCTGTGCGATGCTATGCCATAGAACGCCGCCGCCGCCGCCGCCGCCGCCGCCGCTTGCCGTTAGGGCCAAAAGTGGCTTAGTTTGTGATACTACTTCCAGTGCCAAAGGGCACTGATTCAACTTTTCCACATGATTTAGATATGTGATGTATTTGACAGGTTCCTGCTCCAATATTCTCGTAACAAAAACAGATTCCTGATATATCGATTGAGATTGACATGACATTGTAACTATTTTTCTCGAGAGACCGAATAGACCGTCAGACCCGCAGGTACGCCTATGCATGTGTACTAAGCCGCATGTGCGTGTTTTCGGTATTTTTACAGGACGGCGGTGCCTTTTTTGCATGCTCGCATTTCGCATGATGTAGGGTAAGGAAGGCCTCCCTCGAGGTCCCCGTGCCTGCGAAGCGGTGTGCGAGGGTATTAAATAAATCCGT
The DNA here is from genome assembly GCA_905163395.2 of Endotricha flammealis. Classification (NCBI taxonomy): domain Eukaryota; kingdom Metazoa; phylum Arthropoda; class Insecta; order Lepidoptera; family Pyralidae; genus Endotricha; species Endotricha flammealis. Next base: position 5,674,417 of record LR990873.1, read on the forward strand.
TGATTGGCAGTATCAAGTAAATTACTGACTGCTAAAGTGCTAACGGATTATAAAGTTTGCTGTTAAGCTGTAAGCTTGTAACCTATAAGGTTTACGAAAGTTGTTGTAAATCGTAGGTACTAGGTAGGTAGGTGTATAATCATGGAATGTTTAAGATTTCTGGCATGAATTTATGCCAGAAATCTTAATATAAGTAGAGTTAATATTATCATATTTTTTTATATAACCCGCATAATCCCGTTGTTCCATTGCATTTAAAAAAATAGTAATTAAGATCTTCCTTGGAAAAATGAATGGCAATGGTCGCAACAAATCCGTATCATCAAAACGTGTAATTATTTCTGTAGTTTTGGAAAATCTAGCGGAAAAACACTAGAATTATTAGTTTTGTTATTATTTCTATTGTTTTAAACTATAAGATCTTTGTTTTAAAAAAATAATTGTTTTTGAAAAAAAAATTGAAAGAAAAGAAATTTCATCTCCCCGCCACAGGTGGGATGAAACAGCCCAGGGGTAATTGAATGGAAAATTACATTAAACAATCAAAATTATTTGTTTTGCTATGCATTTTTTTTTGTTATTGGTTCGTTTGTGGCATGTCATCATAGTAATACTTAATACTAGATCACATACATCTGTGCAACAATGTGTTTTGTGACAATAATTAATATAGACACAATTATACAATATCTCTAACAGTATGATAAGTTATAAATAATAATAATCATCTAGGCTTTCTATTTCATGTTGCAATATCAAGGAAAACATCTAAACGCGCAGTTAGACAAATTTTCACATAATTATGCCATAAATTACTATGAGTTGGTATATTTACGAAACAAAACAGCGGAATCGCTGACCATTAGACACGACGAGGTCTAACATTATTATGGTGCTCGCTCAATGCAAGCATTTTTTATGTATGACTGGTCAGCGATTGACCACTGTCTCGCCTGATGGCAAGCGGTGAACCCTCGACCGCGTCATCGCTGTCTTAGTTGCCTATTCACTTTTGCCACAAACTAGAAATTAAATTTATTTCCTTAGCAGTGTTTAAATGTAATATAAAGGTGAGTTCATATTCTCAAATCGGAGCAGCCCGTCTGGGGAAGGACCTCCACTTTACAGAAGAGCGTATCCAAATAGCATTGGTCTCGGCCATGTTGTGTTCCTATGGTGAGTAAGGTCTCCAGAGCTCCACTTGGGGGAGGGTTGGCAACGCGTCAGTGATACCTCGGTATTGCAGAGCGTCTATTGGCTACGGTGATACTTACCATCAGGCGGGCCGTATGCTTGTTTGCCAACATTGTTACATAAAAAAAGAAGATATGTCGGACGTGGACGCGGACGCGACTAAATTGAAGCGAACAATTTGTGCTGGTTGGTGCGGAGAAATGTGCTGGCTGGGTCGGAGATATATGCTGACAGGAGCGTGAAGTGAGCGGAGATGTGTGCTCGCTAGCGCGGAGCTACCGGAGTTTGTCGAGATGGGCGAATTGCAAAGTTTTATTGTATGTTTAAAAAATACTCTTATCTCGTCGATCGTTTCGTCGCCACTTTAGTGTATATCTTTGTGTATATTTATCAGCAATCTACATAGCACCCATTACTACCCATAGTACAAGCTGAGTTGCTTAGTTTAGGACTAGATGGCATTGTTTTATTCGTCCAAGATAATTTATTTATAATATTCATAAATTAATATTATATAATATTTATTGAGTGCAAAGGGTCACCGTTATCAATTCAACAGTATAACCCTGATAAAGGCCTATTAAAGTTGTCTGATAAAGGTCCATTAAAATAAAGCTATTTTAAAATTAGAATATTAAACGCGTAGTAACTTGTGTGGACCAACTAAACTACTTTCATACATTAAGGGCCTTGCATACCTACGAGTACCTTAATAATGAAATAGGTGTCGAAAATAGCTTATCGCGCTATCATTAACACACCCCAACTTTATCAGAAATCTATTTTAATGTGCGAAGACATATTATGTCTAAATTATTGTTTATATGCCGTGAAATGATAAATTAATTTGCGTTTTATATTTTTTTATCAAACCATAAAATGTTAATAATTTTGCCCGCGGCTTCACTCGCCCTGCTTAATTTTACTCTGCAGTATTGTCCAAGGTAAAAAATACATTTTTTTTTATGTCAGAGAAGGACAAACGAGCTGGCTCGTCACTTCGAAATCATGGACGTCCACGGCTACAAGAATCTTGGATGTCTTGCCCACCTATCAATAAAACAAAAATGGAGAAGGGAAATAGGAAGATGGACAGTTAAATTCGTGATGAGATATATCAATCGCTATTATTATAAACTCCCATGATAGAACATGAAAATGTTAATTCAGAAAGTAGGCTTCACAGGCACATTTTCTAGTTATTAGACCTATGCTACTAATATTATAAAGGCGAAAATTTTTGTGAGGGTGTATGCAAAAACTACTGAATGGATTTTAATGAAAGGTACACGGGTAGACTATAACCTGGAATAACACATAGGGTACTGTGTATAAATAAATTCACGCCAACGGAGTTGCGCGGGTTTCACTAGTAATTCATATTATCAAATAATCTACTCTATATACCACCACAATTTCGGGAACAAAGAAAAATAACCACTAGGAAAAGAAATATGGAAAATGAGGCTGGGATGCCGCTCTAGCTGTACTTTAAATAAACATTTTGAACAACTATGTCCTTCACCCATAACATTACCGTGGCCATCACAATGGCTATTCAATCGATATCAGACAAGTTAAAATGCAATAAAATTGAAATACAATTATTATTGCTCTTATAAATATTGAAGAAATATTATTATGCTCTTATCTTAAGATTTCGGGTATTTTTATAAATACAGTTACATTACTATGCATCTGAGTTCGTTTTTTTTCTTCGGATTTTTGCTGTTTTTCCACCGATGACGCGACGGACGGGGGGATTTATGTTTTTATCAGATTAATATTTTACTTATCTTTACATACCCAAATACTGATACAATAGGTCTCCCCAAATGTTAATTGCATTCTCTACCAGTCAAGTGTCGAGACCGCTACGGCCCGCACTCACATTATAACATTTTTGATTTTGATTGGTGTAATGGCAGTCACTTTTTTTTTTATGTTTACATATTTTTCATACTATTAGATACTTTCATACTACTAGATATTTCGGCCGAAGTATCGGAAGAATTTTAACCGTGAAATACAAGGTATTTCATGGTTATTTTAGTAATTCCTTGAATTCTATCCATGAAATACCTTGTACTTTATGGTTATTTTAGTAGTTCATTGAATTATAATCATGAAATAACTTGTATTTCACGGTTAAAATTCTTCCGATACTTCGGCCGAAGTATCGAATTTAGGTTTCGTAGTAGCCCTCCAGACCATGTAAACAAAAAAAAATTACATTGCTTCCTAGATGTCATTGAATGTTTGGGTATGCGTTACAAAGTAATTGTTACCAATACGAGTATGCCCGCCGGGCTCGTGTATTTTAGCGGTACAATACAATCCGCCCATAACGTAACAACATTTCAGTACATCAGTGATAACATAGTACCCACATGAATTGGTTAGAAACAGAATTGCTATTTTAAAATTGGTGATTGAATTTTGTAACTTACACAAAATATATTATATTAAATTATATTACAACATAATCCATGCTTCCATACTAATATTATAAATGTGAAAGTGTTAGTTTGTTTGTGTGTTCTCCCTTCACGTCGAAATTAATGAACGGATTGATATGATTTTTTTATTGGGGATAATTTAAGGTCTGGAGAGTGACATAGGCTACTTTTTTCCCGCGGGATAAAGGGATTCCACGCGGGCGGGGCCGCGGGTAACATCTAGTTTTAATTTAATTATGTTGTATAAATAATATGCTATGAAACTTATTGACGTCCCGGGGGAGAAATTACAGCTGTCTTGGAACTCACAACGAATTTAATCAGAAAGAAAATAAACGAAGTAGCCAGTATTGAAAGGATTTCAAAATCAAAAATTGTTAGGTCCAATAGTTATCACTAAGTTGAACACTAATGCCTATCAACAATTCTAATTACTTAACACAACTCATTGTTTTATGGCGGACAAATGCTTTTATTATACTAATAAAGATTTATTGGCATTCTAGCTCGTTAAAGTGAATGCAAATCGAATTCTTTGCTGTTGAACTGTAGGCGTCACAATTCTGTCACTAAAGTGTTTCATATTCACGCAAATGACAATTCAATGTATAAGGCCCGCCGCTCATTTGTGACTTTTTGTCACGGTGACTTTTTGTCACCGAGTCGAGTGCTATGAAGATATATACAATACAATAATACAAATACAAAAACTTTTTATTTCTCTCCAATTAATATACAAATACAGCGTACCTAAATAAGAATACAAAAAAATACAACGTCATCAAACATCAGGCATGAAAATGAAGCCTACTTGGAGAGAACTGGTGCCCGTGATAGGTATGTATAAATACCACCTGTATTACAGGTCACCAGACCCCTCGCCCGTGACGATATATGGGAGTACGCTGACTATGGTGACGTGACATTACGGTGACTTCATAGCATCGACTCGGTGACAAAAAGTCACCGTGACAAAAAGTCACAAATGAGCGACGGGCTTAAAGCTCCGCAATTTTTGACAGAGTTCTAAAGTATGATAACAATTTAGAACTATGTCATTCTAAACAATTGACAGCAACAGTTTCTTCTATGAAGTCAACAAATAAAATTCAAGTTTGCTAAATATTGCGGGAAGGGTTTAAAAATCAAATTGTACAATGTAATTACAAAGTTTCTTAACAATACTTACATTATTAGAATAAAAATCATTGTTTTTATTTGTTTACCCTGGTTACCTCTTTCTTTTGTTTGACTGTACATTGTAACTTTACATACTTATGTACCTTAAAAAGTTGCTAAAACGCTTGCAATGCACCACCTGAAAGAATAATTGACGTCTATTAATAGACGTGTCTCAACTCCATCATGCATTGGACATATCACAATTTCCACAGCTCGTCACACATGGGAAAATATAGAATCCTAGTAAATGAAGGGACTTCTAGGAATAAATTATGATAAATTGCAAATTAATTAAATTATGAATTGACATAACCACGGATATAACCGCAGGCACATATTTGACTAAATTGACTTGTTAATTACAATGTATACCTGAAATAATGACGTTTGTATATATTTGTCGTTTGTTCGTTTACATTGTTGACACATAATTAAGTGTTTACATAGATATTGTGACATAAATGCTTATAACCAAATAATATTCAGATTTTATATATAATAAACATTATTGCTTATAATGACAGGTTTAGATTTTGCGAAATTGTGAACCAATAAAATATAAAATTCATTGACTGTCGACTATATTTACCACGAAGACTCAATTCACCTATTTTCATTTTATATAATTTGTTTTCAATTTACAAACTAGACTTCCTTTTGTGCCTATAAATGTCTAAATATATTCGTTTTTATTGTAAATGTAAAATAGAGTACAAATTGCTGACAAATCTAATGCAACAAGAGCGCCGTTCACATCTACAGATACGAACGTGGTAGACACCCAGCACATCTGTAAAAATTTTAATTCATACGTCAACATTATATTCCAATACTGCGATCTGGTATGACATATTTTTTCATTAAAAATTTTAGTCTATGCTCTATCTATTATCCATATAATCCTATAAGGAATTTACATAACCATAATATTGTGCATATTTCTAATAGACTGTGTGAAACCACAGGTGAAAAGGCTGACTGTTACTTCGCTCAACTTATTTCCATTGCCATTCTGCCACAGGGACCTAGTCACTCTGTTTAATTTTTAATACTAGTAAAAAAATCAATAAGTTTTTTAATATCTTCATTGTATGAAAAGAATTCGTGACGGATTATGTTCGCCAACATATTAGAAGCAATGCTTGTGGTTTACGACTATCATATTTATTGTAAACACTACTGGGTGACAATGCTTTAGCATTAAATTCGCCTTTTGGACACACATTTTGTATTGTGTGCTGTGAAATAAAGTATAAATAAATAAAAAATGTCCGCGAAACAAGCATTTCACGGAAAATTATGTTTTATACCAACACGATACTTACGTGCTAAATACGTATGCACAAAGCGATACATTACTCGATGTGAATAAACCCTTAACGGCTGAGTCAGTGCAGTGGTTAAAAAGGCAAGTTGTATATTTGCGAAATGTCAGAAACCTCGTATTTGGATAGAAATCGTGACTATGGCCAAATGATCGTTTAACGATAAAACATGTTATCTTTGTTACAATTTAGATAGACACTTATCTGGTCTTTATTGAGTTTCACAAAAAACGTAGTAACTGATAAAACATCTCCATGAGCGAGTGTTGTGATATATCTTCGTGCAACTTCTTTAATATAAGTGTATCTCCACTATTCTCCACATTGAAAATATGGCAATAGCGACGACTGTAAATCTTGTTCTCATAAGAATGTTTAATTACCCTATATTTTAAGCTAATATAGGCCAATAAGAATTTTATAGTTTTTATTGTTGTAGCTGTCAGAAGAAAAATATATACCTACATCAACTTGACTTCGATGAAGTCTTAAGTGATACATAAAAAAAAATTATTTGGGCTGGAGTTTTATTAATGTATTTGACATTTTAATCCATTGTACCAATTATCCTGTTTACCAAGTATTCTATGAGAACGAGTGCAGTCCACTTCAATTAGAGCGGTTTAGACCTTTGAAAATGTCAAACTAGAATGCGGGAGTTTTTGAAGTCTTTTTGAAGAATAACAACAAAAAATTGTGATAAAAACTTCTACGGCACACTATTTAAAGAGTACGCTGTAATATGATAACCAATGTGTAGTATCATTACCACTTGGTTTATATCCGGCTCGAAGGACCATAGTTAGGGTCTTAAATTAAGAAAGCAGTATCTCAACGCAACTCCCTCATATCTTTGATCACAACTCTGAAAATATATGCAAACACAAATCTATACACATACTAATAAATTGAAAGAGGTTCTGATTGAAAATACTTCATATCTCGACTAGGTATCAAATATAATCGAATTTTTAACGCATTTGATTGCCCAATTCTGAAGAAAGTTCTTAATGATTCTATTACACTGCAAGTGAGGTTTTGTGTGCTCAATAATTTCGAAATAATATGATAAATTAGCCGTGATTTGGAACCGATTTCTTCAATTTGCAGTGTATCAGCATTATAATGTTTTAGACAATACTTAAATAATAATAAAAAACAACATTATTTACCTTAAAATGTATTTCGAACTATAATATCCTTGCGAATATATTATTATGATGAATTGTATATAAATTGTAACCTCATTATCATACTTATAAAAATAAATCATAACTGGCAACTTTATAAACGGTTTTAATTTATTAAAATACATCAATAACCATAATTTTTTATAATCTGATAATTTCTCATGAGTAATAAAAGTTTTTAATAACCCTGGAATATTTATACTGGAGCCAATTACTCAATTCTTATGCTGAACCTTACATTGTTTCATCAGAGGTAAGGCAACTCACATAACAGGGGAAAGACCTCAGATTAAGAGAGGTAGGGCACAGCGGATAATCCGCTCAAATCGGAGCAGCCCGTCTGGGGAAGGACCTCCCTCCACCTTACAGAAGATCGTAGCCAAATAGCATTGGTCTCGGCCATGTTGTATTCCTACGGTGAGTAAGGTCTCCAGAGCTCCACTGGGGGGGTTGGCAACGCGTGAGTGATACCTCCGGTATTGCAAACGTCTATAGGCTACGGTGACGGCTTACCATCAGGTCGACCGTATGCTTGTTTGCCACCTGTGTTGTATATAAATATAAAAAAACTCAGTATAAACAAATACTTCTGGAATTGTAGAGCAGAGATGAAATGGCTGGTTCGACAAGACAATGCTCTCTGATAGAATATCATATTCATATATTCTTTACTGCAACTTTAATGCAAGTACAGGATCTTAAAATTAATTTTACATAGAATCATTAAAGAAATCCTGTCGGACACCACAATTTAGGATAGAGAAGGACGCTATCAAAAACAGTAGTGAAGACATAGCATAAAATGACATTCTAAAATACAAAACTAAAAAAAAGGGATTTATTCAAAATAGAAAAAGATGAAAGAAGTTTTTAAATTGTAGGAAAAAGAACTCGAGACAAATGAAGACTTATACATCGAAATATATCAGGGGCCCGATTCTACTAAACAAATGCACCAATGGACTCTCAATGGTGTCTCAATGATGTTTCAATAGAATGTCGATAGTGTATCTGTGGAATAGTTTTTGACATTTGTTATGGACTTAAACAATAACGTAATGTTTAACTTACCCCGACCGATCGGTCCGAGTACGCATCATACATCATAGAGAATTGCATGCGTTCTTGCATTACTGTCTTGCACTTTGGCAACATGGGATTGCGTCCGTCACTGCTAAATTATAATATCCATCAATCACGCAATTTTAATCTTTATTCCCTTAGTAATACGACACAAGAAAATAATATCAATTTGCATGAAAAAACTTTACAGCAAAGTATGCACGCGGTGACTCTTTGATTTTTCGCTCTATTTACTTCAGAACTATTAATTAATGGGTTGCAAAGGTTTCTTATACGTTTTGCTAATTAATTCTCGTATTTTTTGCTGTAATCATCAATTAAGGCATTCCAGAATCTAGTGTTAACGATTATAATCGTTCACTTTCTATGTATAAATCAATTACCAAAAAATCGACTGCCGTAGCCGTAACCACACCGTAACATGTGTAGCATCATGCAAAATTGGATTTATCTATTCGATCTTAACGGTAAGTAAGTTTATTGGGGATATACATTTATTAATGAAAAAATATTAGGTACTATTTTATGTGTGTCCTGTCCTGTCGAGTATTCCAATTCGGTTTTGATAAAGTAACAGTTTACATGGCCATCTTTTCCGAAATATGAGATTTTTGGTAATATTTAATTGGAAATACTTAGCTCCTAAATTAAAGGATATCTTATTTATCACATTATATATTTATTTTTTATCGTTTTAAAAACAGTAGTCCTAGTTGACTTGTCTCAATTTCACGGCGTACTTTCGCACGTTTTCATACAATATAAAACAGTCAGAAAGCCTATCTTCAATTAATTTAGGACGGTTTTTAGTGCTTCTAATATTATTTTGAATTAAACGACATAAAGTATAGAAAAACGACATTCACACGAGCAAAGCCACGATCACAGCTAGCTTAATCTAATGTTGAAATATCATTTCATTCACTCTCATGTTAAGTTAACATAAATTTTTCAGTGACCACCAAATTGTGGTTTATAGAAAATGTTTATTATTTCTTAACTTACTACGTGAACAAATTTAAATAAATCGCAAGAAAGCGGATCTACCGCTTTATTATTATGCGTAGAACCGTCTAATTCTAATCAATAACAAGAGACATATTGTTTTATTTAACAAATAAACTTGTCATTTTAGATTTAAGGTCGTTCGATTTCCATACTAATTTATTTTCGCTTTCATGGTACAATTAAAGTTTATTGTTACATGGAATTGATCTGTATTAACACGTAAGATACTTAATTTAAAAATTAATTTTATCTCAGAAAATCGAATAGATGCTGAGATCGGGACGTTTTTAGCGAACGGGCATTGTTTGACGACCTCTGTGGCGTAATGGCTTAATTATTACCATGCCAGATAGGGACAAATTACACAGATTGAGCTAGCCCCAAAGTAAGTTCGAAACTTGTGTTATGGGATAAAAATAATCAAAATTGTTGTATGTAAGTTGTATGATATTGCAGAACTTAGTCACCGTGACTTTCTTCTTGATAGTTTTATGACTTAGAGCTTTAAATAATGTTTATCTTTTATGATACCTTTCACCCCCTATTATAGTTGATATTGACTTCTAAGCCCACACAATTTATTCAAATTACGTCTCAATTGACAGAATTAAGATTAATATCTATTCACAATAATTAAGACTGAAATTATGAATTTACTAAAATTAAATAATATCTGAGTTATCAATTATATCAATCAATCAGAGTCGTTGGCTCCCGAATTCCTGCTGAGATCGTGAGGTAGATAGCGAATTTAGAAGCTGTTTATTCATTCCGGTATCTCATTAACGTCATTGAAATAGTTAGAAATAGTTTAATTCCGACTATTTATGGTGTCAGGATTCCTGAAACTTGCGTGACAAGTATACGCCTAGTTTGACGAAATCTACTTGTTATGTGGGAATGGTTTTTATAAATATTTAACGATTTAACTAGTAGACACGGAAAAATTACCAAAATGTACTCTACCTGTGGGGCAATTCTCGTAACAAGAACCGATTCTAGTTCGATTCAACGATACTCGCTGTCCCGTTCAATTCCTATTTTGTATGAGTGAGACAGCGAGTGTCGTTGAATCGAACTAGAATCGGTTCTTGTAACGTGAATTGCCCCACTGTGCTTTTGAATTCTCATCTGCACTCAGTTGGACAGCTTACAAGTGACGGCAAGTACTAAATCTTATTATTTTATGTCTTTGTATCGTTCTAGATAGGTCTCGCGGTGGTTCTAAATGACCCATTATTTTTTGACACGGGTCTGTAGTCTATAGGACATATACTCTCGGCTGCATGTGCAGTGGTGAGAGGGCTGCTTGTGGGTCTAGTTTATTAATTTGTATTGTTCTTAATTTAATATTATTTTTATTTGTGTATAGATAATTAGTATTACTTTATGTAAGACGAATCTAACACCGTCCCCATCTGTGAATTCCAGGACAACTACCCTAGGGCTACAACCTAGATTCAACACACCTACGGGATCATCTACTCTTCCCCTATACCATTTCTACGTGGCACCCACGGGAGAACCTACTCTTCCCCTGCACCATTTCTACGTGGCACCTTCGGGAGTCTACCTACTGCGCAACTCTACGCTGCGTGAGAGGCAATCGTGCGCCCCTACCGCGCCTTGCCGCTGACTGCTGAGCCAGCCTTCCCGAGAGGATCTACCCTTCCCGGTCTCTACGCCCGTCGTCTGACCACCCGAAGAAGCCCTAAGCTAAGTGTCCTAAGGAATTGCAAGTGAATTCTCATAGCCCACACCCTGAGTCTACGAATAAACATAATATTCAGTGTCTCTTGTTTCTCTTTTCTCTCTACTCACTACCCTATCTTGCCTACGTTGTTCGGCCTCCCCGGCAACGTAGCACAACCCGTCTAAGATTTCTTCTCAATTTCTTATAGGTTGTTTGGAAGAAATCGCTGAGCGATAAGACCGCCAATTGCACCGTGTATTATCTAAGTTTATTGTGTTATTATTTTGTTTTGGTGCAATAAAGTGTTTTGTATTGTATTGTACTAAAAAGAGGTGCGCTCCTGTCGGTGTAGAAGTCTGGATTTTCCTCTCCCCATCTATCTATGTTAGCTCTTCTCGGCCTTCCCCTTCCCCTTCTTCTTTTACCTTCTATCTATCCTTCTAAGATGTTTCTGATAAAATTGTGGTGTCTTATAAGATAACCCGCTAGTTTCACCTTTTAATTTGTAAGAAGGAAGTATTCATAGAAAAAGACACTTTGACAGAGAAAGGTCAAATGGAAGAGCCGGCACGTGCCGTTACCAAGAAAACCGGGAAGTACAATTATTATTTGTCAATGCTCAGTAGGTTTGCTCTAAACCAGGAAAGCCTTGAAACATTATAAACATGTATAATATTATAGTTAAAATTTATTGCGGCAACCCGAAGGCGAGATTGATTACTTCATTATTACTTAATCGTTTCTCACAATAGTTTTATGCTAAATAATCTCTAAAATAGCTTAAACACGCCCAGTAGATTGTGGCTTGACGGATAGTAAGTGTTTCTTTAACACACCTTGAATATAATTATTAAGGTATGCCCACACTTCATCACAGTGCAAATACGCCTCATTAATAGCGTTGATTTAATTATTATACGGCCCTCTTCACACTAGTGTTTGTTCAGGGTAAGCGTTCGAAGCACATTACCTCTGTATTTAACAATCATATCTGGACATATCATAAACAGGATGTGTGCTATACTAGGGGCATTAATAACGCGTTGCCGACCCTGTAAAAACCTCACTATTTACGCCCTTTTTGAAGAAATCATGTTGTAGACATTGTAAAGAAATGTTCGTGTAATTTTTACACCTAAGTATTGGATAATTTTTTGTACAAAATATTGAAGTGGGTATTAAATAATTCAGTTCAAAATAATGAGCAATGAAATTGCAATTTATTTCTTTTAGAATTTAATTACGTAATAAAACGAACAAAGCGTAGTTACGAATTTAGATTATCGTTTAATTCATCGATAGTTTTGTTGTGGTTTTGTCATAATTGTATCTTATTTTGATCTGCCTACCGTGTTTGAAGACAACCTAGACATAAGTAGGTCATTCGGGTAACAGTTACGTTTTATTTGACCAGACAAAGAATTAGGCGGTTATACACGTAAGTAATATAAAATCTGTTTCCACTATATTTTTCGAGTTTTTTATGTTTTACAAAAAAGAAAGCGGGACACCTGATGGAAAGTAGTTACCGCCGCATATAAATATATAAGATACCAGAGGCGCTACAAGAAAACGAGAAGAGAGAGAAGAGAAGGGAATGGATTTGGACTTACGAATCTCTCATTCACCAAACGAAACGCATTAGGGTGGGACTTCCCTGGTCGAGTCATAAATACTCTACCACTCCAAAAACTGGTAATTGCATATATTTATCATAATTAACAATTCACGGCAAAATGGCGAACAGTAAGGCCAGTAATTACTTATTGTTGCCACTGTATCCCTTTGCCAGTAAAATGTTGTCGACCGCCGACTTATAGATAGTCTATTAAGGTGCTAACGCACTTTACTCGTAAATATCACATTATTGCGCAATTACTTCAACTAATAATCTACTTGTAAGACACTACTAAGGCATGTCAGAACAAAACTCTGGTATTTACAACTATTATGTTTCATTATGATAGGGCTGTTTTTAACGATTACTAATTACAACAAAATAACATTGCCCTTAAGATGTATTGTGAATTTATGACGAATAAAAAAATGAGATCCTGCACTGTTTTTGCACTTAAAGCCAGTGGATTCACGTCACTTTGCCCGCGCATTTCCTTTGTTAATATGGAAACTTTGATAATAAAAGTAGAGTCGACGACTCATCTAGGTTAAGTGTTATCCAGTTAAGAGAGGTAGGGCACAGCGGATAATCCGCTCAAAGCGGAGCAGCCCGTCTGGGGAAGGACCTCCACCTTACAGAAGATCGTAGCCAAATAGCATTGGTCACGGCCATGCTGTGTTCCTACGGTGAGAAAGGTCTCCAGAGCTCCACTTGGGGAGTTGGTACGGTATTGCAAACGTCTATAGGCTACGGTGATGCTTACCATCAGGCGGGCCGTATGCTTATTTGCCACCTTAGTAATATAAAAAATAATATAAAAAAAGTGTAATTACAAGAGGGTGCATACTGAACCTGTAAAAGCGACTAGTCGCTTGAAAGCCGAGGTGGCTTAAGGAGGTTAGAGTGTAAAAGGAGATTACTTTCCGGAGATGCAGCTGCGATTTCCATAGAAATTATAGATTGATTTGAGATGAATTTCTGACTGCAGGGCCGACATATACGGACCGTTCTTGCAGTCATAGTCAACAGCTTAAAGCTTTGACCGTACGACCGCCCGAAGCAGTTGCAACTGCTCGAGCGGTTTCGTATATAGAAGACTGTAGTTTACTACTCAGTTGAAGCGTTCATCCTGACTGCTTCAAGCAGTTTATGTCGGCCCGGTTCAAAACCGCTTGTCAAGCGACCCGAAGCTATATGTCATCGTCGTCTACCGTAAATTTATCTTATTTTAATAACTACCCGATACTTTACAATATTGACACTCTAATTCTGTTATTATTTGTAAATGGTTATGTAATTAGGTGAATTGCGATTTTATAATAGTAGGGTATAAATGCCGTAGTTTATGTAATTTTGTGGTTTATGGAGTATATTTTATATTTCAATAATTAATGTAAAATAAAGTGCTAGGGAAAGTGCCAGTAAAGGCCTAGTCTCGTGCAATTGTGTTTTATAAAAAAAAAATACAAAAATCTCGGACGAAAAGCACAACGCCATCATGACTGTTATGTTCATTATTTCGCGGTACACTCGCCATCTTTTTCACTATTTGTTTACAAAAATGGTACCAAGAAATTCCTTTGTAGTATCTAGGTATCCTGTATACCCTTTAAACTACAGACAGTACTACATACAGTATACCCTTTATAATACTATTACTACAAAGGTATTTCTTTGTAAGGAACCTACAATTTGAAATATATTTCATCCCAATCGCAGGAGTATTCTGGTAGTCATATAAATGCTAATAAAACTCTAATCTAAAATCTTTTACTAATGCAGTTTTGCAAAAAAAAGGCTATCAGATTTTCCGCGCGACCTACATACATAATTTCTATGTTACTCGTAGATAACAGATGATAAAGATATTATTCTTTATTTATTTACACTATTACACCCGCCGTCGCCCAGTAGAGCATTTTTGCAATAGTAATCTACATAATGAACATGTACATTAACAATATGAAATTCATTAAACAATAATACGCATGGCTTATCCATTGCTTCAGACATCCATCGGCCAATGTCTATTCAGTCTAAGTTTAAGCTGTTGTCTAGATGGCGCAACACAAAACGCCATTGTGAACAATTTTTCTTTAGTTTCCTTTATATTTTCAATCACATCACGTTGCCTGTGGTTCATATGCGGATAAGGATCCCTTTTGAAGAGAAAATATCTGAGTGGCGACCGTTTCATATCCCACAATTGTCAATATTTTGATTACAAATAAAACATATAGGAAGTCTATATCGTTAAGTCACCAATTTTCTTATATGTAAACTAGCGAAACCCGAGCAACTTCGTTTGCGTGTATCCTGCTTTCCCGGGGTGGGTTGTATGTGTTATACATTAACCTTTCTTGAATAATTAGTTATTGCTACTTTAGAATCCGCTGAGTAGCTTAAAAGATTTAAGCGAACAGACGCTCCTTCATTTTATACTCTAATAGATTACTAGCTTTTTTGCCCGCGACTTCGTCCGCGTGAAGTTCCGGACCCGTTCCCGTGAGAACCACATTGAATTTCGGGAAAAGCTATAGCCTATGTCACTCCCTGATAATGTAGCTTTCTACTGGTGAAAGAATTTTTGAAATCAGTCCAGTAGTTTCGGAGCCTATTCAATGCAAACAAACAAACAAACAAACAAACAATCAAATCTTTTCTCTTTATAATATTAGTATAGATTAATATCATTGAAAAATGACTAGAGAATATTCTATTCTGTTAAACTCTTCCTCTGTGATAAGTAAAAACTTAAGAAATGCTGTTAATATCCTGTTCATGTGTTGTGTATCATGCTAAATGCACCTATTAGGAATTTATGTATAAGTAAGAGGGTCGGGGCCAGTACTTAGCATGTTTATTGCGTAGGTATTTTCTACCTAAAGCTTTATTGCCAGGATAGTATTTATTGCATACCTAAAACTGTTATCTCCGTTTAAGAGCAAAGCGTAGTTTATAATTTGATCAAATCATTTTAAAAACTCGTAAATAATGTCAATTATTATCATAAACATAATACAAATTGTTAAGGAGAACAAATTAATCATAATAATAGATCAACGAATTCCTTTTCTTGTGTTATGCAGAACTCAGACGTGGCAACACTAATGCAATAATGTAGAGTTCACACGAGTTTTCTGACCAATACCACCCAAGTACTACAGATAGATAAGAGTTGGTATTTATTATTTTTTTTATTAATTGTTGGTTGGTAAAAATGTCCTGAGAAAATTGTAAACAAAAAATATGAGACGCCTGAACGATTTCTCCCGTAACAGACTTAAATTAACAAGCCTGTTCCCTGATGGTAGGTATAATCACTATACACCCGCATAAGACATGCATACATATCTTTTAAAAAAATTATAAAGAGCATAAGCAAGAATTAAAAGCGCATTTAGCGTCTTCAAAGCACGCCATACACTAGATCATTTTAGAGATAATGAGACATTAAATCTCGCACTATGTTTAACAAACCAATGGAGAAACGTTATTGTTCAACTCAAACATTTTATTTATTGAAATTCCAAAAGTGTTTTAACTGAGTCACACACAACAAACTGGATCAATTTTTAATAGCCATAATCAATTAATTTATCTTGAAGTTATGATCGATCAGCCTCTAGATTGACACGGCGACGAAGGGCAGCACTAGTATGTGACGTGAATTAATGGACTTTATGACTAATTGTTACAAGTTTCCTTAGCTGTTTGCATAACGGAAGTCCGATTTATTTGGTGTTAAGGTCGATTATGTTAACATAAAATAAAAAATAATATTAATGATAACTTTGTACCACCACAGTCTACTAGCATAAATAATTTTTGGGCAAACAAGCGGACAAATGATAAGTATCACCGCCGCCCATAGACACTCGCTGCTCCAAGAAAGATTACTACTTACTGGGTTTTTTTAACGGATATTTGAAGCCAGACCGTTGTGCTGTGCTGTGGTCATGCTGCGACACTGGGAGAGAAAGATCGCATGGGATACTACTGGTGCAAACACATTTTTAAAGTTAATGACACATTAATTTTTAGCTTTCAATCTAAAAAAGAAAAAAAGATATGGCTTGAGCCTTAATGAGGAATTAAAATTCGTTTCAGGAACTGGCTGTTATACGGTCTAAGATTTAAAGGCCCCGAGATAGTATTTGTCAGGGAATACTGTTAGATAGAATGATTCCTTAATAACCATCATTCATTGGTACGCCTAAGAAAAATTTTTATAATTTATATCAAGATGGGATGTAATTTAAATTTCTGTCGATAAGTACTTTTTTTTAAAAGTTAAAACAATTTAAATCAAATTAATGTGCTTTACGATTAACACTGAGAGGTATTATTATATACTTTGTTCTAAATAATTAAACTAAATAACATGATTAAAATCAGACGCTAATAACGAGATCACTTGTATTTCCGCGTTAAAAATATTCAACGGGTTTGATTCCATCGGCTTAAGTCAGATTTCCATTATATTACAGGATTTATACAAATACTCGTCACTGAAGTTCTAATACCACGTGAGCCATTTTTATCGGTTTGGTCGTTCATGCCATATAAACACTTATAACTTTACTATTGTAAGATGTAATGGTTTTATAGTTACCATTAAGGTATTTAACAGTTTATTATTGGCTGTGTTATATTTATATGTCTAAATATATAATAAGAGCTGCGGATTTTGTGAAAAAAAAATAGAGTTAAAAAATAGAGTCTCGTAAAATAAACTATGTCTGTCACTCTTCTTATAAGTTAATATAATCTTATCTTGTTTAGGTGACTTTTTACGTATTTAATTCTATTGTAAGGTGCATTGCATGTTGTACCCACATTAAATTCAATATTTTTATAAAACAGCGTACAGTAAAACAAAATTGTTTTTGTTGCGCTGATATTCATTTTGTTTAACTAAATGTAACGTTTTCTTCTTCTTAGCCTTTCTCAACCATCATGCTGGTGTAGGCCTCCCTCAGTTGTCGCCATCTATCTCGGTCTTGTGCCACCCGCATCCAGTTCGAACCCGCAACCTTCTTCACGTCATCTTTCCACCTCATTTGCGGTCTTCCCCTGGGACGTTTATCCTCCCAAGGTCGCCACTCCAACACCGCTTTGCACCATGAGTTAGATTTTCGGGCAATATGGCCCGCCCACTGCCATTTTAGCTGGGTGACGCGCTTAGCGGCATCTGCGACTTTGCTTTTCTCACGCAGCCATTTATTGGTTTTATGGTCCCTGAGTGTAATCCCCACCAGCTTTCTTTCCAACGCTCTCTGAGCTACTTGTATTTTGTGGATAGTATCTTTCGTTAAGACCCAGGTTTCGGCTCCATAGGTTAACACTGGCAGGATACACTGGTTAAATATTCTAGCCTTTTGTTCCGATGTGATCTTCATTCGAAAAGCAAAGTCCAGTTTCGCGTGGGCGGCCCACATGAGTCGAACTCGTCTGTTAACTTCATTGAGCTGGTTTTCTTTCCCCATTTTTACTTCCTGACCGAGATAAACATATCTCTCCACTCTTTCTATGACGGTTTGGCTGACTGTAATTTGCGTGAGGCTTTCCTTCTCGTTAGTCATGATCTTCGTTTTATTTAGGTTCATTTCCAAACCGACCTGTAGAGAGGCTTCGTTCAAATCGTGGATCATTAACTGAATATCGTCGGGGTTATCGCTCAGAAGGACAATATCGTCAGCGAATCTGAGGTTGTTCAGTCTTGCTCCCGGTATCTTGAGACCACGGTTTTCCCACGAAAGTTTCTTGAACACATCTTCTAGTACCAGGGTAAATAGTTTTGGTGAGAGTGTATCACCCTGCCTCACCCCCCTTTTGATGTTTATAGGGTCAGTTTGTTCGCCTAATGTTACTCTCATAGTGGCATTATTGTAGATGTTCTCAATAAGACTCGCGTACCTATGATCTATTCGAGCATTCTGGAGAGATTGGATCACTGCCCACGCTTCCACACTGTCGAAAGCTTTCTTGTAATCAATGAAAGCCATCCACAGCGGTGTCCGATACTCCGTGGCTTTCTCGATGACAGTTCTTATTGTTAAGATGTGGTCCATTGTACTGTATCCACTTCTAAATCCGGCTTGCTCCGGGGGCTGGTAGAAGTCGAATTTGTTTGTCAAACGAAGGGTAATAATTTTTGTGAGCAATTTATATATTTGTGATAATAGGCTAATTGGGCGATAGTTGTTCAGGTCTGTCTTGTCGCCTTTCTTAAATAATAAAATAGCATTAGAACATTCCCATTCGGCGGGAATGTGTCCCTCGTCTATACATTTGTTTAAAAGCTCATTAAGAAATGTTATCACGTTTGTGCCTCCTTCTTTGATCATTTCAACTGTCACCCCGTCCTCGCCCGGAGCTTTGCCGTTTTTCATCTTTCTTAGGGCTGTTTCGATTTCCAGGTTTGATATCTCTGGTATGTCCTCCGATCCTACATTCATGACTTGTCTAGTTGTACTACTTGGGTGTCAATGGCTATTAGATGTATACAACTTTTCGTAGTATTTTTCTACAGTTCTCAGAAGTAGTTTTCTTTCTGTGACTAGATTTCCGTCATTATTCAGGAGTTTTGTAATTTGTCGGTCTCCTTGAGATATCGCATTTCGAAAGACCTTTGGGCCTTTGTGCCTTTCGATGATGGACTGTACAGTTTTCTCTTGATATTCTTCGATGTCTCTTACGACCAGTTTCCTCACATCCTTGCACAAGGTTCGAAACTCCTTAGTTGCCGTCTGACCCTCTCTTACGAACTGTCTCCTCTTTTCCAACATGTCCTTAGTTTCCTTTTTAAGCCTATGGCGGTTGTTTTTGCCTTTAGGTATTACTTCTTTTGCCGCCTGATAGAGGGTTGATTGTAGGTGTTTAGCCAGCGAATTTATGTCTGAAGATTGAGTGGTTCTATTCGCAAGTCTCTCATCGACTTTTTCTCGATACAGGTCTCCATTTACACAAAGAGTGATTGGATCTATTCGGATTTTCTTAGATCTTATAAAAGCATATCTGGTCATTTTAGCATTTATTATGACTTTAGCCCTGATGAGTCGATGGTCGCTTCCGGTATTAAAGCTGTTCATGACATTTACGTCTTTTATAATACCCTTGTGACTACTGAAAATATAGTCTATTTCGTTGCTGTACCTTGCACCTGGAGATAACCACGTCCATTTTCTTTCCGGTCGTTTTTTGAAAAAGGAGCTCATATGGAAAAGATGTTGTTGTTCTAAAAAGTTAACCAATTTGTGGCCTACATGGTTTCTGCTACCAAAACCGAAATCTCCCATAAATGTTTCTGAACTTTCCGTTTTTACTCCTATCTTTGCGTTAAAATCTCCAGCTACGATAGTATATGTGCATTTATCTTCAGATATTGCTTTTTCCACATCCTCATAAACCGCATCTATATCTTCGTCAGATGCCTCACTGGTCGGAGCATATACCTGAATGACCTTCAGCGTGATTTTCTTTGTGATCTTTATGCGGGTGTAGATCACTCTATCTGATGTAGTTTTAATGTTAATGATGTTGTTCCAAATCCGCTTGTTAATAAGTAGTCCTACCATGGGGTTTTGGTCATCAATATCGCTTCCTCTGTAATAAAGAACATGCCCGCAAACCAGCTTCAAACATTCTTCCCCCCCTCTCCTAACTTCTGACAGACCGACTATATCCCAGGTGATCTTGTCTAACTCGTATAGTAGCTCTTCAAGCCGGTCATCTGTTCTTAAAGTCCTTGCGTTATATGACGCTACAGCAATCTTAGTCATTTCTTTCTTATTGATGTTTTGATTTTGGCCGCTTGGTAACTCCCAGAGATTCTTAGCACCCCTGGTTCTGCTGGGCCCCACGCTGCTGCCATTACATGGGATCGCAGACCCGCTGGGAACTCGGGGCCATTGTGTATTCTGTGTATGCATTTCTGAAGGGGTTAGGCTTATTAACTCGCCCGCTTGCCTAAGGCGTCTTGGTGAGTGAGAAGTAATCCTGCTGACTAGGACTATGGGTGCTACCGTTGGTTTCATATAAACTCTTCCGCTACCAACCCTGGGACGATACTCCTTCTCTGAGCACCTCCAAATCAACAAGCCGTTAGACGCCCTGTCGATCCCTCCTGTCTCTCTCTGTTCGTTGACCATGTATCCCACTGGGGTTTGCACCCAATCTTCTACAAGGTTGCTCAACTTAACAGGGTCCACCGCGCGAAGGTGAGAGTGGAGTTGGGGTGCAGAGGCTAGAGAACTTCTCTTGTATGAAGTTCTTGTGTTACGCTTGCAACCCCCTTGGACTAAATAAATAATAATAAATAAAATGAGAGTGGCCGAGGATCGTGCGCGGTGGCGTGCAGTTGGGGAGGCCTATGTCCAGCAGTGGACAAATGTAGGCTGATGATGAAATAAAATCAAAATGCTTTTCATAAACTGGCTATGTGTACTCGTTTCAATAATTATAAAGTAAATTATATTTCTTACTCTGTGGTAACAGGGCTTAACATCAGAATGCACGTGAAAAAGGTATCAATTTACAACGACTGTTATTAGTATTTGCGCATCCGGGATTCGAACTGCGACCTCGATGGGCTGGGCTTCAGACAATGGCTATTTAGACCGGTATATTAAATATATAAATATACATTCAGACTTGCATCGTCTTTTTTACGCTATTCGAGTGCATTTCCTTGATCGGTACGTGGAATTATGGTTTAATTTTTATTTAATTTTTATAATAATTGAGAGCGGTATCCAATGGATAATGACCAGATTATTTACCAACTGGTCGTAGGTTGAAATCCTGCTGTGACCGTGTACCTACCATTAAAATTATGGAAGTACCTGACTTTTTCACATTAAAAATTACGTTGAACAGTATATTTTTTCACAAAATACTGAAAAATTTACAGGAAAGCCTGAAACACAAATTTTTGGGAGTGGTAGAGCATTATGAAATTGCCTAGTTTGACTGGGAAAGTACCACCCTCGCACAGAATATCGACGTGGAGCGGCAATGCTTTTTGTTAGATGAATGACAATCACGCCCAAATGCTCCCTTTCTTTCAAATGCTTCTTTTTCTTCTTATTTCCTCCTATCCTTTTGTTAAAGGCAACGGCTCAGAGACACCCCTCCTATCTCTGCGCTCCATGTACAGAGGTGATTACTTACCATCAGCTGATCTACATCCTCGTTTCTTAACCTCCATAAAAAGAACACAGGACGGGAGCGGGAGCGAAGCGGACACGAGTGTATTTCTAATGTTATACATAACTCTATCAGCTCCGCGTCGACACTCCTCACAAAACTCCATCTTGAATGCTTCAAATGTGAGAAAATATAATAAACGCGAGTGTAAGGAAGTGTTCAGTGTATCTACTTATATGCAGTTTTGTAAGTATTCTCAGAAAAACGTCAAAAATAAAACAAAATGTTTATTGTAGGTTAAGTAAATCATCTCGAATGTTACTACAACGTAATTTTGAAATACATTTTAGATAATAATCACGAGGTTAATATGATAAGCATTTTAATTATAAACATTTTAAGAATTTAATTCGAGGAAAAGAGATTGTATCTTTACGCCAAATTCTTTTCTAAAACCTATTATTAGTTAGTACATATCGGTGATCTGTATGAAAACTTGTTGAAAAATAATTAACAAATTTTAACTATTCTATTTTTGTGTAAGGTTATTGTAATATAATAAGATATTTAATATGTAATATAAAATCCCAGTGATTTTATATCCGAGATTTAGAAATAATATTTTCTTTACCAGATTTCCTTGAATAGGATGAGGCAGTCTGCGTCATCATCGAGTAGCTATAAAATAATGCATTTTCCTGACTTTAAACAACTTACTTCTTTGACTAACAATCTACTAATCATCGAATCTTATTTTGTAAAAAATAAATAAAACTAGGTGTACATAATGTTCTGTACAATAACTTGGCGTGTGTTAAAGAAGACTGATGGACACTCGACAATATCATCCCGGAAGGAAAATTACATTTATCAATTACAAAAAGAAAATAAAAGGCTAATTAGAAATATTAGACTAATTAGTTTAGAACTACTTCGATTTACGGATGTTAATGTCCACTTTAGTCAAGTAATTTTGTTGTGGGCAGATAATAAATTATCCAGAGTCAACTATACTAACATAGCTCTTCTAATTTGCAAACTGGCTGACAAATATTGTGGTATTAGATAAGGAAGTGGCAAATATCTTTCAAATAATATATTATTCACATTTGACATGTCCAAACCATTTAATTATCTTACATTTTTGTAATTAATTAACCTTATAGTATCTAAGGACAGCTTTAATAAGAGACGTAAAAAATGTTTGTCTTAGCAAATAAATAAATAATTTTATTAGGTCGTTCTGTTTTTTAAAATTGTTTGTCGTTAAACTCTTTATTATTAAAATTAAAAAAACATTTTCCACTGTCATTCTCTAGGAAAACTATATCAAGTGCGAAAGTGACTTAACAGGTTTTAAATATAATTGGTTAATCTTTGTTTACTAATAAGCTGGTACAGACTCACATCACATGCAACCTTGCAAGTCTTGAAACGTATTGATGTTATAGGTGGTGGTAACAACCATTTTCCATTAAAAAAAATCATCCATTCGCAAATCTTTTTTATGTTTAAAAAAAATCTTTTTGATTATTTATAGCCATAGTTACATGCAGGATGTTCGTGAAATGTACATAATTTATACAAATATATCATGATATGAAATTAGATAAGGAATATATACAATAAAAAGTAGATATTTAAACTAATTAATCAAATTACATTATACTAATTATTTATTACGAGCTGTTTTTTAATGTTTCAAAATACTGGAACTAAGTATATTGAGAATTTCGAAAAAAAATCCTAATTTGCACTGGTAATTGAGTAACGAGTGTTTTATTTTTTAGAGTTTCGTTCGAAGGATGATACCGGTCGAGTTCGATATGAAATGGTATACAACTGCTGTTCCAGAAGTATCACCAGTTCTCGCAACTCCGCCACTGATAAGGCGGAGAACGCGTCAGACAGTGAAATCTTTAGTTGGTATGCCCCTCATTGGCTAAGAGCCTGATAAACCCTCGTCAATTCCCTATACGGGACGGTGGGACATGCAATAATGCATAAAAGCCTATGAACTGAGATCAATTGTAAAGTGCCCAGTTTTAGTTCTACTTTAATTGTCCATGCCCGGGGCGACACCTCGAAGTGGTATATTAAGTAACTATTTATGCATGATTGCCGATAACTATCGAAACTTAATGATGATTAATTTAAATAAGTAGAGTAAATTGGACGCCATTAGTTCCGTAGATCGTACAGGACTGGTGCTGAGTTAGTATTTTCTGGGCAATTGAAAATTTATGCTTAAAGGTTAAATGGACGTGGTTACGCAAAAAGGAACCAACCCACTAAATTATGCCTTTAATAGTTACCAAGGAATTTATGTATCAAGTCAAAATATCCGGTAAAATCTAGAATTTTTATTTTGCACTAGCTGAAGCCCGTGGCTTCGCTCGCCAAAAATATTTTTATTTAAATACAAATTATGAATTTAAGTCACTGTTAAACAAAATAAATTTAAATGTGTTTCTGCAACAAAAAACAGACAAGCGTTTTTTTTGTAGATAATAATAATGATCAATCAGACACGTATATTTGGAAGAAATTTAAAAACCTAATATTGTGTAATTCATATATGATCTAAAATATTTATTAATTTGAAACATGCAAAACATTGCATGTACTATTGAAATGTGTACCTTTGGAGGTATTTAATCTCAAGTTTGAAAGGTGCGCCTAATCGTCTCTCGAGCGTGAGCTATTTATTCAACATTTGAATCGAATCGCAATCAATCGAATAACTTGGTGTAAGACAAGCATTTTATCACTTCGCTTCATCGATACTGTTTGTTATATCGATAACACCTTGATTCCATCTTAACAGGTTGTCCCAGATAGGAACACTTCGTTCAAAGCGTCGACCACATATATCGATATAGTAGAAAAAATATTTTCCCATTGGAACGACATACTTTCACGGGATAAAAACCTCCTCTAACGATATGTATGAAAATTTTCATAATGATCGGAAGGAATCGTGAAGGAATAACAAACAAACAAACTCACTTTCTCATTTATAATATTAGTAAGGATTAATAAGGATTTTACGAACAACGACCTTCCTTTCCCAGTGCCGTCATAGGCCGAGATGCGAGACCCCTCTGGAGTGTTCCCCTTCGGAGTGATCGGCCTAGGCAGAGACGCCCAAAATGGCCACCCGTGGGCTCGTACGTAGTAGCTTTGGTTGGTGGTGGTAAAATTTCCTTTAGCTATCTCCTCTGGTCGTCAATTATTTTTTGTAGTAAGTCTACTTCGTGAATTTCTTATACGATAAGAATGTGTTGTGCGATCACATGACTAAATTCCAATAAATTCCAAATATTTCTATATAATATCTAAGGTATCATTATATTTACTGATACAATTTATTATAACTTGTTCAACTTCAATACATATTATTATGGCAATTGAATCGTTAAGAAAATGGAGCGAAATTACAAGTATGGCAAAAAACAAGATATGTATCTTAAAATACCTTTGTTTTTATGTGAGATTTAGAATAGATATAAAATCTCCTATGTAGCTAATAACTTCTCTACCTTTTATTGACCATTACTAAGAATGGAAAGCAATACGTCGATTGTACCTATTCCAATTTATATTTGGTGCATTTTATATGATTTAGTTTGTGAAGCCGCCGTGGCGGGACCTGCTGCGTGACGTAGTTTCGGCCCTAAACCGGACAATACCTAACCTAGGGTAGTCTACCTAGGACGCCCTAGAGCTTGTGCACGTTCACTGCTAGGATGGACAAACTTAAACACTGGGTGACTGTATTAAAATAAAATAAAAAATCATTTATTTTGCAAGTAGATTTACATAAAATACTTTTGCGTATTCTTCAGCAGAACGACAAAAAGTTATTTTAAATACTTTATGCCGAATATTCTGTGCCAATGGCATTTCCTCGGCCAGGTTAGTTAACGCTTTTCATAATGGCTCATCTCTATTCTATTATAAAATTATGTACAGTCAATAAAACTCTACTATTTAACCTATTACTGACTAAGTCCAATTAGTAAAACTTGACATGCAGATAAATGTTCAAAAAGCAATATTGTGTGACAGCTGCAACTGTGTGGTCTGATTTACATCGAGACTTTATCAAGTATCATAAAATAATTGTTAAGAATTATCATTTAAAATCATAGTTAACGACACCTAATCACAAATAATTTGTTACTATTTTATTCGCGCATTTAAAGGGTATAATTTTAATAGATTATAATTAAGTTTTTACGAGTGAATAAGTAATACCCACAATTAAATACAGTATAGGTGTAAATTAAAATATGTGAGGCGCGTTTTGTATGGAGGTGAATGATCAAGGTAAAGTCGTCTATGTAGACATACTCGTGTTGTTGTATCGGAGTTCAATACTTGCTCATACTTTGGTATCAAATAAACATTATCCAAATCGACATAAATGTTACCAACTAAATGTAAAGCTATTTTTAAAAGTAATAAGTATTTTTTACGATACGTTCATTGACGGTCCTGAATCACGTAGCGATTATACCTATTATAGAATGACTGGGAAATGGTCCAATTCCTTAAAAGTTGTTAACCATGGTCCTTTGCTACAAATTAGTCCTTATTCATTTACAAAATCCCATAGGATATATTGTATGTAAGGATACTAAATAAAATATTTTTTGTTACTGTAAAGTGAATTTTAGAGAATCATTTATTTCATTAGTAATTTAATAAAACCGAGTAGTTTAACTGAACGCAATTTAATTTTCGGAGCGATGGCTTAAATTCACAATAAAAAAATCTGTAGTTTTACTAATTTTAATATTTCAATATGTGATTAAAATATAGAAACTGACATTTTCGATATTTGTAATTCTCAGTTAATATTTCTCAACGACAATAATTTACGGACAAATATGAAAATTTAATTTATTAAACTATTAAAGCATAATCTGGTATCTAAATCAATAGACAATAATACGAGGAATGTGCAGCCGTTCAACAAAATTATTTCAATGATGAATGACTGTGTGAAACACGCAACTGAAACAATACCAGTCTGCTATACAATACCGAAAAACGACATGATAACATGATCCATCTATTAGTCAGGCGTCCAAACCTCATTTTATTATACAGTTAACAAAGGAGATAGATACAGTCAATAAATGCAAGAGGTGAGCATAGTAGAGAACTAAGAAGATTTTTATGCTATTATAGTGTAATATGAATACTATTGTTAGATAAGAAAAAAAATAAGAGAGGCAGGGCACAGCGGATAATCCGCTCAAATCGGAGTAGCCCGTCTGGGGAAGGACCTCCACCTTACAGAAGATCGTAGCCAAGTAGCATTGGTCTCTGCCTTGTTATGTTCCTAGGGTGAGTAAGGTCTCCAGAGCTCTACTTAGGGGAGTTGGGAGGGTTGGCAACGCTTGAGTGATACGATACCCCTGGTATTGCAAGCGTCTAATAGGCTATGGCGATGCTTACCATCAGGCGGACCGTATGCTTGTTTGCCAACTTTGTGGTATAAAAAAATCGAGTAAATCCCTTCACGCAATATTTAGAAAACTTGGGGATCATATTTCGGCTGCTGCTGAGCTGCTACTACCTCTTTCATTGACTGACTGTACTCTGCAGTGGAGAAAAAACATGTTGCTAAGGAGAAAAGTCTTTCAGTGTTTCCTACTCTGTCTAA
This sequence comes from Endotricha flammealis, assembly GCA_905163395.2. Taxonomy (NCBI): domain Eukaryota; kingdom Metazoa; phylum Arthropoda; class Insecta; order Lepidoptera; family Pyralidae; genus Endotricha; species Endotricha flammealis. The sequence goes on from LR990873.1 coordinate 5,701,996, forward strand.
TATTTTTCCAAATAAATTTAGTTGTTAGAGTTCCAAGACAGCTGTAATTTCTCCCTTGGGATGTCAATAAGCTTCATTGTTTGTTGTCATCCTGCTTCGACTATCGCCGTTGTTGATCCTGGCTTTATTTTAATTTTATCATGGCATTTGTTAGTTGGTAGGTGGACATCGGCTTACTGTTGATTTTGGGCTTAGATCATGCGCGAACTCGAATAATAGTTTCCCAAGAAAACACTTCGCAAACAAGATGAAGATTGGTACAAAACAATTTAGTGTGGACGACGGTCTATGTACTACACACGGCTAAATGGTTCCGCATTTTACTGTCATGTCAATTTATTTATATAGATGTCAATATGTACACGAGTTTTGAACGCAAAAGGTAATTGCGGTATGCGATTTATTGATGGGCGTTAACGATAATTTTTATAATATTTTTAATAAGTAATTAAAACATTTTTATAATAAAATGATATAATAAATAGAGATTTCAGAATGGTAGATTATGAAATAGGCTAGCTTGTCCAGGGAAGTACCACGTACCACCCTTTCATAGAATAACGGAGTGAAGCATCAATGAGTTTCGTTCGATGAGCGAGATACGAGTATTTGGAAGCTCAATGAAAATCTCGCTCATCGGACGAAACTCATTGCTATTCCTATTCTCTACTTTTTTCGCCCTTCTTTTAAAGGTCGGCTACACTTCATTACTCTCCTGGTGTCACTTGCCATCTAGTCACCCGCATGCTCGTTGCTCCATAAAAAGATGTGTTTTAATTTTGCCAACGACATGCGAGACAACACCTCGACAACAACGACTTCCTTTTATTAAGTAAAGAATTTCACTTTATTTCAGAAATTAAGTAGGTACTAAAAATAATAAATGAGCTATTTTATTGCACAAATACTAAACACAGTACATTATTGCAACAAAGGAAAATGTGGAAAAATTGATTGCTACTTCAAAACATTACGTTACCTATTATCAGAAATCTTGGATTTGAACTAACGACTTGTAAAATTTTTTGGGTCATCCAACTGTAACACTTCCTGTGTGAATATCAAACAGATAGAAGTATATATTATTCCTCGACTATACATTCATAATATTATAAGAGATAACGTTCTCCAACGTGATCAGAGGTTTATCAGCTACGTGACTCTCTCATACCATTTCTCGCTTTTCATGCATGTTTTCGTTGGTTGACGTTGGCATCCATGTGGGCAGTAGGAACGGATTTTCCGAAAATCACACGGGAAAGCGGAACTCGCAAAAAAAGTTGAGCAGGATTTCACTAATCTATAGATATAAAGAAAGTCATGTTAGTTACACCATTTATAACTCAAAAACGGCTGAAGCGATTTGGCTGAAAATTGGTGGAGAGGTAGCTTAGAAACAGGAGAAGGACATAGGATAGGCTATGGTAGTGCCTCTAAACTGGAACAAAGTTCGCCGGGTCAGCTAGTAAAACATATACTGTAATATGTATAATGTGTAGAAAACAATCACAATATAAGTGTATAATTCAGCTTATAGTATACCTAAATGCAGTTCAAAATTACAGTAAATTGATCTGTTGGCTACGGTAGCCTATCAGCGGTCAATGATTAGCCGTAAAACAATTTTATGATCGGCATTCTTGTGTCGCGTGCGCCGCCGCGCGCCACTGCCTTCGCTTGCGCTAATCTAATCTAACTAAATAACTACGTTCGTTAAAGTAATCGCAAATTTCCTTTTTTACGATGTCTTCCCCAATTTTTTTTTACATGTTCTTCCAAAATTACATATCCTGTTTCGGTAATTACGTATCCATTTCAATATGTGTGTTTTTATATTAGGTATGTTTTACTCAATATATTTTTTACTACAAAAAATTGTGCCGTAGTGATAATTTCCTTATAACGGTCATTCTCGACATTAGGCGTTCTTCGCCTAATTACCGTACCCTTTTTTATTTTTCTCTAGTTTGTTTTAAAAGGATTGAAATATGTAACTCATGATACATGCGAAGGTAACAATTAAAATGGCGATCGTTTATTAAAAGCGGTTTCCGAGTTAATGAGACTTAAACATTTCATGGGTACGGTAATTAGATAAATCTATTACTTAATGTAATGGTAATTAGAAAAGATCATTATGTCTATTTAAAATAATAATAAAAATGACATGTATAACATCTATAGACACAACTACACGATAAGAGGTATGAATGTTGATGCTAATTGGTAGGAAATGGCTAAAGCAATAAGAACTGCTGCAAAAGAAGTCCTTGGGGAAACACGAGGTGGGCGAAAATTGAAAAGGAAACGTGGTGGTGGAACGAAAGTGTCCAAAAAGCATTAAAAATCAAAAAGAGTGCATTCAAGGAATGGCAGAGTTACGTGACATGATCATAGGAAAACTGAATTGAGGGAGAGGTATAACGAGGCGAGGAGACGGGCAAAGGTGGTGGTTGCGAGTTCCAAATCCGGGGTAGAAGAAAAAGTATATAATGAATTAGATAATGAACTAGGTCAGAAAAAACTATACAGAATGGCTAAACAGCACAATCAAAGATCGAAAGACATTTGACACGTAAAATGTGTGAAAGACGAATGCGGTAAAACATTGGTAAAAGATAGTGACATTAGAGACCGATGGAAGGGATATTTTGAAAAATTACTTAATGTTGAGAATGATTATGATGGAAAAGAAAACTTAATGACATAGATATAGGCATGATAGCTAAGGTAGATGAATTAGAGGTAAAGAACGCCTTGAGGAAAATGAAGAATGGAAAAGCAGTTGGCCCGGACACAATACCAATAGAAGTCTGGAAGGTTCTAGGGGATTATGGATGCAAGTGGCTCACTTTGTTTCTTAATTAATTGTTGGTTCAGGATGTCATCCCAGAGGAAAGGCAAGACAGTTTCTTGGTACCTATTTTTAAAGGAAAGGGGGATGTCCAGGAGTGCAATAGCTACAGGGGGATTAACTTGATGTCACACACATTAAAGCTGTAGGAGAATGGAGGCACAACAAAGTACAAAAGAGCACACAAAAACCTACATATGGTATTCGTGGACCTCGAAAAGGCCTACGACCGGGTCCCGCGTCAGTACAACAGAATGCTTTTCTGTTGATGTAGGTGTGCACCAGGGTTCAACGCTCAGTCCATACTTATTCCTTCGGGTTATGTTGCTGGAGGATGCTGAGGTGGATGGATGTGTGGAGTGACGAGAAGGGACAAAGTCAGGAATGTACACATAAGGGGGAGTTTAAAGGTGGCGCCTGTAACCGATAAGAGAGGTCAGAGACTGAGATGGTTTGGCCATATGATGCGCAGGGTGGACAGTCTGGATGACTATGTGACATGACTATGTGACCCAGAGGGTGCCAAGAATGAATGTGGATGGATGGAAGGGCAGGGGTAGGCCAAAAATGAGATGGAGTGATGGCGTGAGAAATTACATGAAAGTAGCTGGAGTAACTGAGGAAATGGAAGGAGTTTGGAACTAAATCGGCACAGCAAAAGTTTAATAATTTCATACAACGGTAGTTAGAAATACATGGTAATTGGTATACGGTAATTAGAAAACGCCGATTTTTCATAAAATTTTCGAAAACCTACAGAGTATTGAAATACTGCATTACAACACTGTACTGAGACCAAAGCACTGTTTCTATTTATATAAGCAATTAGAGTCTACCTTAACCAATCTAGTATAAAATTAAGTACACGGTAATTAGAAAAGTTTTGAACGAAGGATACGGTAATTATATACTAACGTGCTTCATTGACTTATACACTAACGTAAAAGACCTGCACCTGCTGCAAGACCGCGGCAGAAACTGAGGGCTTGAGACGTGTACAAGTAGTTATGTGCCAAATATCGTAATTAGGAATGTGCACCCTCGAAAAGAAAACGTCACGGCAATTATAACTTTAGTTCGGACATGCGGTTACTCAATGATAATTATTTACAGACTGATTTTATTGAGTGGATATTTTTTCATGTGATACCCGTTGCCTAATACTCATTAAAATGTTGAATGGAAAAAATAAAATCCGTACATCATAAAAGTTACAAGCAAGTTTTAACCACATTTTGGGGTGCGGACAGGGCACGGTGCTTAGAGAACAGAGGTTTGTGAAATTAATTTAGCCAGATAACTATGTAATCGGGGCCTATGTTTTTGTTACCAGCTAGACATGGATGCTAACTAACATATAAAAATATTTCCCTTTTTGAATTTGATAATAATACGAATATACAAGCCCGGACGCACAAAATCTAGCTAATCGAAGAATGGCCGATTAGTAACTGGTATTGATTTATGTATTAGGAATCTCTGAAAAAATAACTGAAAGCACTTAAATATAAAGAAATATAAAAGTCTACGTACATTCCTCTTTCTAAAAAATTTTATTGTATGATCCTTTATACTTTGTTATTTAACCAGTAAAATAAATGAGCTGAAAAATCGTGGTGTTACACAATTATGTTAACCGTAGCGTAGGCTTACACGGCGAAAAACCGTGTATGGCCAAGAGGTCAGAAAAACCAGGGCGAACGAAGCCATATGCAACAATTATAGAAGGTTAATATCAGATAAATTGATAGTGAAATAAGGCCTATTCTATCAATGGTTGGTATGCCGTAATGCGTAGATTAAAAATGGTCATAAATAAATGAATGTTACACAACTTAGAACATTAATAAATATATGTACAACATTACAATACTCAATAGATACCCTAGCTCTACCGCACCCACCTGTCTCAATGTACAATAACAGACAAAAGTTGTTTCTCTGGAAAATAATTAACTGATCTGAGTTAACTTTGACTTTTCTAATGAGAAAATTATGAGGAAGAATTTTATTTTTTTGAGAAATTAAATTATTTTTTTAGTTTATTTTTTTATTTGACGACCTCCGTGGCGTAATGGTTACCACGCCAGACCGCCACCCAAGAGGTCCCGGGTTTGAATCCCGGCCGGGTCATGATGAAAAACGATCTTTTTCTGATTGGCCTCGGGTCTTGGATGTTTATCTATATATGTATTTGTTATAAAATATAGTATCGTTGAGTTAGTATCCCATAACACAAGTTTCGAACTTACTTTGGAGCTAGCTCAATCTGTGTGATTTGTCCGTATAACAATTTTTTTTTTCTGCTGAAGTATTCTCTAATTTTGGGTACTTATATTTAGTTTTATACTGACACAATAGAAAAGCAAAACTAATTTCATTACATTTAAAAATACCGCCTGTTGTATGTTTACTTACCACTTATGTCCTTTTTAGGGTTGCATAGTAAACTACAAGGAGCCCTTATAGTTTCGCCATGTCCGTCTGTCTGTGTATCTCGGAAAGCTTATGTTTAGAAATTTTAAAAAAATCATGGTAGTAGTCCAAATGCTGAACCTTCAATGAAAACTATAACGGTTAAGTAGGCTCTAGTAGTTACCGAGTAATAGCCGACGAACTTATCAAAATAAAATTTATTTGATTTGATCTCACAAATGTGATAGAATTTGATATTGGACTCAACTGAAGGCAAGCAAAGCACCTCAAATACGGAACCCTATATACCTATATACCGTGGCCCGACACGTACTTTCCCCGGTTTTTTTTTTGTTATATTTATTCTGGTCTGGTCCCATAAAGAATTTTGTATTGCAAATGCATTTCAGAAACTGCCTGTAAATGCATTCGTCAGAAGTTTTTATATTACAACATGATATCTAAATTATAAGAACTTAGTTAATTAACAAATTACTATTAGAGATTTAAGTGAAATATTTAGGTTTGGGCGTGTTATAGTTGCTGTGGGTTGTAACGATCGGGATCTTGCACCTAAATCGTAAAATTCATTATGCACAGATAAATAAAAGCAACGTCAAACAAAATAAATGCGTACATAAATTAAAGGTACTGTATTTACTCGTTAATCTAACTATCTGTCATGATTTCAACGAAATCTGTGGTTACGAACAGTATTAATCAAGTTTTAATGGACATTTTACAAACGTAGGATTTAATTTAAATCAAACAAACTCCAATTATTACAACTATAATTATATTCAAACCAGAAAGGCAAGTAAACATTTTAAAATAAAAAAATATATTTATAGAAATAAATTCAAAAAAAATATATAATATTATTATATTCTATACTTACATAAATAATTATTAAGAATTCAATATCAGTAATTAATTAGGGTTTGATTGAGGGTATTGATGAAGAAGTCCGTTTGAAAAACACAGATTAATTAGGTAAGATATTTAATTACGTCACAATTAACGGGACGGGGGATGTTATTAACAAAGTGTGACTGAGCCTAGATTAGAACCTATTTAAATATACTAACATACCTATAAATAGTCTTGACAAACAGTTATAAAGTAAATCAAACGTGACAATGACAAATAAAAAAATATTAAATTCGTGTGAAATAATCTATACATGTCCTCTTCGCTCTACAGCGGGATACTATATACTTACTGGTAAAATGAGATGACAAATATCCTTTTTCTTTTATGCTCATTAGCATTAAGAATTATGTGTTCACCTGTACAAGAATCAGTATCAAATACAAGGCATTGTTGTAGTTATTGGCGCAAACGATAACCGTTTCGCAACGTAATGACAGAGTTACTTTCATTGGCTTCACTTTAGTATCCCGATGGTTGTTTAAACACAAACATAACATTAATTCTATAATAATAGTATTAATAATTGGAGATTTATAAACATAAAATATATAAATAATAATAATATCATTTATTCCAGGTTTAATTACACCCATATTATAACATCAATAAAAAGTATACCTAATTAAAATTTAGAAAATTATAGAATTAATTGATTATAAATTACACCAAAGAAATAGTATTAAAATAATCAAAAAAATACAAATTACATGTCATTATATCACATCATCATCATATACTATTCTAATTAATAAAATTATACACTGGGCGTCAAAAATAAGTAGTACAGTTTTAAAATTGCAATTACTCTTAAACTATAGGAGTTAGAGTTTTGAAATAAAAGTCATTTTATAGCAAATTTAACAAAGTTTTCTAAAAATAATACTTTATTTAGCATTAGTAAAGTTTTACACTGAAAATTAGGAAAAAACTAAAAAGCTAACCATTTTGAAGGAACTATCAAGAACTTAATTTTTACGTTTTGGGCCTTGTTCCCACTTTAGTAACTTGTGTTGCCGCCTCGGGCTCTTATGACAGCTTGGAGCCGGTTTGGCATGCTGAACACTAAGTTTCGGAGGCGGTCTTGGGGAATATTCACCCATTCTTCTATCAGGGCCTGTTTTAGAGCCCTGAGGGTGGCGGGGGGTGGTCTGCGTCTTCTGACTAGCCTCCCAAGCTCATCCCAGGCGTGTTCAATCGGGTTAAGATCTGGGCTTCTTGATGGCCAAGCCATCAAGCTGATGCCAACCTCCTGAATGTACTCTTGTACGAGATGAGCGGTGTGTGGCCGGGCGTTATCATGCATTAGTATAGCTCCATCACCCATATTTGCTAAATATGGCCCTGCATACTCGTTAAGGATCTCTAATGCATATCTTTCACCAGTCAGAGTGCCATTTTCTATGACCACTAGCTCTGTGCGACCCTCTGAAGAGATGCCAGCCCATACGTGTACAGAGCCCCTGCCGTATTGAACTCTTTCCGAGATGCAACCTTGAATGTATCGCTCACCAGGTCGCCTGTATACTCTCCGCCTTCCATCGGAAGTGAATAAAGAAAACCGAGACTCATCTGTGAACAAAACTCTTGTCCATTCTTCTTCGCCCCATTGTACGTGTTCACGCGCGTAGCGTAGTCTTACTACTCGATGCCCTGTCTCAAGTTTGGGGCCATTTGCTGGCCTGTACGACTTCAGGTTGGCTTCAGCAAGTCTTCTCCTCACTGTACTCTCACTAACGTAGTCTCTTCGGGTCTGAAGAAGCTGTTGCTGGACCTCAACTGCATTAAGGTGACGATTTCTTAACACAGTAGAGACAATTAAGCGGTCTTCTCGGGTACTAGTGCACCTGGGTCTGCCATTACGTGGTCTCCTTAGATGGTTTCCAGTCTCTTCGTATCTTCGCTTTACTTGCTGGATCGTTCTTAGAGTTACACCCACCGTTCTTGCAGTACGACGCATACTGATGCCTACTTCGAGAAAAGTTATGATTCTTGCACATTCTTCTGGTGAAAGAGGCATGATTAGTAAAGTTTACTCGCTGAAGACACATTTGCTTTTGAATTGCAATTGATTTATCAGCAATAAAGAAAACAATAAAAAACAAAAGTACAAGCCAACAGTTTAAAAAAATAGTGTTTTTATTTATTAAGTTTTTTTTCAGTCAATCTTTAAAAAATGATATTATGCATGAAGTTTTTATTAAATGAAATTAAATTGTCTTTTAACTTTTTTTTATTTCAAAGGTCTAGCTTCTGCAGTTTAGGAGATATTGCAATTTTAAAACTGTACTACTTATTTTTGACGCCCAGTGTATTTACGAAATTCTTTCCATTATTTCGTAGTAAATGAATGAAAATCTAAATATTCAGACAGTAGGCCTTCACAAGCATCTCTAGTCATGTATATTTTATAATTCATATTAAATAAGCTGTTCTATTACCACAATTTCGGAAACAAAGCAAAAGGACCACTGGGAAGAAAGTTAACGCTTATAAAAATCTTCCGTTATTTTCTGAAAGTAGAACAATAAAATGTTCTATCATTCTCATAAATCGACACTAACGTTCTATCGATTTATGAATGTCAAGTTTCAGCAACAGATAACCCAGGCAGCCTCCTAGGAGAGATATATCTGACCGGTTTTCTGGAAGAATAGGAATGTCAGTGACCAACTTCCCGCAAGCGAAATCATGTTCTGTAATCCCTAATGGTTAGAACCAATTTTACTGGCACTTTCATGTAGAGAAAACACTAACGTTCTATCGATTTATGAATGGCAAGTTTCAGCAACGGATAACTCAGGCAGCCTCCTAGGAGAGATATATCTGACCGGTTTTCTGGAAGAATAGGAATGTCAGTGACCAACTTCCCGCAAGCGAAATCATGTTCTGTAATCCCTAATGGTTAGAACCAATTTTACTGGCACTTGGAAATTTGATGAGCTTGTAGATTGTACAGTATTATTGGCCTTTACGATTATATTATTACGTATAGATAACGATATTCAAACTCTACATAAGAGATCACTTAAGCAACTCAAGGTTCCGAATTGCAGAGTATGATTAATGTTACTAATTACGCTGTAAATGCATATGTATGACGAACAAATGTAGCATTTAGGTGTAATTTATGAGGCTTGAACTATTAAATAATCTAAATATAAATTAAAAATTAAAAGTATCTGACGCCAGGTATTTAGGTACAACAACTTATTAATAAAGAGCTTAATTACACGATCCAATTTGAGTGAATCCAATATAAATCAAGTGGCAGAATTAAAATTAGAATTTTATTTTAAGATCATCTTTTCCCAACTAAGTACCTATGTATAATTTTTGAACATTCTAATACAAACATAAAATTGAACGGTGGGTGATGACTGCATAATGCATATTCTATCAGATTTTGCAGGTCGACTGCCTAGCTATCGCTAGTTTACATATCGTGTCGTCGGTTCGATTCTGCATAAGGTAAACATAAAAATTCCGTGCTTCGGAGGGCACGTTAAGCCGTCGGTCAATCCAATATTGTTCATAATATTGTTGATGGTGAGCTCAGTGATGGAGGCTGGCGGGCCGACTCTCAGTTGTGGTTGTCATCTTGGGGGACTGGTCTGCTCGCTTTATTAACATCTACATATTCGACATATTTAGGATTTGACCATAGCGCTATTTGGATCGACATCCCGCGTTTTTAGCTTGATTTCTGTATGTACCTGGATCTGTATTTTATTTATTCTTATAAATGTACTTATACATTGTAACAAAAGAGTGAAAGGAAAAAAAATATTGCTAAATGACAAAAAAGGCCGTAACCGGGTTTCTTTCGCCATTTCTTTTACCGGTGGCCATTTTGCTTGTGTCCGAAATGGTGGTAGTATATAACGTAGTATATTCTCTTTATACATATATACAAATTGTAAATGACAAGAAAAAGTGCCTGTGAAGGTCTAATTTCTGAAATAAACGATTTCATTTCATTTCATTTCATTTCATTTCATTTCATTTCATTTCGGTCCCGGCTGTTATCGGTAGATGACAGTCGTTAAGACAAGTCGGTGGCCTTCGGGCGGCTTGAAAACACCGGCCTCTGCCAATCCTCATTGGAGCAGCGTGGCAGAGTACGCTCTAATCACCTTCGATTGAAGGGAGACCCGTATCCCAGCAGTGGGATGATTATGGGTTGATTATGATGAAACATAAAAATTATTGAGCCTGGGTATAGTACCCACCTATAGTATAAGTTTTGGACTAGATTCTGTTGTGAAATTAGTCCAAAAATATTTATTTATATTAAATTGACACCCTAGACTTTGGAAACTGCTAACCACAACAAGGTTAAATATCTAATTATTTTATTTAATTATATAAAAAAATATCTAAGCACTATTATCGATAATTATTACAGAAATTGGGTCCTAAACAAACAAAATAAACCAGTTAACGTACCGCTGCTTATTGGTACATTGCAAAGTCGATGAAGCGAATAGTCACGATAATCGTTCAAAATCGATCGACATACTCGATTATCGGTACCTTGACCATTTTCATAGTGAAGTCACTATGGAGGAACTCACTAGAGACATGTCAGTGTCGTAGCTAATTGAAGCCTCCAAATCTGCAACACCACATGAGTCATCACAAAACCAAAAGACATCGCTTGTTAAATTTGAATTTACGAAAGCGTGAAAGCGTAGGTACGTGTTCCTTGTTTTTTGAGTTTGATAACACTTACATTTGAGTAAAAAGATCTGTCGGTAGGAAATCAACACTGATAAAATTCGAGGATATCTACAGATTCAATCTCCTTTTATTATTTTGCAAATATTTTTGAAAGAGAATTTGTGGCGTGGTCAGGGTCGGTAAAAATATTTTCAAAATTTTAATGTTTTAGATGAACGATAACAACTATAAAAACAGTCCTTTTATTATGTTTCTGGGTTTAATATTAGATATGTAGATATCAAGAACAAGAGTATTTTTTGTTAAAAATGCAATTTTATTCTCTCACAGAATATCGACGTGAAATAGCGGGGACATGGCGTATGACGTTGTGTTTCGTACGTAGAGTGAGAAAATCGGAAGCCTAATACTCGTCCTGCTTCCTACTTTTTTCCTTTCTGTTTCGTCCACCAAATCCAAGACTCTTGAAATCATGGGCGCCGGTGGGTGATTGTTTATCAAGCTCGTTTGTTATTAAAAAATATTGAAACAATTTAAAATGTTTTGTGCAACTTATCATCATCATCTCAACCACAAGAAGTTACAGCTGGACATAAGCCGGAGAAGGCCTTTGACCATTTGAAAGCAGTCTGCATCCAGTGGCTGACTAAAGTTATTATTTATGAAACGAAGATTAAAGTATACTAATATTTTAACTGGTGCAAATATCGGATATCTCCTGGCTGGCACCTGTCCGTTTACGACGTTTTCTGTCTATCATAATCTTGCCGATATTGCACCAAATATTTACAAAGTGCGTGGTGCGTGTTACCCCACAATAAATTACTAAATAGCCCCTTGTCTGGCAACCTCGTTTCTCGGCAAGAATATCCGATTGAGATACTGGGGCAAGAACGCGGCGCTGGGCGTGGTCCCCTCTTACTGCGAGTGCGCTGCGGTAACCACTTTGATTTTTACTTTTCGACTACATTGATATATTAGTAGCGGAATTTGCAATTACCTAATTTATAAGCCATTGAAAATGAGATGAAGGTCGCTCGTTTAGGAATTGGAGCAAAAAATTATATTTTATGTACTTACTTACTTATAAATTCAGACTACGTTGTAATGTTTAGTAAAAAATTGACGCTACGCTATTTGCAGTCATAACTTCCTCGGGTAGTTAAAATTCTTTATAACCAAATTTATATTTTTTTAATAGCCATTTCGGCAAAGGTCTCCATCTCTCTCTGCTGTTTCTTCTTTCCAGTTACTATCGAATTCAGTCAGTTCGTCTGGTCTGTCCTTGTCTTCCTCTTGGCTATTGTCCAGATTTTTGTCTAAAAGGGCTGAACGTGCGTCAAGCGGACGCCCGCGCGGATTCATACAATAGTAGTAGAACTTTTGTATGGAACCACGCTGAGCCGTGATTTAAAAATGGAACAAAGTAAGTTGTAACCCGCAATGTACATGATGATATGAAATATTCTGCTAGTTTGTTACGGTGCCTGGTGACGGGGGCCTACTACTTAACTTGCAGTAATTTATCCTGATATATCATTACAAAGCTGCATAATGCGTGGGTTGCTTTCAATATAGTCGCTTCATAACATTGCGATGTTTTAGAATTAGTTCAGAACTCAGTGAATTTAATCTTTATATTATGTTTTATAAATAACTAGCCTTCCCATAGGAATTTTGAAAATGTATTAAATGTTTATGTATCTGTGCATTCTGTGCTCCATGTACGGCGGTGATCACTCACTATCAGGTGACCAGCACGCTCGTTTGCCAACCTCTTTCATAAAATAATATCTGTAGCAAACGCAGTTTATGTTCTGCAAGCTTTTTTCAGAGGTTATATCTGTTGGACTGTACTTCTTGCGACTTATTTTTATTACAAAAATAAAGTTTATTCTGCAGCCATTGTGCAGCCTTCCTTGTTGCAATAAGAAACATTTTTAGATAATAAAGTAAGCTTTGTTACAAACCTCGGTAGTTTACTAAATAGGCACATTACTTATTGTTAGTTTTGAGCTTGAAATAATAAATAAATAAATAAATAAATATATAGGGACAATTCATACAGATTGAGCTAGCCCCAAAGTAAGTTCGAAACTTGTGTTATGGGATACTAACTCAACGATATTATATTTTATAACAAATACATATATAGATAAACATCCAAGACCCGAGGCCAATCAGAAAAAGTTCGTTTTTCATCATGACCCGACCGGGGATCGAACCCGGGACCTCCTGGGTGGCGGTCTGGCGTGGTAACCATTACGCCACGGAGGTCGTCGGAAATGTTTAGTGGAAATAAATAAATAAAATATTAAATTGACTTCTTGGATTACGATTACGATAATTCAATTGAATTGAATAATCTTAATACGTATTCGACCTTTAACAAGATTGACCTACATTGTGACCTTTTGCACCACACCCAAAAACCATTCCCCATTCGACAGTCAATACGAGACCACAGAAATTTTCTAATAATAATGTTGCAATATTAATATCACGAAAATCGATTGCTAACTGCTTCACTGAAATATTATATAAAATTGGTCCAACACTTACGTTACTGTAATGCTGTCTGATGTCATTATCTATTACAAACATTTTACAGTGTTATAACATATATATATTTTTTAATTCATACTAGTATATTCATACACGGAATAAGTTTTTCTTTTGCAGCAACCCAGCGGGCCACATGGAACATGGAAAATGGTTACCGCCTCCTATGAAAAAGCCCGGTGTCTCAGCAAATGGCATCAGTAGATATACCTTTACCTTTAGCTGATAGGATCATTAAAAAAAGCCTCCTATGAACACCAGTAATACTAGAGGTAATCCAGTCGCTACTAATGTCTGTTCTCGTAATAAAAACAGTTAAATTTAAATCTAGTTTCAATCTATCTCGCTCGTTTTTTTTTAGAAGCAAGATACCGCTGGAGATTGATACTAGATTTTCTAAGAAAGAACTACTTACTTCTCGACGAAATTGGCAGATTTATTTCCCGTTAGACTTGGAACTACTTATTTACTGAAAATGCAATGGTGTTTGTTTTTTAAAATTCATAACTCCTCCACATCCTTAATTATACCTACTTATACCTAGCTTAATCTGACGCGATTGAGTATTTTAAAGAGTTGAAAACATAAACTATTTAACAGCGTACCAGATATCCCCGATACTCCGACGTGCTCGAATCACTGCAAAAATGAATATAAAATTATTTATTTTGCAAGTAGATTTACAAGAAATACTTTCGCACGTCAATTTTGTTTATCCTACCAGCACTTCCGACCTAAAGTGGCCTGTTGACTAGAAGTGCCGCAAGAAACTCAACAAATAGCCTTTTTTGAAAAAATCACTCCTCTTCGAATCCCCCCTACTATAAATTAGTACAATTGAATAATAAGTAGGTAGGTACTTGCTAAAAAAATTATACAGATCAACGCCAGAGCCTCCATCTAGGAAACCAACCAATCACTTTTTTCTACTAGGATGACGGCCATATGACGTCACACGCGCTTAGTGATGGGAAATTCTCCGTGCGAAATCGATTCAGTATCGTTTGTGGAGAAATAAATAAAATTTGAATATTAGTAGGTATAGAATTTTGCCTTTTTTAAATTGATTATTGAGTATAAATGAGAATCTTCAGACCTTTACGACGATTTTCTTCCCTCAACCTCTGTATTCGCAGGGTTTGCTCTTTAATTTTCTGTTGTGCACGATTTAACTTGATGGGTAAAATCTTGTAAAATCCACAAATCAGTGTCCCGAGCTCGGACCAATGTCCGATACCACTCAATCAATACTACCAACAAAACAAGAGCGTCGATTCATCGACATATTCGCTCATTCGTCATCATCAATTTATTTAATCATTCGTTCAAAAATCTATGCACACGACGACGTACTAATTTAGTTCACAGTTCGCTCTCTCTGTCACTCTCGTTGATTTGTATTGTAAATACCTACCTACTTACTTACCTACTATCGACACGACACTACCTACCATACCGTCCTTGACAGTGTTGAATTTGAGTGTTCCACCGCTAAAGTGCCGACACTCTGACTCATAAACTAAACTGTTAATATATTTGTTATCCTTAACAATTACGCTATAAAGTGTTAAGTTGAAGATAAAGAAGTCTAATAAAGGTATGTTTATTAAAAATTGGCCATTAGAAAGCGTATTCTATGCATATTATTATTTTGTATAGGAATAGAAGATACCTATGTAAACTTTGTTATTTTGGTCTGTACTATGACATCATCGCTCGTTAGGCCGGTTTTTTTTCTGAAATGCTACATCGTCTATGTACCTATTCATTATCTATATGAACTTATTAAATTGATTAGGTACTTACATACTTAGTAGCAAGTATGATTTTGATAAAATCTTATTATTAAAAGATAATAAACTTCATAATTTTTAAACATACCCCCTACCTACCTTATCTAAAGTATCAATAAATTAGATGTTTCTTTAAAATAATTAAAAACTAAAACATGTATACCTAGTACCTACGCATTAAAAGTGTTCAATTCGTTTACGAAAACTAAGTTAGGTACTTCATTACTTGCAGTTTGCAGTCATCCTTGCAGTGCGTTTTTGGTCTCATATCGCAGAAACTAAAACTAGTATAAAATGCAATGAGTAAACCTTGATGATTCGTCCAAGAATGTTTATATAAAATCATCGATCTAGTGCGTTGTGTGAATCGTCCAACAATATTTAATTAAATTTAAACTAAATTCGTTTCTGTGGGTGCTCCCAGTAGTAGCTGTTGAGGCCTAATAATATATGTGTTTAGTATCCCATCAGTACTATCTAGTATCACAGCCTGGACACTCCATACAACGCGCGTAAAATAATCACCTATTACTACAACATAGGCCAATGTCGTCTGTACACGCGCACACATATACACATTCGTTCACTAAACGCACACCTTTGCGACTGTGACCGCCTCGGTGCCAGCCTGGGGTTGTGGTACGCGATTTGGTGGGGGAGTGTCCATTCTACCTCAGGTTATTACTTATTCTATGGTAGTACCTACTAAAGCATGTAATAGTAATAAAGCATGGTGAATATCCCAACAGTTATATAGAACTACAGGTATGGGGTACTGATGAAACACCACTGCATCTTCTGGGGGAATGTGGGCCACTTATACACAAGCGCAGCACTCATCTAGGGAAACACTTAAGCCCAGATGAGTTAAAGGAGTTCCTGCGGTTTTACGGCTGCAGGGTTTAGCGTTGAACTCTAACAAATCATGTGGCGATCGGCGATCACAATAGACCAGTCCTGGTCGCAGTGCTATTAAAGCCGCACAAAACAAAAAAGGGGTACCTACTACTTACTGGGATTCTGGGATGCACCCGTTTTTGTGCGCGAAGTTGTCAGATTTCGTTTCAGTTATGTAGGCAGATACTCTGTCTAGACAATCTACTGTGTACTTATGCCAGAATTAAAAAATCTAATATACAAGATTTTTAGTTTAGGTATTTCATATTGTATATTAACCGTTACCTTGTACACTCGCAACACACAAGTCTAGGATTTCTGTTTGAAGGTTCCTCCAAGTCCAAACAATACAAAAATAGTATGAAATATGAAGAAAGGTAGGAGATAGGGA
This sequence comes from Endotricha flammealis, assembly GCA_905163395.2. Lineage (NCBI taxonomy): Eukaryota > Metazoa > Arthropoda > Insecta > Lepidoptera > Pyralidae > Endotricha > Endotricha flammealis. Next base: position 5,718,521 of record LR990873.1, read on the forward strand.
AGAAATCGAAACAGTAGCTACTATCCGTATATATAAATACTAACATTTTTAATTTTATGTGTAAATCATACTAAGTAATGTCATAAATGAGAAAGTGAGTTTGTTTGTTTGTATGTCACATTATGCCTTCAGTCGATCATTACGAAAATTTGTAGATATACATATTGTCAGGGGTGCAGAGCCCGACATAGGCTACGCGGGCGAAGCCGCGGGTACCATCTAATACATAATAGTACGTAACGCGTTATGTACATACTTCCCTCCTCTAATCTATTTAACTTTACGCCAACAATAAAGTATCCAACTTACGTAACTTCAATCTTCTTTTTCAGGCTGCCATCATGGTCCCCGATCCAGAGGCCAACACTTTGGGCCAGAAACGTAAGCTGTACAATGAATTTGTTAAAGCTAGTTACAATGGCGGTACACCTGCCATAACACCTGCTATACAGGGTGATGATCTAGAAAAAATGATGAAAATAGACATCGCATGCAAAAAGAAAGATGTAAATTTCGTTATAAATGCACTAACAGATGAAGATATATTGTACGTATCAAGAACCATCAAGCAGAGTACCTGGATCATCACCGAACCTGAACACGCAACTCTCATAAACCCAGAATATTTAAACACGCAGTTATTTCCAAAAATGACTAACAATGCTATACATAAACTTCTTAAACATATAAGATTACACCTACAAGATAATGAACGCGCCGAAGCCTTTTATAATGATGAAAGCGATGTTAAAAAAGCCTTAAAGTGGCTGCCGAATTGTTCATTAAGTTTCATTGAAGAAAAATGCAAAAAGCATGCTTCAGACATCTCTGTAAACTTATTCAAACGCCTATGTGAAATATCAACGTCAATTTTTGAAATAGTTATAAAAAATTCTGATAATATGAGATGCGATAGATTGAAAGCAACTCTTTTTGTTTTATATAAAGACGTTGACAAATATTTGAATGTAATAGATACTTTAGAACGATATGAAATTCCTAAATTTGGTGTAAAAGGAACACTTGCAGTTATGAAAGCCAGCCCCGAAAGAATAGTGAACAACATTAAAACGTATATTTTCTGTGTAGATGAACAAACTTTTGCAAAAACACTGAAGAATGATGAAATAAAGGAGATTTTATATAAATTAGCGGAAATAAATCACGAATGCCCTTTGTACGAATTACAATATTTAATTAAGTATAATTTGAGAAACTTCATACGATGTATGCCAAAAGACATTCGTTTTGATTTTGTAAAAGCTGTGTTTATTGATAAGGTACATCAAAATCCGAGCAATGAAGTCTATGGTGACGAAGAAATTAAGAAAATGGCAAAATTGTATAAAATTATCATTTCCAGAAGAGACAACGTAAAATTACGTTACAATTGGTATGAATTTGCTCCGTTTGAAGTAGCTTTCCCTAAACTCAAAGACTTCATTCGAGATGAATCAAATTTTGACACAAAGTATAACATGTTGAATGTATTAGCAGTTTCTGCAGGTTCTAATTTATTGCATTTACAAGAACTATTGCAGTATTATCATGATAAACACATCAATGACAAAACCGAGCAAAAACACGAATTTATTACAGATATCATCTCACGATTGAACATTCACGTATACGAAGAGAAGTTTTGGAATATTTTGAATAATATATTCACAAGTATGGATATTTACAAGGAATCCAATGAAAATGTGAAATATGTTGAATGCATTATTATTTACAACATTCTGAATAATAATCAAATTCCTAAAACAATAGAAAATAGATTCATCTTCAATACTTTAAAATCCCATGGATATAAAATGAAAGATGACAATAAAGATAAAATATTTCAGTACTTATTCAATTACCTCATGACAAAATTGAAAGGAAACGCCGAAAACGAAGCTGATTTTAAAGAAAAGATTGATTTATTATACAACATTTTACTCACTCTGAAAGATTGGAAAAAAGAAATAAACAAGTATCCAACTGTACTTGATAAAATAAGAGAATTTATTAAAATCAAAAAGGAAAATAGTTGGAAAACGGATTTGTCTAAATTATATAATGTAAACAAGCCGTGGAAGAAACATATGTTTGAAGAATCACTTAGCTTAAATGCGTCTGAAGAAGTGTGTCTCAATGCACTGAAGCATGACCCAGAGCTAATGAGTCGTTATAATGATGATGTAGAAGCTTTGATGTGCAATAATAAAGTGTCCCTAAATCGATTACTAAAAAAACTGCGTATATTTTGGTCATTAACTCTGGCCAAAGATTGGGAAAATAAATATATCGGAAAACTAGATCAAACAAATGAACACAAAGCGATTGTACGTGCACTGTGTACAATTTTGCCTAAAGATCAATTTCTTGAAATCATACAAAAATACAGCCCAGACGAAAGTAAAATAAACTGGAGTCAGGTAGATGGAAATTTGGTCAGTTTGCAAAGAAATATTGCAAAGAACATGCATTTAGCTAGGCCTCATCCAACCCCTGACGCCGTCTTGAATTATGCAAAAGGCGACTACCTCCAATACTCACTACCATCTTTACATGCTATGTTTCTTAACTTAAGCGTCACTAAAAGTCGGGAGTATTTACCAAAACTCCTTGATTCTCCTGTATCTCTACAAAAACATGGCATTCGATTTGCTGTCATTAAGCTGCAACCAGAGGAAATCAAAAATTACTATCTTAATATTTGGAACTCTTCCAAAAACGTAACTATACGAGCCATTATATTTAAATTTACTTATGACATTTTGTGTAAAGAAAAAGATTCCTTGAGGATAAAAGAATTTTGGGATGTTTTGTCAATTTTTATAGATAATTTGTCTTTTAAAGAAGATAAAAAAATTTACGAATTATTGGGTGAGGTGGAAAAAGTGCCACTATCAGTTAGACCTGAATATATAGTAAAAAGTTACAATTTTTTGTTAAAATATATACCTGAAGCTGGAAATGAAAAACAAAATTTTGAAAGTATGAAATATAACATTTTGGATAAAGCCAGAGATATTATCGAACACATAAGTCCTGAATTTATTATCGAAGTACTATTAGATTTCATCCCTAAATTTGAGCAGGAAATAAGTTACACAGAAAATGTAATGTTTAGAATCATTCCAGCGTTTGTACTGTCGTGCAAAGATGAAAACATTCAAACAGAGAGATATACAAAATTATTGGTTCCACTTCTTGAATGCAGTTTTAAGTCTTGGGAAAAGGAAATAGTTCGACGAAACTTTATAAGCTGCATTAATTATCTACGAAGTGATTTGGGTGAATACGTGAAGAAAGATATGATCATTCCAGTGAAAATGTATTCAGATTTTCAAAAAGAAATGGAGAAAGTATTTAAAATACCAGAAAACTACTTAATACTGACTGAATGGAAATTAACGACAGCATTCGCTAACATATTAAACAAAATAGAGAGAAGTGATTGGGACTCGATGTGTACAAAAGTGGCGCCTGAATTTGGGAAGGTGTGCTCAAATTATTTGAAAGAGGACACCGAGGCACACTTTTCTTTAATATACGAGCTCTTTTCTCAAGCTTTAGGAACAACATTGGATCAGTTAGTTGATGAAAATGTGAAAAATCTTATTTTCAAGGGTATGCTTACAGATGAGAACTTTATACCGGCCTATCTGGCACTGCTGGAGCACTGCTCACAGCACAGATTCAAAGAAGTAACATCAATAATTTCTAAACACCCTGCAGTAGAAGTTAAAATGCACTACTATAACAAAATTGGGAACTTTGGAGATAATGACATTATAATTTTAAGATAATTCTCTACTCAGGGATAATTTGTACTGAGATTTCTTTTTCTAAAGTTTTGCTTCGTTACTTTTAATACGAAATATTATCTACCTATGTATTTTATAACTAACCTACTGAGGATATAATCGCTTGTTATATAAAGTTTAAAACGTTGTTATGTACTTATAATAGCTGGCAAGTTTTCATTAATATAAATCTAACTATTAGATACATGAGTAATAAAATAGTATTATATTTTGGTGTTATCAATAAAAACTCTGATAAAATGGCAAACTATTTTTTATTGCCTGTATGATTAACCTAGTTACATATCTAATTTTGACGACAATTAGCCCTTTCGCACTAATGGTTCACAAAAGGGCGGCTTACTCATGCTTACCTAGAGAGCGTCCCAAACAAATTGTAAGGCTTGCCGCTATTTGACACCATCCGTCGCCATCGTTTTCTTATTTCGGACGCATCAAAATCATAACCGTAGTGCGTATAATCAGAACGGCAGCTATACAGGATTTAACCGTCGCATTTAAAATGTGGCGATTGCATACTATATTTAAAAAGCGGTTACGTGCCGCCTTCTTGGTAACCGCTAGTGCGTAAGAGCGCTTACATTTTCATTGGTGCTTCACAATGAAAGTTATTTTAAAAAAAAAACAATTTCCAAAAAACAAATGTCATGTCCAATTTATGAATCAAACTTTTGTATTGTCATGTCATGACGCGTCAAAGATATTAGAAAACCAATTATTACAGCGTTATGTGCGTGTTTTTAACCCCGGCTTTACTTGCGAAGTTGAGCCTTCGTTTGGCATACAAGAGTGTGAAGGCAAGAGGTAGTCTAATTTTTCCTTTTTTCGTCAGTTAACTACGCCTGTAATGCAGAGACAACCGTACTTAATGTTTGAAACAGATACCCTTCTGACACGTAGCATACAAAAGTTTGTTTCTAGCTTTATTGGCGTAAGTGTTACTCCAGTTAGACAGTATCAAATATTCTTTATGGTGGCTGGCTTGGCTGGTGTAACGCACATTTTTATAATTCAATCTACTTTATATTGAATACAGCAGAATTAGGAATGCCATTTTTAACACAGAAAAAACACTTTATGGATATTCATAGCAAATTATTATGGAATTAGAAAAGAAATTAAATTTAATTTGGTATGAACACATGCCCTGAGCTGGGAATTAAATGTTACTTTCTTAAAAACATGTGCTAAGTGTGTACATGCTTCTGTGGTGTGTCGTAGCGCGTCGACGACGTTAAAAGCACCTATACCTAAGCTACACCAGTGCGCTTGCAAATTCGATGTCATTTCATACACCACCGCCCGCTGACGCGTCACCACAACACACCATAGTAGTGATTAGCTTTAGTCAACCCCAAAAAGATTTGAACGTATTTCCCAAATATAAAAAAGGGGGCCAAAATCTAGCCCAAACCGCATTACCATAGACAGAAAATTAAGTAAATACACGAACAGGCTCTTTTTAAGGTTGGCAACACCATTTACTTAGGTCGTGTCGTGACTCTGTGACGTGAGCGTCTATCAGCTAGACGAACTAGATACAAACAGTCACTCACTTTTCGCCCGAGTCTTAGCATGCCAATGGCATAAAAAGTAAGGCTCCTGTCAAGAAAGAGATAAAAGACAATACAATTCATTGCACAAAATAAAGTGCATAGCCATCTACATGTTATTTAACCAGTATTTTATTTTCCTTATTACATTAACAAGTATCTTATTTACTACTTATATATTTTTTAAGATCATATAAAGGAAGCAGTCAGGGCACTCGTCGTTGAGTCACATGTATGCGCAAAGAGCGCTTGTAGTATTTCGTACTCCAAGTGTACACAAGCGTTTTCCGGACGTCTACTTCGTGCTAGCATGGACGCAGTAGCACATTTTTTCGAATGCTAGCCAGATTACTCGTGCTGACGACGCGACAGCGTTACAACGCTGTGCAATACTGTGCATGCACTAGCATAGCGACGACGCTCGAAAGTCGCGCAATTTTTCTAAACGTGATAATGATGGGAGACAGAAGACATTCCGATATACCTGTCCCATTCTAATATTCACATTTTATTAAATGACACAGAATTTATTTATCAAGAACTGTTAATATTGAAGCGTTGTCAAGTTTATTAAAAACGGTCCTGGACGAGCGCCCCGAAGGCTTACTACTAGTATAATATAATAAGATAATAACGTTGACCTATTGTCAACGCCACATGTGAGATTTGATGTGTTGAATACACTTCTAAATGCTTTGAAATACTGAATTACGTATTTGTGCCATAGTTGGCACAGTCAATTTTTAAAATACCATTTACTCTAAACACGTTATGAAAATACGCGACAGAAGTTCCGCGGCTGATTATACGCTGCGACCTTTTCGATTAATATGGACACACCATACAAAAATTCGGTTGCGCAACGTTGTGTCAATTGAGAACTTACGCCCGACCGAAGTCCGACTGTACGCTATGAAGCGACGTAATTTTAGCAAATGTTTCGCTAGTAATACAAATAGTATTTCGGGCGTAATAACGTCAAACTGTGTCGCGTATATTCGGCAGTGTGCTAAGCTATTTAAGCTGTGGTCTCTTATAAAAGCCAACGAATTGATGTTTCGACGAAAAGGAACATTTTACGATTCAACATTGCGTAAACCATTTACAGGTGACCATATTATAACTGGTATTAGGTATACATCTTGTTGATCTTGTTACTAAGTATTTCTTCTAATAGACGACAAAAACACTATCAATGTAAAGTAAGCACACGTTAAAATATTTTATTTAACATTAAGTATATGATTTATCATTTTAATTCAGAAATTACTATTACTATTCTGCTTTTAATTGCCTTCTTGAAATTTTAATTATCAAGTCAATCTGTATTTTGCAGTTATTACCTGTAGACAAAATTAGAATAATACTAATAATCCTTTAAAAAACTGAAAGAAATTTATTTGTAAAAATATTTGAAGTCATGATGACCACTTAAAATAATTTATTTTTATTTCTAACCATGACTCGAATTGGCTGCCATATAAAGTTATTTTGACTCTAACTTTGATATTCCATATGGACTTGAAACTGACGCTCACTTTTTTATTTTTTAATAATTTATAGACCAAAATGCCCATTCTCCTTTCCTCCACAGCTTCTTTTTTGCAGTCTGCGAGAGGTCTGATTCAGAGCCTGCTGATAAGTTTCAGTTAACCTTTTTAATAAATTGATAGCTTTATAGTTTATTATTTAACCTGACAATTTATCTGACAGGCTCATTCATACCAAAACTCATTTGGAACTTAGTAATTGTGAATTGCACAAAATCTTTTGCAAGTTATACATTTCAAATAATGGCTATCACTGTCAAATTAAACAAGAGAAAAAGAGATAGATGGAGACGTAAATTCCCATACCGTGCCAAGACTTAATCTTCATTGACAGGCTCGTCCGGAGCTGGCGTATGCCATGTCAACCTCTCCTCATAGAACTGTATGACAACCTGTGGGCACCGTATATTAGCTTGCTTTGCGGGAACAAGATCCGCTTCATCAGTTCCTTGCCATTTCATGAGGAACATCAGTTCACCGCTACTGTCTGTAGCGCCTGTGCAAGGAAAATCAAAAACTTTAATAACAAACATATGAATATTAGAAGCCTGGTAAAGAAATAATTAATATAAAGAAACAATACGAATTTATTGGTTAAATAATATTAATAGTTATTTAATTTCCTTGATTTGACAAAAGATTATTGATATAGATTATAAATAAATCACCAAAAAAAAAATTTGTCTATACTACATGGAGAAGCAAGGGGTAGACCGCATCGTTAGTTCCTCTCAGACTATACAAACAGTATCTCATTACTTTGCTACAGTACAATAGGTTCAGCAGTTTCGGTCAAACTATACATTTCTAACTATTCATTTAGAATGATTCATTTCTAAGGAATCAGTCAGCGGAAATGAAGCCACAGGTCACCATCATAAAGTGAAACTGATAAATCAGTCAAAATAAACCGACCGTAAGTATATTAAAATATATACTAAAGCCTTTATTTCAGACAGTACATATTTTATTTACAATATTTTAGTTTTAAACTTTTAAAACCGTCTGTATGCCACTTATTGACATAGGCCTGCAATCTTTTCCATTCCTCTCTATCCCTTGCAGTTCTCGTCCATGTGCCTCCTGCTACGGCATTGATATCATCGACCCACCGTCTAAAGTGTCTACCCCGTTTCCTCTTCATGCCATTAATGAACCAATTCATTATCACTTGACCATTTTTCGCTTCCTCTGACTGTGTGTATGTTAAAATATACAAACCAATAATTTTCTCAGGCTCCAATCCGCGATCAAAGCCAGATGCTTTTTTGTCATCATTTTTGCTCTTCTTAGCACCTTTGAGCTCTGGTGTAGCTGCAGATGTCTTACGCTTCTTTATATCTTTCTCTACTTTTCCCTTTCCCTCTGAAGTAATAACAACAATATTATAAATATTATGTTTTTAATTTATAGACCTCTGCGAATTACACTAAAATAACAATTTGTATTTCTAAATTACCCTTATTCCAAATAATCCTTTCATATCCTCTTTTACATATCGGTTGTTATGTGTACAAAGACAATAAAATTCCACCAATGTTTGAAGAGACATAAAAATTTTGAAGATTGCCTTGTGAAATATTAGAATTCAAATTATTATGGGCAGTAGGTACATACTTCTTTATTTTTATTTCACATAACATTAATTTACTCACCAGCCTCCTTCTTTTTCCTGGCTTCCTCAAAGGCCTGAATTAATTCTGGACAGTCGAGATTCTCTTCGGGCTCCCATGTATTGTCTTGATCACTGTAACCTTTCCATTTGAGAAAATATTCAACCTGAAAATTATAATGAGACATATTATAGACATATTACATTTAAATAAATAATAATAATAATTTTGGTTTCCTTAAGGTTGCCTTGAAAAAGTTCCTTTTAGCATTAGGCTGCCTTGTTGCAATTTCACTAGTCTGTAAATTGTCTATTGTATACTGTGTCCTATTGTTGTGATTTGCAAATAAAGCATATATATCTATCTAAATAAGCGTATTTATATGTTGCCATGTTGCATACCTACTATCACTGCAATATTTTTCTTTATAAAATACTAGCTTTTTCGCCCGCGACTTCCGTCCGCGTGAAGTTCCGGACCCGTTCCCGTGGGAACCACTTTGAATTTCGGGAAAAGCTATATAGCCTATGTCACTCCCTGATAATGTAGCTTTCTACTGGTGAATTTTTTTTTGAAATCGGTCCGTAGTTAGTATCTGTAGTTTCGGAGCCATTCAAACAAACAACCAATCAAATCTTTCCACTTTATAACATTAGTATAGATATTTCATTACACCGCTTGGTACATTCTCAAGAGTCGCTATAGATTGTTTAACTGATAATAGTATGTGGTATCAATAATTATGGTCAGTTACCTTATGGCCTTTTTTGCAAAGCTAAAGAATAATTAAAAATTTTAATACCTTGCTATTTCTAACACGACGGTCTAATACTTTCTCGACAGAGAATTCCTCTTCTCCTTCAGGTTCACCTTCCTTCTTGTCTGCCATTCTGTAATGAGAGTAGAAATATTATGAAAATATTTGTTTAGTAGGGGGGAGTGTGCGAGTGAGACGACTGATAACTTAAAAATGGTATATTTTCAATACACTGAACAATGAAGTACATACATATGATTACCCTAGCTATACATAGATACACAATTATGAGCTTGAGGGTGGAACGCATCGGCGTGTGTCACCCCATACCCACTTCAGTGTTTGCTGGAGGATAGCATAGGACGTCTCTGGAGGATAGCTCTAGCTTGACCGCTAGCTAAGAAGTGAATTGCAGTCGTCATCGGGTGTAGGCCTTATATAGCCAGTCGAGTACGGCGATGGGGCATCTCAGGTAGTGTGCGAGCAAGAAAGTATTCGAGCTCGCGCGCCCTGTTATTACTGTTTTGCTAGTCTCCCCCTCTGATGAGGGTACTCGTTGACGTCCCATAAGAGTACCAGGATCTTGATTGGTTTGTTGCTTCTTGGGTTCTCTGCGTTTTATTGGTAGAACAGGACAAGTCCTGTTCTACCAATAAAACGAAAAACGAAACGAAAAGAGAGATAGTCAAACAAGCCCAAGGGCTTGATTGAATATCTCTCTTTTCAAACTTGAGTTATAGCAGATGTGTGATATTTACCGATTGGTTTGTCTAGTTCGTTTATACTTGCAATCTCATAAATCGAACTACCAATCTTCCTTTTGATTATATATGGGCCATTTCTGCATGGTGCCATCTTTGATCTTTCCGCTGACGTTAATAGTCTACTAGCTCGTTTTCACCGTCCCCCTGCACCAAAGCTGCTCCTATGACGTAATTACTTGCATCAATCTTGATGATGTATGGTGTAATTTTGGAGCCAGCCAATGCGTCTTCTTCAGATATACCCTCGACATTTATATAAATTGTCACTCCTGTCACAAATTCTCAGACTTTATCAATGTCTCGTTCTCCACTAAAACGGAGGGTACATCGAGTTAAGTTTTTATTGTTTTTCAGAGGTGAAGGAAAACGGCATAGTAGTTCTTCAAATTGTTCACGCGTTAGTTGAATCGCCATTTTGTGTGTTGATCTCTTCAGTACTACTCCTCCCTTTATTTATTTACGTTGGGGCCAGATGTAGGGGTGGTGTCTTCTATATTACACCTCCCCTTATTTAAGTTGTGGCCAGATGTAGGGTTGGTGTCTTCTATATTACTCCTCCCCTTTTTTATTTACTAGATGTAGGGATGGTGTCTTTTATATTGCTCCTCCCCTTTTTCATTTACGTTGGGCGCCAGATGTAGGAGGGGGGGGGAGTGTCTGAGTGAGACGACTGATAACTTATAAATGGTACATTTTCAACACACTGAACAATGAAGTACATATGATTTAATATTCTTTCATAGAAATTGTATGAGCTAAACCGCAATACGCCGTTTCAATTCGACCATTTCGACCTCTAAAGAAAATAAAAGCTTGACAACAAGTATTATTGATTTTTGAAGAATGCGGTAGGTACGAAAGCGAAACCTGAGAAATCTTCAACATAGGTATATATAACGGATGAGGATATTCCAATACCACTACATGTAAATATTTGTATATGTACATAATTCACAAATTTGTCATGTTGTAAACACGTACCTACTCAAAGAAAAATACAAACGGGCAAGCTTTTATTCCGCCCCGCCATTTTGAATACGGCGTGAACGAAGCCGATTCTGCTAATCAATAAAATAAGCAGCCCTAAGATAAAATTGAATAGCTTATTATTGCAAATATTATTCCTGAACATATAGCACTAAATAGTAACAAATATTTAAACATACATACATTATTGTATTTTTTTTCTCTTCGAGACAAATTCAGAACAAACAAACAGACGGTGCGGTGCCTAGTGCGGTGCCTTCTTTTCTTTCGCTGTTCGCGGTGCGATGGGTGCGGGGCGGGGTGCGGTGCTAGTGACTAAAAGTAGTGATGTCCTGCCTGATTCAAGACTCAACCAACATAGTCATGAAACATGAAATGAATGAATGAAATATTTTTTTATGGAATCAAATGTTGATGACATTCAAGTTAGCCACGAAGATAGAAAAGAAAACAAAGAAAAATTAAAGACGAAAAAATCCCGCCACACTTTTGTTTTCGCAACACAAGACAAGACACGGTATACTATAAATTTTCATCCCTAGTATGTAAGGTTTATTTTTCAGCTGGTAACCATGTAATTTGATAAAACTAATAAAATGAGAAAATAAAGCCCGGTAGCCCGGTTTACATTTTGAGAAGTGACAAATGAGAAGTGAAACAAACAACTGACAAATGACAAGTGTTTTTGCGTGTGAATGGCTACTGACAAGTGACAAATGAGAAGTGAGAACTGACAAGTGAATAGAAACCGGTTCTATTTCCTGACAAGTGATTCTGCCCCCCGCCTTTCCTTCACTCGCCCACCGCGCCCCACGCCCTCCCACTCTCGCCCTTCTCGCGTTTTGTTTTTGGTAAATTAGCAAATAATAGCATTCTACTTGTCAGATTGAAAACACCTACTTGTTATTTGTCACTACTCATTTGTCAATTGTTTAATTTCTCTTACTACACTACACGATTTCTCGGGCCCTGCCGGCAGGGACAGGGCAATGTAATAAGAAACAGGGAGTCAGGGTCCCTAAACAGGGCAATCGGGTGGTTCCGATCTTCCTGCCTCCCTGCCGCCCTGCCGATTGGGTAGTCTAATAAGAAACAGGGAGGCAGGGAGCTCAGTCGCTGCGGCGCGAGCGCAGAGTTCACACGTTCTGTTGTTTTTTGTGCGTTATACGGAGCTATTATTAAATATATTATTTATTAATAAATTAGTTACCTATTCACTAATAAATTGAATTCGTTTTTTTTAACTTTAATAAATATTCAAATTTCTCCTTTCTTTGAAATCCGCTGGATCCAGAGCATTGAGTATCCGCATATTTGAGTGCTTTCCTCTTAATTTCAAGTATTGCTTGACCCAGATCCTTCTCCTTCTCTTTTTTTCTTAAGATGAGGAACGTTGAACTTGTGTGAGGGATCACACAAGTAAAAGACGTAGGTGCAAAAACTGCCAAGTTAAAGTGGATGTGGCCTGTGTCTGCCTTGAGCAACCGGAAAGATGGGCAAAAAATATCAACTTTTTGGGTTCCGAACGAGCGACGAGGTAAAGGAAGACCGAGGAGGCTATGGCGGGACGATCTGAATGCCTTCTTAGACAGGTGGCCCTAACTGGTAGGCAGTACACCCTGCCGGCAGGGCCCGAGAAATACCAGTTAGGGTGTCGCTTATTACACTACGCTGGAAATCGCGCCCTGTTTGATTTTCTCTCAGTTTGAACGTGAACGTGAATGACTGTGCACGTCTGTCGCTATGGCGCTGACTTTATCGAATCATCAAAAAGTTGCTTTAGCGGTGACTTTGGCACTTACTACATTCATGAATATTTTTTATTTTTATTATTTCCTATGCTGAAGGTCTTGTGTCCCACTGCTGGGCAAAGGCCTCCCCCGCCCTTTCTCCACTCGTCACGGTCCAAAGCTAATTCTGGCCACCTGTCTAAGAAGGCATTCAGATCATCCCGCCATAGCCTCCTCGGTCTTCCTTTACCTCGTCGCTCGTTCGGAACCCAAAAAGTTGATATTTTTTTCCCCATCTTTCCGGTTGCTCAAGGCAGACACAGGCCACATCCACTTTAACTTGGCAGTTTTTGCACCTACGTCTTTTACTTGTGTGATCCCTCACACAAGTTCAACGTTCCTCATCTTAAGAAAAAAAGAGAATGAGTAGGATCTGGGTCAAGCCATACTTGAAATTAAGAGGAAAGCACTCAAATATGCGGATACTCAATGCTCTGGATCCAGCGGATTTCAAAGAAAGGAGAAATTTGAATATTTATTAAAGTTAAAAAAAAAGAATTCAATTTATTAGTGAATAGGTAACTAATTTATTAATAAATAATATATTTAATAATAGCTCCGTATAACGCACAAAAAACAACAGAACTCTGCGCTCGCGCCGCAGCGACAGAGTTCCCTGCCTCCCTCTTTCTTATTAGACTACCCAATCGGCAGGGCGGCAGGGAGGCAGGAAGATCGGAACCACCCAATCGCCCTGTTTAGGGACCCTGACTCCCTGTTTCTTATTACATTGCCCTGTCCCTGCCGGCAGGACCCGAGAATTCGTGTAGTGTAATAAGCGCTTTAGGGTACACTACGCTGGAAACCGCGCCCTGTTTGATTTTCTCTCAGTTTGAACGTGAACGTGAATAATTGTGCACGTCTGTCGCTATGGCGCCGACTTTATCGAAACATCAAAAAGTTGCTTTAGCGGTGACTTTGGCACTTACTACATCCATGAAAGCACTTAAATATGCGGATACTCAATGTTCTGGAACCAGCGGATTTCAAAAACTATTTATGAACTAGCTTTTGCCCGCGGCTTCGCTCACGTTAATTTTATGACAAAGGTTTCGTTTGACAACAAAACAACCCATAGCGCGAATTGTGGCGCCATCTGTTTGCCGATACAGCGCCCTCTATAGTAGAAAAAATATTTTCCCATTGGAACGACATACTTTCACGGGATAAGAATGTTGGGCTCTGTACCCCTAACAATATGTATGCAATTTTCATAATGATCGGCTGCTTAGTCAAGCCGTGAAGGAATAACAAACAAACTCACTTTCTCATTTATAATATTAGTAAGGATGGGAGAGGAGTAGTAGAGAGCTCCGTTTATAACGCACAAAAAACAACAGAACGTGTGAACTCTGCGCTCGCGCCGCAGCGACTGAGCTCCCTGCCTCCCTGTTTCTTATTAGACTACCCAATCGGCAGGGCGGCAGGAGAAATCGCCGAGAGATCGTGTAGTGTAATAATATATTATTATATCGTATTTATCGGTGTTGCTATTTAAAAGACGGTGGCGCCATCATTTATTGTCTACTCTTATAAGTCGCACTGTAATTGACTGCGAGGAAGAAACATTTGCTTCTTGCAAGCAAAGCCTTTACCTACTTGTTTTTTTCGTTCACCGCTTTTACTCAATTCTTTTCACATTCTTTCAATCTTTTCCCCGAAATCCCAAAATAGAAAATATTTTTCTAAGCATGTTGCGAAGATCGTCCAACTCTTTTTTATTATGTTCTTGCCTATGTTTATATCTAGAGCCGCATAATTGAAGAAAAAAAAATAACATAAATTTTCGTGATCTACGAAAGGGGGCGCTTTTGTTTCTGAAAGTTGAAGTTGTCTGCTTCTTGGATGTCTGTGTCTCTGTGCGAGAAAGTTGTAAATAATTTTGCGTTAAATTTATATTTAGTGACTTTTTTACAAGTGTTAGATAAATAAAAAGTGAATTAATGATCACAAAGTGAATCTTGAAAGTGATGGATAACCTCAGTTGGTGTGCCGTATGAAACAAAAAACTATCAGTGCGCACGATACCCAACGCCATTTTGAGGCGAAATATTGTATGTAAGTGCCAAGTATTTCGCAATATTTTCGTATTTTAGCCCCGAAATGGAGATATTATTAACGATTAGAGTTAGCGATGTTTTTAGGAGAGTTTAGAGTGTTCAAGAAACGACGATCGTGTGTCGTGACGACGGATGGTGTTTGATGGTCGCCCTGAGGTGGGTTGCGGTGCCGTTTATCTGGAGCTCGCATTAATTAAATTAAGACTACATATCTGGGTTTGATAATTATTGGATTGTATTATTTCGTGTGTGCGGAGATGTTTTTAAATGTTAGTAGTATAAATGTTTTTACGGGAGTGGCCCTTTTGTAAAATTTGGGCATGGCTGGTGTTATCGGCCCGTTTCCGATTGTTGCAGATAGCGGGTGTCGCAGAGGATGGCCCGGGGCGACGGGAGCGCTCTAATTAACTGACGGACGCTGCCGGCGTACAGCTGGCGCAAGCAGTATGTATATAATTTATTTTGTATTTTTTTTTCTTTGTGGCATCCCTTGACAACTTTTATGAATATTACTTTCCTATTGGACCACCTAAATTTCTCTCTTCAATCATAGTGATTTGTTGTAATTAAAGTGATTTAGATGTTTGATAATTTTCAGTTTTTCCCAACTTAAAACTCAATATCTCTAAGAGTTTGGACTACTTTACTATGAATGTACTATACATTTTTAACCCTCTGTGATTACACTGATTTAACTGGGTAATACTGGGTATATTTTGCATTGACCTTATCTCTACAGCTAAGGTTCCCAACCATGCCCATAAGAATGTCTAGAGTAGAATATTGTAAATGAATGTAGGTTTATTCTATAATGTCTAACACTAAAATACCCTTAACTCGAATGTTTACCATACCAATCAGTTTCCTAGCGCCTATAACTTTAAAAAAATTATACTCTTATTTTACATTATATATATTATAATTAAATGTACCTATATGTCCTATAAAAAAAGTTTGCAACACTATCTATAATATCGGATTCAATTTATTGAATACTATTTTCTTGCATTTAAACACATTATCTCAGCCTTGTGATTATAAGAATTTACTGAACATATGCCTTCCCCCAAAAGCTTCCAGTGTGATTGCCATTATTTAATAAACAATGATCAGTCAAGTTTTAACTTAAATGTATTCTGTCACTTGCATTTAGAATGACAGTGACATAATATGCTGTTAAAAACAGTTTATTAATGAATCTAAGGCTACCTGTCTACAGAAGCGAAGAGGAGATTGCAAAGCTGTGCCAGAATTAACTAATCAAATTGTAATAAGTCCACTCCCCCAAACGTTTCCAATGCAATACTATTAATAAATTTTAGCCCCTTCACACCTTTTTTCTCTGCTCCTCTTCTATGGACAGGCAGCCTAAATATCTATTATTGAAATTATTGTATGATACACAAGGATATAATTAAATGTCACAAAAATGAGTTTACATTGGAACATCCTGTTGTGTGAGGAAAGAGTTACCTATAATTTATTTATTGAGGATAAATAAATCACCACAAATTAGATAAATCCACTCACAGAACTATGCTTATCATCAGATTGGGGTGAAGTCAACTGAAATTAAAAAAAATATATGCAAATAACAATTTATATTTATAAAAATTATTGGTATTGTTAATGATAAACAAAATTTTCTGTCATCATTAAGTAATTGTGTTGGGAAAAAATGTGAAAGATCTGCTACAATTTTACTACTAAGCTAATGAATACATAAGAGTGTTGTAATATAGATTGTTTATACATGCAAAATACTGTGTGATTTATGTCATATATAATGCAGGACAAAATAGAAAAAAGTTCAATGTGTAAAACTTAACATGATTTTCACTGTACTCTGGGGAATGGAATTATACCATTTTTTAGTTGATTACAATCCTATTTAGGGTTTAAAGAATAGCTTTTAATGAAACTTGTGTTGAGAGACACTGTATTAAATAGAAAATTCATTTTATATATCATAGAAACATTTTGGTAAATCAAAGTGAAATAGTTATTAAAAATCAAAATTTTTGCCATTTTGCTTTTAGCCACAAGTAACAAAAAAAATTATAGTCAAGACAATCCAAATAAATCAAACATGAAAATGTACTGCAATATTTCTAGACACATTGTAGGTAATTAAAATGAAATCACCTTTCATGGGCTTATACAGGAAGATAGCATCATTGTTTAAGATCCCATAAGATAATAATCAGTTTGTGAACATAATTGACATGTGCTGCAAGGTCGACAGCTGTGCTTCGATTGTATGAACAATGTGCAATTGTGTGATATGCAAGTATTTATTACATTGAATTTAAAGTTCATTATTGTATGACATTTTACACAATGAATTTATTACTATAATGAAAAATTGAAATTAAACTGTTGTTACATAATTTATGTTTAGTAGTTAATGAGTTTTACTTGTTTTTTAAATTTAAAATAGTTATTATTGAACATATCATACAATGTCATCTAGTCCCAAACTAAGATAAGCTTGTGTAGTCAGTAAATTAAAGACGTATAAAGGGTAGAGAGAGAACTAAGAATATTTTTTTTTTTGACAATAATTTAGTACAATGTGAATAGTGTTGATAAATAAAAATTACTAGGTTGTTTATGTTTGCTATAAAACAATTTGTTTTATTGCATAAATAGTGGTTGACCGAAAACATTTATTTACTCTACTTCAATAGTATACAAAAAATATTACTAATATTCCTGTTAGCAGTATTAACCGAATATTTTACGTAAATCACAACTCAATAACTATTGGTTCTTTGTTACTTCATAATTCTGAACTATTGTAATCCTAGATTTCCTGTTGTAATTTTTCGTGTCAAAACTATCCTATATCTTCATATTATAAATTACCTTTGTATCGAATAAGTAAATCCATAGAGCCATTTTTGCGTAAAAAAAAGTAATACAATATTTCGCCCGATTATTTTTATACTGTTTTTTTTTTCAGATAAAAATGCCACGTCCTGGCAGTCTGAAGGACCCAGACATTGCAGAACTCTTCAGCAAGCATGACCCAGAGAAGATATTCGAGGACCTCCGAGAGATTGGCCATGGATCTTTCGGGGCAGTCTACTATGCTCGCTGCAATCTCACCAAAGAGATTGTGGCTATCAAGAAGATGTCCTATCTGGGAAAACAGAGCGAGGAAAAGTGGCAGGACATCTTGAAGGAAATCAAGTAAGTGTATTTTTATGATAGACTAGCTTTACCGCGCGGATTATATATTTCTATAGTAGAAAAATTATTTTCCCATTGGAACGACATACTTTCACTGGATAAAAAGTAGCCTATGTTGGGCTCTGTATACCCCTAAGAATATGTATGCAAATTTTCATAATGATCGGCTGCTTAGTCAAGCCGTGAAGGAATAACAAACAAATAAACAAACAAACAAACTCACTTTTTCATTTATAATATTAGTATGGATAAACATTGAATCACTGACTCATTGAGTAAACATGAGTCAATCATGTTAGTAAAGTTAGAATTTAGCTGTTCAGATCGTCATCTTATGCCCTCAGCCTATTTCCTCTAGTATTATATTTTCGATAAATTTGTTTCTGTAAAAATGTTATGGAAGAGCAAGACCCTAAATTTCTAAATATAGTATTAAAAAAAACATAAAACATGTGTACTATACGACATAAACTTTATTTGTTTAATGCCCTCAGCCTATTTCCTCTAGTATTATATTTTCGATAAATTTGTTTCTGTAAAAATGTTATGGAAGAGCAAGACCCTAAATTTCTAAATATAGTATTAAAAAAAACATAAAACATGTGTACTATACGACATAAATTTTATTTGTTTAGATTCCTGAAGCAGCTTGAACATCCGAACACGATAGAATACAAGGGATGCTACAAGCGCGAGCACACGGCATGGCTTGTTATGGAGTATTGTGTTGGATCTGCTTCTGATATTATAGAGGTCAGTATTTTATCATTATATGGCAATTTATATTATTGACGACCCCTGTTGCGTAATGGTTACCATGCCGATTCGCCACCCAGGAGGTCCCAGGTTCGAAACCCGGTCGGGTCAAGAAAGTCAAGATTAAAAACGTACTTTTTCTGATTGGCCTGAGTCTTGGCTGTTTATCAATACAATACAAACTCTTTGTTGCACCAATAAATTACATAAAAACATGGTAACAATAAAAAGAGAATGCAATAGGCTATAAATATATAAATAACTGATCTTAATAGAATTATCATTATGCTAACGGATTCCTGAGGTTTTGTGCGCGAAAGGCCCTTATCGTTATGTTTTCCTGGGTCTCAAACAGTCTCCATACATTCAAATATGTATAATTATGTATCTTAATCTTTACTTTTTACACATAAACCACTGATCATAAGTTCCTTATGTTTTGTATTTCAAAGACGACGTAAAAGCCCTAGTCAATACTAAAATTCATCCTAATCACTAGGAAATAAGTCACACAACGTCATATCCTTAGAAATTTGATTTGAAATTGTCTCAAAGATCCCCTTTGTCACTATACTTTTACTCACCACGTTTTTTTTATAATAACACTCGACATTCCCTGAAAGAGTTGAGTCATCGCGTTGCATCCTAAAAGTTAGTCCACTTCAAATTATGAGGTCATAATTATCTTCGATTTCTAAGAAGGGATACCGAATAAATTAAATTGCAGACTGACTTGTACGCATTTTGAATCATCTTTACTAATACATGTGATATTTTGATAGTACATTTTTACTAGGTCATGTTGTATGACAATTTTTTATTATTATGTTCGAATATGATCGTTAATATTGTTATGTACTGTATTCGATTCTTTTTTAATATTTATAATATATTTTTGTTTATTTTATTAATATTATAAACGCGATAGTTTGGATCTGTTTACTACGATTCTCAAACCGAACGATAATAGAGCAGGACTTAATTTATGACGATTAGAAAGAGCTTGTAATAGGTTTAGAAGATAACGAAACCAATCCAAATACTGGCTGGGGTCGTCGTTACTTAATCGGATTTTGTTCGCTTCTTCATTACAGGTGAATTAGGTCAAAATGTTAAGCTAAATAAAATTTTATTCTACCTCCATGTGATCTATTGAAATACTCTTTTTTAAAAATACTTTTTATTTTACCATAAAGCTAATTAAATTTAATATAGTCATAGTTGATAAAGAAAACTGGTTCAACACATAAAATTTTGCATTTTTTGCGGAATTTCGGGTCAAGTGTAGTCATCGTGCAAGGCCTTGCATGATTAAGTCTATGTATGCCAACACAGGTGTACCGTGCTAATGAATATTTTCTAAGGAGCTTAATGATTAAAGTTATATCTTAACATAATAACTAGTTATTGCCTACGGCCACTTTCTCAAAAATTAGGCTAAAAGCAAAAAGTTTTTTTACAAATCAAACTGCTAGTTATAGAGATTGAGGGCGCGTTTAAAAGTTGTGAAAATATTCGCGCCGCCGCGCTCATGTATCTCGCATTGCCGATATGAAGTGGACAGGGCTATGTTGGATATGTTGGTGTCAGTGTTTTTAACCCACTTGACGGACTTGACCTAACGGTTGTCTATATTTAATGGAAGCAACTGATAGCTTAACATGCTCCCGAAAGTTTGTTATCTAAAAAAAATAATCTCTTCCAAGATCATCTTCTCAAATAAATCAAAACAAATTGAAACACGGAGAAGCTTTTATTGCTTAATTTGAAGGTTGTTATTGCTTAATTTGATTGTTCTTTCGGTTTTTAATGCGAATTTTAATAAATTGTAAATGTTATATAGGTACACAAACGGCCTCTTCGTGAAGAAGAAATAGCGGCGATCTGCGAAGGTGTAGTTTGTGGGTTGTCATACCTTCACAGCTTGGGTCGTATACATCGTGACATCAAGGCGGGGAATATTCTTCTAACTGAGAATGGCACGGTGAAACTAGCTGACTTTGGAAGTGCAAGCATCAAGTGTCCAGCCAACAGTTTCGTTGGTACGCCATATTGGATGGCACCTGAAGTTATATTGGCCATGGATGAAGGCCAGTATGATGGGAAGGTAAGGACTAGTGGTTTTTTTGGCGAAATGAATATGTATCTCATACAAAATGGACAACAGTTGAATAAGTATAGTTAGTACCTTACAACTCGCGTATTACCGCCTACATTTTCATTTGTCAATGTTAAAAAATTTTAATGCCTACTTAGGGAATATGTGGCACGGAACTAAGTACAAAGTTGGAACACTTTTCATGAAGTTTTTGTGTATTTTTTAATGTCATATGGTAGGCAATCAAGCAAGCGGACCACCCGACGGAAACTTTTTTTCCGCCACCTATGAATATCTATGCGTTGCTCGCTACAAGGAAGGGAATAAGAAGAGAAGTATTAGGAAAGTAGCACCAAACGAAACGCTGATATTCTGTGTGAAGGTGTCTGTAACTCATTTCATAAATGCACTACCACTCGAAAATCTCAAAAAAATGTTCAAATATTTATACTATGTCCGGCGAAGTGTCATTAATTTTTGAACATTGAAATTACCAGGTGGACGTGTGGTCTTTGGGCATAACATGTATCGAGCTGGCCGAGCGAAAACCACCTTATTTCAACATGAACGCGATGTCGGCGCTTTACCACATAGCTCAAAATGATTCTCCTACATTACAAGTAAGTACGGGATTCTATTTAATTTCTTGTTATCAGAAAACTGAGATTTTGTTTGGGATGTTTTATTGCCTTTAATTGTAGAAATGAGGGGCAAAGATTTGCGCTCTCAGATTTTTTCAATCACTGAATGAAACAATGCTTTGCGATACTCCTGAGAGTATTCTTCCAAGGTCAAATTAATATGAAACTACTTTTACGTCTTTATAATTCTGTAAAGTAAAGTTAAACCTCTTCCTGGTCTACAACAAGCAAGTTTTTTATTATTTAAAAATTTCTTCTATATTCGTACGCCAGACAGTTTCTGAAACTCATTTTTAAAGTAAATGACACAATTAAAGAAGAAAAAAAGAGATACTTGTGACTGAATATGCGTTTCAGAAATTTAAATTATCTTATAATGTTTAAATTTATGCCATAATAAAGAGATCCTTTTTAATTCCTAATGACGTAATACAGGCACCAGAATGGACGGACACGTTCCGCTACTTCGTTGAAGCGTGTCTGCAGAAGAATCCGCAGGAGCGACCCTCGTCAAGCAAATTGCTCTCGCACCCGTTCATAACGCGACCTCGCTCGCACCACGTGCTGGTCGACCTCATACAACGGACGAAGGCTGCGGTCAGGGACCTAGACAATCTCAACTATCGCAAGATGAAGAAGATATTAATGGTGGATGCTGACAACGAAAGTGCCATTGGTTAGTGAAATATACTATTTTATATACTTTTTCTAGTTTTTGCGTTGAACGTATGCGTTGTGTACGCAGCATCATCGCTTTGCGCGCTTCGGCGTCACGTAAATGCAGGTTCTGTTATATGCATTTGTTGGAATGCAGAATTCAGAGCAGTGAGGAAACAACTGATTTGACAGTATATTGCCGGTACTTTTAGGCAAACGTAGACACTTTGTTGCCGGTTACCGACACCGAATACGTTGAGCGTTGACATAATGTGTTGTTAAATACCTACTGTTATATTTATATTAGTAATGCTGATGGCAAGGGAGGTATTTCGATTATTTAAGTAAAGGACACGTTACAGGCGACAGCGAGGAGACGGCGGAGGAGCGCTCGGGCGGCGACAGCTCCAAGTCCAACTCCGCCACGTCGGAGCACAGCGCCGCCGGCGCCTCCAGCCAGAGCTCCTCCTCGGGCAGTCTGCGGCGGCGGCCGCTGCCCGTGAGTAGACACTACTTTGACAATACATACTATCCATACTAGTCAAAACAAAATGAGGCTGCAAATTTTAAGTGCCTAAAAAATTTTGGACCGGACTGCGTTCTAAGGTAGTGCCTTAGAACGTTTCCAGGTTGTTGTGTAAAAAGGCTGCTTGAAAATGTTATAAGGACTCGCCATAATCTTATAAACATTGCTGTTTCTGACGACTGTTCGTACACAGATCATTACTAAATAAATTACATGTTGTTATTTAATATGATTAGCAATATCTTGCACATGAAAAGTTGACTAATTAAAGTTTTAACAAAACTGATTCGGTTTGAAGGGTAACAAAGGATGAAGTTATTGAAATTTGTTACCAGATTAACACAAATCATCACAGTCAGCATCAACCGCAACAGCAGCCGTACCAACATCACAATCATCAACATGCGTCTCACACTTCAAGGTTAGTACTGTGCATATGGTCAAATAAAATTTTAATAATGGTGTTACCATAGTAAAAATATTATAATGTCGCTTGTCGGAAACAGTGTTGCAAGATTTTGTTATTTACAAAATGTAAATTATCAATCGTCATGAGTTTAATTATGCAAATTTTCCTACTGCTTGCAAAATCTTCCTTACTTTCTGTTCAAGAATCTCACTCAGTGTCTCTTGCTTCAATTTTTTTTGCGTATTGTGACACTATTTCTGATGAGCTATGACATGTATATGTGGTGCTGCCGTACCTAACTAGAGATATCAAATTTGATATTTTTTAAAATATATTTTGAATGAAAATCTAAATTCAAATGAAGAAAGTGGTTTATTATTTTATGAAAACTGTAAAATTTAGTCGACTTAAACACTCTGATTTTAATAACCTTTATCGTAAATGAACTTGGTAGTTTCACAAACTAGATACTATTTTGTAACTTATAGTTGTATGACTGGTATGGTAAAGTAACTACAATTTTTAGTGGTAAACGACTTTCTTATTATATCACACTAATAATTGGCCAAATATTTAGTATCGACATAGGTTGTGTGACTTGTGGAGGTTGTTTGATGTTTTATGTGTATGTATTTATTGGTGAAATATCTTGCATCACTTGCATGTAACAATACATATCAATCTCTATTTTAGTCGCTTTATCACCTATATTTTCCTACCACTTTATAACATCATTTTATATATGTAGAAAGAATTAGTTTTTATAGTAATTATTTTTGTTTTTCTAGCTAGAGCCTAGATAAATTTAAATTATATTTTTTCTTGTAATATAGTAGCCTCTTACTTAATACTCTGTTTTAATATTTGCTGTCTTATTGGTAGATGGTATGAAAAAGTGCATTAGATAAATTTTTCCATTGTTTAAAAAATAGTTTGGCACGCATATTGCGTGTTATTAAATATTACAAACTAATCGATTTCGTTCAATTTATTTTTTATTAAGAGACTACCTATTGACAGATGCGGAACTAAAGAATGGTGTAAAAATCAATGTGTAAACGTTGATACTAGACTGCACAAAGAAATCTTTACTTTTCATATCGTCACTAAACAAATTCTATTTCTTCTGTTTTCTGTAACTATCTATCTATATTCTTTCTATACTTAGCAGTAGTTAGTTGCACCGTCATGCATGTCTCGCACAACATTACCTTTCAGAAGTCGCAAGCGCAAGTTTTATTCATGTTGCTGTTTCGTACGCAGAGAGAGTGAGAGCCCTCTGCCGGTGTCCCACGACGACTACGTGAATCGGGACGCCATGAAGGAGTACGCCAATCGGGACTCGCTATGCGACGACTATGGCGATGACTACGCGAATAGGGAGGCCATACGCGAGGCGCAGAGAGAAAGAGAGAGGGAACGCCAGGCGAATGAATATAGGGAGTACGTAAATGCGCCGTCCACGTGGCACGACAGCGGCGACGACAACAGGAACACGCAGCGACGGGAGACGCATAGGAGTGAGTTGATAAGCCATACATTTTTTTAAATCTAATATTTTATTGTGTTTAAAAGGGCGCTATAGCCTGCGACGACTTTTTGTTTTTTTGATGGCCGCGCGCGCGCTATATCGCTACTGTAGCGCTACAAAAAGTCGTGGGCTAGCGCCCTAAAGAAAATAAATCACATTATCAATTTTAATTAGACATCATAATTATCATATGTAAGAATTTCTCACAAAAATGTGTTCTCATCGCGATGCATTTGTTGTTATCCAGGCCTAAGTAACAACGTCTCCGCGGCGATGTCGCTCGTGTCGGAGCATGGCGCCAACAACTTCGCCACGATACGAACAACCAGCATCGTCACTAAACAGCAGAAGGAGCATAACCAGGTTTGCATATAATTGATTATGATAAGTTTTCTCAGCTTATTTTGTATACGCCTTCTATGTCCAGTCCAAATGAACATTTTAATCTGTGAAAATTTGCACAGAGCTGCAAACTTACCATTTACTCATTTTGTAACGTTAAAAAAAATATATATCTATGTTTATCTTAAGCAGCAATGAAACTATTTTGAAACCTTCTATTATTTTTTACACTGTTTTAACACTTTCTTAAGTAATGAAAACTTGTTCCAGGAGATGCACGAACAAATGTCCGGTTACAAACGCATGCGCCGCGAACACCAGGCCGCCTTGCTGAAGCTCGAGGAGAGATGCAAGGCGGACGTGGACGCGCATAAGGCGCAGCTCGACCGCGAGTACGACGCGCTGCTGCTGCAGCTGTCGCGCGAGCTGGAGAGGCTTCAGGTGACCAAAATTCAATATTTTTATTAAAGATTACATTACAATAATAACCTGATTACTTACGACATTTTTGATTGAAGATTTCTTTTAATATAGAAAATAATCTTATAAATATGATTATGATAATTATCATCACTCGCTATCAACCACCTACTGAGATATGACTCTTTTTAGTCATAGGTGTTTTATTGTATACTACGTACTGCTATTAGGCGAAGTAGTATCATTATGTTAATGGTTGATGGTTTTATGCAACTATATTTTATTGTGATGATTTTTTCAGTTGATTACATTTTTTTTGTACGATATCAATGCGGTACCCATAACACTTCTTAATTCTTTTGAATTAAGATTCTATTATGAATAAATTGTTCCACAGTTCTCTCCATCATTCGGTAATAAAATCGTTTGATCTGCTTGGATATTAATTTATACATACAACATATAAAATATTGAAATGGTTAAACAATTCTTATCATATTACAGACCAAACATGCCCAAGAGTTAGAACGCAAGCAGAAACAGAACGCGGCGGCCGAGAAGAAGTTGATAAAGGATATAACAGCGCGACAAGAGCAAGACAGGAAATCGTTTGAGACGCAACGCAAGCGCGAGTACAAAGCCAACAAGGAAAGGTGGAAAAAGGAACTCAGTATGGATGACGCCACGCCCAAGAGACAAAGGGACGCAACGTTGCAGTGAGTTGACTATTTTTGTGGGGGTTTTAGGGGGGGGGGGGGGGGGGGGACACAAATAAGGGAGACCTGAGTGTAATAGTGTGTCCTATAATTTTCAATGTAAGCGCAGCCAAGTTAGTTATAGGTATGTATGCTAGTTGTCAAAACATCCATATAAATATGAAACTCTCAGATCGGGATGAATATATTCTGTACATTTAGGAGCTTTTATACTAAAGAAAAATTGATCTAACATATTTAAAACATGTTCTGCATAATAAACTATTGTATATTTCAATTCACGCTACCTGCAGTCAGGTCAAGGTCAAGGTCAAAATTTCAATGAATGATGAAGAATGATAAAAGATTGTATTGAAAAGATTGTTTTCAGGTTTTCATGATTGTTGTGTATTCCAATGTCTATAAGTTGCCCATGTTTATTGTACTTTTTGTTGTGTATTGCAAATAAAGCACTATCTCTATAAATACAAGTGATATTACTGTACATTATTTACGAGGATTTTGGAATATTTGCAGGAGTCAAAAGGACAACCTGAAGCAGGCCGAGGCGGCGGAGGAGGCGCGGCTGGTGCGGTCGCAGCGCGAGTACCTCGAGCTGGAGCTGCGCCGCTTCCGGAGGCGCCGCATGCTGGCCGTGCACCACAAGGAGCAGGAGCTGCTGCGGGAGGTAGCCCATACATACACCTGACCATCACTGCCCTCACCATCTCCACGACCGAGAGGATCGCCGCGATTCTTTCGCTCGTGCAGATGGTCCCTCAGCTACAAAGTAGTTGAAGTAAATTGACCCGTGAAAAAAGCGTACAACATGCTTGTTACTGATATTTTGAAAAAAGTCTTGCTTTTTAACCGTTAATTGAAAAAAAAGTCTTAATGCATGAATTATACAGATACGGCATACGGTAAAGGCGCGGCGCAAGCACGATTTCGCTTCAAAACGTTTTCATAAAAAAAATGAAAGCGACGCGCGATGTAAATTATACTGAAGCGACACGGCGCAGTTGCCGTATGCCGCTTGGTCGCTTGAAACTCTCGCTTTGGGATTTCTTTGTTTTGTGGTAAAAAAAAGTTCTAGTTTTAAATACATAAATGTTACTTGGTTTTTCTTTATAGGAGTTGAACAAAAGACAACAGCAGTTAGAGCAAGCGCACGCGATGCTTTTGCGACACCACGAGAAGACGCAGGAGCTGGAGTACCGTCAGCAGAAAGGCGTGCATGCGTTAAGGTATGTTTGACATTAATTTCGTTTGACGTATATCAAATACTTGTTGAAGTACTTTAACTAATATTTCTATCGCTCATATCTGTGCCTTGAAGCACTTCCTGACCGACAATGCTTCCAATGGTGGGGTGGGTACAGACTGCGGGAACCATGCAATGTGACACGGAATGACATAATGCTCGGTTCGTGCGCACAAGGCGTCCACACTATGGTAATTTACATACATAATGCAAATTAATGGACAGCGATAGTTCTTGTTCCAATTATTTAATAACTGCGAATGTTCTTTCAGAGAGGAGCAGCTGTCGAATCAGCACGCGACGGAGCTGGCGAACCAGCGCGAATACATGCAACGGGCGGAACACGAGCTCCGCAAGAAGCATGCGCTACAGCTCAAACAGCAACCCAAGAGTCTCAAGGTTGGTTATTTGTTTTTCAATATTACTAAAGACCGGATTTCACTAATAAAGTCCCAAATAGGCTATTGAACCATTAAGAAACGTCACGCCCTTATTGTGACTGTAAAAAAGCGGTCAGTTTTATTCGACGAATAAGTTATGCTATTTTCGACGAATAAGTTTATTCATAGTCCCTAAATGATTAAACGGACCAATTTCCTGGGTAATGAAATATATACAATTCATACAGAGAAATTAAAATAATTTCCTTTTACCATTCTTTTTTTAAATATTTCGTCGTGCTTTAATAAATATATACTTTCGAAGTCTTTTACATACATTACATAGTATATGTACATACTTTTTTACAAATAAATATACTTGCTTTTCCCCGCGGCTTCGCTCGCATTAATTTTATGACATAGATCTCGTTCGACATATACAACCCATAGCGCGACTTGTGGCGCCATCTGTTGGCCGATTCAGCGCCCTCTATAGTAGAAACATTATTTTCCCATTGGAACGACATACTTTCACGGGATAAAAAACTAGCCTATGTTGGGCTCTGTACCCCTAACAATATGTATGCAAATTTTCATAATGATCGGCTGCTTAGTCAAGCCGTGAAGGAATAACAAACTAACAAACAAACTCACTTTCTCATTAATAATATTAAGACTGAGTAAAGAATAATATATACTATTTATAAAAGCACAATTATTGTGTACGTTACAGCAAAAGGAAATGCAAATACGCAAGCAGTTTCGAGAGACGTGCAAAATACAAACGCGCCAATACAAGGCGCTCAAAGCGCAGATACTGCAAATGACTGCCAAGGTAAGAAATCCTCTCCACTGGGAATTCTTTCATAATGTTTATTATAACTTGTTTTTAATCGAAAAGCTTTGAATTGGCTATACTAGTCGCCAACACGGCTGAGTCGCGCAGACGTAAAACGAAGTTCGAAACTCATACTTTATTGTTCATTGCTCAGTACATAACGACAATCGATTTTCAATTGTTTTATAAACAGTGAGCCCAAATTTTGGCGCGTACTATGGCTGTAATCCGTGGACAAATAAAATAAACTTAAAAGATTAAAAATATAGCTGTAGTTTCTGAAATCAACCCCTTGTAACTTTACAGGAACAGCAAAAGGAAGTAATAAAGACGCTGAAGGACGAGAAGCGACGCAAGCTGGTTTTGCTCGGCGAGCAGTACGACCAGAGCATCACCGACATGCTGCAGAAACAGACCGTGCGACTCGACGAGAGCCAAATGGTAGTTGAAAGAATTTTCTATTTATACTTATTTATCTGGTGGTTGCGCTTTACGTCTTACTTCCGGTAATAATTATGTATTGGAAACGTTAATAAAGCTATTATCTATCACACTGTATTGTTGAGATTTCCGTAAGAGAAACGCTGACATTATAGTTTTGACTATAATGTCAGCGTTTCTCTTTCGCGAAGACTTCCTTGTATTTGTACAAGGAAGTCTTCGCGAATTTAGTTTGAGTACTAATTTCATTGCAAGACTGCAACATAAATTATTAATTTGACAAAAACTAGGTTAAAATTATATGTTGTATAAAAAGTAAATTTCTAAATAATACCTCTATATCGTCAGATGGAGTGTCAGCAGCTGAAGATGCAGCTGGAGCACGAGCTGGACATGCTGACGGCGTACCAGAGCAAGAGCAAGATGCAGGCGGAGGCGCAGCGGAACCGCGAGCGCCGCGAGCTGGAAGACCGCGTCGCCGTACGGCGGGCATTGCTCGAGCAGAAGGTGCGTCAATAGGCTTCATTGCTTTTTGTCAATCTCAGGTCGCCGTTGTTGATCCTGGCTATACAGGAGACACAGCGGTGGAAATGTGTGGTGGGCTTGTCTCGACCATCCAGTGAGTTGTAAAATGGAGAGACATGCATAATGGTAGAAATGCAATAAATGATTCATAGACCTAGTGTAGATTTATTTTTATTTTTAATATTTTGTAGATGGAGTCGGAGTCTGCCCAGTTCGTGGCGGACCGTGCCGAGCGCACGCGCAACCTGCACGAACGGCACGAGCGCGAGCTCGAGCACTTCGACAACGAGAGCGCACGGCTCGGATTCAGGTACAAACGGCAACACTTAATTTTTTTGCATAAAAATCATTACAAGTTGTTATATAACGTCATCTAGTCTACTTGTATAATGGTATTAAATAACTCCTAGTCATACACGTTGCGAAAACTACGCTGTCTGGGCATATTGCTGATAAACTCTTTTGTAATTGCGAGCCACCTACTCGTACATTACAGGTTGAGGTATTTCGCAAACATTAACTATGCGCGAACAATATATTTGACAAACTATATACACAAATACGTGTATCCGCTAAAACGAACGCCAAATTCGTCGCTCCTATTCTTGGACCCCAGTGACCTGCAGCCCATCTGGCAGGCGCTGGCGTCACATGCCGTGTCCACATAGAAATAACCAACCAGTGTGAAGTTGTATTTAACTTGCGGTTTGTTTGTTTGTGTTGTTGCAGCGCGATGGCGATCGCCGAGGGCAGCCGGGAGGGCTACGGCGACGAGGAGCAGTCGCTGTCGGGCTCCATGCTGTCGCTGGCGCACAGCAACTCGTCGGCCAGCTTCCCCGCCGGCTCGCTCTAGTGCCGCGCCCACGAGCCTGTTGCCAAACCTCGCCGCCGAGCCTAACGCACATAACGTACATTCCGACACACGCATCCGCATCGGCATCGTCCTAATAGAACGTGAATGCGCGATCACCGTAGGTTTGTTTGATCGCGCATTGGCGTCCTATTAGGACGATGCCATCGCCATTCACTCGCATTTGGGTTATCTATACGCAATCGAATACAACGCGAATATTTTATACTTGATTTTCGCGATAAAGACACCGCGTTCAAAACTCTGCTAGGTAATAGAAGAATTTTAATTTTAATGACTGAATTTATCATTTTTTTTGTCGGACGAAGTTGCGACGATTTTATTTATTTTTTTAATTCGACTAAGCTGTTATGCTTGCTTGCCTATGAGTATAGGTTGTTAATAATTTACATTCTGTATATTCAACCGAAAAATTCGTATTATATGACTATTATCACGCGGTGAAACCGAGCTTTGGAAGATGTCTATTAAAAAAATTAAAGTATATTTCTTGCCAATTATTCATACATTACCCTACGAGTTCACAAGCATAGTTAAAAGACAATAGATCATTGCACGGCGTCGATATTTGGCAACGGCACCGCGTCCGGTTTTAACTGAGACTGTAAGAGCCCTCCCGTGGTTTGAAAATGCTGTCGTGCAAACGGCACGGCAGCTCAATGGCGTCGATGTATTCTTATCATACGCAGTAATTCCCAGTTGTCGACCAGCAAAGTACCTAATTACCTATACGACTCGGCATAGTTATAAATTATGGTCTTCAAATACATGTTTTACTAGCATTTTGGTAGAAACCATTGACAAGAACTCAAATGCTGTTATGTATCAATATTACTGTAAATTTTAAAAAACTCATTAGATTAAACTTATCTTAGTTGTAAGGGTGCTGACAGATCGACGACTTTAAGCTAGTGGATAGTGTGCTAGAGTGCGGTCGCGGCGCAAGAATTTCGGTCAATGACCTTTTTTCCTACATAGAGTGGTCACAAACATTATATTAAGTACTAGACAAAAAAAAAATATTTAAATGGTTTGCCATCCCTTAAGATTTTGCATCCCTGCAGTTTTTGCAACTGTGCGAGAGTGACGGAATATAATTTACGCTGGAGCGACAAAGATGGGTAATAATAGGTCAGTGTACGAAATTCTGCTTGGCGGCCGCATTTTACTTCTGGACTCCACTACTCAACATCACGTAGCGCGGATGTAAATAGCTGCTCTCCATCTGATTGCCTAACATACGATAACCGTTATCCACAGGTACGAATAGTAGTTATAAATGAAAAAGACATTCGGTACAATCAATGAAAACCAACGCGAGAAGGACAACTGGGAATACCTCGTAAAGATAAACACTATTTATTGATTTGTGATTTAAATGGTTTTGTTGTCTTCCAATTGAAGTGCATCAGTATTCTCGTAGTGAAAGCGATAGTTCGGGAGGGCATTTCCTATTACACTATTAAGTTTATTGCACTCCATAATTAATTCTTCACGATTGCGGTCGGACCGATTAAGAGTTCGTGTTTTGATATCTCTCTGCACCATCCATGAACTTTCAATTACCATAGTAGCAAAATTTAAGCTAATTGCCCACGATAATCTCCATCGGTCCCGCTGCACATAACTTCAATGTGTTTCTGATGTTCTGAATGCAACAAAAACTATTCTGAATATTGAAAATTATATTTTAACTAACAGTTATTCAGATTACCAGAGATACATTGTTGCTAAATACTTGTATGTTGAATTTGAAGAAGTTACTTCTGAATGTGTGCTGATAGTATAGTGTTTTAAATGAACGCGAGGACGTGAGAATGAAACGCTTTTCTACTTTAGCAATAATATTATTCACGCCGGCTCTGTTCTGTCGTTTTTGTCACACAAAAGGCGTCTAAGTCTCAAACAAAACGCCCTACACGCTCTTGGAAGTTCACGACTTGCACACGTCTGATTATTCGATCTCTTAGTAATAAGCATTTTCTTCAATATTAAAGTAAAAATTACAATCAATTATAACATTAGGCCGTCCATCTTTAAAATGATACGTATTTATGCAAAAATGGCGGAACAGAGGTCTGTAGAGAGCATGATAATGATATAACAAAAGCATAAATAAAAATCTAGTATTCTTGATCTACTCTTGTATAAATGTAGTTTATGGTAAGTTTCTAGTGATTTTAGCAAATTTTTCATCTTGATACTCTACCCACACAAGATTGAAAAACTTCTTGAAGTACCAAGCGTCAAATGATATTGTAAGGTAGACTTGTAGTGCAACGGGTACTCTCCCTGAAGTACGCTCACGTTTGGCAAGTATCGGAGAGTGTCTGCTCACTTAGGCCCACCCCGCGCGCGCCCGTCACCATACGACAAACTTATTATTGTTTACACAGTAGATAGTCAAAATTCTAATTCATATCATTAGTTTTTACTTTAGGAGAGATTTTTCGTATGTAAATTGTTTTGGTTATAAATCGACTGGATTTGTTTGGCCTAGAATTGCGTTTATATATTAAATGTTTAAATTCTATTGTACCTTCATATTTATTGAACTTTCGACAATATGTTCATGTGGGTAACTTTTGATACGATTTCCACCGGTGGTAATTTGAGTAGTCGACGCTTATTGCATCAAATCCTGTCCCCGATTTGACTGTAGCTTATGGCAAAAGTTACCCTGCTGGTCACTATTTTTATTACTTGTAGCATGCTTGACTAAATTGTAACAAAACGCAGGTGCTGTTTGAGTATTGTATAACCGACTGCCAGTTATATTTTGTAAATATAATAGATTTATATATAGTATCGTATGTGTATGTATTAGCAAGCACACAATTTGCCTTAAATTGCGAATGCGCGTGGGGCGCGGCGTTTTGTATATAAAGAACAATAATATATAATTAACTATTATACATAGTTTGTTATTTTTTGTAAGGTGCGATATTCGTGTAAATTGAAAGTGCGACGCAGACCTCTGCGCCAGGGACTACTATGTGCTATTTTTTTTTATTTAGAGTCCTAATACACTATTGTATTGTCAAATAAGCTTACCAGTCATGTATAGACGATTATATGTTATTTAATTTAACGCCGAAAAATAGTCATTAATATCCAAATTTAGTTTATGATATTTTTTAAATTAATTTTTACTTCATTAATTTTATTCTCCGTAAACATCACAGATGTGATAGTGTGTCCCATACGATTGCAGACGGGTTGCGAGACCTAAACTCTGGGTATACATTTTTTTACACTTATTATGTTGAATTTGATTTGAGTGTTTGGTTTGTTTTATGGATGTAGTACCAATGACACTTAACGGGACAGTACGAAGTAATGTAGCTTCCACAATTTCCTCCTGAAGAACTGACCAAATAATTGACAATAATCTCTAGACACAGCCTAACTCGACTCGTCATCCTGTCACTGTACATACTTTTATAGGCCGGTGCATGGAGAGCGAAGCGATGATCCTTATTTAGAATTATGTTGATGTGTTGCACAAATAAGTGGTTTCCTCCATGATTTATAAAATATAGGTGATGATAGATGACTTTTATGACAATGTTTGCTTTTAAATACGAACGATATTTCGTAGATAACCGTCTACAATTTCGTGCATGTTTTAGCAAAAATATAGTACAGTTTTAATGTTTTTTCGAACTATCGAAGTACATCCATCGCTGCGCTCTAAAAAATCATAGCAAAATCTGGAATCGAAGCACTACGGAATTGAAACGCAAGCTGTACGTTCGCTTGCGCGCAATAGATGGTCGGTACTTAAAGTTAGGCGCGTAGTTTTTCGCTCGCTGTTAGTACTCTGCCCGAGCGCCGAGCAGTTTGAAAATCATCGACTACAAAGTATTATTGAAGAATATTTATTGTAAATTAATTTATATTGTGGTCGACAGCACAGCTGCGCTGGCAGCGGGCACGAGTGTAGCGCGTTCGCGTACATGCGTAGGCGCATCTCGCCCCGTTTTGAACTCCCACCATTTAGCCGTCTAGAGTTAGTTTTGTCACCTTAACGTTTCGACCGACAAAATATTATTACGATAGAAGTACCAAACTCGTAGTTAGAGATCACGTATTATGTACATTGTACTAAATAATTTTTATATTTTACCATTGTATAGTCGTTTATCACCGATAGGTAGGTAGCAATATTGTGACAGGTATGACAAGGTGCGCGGCCGCCGCGGTTTTCGAATGTTAGCGGCTCGCTCGGGGCACCGTTGTTGTTTTCTTTTATTTTTTGTTATATATTTAAATAACACAATCGACTCGTAGTTTTAATAATATTATCATAATTATTATATTGTAATATAATCTTATTAATGAAAAAATCAAAATGAAAATAAATAAAATAGAAAGAAACGATTGTTTTACTTTTCTTTTTTAAATCATCATCAAACAACACTTCCATCCACTCATTCTTAAGGTTGGTTTAATATTTTTGATGGAAATAAAAAAATATTCAACTATTAAAAACTATATTTCCTACAGATTAAAAATATGAAACAAAATCAAGAATAACAATACACAAAAGATTAAAGCCTTAAAAGCTATTTGACTCGAAATATTTTTAGAAAAAAGATTGCATTAAATATGTATAAATGCTATACAATAAAATTACGGTGTGTATAAAGCCCGTTACCAGTACACATTTTGCTTACCTTGTAAGATTAACCCTTAACCGCCCGACGGTCCTAGCATGCGTATTATGCACATCCCTTTCGCAATAACATTTGACAACACGACTCAAAACAAATTGCATGCGATGTTTTTTTAAATAATATTATCTATGTTTCTAAAGTTCTATGTGGGAACTAAAGTAAACGGGCAACCACTGGCGGTTCAAGGCATAAAATATGTTCTGTACGGAAAATGCAAATGAATATAGTCTAATTTGCTAAGACTATATATATAATATTGTGCTTTTTGTTAAAAATAGAAACAATGCACCTTTACACATTTCAGTATCATTCACTTAATTGAGATAAAAAAACTTTAATTTCTTACACTTCATTTGACGTTGTCCTCCTTATTTTTAATAACCTGTCACTTTCGCACTATTTTTCTCAAGAGTGACAACCTGTCACTTTCGCACTATTTTTCTCAAGAGTGACAGTGACAAAATAAGTTTAAAATAGTTAAACCCATCGCTGAGTGGATCGTGTATTTATCATTTATTTTTATAATACAGTGATTAGAAGTTACCACTTTATAAACAATTGATCGCAAAGGCGTATTTCATTTTATCATGCTGACAAATTGGTATTTAGTAAAAAAAAAAATATAACTTATTAAAACGTAAATGTTGTCTTTACACGATGTATACGTAAGCATTATGTACATACATAACTTAACACGCAAAACATACGTAATTTATATGCACGTATACATAATTATTTACGTGATTGTGCGCATAAAAGAGCCAATATGTTGTCAGCTTATTAACAAACTTATAGCTATACGCGAGACTCCCGCGTTGATTTTCGGTACGGGGAAAATAATCCTCTTACCATACAACCAAGTTTCATGTAAATTCAAACAAAAATGAAAAATACTCCAAACTTCCACTCTAGTTTTCATCCCTTTATGGGGTGATTTCCGGGATAAAAACTATCCTATGTCCTTTCTCAGGTCTTCAGCTATCTACAAGCCAAATGTCGTCGCACAGACAAAGCTACTTTTGCATTTATAATATTCGTAAGGAAGTAAGACAATGCATTACACCGTAAAGCGATCGCAAAGAAAACCGCTTAAAAACGATTAAAGTACATAACACAGTCAGATGCAATTAAATATATACAGGTGTCTAGTTTTTTAATGCACATGTAAAAATTTTATTGCACGTGACTAGTCATCTTTTTGATAACTACACAGTAAGTTATAGATATAACTAATGATGCAAAAAGTTTCAAGTTTGAAAAGAACGTTTCTATATTACAGATAAGTTTTACTGTAGTTATATCTAAACCTTCTGTATGTTGAAAACGAGCAACACTAAGATTTTAAACCTGGCAATATTTGTATAAAATTATGCTGAAAGAAAAATGATTTTGTTTTGATTTCTTGCGCAAGACATTATAGGTATATACAAATGCATAGAAATGCGATGTCTATTATCAGTTTTCTTCTCATAATTCCGAGATTTCATCTTAAAATATCGCTCGTAAGTCTATTCTAATTCAAAATTTACGACATTTCATAATTTTATAACATTTTTGAGTGATAAATTGTCCGCATTTTCATAATAACCATCCTACTAACTCCGATTCTCGTTCTTGGCCTGCACTAGTCAGTCTTTCCGATATTTTATAATTCAAAGAATTTCATTCAAATCAAATGCAGTAGTCGTAATTAATGAATTAGATTCGTTTATCATACACTGTGTTTTACTGTGTGGGTGAGAACTCAGTGGGTTCTAGAATACGGCAGTGCATCTCCCTAATGAGGGGCACGGTGTACGCGACGCATTCGTCCCAGCCAGGGTTGCGCCACGTGCTCTCGCGGGTTTCACGACGCGCCTGAAGATTTTTGTAGCCTGTAACACAGAGTTTTTATGAATTAAGTATATTTCTGCAAGAATATGGAAAGAGAAGTCAAATTGCTAATGTGTTTAAGTAACGTTAAAGTGCATGAATGAAAACAATTTTTATGCAGAATGTTATTCTTCAAGACAGCAACCAATCTGTGATGATAATGGGGAATGTTGTAAATAGAGAAGGGTCTAGGCTGGTTAAAGACCTAGCATTTTTTCAGCAACTTTTTGTTCAATTCCAGTGTCTAGTATTTCGTCATCACCGTTTTTGCTCCCAAAATTTTAAGAGTTTGATTATTTGCAGTTTTCTGTCTTACTTACACCAAATATGATGTACGTTGTAGAGCCGACCGACCTGCGAGAAATACCCGGCGAAGGCTTCATTTTGCGCTCGGCGGTATGTCAACCCGCGCGCCCAGTTGTTGCCCCACTCAATCATAGTGCCTGGCTTCAAACTAAAACAATATGATCATAATAACTTATTACCAGCACCAAATATTTCAATTCAACACTTTGCAAATTTTGCCAAACGAAATGGAAGAATGCAAACTCACTTCTTGGTCTTTCTTTGAGAAAAACCAAAAAGGAAGGTCTGGCTTCTTCCTTAAATATAAAAAAATATATGGGATAGACAGATTCTCTACATGCATACATGTTGTAATGCCTAACAGTGTCCAATGTTACTACCTTAGCATTAAGATTATGTAACTTTGGTGCAATAAATATATTGAGTATTGAGATTTATAGCACAGATTTTATTATTCCAATATGAATCTAATAATAAATGTTAAGAATAGTTCATATATTTTTCTAAAGTCACATACCTGTAAGATCTAATCTCATATATGTTATGAGGTCCCCGGGGCTCCCCATTTGGCCAGAAACTGAATGCGAGTAGGTACTGCAAATGCCTAGACCGCACAAAATTTCCTCTTTCCACCTCAAGTGCACGATAATCCTGAAAAATAATAATTATGGACTTTATTTTACAAAATAAAAATAATAATTATAAACATTTTTTTTTTCAAAATAAAAATAATAATTTCCGAGTCCTCTTTCAAATTTTGTTCTGAGTTTGTCAGTTTTTAATTTTTTTGAACAACCTCATTACTCAGTAGCATGTATTCTTTTAATTTGGTTGAAGAAATAGTCAGTAAATTTGCTCGTGAACTAATATGAAAGTTATTTTCATATGACTCGAAAGTGATATGGTACATAAATATGTTGTCACTTTTATACCTTGTCACTGTAACATGTTTGTGTCTTTAGTAATTAAATGACAACATATTTATGCCACGGACTGTACATTTAAAATAGCTAGTATTGTTTCTATAAACTTACAGCGTTCTCCCTAAACATAATCTTGGCTTTGTCAATCTTTTCGAATCCTCCTACATAGCGCCACAAATGGAGTGCCTGGTCCATATCCCCCACGGACACTGTCCATGATCCCACCAATTCACATCCAAGTTCAGCTTTTTGAGAATGCACATATTCTACTGATTGTTTGCTATAAATATTGATAAAATAAATGTTAGTCAGTGTCATAATAAAATAGAAGTACCTATTAACTTTTAAAAATATTTTCTTATGGCCTGCTTTACTATTTGTCTGTTGATAAGTTTCGCTAAGTCTATTTTGTTAAATAAAAGACTGTCAAAAAAAACACTGTCAGTTAATCTGATGGATAGGCTATCAGTAACTATGTGTTGCTGCTCCAAAATCACCAATATTAGAGTCGAACTATACCAATAATCTGATTACTTACAAAACATAATGTCTCAATAATATTTTCTTTTATTCATTTAGAAAAAGTGAACTACTTATTTAATGCTATTCAGAATATAATTATAATTTCATACCATGTTTTATGTCAACATTCTAACAGGATATTTTTATGGTGGTAGGTAGAGGTCAAGGTTTATCTAACACAATTGTAAACAATCTCGTTATCACCGCTCATCTATTATACCATGCCGTTCTATTTACAGATTGTTGCATAACACCCATTAAAATACCATTTGCTTTATATTACTTATGTAATTACGTACTAGTTTTTTAAGTATTTGTCTACGGAGTCGGGTCTTATGTTATGCGTGTGCAGTGCATAAATGACCTCCTTGTCGCTAAGCATACGACTGTGAGACTCCTTCGTCGGCTCTATCCTCCGCACAAGCAGCTTTGAAAACCATCCATCGTCGGCGTTTGGTCGCGCACTTGTTGTACAGATCAATCTACAAAAATAACTTTTTTACACGAAATGTTCTAAATTTAAATCATATCCAGAGAAGCCGTCTCAAGAAAATACCTTGCATTTTTCGGTGCATATGTAAACAAACTTAGTGCTCTATTTAAAGGCTTCATATTCACAGTTTGTACACGTTGATGATGATTTTTCACTACAATACAAAATGAAACTGATAAAACTACTTGTTAGTTGTTATCAATTTGACAAAATCACTTGAAGGTTATCTTGAAATTAGTTGATTGGAAATAGAAATTCGGTTCGGAAATAAATAAGCGACATCTGTTGATGATGACCCTATACCACAAATCGTAAAATTCGTTCAAAAACAAACCTACAAACTGTCAAAAAGAGCGCGCAGACAGCACACAGCCCTCCTCAGAATACCTCAGACCACAGAGTACTTTGTATAATACTGAAACTCAGACACAGCCAAGATCACGATTAAATTAGAGTTTGGCATGAGTTTGGTCACAGAATATACAAATAAACAATATCGCGGCAGGTGGTGGGCGGCTGTCACGCGAAGCAACAATTTGAAGATTTAGGAATTTCATAATCGATCATATTTCCGAACGCTAGCTAAGTCTTGATGTGTTGATTAAAAAAAAATAAGAAGAAAAAATGTCAATGGGTTTATTGTCAATTTACTGTCAATGTCACTGATTGCTCTTGTGTCAGTCATTCTTCATTAAATTGGTGAAATTTATTTTTTATTTTGTACTAAAAAGCAAAAGTGTTCAAGGTGTCGTTTTTGCCTAGTGTAGTAATAGTAAAAACTTGCTATGGGTGAGTAAGATAATTGAATGAAAGGTATATTATGCGCCATTACTTTGTTGGTGGGCGGTGTTGTTAAGTTCAGTCTTAAGTGTACATTGTAATTATGTTTTGTGCAGCGTCGAGTGAGGTGACGAAGTTGCAGCAGCACCTGACGCTGCTGAAGGATGAGTATGGTAAACTACAAAGTCATTGCGCGGAAGTAGAGCGGAAATACACCCTGGCCGCTGCGTCCGCCGGCGATCTAAGTGAAACTAGTTTTGTCGCTCGTTTGCTGATGACCGTCGCGACCCTGTACGGACGGGATACTTATTCCGACATCACGATTAAACTGCAGAGCAAATCCTTACCAGGCCACAAGTTTGTGCTGAATGCTCGTTCCGATGACTGGAATGAAGATGCATTGAAGAATCTCGAGGAGTTGGGTGAGTTGCAGTTATGTTATTCAGTGATAGGTTTAATCTATCACAATATAAGTTTTACTTATTGGCATCTATTATTAGAGTTCAATAATTGAATGAAAAATTAACAATGTTTGTTCATTAAACTGCAACTATTTTGAGAAATAAACTAACCACAAACAGTTATTTATAAAATTGCTTTAATATAATAAAGGTTTTTCTAAAAAACGAGACAAACAGTAAATGTTTGTCTTATATAGAATTGAGAAATGCTATTAGGATAAATGAGTCATGGCTATTCAATCATTGGCCCTGTCAAAAATAATTGTTATCTAAAAATGTTAGATGTTATGGGTTGGTACACATTCCAATTGTGGTAAATCACAGCATATCTACAGTAAAAGGTAAATATTATGTGCTAAACTGATGTAAAAATATTTTATTTCTGAATTTCTTTTCCAAATAAAAAAAAATTGTTAAAAGAAGAACACACTCAAGTTGCTGATAAGTTCCAGAAAACCGTTCCATAAATTAAGAGTTCTCTATGATTTATTGCATTTTTTAGAGCGGTATCTTCCTCACTCGTCACATACTTCACACTCCTAATATTTCAGACTCCAAAAATCAGCCCTAACACTTAATATCAAAGCTTGTCAAATGCAGGCCTGCAATAACATTTGAATTTGCTTGTCACAGTATGTTGACACATTAATCTCATTAGTTAGGATCCCTAAACGTAGGGACTCAACACCCTGTCAACTTAAAAAACTTGCTTGCCTAGAGAATATATTTACACACCTTAGAGCCACAGCACACGGCGTATTTTAAACGCGCAGATGACGCGCGTATCGTTATCCAAGGCGGTGTTGCAATCATTTCATTGTGACGTCTAACATACAAAGAGCTCAATGTAGCACGAAACGCGCGTCCTCTGCGCGTATAAAATACACCGTGTGCTGTGGCTGTTACTTAACCATAAAATTCATTGACAGATTGGACTAGTCTACCAGACGATGTGGGAGCATCCTTGCTCAAATGGCTTTACACTGATGTGGTGGACTTGTCAAGGGGAGACATGTTTGCATTGCAGCTCATGAAATCTGCTGCCAGCTTTAAGCTACATGGTTTAGTCAGCAAATGTGAACAAGCTCTTATAGCTTCCGTTGGTGTAAGGTGAGCTTTTTCCCCATAATAGAGATTTGTTTCATTTATTGCCTTTAAAATTCACAATGAAATCACTCAACACATGGAAAGAGTGTGCAGAATGAACGCCGATCGTCTGACGTTATACGAAATGCCGCGCCCAACGATTGACCATTATGTATGGTGTCGATTGTCAATTAAGAAAAATATTATGTTTTTTACCATACATAAGTATAGTCAAAGTCGAAATTACTTTATTCTGTGGGCCCTCGCGGGCACTTAGACACGTACAATGAGATCGTAGGCTGTAGCAGTCAATCCATTTCATAGTTCATACAATTAAAGCCAATCTTACCTTTTTTCAGAACCTGTGTGAAGTTTTATTCTGCAGCTGATGAGATTGGAGCTTTAGCGCTGAAAGAGCACTGTTCTGGACTTATATCTGCACATTGGGATGACCTGACAGGTAACTTAGTAATGATATTTTATATATCCTTCACTTCTTTGCAGGCATGAACATTTTTTTTATTAAACTGAACCATATTTCTTAATGTTCATTAACAACAAAAACAATTTTTTCTTATGAAACAAAAAAGTACCTATAAGATATTATAATAAAACATTTCAGACATTGTCTAGTCTCAAAAACATATTATTTTTCGCATGTTAATGTTTATGTAATGTAAATTTTGTTATTGTTACATCATGGTCTCATATACATGTTTTCCACATATAAATACATGTTAATGTAATGTAAATTTTGTTGTTAGGCGAAGATTTCGCGCACATGTCATCAGCACTGCTGTACCGTATGCTGAAGAGCAAGACAGCCCAGCCTCTCCATGGCGCAGTGCGGCTTATGCGGGAGGATGTCGTCTTCCTGTGCCTTGTGGAGAACAATGCTAATGTGAGTCTTTTTTTATTACTTAGAGGTTATCTATAAATTACGTCTCACTCTTGGAGCTGACTGAACCTAGAACCCTAGATCCTAGACCCTAGCTTTAATACTATTTTCATACAAAATGAGTTAATTATAAAATAACAACCCTGTGACAGTGACAAGGTCGAGTTTACAAATCTTGAAATTCGATTGGTGTAATTTATGGATGAGCCCTCTTCTGAGCATGTTCAGAGAGCTACTACGCTTCGCAATTTCGGTACAAAATAGCACAATTGTTTATTTTATTGTAAAAATAAATTATACTTTGAAAACACCTGCGTAAATTTAAAACTCTTGTCGTTCTAACGAAGTATCGTATAAGTTCGATTTATAAACTAAATTAGATTTATAAATTGGAACAAAGAAAGCTATATGCTACTTACCCGTGCGACAAAGTTCTTAGTTACCGACAGTTTTCGATCCCGTTGTTCCGTAAGGATCAAACCACTATTTACATATTTTCATTTTTATAATAACATCTTACATTTATATTTTGAGGAATATTTTGATGAATAACGTGGTTAACCGCGCGTTTGTGTTAGTTAATATCTTCGTAATTTCTGTAAAAACATCCTTATATGCTGCTGTCGCGCTAGTTGACCCTAATCAATATTGAGAACTTCAGTACTTTCCTGTGTACAAAATTTGCCTTTCTTTCAGCCAGTTACAGAAACTAATTTTACAAGCTATCTTTTTCTTCTTTAGTTTATTAATGACAGCCATAATTTAGTGTGTCATTTAACTTCAAAATGTTTTTGTGGAACTAATCGTTAACCATTTTCCCCCAGTAAAATTGCCAATGAGCATGTTGCTTATAAAAGGTGATAAAAAATATTTCAGTAGGAATGATTTATTTTCGTGACACATTTTCACATAACAATTACAATATAGATAACATGTGATACATTTGATTTTTACAAAAGTAAATGTATAAAGAATAATTGAAATACAAAAAACATTACCAAAATGCGGAATATTTTTAATGTTTTGAATTAATTCGTCAACATTTAGTGACTATAAACTTTTTATCATAAAATTTTTAGTTCCAAAGTTTATATTATTAAATGCAAGCATTCTTGTTCTCATTAAAATTATAAGTTTACAATTACATTAATATTACATTAACGACTAGCAACAATGCGTAAAATTTAAAAGCTCCACGTACAAAAAATATCGAGTGTCCGCTAAAAATGGATAAGGCGGCTTTTTTCCGTCCGCGTAATATATCCGTATCTATAGGTTCAAACACATCTACGTACACTTTATTTTTCTGTGCTGATTTTAATTTAAAAGCGGAGAGGAGAGGAGATGCGCCGCCCGGCTACACACATCTCCGCTCGGCCGCTCTCGCTTGCTCGCGTGCGACACAAGGAGCGCTAATAGGAAAAGTAAATCCAATACTTTTATTTTAGTAATTCCTTGAATTCTATCCATGAAATACCTACTTTGTACATTATGTTTATTTTAGTATTTCGTTGAATAATTCAACGAAATACTAAAATAAACATAATACTAAAATAAAGTATAGTATCAGATTTACGTTTCGTAATAGTCTACCTGATTCTATAGAAAATAAGACCTGTCACCATTAGGCACGGTTTCCAAGCCTAATGGTTGATACATCGCGTGAATCTAAAACTGGAAACATACTTCTTGGTCATGGGGCATCAGTATGTCGATTTAATACATTAAGTATTAAAAAGACGGAACGGTGTTCACAGCCCAAAGGAAACACGACACGAGAGTATGTTGCAGGCTTTATATTTTTACCAGCAGAAAGTTATGTACAAACAAAGGACTTTTAAAAAGATAACAAGGTGAATTATATATCGTACATAGATAGTGGTGATGGGAAATTATAGAAAAAAATATTATATTATTCTAATAATCTCACTAAAACTCTGGAAATTAAAACAATGGACT
Source organism: Endotricha flammealis (assembly GCA_905163395.2). Classification (NCBI taxonomy): domain Eukaryota; kingdom Metazoa; phylum Arthropoda; class Insecta; order Lepidoptera; family Pyralidae; genus Endotricha; species Endotricha flammealis. Next base: position 5,762,978 of record LR990873.1, read on the forward strand.
GAATTCTTTTCAAGAATTCCTCCTATTGTTTTAAGATAATTTTGTTTGGCTTCAGCTTATTGGGTTTGTGTTACCCATAATTGAATATGAACGATTTGGCTCAAATCCTATGTTTGTGAAAGTTACCTCATATGTGCTCATTCTTTGTATATGAGATAATCCATTTTTTTAATCAACTTAATCTTGTGATGTAATTGTTTTGTGTGACTAAATACCAGTATTAATATACGCAGATCTGAGAGGGCTTAATTATTCGTTGCTTTGTCACTTTCGCACTACATTTAATCCTCATCAAGAATGACAGTGACAAAACAGAATAACAAAGTTTTTTATGACCTACGTGTATTAATGAGCAGGTAAAAAATTATCGCACTATTATCATCATTAAGGCAATTGTTATAAGGTATATAATTGAATATCTATCTATACTATTTGCAGCATTGCATAAATCACCGCGACAGTAGCAGTTTACAGTACTAGCTAAACTATCACTGTTTTTGTCCGTCTGACAATTTTCTTCATACACTTCGTAAATATTGTTCACGTATTTCCACTTTCCGTTTATTTTGACTTGATCACCGCTAAATGATTGCGGTGCGCAACCTCTGTGGTACGTTGTTGTTGTTACTGAAAAAGAAAAAAAAACAATAAAAAACAAATTCAAAATATTTATTCAGAGAGTAGGTTCTCACATACACTTTCTCTTACGGCCTTTTTGTCATATAACAACACATTTCATATTTTTAAATATAAAACATTTTTAAATGAAATACAGATCCAGGTATACATCCAGATGTCAATCCAAATAGTGATATATGGTCAAATCCTAAATATGTCTACGACGACGTCACACGCCGCATCGCAAATGCTTGCTAATTGTATTGCAGTTTTTTTTGGTACCCCGAACCGTAGATTCCCTTCATTTCAATTCGAAACCGTGCCTCGCCACACAAATATATGAGGTTGTTGATCCGCTTTTATTAAATACTAGCTGACCCGTGCCCACTTCGTTGGGCATAATGTTAAAAGCCTTTTTATTTTTTGGTTTTTTATATAACCTATGACACTCAGCAATAATGTGGCTTTCTATTGGTGAAAGAATTTTTAAAATCGGTTCAGTAGATCCCGAGATTACCCCTTACAATTTAACAAATACACAAACTTTACCTCTTTATAATATTAGTATAGAAGTATAGACTAGTGAAATCTGTGCAACTTCATTTGCGTGTACATATTTATTTAAGTACTGTAGCGCCACCTATATCAGTCTTTTGAGGAAATCCTACGGGAATCGCTTACTTTTCGGGATAAAAAGTAACCCTATGTGTTAATCCAAGGTACATACCAAATATCATAAATATTGGCCCAGTTTTTTGAGCGTGAAGAAGTAACAAACATACACATAACTTTCGCCTTTATAATATTAGTAGGAAGTAGGATACAGAAGCTACTATTCAATAAATAAATATTATTTATAATTCTTTTTATTAAAACAGTTACAGAAGTTAATAAAGGACTAACAATTTAAAAAATATAAATATCTGAATTAAGAATATTAATGTTGCTATTGTGTTTCTAGTAATATATTTTAGTAGGTATTATTCGAAAGCCAGCACTCAATGGAAATAATTCTAAGTTAAAATACTACGACACTAATTTAAATGATTAAATGTGAGCAGACTACCGCACCTAAGTTAGCACACCTAGCTTGTTAGTTAATTGATCGTTCGCTCTATTTTCATATTTATAATTAACTTTTGGAATAGCTCGGTATGTTTTTTAACAATTTTATAGACAGCTAAAATGGCCAAAATATGATATCACAAAAATTATAACTTTATGATTTTTGTTGTAATCGGATAGCTTAATCAATTGTCATACAAAGGACTAAGCAACCTTCTCTTTTTGTGTGCATCCAGCAATTTATGTCAACAATCACTGGTCTTAGACTTGGCCTTTCAGGCCCACTGTAACCTTTAAAAGATGTAGAAAATCAACATATGGCAAATCTAAATTATACATGAAGTTTGTTTTCTTCTTCAGTAATATTTTACTTTTGTTCAATTAACTATTTGGCTTTAGCTAAATAACAGTGAGTAATGACAAAGAAATTTAAGCCAACATACCAACAGACATCCCATTGTGTATACACATGTGGAGTACCCGTGTATGTCTGCATGCACTCAAAATTAGCACTAAGCGTCTAACGCCGTTGGCGCTCTACGCAATTGATAATGAATGCGTCATAAGCGTGATTCAAGAAGTGCATCCGCTATTAAAACTATTTTTCCCATAAATTCTACTGATATCGATTCATATTTGAGTTTACTCATCATTTTCATTTGAAATTTATTGGAGATTTATTAACATATTTGTGCGAGTAGTCATTTGATCGGTCATGTAAAGTATGTAGGAACTTAACGTCTTCTATAAGAGTAATTCAATTTAATTCTAATATATTTATTGTCCTCTACAATTTACAATGGGTCATTTTGAAATTCTTTGTTGGTATGTAAGTCAAGATGAATTAACTAATTATAGAAATACTAGCTTTTCCCCGCGGCTTCGCTCGCGTTAATTTTATGACATAGATCTCGTTTGACAACAAAACAACCTATAGCGCGACTTGTGGCGCCATCTGTTGGCCGATACAGCGCCCTCTATAGTAAAAAAAATATTTTCCCATTGGAACGACATACTTTCACAGGATAAAAAGTAGCCTATGTTGGGCTCTGTACCCCTAACAATATATGTATATAAATTTTCATAATGATCGGCTGCTTAGTCAAGCCGTGAAGGAAAAACAAACAAACAAACTCACTTTCTCATTTATAATATTAGTAAGGATTTGTGTAAGATGATATAACTCGTTGCTCTTTACGCCTAGTTCCTCTTTTCCGCGGCCTCATGCGGGTTTTATACTCTTGCGAAGTTGATCGAAGTCAACTGAAGTTAGAAGACAAAGACTAAGTAGAACGAAGAACCCGTCCATACTCTCATTTTTGCTCAACTTCGCGATAGTGTAGAGCTAGCGTCGCAGTCATCGACGCTCTGGAAATTAATCCCACCCAAATAATGCTTACGACGTTTCGCCGTTCCTTAACTAGCATGATCACAAATAAACTGTTGTTTATTTGTGATCTGTTGTATGTTGTTACATCATAAATTTAAAGAGATGTAGGGCACAGCGGATAATCCGCTCAAATCGGAGCAGCCCGTCTGGGGAAGGACCTCCACCTTACAGAAGATCGTAGCCAAATAGTATTGGTCTCGGCCATGTTGTGTTCCTACGGTGAGTAAGGTCTTCAGAGCTCCACTTGGGGGGATTGAGAGGGTTTGCAACGCGCGAGTGATACCCCCGGTATGGCAAGCGTCTATAGGCTACGGTGATGCTTACCAACAGGCGGGCCTTATACTTGTTTGCCACCTTTGTGGTATAAAAAAATAATAATAATAAAAATATATATAGATTTAATTAAGTAAACTCATAAACATGTAACTGAGTCGGCCCAATTTTCCCTACAAGTGGAATTTAAGTGCTCTTAACGAATCGTAAGGCGCGCCTCCCATAAAAGCATTGGCGACACATTACACCGTAAATGGATAGATGCTTGCGTAAGACTTTTGATATCTTCGCATTAACTTAACTATGAAACACTTGTGAATTGTTTCCTATGTTACGACCTGTTACAAATCTGCGTTATATAAACTGTCGGTTTTTTTCACCGGTTGTATGGATTTGTCAGATCTTATTCGATAATAGGCTACTTTATTCGCTACGCTAACTAGTGATAAAACAAAATCTCTGGATATTTCTTTTCTCTCCGCTGTCTGTCTGTCTGTCAGATGTATCTCAAGGATCGTAAGAACACAGTTCACAAAGTGTATTCTATTGTCGCGATAACAAATAGTATCACTACAATAGTATAAAACAAAGTCGCTTTCTCTGTCCCTATGTCCCTATGTCCCTATGTCCCTTTGTATGCTTAAATCTTTGAAACTACGCAACGGATTATGATGCGGTTTTTTATATATTTATTCTTTATTGCACATAAATTTAACAAAATAATAATAATACAGTAATAGATACAGTGTACAAAGGTGAGCTTATCTCTTTAAGAGATTTCTTCCAGCCTACCCAACCGTGTGTCATACAAGTTGTACAAGGGCGGTAAACAATTTTATATGTGCCAATTTATACTACTACATTCTAAATTCTAATACTTTTATTTTTAAAAAAAACACACATACCTAAATACTCAATGATGTACTTACACACAATAAATAAATACATTATACATACATACAATAAATAAAAATATAATAAATAAATATTAATTTATGCTAGATGATAGTGTTTAAATAGTGCTCTTTTATTTTTTTTTTGAAAGTGAAGAAAGAAGTGCTGTTACGAATCTGTGTTGGTAACTTATTCCAAAGTTGGGCGGCTCGAACGGTGAAAGAATTGAAAAAGAATTTTGTGTTAGCCATTGGAAAATCTAAAGTTTTGATATGACAAGAACGTAAAGAACGGGTAGAGGGAGGTAGAGATGGAAAACGAGAAGAGAGATATTGGGGGGAATTGGGATTAGTAATAAGTTTAAAAAGAAAAGATAGTATGTGCACATTTCTGCGAAGTCGAATTGGGAGCCACTTCAACTGGGTTCGAAACTCCGATACATGGTCATACTTACGTAGACCGAAAATAAAACGGATGGCCAGATTCTGTAGTCGCTCCAGCTTGTTGAGTAGCTCCTCAGTTGCATCCAGGTAGCAGACGTCAGCATAATCAAGAATTGGAAGTAGAAGAGACTGAGCCAGCATAACTTTAGTTTTTAAAGGCAAAAAGTTTTGAAGTCGCTTGAGGGAGTGAAAAGTAAAATGCATACGCTTACTGACATTTTTTTATAAGATAGAGTGATTCCCACGGGAAAGCGGGATACACGCAAACGAAGTTGCGCGGGTTTCGCTAGTATAAAATAAAGGCAATTAATTTAGTTGACCACAACGTTCCTTCAAGGAATTTTGTGGTATCCCTTTCCTTTAATAATTTTGGTCACCAATTTCCTTCAGTACAATCAAGATCACTTCAAACTACACATAGACTTATCTATCGAACGACGTGTATTTTTAAATCCTCTTAGTGCGATTGATCGAACTGTGCGATCGAACTATGTTGCCGGAAGGATATTAAAACTTTGTGCGGGCCAAAAAGGCAAAAACACTTAAATAAATTTCATATGCATTATTAAGATATTTTTACATTATACTTGTTGCTAATAAATCAATGTATTTTGTAGAAAAAGTATAATTGTGTGTGTGTGTGTGTGTGTGTGTGTTTGTAATGAATAAACTCAAAAACGACTGAACCGATTTCAAAAATTCTTTCACCATTGGGTACATTACCCCCGGGTAACATAGGCTATATTTTTTTTTTTTCAAATTAGACTTCCTTAGTAAAACCCGTGTAAATACATTATATAGATAACATCCAAGACCCAGGCCAATCAGAAAAAGGTCGTTTTTCATCATGACCCGACCGGGATTCGAACCCGGGACCTCCTGCGGTCGGCCTGGTAACCATTTCGCTACAGAGGTCGTCAAGGAGGAGGTTTGTATCGAAATAGTACCCACGTTTGTATGATTTGCAAGTCGACACTTTCTTTTTGAGTAATGCTTAATCAATTGCAGTTAAATTGATTATTCTAGGCTAGGTTAATTGAACGAATCTAGCTGTTTAAAATGGATGGAACAGGTATCATAGAGAAAGTTTCTAAACACCTTTTTAAGAATTAAGGAGAATTTCGTTAAATTTCTTAAGTTTGACAAAGTATAACAAATATTTGTTATTAGGGAATACCCAAAACTTTGCCTGTTTTTCCCGTTTTTAATGGTATAAGTTTAAATCTGTGCTGAATGAAATGTAGTTTTTATTCCGGAAAATCTTCCTGAATCAGAGTCAATCTCCAATTTGGGTTATTCCGGCAGAGTCACAATCATTTACCTATAGTTTTTACATTTATAGGTAACTAGTTCATGCCCGCGGTTATGCCCTCGAAATCCCATTATTCCCGTTCCCAGACTGATATTCCTACAGGAAAATATGTCAATCCGTCTTATAAACTACCTGTGCACCGAATTTCAACGAAATCTGTCCAGCTTTTTTGCGTGAAAGAGTAACAATTCCATACGTCCTCACAAATGTTGACCTTTATAATATTAGTAAGAATATTAGTGTGGATCTTTATCCGAAGATACACTTGTCCCGATTTGAGAATCGATTCTGCGCGATCTATTAGTATATTATAATACTAATTTGAGTAGTCTTCCCTTTCGACCAATCGGTTCGGTCATGGTCCTTGTTCAATTAAATTTACCTCCATTTCCAAAGTCAATAGTACTCAGTCTCTTGAAGCACATTGTGGAAGAAACGCACTCCTCTGTGTAATAATCACTTGCTTCAAAGTTTTCGCAGACCTTTGGCTGTAGGGAATGATAGTTTGATGACCGAGGCTCGCATGTGTAACACCTTAGAGCGGTAGATGCTGAAACAAGAAAATAAAAACACTTTGAAATGAACAGCGGGCCAATTCTTTTAATTTATCATCATCTTAGCCATAAGAAGTCCACTGCTGGACATAGACATAGGCCTGGACACAATTCTTTTAATTAAAATTATAAAAATCTGACATGCTATCTCACAAATTGTGAAATGAGCGAAATAGCGTGTGAGATTACTGATACTAGACTGCTTTTATTACGAAATTGGCCTTCAGCTTTGGAGTTTAGGACGCACAGATATTTTATATTACTTACGTTCATAACAATATTTCAACAATTTTTTTATGGTTTATGTAATACCGACTAACGTCAACGGTTTATTAGGTACGGTTTATGTGATATCCTCTCATATACTGAAGGACGGATTGTGAAGAATAAACGATGGGATAGGATACCTAATTGTTCCATTGCAACAATTAAGTATGAAAGTTTTGAGACGAAGAAAGAGGTGTAAACAAAACGATTTACTCCCTATACTCTTTGTACTTAGCAAAAGGTTGGCAACATCCCAAGTACAAATATTGTTATATCTTTGTGTTACCTAAACTGTTTGTATTAATCACTTATTCATGATATTTTTTATATCCTATGTGAGCCCTTTATAAAGTTACCATGTTCATAGAAGGAGCCTTATTGTTTCGTGGAGTAAGCCATAAAATAATACGTGACAATTTGTGTCTAGTACCATTAAATACCAGTGGGTAGTAACGAAAATAGCTAGCAGTGACATGTACATATACATTGTACAGTCACCTGCAAAATATATACGCGTTCGTTCAGACATTGTATTTCTATTTTCCGTGTCGAATTATTTTGGTTTCCGGCGTGTTAAGTTTACAAAAAATGTTCTCGTAATTATCTGAGAGATTGACGTAACTGGCCTGCAGCGTCTAGAAAAACAATAGCTTTAAACAATTTGGAAGCAATTTATTTGCAATCTAACTGTTCGGTTCTAAATAACCAAGGTAACGTTATCTTCCAAAGTCTTCAAGTGGTTAGTCATGAGAGGCGGATTTGAATTTTATTACTTCGTGACAGATATTCGTATGGATTTTCACTTAAGTGGTTCATGCAATATTTTCTGTGCTTTTGTTTACAATAGGTTTCTATATCGTGCTCCTACTATTGTTTGAAGGGTTAATTGTTGATAATTATTATATTCTTTAATGTTTTTGAACTTTGCATTGAAGAGGTATCCAGAGAATCAGAAATATCTGTAAATAAAATAATTGAAACACGTTGTTCATCAGACAAGGCAGGGTTAGGTACTGGGTAAGGTGCTTGGTTAGGTTAGGGTTAGCTTGTGGCCATCAAAAGCTGAGCGACCGAAGCGAGCGAGGCCCTCTTTATAATAACACATTTCCTAGGAATTGTATACAATGACGGATTACATACATTTCCGGTAACAAATGCGCTATAGATACAGGAAGGAATAGCCGTTTTGTTTTCTTTCCCGGCTGTCCAACTGTCACGGCAAAATTATTTAATGTTTAATGAACGAAGGAAGAATGGGATTACAGACTTTTCACTTTTTAGCTAGTCGGATTATTATTCTAATCTCTTTTTCTTAAGACGAGAGAAAAGGACGGGACAAGAATTGAACGGAAAATCGGACGAAATAGCGAATGTGGGCGAGCACCTTTCCAATTCGTTAGCACGTTTATCCCTCTGACATAAAACTATTTATTAATAAACACGTAAGTATAGATAAGGTCAAAGGACTCATGAGAACTCATTACGAGGTCCGGAAGATTGAGAAATCCGACCCTGACATGGTTGATTACGATAACGCCCCGTATTGTGGTATTGTTTTATCCTGATAAGAACCTTTTGACTTCTCCTATTGAATAATATTATTTAATATACAACATCGCGTTATAATACAGTTAAATATGTATACCAGTGCCATGAAAGTAATTCGGTACCGTACTAAATATGTAAAAATATTAGTCAGATATTTTTTATCACAACCCACAAAACTTGTTATCACGTAAACCATATTATTTTCATATCAAATAGTTTCCCAGCAGTTTTGTTCCCATTTTGATAGCGTAGAGCTAATTTCTAATGAACTGCTAATCATGCTTTTCAGCCAGTTTGGAAGTTTATTGTTTTTAAAAACGAAAGATCAACGATGTTTATATTACTCACTTGAAAAATTTGTTAATGTTCTTAACCACTTGTTATATTTAAACACGAGGTGCATTGTACGGCGATAAACTCATTTATAAAGTTATTTATAAAGCCGACTGATTAAAGAAACAATTTGTTAAAGAACCACACTTACATTTCCAAAACAATGAAAACGCCAACAATAACAACGCTAAATCCATTATAATAACTGAAACACCACTTAAAATTCCATGGAACACCACCTGTTATTAAAATAAACTATTCACTATAAAATATGAATAAAATCTTTAGTAGAAACATTTATAATTTAATGTTTACAAGTCGCTGTCGTGCCTCCATGTGCCGTACGAGACTGAAAGCGGTGACCACTACGCTCCAATCGTGATTCACAGGAAGGATGCCCAGCGGCAAAACGGTACATGTCCGAATATCGAATAAATAAGGTTCTAAAAGACGAGTAGCGGCGCTGAATCACGCGATCGATGCTGGCGCCGGCGCGGCACTAACCAACTTTTGGCGGGTTCGCGATTCTCGCGATGCCACACCGGTATTGCTCTCTGTTTTTTTTTAACCAAGTGTATGACAAGATTGTAATAATGTGACAAGACGCGATGTAATGAAAATTTAATGAGTATAGATACGTAGCATAACTTTAAATGATCGGATTTAAATCATGTTATGCACATATACAGCTGTTTTGTTTTCAATGTCAAATTCCGCTGCCATATGTTTGTTATTTAGCATACTGGTTACCAGTTAACCTTAGTTTATTAAGCATCGTCACGTTTTTAATATTCAAAGTGCATCACTAATCTGTATTTACTTATTATTGTCATAACATAAAGATAACAATGTTCTTAGAAGTGTTTATAGTTCCACAACTTTTTTTTATCGAAGAGATTAACAAACGGTACCTGATGGTAAGTGATCACCACTGACCCTGGAGCACAGAGATACCAAGAAAGTGTCTAAACAAAATGAGGGAGATAAAAAAAAGGGATAGGGATAGTTAACATGTTTTTTTTATACCACAAAGTTGGCAAACAAGCATACAGCCCGCCTGATGGTAAGCATCACCGTAGCCTATATACGCTTGCAATACCGGGGGTATCACTCACGCGTAGCCAAACCTTCCAACCCCCCCAAGTGGAGCTCTGGAGACCTTACTCACTGTAGGAACACAACATGGCCGAGACCAATGCTATTTGGCTACGATCTTCTGTAAGGTGGAGGTTCTTCCCCAGACGTGCTGCTCCGATTTGAGCGGATCCGCTGTGCCTTACCTCTCTTAAATATTTTTTTTAATTTCAAATCGTGGCTCACAAACAAACATCATACTCCGTATATACGTAGGTAATATGATTAGATTAGTTATCATTTTTACAATTGCAAGTTAAAAATATAAACACTTGAACATTTATCTTCCATTATTGATCGACATTACTGAAAGTGCGGAAAATATCCCTATTTTGTAAAAAGTGTTGCTGATGTTCATAGGCGGTGATATCTACTTTCCATCAGGTGGCCCACTTGCTTTGCTTGTCTGCCTGACATAAAAATATAATATTTTCATTTGTTTCATCAATAGTTTTCATCAACTAAATACGGTTTCTGAAACTACATTATAGCACCTAAACGCTAATGTGGAATATTTTTACATGGCTCATTTATCATTTTAAGTTGTAAGCATAGACCTAAACAAACTGTAGAGACAATAGCTGCAATTAAAGGAATCCTAAAATATCATATAAAAAACATAATTACTAACAGATAAAATGCTGTCAACATTATTTTGATACATTTTCTGATATTTTCAATACTAGGAAAAAAAAAACTATTCAATACTAGTAAACTTTTATCTTCCTATAGGGGCCTCAAATTGCTGTATGCCCTGAATGTAAGACTAATGGTAATGATATGACCTTACAACGTCTTTGACGCCATTTGCTTTGTCATGACATTATAATTATTTTCCTGTCGATGGCTAATGGGTCATAGCCACTAATGGACACCAAATGTCATGTTCCGAAGCGAATTTATTGGTGGTAATATTATTACTAATATACTCTTTAGTTATGTTCTACTGACGAGATTATGTCAAGCTTTAATGGTGGTTTTTGTTCCGTTAAATTCTGCGCCTTTAGAAACAAAATAGCACTGCAAGTGTGTATCTTTACTTGTACTTGACTGTGCAATAATTGGGAGGTACAACCCAGTCAGTGCTGTATATATGTATAATATCCGGGAGCCCGTGGCAAATTCTTCAGATGGGGGCCTTCATCGAAATTTCTAAATACCACTATGGAGCCCCCTTTGGCAGATAGGCCGTGACATTTAGTGTAAGCTTGATTGAACTAAATCCTTTCGCTTACGACGAAGTCCAAGTTAATTAAAACGTCATGCAAGATAGCGAATAGGACGAAGTACTGTAGAGATCGACTATGATGGAATGCTAGACATTCATACAAAGCGCAGAAAATAATATTTCGTACTTACACCATTGTGTTTCGTAGAATGTAATAATAATAAACTGCGTGTGATATCGGCACTTGCCTAAACATCCTTTAATAGATAAAAATATATGTCGCATATTTTGTGTTACTTGCAAAGCTGTTATTTTTCTAAATCTGTTATTTTTGAAATCGTTAACGTTCGTTAAAGTGGTGAATAGCAGGACTTTTCTCTAAGTATCCTCGTAAGATTATGTACTTATTTCCATGGTCATTTGTTATTCTCGTGAACTGATTGTTGCTGATCTCATGACGTGCTCTCTGTCGGCCATTTCTCGCAACAATTTATTGCAAATATAAATACGGCCTTAGATTAGGTACCTACTCATAATTTAAATGTGAAATTACTAATTGGATTAACCAAATTAGTCATTATTTAGTATAGTATTTGCCTATTCCTGTTGAAGAGTGTGTAATGTAGGTAATGTTGTTAATGGTAATTCTAATTTTAATAACTTTGTTTTCCTTGTGTATATTTATATCTATTTACGTATTTATTATTTCTAAAGGTACGTCGGTAATATACATACACTGGGCGTCAAAAGTAAGTAGTACAGTTTTAAAATTGCAATATCTCCTAAACTACAGAAGCTAGACCTTTCAAATAAAAAAAAGTTAAAAGACAATTTCATTTCATTTAATAAAAACGTCATGCATAATATCATTTTTTAAAGATTGACTGAAAAAAAAACTTAATAAACAAAAACACTCTTTTTTAAACTGTTGGCTTGTACTTTTGTTTTTTATTGTTTTCTTTATTTCTGATAAATCAATTGCAATTCAAAAGCAAATGTGTCTTCAGCGAGTAAACTTCACTAATTATGCCTCTTTCACCAGAAGAATGTGCAAGAATCATAACTTTTCTCGAAGTAGGCATCAGTATGCGTCATACTGCAAGAACGGTGGGTGTAACTCTAAGAACGATCCAGCAAGTAAAGCGAAGGTACTAAGAGACTGGAAACCATCTAAGGAGACCAAGTAATGGCAGACCCAGGTGCACTAGTACCGGAGAGACCGCTTAATTGTCTCTACTGTGTTAAGAAATCGTCACCTTAATGCAGTTAAGGTCCAGCAACAGCTTCTTCAGACCCGAAGAGACTACGTTAGTGAGAGTACAGTGAGGAGAAGACCTTGCTGAAGCCAACCTGAAGTCGTACAGGCCAGCAAATGGCCCCAAACTTGAGACAGGGCATCGAGTAGCAAGACTACGCTACGCCCGTCAACACGTACAATGGGACGAAGAAGAATGGACAAGAGTTTTGTTCACAGATGAGTCTCGGTTTTCTTTATTCACTTCCGATGGAACGCGGAGAGTATACAGGCGACCTGGTGAGCGATACATTCAAGGTTGCATCTCGGAAAGAGTTCAATACGGCGGGGGCTCTGTACACGTATGGCCTGGCATCTCTTCAGAGGGTCGCACAGAGCTAGTGGTCACAGAAAATGGCACTCTGACTGGTGAAAGATATGCATTAGAGATCCTTATCGAGTATGCAGGGCCATATTTAGTAAATATGGGTGATGGAGCGATACTAATGCATGATAACGCCCGGCCACACACCGCTCACCTCGTACAAGAGTACATTCAGGAGGTTGGCATCAGCTTGATGGCTTGGCCATCAAGAAGCCTAGATCTTAACCCGATTGAACACACTTGGGATGAGCTTGGGAGGCTAGTCAGAAGACGCAGACCACCCCCCGCCACCCTCAGGGCTCTAAAACAGGACCTGATAGAAGAATGGGTGAATATTCCCCAACACCGCCTCCGAAACTTAGTGTTCAGCATGCCAAACCGGCTCGAAGCTGTCATCAGAGCCCGAGGCGCCAACACAAGTTACTAAAGTGGGAACAAGGCCCAAAACGTAAAAATTAAGTACTTGATAGTTACTTCAAAATGGTTAGCTTTTTAGTTTTTTCTTAATTTTCAGTGTAAAACTTTACTAATGCTAAATAAAATATTATTTTTAGAAAACTTTGTTAAATTTGCTATAAAATGACTTTTATTTCAAAACTCTAACTTCTATAGTTTAAGAGTAATTGCAATTTTAAAACTGTACTACTTATTTTTGACGCCCAGTGTACATCGTCGGTAATTATTACAGTAAAGATAATTTTATTGCAACACTTAAAAGGTTCATATTATTATAATTAAAACCATGTCACTTTTGCACTTCATTGATTCTCCACGAGAATGACAGTCACACACAAAACAAGATTTAGTTAATTCTTGGTTTGTATTTTTACCAATGTTAACGCCTGACAAACAGCAGTGGCAATATTTTGCAATCGTGTTATATTATAATATAATAATAAATAATATGCTAAGGCGCTAAGATAATCGTGCCCATCCATGATTTCATCACCGCATTCGCTCCCTTCACATACATATCTGCACGAAAATTTATAACCATACCAATTTTGAGTTCTTATTAGAATTCCACTAAAATAAGCAGAAGAAAACAATTATTTTGTTTTATATATAATATTCAACGCCCATTCTCCTGGCGCGTGCAGTTGCAGTCAAAAACGAAGTTCGAAGCTCATACTTATTACTCAGTGCATAACGACATGCAATAATCGATTTTCTGTATGAAATTGTTTTATAAACTGTGAACCAGGAGCTTTGGCGTTGAGTATAAGAGATTAATGTTTTGATTTTAGTTTTGTCCTTTGTGTAAATGTCACGACCTTCTTTTCTTAATCAGTTTACACCCACATTCTAATTGCTCAATGCCTGATTGCTGCTTAAAAACAAAGATGGATTAACATTTAAAATGTCTACACTTAAGTTTGTGATATCCCACGTAAGTTTTTGAACCACAAGGTTGGCAAACAAGAATACGGCCCGCCTGATGGTAAGCATCACCGTAGCCTAATACTTGCATTACTCACGCGTTGCCAACCCTCCCAACCCCACACGTGGAGCTCTGGAGACCTTACTTACCGTAGGAACACAACATGGCCGAGACCAATGCTATTTGGCTACGATCTTCTGTAAGGTGGAGGTCCTTCCCCAGACGAGCTGCTCCGATTTGAGCGAATTATCCGCTGTACCCTACCTCTCTAAATTACGTCACAAAATTGTAATATTTTAGAACCCATGAATCAAAATCTACGGTAGCGAAAATGTTGCTTAGAATTCCAAAGTCACATCTGTTTCTCAGTCATTGCCTGCCATTTCGGCAAACATCGCTCATGAGTTTGGGTCGGATACCGTCTCTTTATTGTAGACCCAGACTCATAATCAGAGAATCAGATCCTTTAATCATGTTGCATGTTAAATTGCGATGTAAATAGAATAATTAATTTGCAAATTAATCCTTGAACTGTCGAGTTTCTCGAATGAGACGTTACCCGTCATTTGATGGAGTCACGGCAATGTTTGTATTCAATTTAAGGGCCCATTTCGCCGTTTTGCCGCTCGAATTTGACGTTTTTAGCGCCACTATCGCAACTGCGCCCCGCACACGCACACATGCATGTATGCATAGTGGGTCGTGACGGACTGTGACTCGACAACTAAATTGTAACTTTGGATTTTGTTAGTAAATATAAAAATTGTTGTCAAATGTACTTATTTCATATAACAATAATTACTAACTGCTGCCCACGACTTTGTTTGCGTGTAGACACGTTTTTCCGTAAGAATCAGGTGGGAATATTTTCCTGCCGGCGGATTTTTTTGCACATTTGATTTAAGTCAAACACAAACTCTACAGGAATCGCAAAATAAAATAGTAGATTACAAACTCAATTTATTCCATTAAGATTTAATGTGAATATGACAGTTGCAAATACATATTATACAATATCTATTTGACACCATAATGACGTACTTTAATGACAAGAGTTTCGTGATGAAGGTTTGTCTCAGATTAGAGGTAGATATTCAAAAGCTAAAAAGACGCACGGAAACCAAAGGTATAATTACTTATTACAACCCAAGCCTTTTGTATGATCAAACCAAAAATATAAGAAACAGAAATAGATATACAAGACGAGGACTTCACTAAACTTGTAGATTCCCACAAAATTAATACATAACAAATGCTTAAATATAAGTGATCACACCTTTCTTTCATAAAAAAGGCTGCCATGTTATTATAAATGAGGGCTTTTCAAGGAGACTTTAAACAAAATAAAATAAACTAAAAGTATTTCCAAGTTAAGTGTTAAAATCTATAACTGGTGGTGGAAATCTATGCAATGCATGCAATTTTTGGGTTGGCAACTGTCAAAAGTGGCGCTAGCGTAGCTTGAACCGATGGTACTAAAATTTGAATGGAGAATTTTATGTTTGAATTTATTTAATAAAAATAAAAATTAATTTTGCAATGCCAATGACCTGTGAAGGAACCTTTTGGAAAAGTAATGTGAAGTGCACAAATTTCCAAAAGATGATGTTTTACGAAAAAATTTAAACTCATATTTCAACTTGAATAGCATATATTCTCTTAATAATAAGTGATTTAAAAAAAAAAATTGCAAAATTTAATTATAAAAGAAAAAGGGAAAAATATATTAAAACGTGGTTTTGAGGTTATCCCTTTCAACCAATTCCATTGTTCTTTCTCGCCAAGATGCTCCACGTTTCTATAATTATTTTTTAAGATCAGTCACCCTCCACGTAGAATTCATTATTTATTTTTGGTTTACTACCTTAAAAAGAAAAAAAATCGACAACTTTTCGAACAATCACGGCAAAAAAAATTTTTGCAGGTTCAAGCACATACATATTTTAATAGGCATAACATTCATGATAACTAATCACTCAAAAGATATAAAATCGATTCATATAACGTTTATGTAAACTAATATATCCAGACACATAACTTACGCGGTATACACGTCAATATGTATACCGTTCAAAAAGTAGGTATATATAATGTTTAAAAGACTTATAAATTAAAATGTATAGGTACCTATCAAAAAATATCAAGCACTAAACGAGGGATGTCGATCCAAAAAGCGCTATGATCAAATCATAAATATGTAGATGTTAATAAGACGAGCAGACCAGTCTCCCAAGATGACAATCACAACTGAGAGTCGGCCCGCCAGCCTCCATCACTGAGATCACCATCAACAATATTATGACAGATAATTATATCTGAGATTTATATATATTTTTTAAATCAAACAATTTAATATATATTTATATACTTATTAGTAACCGAGTTGATCCTATCCAGAATACAATACCACTGTGCACTGATTTTGTGTAAATACAACACGATCTGTCAATACATCGCGGTCTGTCAATGCGACGCAAAGCGACGTGTTCCCTCTTCGGAGGCGCTGGGCCGTCTGACTGAAACTGAGCGACGAAGCGTTGGCATATCATGTCACGGCCGCTTCATAGTAATTTGTATGAAGATTTTTAGCGTAAAAATTGGACAAGTTTGTGATTTTATTACACAAAATAAGGATATATTGTTTAAGAAATAAAGGTTTCAGGCACTAGCTTATAGTTTTAACTTTATTATTTGATAAAATTCATTTCATAATTCTTGATACTTTTGACACAGTTGTTGCAGGACGAAAGTGCGATTTACACGTTTTTAGTGATTTTCTGATTTTTTTTTACATTTATCTATAAACATTATCTTAAATTCGAATGTTTCATGGACTAGTATCATTCATTGGCTAGCTATGTGATTTTTTTCAAGGTTGTGGAACATCGTTTTCTATATAAGATTATGTCTTTCCTGACACTCGATTCCCGTAAGGGACCCTTAAAAGGTCGAACAAGACTATTATTAGATGATAAATTTCTTAATTTATTTATGAACATTTATAACTTCGAGATTATAAGCTGCCAGTCGCAGAAACGCATTTTAATCTATTGCACATTGAAGTCTCAAGCCATCTCTTTTTCTCCTTTATTTGGACAGTGACCATGAGCCATAATTTAATGTGTCATTTTTGTGTAATTCACCATAAGCCAATAATTTTTTTACTTATTTTATTTGATACGAACTATGATAGATTATTTTAAATTAAATTGTAAAAATAAAAAAAAACCGGGTTCTTTTGTCATTTTATTACAAGTACATACATAGATTGGGCCAATTACATTTTTTTTTTTAATCTGTACAATAATATGTATAAAGTATAAAATCGTAATAAATTACATAATATTAAATACATCACAGATATATTTACTACGCAAACAATATTTTATTACAAACTAGCGAAACCCGCGCAGCTTCGTTTGCGTGTATCCCGCTTTCCTGTGGGAATTGCGAAATGTATAATACATAAAAACCTTCCTCTTGAATCACTCTATCTATTTAAAAAAAAACGCATCGAAATCCGTAGCGTAGTTTTAAAGATATAAGCATACATAGGGACAAAAAAGACACGGAAAGCGAGTTCGTTTTTATTATGTAAATATTAACTTAATGTCGATATTTGGCGCTAACTACGGTAACGACAATTTGAGCTCGTGATAGGAAAAAAATCTTTGCAACTTTAGGTAAAGTGCATAGTGATTGGATTTTATGATCAGGGAAATAAATAAATATATAGGGACAATTCATACAGATTGAGCTAACCCCAAAGTAAGTTCGAAACTTGTGTTATGGGATACTAACTCAACGATATTATATTTTATAACAAATACATATATAGATAAACATCCAAGACCCGAGGCCAATCAGAAAAAGTTCGTTTTTCATCATGACCAGACCGGGACTCGAACCCGGGACCTCCTGGGTGGCGATCCGGCGTGGTAACCATTACGCCACGGAGGTCGTCAGAGGTCAAATATAACTTCATTATCGTGTTGACTTCAAAATCCGCCTTCTCTGAAGAAACTTTGCTATCATTTTTCTTCAGGGCCCGGAGGTTGTATACTGATACAGCCTCTGAGTCAATATTTTCGAAAAAAAATACAGAATGTTCAAAAATACATAAATAAAAATACTTCGTATTGCACGGTGCACCAAATAACATAATTATTACTTCGACTAATAGTACTAAAATACAAAAAGCTTGGATAGTTTTTGTATAATATTTCCAGAATTTATCCGGCAGATCTTCTATCTGGAACTGATCAGGACATTGTAATACCGCCCAATAGACTTAGACTTTCATATATACCAAAGAATATAAATAAGCTTTCTTCATTATAATCAGATAAAAGTCAATAGAATTAACTTCATCCTAGTACTGTCATCCCTGTACGTACCCTATGGTATGGAAAGCATAAATTTACTCTAGGAGGAATGTCCTCCATCTTTTATACTATCACATTTTTGAGAATCACTTAACTTAAACTTAACAGTAATTGCTATTTACAGTTTAACAGCAGAAATCACAATTTTGCTGAATTTTGTATTACATTATTCTTCACCCTGGCATTATTCTCTTACTTAGTCCATTAAGACTGAGCGGAATGATCTATATAACCTAAAAAAAGTTGACAGGTTCTTAGGATTGGATCGGGTCCGCTATCAAAGCCTGAGGATTTGATAAAGATAAGTTTCCAAATGATATGTTGACTAAATTAACGGTTGAAAATTCCTAACTAGGAGACTAAAGATTTCATCCACGGAGAATCCCACACTATTTTGACAGAATCATACTGTGCGTATTATCGTGGATGGCACTATTATTAAATGACTATTCTTCATTATAAAATTAAACTACAATCGAAGGCGGCCTTATCTAAGGCTGTTGATGTACTTCATTAAGTTAAACACGACGATGACCCCCATAATGTCGGTGTAGCCTTCATGGTTCGTGTTCGGTGATGTGTTGCATAAATTGTTGCGGCAATAACAGTATCTGAAATGATATATCATAATTTTTAAAATACTTTCACAATCGATTTTTTTACCTTAAACTAGATCTAAAGGAGTCAAAACCAGCTCTGAAGATCCTTGAAGAGCTACTTAATTGATGCGAGAAGTTGAACAGAGCCAATAAATGTAGTTAAGTTCCTAAGAGGAGTTTTCTGATTGACTTTGTCAGCTAAATACTATAAGAATGGAAATTTTGACATTCCCATTGGTACTGAAATAACTGGACTTCGCGGGTGCCGGAATTGTCTGCCGGAATTGTCTGCTAATCTAATCTATCCCAAAAATTATTAAAAAATACTAAACGCCACTAAGATAGGCCCAAAATCGTGACTTAATAGAACTTGAAGTTTATGCTTCATGGTCACAAATTAGTTAGTTATCCATCATTAAAATTGAAATTGTTTAATCAGAAACTAAGCTTTCACATGCTCTTTCTACAGAATTTAATATTAGTTCGTTCGTTTCGTCAACCATTGATAACGAACGCATGAAATATTACCTGTTAAATGACGTAGTTCTTTCTCCTTTGTCGTCTATATTTTGGCAACCCTCTTCATATGGCTCTAACACCTCCATTTTTGGTAACCATTCACCATTGTTGTAAAATCTGTACTCCAGCTTTTGCGATGCACACTCTCTCAATATGTTGACTATTGTCTCTGCAATAGGAAATGATATTGATTATTTTCTTTTAATCCTTATCCGCTTAGATTCATCAATGTATTACAATTGTTATTATACCATTTTGCAGACATAAATGTGTATTGGCAACTATTTTTCCCGTTGCACGTTGAGATAAATTAATACTTGTTGTAAAATAATTGCACCGTTTTTAAATGGCTACTTCAATCTCTTTATCATTTTCCTGATACGGAAACTCAATTTTAACCACTAGAGATTGTCTGTATCTATATAACCTAGTTTTAGCTAATCCCCTGTTGCCTATTTCTAGCCAACTTTCGGTTTTAGCTGTGATATTGTCGATAGTGTATATTGGGTAGGTACCTATTCCGTTTTAAACCAATATCGTCATAGAAAATTATTATTATTGTCATTATAAGTTGTTAACTCAATAATATTTATTGTGGTATTTCATTTATTGGAAACGTTATGACGCATACTGTATGTTCTAAACAGGTTGCAGAATTTATTTAAAGGCTGAGTAATTGTAACATATTTATAATTATTATATCTGTGTTTTGCAAGACTTGCTCGATCACTGAAAGGTTTGACATGTAAGTCTTCGAGCATTCAACTCTGGCGATGTAATATTTTGTATAATAACCATTATATTATGTTTTACTGCATCAGAGGGAAAGGTAAATGCAAAATGTCAAACTGTGTTTAGATATAGTATTTATCCAAATAATTTGTGATTATACTATGCCTTATGTAATGAATGAGAATCTACGGTATAAAACAGCAATGCGCCTACAATTAAAAATATAGCAATGTTTCGTAACGTCTATACAGGGTTACTTTTATTTTGAAAATTAACCACCCTAATGGATGTTTCCGAGATATTTGTGTTTTTGGAGTATTTTTATAATTTCACTTTTTTTTAAATCTTTTTATCCTATCACCTCCATTCAAACTTAATCATACGGTATTCGTACATGACAGTTCAGCTAATCTAAAAACATTCACTTCCATCAGGGGTATCGCTCACTTCATAGGCGTCCTTTACCTTTTAAATTTTGATTTTCAATTTTCAACAATTTATATGGAAAAGCGAACGTTAATTTAATAATTGTCGTTTGCTATTCATTTGACTAGGGTCTCATGTTAGAATACAAGTGAGAAGTATACTACTTATGTATTAATTTTGAGTAATGTTATTAGTAGTAACAAGTAAACCGCATTCGTGAATCTCTGCACTTCCCAATGGTTGACTGGTAGAGAATGCAATTTAGCATTAAGTCCGCCTATTGTATCAGTACTTATGTATTGTGGTCAATAAAGTTAAATAAATAAAATAAATAAATAAATAAGTATGATGGTAATGGTACCTACTACAACCACAAGGCAATATAGGTAATACTTACGGCCATTCTGTAACTCCAGATGTATCTCCTGCTTCATGCACATTGTAGAATAGGGGCAATCTACAATGAATTTCCTAGAATAGTCGAAGTTCGAACATAAATTCTTAGTGGTGTTGTAGTCTTTGCCCGGAGGTGGGTTTATATGGCACTGGTAACACTGTAGTGACGTCACACCTGAAATTTGATAATGCAGAATATAAATATAGTACGCAGAATATAGTAGACGCTCAAAAACAATTTCCTTAGCAAATTTTGTCTAAATGGTGCAACGGTGTAAGCGGTAGATAGACAGAGCTTTCTCATTTATAAAATTCGCTTTTGAAATATATCCGTATTAATATAATAGGTTATGATCTGTGTAGATGTTTTTGTAGACCTCTTTAATATATACTTTAAATAGGTATTAAGCATTCTAGTCACGAGTCTGCATCGCTCTAAGAGTGTCATTGACCGTAGCACATGGTGTAGGTTAGAACTCTAAAAATTATAAGAATAATATCAGAATAAAAATAGGTATCATTTTAATATAAGTCGTAGTCGTAGATTTGCATTCCATAGCCTCTATAATCTTAGGTATATGTTAATATTTTTTTCATTGACATTCCCAGTAGATAAAGTTTTGAAAGTTTAGACTATTTGTACATCATATCATATCATAATAGATCTATGTAAGAGACTGGTGTCCTGTATGACAGATTACCAGCCTCTACATCTCCAGACCAGGTGGATAACAAAAGGCTCCAAAATAACACCACGCTACGACAGACGGTCGAAATGGTAGTCAACATTTACATTCTAGGACCTAGAATTATGATAATAGTTCAATATTAGATTTTTCTTATACTTAATACTAACTCGTGGCAGACAAGTTTTTGCTAAATCAAATCAAATTGGAAAGAGCTTGTTGTAATAAATGTATTTAAATAAAAATATTTCACTATGACTTTGAAAAAACATTAGGTTCTCAAAAGCCCTGCCCTGTAAAGTCTGTATCATTCAAACAGCAGTGATTTAAATGACCACAATTGCTACTTAAATCATAAAAACACGAAGTCAAACATTGAAAATGACTTATTGCAATTAACATAAATGTCAGGCAAGTACTTTCAAACTTGATATCCTTCGGATAAGAATCAAAGTACAATTTTTATTTTGTACACACTTCATTTAGTGAAACCTAAAGTTTCTTAATTTAGTTGTTTAATTTAGTTATTCCCGCGAAAATTTAAGAGATAGCCTAAATTGGAGAATTGATGCATGCTAGAAAATACAGCGGTTCCTGATGCAGCAGTTGTACTGAACATAATTTTTTCACAAATATAGACTGAAATGATGATGTTGGAAAAAACTATATAAGTAAACTATCAAAGCAAAACCGCGAGCAATGAATAATCATTGGGTCATTGAATCTCAGTCACAGAATCGAGTAATAAGATGAATCAGTCTGTTATTGTGTACTACTCCCACGCAGGTTAGTAATACGAGCGAATGAATATGCGTTCTTAGAATCGCACCTTGTCCTCTTCCATCACAAGGTTGTATGTCCTAATATTTTAGACTAACTGTTATCCGCGGCTTGACTCGTGTAAAAATAGCCTATGTTGGGCTCTGTATCCCTGACAATATGTATACAAATTTTCATAATGATCGGCTGCTTAGTCAAGCCGTAAAGGAATAACAAACAAACAAAGAAACAAATCGGTGATCGGCAATGAACTTCTTGTGGCTAATGGTAACAAAATATTATAATTTAGATGTTTTAGAAATTATACAATAATAAAATAGAATTCGTTTTAGCATTACAAGAGTCAAGACTTGCTAATATAAGTTGCCATTTGTTGCTATTTGTTACGTAAATTAACGGTTGTATGACTTAATATTTTTTTACAGTTTTTTTAAAATAATTAATTGGCATTGAGCATATAGGTAGGCGAAATATGATAAATAAAATCATCACATTTTGTATGTAGGCAATTTAGTACTTTAAAAAAAACAGTCAATCCAGCTGGTTATGGTCTTGCAAAATGTTTGGCTGTAACGGTTTTATCGTTATACTTCTAATAGTAAATTGTGATGGCATCGCTATAGAATATTATGATGGCGAAGAAGCATTTAAATCAGAGAACGATAGACTCAATAAAACAGATGTAGAACGTAGGTTTTTCAAATCCTCGAATGGTAATATGACTGGAGTTTTTAACAAGTTACTTGATGATAATAATTATGACGATAACCTTAAACTATACATAATTACTAAGAAAGCAACAAGAGATCGTGGTACTAGTCAATATACTAATACGCTTATAGCTAATAAAGTAACTAAGCTCTCATCTCAACAATATACCACTACAACTTTATCCAAGAATGTTTTTGGAGAAGACGAATATGTTTATAATGATTATAATACAGACGTAGATGAATCAGCTCTAGATACAGATGATGAAGTGAATGTTACAAATCATAATAAAACAAGATTGTATTATTTTAACGAATCAAGTAATACACAAAGCATTGGAACAGAATACGTTTGGTATGTGCCAGAAAGGTATCCTTGTTGGGATTTACCAGTTTTATATGGCAACATCTTACTTAAAGAAGATGATGTTTCAAGTAATACGAAAGTTTTTTTACTTTACCATTTGCTATTACAAAACGTAATAGATATGGGTACGCCAGTATTAATTACACGATCTAATGTAGACCATTTAGAACCTTCACAGAATCAATTCAATAAATGGTGCAACGTTAAGCCCTGCTACGCAGATCATACGCTTTGTTTATTTCCATTTAATAAATATTCCAAGATATGTGATACAGATTACAGAGTTCAGACTCCTACTGTATCAGAGCAGATCGCGTTGGTCAATACAGTGAATTCCATGCGAAATCGCATCGCCGTGGGTCTGTCTAATGAATATCCGAATCTTCCTTCAGCTGCCAATATGAAACAAATAATGTACGACTACGATTTGGAAAAAATTGCCACAGCTTGGCTCCGTCAGTGTCTCCCAGGGAATGCGCCGTGTTCTGCCCTTGTAGGCAATTCTGTGATGTCTTTAGAGTGTACTAAATATGCGGACAATTGCTGTGCCAGGCACTCTCGGACTAAATGGTATGTGGTTTTGTAAATATGCCCCTACTTTTATATATATCTGCCACATAAAAATAAATAAATTATACACAATTCGCACAACGCCATCCAATTGGTACTACCCAAATTTAGCTAGGCTTAACCTGCTTATGTTAAAGCCTATGGGTAACTAGACAACGGATATTTTTTTGTAAACATACCTATACTTATTCATCACATACACATGATCATCACATAAATATTTTGTCGTATGCAGGAACCGAACCTGCGCCCTCTGGAATCGAAGGTACCTCTATCAACTGAGCCACCGGGCTGTCGGAATATTTCCTAATTTAACGATATTTGTTCCACAGTGCGCCACTGGAGGAATGCTTTGTTTTACCCATCATTGGCTGTATTTACACTTGGTTCACAAACGCCAAAAATAAGTTAAGAAAAAGAGACGTTGAATCTGGCAACATAGATCCTGACACATTTCCAACCGTTCAATTAATTTGGGCTAAAACGTATAAAATTGGTTGTGGATATGGAATCCGAAATAATGGTGACATAAGAGTAGTCTGTAATTTTGCACCAGGTGCATCATATTATTTGAAAATAGGGTACTATTGCGGATTCCTTTCGCTCAAAAATGTGTGGCGTAAAGAATTGAGCCACCTGAACCACAGGGATCAAACAGACTTAAAATTTTTGTCGTCTGTGCTAGGAATTCATTTAAAGGAGAAGAAAAAAAGAGGTGGCATTTATTACTATAAAAATCACACCAGGAAATTACATCTAAATGAAGATATAACGGACATATCTAATAAACTAAATTCGATCTACCGCCAAGGACAGTTAAGACAAGAGTTACATGACTATAAAAATGGAACTAGAGCAGTCATGGCAACATTAGTAACCAAATACTCTTTTACTGATTATGCATCTTCAAATAATATTAATGATTCGATTTATAAAGCTGGTGAGCCAGGATCGTTATGTATAGAAAAAGGTAGGAAGTTCTATGGTTTGTGCTATGATTACGAAGACCCTACTCCTGAATATCGTTTGATTGCTGGAGTAGCACTTATTGCACTATCATCAGTGGTGTTGTATGATTTATTTAGTGGCGTAGTGCGACAGACAAATTATTGACACAGGCCAAGGAGAACAGTAATTGAACATCAGTTAACAAATTTGCTTTCAATTAATAAGGCAATTTAAGATGGTCAAATACCATATTTCCATGGTTGTAAAATCAATTAAAGGAATTATATTAGTTTATTAGTAATAGAAATATAACATTAATGAGTTCTTTTTTAGTGTGATGTTTACTTCATCTTGTTTGTCTCCTACGCTCTTGTTCGTTGGCAGAGTAACGTTTAAATAAATATTTTAAACGTTCGATTCGAAAATCAAGGTGATAATTCATATGATTTACGTTATTTTTCTGCATACTGGTAATAGTATTGTATTAGTTATAATATTGTCAAGGTAATGTCGACCTTCAGCATTAACAGAATGAATAGAATGTGGGTCATAATAACGTTCAAACGTTCAACGGTATTGTGGTTTTTTAAGATTTTCTGAAATACTACTCGTAAGTCGTATCTCGATAAGCATTTACATTCGTGTTGCCATAATTTGAACTAGGGCCTAGTCGGTTAGACTTAGAGGACATCTCACACACCAAAAATTCACTCATGTGTGAGTTGTCCCTATCTAAATTCGTCAGGGTTGTTTCCCATATTAATGTATGAGAATACTACTCATATATTTTTGATGTGGTTAACTCACCCAGAAGAAAACTGATCACTTAGCCACTGAACTATCTCCGCTCATGTTAATAATTGTCCAACGATAACGAAATCATGACCAAATCTAAGACATTGTCCAGAAAGAGAGAATTCTTCGCCTTTCATTATCCATCGCAGAGTTACAATGATTCATCGTGAGGTTTAACATACGAAGAGCCCAATGTAGCACGAAACGTGAAGTGTACAGGGATCTAAGATAGCCAACTATGTAGCCCCAACATGTAAAGAGGCTATGTTACCTCTTTAACGTTTTTAATACTACTTATTGATATTAGCATCTGTTACATAGTTCTCCAGATCACTAGATATCGTGTTGCGTGTGGAATCTATGCAACTACTTCCCGTCCTGCCTGCATTGGTTTGATAAACAGGTAACTTACGCGGAACAAATTATCCGCCCATTTCACTACTTTTAATACTTGTAGCTCAGGTCTGATAACCCCTATAATTAGGAAGTAGTATGGCCAATCCTGCGAATATTGGAAATGAGGAAGTTTGGACGTTTGTCACTCAGTAAATATTACAAATGCGCCTCCATAAAGGTTATAGAAACAGTTTATAGCTTACTTATGAATTTGTCATTGTTTGGGGTCTTATATTTTATTTACGTATGATTCCAAACGCGTTATGTCATATGTTGTAGGTACTCTGGCGTCTCCGCAAATGGGCAGCTGATGTGCCATTTTTGAGTGCGAAGTGTAGGAGCCGGATATTACTCCAGCCATCCTAATTCAGTCAGTTATTAGGTTGTCCGCACTAATGGACAACCCCCAGTTGCGGTTGAAGGCGGTTCGACGTGTGACGTTCGGTTTTTCTAGCTTAGTGTGAAACCACTTTTGTCTATGTGCACTGAACCATGTAACGCGGTTTGATTGAATCGACATCAATGAATTTGTTTCGGTTGAGTATCCTCAATCTCAATACATACATTTTGTAATTAATTCACATTTGCTGTTATTAACTCAGTGTTAGTAATTTGAGTTTCACTTAGTTATTTATAATGTACTATGATCACATTGATCACGTAAGTTCAGCATTTAATGTACGTTCTTACATAGTAAGGATGATCTAACAGCTCATACTATGAAAATGATGGAAAAATGTCAAAAACATCCAAAATCTGACTAATTCGAGTCACTGCAGTCCAGACTTCCTTCTAATGTTCATAGTTCGTCTTTAGT
This sequence comes from Endotricha flammealis, assembly GCA_905163395.2. Classification (NCBI taxonomy): domain Eukaryota; kingdom Metazoa; phylum Arthropoda; class Insecta; order Lepidoptera; family Pyralidae; genus Endotricha; species Endotricha flammealis. Next base: position 5,790,103 of record LR990873.1, read on the forward strand.
ATATTAAAATAATAGTATGGATATCTATCGCAGGTGTACAATATTCACATTTTCCTATATCGACACGACAGTCAAGTGTGTCAACAGCGGATATCGTTGTTTTGCAAAATATGTCAAATAACTTCATACATGTTTGCCTTCTTGGTGCTTATGAAAAATTATGATGACATGAGCATCACACGGTCTCAACGCGGTGTCTCCTATATAGTGAGGATTAACAACGTCAATCACAAAACAATACGCAGTGAATCTCATTGATCCGGACGAAACTACAGCTAACTTGGAACTAAGAATTTAATAAAGAGATATTAGACGGAGTGGGAATGCTAATGTTGTTCAACGTTTTGTATCGTCTTTCAAAATATCAAGAAATGGACTTACCATTAGTAATAGAGATTAATAGCAGGATTGCAACCGGAATGTGAAACTCCATGTTATTTGACTGCCTCTTGGAATGTGATAAGTAATACTGGTTGTAGCAGTATCATCTAGGCATCTTCATATTTTTCACAAGTTACCGCCGATTCTGTAAAGTTTAAAAATAAAATTTACTATTTCATTTCATCCTACATTTTTTTATGAAAAAAAATTCTAAGCTTTTATATTTTTTTTAGGTAAGTAACTATTTTTTTTAGGTAAAATAACTAGACTCAATCAAAAAAATGATTTTGACTATTAATAAAGTGAACCGTTTTAGTTGAAAATTTGTACCCAAAAAGGGTGTAGGATCGTTTTTATAAAAATCACGCAGTCACGACAACGGAATTGAGCGGGAAAACCGCAGGCATCCGCTGGTTTTTTATATGTATTAAAAAAAGTGACTGTTTAAAATACTTGTACATGTATTCGTGCATTTTCAAGGTCCCATCTGACCTACTCTGTACACCTTTCCCTTATGTGCACTCGCCAAACATTTATTAGCTTATTAATTTTTATATCATCATAATTTGTTTGTCTTTTGTATATGTGTAGATCTCATTGTGGTTTTTGTAATCTAATATTAATTTGGTAAAACAGTTACTTCATTAGTACCTATAGAGTATTTGTTGTCTTCAACTCACACTGACAGCATTATCACTGTTTGTATTGGTGTTTGAAATAGAAATAATTAAAACAAATTTAATAAAAAGAACAATTTATGACTGAATTACTGTCTGATCAACGCCTAGCTGATAGTCCCATCAAAATTATTAAATTATGGTGTAGGCTCATGCCTACACCATAATTTAATAATAAGAAGGCGAGACTTTTATGAAATTAACTAGGGTTAGGGATGCATACAATTGAGACAAGCTGACTAAACATTCTTATAACTGGGTCTTCTGTTAATCAGTGAAGCTTATATTGACATCCCGGAGAAGTAATTACAACACATGAAAAATCAGAAAGATATTAGACGAAGTAGATAGTGTTGAAGGGTCTGTGAATATTGTGATACATACAAACGCAATAATATAAACAAATTAATCTTCGCGTGTAAATACACAAAGCTTATGCTAGTGATAGGTATATATTATATAGTAGTGTTAAAACTTATGACACGTATGTTAATTTTATTCTCAGCAGTTATCTCACGGTTCAAAGTGATATCAAATTGGGATCACGTATTTGCAAAGATTCCAAAATGTACGATAAAAACGTTTATGTCTGAGAAATCTACATTTTATTTTGAAGTAATGACATGTGACGTGACAAGAAATACAATTTTATAACATTTGTAACCTTAGTTTAACTTGACTCTCTACTTGTTGACACCCTGTAGGTCTCGCGGACCAGTTTGTACGCGGTAGAGTTGCCCAAGGGCCAAACTGCGTCACGCGGAAGTCTTTTTATGTGCGAGCCGAGGGAAGCCCGACGGCGAACCTATGAAACTGTGATCAAGAACGTGTCTACACGCGGTGATTCGTAGTGTGAGTGTGGTGATATCATCTCTCGCTCGTGGAGCAATTCTAAGGCGGCAGCCTTAGATGCTATCTATTTTAGCAAGGAGAGGTTGAAAGACTGAATGATTAATTAACTTATGAGCACACGTTCACAATGTTCATATCCATTGGCATTACACTACTGCTCGGAAAATAGTATCTATACTAATATTATAAAGAGGAAAGATTTGATTGTTTGTTTGAATTGTATAGGCTCCGAAACTACTGAACCGATTTCAAAAATTCTTTCACCAGTTGAAAGCAACATTATTAGGGAGTGACATAGGCTATGCTGCTTTTCCCGAAATTCAATGTGGTTCCCACGGGAACGGGTCCGGTAATTGACGCGGACGAAGTCGCGGGCAAAAAAGCTAGTCAATAATAATTTCGCTGTGCGGATACATGTCGACTTTCCAGCAGTGGACTTCTTGTGGCTAAATGATGTATTTTTTTTGTGTAAAATATCACTTTTACAGCTACTTTCAGAAACGCAGTTAAATTAATGACACATTAAATTCTAGCTATCACTGGTCACTGCCAAACTACAGAAGAAAAAAGAGATAGTTAACCATGTGAATTTAAATTAAAATGCGTTTTAGTAACTTTCTGTCAAAAGATGTATATCAAACATCTAGCAATTTGTATTAGTTTCTCATAATTTTTTTTTACATATTGTATAAAAATGACTTAACAAACGGTCCAAAAGTATCTGTACAGTACGTACCATTGCTAAAATATTGCAACATCATGTTAAAATTTAAATGAGCTAGTTCACCGCGAAACATTGTTACGAAACGGTTCGTGGCGAGATGAAAAAATATTATCACATTGTTTTTCAGTTTGCATTCCAATTAATGCAATTCTAGGCTCAAGATAAAGAAGTACTGATTGCCGGCGCCTGTCTATAACTTTTCGTAATTCCATTTCAAATACAAACAGTGATATAACGTTTGGTCCTACAAGTGAATAATCATTTATTAAAACTGTACCACTATTAGTAGAGTGGACGAGCATTTATGAAATGAGTCGTCTTAACAGATAAACCACCCTATCACAGAATATAGGCGTGAAGCAGCAATGGACCATAGATCAAATGTAAGCGCGAAATCCATACTAATATTATAAAGAAGAAAGATTTGTATTCTTGTTGTAAAGAATAAACAGAAAAACTACTGGACCGATTTCAAAAATTCTTCTATATCTTTAGTAAAACATCTATACTAATATTATAAAGAGGAAAGATTTGAATGTTTGTTTGTTTGCATTGAATAGGCTCCAAAACTACTGGATCGATTTCAAAAATTCTTTCACCAGTAGAAAGCTACATTATCAGGGAGTGACAGGCTATAGCTTTTCCCGAAATTCAATGTGGTTCCCACGGGAACGGGTCCGGAACTTCACGCGGACGAAGTCGCGGGCAAAAAGCTAGTAGTTATTAACTAGCTCAGCTTCCACAGCCTCAATACATCGGTATTCCCTATTGCTCTTTGCTAAGAGAAGATCGTTTGTCTGACATAAAAACAACGTTATAACATCCTCAACAACGACATCCCTTATGTTTTATGATGATGACCCGTGAGATGTACCTGATATTAAGTATCTAACCATTGAAAATATGTTTACGTCATCAATCCACTTGAATTGACCTTGATCCACGATGCTATTGACTCATTGCTATAATAGTTCCTTTATTACGGATGCGAATGCAATAGAGTATAGATATTATTCTCTAGTTCTACAAATATATGAATAGATAAATATCTAAATAAATATATGTGAAGCGTCCCGTTTTTAAGAATATGCACAGTCTGTCAGTTAAGTACTCTGATCTGACACTTATGTTTATCATGTTAATTGCTGAAGAGTTTTGAGTGAACATTTCAACAAAGTTAATGTACTAAAATTAAAACATATTTATGCCGCTGAATTAATCCATTTACATAGTCAGATAAAATGTTTTTTTTTTCATATCCTGTTTGGATTTGGCTAACCAGAGCTTTATTCGTAGTTCGCAAATTATGAAACCAGCCTTATAAATATTTCGTCATATCAATTCTAACCCAACTGTAAATTTGTGTCCACCCAATGGTTAACTGCAATTACCATTAAGTTCGTTTATTGTATCAATACTTGTTTATTAATAAAAATAAGTCAAATACATAAAGCAGACGGACGTCAATAACTAAGTAGTTAGGTAAAATGCTCTCATTATTGTCTGTGTTTTTATTTACATACTTAACGTAACAAATACGTAATCTAAATCCAGTTTCGCGGCCTTTGCTACATGTTAATTACATCATCTGTTATTGATGGTCAGCATTGGAAGGTCATAGAAACTTAACGATCATTTCGCAATTGAAATCTCAAAGAAATTTGAGATATCAATTCAGAATTTTCCAAGGGCGTCGAATGTGGCTGTGTATAATATGGGTGACCTTATTCAGGGTCAGCTTTGTGTAGAGTTTGTGCCAGCTCAATATTATGATGTGTACTTTTTAATGTGTGTATTTATATAGCAAAGAAAAACTCATTAAGGAAGTTTTATTTGTTTCAAATTAGAATGGGGATCAGAAGAAGAAGACAAGTGTCAAAATAACTAGTAATTAAAAAATTGTGAAGCTGCATTTTTTTTTGTAAAACAAGTTGTAGTAATGTTGCATATTTTTACAAGAAAATAGTAAAGTTGCATAATTTTTTTTATACTAGCTTTTTTACCCGCGAGTTCGGCCGCGTGAAGTTTCGGACCCGTTCCCGTGGGAACCACATTGAATTTCGGGAAAAGCTATAGCCGATGTTACTCTGATAATGCAGCTATCTACTGGTGAAAGAATTTTTGAAATCGGTCCAGTAGTTTCGGAGCCTATTTAATTCAAACAAACAAACAAACAATCAAATCTTTCTTCTTTATAATATTATATAGTATAGACTATTTGATAAAACATTTTTCTTCATGAAATACCTAATTATTCTGCAGTATATCGAAAATAATATTGTATTAAACTACACTGGGCGTCAAAAATAAGTAGTACTGTTTTAAAATTGCAATGTACTCTTAAACTATAGAAGTTAGAGTTTTGAAATAAAGATCAATCTATAAATGACATATTATGCATGAAGTTTTTATTAAATAAAATGAAATTGTCTTTTAACTTTTTGTTTATTTCAAAGGTCTAGCTTCTGTAGTTTAGGAGATATTGCAATTTTAAAACTGTACTACTTATTTTTAACGCCCAGTGTATATTCTAGAGTCAAGTGCATGTCAAGCTTACACAATGGCCTTTGGCCACTTTTGTTTTGCGCAACAGAGCTAAATCATACTGCTAATGTAAAACGTTACTTTTAGTTTAAGGTTTTTTCTTATCAGTTGTAGTTTTAGTATTATTTTAATTAAATACGCTAACTAACTTACAATAAAATTATTATTAAATAAATAAAAATATCCAAAGAAAGTCACTGTAAAGATATACATAATAATAAATTTTACTTATTGGGACACATTACACGGAATTAAATTCTGAACTCATCTGCTAAGAACCTGTTTGAATTGAGATTTTGTAATCCATTACTGTTACTCTCACTTCATGGTAAAAATAATACGAAAAAGGTTTGGCTGTATAACCTGTATGCTAAGTAATCTGTAAATCAGATGCATCTTTTTACATCTACATTGTGGCACAGTGAAAAGGCACACGACTCTTTTAGGCTGTCGTCCTCTACACATTTTGCATTCCTTTTGAGATCATTATAGTATTCCTATATGCACATAAGCACTACATTAATGCCCGCCTCGCCCACGTGACCTTGGCTTGTATCTCATATTTGAAAAGAGAAAAAGATAGGAATAAAAAATCGATCGGAGAGTCGGTCGAAAATCTAGCGGGCACAAATCTCACGAAAGTCGTTTCTTCCGGTGCCGATGCGGTCCTTTTCTGAGGTTTTAATAATTATTCCAGGAAGAATTCTAAGAAAGATAATTTTAGACTCTTGGTAATCATTCAAGTGCGAATGTATCTAATGTCTCAAAAAGTACGCTTCGTGCGAAAAACAAGGTTTACACGACAGTCTATTTACATTAGTTGTAGTGAAGTTTCAAAAAGATTGTATTTTACTAAAACTCAGTCAAAGCCTGCTTGTTATATTACGCGGTTTTCATTATGCACATTTTGCAATAGTACACGTACATATTTGCACACGTTGGACTAATATTTTTTTTGTGTATGTTACATATATGTGCATATTTGTAACTTTTTGTAAAATTTCGTATCGCAATAATATTTTATTACTGTTTAAATTTGTTTTACATAATAGGTTTTTTTTACGTCAGAACGAGAAACCATTTTCTACTGGGATGGCTTACGGACGACCTCTGAACAATCAACAAACAGAGGGATAAACGTAATCTTCCTAATTAAATAATCTTGGATGCAATCTAATAAGTAGTTAATACAAATATAATAAATTGACATTCTGGGAGACACTATAACTGTATAGTAATTAATCAAATCAATGTTGTCTCGAGGAATCTTGAATGTGCCGGCCACTTCCATATGAAGAAATTGTATCTTCCGAACACACTGTAAGAAAATAATATTTTTCTATTCTTACTATCAGCGAAGACAAGAATTGGAGTATCATTCTTTAGTTATTTGAATTAGAAAAGACATCAATCTCTTATTTGGAACTTTCGAAACCCGTGCAACATCGTTTGCGTGTGGAATACACGTACACGTTCCCCGTGAGAATTTCGGAAAATCCTTTCTTATTGGATTATACTGTCGTCAAAGAACAAACCCTCCATGTTTCAGAGCTCTACGATGAGTGGTTTAGGCTGAACCGTCAGTCATTCAGAACAAAGCATTTTATATTTATAGATTATTTGGAGTTACAATCGATATTATTGCGATTGTGAGTTGACTATTTTATAAACCTATGCAGTTGTTATTAAAAATAATAGCGTAGATAATTTATGCGTGAAATGAAACTGCATGTGGACGTAAACATGCGTGCAGTACTGGTTTAGTTAAGCTTTCAATTTATTTGTATTATTACTGTTTTATACAATACTCTTGGATTTAATTTGGCAATTTGGAGTTACGAGTAAGTATTATAAAAATTCGTTAAGTGCGTACGTTCACGGAAGGAAAAACATTTTTTTTCTATTTCCGTAGCTACGTCGCGTAAATAACAACCAAAGTTATAGATGAATAGATGATAGAGGAATCTAAATCTACAGCCCAGAAGCAATTAAAGCTGACAATATCAAATGTTGATTGGGCGATCTGCAGTTTTATTACAAGACATTCGCGGATAGATATATCGAGCTCTGTCTCTATTTGTTTGTTGTGGCAGACGTAGCTGCATTGTTTTCGTTGTCAAGCCACTTTGCTAGACCTTAAAATAGTAGTTTTAAGAGAGGTAGGGCACAGGGGATAATCTGCTCAAATCGGTGCAGCCCGTCTGGGGAAGGCTTCCACCTTACAGAAAATCGTAGCCAAGTAGCATTAGTCTCGGCCATGTTGTGTTCCTACGATGAGTAAGGTCTCCAGAACTCCACTTGGGGGGATTGGGAGGGAAGGCAACGCGTGAGTGATACCCCCGGCATTGCAAGTGTCTATAGGCTACGGTGATGCTTACCATCAGGCGGGCCGGGCCATATGCTTGTTTGCCAACTTTGTGGCATAAAAAATTAATGATTTATGATCTTCCTTTTACTCTTAACCTAATCTAAATACCAGAGCGATATTTTTTCTGTGTCGTAAACAACTTTGTGGCAGAGCATTTCAACATCAATATTTGTTACATATATTTTGTTATCTCCATTTGAGTTCATCTCATAAATTAAATCGTACATCTGTTGTTTCTAAATCATTGTTTAAATAAATGACAAAGGATTGCTAATAATTTTAAATATACTAAAGAGACTTGTAGTGTTAACTAATTATGATGGTGAATGTTGCGAAACATTTGAGACTGTTCATTTTCGAAAAGTTATTTAGTGACAAACGTAGAATTCAAAATATTTGAGTGAGGGCGGAAAGGGGAGGTGAGCTCCAAATGCCATGTGCTTAGGGTCCCTAACCGTTTTATGTTTGGTTTTGCCTATGTTGATAGATTGCAGTCTAATTTACTATTTGTGTAGACTTTCGCCATTTATATTTCACTTTGGCTTAATATTAATATTTTTTTACCAAATCGATTCTGCTATAAAGGGAATATTGTGTAAGATAAACCGGTAACTTACAAACAATGATTGTTAAAGAAGGTCAAAGGCACAGTCTACGTTCGTGAAACCGTGTCGGTTACTCCTTGGTAGGCTTTTACGTCACTTGTGGGCGCTGTTCGGAGTTTCAAAACTAAATTGTCGTGATCTCAACAAAAGTAATTAACAGAAGCATTGTACTCAATTATACAGTTATTATGCTAATTTAGATTAAAGTGCTATTCGCTGAGAATTTTGTGTTGCAAACCTATTATTTTCTATACAAGATTCAAAATTACATCATACGTGCATGATATCATGTATGGTAATATTAAAATTTTGATTGATTGGCAGATGATGCATAGTAGAAAGGTCTAAATTGTCTAAATCTGATGTAAAGCTTACACAATGGCTTAAAAATAAATAATAATGTTTAAAGTAGAAGAAATAAATTTATATGGATGAGGAGTTTGAGGAGCAATAGGTCCGCGCCAAACCTAAATTGACAGGCCCGGTGGTCGAGTGGCTAGCAATGGTAACTTTATCCCAAGGGCCGTGATTTCGAATCCTGCGCAAGGCAAACATTTGTGTGCATGAGCATATCTGTTTGCGATGGTCTGGGTGTTTTCTATGTATAATAAGTATTTATTTAAAAAAACATGTATTTAAGTATATTTATAAGTAATTTAGTATCCATAGTACAAGCTTAGTTGCTTAGTTTGGGATTAGATGGCGTTGTGAGATTCGTCCAAGAATATTTATATTTATTTATTTATATTATGACCACGACAAAGGGTGGAGGGATATATAAGATAATATTATCCGTTCAACTCTGAGAGGGAATATCAGTGGGACCGTTTCATTCTATTTTGGTATAAAATAAAATGGCTATAATACCTATACCCATTTTGTACCAAAGTACACCGAGTTTAGACAATTCTTACTGATGTAACTGTTTGTGCTCTTAAAGTTAAATTATTTTATGAGTCTTATCTCCCCTAATCATACTTTATTACAGGACTATTATGTTATACTTACCACTCATTTTCTTGCAATTAAATACAGATTTAACTTACTTACGCACTTGATTTAATCAACCATAATAACCACAAAATATTGTCATTTAATTGGTTTATAATTTATTATATATAGCTGTAACCGCGGCTTTGTTCGTAAGGGGAAGTGCCAATGAGTCGTGTATATTTTTCCCGTGGAAATCTTTTATCCCGTGGGATAAAAGTAGCCTATTACTCTCCAGACCTTAAACTATTCTCGTAAAAATCATGTCGGTTCATTGTCTCGATTCGATATGAAAGACGAATACACTTTTATTATATTATTCGACAAACAGTATAATAATTTATTTAAATACCTGTTATTGTACCCATTATGTCATATAACACCATAATGTAATCACTAGAGCTAAGCAGGCGTATAGGTCCTGTTTTTTTTATAAAACTTATAAACACTTCAATGTCATACATAACAATTTAAAATATTTACCTCTATTAACACGTAGAGTATTTAGTCATCACTGTTTTTCAGACTCACAAGTTTTTCAACTTATCGACTTCATATATCGACGAAACTTCTTATAACTAACTACCTCTGTATAAAATATCCCCAATGCATATAGTCACAATTTACTATTCACAAAATATTTTTTAAAAAAACTTTACAAGTCAAGCACTTGAGTCGTATTTTATATCGTAAGAAACGCGGTGCTGCGACTGGTTCGACGTGTATTATGTGCCGGTGTATAAAGATTACTGTCAAGCCGTCTGGCAGTCGAACTACATAGAACCACAACAATGCCAATATGTGTGGATACACTGTTTTTTAGGACCGATGAAGTAATTGTGTAATGACTAAACTGTTGTTTTATCATTTTTATCCCTGTTAGTGTGGAGAGACTCTTCGTCTTTAATTTGCCTTTATCGTGTGACTTCGTCTAACTTTGCCTCGGTCAAGGTGAGAAGGATTATACAGGCTCTACACGCTCGCGAAGTTGACCGAAAACGAAAATTTGAACGCGCTCTTTGTCCTACCTCGTATTTGCTTTTATAACTTCGTGTTAACTATTTGAAATTTAATCAATCTCTTTTGTAAATTACAATCCATGTCCGTTGCAATCGGATAAATGATTTATCCTATCTTTATATATCTAACTTCGGTTCGGTCAGCTTTGCGAGAGTGTAGAGCCAGCATTAGATATGTTTGCAAATACATATTTGTCTAAACATATACCTACTTATAGACCAACGTTGTGCACTTGACATCATAAAATTATTATGTACACAGTTCTTGTATATGTACATGCAAGGTCATGTAACTTGAGAATGAATTCTTTACATAATAGTTTGATTATTAACATCTTTATGTTAAAATAGCAGTTTGTATGCTATACCAAATCAAATATTGTTTATATAAATGTTTGGGTATAGTTTTGAGTATCTTTCTTCGTAGGGATAGCACTCCACTTAGCAAGCTACCAGAACGCGCGTTCAATTACTCTTTTTAATTGAATATTGTAAGTTTTTTTTATAAATAAGCCGATTAGTAATCAACTCTGCAAATGCCTTACTCATAGAGTGCATGCATATATTTTTGCCCCACTAGCCGCCTAAAGCCTATTTAATAAAAGACAAGTGTCAAACCGTGCTAAATAAATGTATAAAATGCGACGATAAATAAAATTTAATGTTACGATAAATCAAATAAAACCGATATTTCACTGTGCTAAATAGTTTTGGCTCTACAAAAAAATACATTACAAAAGTCTTCAATATTGACGTAGTAATGTTAATTATACCTATACGTTGTGTTGTATCGATAATTTGCAATAACCCCACAGTAACCATAAATAACCAACTACGGAGTAATAATATAAAATAAGAGACGTCTAATGATGTCATGGGCGTTCAGTAGGTTAAGAATTGCGAGTTTAGTCTATTAGTAGAGTTTTATAGTGTAGTTGCAAATACTTCTTGAAGACCTCTCGTCTATTCCCGTCCACGTATAAATGGTTCAGAAATTACTATGTAGAAAACCCGACCCGTGCCATTATTTTCAAGTAGTTCATTTTGTCTATAGTCTATTTGGAATAGCTCTATGGTATAGTTACCTATGTCATGAACACAGAAGATTTAAGCTACGAACATCCCAGCCAGCATTTCGATGGGTTTAATATCCTCAAGTTCGTCTATGACTCAGGGGGATCTAGAAATCACTGGATTTTTTTCGCCAGTATTATAATATAAATTCAATTCAACTATGACACCCTTTGGCACGAGGTCTGTTTGTTTTGTCGGTACGGCACATCTGATGATTACTGAATCGTTTTCTTCCGGTCGATATTTATGGGTGACAATGAAATAATTGGAAGAATGCCGACATTGTAATTGAAATAAATTCTGAAAACTACAAATTATATCAATGACCTATACACACACACATATACAACCATTGAAATCCTCTGATTTGAAAACTTTTAAAAATGAAATCATATAATATGGTCCTTCGATCCAGTTATTATAGAGGTTACTTCGCCGATCACTTTGTAAACAATATTTTATCTTCATCCATCGGTGCCTCGTGTGTTTGTCAAGTCTACTTCTGTGTCAGTTGCCATATGGTCCTTCGATCCGGATATCACAGAATGATGCTGGGAATGGTTGCCACGAGAACCAAACTTTACCATATCACTAAATACGCCATGTCAATAACTTATGACGCATCAAAAATACTGACGTAACCCTAGCTCTTGTCTAAGCTAGAGTGAATAACATTAAGTTAGGCATACATTGTACAACGAAAGCATACAATTTCCTATTTTACTAAGTAATTTATGATTCGTAACAGTTATCCACTCAATATAATTTCATACAATACAATACAATACAAAAACTCTTTATTGCACCAAACACAGTAAAAATATTACAGAGAATTACGAGTAATAAAGTACAATAGGCGGCCTTATTGCCTTATTCATATAGTATTGATGTAGAGTATTTTTTATTTTATTATAACCATTGGCAGAAAAAACTGTTTTGACCAAGTTTGGGTGTTTTTCCTAAATGCTGGATTAAAAAAAAACATTACTCCTACTTACCTACCTAATTAGTTTCTGAGCGTTCGTGTTCGCGAGCTCAGTTTTTTTTTATACAGACAAAGAGTCTGCTAGCCATTATTATTAATATGAATGATAGTGAAGAGCCAGTCGTCTTGATTACTTTACTGAGTCATTACCATACCCGGACATCAGCGGTTCAACCGTCCGTTATCGAAATTAAAATCATTTTGTATGGTTAGTTCAGTTGGTACGATATGATGACACACATTAGTAGTGGTTAAGTATTAATTATAGCCAACGACTCAGTCATTGTGTTCTCTTATAAACAAACAATGACACAATATTAGGCGAATCCTACTAATATTACATGAGTAAATAAACGGAACAGAGGCTTAACTTCTAAGGCGCGTTCATAATTTATACCTATTCTGGTAGGGTTGGCACTGAAGAATAAAATGAAATAAACGAAAAGAACAGTTTTTTTTTACAAATTATTTATGTCTAAATATTTTGAGTGGTAAATTCTAATTATACAAGCTATAGGCTTTAGTATTGAATTCTCTTTGCTTTCCATTTTGATATTTAATATTTGACAGTTTAATTACAGCTCAATTAGTGATGTGCCGGCCGTAACTAATTCTATTTCATTAAACAATTGATTTTATGAAGAGTTTTTATCAATTCCATACACAAGCGTTTAAATGTTTTTTTTTTTAAATTAAAATAAACCATTTATGTATACATATTTTACCCTTTTAAAATATTTAACTTTAACTTATTTTAATAATAATTATGTATACACTAGCTTTTCCCCGCGGCTTCGCTCGCGTTAATTTTATGACATAGATCTCGTTTGACAACAAAACAACCCATAGTGCGACTTGTGGCGCCATCTGTTGGCCGATACAGCGCCCTCTATAGTAGAAAAAATATTTCCCCATTGGAACGACATACTTTCACGGGATAAACCCCTAACAATATGTATGCAAATTGTCATAATGATCGGCTGCTTATTCAAGCCGTGAAGGAATAACAAACAAACAAACACTCACTTTTTCTTACTTCACTTCACTTCATTTATAATATTAGTAAGGATAAACATTATCATAATAATATGTCATAATAAGTAAATTAAATAAATATATTTAATATCACTTTATCAATTGAAAAATCGATTTTATATTATATATCGATCGTGGTTAAAAAACTTGTCCCGTCTCTGGTGTTGAGTTTTTGTCCGTGGTGGCCTGGTAATAAACTTCATAGAACTTCATATGTCAAATATTAAATAAAGAAAATGTCATAATTTGCTAGTTTATCGAAGGTTTAGACTAGGGATGAAAGAGACTCAGTCTTTTAAAGCTTTTAATAAAGACTCGCCTCATTTTTGACGACTTACGACTGACTGGTCTTTTAGTCCCCAACCTTTAGTCAAAAGACTACTCTTTCTAGTCGAAGTCGTTTAATGTAAAAGACTGAGCGTTACTTAAACAGCTTTAAGGATTTAAAACAGCTTAAAGGACTGGCCACTAATCGCCTGGGAAGTCGAGAGAATTAAGACGAAAAATGTTAATAATTCCGAAACGGATCGTTGTATCGAAAAGTGATGTTCCCACACCCTCAATGTTTTTAAAAGACCTATCTAACGACACCACACAACATGGGGTCAGAGCGAAAAAAAATCATTCTCATTTTACATGTAAACCCTATTAAAAAAAAATTGTTCCACTACTTTGTTTGCATTTTTATTATGCGTATACATATTAAATTACAGCTTTCTAGTATTAAGCGCCTAGGCGCTAGACCGCGGACAAACAGACGGACAGACAGACTGACATGGCGAAACTATAAGGGTTCCTTGTAGTTTACGGAACCCTAAAAAGGAATCTCACTTCAGCCTAAAGAGTTTTTGTTTAGAATTAACACGTTTTACTCAAACGCCAGTTCTTTTACAAAAATACTGCAGTCGTTTAAGCCTTTTATGTCGTTTTAATCTATACTAGTCTTTTACGTTACCTCCTGACACCTGGCGTACTTTACTGACCGACTGAGTCATATTAATTAAGACTAACAGCTGCAGTCTTTATTTTAAGGCGAAGTCGTGTAAAAGGAGGCGAGTCTTATATTAAAAGCCTTAAAGACGGAGTCTCTTTCATCACTAGTTTAGACTGGTTTGCCGCTCGTACCTGACGAGCGCTTTGAGATCACGCACACACGCGCCTCTTGCTTGTGTGTGTGGATTGGTCGCGTTTCGTACGTCGACAGTACGTAGTCGACGCCAAAGAGGATAGTAATAATGGTAGGTATAGAGTGGCAACTCCGGGGTGAAATCGGCATCTATGGAAGGTGCTGCCACCGCAGGGATTGGTGGGTGAACTAAAATTTCAACTATAGCTATACATAGTATGTATACCATTCCCTATAATTTCTGAATATATTTCTTTGTTAGCGCCCCAAAGAAGTCCCCCATCCGACGGCATACATCAAATTTTGAGTATAAGTATTCAACTTGTATTTTATTTACATCTAATGTACATAATTAACTAAAATAAATAAATAACTAAAATAAATAAATAACGTCAATGCTATCGAATGGTCCGTCAGACGATAAGTGAAGTACAAAATGGCCGCCGCTTTTTTTTTTATTTTAGTTCTTCCACCAATCACCCTAATGTCGCTGTTGCCTATGAAAATTGACGGTTATACTAAGTGTGCTCCCCCTGGTCGACGCTCGACGCACGAACAGCGACGAATTGTATGAAATGTGTTGTTTACCAAAAACTGTCGACGCACGAAACGCGACCAATTCGCTTGTGGGATTGCGTGTACTCATCGCAGCGCCATTGTATGAAGTGAAGTCTCTGTTCCGTTTATTTCAAAGAACACAGAAAGAAGATATTGTATTCTGATATCTGTGGTTTATTTACTCAGGTGCTAATATTTTATAGGTTACTAATATTATTCTTCATGCTCAAAATAGCTGGGCCACTTTTTATGATATTTGGTATGTAGGCAGCTGTAACCTTAGATTAACACATAGGGTACTTTTTATCCCGAAAAGTGATTTCCGCAGGATTTTGTCAAAAGTCGGATAGTCAATGGCGCTTTATAATGTAGATGGCGCTGCTGTGCATAAATACACACAAGCGAAGTTGCGCGGGTTTCGCTAGTTATAAACATAACCTTTTTTTTAATATTATCGTCAGAAAAATGCTTTGCAGCAGCCCCACCGCCCGGGGAATATGCGGTGGGGACTGTGGGACTTACCACTAAAAAACTGACGGGATGCCACTCGCCCCCTAAGTGACGGGGCCACGGGTACTGTGATACATCCGCGACCCCGCCAGGGCCGTCCGGCCAAAGTTAAACTGGCCGGACCCGCTCTCCCCGGAACGCCCCGTCAGCAGCACACCGCATCCAGGTGCACTGCCGACACCGAGGACCATTGCCCCCTCAAGACGACGGGCCTTCCCCGGCTCGCCGTCTCGGCTGGGCAAGGGTCCCCTCCACCTCTGCGGTCGCAACAACGTGCGACCGCTGGCCGGGCTCTGCGAGCCGCCGGCCCCTCTTCTTCAATTTTTTAACGAGGTTTTCTTCCTCCACCGCGCCTTCTGCGCCACTCCAAGTGCCACAGCGTCCACTACGTACTTAGTGGACTCTGTGACACTTTGCGCCACCGCGCACTCCCTCTTCCAGGGTGGTCTCATTCGCCCATGTGACCCAACCCTTAACGCCCCCCGCAGTGTCTGGGTTGGCGAGACCCAGTGTCTGCAGGGCCTCCGCGTTCCACCATACGGAGGTCGCCCCCGGTATCAACGGGTGGAGTAGGCCCGGACACCAGTCGGGGCGAAGACGCTTTTGGGGAGGATCAGCGAGCGAACGAGTCCACCACCGCTCATCATACAGCCGGCCGAGCCAAGCGCGGCCGGCTCCACCTCTTGTTTTTTAACGAGGTTGTCTCCTCAGTCGCTCCACCCCCAGCACCAGTACGGATGCAAGGGGGATTATAAACATAACCTGCTATAAATATAATTATTGTCACTCCTCCACCAAAGCGTATATTTAAACAACGTTGTTTTCTATTTTTGTGTCTATAATTTAAACAACTTTGTTTTCTATTGTTTTAATTTGAAAAATTGACACTTGTCAGACATGCCTCTGCAATCAAACAACTTTGTTTCTATTGTTTTAATTTGAAAAATTGACACTTGTCAGACATGCTCTGCAATCTGCAAGTATTTGCTGCATACTATATGTAACAAATGTGGATTTATTTCAATTGTAATCACGATGTTGAAACGGTGATTAGATGTGGCCTCTAACATGACTGTGTACTTGTAAAACTCGTTTAAACACAGGAGATTAGCGTTACGTCATAAAAGTTAAAGAACAAAAACTTTTCGATACTGTTTATTTGTTTATCCATTGCAAATACATGTATACAACACAAAAATACACATGAACCTTTTCAGGCACAGCAATGGAAAATAGATACTGCTACTGATACGTTAATAAGAGCATGTATTGCTTTTGATAAGTTCCGGTTACCCTATTTGCCAAAAATGACTCTCAAAATCATATAAGAAATGCCAAAAAAAAACTGTCAGTTTATGTGACCAAAACTATCCATCGTAATGTTGCATACCAGCACTATTTGACCTGAATAATTTTAAAGGAAAGAACGTAGGGACATCGACAGAAACCAATGGACGAAGCTGCTAGTGAACTAAAGACAAAAATTCGTCTATGTTCGTGATAAACAACTTAGTCTTGGATATTAAAACGACACACTTCGTCGAACTCATCCAATTTGTATCGCCACATTTGGAGTAACCGAATTATATAGAACAATCTTAACAAAATTGACACAATGTATTGTGTAACCGTGAAAGTGTGCTATTGTAATTCATCAGATACATTGACTTGCGTGAATGTGACGCGAATGCTGAGCGCTACTTCATCACTCGATGTGTATCAGGGTTACTCAAACTACAGTTTTTGATTTATGTCTATGGTACAGGCATGGTCTCCTTCATAGGTAGTGAAATTTGTCACTTTATTATGTCAGTTTAATATAAATAATATGTTTACCAACGTCTTCTCTTGCTGTTGTTCCGCCAGAAGGTCAGAACGAACTACGACTATTTGTTGTTCCGATTTTTGTTAATTTTCGTCATACATAGATACCTATTTGGTATTTTGCCGGCGGCACCACATGGAGTTATAAGTATAACTTTAGTCCGCACATAGACCATCTTTTTCAGATATTATGAATCCTTTTCCGAACCTTGTTTAATCGGACTATTTGAGAAACTATGTCGTATAACAAATGCGACCAGATGACACTACTGGCATCACTTAATTATTACGTTATGCGATTGCAATGATAATTGGCAGGGTTACTTCCGACGGATCGTAATGCGTGTGAGCATAGCACGATTCGTTTCACGCGCCAATGAATCATGCACGTATTTATGAACATTTAGCCTTTTACTATACATAATGTGCCGATACGAATCCATACATACCACAGAATAATAAATAGTACTTAAGTAAAATAGTAATTAAAGAATTTATTCTCAAAAAAGATTACAAAATTAATTCTCTTACATAAGAACAGTTTTATACTAATAACATCCAATCGTTTCCAGTCTCATTATTTGACGTTCATCAGTTGTATTATGATTTCTTCTACACAGGCAAATAAACTTATGTAGTACGTACTAGCGGCCCGCCTCGGCTTCGTACGGGTTTTAGTAAGAATACCTAATTAAAAAAATCTATATATAAAATAGCTTATGGCACGCGGGGATAGTGTGTAGCTTCCAGACAGTGAAAGAATTTTTCAAATCGGTCCAACAAATCTTTCCTCTTTATAATATTAGTATAGATGTAATGTACCTATTATAATAGTTAATATATTATAATACTAGCTTATCCCCGCGGCTTCGTTCGCGTTAATTTTATGATGACAACAAAACAACCCCATAGCGCGACTTGTGGCGCCATCTGTTGGCCGGGAATTGCGAATTGCAGCGCCATCTATAGTAGTAAAAAAATTTTCCCATTGGAACGACATACTTTCATGGGATAAAAAGCTCTAGCCTATGTTGGGCTCTGTACCCCTAACAATATGTATGCAAATTTTCATAATGATCGGCTGCTTAGTCAAGCCGTGAAGGAATAACAAACAAACAAACTCACTTTCTCATTTATAATATAATGTAAGGATGTAAGGATTAAAATATTTCTCATTTGTTACAGTTAACTGACATAGTTAACGCCATGTCAACAAGAGGAGAACTGCCGCTAGAGTTAGCTTTGAGAGCTCGAAGCTCATCAATAGCGACAACCCTACTGCAGCACTGCGCGGACGCCGATGCGAGGGGGCCCCGCGGCAGGACGCTGCTCCACCGATCAGTTGATGCCAGGGACGCGTTCTCTGCCAAATTTCTGGTAGAAAACGGGGCAGATCCCAATTTGACGACTAAGTAAGTTTTTTGTAGAGAATATTTGACTCGATCGAGAAATTAAATCGTCTGATTGCCATCGATACCCAGATAGGATATATTTAATTGAATAAAAGCGCTTCAAAGAAACTTCTTAGATTTGTATAAATGTTTGCGGCGCAAATCTCTCATACCTAGTTCCTTGCCCTTCGAAACACCAATAATTTTCATGCTTATTACATTTTTTCCACGTAATCTTACATATTTAATGGGCTATTAAAACTGTTTTTAGAGAGGAAGGCGACACGGCGCTCCATCTCATATCAGCATTAACAACGAGCTCATGCGATGAAGACACCATGGAACAGATGGCAGAAATAGCTGAAACGATGGTACAGAAAGGTGCCGATATCAATCGGCAGAATAGAAAAGGATTGTAAGTATTGGAAAAGCTTATTTTGTCCACGCGAACGATAATCAAGAGGAAGTAAAGACTTACATAAAACCAGCCAAAATATTGCAAAGTCAATATGTAAAGATTGACTTGTAAATTACTATACAAAGTCATCACCTCTTAGCATAGACGTACATGTAAAGATATTTAGAGGAAACTATGACTAATAACTAGATAGTCTGCTCAAAACAAAACGAATCATGCCTGTACGCATGCTTGCACACCTAATATGTTTGATAAATATAATATTAAATGACGGGACTGTAGTGATCGTATAGATTGTATTGATCCATAGATCAACAAAATTAAAATATAGATTAATCCTGTTTTCAGTACACCATTACATCAAGCAGTGATATCAAGAAATCAAAGGATATTTGACATGTTATTAAAGCAGTCAACTTTAGACACAAATCTAAGAACGCTATCAGATGAAAACCCACCCCTGTACTACGCGCTGGTCGACGATAGGCGTGCGTCGATTTCATCGAGTGAAACATTAGTCATGAATGGTTCAAATCCATTTGACACGCCCGTTACTAATAAAAATGCTTTTACTGAAGACTTAGCAGAAGATAAGACTGAGAATATAGTAGAGAGAGGTTTTGCAGCTAAACTTTTAGCGAAGGGATGTCAACCCAACCCGTTGTACTCGGGCTCAGGCGATAGTCTCCTACACATACTTGCACTGGGATGGTTCGAGGTAAGTGTTAATAATAAGCATATATTGTTTAAAATGTCCTAGTTTTACTAAACGCAAAAAAAAAATACACGAATCTGGGGGGTTTTACACATCGTTGTTCATGTACGGGGAAATTTTTGGGATAAAAACTATCCAATTTGTTCCCTAAGTCACAGAAGAATGGCCACTCCTCCCCTCCCGCAGCATTCGCCCACAACGAGTGGGGTACTTGAAAGGCACGGTGGTCACGCGGTGCACGCACACACATGCGCGCAGTGTGTGCAGACGTTCTTCTGTTCATGTAATAGTCATAGGTGATTATAACGAGACGTTTGTATGGAGTGTCCGGGGTGTGCCTAAGTCACAAATATACTTCATCTAAATCAAAATCAGTTCAGCATTTAAATAAATAAATATATAGGGACAATTCATACAGATTGAGCTAGCCCCAAAGTAAGTTCGAAACTTATGTTATGGGATACTAACTCAACGATATTATATTTTATAACAAATACATATATAGATAAACATCCAAGACCCGAGCCCAATCAGAAAAAGTTTGTTTTTCATCATGACCCGACCGGGGATCGAACCCGGGACCTCCTGGGTGGCGGTCTGGCGTGGTAACCATTACGCCACGGAGGTCGTCGATTTAAATCAAACAGACTGAGTTACTGTCGCACATATAATTTTAGTATGGTTTATTGTAGTTTAAAACTTTGGTTAACATGTTGTGCCACAAAAACCTGTTATCAAGGTCATTATAAAAGACATTTTTGTATGTTTGTTTACATACGGAACAATTTGTGTTTACTTTATTCAGTACTTAACTTTAATGTAAATTTACTAAATTCTCAGAATCTAAATAGTATGTATATACACAAAATAGATATAAGTAGATAAAGAGGTTTTAATATTTGGAGGCCATTTTAAAACCTTCAAGAATCGATAAATTATATCAGAAAACCCAAAATTTTTATTAACAAAATCTCTAAAAGTGTCATATTTATTCAAATATTTATATTTTGAAAAATTTTAATTAATTTTTTGACTGAAGTTAGTTCCAGATTGTATCTAAGTACGCCAGATTTTATTAATATTTAAAAAAAATAACTATGAAATAATTAAAACATTATACTACTGAAATAGAGGAGCTCGATGGCGTCGCTGTGTGTCGCACTCTAATATGAACACGCAAGTTAAGCGACGTCGACCCTAGCCAGCGTTTGGATGGGTTTCGTTATCTCGAGCTTCTTCGTGCTTCGGAAGGCACGTTAAGCCGTCGGTCCCCGCTGTTGGCGATGGATGACAGTCGTTAAGCCAAGTCGGTGGCCTTAGGGCGGCTTGAAAACACCGGCCTCTGCCAATCCGCAGCGGGGCAGAGTACGCTCTAATCACCTTCGATTGAAGGGACACCCGTATCCCAGCAGTGGGATGATTATGGGTTGATATAACGATGATGATGACTACTGAATAACGCATTAGAGTTATCATAACTTTTATGAAACTATTTCACTACAACATTTCAACTTTCAAGTAGCTTATAATCGATATTCTAGTAGCAAAACAAACTATATCCGTTACAACTTTTTTCCAATCTATAGAAGAAATATACTTTATTTCAAAAACCAATTTTAAGGCTTTAACTGGTTGACTATAATTCTAAGTATACAATTGTGTTATAGAAATCACGGATTTTGTAATAAAACGATATTACACAATACGCCAACAATGTCCCTATGATTAACAATATTCTCTCGCTATAAATTACACAAGCTAAACAATAATACTAGTCGGTTTATTTCGACAGTGTTATTTTATGTACTGTAATAAAGACTACAATAAAAATACAATTTAACGAATCTTATTCATCATAACGTCATGAAAATTTAATATTTTTGCAATAACAATTTATTTAAACATTCCATCTCATTTAAAATCCGGCTCGAAGGACCATGTTCCAATAGTGCAGCAAGACTGTATCTGTCTTCTACAGAAAGTGTTCTATGATCTCAGCCCTCATCGTTCTACTGTAGGGAAAACTCTTCCTCGTTATACAAATTTAAAAGAGGCGCTATGACCTAAATATACTGATTCAATACAATTTCATACATTTCTGTTCAATCTGCCACCTTTTGGCAGCTTATGGTGATAGAACTGCACTTGGCACAAGTTTTCCTGTGAAATTCAATAATTAAATATGTAATAAACAGGATTCAGCAGTATTCCTATCGTCACATCTAAATGGGGAGGTGAACCATGCGAACGAGGCGGGTCTGACGGCCCTGCACGCGGCCTGCGCCAATGGACTTGCACGGCTCACCACCGCGTTACTGGAGCATGGTGCCAGACCTAACATGCAGACCTCGTATGGCGAACAAGAAGACACAGTTTATAGGTACGTAAACTTATATCAATACTATAAATACAAAGAGACTTTCTATGAAATAACACAATTATTATTGTTAACACTTACTCGTGTAAACCGAAATAAAGGCTATTTTATTTTATAAATCTGAAAGTTTGAACGAATGTTGTAGATAAAGTTAGAACTTGCTAATCTCTAGGAGTAGCAGTCGCGAAAATACACATGTCGAAGTATCCCTTGAAAAAATATTTTTGCATATTTTGAAAGTGTATCTCGTAAGCTCTAAAAGATTTTTTGATAGAAGAATTAAGAGCCCAAAATAAGACTAAACAAAGCGAAATATATTTTGCGAAAATGTTTTGTAAAATTATAAGACTGCGTTCTTTCAGTAAAAAGAAAAAAAAATGTTGATAATATAGCTAAATTACGAGTATTTTAAATAGTAGGTATATTATACGCTTTCTTTGAATAACATTCATTTATTATAAAATTATTACAAAATATTACTTATTTTCGGAGAAACATTGTATTGCGTCTAAAATGTCAGGTCAGGAATATTTAAAGCGCCTTTGTCATCATTTACTTGAATATTTATTTGTGAAAGTTAACTTTTTCTATTTATACAACTGTGTGTGGTACACCCTAATTGTATGTTTGAATATTGATGCTAGAATAAATAAAGAAAAGTAAGCATTAGCAAAACAATATAATAGAAAATAAGGTGGGTTTCACAAGTTCCTGATAAGTTTTAATTAGTCTTATCAGTTTCATTTTAATTCTTTTTTTTAGGGTTCCGTAGTAAACTACAAGGAACCCTTATAGTTTCGCCATGTGCGTCTGTCCATCTGTCCGTCCGCGGTCTAGCGCCTAGACGCTTGATGCTGTAATTTAGTATGTATACTCATATTAACAATGCTATCAAAGTGGTAGAACAAAATTTTGAAAAATATTTTTTCCCCTACAGGTAAAGTGGGAATGAAATTTTGATTTCGCACCGACCCTATCTTGTGGAGTATCGTTAGATAGGTCTCTTAAAAACATCGAGGGTGTGGGAAGAATATTTTCCGATACAATGATCCGTTTGCGAATTATTTACATTTAACGTGTCAATTTTCGTTTTGCACGGTGCCCCCCCCCCCCCCCCCCCTCTATCTCCGAAAGTCTTGAGTTTAGAAATTAGAAAAAAATCATGGTAGTAGTCCATATAACGAACCTACAAGGAAAATTATAACGGTTAAGTAGGCACTACTGGTTACCGAGTAATAGCCGACGAACTTATGAAGTAAAATTTCTTTGACGAAAACGTACAAATGTCATAGAATATGGCATTGTACTCATCTGCAAACACGAAATGCGTAGCCAATACGGAACCCTACATTGTGCGTGGCCCGACACGTACTTGCCCGGTTTTTTTCTTCTTTAGTTTGACAGTAGTACAATCTATAATTTAATTTAATGTGTTTTAAACTCTAAAATACATTTCAGAAACTGACTTTATATGTCAGTGAGATTATTTCGACTATTTAATTGATAAATAGGCTAATTAGACGGTGAAACTGGCCCTTAAGGAGTTAATTAACTTTTTTCTTTTCTTTTTTATATTTTTGTAATCAGGCAAACACCACTACACCTCGCCGTGTACAATAATCACGAGGGCGCAGTAATCGCCATCATAGAACACAAAAGACTGGTCGAAAAAGGAGACTTGCCTTCAGCTGACCGCAGCGGCGTCAGTCTTGTACCGAACTTGAATTTGAAGAATTCTGACGGGGACACACCCGTCAGCCTTGCACTAACTGAAGGTAGGCTACGAGAAATATTATTTTTATAAGATTTTATTAATTTGAAATGTATCTTTGTACAAGTATTTTGGTAGTAAATTTTATAGTGATTGTCGTCTAATGATTGACCTCTTTTTAATTTACTCTTACTGCTTTTTAAATATATTTGTATTGTTAAATATCTAGATAAAAACATATTAAGAAATGAAACATATTAAGATAATTCTGTAAAATATTTTAAAATCAACGCCGCGCCGGTAGAAACTTGTTTTTAAAATATGTCTTTACTAGCTTTTGCGCGCGGCTTCGCCCGCGGTTAATTTTATGACATCGATCTCGTATGACAACAACAATCCATGGCGCGACTTGTGGCGCCATCTGTTGGCCGATACAGCGCCCTCTATAGTAGAAAATACATTTTCCCATTGGAATGGCATACTTTTACGGGATAAAAAGTAGCCTATGTTGGGCTCTGTACCCCTGACAATATTATGTACAAATTTTCATAATGATCAGCTGATTAGTCAAGCCGTGAAGGAATAACAAACAAACAAATTCACTTTCTCATTTTTATATAGTCATATCGTAAATAAAAATAGCTTTTAAAATTAATTCGACTCAAATACGAAAATAACAAAAATATACATTTTCTTTTTATAATATTCAATTGAAGTAGGTCGTGTACATTGTCAAAGTAACTGTCTCATACATATTTAACATTGTTATTATGGTTGTATTATATGTATATTACTTTTTCATTGTGACTTTGGTGACACCCAAGTCAATTGTTAATAGGTCATCTTCAATCAACCTCTTCATGTTACACACTGTATGTAAACAAGTACTATTTACTTTTTTATTTCAATAATCACGACAGTATAGGTATAAGTTCTAATAATAAATGTAACAATAGATAAATAAATAAAATTAAAAATATATAGGAACAAATCACACAGATTGAGCTAGCCCCAAAGCAAGTTCGAAACTTGTGTTTTGGGATACTAACTCAACGATACTATATTTTATAAGAAATACATATGTAGATAAACAACCAGACCTGAGGCCAATCAGAAAAAGTTCGTTTTTCATCATGACTCGACTGGAACATCATGACTTCGAACCCGGGACCTCGAGTATTAAAATTTTGAAGGAATGGCTTTACCAGTTTGAAGTTTGTAATTATCTAGTTTGTTTTCTGTACAGGTCACAAGCAACTCGTGGCGCCATTGATCGAGGGCGGCGCCGACCCGAACATCCGCAACGGCAAAGGTTTCACTTTACTCCACCAAGCGATAGTGGAGGAGGACTCCAAGACCTCTATTTACCTCCTCGACCATGGAGCTGATATGAATGCACTGTGAGTTAATGTTGAACGTTTAATTTTGTGTTCACTGCATGCGAAACGAGAAAGAATATAATCTATATACATAAAAAGAGAAGCTGACTGACTGACTGACTATCAACGCAGGGCCTAAACTATAATGGTTAGAAACTCGAAATTTTGCACAGGGGCTCCTTTTATAACGTAGGGGAGAACTAAGAAAGGATTTTTCAAAATTCCCACGGGAACTCGAGATATACGCAAACGAAGTTGCGCGGGTTTCGCTAGTAAAAAGCCAAAAAGTTTTGGGATACTAACTCAACGATACTATATTATACAGGGTGACTGGTTAAACATCGTACGCATTTTAATAGATAAAAAAGTAATTAATTTATATCCCTTCTGCATAAAAAAAAACAAAAAAAAAATTTAAATAGGCGAGATATGCGTATTTTAAAAAAATATTAAAATCGACCAATTTACGTATACTGTGGTGTCACGTGGTGTCGAATGTCGAAGTCGCGCGAGTCGAGCGGCCTGCGCGGAGTGCGCGGGCGGGGGCCATTCATTCATTTACTACTTAGTCTAGGATGGTCTAGGTATGCTACGTTGCCGTTGCTACGAATGACAAAAAATAAATTTGCGCGAAGAATGAATCGAATGAGGTAGGTAAGTAGGTGGCTAGTTATTAGTTATTTTTAATCACATTACATTTAAAATTTTTACTTACCTACTACGTTCATATGAAAATCAAGAAAATCACAATAATTGTTCTACTACACAACACATCACTACACTCGTAATCGTTCACACCAAGTTCTTGGACGGGTCGATAATGAAACGGATGTCGTCTGTCTGTATGTAGCAGATTCCACACCGTATACTGTGACACATTAAAACGTCTTGCGGCATTCCGCGTACTCTCGCGTGGGTTGTGGTCAAAATATTCTAAAATGGCTTCATGCAAGTCTACCGGATAAGGTTCTGCTCCTCGTGCTTGGGCATGAGTGGGCACGGTAAACTGGCCGAACGCTCTTAATCTAAAATTGAGTCCTAACATCAAATCATATGATGGTACTCGCCGGTTTGGGAACGTCTCGCGATACAACGTAATTGCGTGTCTAACAACGTTATTTGCCCTCGCGTAACATTGCACCATGTCCCAATACTCCTCATTGGTGTATTGATAAGCCATTATCACTACTCACTAGTTCACTCACACACAAGTTCACAACACAAGCGCGGCACACGCGATTCCAATCAAGTTCGCCTCAAGTTTGCCGGTGTCGACCGTTATGACGTCACATTAACGAGTAGAAATAAAAAAAAATACAGAATAATCGAGTAATAGCGAAAATAATATCTTTCGCTATTACTCGATTCAGTGTCGCTCTCGCCGATTGATAATCAATTGTCTTTCGTTGTTTTGCGATAAGCTAACAGTCCGAGCAACTGCGGAAGCGGCAAACTTGAAACGGACGGGTAGTACGTACGTACGCGACGTGCGATCGATGCCAAAACAAGTTTGCGACTGGGGGGTGGGAGCGAGCAAGGTCCGCGATCGGGTTGCGTTTGCGCCATAGGGTGCGGGCGGGGCGCGGGGGGATTGCCGGGTCGAGGTCGCGAGAGTTCATGCATAGTATAATGTAAAAAACGTAAAATGAACATTAAAATAAATAAAATTTTAAAAAAATAAGGTGGTGGTTTTTAACACTTAATGGAATAGGCATCAGCTTCTTATTCACCTCCTTTAATGGGTCTGTTGTTCAATCAGTCACCCTGTATAACAAATACAATGATAAACATCCAAGACCCAGGCCAATCAGAAAAAGTTTGTTTTTCATCATGACCCGACCGGGATTCAAACCCAGGCCCTCCTGGGTAGCGGTCAGGTGTGGTAACAATTACGCCACGGAGGGCGACAACAACGTCATAATATTCTCGTTCCCAGAAAAATACGTATTTTTAATACGTATTTTAGACATTCTCATTCTCTCTCTTCAAATGGAGAAGGCTCTCTGTGTATACACAGAGGGCCTCGGAAATATCCAATATTATAGCACGATGTATTTTAAAAATGGTCGTGACCAAAATGTCCACACTTTTATCGCTATACTGTTAATTTATTATAATTAGCAGTAAAATTCCTATAACAAAAATAAATTTAAGTAATGATGAATGAATGACACAAATGATCGCTGTCTAGGTCAAGAAATTTATATTGTTTCTACAACTTTACAACTACCTAATGTTTGAACTTTGTATATATTGAACATACATGAATGTTTCACTAATGTTTATGCTTAAGTTGTGGAGATAATAAATGTATTTATTATAGCCTATGTCACTGCCTGATAATGTAGCTTTCTACTGGTGAAATAATTTTTGAAATTGGTCCAGTAGTTTCTCGATGGCTCGATGGCTCGATGTATACCAAAAAGAACTCGTTTGCTGATCTATAATAGCTTGGTGAAACCTCACCTACTCTATCTCATTGAAGTATGGGGAAGTGCGAGTAAAACAAAATAAAATAATTAAAATATTATATCATTACGATTATTTAACACCAACTAAAACCGTGTATAGGGAGACTAAAATAATGAACCTAATGCAAATGCATAAACAGAGTACATGTATGCTCATGTATAAAATTATAAATAAAAAAATTCATTCAAATATTACATTTAAAACAAAAACACATAAATACTCAACTCGTCAGAAAAGTTACTTGGCACTGCCTAATGTTAGAACCAACTATGGCAAAAATAATATTAATTTTTCTGGAGCGCAGTTGTATAATTCTCTTCCAAAGGAAATAAAAGATGCGAGTTCAATAAATATATTTAAAAATAAACTTAAAAATTATATTCTCAACGATGATAATCTACTTAAATAAATTGACTTTCCGCGATATTTTTATCACTTGGACCACACTTTGTTTATTGAGCGCGCAACTTGACTTATATTTCAATCAGATGTGCAATGTTGAAGTGTAACACTAAATAATTTAACTCTACCCACAAAAGTTTTTGTAAAATATTTGTTTCTCATGTAAATAACTATGTTGTAATGAGAAAATAAAGATCTTTGAACCGATTTATTATAGCCTATGTCACTGCCTGATAATGTAGCTTTCTACTGGTGAAATAATTTTTGAAATTGGTCCAGTAGTTTCGGAGCCTATTCAATACAAACAAACAAACAATCAAATCTTTCCTCTTTATAATATTAGTATAGATTGTTCCTACAATATCAGTTTGTTACAGGACGGAAGCAGGCGAAACTCCGCTACAATTAGCCATACATTGCCGGCTGGGCTTAGTCGTGGAAGCGCTGTGTGTACGCGGAGTCGACATGAGTCGATTAGATGCAAACGGAGTCCCCCCACTTTGGGCTGCATTGGATTCTGGACAGGAAGAAGTTGCCAGTGTATGTTCAAACTAAGTTATTGTGATTTTGTTTTACACAATCAAAAAACGCCACCTGATTCTGATATTCAAAACTTTTATTCAGAGGTAAGAGGTGATAGGTAATAGGTTATAAACACGTTCTCTTGTCAGAGAGTACATATTAAATGATTTGTATAATAATCTACTCTAAAACTACCATTTCGAAAACAACAACAAAATTGCCACTAGTAAAAAGAAATGGCGAAATAAAACCAGTTACGGTCTTTTTGTAATTTAAAAATATTTCGTAGGTAAATTTTTTTTTATAAAATAAAAAACTAGGTAACCTGGTCTTCGATCATATACATACAACAGTGGATACAGCACGTCATACAATAACAAAGCTTAAACTTGGTACATGTGTTGAAATTCACCTTATTGTGCTTCGACTGGCTCTGTCTATATACATTGCCGCTGACACCACAATCCTTTAAATGTCTTCAGTCATGTAAAACAAATAGTCAGTGACGGATCACGCGTCACTGAATACAAAGTCCGCCACAGGTGCGTTTTAGCGGAGTTTGAAGTGTGCCACGCATCCGTGGCACACTTCAAACTCCGCCATTGCCATGCATTATCCATGTTGTATATGATCGAAGAACCTCCCAAAGTAACGACTGAACCTGCTTGTGTTATGGGTATCATACAACGAACATATTATTGTAAATATATACTTAAATTACATAGAAACACTCATACTCTAGTACAAACACCATCACATAAATGTTTTCCCCGAGCGTGAATCGAACCCGCACCCTCTGATGCCGATGTTAGGATCACCAACACACCATCATGCTATCATTAGGTCGAATTTTGTTTATACCATTTTTTGAAATAAACTTTTAGATATTGGTGAGGAACGGTGCAGATGCTGACTGCTGGGGAGCTGGCCCCGATGGTTGTTTGCAGACATTGTTACACAAGTAAGATTACATAATTTGTATATGTAAAGCCGGGTCTCCAGCGAAAGTTTTTTGAAAACATTCAACAAAAACACATACACAAAACTTTGTTTTTGAAACATGTTTCTCTACACACACTGTCCATAGCGGCTCGCGGTCGCGTAGCTTGTGTATTGCGTAGCGAGGCGAGAGAGATGTCAAAATCACGACAAAAATGGCGGATGATTTGACAGTACCCTGCCCCTCGACCCGCGCGGGGGTGTTTTGTGTACGTGTTTTCCATCGGGCATGGAAAACAAAAACATTGTTGATGTACACAAAAATGTGTATTGAAACGAAAGTTTTGTGTAGACGATTTTGTTGAATGTTGACATGTTTTTGTTGATTGTGTAGGGCAAAACACGCGCTGAAGACCCGACTTAATATACTCTTTATTAAAATTCAGAGTCTCACGAAACATGTCAATATTAAACATTTTAAAAAAGCAAGTACTAAGTTTCTTCCATTTTAAACAGCAAGTGCTAAGTTTCTTATTAGTACAAATCTGCCGTCCGACGTGGTGGTAATAAGACAAGACGATTCGAAAGAGCTTGTTGAATGAAATATTTTGTATTTTAATTCAAAAACAATACTATCTTTCTGAAGATGTTTCTAAAATAAATCACTATTATATTACAAGCTAAATTATTCTAATTGTAAAAAGAAACAAAGAAAAAATATTTGCTTAATACCCTTACTCATCGTGATTAATCATTTCAGTAATCTCCCACACTGCTTATACTTTTACGATTTCCAGGGCTATAGATGAGAACAAAGAGGTCCTCGCCACATTCCTGATCCGTTCGGGCTGCGACGTGGAGTCGCCGAGACGGCCCGGGCCCAACGACGAAGGAGCTGATGTGGCCGCAGAAAAATACACGCCATTACACCTATGCTGTACATGGGGACTTACTGATGTCATACAGGTATCAGCAACCGGTATCTACTATATACTATTAAAAACTCGACGGTGCCATAAATCATTTTTGCAATAGAGATATGTAAATTTACTCGACTGTCGATAAAATTCTTAAAATAAATGTCATGTCTACCCCCGCTTGAAACAACATACGTAACCAAACAACGTGCATCCTTAAGTATTTTTAACGTCGCTCAAAAACTGTGTAAGTGCGAGAGAGAACATGATATGCGCTGTCTCGTTTTTACGTTGACGACCTCCGTGGCGTAATGGTTACCACCCCAGACCACGGAGGTCCCGGCTTCGAATCCCGGTCGGGCTATGATGAAAAACGAACTTTTTCTGATTGGTCTCGGATCTTGGATGTTTACAAAATATAGTATCGTTGGGTTAGTATCCCCTAACAGAAGTTTCGAACTTACGTTGGGGCTAGCTCAATCTGTGTGATTTGTTCCTATATATTTATTCATTTATTTACGTTTTATTGCGCAGTCTGCCACGAGTCTTTCTTACCAGTATATAGGATACTAAAACCAAAACATAATGTATCTTATTTTCAGACACTCCTCGAACACGGGGCGAATATAAATTCCAAAGACGCTGAAGGCAAAACTCCGCTCCACATAGCTATAGAGAACCAACACGCGGCCATCATCTCTCTCCTTCTCTCACACCCGAGTATAGATTTGTCGGCAAGGGACAACAAAGGTGTATCGCCGTTTGCTGCGGCGCTGACAGCAAGGAATAATAAAGCTGCGCAGAGCATACTAGAAAAAAATCCGTCGGCTGCCGAACAAGTAAGCCTAGACTCTATTTAAGAACCTGTTTTAGATGATTCTAAGGCCTGAATGATACAGAAACGGCGTACGGTGAAGGCGCGGCGCAGGCATTATGTCGCTTCAAAACGTTTTCATACAAAATGTATGAAAGCGAAGCGCGATGTAAATTATACTGAAGCGACGCGACGCAGGCATGCTGTATGCCGCTTGGACGCTGTTTCTGTATGTTTTATGCCTAATAACAAATAACAACGCACTTATTTCTTACTTATAATTATACAATTTTATGTATTGTGTATTTTATATATGTCTTTAAAATGTATTTCTGCAACTCAAAGTTTATCTAAAAAATAATAGATTTATTAAACATACTCCCCGCTTGATGGCTATTTGATTGACCCCGTATTTGCTATTTATTTTTAAAATTCCGAACCGAAAAATTTGTTTTGGTAATACACGCTTGGAAAATTGACGCTATATAACAGTGTTAATAAATTTTCAGGTAGACCGAAAGGGCCGCAATTTCCTACATGTGGCTATCCAAAAATGTGATATGGAGAGTGTTATGTTCCTACTGTCAGTTGAAGTGGACGTGAATTCGCGTGTGCAAGACGCGACTCTGGCGCCGCCTTTGCACTTAGCGGCTGAAGTTGGCAATGAAGTTTTGCTGCGGAGTCTACTGTTGGCTGGCGCAAGACCCAACGACCGAGATGCACACAAGTAATTTTTTTTTTTTTTTTTAAATAAAATGAGGCCGAATGTAGGTATAGTCATTTTTACAGGGTCGGCAACGCGCGAGTTGTAAGCGTCCATAGGTCGTTTGCCACTTTAGTGGTATAAAAAAAGTAATGACAAGTAAATATGTTGTCACTTCTATCATCACCATTTTAATTATTAAAAAGACTTGAGTGAATGTGTCAACTATGTTATAGTGATAAGCTAATTAATGAGAACATATTTATGCCGCTGAATGTAAGCTACGATTATACAATTATGAGATTATGATAATTTAAAGTTTCAAGAGACAAGAGTCAGAGAGCACATACAATAATACATGATTTGTGTAATTAATCTACTCTATAAACTATTACCATTTTGGAAACAAAATCAAAATGACCACTGGTAAGAAATGGCAAAAGAAAACCAGTTATGGCCTTTTTTATTATTTTCATCAATAATATTCGATAATATCACTGATTGCGCAAAATGATACTGGTCTGTTGCTTTTGAAAAAGAGCGATGTATTAGAGAACAGCGTGGTTATGTGTATAGGCGCACGGCGCTGCACGTGGCGGCGCGCGCCGGGCACGCGGTGATCGTGTCGGCGCTGGCGAGCGGCGGCGCGGAGTGCGGCGCCGTGGACGCTATGGGCGACAACGCGCTGCACGTGGCCGCCCGCGACGGGCACATCGCCGCCGCGCGCGCGCTGCTCGCCGACACGCACATCGACGCCGCCGCGCCCAACCTCAAAGGTATTTATATAATCTCAATGTGCATGTTATTCACGAAACTTCGTGAATAACCATGTCACACAGCCACTGTGCCTCTGGTGCAAGTTGCTTCGGCTAAGAGCCGCACGAGAGCCAAACATTGTCGATTCTCATAATTTTCTCCAAGGTATGTCCACACACACCGAACATTCGCCTCGTGAGCCATGCTCAGTCTTGACCCCTTGGGAGCTGGATTAGGAAGGCATATGTTGCCCTCCTAAACCAGTTATCAAGGGGGGAAAACGCTCGGATCGACGCTTCCTGGTGACTGACCCAACAGTAGGGACATATATATTTATTTTATTATATAAATATATAGCGCAGGTTGAGGGCCGCGAGAGGCGCCCGCAGCGGCCCGCCTGTGGGCACGCTGCGGACGCAGTTCGCGGAGCTCAGCCGACGCAACTTTTTCTTTATAATAAATATTTATTTATTCTTATATATTTATTTAGTTTTAAAATTAGAAGCACGGGCAGTCACGGGGAAGCTAGTCAATCCAAAACTTCGTGTAAATGTTACGTGTCTTGTGCCGCTCGGGAGGACAATGGAGAACATTGTCTTCACCCGAGCGAAAGTAAATTCCTAGTTTTAATTGTGCTGTCCAATATGATGCCTCCAGATGGAAACACTAATTACCCAGGGATTGTCATCCCCGGAGTTGAATCCCGGGCAAGGAGCATTGCTCGAGGCCCGCACGCGCCGTATGGCGCAAGAAGCCCGTACCGTACCGTACATGCTCAGTCTGTGTGAACACGGCTATTGAATAACAAACAAATACACGTTCATTTGTTCATATTGTTACGAACGTGGGGATCGGGATTTGGATTAAGCACCGTTAACTTGTTAGAAGAATTTATTAAGCTATGAACAGGGGCCTGAATCTCATAACAAAAACCGATTCTATTTCGTTTCAAACACACTCGCTGTCCCGTTCAATTCCTATTTTGTATGAGTGAGACAGTGATTGAATTTGAATCGAAATAGAATCTAGTTTTGTTACAAGAATAGGGGGTCAGGTCACGGATACAATCACGGTGGTCAAATCACACGAAGAATCGAAGTCCGTAGATCGTCGAGGTCGTTGATCCAATCACACATATTAAGGCTGTTGAGAGGAGCTTACCGTGTAATTTCAGTTCACTTATGTCCAACTGTAAACTGCTATAGAATAAACGTAGGTCATTTACACGTAACTTTACATATAATAGTAAATAATAATATTAACGCATGTTTTACATTATGTCAACTACTATTCAGGTCGAAATCCATTGCACGAGTTGTGTTGGTGCAAAAAGGACAACGCCGCCACAATATGCGAGACGTTTCTTGAGTTCATGCCTGATTATCCCATCAACAAAACGGATTTACAGGTATCATATTATTATTTTTATTTTAAGTTAATTCATGCTGTCACTGTCATACTAAAGAAGAAAAAAAGAGATGGCTTGAGTTTTAATGTGGGAGTAAGATTATAATGCATGCTGTACTGTTCGCTCGTTTATATTATACTGTTTGTTTTATTTATTTAATGTCCTCTAAAATAATGTAAGAATAAATTTTTTAGTCTTTGTTCATAATATTATATATTTTTTTTTTTTTACTAAAACATAAACTCGTTTAATGTCATAACAGCGTTATAAAATCGCCTTAAATTACCATTTGTGCGTTGAATCGTTGTCTTCATTTGAAGTATTATTTTTGTGTTTGTTTATTATTTTTCTGAGTATTTTTTTTCTTAGGGCAACACTCCACTGCTACTGGCGTACATGAACGGGCAAGGCGCGATGTGTCGCGTGCTGGTACGCGCAGGCGCATGCCTCGCGCAAGAGAATAAAGAGGGAGTCTCCATATTTAATTACCAGGTAAAGAAATATTTAAAAGTTCAACTATATTGGTACGTTCATGGATAAAAAAAAAAACAGCAAAGGGATGTAGTAGTTGTTCGCTATTTGCTTTAAATAGAAACATTGTTTTTACAAAGAATTATACATTGGTTTTTGTACCAGTACGTAGTTGTTACTGCCCGCTTTCTAACACGCATTGTAAAGTGACGTATACGATTCTTTCACTCTGTATGCAGGATCAAGACACAGATAAAATTAAAAAAATACAGCAAAGGGATGTAGTAGTTGTTTGCTATTTGCTTTAAATAGAAACATTGTTTTTTCAAAGAATTATACATTGCTTTTTGTACCAGTACGTAGTTGTTACTGCCCGCTTTCTAACACGCATTGTAAAGTGACGTATACGATTCTTTCACTCTGTATGCAGGATCAAGACACAGATAAAATTATTCGTAATTAAAATAGGAGTGTCATGGGATCCTGTATAAACTTTCGTTTATCTGTTTCATCTCTGAGAGGGAATGAGAAGTCTTCAGACACAAATGTCAAATTCCATAGTAAAAAAATATGTCAACAATTTTTTCACAACGAACAAACTCGTGATAACGAAACCCATCCAAACACTATCTAGCGTTGACGTTGTTTAACGACGCCATCGAGCTCCTAATTACTACACGTTCATATTTATTTTACCTCTGACAGATGGTTTAATGGGTTAAAACACTCAAAATAAGTGTCACTGAAATAATAGGCATGACGACAGTATCATCGTCAATTTAATGTTTGTAAGTAAACATTCATTTAAAAAAAAACAGCTATAGTTCTGTTTAAAAAAATCTGATTATTAGATTTTCAATAAAACATTAAAATACCTCAATTGGCCGTTTTAATTGAAACACTAGCAGGTGTCATGGCGTCGGCTCTGACGTCACGTCTCGGTAAACATTACAACAACCTCTTCGTTACGCCATAGACAATGACATTTTTACCAAGGCGTGACGTCAGAGCCCACGCAATGACACCTGCCGCTGTTTTGGCGCACTATTTGAAAATGATTTGAAAAATGGTTTTAAACTTCATTAAACTTAAGTTTATTACCGAAATAAAGTTTTTCTTCGTAAATAGTAATAATGTGTACCCACATTACGGAAGAGGTTTTCAAAATCTTTCGTCACGCCTATTCTGTAGCAGAAATAATGTGTCGAACCAATATAGACGGACTGCTCGAGCGGTTAGCCATTGGTCAACATACAAGGACCGCTCTTGTTTTGAGTGTTAAACTTGTTTTTACATCTGTCAGAGGTAAATTAACTGTGAATGGCATATCATCATATCAGCCCATAATCATCCCACTGCTGGGATACGGGTCTCCCTTCAATCGAAGGTGATTAGAGTGTACTCTGCCACGCTGCTCCAATGCGAATTGACAGAGGCCGGTGTTTTCAAATCGCCCTAAGGCCACCGACTTGGCTTAACGACTGTCATCCATCGACAACAGCCGGGACCAACGGCTTAACGTGCCCTCCGAAGCACGGAGAAGCTCGAGATAACGAAACCCATCCAAACGCTGGCTAGCGTGGACGTCGCTCAACTTGCGTGTTCATATTAGAGAGCGACACACAGCGACGCCATCGAGCTCCTCCTCGAATGGTTTATATGTCACATGATTTTTACGTATGAACTTGATTCGAAAAGTATGTCACAGAATTACTTTTCGTAAACTTGTGGTTTTTTAAGGTGGCCACGAAACAGTTGTTGCATCGGCTGTTAGACGCGCTGCCCGCCGAGGCGCCGTGGGCCGAGAGCGACCTGTGCCAGGAGTGCGGGACCAAGTTCACCCTCACCATGAGGAAGCACCATTGGTAACACTTATTCATATAAATATAGACATAAAATAGAAGCTCACAGATGAGAAAATATTTGATTTAAAAAAAAAATTTTTTTTTTTTTATACTACATAGGTGGCAAACGAGCGTACGGCCGGCCTGCCGGTAAGCCGTCACCGTAGCCTATGTACTGTTATATGACAAAAAAGGCCGTTACTGGTTTTCTTTCGCCATTTCTTTTACCAGTGGTCATTTTGCTTTTCTTTCTGAAATGATAGTAAGTTTATAGAGTAAATTAATTACACAAATAATTTATTATTGTAATGTAATCTTTGATGAAAGAAAATGTATGTGAGAACAAGGCTACGGTGATGCTTACCATCAGGCGGGCGTATGCTTGTTTGCCATCTTTGTGGCATAAAAAAGAGGATTCTCTGAATAAATATTTTGAATTTTTTGATGCGTGACTATCGTATTCTAAAGAAAAGAAGGTCACCTGGGTTTTTTAATTGGAGATATGGTCAAAAGAGCTTGTGGTCTTACCTGATGATAAGTGAAGTACTAGACAAAAAAAAACCTTTTTTAAAAGACATCAGATTTTACTAAACTAAGTAAATGTTATTCCACTATTATTAACCACTAGCTTTTCCCCGCGGCTTCGCTCGCGTTAATTTTATAACAAAGATATTGTTTGACCACAAAACAACCCATAGCGCGACTTGTGGCGCCATCTGTTGACAGCGCCCTCTATAGTAGAAAAAATATTTTCCCATTGGAACGACATACTTTCACGGGATAAAAAGTAGCCTATGTTGGGCTCTGTACCCCTAACAATATGTATGCAAATTTTCATAATGATCGGCTGCTTAGTCAAGCCGTGAAGGAATATCAAACAAACTTACTTTCTCATTTATAAAATTAGTAAGGAAGTAAGGATATTTTTTTAAAATATAATCAACTATAGATGTGACAATGCATTCACACCGTATGTTTTTCAATACAGTCGCCACTGTGGAAGAATGCTGTGTAACAAGTGCTCCAATCAAGACGTACCTATTCTAAAATTCGGCCTGAATAAGTCTCAGCGCGTTTGCGAAATATGCTTTAATGTACTGAAAGTCGGCGCTAGTTAATCTTATAGAAAGAAACTATAAACAGTTTAAAACATAAACTATACAGCCATTTTGATATGACACTCAAAAGTACCCGGACAAACAAATTACTGGTTTTTGTAATATTTAAAAATTTGATATTTTTGTTAAATGTTTTTATGTAAATAAATAAAAAAATGGACAAGCAATGATATTACATAAATAGTACGTCGAATTGAAGATTCATAAATGACCCAATTGTCTCCTGTGGCAATCAGTTTGCCTCAAACAAGCTACAGAGCGAGTCGTCCGTGACACACTCGAAGCGCAATGACTTAGAGATAGCTATCTCTTTTACTCTCGCGCTCACCGTATCTTTCTTCGTCATTCACTAGTGAATCACGAGACCATAATGTAGTATTATAGCTATCTATATGCAGCGCGACGTTTTGCAAACGCAATTACTAGGAACGTAACATATCTATACTATGAAATATCATTGTGGACAAGAAATTACGTTTACCTAGTTGTAATGATGAAAATAAACATACTTTCGTTCTTAAGACAATGTTACATGATCTCAATTGAGATGCACTTTACAGTTACACTAGACAGTTGTCCGTACTTTTTGATTGATAAGATGACAACATTCAATTTCTTAATACACTGTACTGAGCTGTACCAAATACTATAGAAACTCTACCGAGTTAATACGCACAGCTTCGGAAGAATTCGGGCAAGACGCGCGACACTAGCGCTACTATAGAAATAGGGCGGCATGAGGTGAACGATTTCAAAACTTTTGTGCGTTTTGTATGCAAAATGTTAACGCGACACTAGCGCCCCTAGCGGCATGAGGTGAACAGGAGGTTGCCAAGTATGAGAAACGTCAAGAGCTGTGCGTATTATATTTCTATAGTATTTGGCTGTACCCACCTGTACTCATATTAATAATATTATGTATAAATAAATACATTATTCATAATTCACACAGCGCAAACTAGCCTCAAAGTAATCAAGGCTTAAATCTGATTTTGTTAGTAGCAAACTACTGATACATTATTGTAAATATATACCTAAATACTTTTATATTACATAGAACACATCCAGAATGGACTCACACAAATGCCATCATAATTTGCCCCATGTGGGCATCGAACCACGCCCTCTGGTACCGAAAGTCACCAACTGCACCGAGAAAAATCTATTTAAATACAATTTTAACTAAAAGGTCAAATGGTTGTATAGTTTATGACTTGATATAGGACGCCATGGCGTAACGTTTTTGTACTGCGACAGCTCAGATGATTTTTAATATTGTTATATAAGTTATGTAAACTTAAGAACGAATTTGTAACTCGTATTTAATATTGAGTTGTATTATTACATCATTGTATCCTATTTTTTATATATTTTTAATGGTATTATGATTTAAAGCCGACGGTGTGGAACTTTTATACGCAGATTTTTCTCCTCCCAAAATAGTTTAGCTTACAATTGCATCAATATCGGAAAGGTTTAGGGGTGCGGATGCACTTTCAATATTCTGTTGCACAACTATAGGAGTATGACCATCTCACTCACTCCTGTAAAGGCGTCTCACTCTCTTGCACGGTAATCAAAATATCATCCGATAGTTTGTTCGATAGAAAATCACATGCGACCATGCCCTAAATGTGTAAAATCGATACAATTTTTGTATGTGATCTATTTTGGCGGACAAAAAGTCCCTCCTCTATATTGATGTGTACCAAAACGTTAAGTGTAATGGTTTAACACTTTTTTCGAAACACGCAATCAGTAATCAAAATCAGATCTTTCATCCCATAGGACACGGGTCACTCTAAGAGGGGTTTCTAGTGTACTTTGCTACACTACTCTCAGCTGTGGGTTGTAAAGTCACAAGCTTTTAATTTACACTCTAGTTAGCAGATAAAAAAAAGAAACAGTGAACAGTCTCAGAGCAGGAATAGGTGGAGATTGAGTTTTAAAGGAAGCTCATAAATTTGTGTTGATATTCACCTTTTATATAAATCTTCTCTGGTCGCCACCTTGAAAATTAAAAATCAAAGTGGCGGAACCAGTTGACTGCCAATTAGAATTTTGAAACACGTTTTTCATCATAATTATTTAAATATAATTGACACATTTAATTAATACCTAAGTATAACACGTACTTATAATAAATGCA
This sequence comes from Endotricha flammealis, assembly GCA_905163395.2. Taxonomy (NCBI): domain Eukaryota; kingdom Metazoa; phylum Arthropoda; class Insecta; order Lepidoptera; family Pyralidae; genus Endotricha; species Endotricha flammealis. The sequence goes on from LR990873.1 coordinate 5,829,881, forward strand.
AAAGCCATCCATTCGATTTGTGGCTTGAAAACTTTAGTGCCTCGACGGTTTTTGATATATCTACGTGTAGAATGTTATTTCACAAAAAAAAAAAAAATGCCAAAGTCTGAGTGTGCTTTTATTTTCATTAAAATTGTAAGAGTTATTTTGTATTTTATTAATTTCGTTTATTTATTTATTTAGGCAAGATCATTGGGTTATATAGGACAAACTATTTCCGTTACGCTTTGACAATTATTTTATTAAGTATTTTAATGAACGCTTTTGTAATTTATCGTCCAATGGCATGTCATTATTAAGATTTTATTCAAAATAAAAGGAAATACTACCAGTCGGCCTCAAGTTTGCCGTTACCTCTCGCCGCGCACACCCCACCGCACCTCATGGCAGATCCGATATGCGATATCCGATAAGCAATTGCGGATCTGCCTTGAGGTGCGGTGGGGTGTGTGCGGCGGGAGGTAACGGCAAACATGAGGCGGACGGGTAGTAAGTCTATATGAATAAACGATATCCTCTATTTTAATGCATAAAGGTTTATCTAAACCGCCCACATTAATAATAACAAATAAATTTTTGTCATTATTATTAACTAAATTTGTCTTAGTCCGTGAATAATGACATTAAGGCAAGGACGCAGCCACTAGCAAGGATATTGAGCTAAAAAACATTACATAAAATACCTCACATTATTATTTTACTATACATATACGTTGCAACTCTGAAAGTGAATGGGAAAATCAGATAACATCAGAGATAAGTGTCACATTCCATAGTAAAAAATATTACTCTTATTTTTTACTATGGAATTCACATTTCATAATGTGGTACATATTTTTCCTTCACCATAGCACGATAAAATCCCGAGTTGGTTGTGCTCCACCTATGTTTCTTCTGTTATGTTATGTTGTTGTTTTGTTTCTTATTTTTATTTCCACTGCGTCAGGACAGGATAATCGTGTACTATTCGACGATAAAATACATTATGCTCCTATTATGTTATTATTACGTCACAGATTGTTGCTTCTAATGTCAATTTCCAGTAACTTAGTCCTAAGATTTTTATAGACATTGTATCCTTGAAAGTAGATTTAAGGTTCTTTAATCTTCGAGAAAGTATATACGTAGGTACCTTTATGAGAGGGAATTGTAAATGTGACACAAAATACACAAGCCAAAGTCAACTTTTTTCGTTTGATTTACGGCATATTTTATTATGCTGATGATTATGATAAGTTTAAAATTTCATTATAATGAAATGGAATATGGAAAAAAGAGATCATTTCAGATTTACTTTTGTTTTTATGCAACTAACGGTGATAACACATTAAATATCATTCTGTCATTGTCTAATTAACAAAGAGATAAATTGGCACTTAGTGTGTCATTAACTATAAAATGTCTGTGCAACTCAATACAACTTTTGTATTCTCCTTTTCACGTTTACAATGTCTCCTCATATTTTACTTGAAGCTTTTACATTTTGCTCAGAAATGAGTAAACAGTTTAAAATGCATTCCAGATGTTTTAATTTTCTGCTTGCTGTAGGTATATTAATTTTATTGTAACTTCACATGCGGTTGAAATATAAATGATCTCTTATGATTGCCGCAAAGTATTCCGGGACGGTTCCTACGCAGCAATTAATATTCAATTTAGAGTATTTTACAGCATTAAATCGTGTCTCTTATAATATATTTCACAATGTCAATAACCAGCTGCCCGCTGCGTTGGTGGCTTTTTATATTGTACAGTACACGATGTCTCTAATTTGAATGACAAAATAATTGGCTGGAATGGAGCCTAACCGGAATACTTACGACTTACTTACTTAGACTTAGTTTAAGCGCGTCGCCTCAACTGTTTAGTATGACTATATTTAACATTATGTGCAAATTATGGTGATATATTAAATTAATTCATTCTTTTTAATGTACCTAAGATGATTTAAAGACTTCGAAGTTACAAAGTTTGCTTTTTTATTTCTCAGTAAAGCATAGCGTGAGTCGTCAAAGAGGCTGATTTGCAATTTTTCCTTCTGTGATTTTGTGAAAGAGCAAATAAACACATATTAAACTTGAAGATATATAATTTTTATATATAAGTATGTGTATGTTTTGTGCAAGTTGTGCCATTTGATTTGTATAATTATAATATATTATATTTTCCCCCTAAATATTGTTTTAAGATAATTATTTTATTGGCATTGCAATGTTTTCACTCCAAATGTTTATATTTGCTAAATAATAATAATAATAATAATAATAATAATAAAATCTTTATTTCCTCTCACAGCTTAAATTCTAAAATGTACATTTGTTGTTTTTACATTATATGTATATGTGCTATAAAACGTGAGAGGCTGGCGCCTGTTGTAGGTTTTTGGAAGAAAAACCTGTGTTACAGGTCGCCAGGCCCCCCCTTCTGCTTTAGATCACTATTTATATAAACTTGGCTAATTGATTCCTGTTTTCAGAACTGTAAACATGTTGTGTGTGGGGTTGGTAAGTATGCTGGTCTGATTTAGTGTGTGTGATTGAGTATGTGTGTTGGGTAGATAGTTTCAGTGTGTGTGTGTGCGTGTGGACGATAACAAAAATATTATTTAACTGGAGTTAGTAGCTCTTCAGTTTGTTGATAGGTAAGTGTTTTTAAATGTTTTGTTAAAACAGATTTAAGGTTGAATTTTGTTAGAGGGTATAAATTTAGAAAGATGTTAAGTTTTTTGTACAAATACGTTCCTAGGAAACAAAAGAAGTTATGTGAAGTAGATGTTCGAAAGATAGTTGTCCATTGTACTGTTGTTCCTAATCTTCGTTTATTGTCTATTAATGACGAGTCATACTGTAGCATGGAATGGCGTTTTATTATTGTGTGGAGGATGAATGATTGTCTTATGGATAGAACATTCCATTCTCTGTAGAGGTCAGTTGTGGGGTACCTGAAAGGGAGACCGGCTCCCACTTTTAATATCATTCGCTGTGCTCTTTCTACCTCTATTAAGTGAGATTTAGCAACACCACCCCATATCGTGATGCAGTAATCCGTTAATGACTGACATAAAGCTTTGTAGACTAGCATTAGAATTTTCCGGTTGGCTATGTGTTTAAGGGTTCTGAAGACGTATATGAGTTTCCTCAGTCTTGATATTAGACATTCAATATGGTCTTTGAAAATTAAAGTTTGGTCGATAATGACGCCTAAGTATTTTATGCTGTTTGTATGCTCTAGGTGAGGGCATGCGCAGGGCGAGGGTGCAAGACATGTACGTGTGTGAGATACAATTTTATTTGTTAGAGACGGAAGTTGGTTTGATCTAAGTGCAAACGTGATATATTTCGTCTTAGATATGTTTAAAGTTAGTATGTTCTCTTGAAGCCATTTGCTGACCCTGTCAAAGCCGCTCTGTGCGTTTCTGAATGTTTCCTCCCAGGTATCCCCCCAGAAGAATAGAGCCGTATCATCTGCGAAAGAGATGGTCTTGCCTTTGTATAGTTCGATGTTACCCAACTCATTTACATAAACCAGGAACAGAGTCGGAGATATACAGCTACCCTGTGGTAAGCCGAATCTAATAGGTAGTTCGTCACTCATGTCTTTGTCTATTAATACTCGTTGTCTTCTGTCCGACAGGTAGCTCCGAAAGAGCTCCAAAGGCAAACCCCTAACTCCAACCGCTTCCAACCTGGATATAAGGCGGGGAACGGAGACAGTGTCAAAGGCCTTGGCGAGGTCCAAGAATATTGTTAGGCACTTTTTCTTGTTATCTAGGTTTTCCACTACAGAGTCAACCAACTGATGCACTGCGTCATTGGTTGATTTACCGCGCCGAAAGCCAAATTGGGAGCGTGTGATCAGGTCGTTCGACTCTAGATAGGATATCAGACTATTGTTCATGACACGTTCTAGGATTTTGGACATTGCCGGGAGTAGGGAAATAGGCCGATAGTTGTTGACACTATCTCTGTCCCCACCTTTGTGAATGGGTCTAATTAGTGCTATTTTGAAGGCGTCAGGAAAGATACCCGTCAATATTGCCAAATTGCATATGTGAGTAATGGGAGGCGTCAGTAGATAAGCATATCTTTTTAACATTTTACTAGAAATTTGGTCATAACCTGTCGCCGAACTATCTTTCAGGTTGGTTATGAGACGAAAAATGTCCTCTTCTGTAACTGGCAATATAGCCAGCGAGTTTAGTGGCGATTTTTGGGGGTGCTGTGAACTTGTAGGAGTAGGGTTGTCGGGGCTTAGGATTTTTTCTGCTAACTTGGTTCCTACATTGGCGAAGTGTCTATTGACCTCATTTATGCTGTATTTTCTATTGCCAGGCGTTATTAAGTTTGGGGAGTGATCTACAGCTTTGGCGGTTCCACTTATATTTCTTATTGCCTTCCAAAGATTCTTAGGGTTATTTCTGGCGTTTTCAATCTCCTGTCTTTCGTATGATCTCTTCGTTTTTTGTAGAATTGATTTACAATGGTTTCTATATCTTTTGTATGTTGTCTTAAGTATTTCATTTTCAGGGTCTGCCTTGAGTTTTTTGTATAGGTTGTCTCTATTTCTCATGCATCTAAGCAGCCCAGTGGTGATCCAAGGTTTATTTATCTGCTTTCTTCTTGGTGTTTTGAGCGGGTGGGTGTTTTTCTGTAAGGCTGTAGTGAGATGTTCGATAAGGCAGTTTGTAGCCAAGTTTGGGTCAGAGCAATTGTGAACGTTTTGTAAGTCTAGTGTTTCTATGGTTTTGTCTAGTCCTAGATAATCTATGCGCCTGGTTATTGGAGTTTTCAAATATGTGGGGGGTACCTAAGTTGATACTAAGTCCTACAGTGTCATGATCAGTGATGGAGGTCTCTAAAACAAAGCAGGTAGGTATGGAGTGGGTTTTACAAATGATATGATCCAGACAGGTTCGGCTATGGGTTGGGACGGTGTATGCAGGAAGCATGCCATTGCTTGCGAGCATATTCAGATACTCGTGTGAGCGCTTGTCGGGACTGTTTGGTACTATATCTATATTTATATCTCCACAGAGGATAATGTTTTTATACTGAGATAACTTTGATAGGAGCGAATTCAGTGAATCAACGAATGCTGTGGTGATTCTTTGACTGGGCGGTCGATAGATGCTAATTATGCATGTATTAGTATTCACGGTGAGTAAAATGCAGTTTGCATCACTAATAGCTGGTTCTTCAAATTTAACTTTCATATCCCTTCTGTAGTACAACACTATACCCTCGTTTTGGCTTTTGTGGCTGGTTGTGCATACGTAATGATAGTCTTCAAGTGGAGGTATGGTACCACAGGAAGGTAACCAGCATTCAGAAAGTATTATGATATCCCATTCAGTTTGTGAGCGTTGCAGGAGAGTGGTAAAATTGGACATGTTACATTTTATGCTTCGTATATTTTGTGAGAGTATGTTGAGTGTATTTTGGTTGTGTGTAATGTGTTTGTGTAAGTCGTCCATATCACATTTTAAATATTTGGCTACATGCAAGTTATCTAGTTCGGAGTGGAGGTTGTCAATATTTTGTATAGTTTGCATATTATATTTTAATTAAAAATATGAAATTGACCTGTTCTCGGTGAAAAATACACGAGCAGGCCCAATTTTGTTTGGGATAAAGTATAGACTCCGATCGGGATAACTTACAGATATGTGCTCGTTTAATTGGCGATGGAATATTAGTTAGTTGTGTTAATAGACGATATGAGAGTGTAATGTATGAGTGTGTATTATGTGTGTGTGTTAGTTGAGTGGCTGTGTGTACAGTTCTGGGAAAAGGATAAAAAAGGAATGAGTAAAAATAGTTCAACAAGTAACGTGAATAATCTCTGTAAATCATGAATGAGCAAAAATTACAAAATACAAACAAAAAATAAAAGTAAACAAAATAAGCAAGAAAGACTGATAGGCCGTATTTTTTGTTTATGGCTAGTCATATAATTTTAAGTAGGTCCTCTTCTTCTGTGATTCTAATTGCTGGTCCTCCATCCTCCCTCTTTACATATACTCTCCCGTAGGACGTCCAGGCTGCCGCTAGTTTTTTAGATTTGACGTTTTCACGCGCCAAGTAATGGATACGTTTTGCTTTTGACGTCAAGGATTCTGCCACATAAATTGGTCGCGGTGGTCCCGGTAATTTCAGATGCGAAGTGTTGAGTAGGGGTTCACCTAGTTCTCTTTTTGACTTGTTGAAGTCTCTGCATGTGGTGATGAGCGATTCTTTGCGTAGTGTGGTGGTGAAGTCTACAATTATTGCTTCGTTTTTAGAGCGATAAATGTCGCGTATTTCCGTGGAATATATAGATGAATTCAAACTCAGAACAGCGCCCATGTCCATGACGATGCAACTTAGTGAATTTTTATTTTCATTAGTTTGTTTAGGCACATTCCTGATCTCAATAGTAGAACTACGTGCGTTTTTCTCTAATAGTTCTACTTTATTTTCTAGCGCTGTTATCTTGGATTTGCATGCACTGTTCTCTTGTTCTAATGAGCCAATTTTGCTTATCAATTCATCTTGGCGAGAGGTGAGGGATGCAATTGATTTTTGTATGTCTGTATTAACGGACATAATAATTGACAAGCTCTTACTTATGAAGTCGAACTTTTCATCCTGCTGAGTTTTCATTTCATCTTGCTGTTTTTTCATTTGAATGAATAACTCTGTAAATTCCGAGATTGGTGAGTCTGTTATTTCTTCAAAAGTACGTTTTTGTCTTTTCGTAATATTAAGGAACGCTGAATTTGAGTCTCGTTTGCTTAATTCATTTAAGGCCGAGTCGGAATCATAATGCATGGGAGTGGACGGCGGTGCCAAACCGCTCGGAGGAGTACGTTGGAGCGCCATCACCTCTTTCGTTCTTGTGAGTAGGCCTAAATGTTCCGACGGCAAATGGATCGCGCCGAGGGCGTGGCTTGCGTATGCGCCGGTGCACTTGGGAGGAGGGGTCTAGGACACGGCGGCGCCCGGTGAATGGTTAGTAGTGGTGCGTATGTAATGGAATGGACTCACAGCTTTGTTGATATCTCTTTCGATTAGAGTGCCTTCTCGCTCACTCGTTGACTCTCAGAATGCACACTGGAATTTCGTCGCTGCAACACACCGCACGGTGGACGAATGGTTAAGAGCTGCACACTACTCACTCGGGGTGAACAGGTTCAAATCATCTTCTAGTCACACTTTTTAGAATTGAATATTTACTTTAATTTAATTTAAAAAATTTTCAAACTGGGCTCCGCACAACACGTCTACACGCGATCGCGGTCCGAGGGGAAGGGTGTAAATAAAATTATATGAACATATAAATCATGTATTTTTTACCTATCGACTCTTATTCATATTTATAAGCAGAGCGCTTTTTGGAAACTATTAAGTTCTGTTGTCGAGCTATAATATAACTATTTTTTGATAGCGCCAACTAAACAGTATAGGTACAAGAAATAATATAATTTCGAAAATTTTCTAACAAAAATATTTTTCAAATAAAAAATGGTTGTTTGAACCGTAGTAACTATAGAAAATAAGTATAAATTGTTTAGTTGGCGCTATCAAAAAATAGTAGAATCTCATCGTAACGATGGGCTACTAAGTCTGCTTAGTTGATGTCTGCCTGCTATAGATAGCGTGCGATGGGACTCGCGCAGAATAAAATCAAATCATCATTTATTTGTTGGAATACACGTTATGTTTATGATCTTATTGTATGCAGGTGTGTAAATATTAAGCAATTTTGTTACATAAATTTACAATGAATGAAAAATTTCACCACCTTCCCGGTAGCTTAGTGGCAAGAGCAAACGGCAGGATATCGAGAGGACGTAGTCTCGAATCCCACCTAGGACGGGTAAAAAAAATCCTTACAAATTTTAAAATAATAAAAAAATATATAATTTTTTATACTAGTATGTTTTAGAATTCATCCAGAAATTTGTGTATGAGAGAGGTAAAGATGAGAGGTCTATTTTTAGGACCTATACATATTTTTATACAGAGGTAACTCTGTATTTCGTCATGTCTGGAAATCGGGGGGCTCAAAAGCAACAAAATGAACCACCCCAAAGGTTCTCGAGATATTTGGGTTTTTTGCAATTTACCCAGAATTGTACTGAGATATGAGCAACAACCGCTACTATGTTAGCGGACAGGGCACCCTTGGGACAATTTATTTACGTAAAAATATAAGTAAACACAATTTGAACTGTGATTATTTATTTACAAATAAACAGTGTTTGTATCGATCAATCCTCTCACATTATAAATAACTTACTAATAAAACTAACTTTCACCTTTCATGTAATAATGACAACGGTAAAATAACAGAAAGATATTTTTTACTGAGAACAAATTCTACATTACTTTAGCCTTTTGAAAAGGTCTTTCGTGACACATTTGTCAAGAACATGAAGGTAATCGATAAGTTCCTCTTCACATGTCTCCGTTGTGTTTGAACGGGAGTTGACACGATCATTGCATTCCTGGTATTTTGTGAAATGGGCTACAGCATCACCCTTTTGAGCGCATTCCTCCTGTAAAAAAAATTGTTTAAGTTTAGTAAGATAAAATAGAGGATTTATTTATAAGTTTTAAGTATGTAGATAATTATTTTTATTCACAATGGATAAATTATTGTAAACATAAAAAATAAAATACATAGAAAACACCCCGACTCGAGACCAACACAAATGCGATCACATAATTTTTTGTCCCATGCGGGGATGGAATCTGCATCCTTTGGTGCCGAAGGTGAGATCTTTATAGCATTGTTATAACTTATGCTCTTTGGCTATATATCTAGATTTTAAGGGGGCTTGCCAAGGTAGGACAAGGAGATCATTTTGAGGTTAGATTCAAGGATGCCACTAAACTTCCAAGGTTCAGTATGACACAAATTATTAAGAATTTACAACGAAAAGCATGAAATTACCCGCAAGGTTTCCTGAGGATCGACCAGATCTTCTTCTTCCTCTTCTTCAGCCTTGACGACAGGGATAACTTTGTCGGACATTTTGCCTGAAACCACAATAACGCTCATATAAACACTTTCTAATGATTATATTTCACGATTTACTTATTTTGTGAATATGTATTCAGTATTTTTTACAAACTTTACCGAAATCGATGATGCAACGAGCGACCGATCAATTGACAAGTGTTAATGTTGCCATAAATATTTTGTGATGTGTGTGACTTTATGTTCAAAGTTAAAATTCTGTGGTAATTAAATTCATATTTTTATTATTTCACAAACTACTTTTTTAAAATAGAATTCAAGTTTTATTAATCCTTTTGTAAACAAAAAACTGTCTTCTATTTTTGTAAAAATAGGAGACGAAGGCAAAGTCACAGTTAGGACCGCGTATCCGAACATGTTTCTTTTTTAGTGCTGGCAAGTATGGAAGTGACATTACATGCAATACGACAACATAATAAATTGAACTTTGTCCATGAAGTATACATTTTTTTCACTATATTGCTTGACATTAATTTATTGAAAAACACTGTACTTTATGATAAACATTGTGCAAGTAGTCAAATTAACATCCTATATTATTTGCAAAAAGTATAAAAATATATTTTGTAAAATATAATTAATTATGACTCCATAAACGAGTTATAGGCTAACATTAAATTTATTGTGTAGAATATACGAAGTAAGTATTTTTTTAATTCTATGTATATTGTATAGTTCCCAAGTGGTCATCCGTCACCATGGAGAGAGCTTGCAGTAGAAAATTATTTCATATTTCATTATTGTGGTGATAGATTAGTGAAACTTGCATTTTGACTATGCATGTTGTAAGAAATAAAACAAATTTCACATAGGCTTAAAATGTTATTAATTTGCATTTCCAGTATTAGATTTAAAACTATACATATAAAATTTGTCTAACATATTGTTTTATAAACATTTCAGGTTTGTTGCGACAATATTAATGTAATTTGATGTAATATTGCTCTATGTTTCGGCTTCTGATCATCTTCGCTAGATGATACGACGATAGCTTAAGAACATAAAATGAATTATTGTAAAATGTTGAGGTTATGTCTTTTAACTCATAATTACCGTTTTATCTTTCAGAATGAATGGAGGAATGGAGCATAGAACTCCTGGTCACAATGCAGTGCTTCACAAAGCACCTAAAAACTATAAGTTGCTCATGGACCCATTTCTTGTGAAAGGAGCCACAAAATTATATAGATATGATGGAAGTGTCCCAGGAGATACCAGCTATCCTCCTGTGCAGTGCAGGGACCCCAGGTCACAGCTGTCAAGAATATGGAATAAATTAGAACCAGCTGATTTGCCAGTCCCTAGGTATACCAAACATTAGTATAAAATCATTGCTCCAAACAGCGGGCCTTGGCATATAGACTTATTAATTCATACATTAACAAGACTTTGGCAATAATTCTGTTGCATTATTAACTTTCAAAGTCTAATAAATGTAAATAGTGCTGGAAAATTTTCCATCTTTTACTTGATAACCTGATTTGTATGTTTGCCCCAATTTGATTTTATTGTAAAGTTTTCTTACAACTTTGTTTACATTTTGATAGAAATTCATTTATCAGTATTTTTATTGGTGATTTATGTGAAAAATTTGCTCTATGATGAAATATTGGGAAATTAAGTGCAAAATAATACATACAATTTTTGGTTATGTTCTTTGTTTTTAAAGTGCTTCAGACAGTGCTGCCAACATAAGTATTGACATTGGTATGGCGGGAGATTTGAAATATTTTTTTGTTACAGGTTCAAAATAGATAAAAACTATGTGGGAACACCTCCTCAGTTGGAAATAACTGTTGGAAATCTCAACGACAACATAGATAAAGCCTTCTTGGTTGATATGATGAATAAAGTCGGGCCTTATGAGGAATTGAGAATATTTTACCATCCAATCACCAACAGGCATTTAGGATTTGCTAGGATAGTGTTTCACGAAGTAAAATATTCAAAGCTATGTGTAGAAAAATATAATGGAAAATCAGTCATGGGCCAGGTTAGTACATGTTTTTATTAAAATTTAAACCATGATGTGTTTGAGTGTATAAATTATTAGCAAATGCCCATTGTTTTACCGCAAAATCCCGTTTTTCCCGTTCCAGTACTGATATCCAGGATAAAAACTATCCTATGTGTTAATCCAGGTTATAAACTACCCGTATACCAATGGAGGTGATACAATTGCCTTAGTAGAAAAACCTGCAACAAGCGAGCATGAAAGGAAATTACGGACTGACATTTTGAACCTATTCTATTCTAACTAGTAACGTCTTTTTTGACAGGACTAAGTGTTTCATTGTTTCGGATGGACACTTTCATAGTAGACCCAAAGATTTTAATATGAACGCCTACAAAGCTTATGAGCAAAATAAAAAAGTGTTAGCCACCCGATATTGAAAGTCTCATTTTTCTGTTTTTTGCTTATATCTCACAGACTGTGTCCTAGCGACATGAGACGACAAAACGAAAGTTGATTTTTGCCACAACTTTTATTTAGTCAAATTTTTCGAAATCTTGTATAGTTTTCGAGATATCTGCTCTACACTCGTGTGCAACCAAATCGACTCAACCCCTAACTCCACATACATACTTTATTTGTACTAAAAATATACAAGATATTAATATTAAAAAAAGTCAATTGAAAGCTTGAAACTTAAGCTTTTAATAAACATCAACATCATTAATAACATTGAGTACTAAGTTATCAATTTACGCATTTATAGGGCGTAAGAGACAATTTACTCTTTACGCTACGTACGACTTGCGCTACTTGCCATCCCTAGAAAAGCCGTCGCAACCAGTGTTAACTTATTAGTCGCTTACCATAAGTTGACCGGTACACATCTCCGTTATTTGCATCAATTGTAACCTTGAAATCATGGAATACCAAACCCGAAGAAGCCGCTCAAGCTGTTGCCTTGTTGCAAAATGGACTCGGTCAGCGGGCAGTTGCTGCCCAGCTTCACTTGAGCCAATCTGCTGCATCCCAAGTATGCAAAAGATTTCAAGAGACTGGTGTCTTCAATTGAAAACCAAGAACCAGCTGCCACCGGTGTACTTCAGAGAGAGATAACCGTTTTATGGTTTCAACCTCGCTGCATAATCGGCATCTTACGACTGTTGATGAGCAGTATAAACTGAGACATGTTTGAAGGGTGGCTGTCAGCAAGTGAACAGTGAGAAGACATTTGAAGGAAGCCAACCTGACCACAAAAAACCTGTAACTAGCCCTAAATTGGCTGTACTGTAGGCCACCGGCAAACGCGTCTACAATTTGCTCGAAAACGTCTCGATTGGGACATTGCGCAATGGTGGTCGGTTCTGTTCACTGACGAGTGTATAATGTGTTTTCATGGCAGTGACAGAAAAAGTCGGGTCTACAGGCATCCTGGCGAACAATTTTTCAAATGCGGTTTCGCTGAAAAGGTTGCCTACTGTGACGGTTTCTGCATGATGCGGGCTGGTATCTCTTTGAAGGAAAAACCCGAGCTCGTTTCAATGCTTGTGTGAGGCCGAAGAGGCGGGCTGACATTAATAAAAAAAATAATGAATGAATATCAATAATAATGATATCTCATTAAAGGTGATATTTCAAGCTTTCAAATGACATACTTTTTTTTAAATTAATATCTTGTACATTTTTGGTACAAACTATGTATGTGGCGTTAGGGGTTGAGTCGATTTGGTTGCACGCGACTGTAGAGCAGATATCTCAAAAACTATACAAAATTTCGAAAAACTTGACTAAATAAAAGTTGTAGCAAATTTAATCAACTTTCATTTTGTCTCATGTCGCTAGGACACATAGTTTCCGAGGTATAAGCAAAAAACAGAAAAATTAGACTTTCCAACCCGGCATAAGGGCTACGGGTGGAGACTTTTGATATGTTCACCTCCTAACTAGTCCAAAGTTACGAAGTCAAAAATTGTGTTCCAAGCATTTCCCTCTATACCTTTTTTTGAGCATTCGTTTCCTGAACTATTAACCAAAGACAAACTACTTATAAAAGATTTTTAAATGACTATCACTTATAGCGGTGGCGGCGGCGGCAAAACAGACGGTGAAACTCAAATGTGACGAAACTGTAACTTCTAGTTATTTTTGAGTTGCGTTTGAGTTTCTGTCATAGACTCCTTTTACGGACCACACCTGACGCAATGCGTTGCAAACTAGTTTCATTGAAATTGGCATGCAGAAAACTCGTGCTTGGGTTTCAAAAAGGTTTTATTGCAGTTGTTTCACCGTCTGTTCTGGGCCTAACACAGTACAAAATGTTTGTTTATTTTATCTGTAACCTAATCATATTATAGGGATAACTAGTTAACTATCAAGGTTTTAACTTCTCAATCAAAAAAATAATAATGTAAATAAACTTTATATTTTAGGTGCTAGATGTATTCCACGACCCTTTTGGCAAAAAATGTCAGGAGATGTTTGACGATAAGACCATTGACAAGAAACTGCTTCCTGTAACACCGATCAAGCCTCCTGTGGTTGTTGAGGAAGTCAGGGTGCCCAAAGTGGACCCAACACTTAGCAAGCGGTTAGAGGAGACCAAATTGTCTGATAAGGTATGTTACCTATTCGGTTTAAAGAATTTATCATAAAGACATAGTATGTCGAGCTTTACACTTGTAGTACAATATTGGCTCTTATGACATAGAACATATGAATGATACAAAGTCCAATATGTAAAGGTCGACCTGCTCTTGACTGTACGTAACTATTGTGAAAATGACTAAAAATAAAGTCAGCATTTTGAAGGTTTTTGCATATTTAACGAGATGTTCTGTGAAACTCGAAAATACAGATAAATTTTTGAAGTGTGTGTAGATGGCCAAATCCTGAGCTATTAAAGAGTAGTTTGCTATGTATTAACTGGATAAATTTTTCAAAAATTTACTGCCATTTTTTAGTTAATGGTTTTGTTAAACGTCTTTCTTTGTCAAAAAGTGGTAATTTTTTTATCCATTTTTAAACTCAACCAGGAATCCTATCGCTATAAGGAGTTGGAACACAGTGACAGTAATACTCGGTGGTCGGATGAAGAGCGCGAGTACCGTCATCGTCACCGGAGCCGAGGCGACCGGGACCGCGATAGGGAACGCGACCGCGAGCGAGACCGCGACCGGGACCGGGATCGGGATAAGGATAGAGAGAGGTAACTATAATTTATAATAAAAAAATTGTGACGATTCGAAAGAGCTTATTAGGCCAATTTGAATTAAAATATTTGACTTTGACTAAAAATAGTATCAAAGTTGTTGTTATGTGAGCTGCTGAAAAATGCGTCTTTATATCAAATAAATGCGTAAAACCATTTTTTTTAATGACATACAATAGACAAACAAGCAAACTGACCTGATGGAAAGTGATTACTGCCGCCAATGAACAGATTTAGATGAAATTTGGTTTGCATCCCGAAATTTACTCCGGAGAAAACAACACAAAACATACATTGATATCATTTTATTTTGTCCACATTGTCATGAAATACTCTTTTGTGATGTGTTATTTATGATCATAATTTATTGTGCAAGCCGTCGATGCAAGAGGAAATGTAGACGAAGGTACCAACTTTATATTTATTTATATTATTTCAGAGTTATAGCGAATTGTCACTATACAGACGCTATATGCGCCGTTTTTATCCTTCCTATAAAATTATAAATGAGAAAGTGTGTTTGTTTGTTATTCCTTCACGGCTTGACTAAGCAGCCGATCATTATGAAAATTTGCATACATATTGTAAGGGGTACAGAGCCCAACATAGGCTTTTTATCCCGTGAAAGTATGTCGTTCCAATGGGAAAATATTTTTTCTACTATAGAGGGCGCTGTATCGGCTAACAGATGGCGCCACAAGTCGCGCTATGGGTTGTTTTGTTTGTCATAAAATTAACGCAAGCGAAGCCGCAGGGAAAAGCTAGTGTATAATATTTAAGATACTTTCCATCCGTGTGTCAAACCCATGGGTAAAACCCTGTATAAGAATATAACCACTAATTTAATTATAAATTTTTCATAAAAATCATTCTGATTTATACCCTGCGTTTCACTGTTGTGTGCAATGCGAATTATTAACTTTCTTTACATTGTATTAATTTTATGCTATGTGCACACACGACTTCATTGATTTACTGTTACAATGTTTTTTTTCTGTTGTATTATTGACGGCTTCAGTGGTCGAGATTGGGGGTTCCATTCCATCAATAGTATAAATATTTTTTTTGTTTTCGAAATATTCTTCTGTAGCCATGTTTGTTATCTTAAAATAATAAATTACTTAGCTGTGAGACATGTAAGGCTAGTTAAAAAGTAATATCCAATGATCAACATGTGATTCCAAACTGCTCCGTTCACTAGAATCCAATTTAGAATACATATTTGGTATGTTATTTCTTTTTTCCTAACCATTTTAGTCCCACCGCTGAGCAAAGACCTCTCCTTCACTATCCTCAGTTGTATATAAAGTAAATTATTCTTTTACATACCTATTAATGTGTAATTTGTATTTTTGTCGTGTAATATAGACATAGAGAACGATATTCGCGTGGTACTAGTGAGGCTAGCGACAAGGCATATCCAACTTCCAGCCACGCGCCCGAAGTACCCTACACGCCCGCTGGGCCTGTGCCCTACGATTCTTACTATCAACCGGGGTGAGTATTTATTGGTTTAAACGAAACTTATCAGGTTTTATTTTTGTTTAGTGAAAACAAATTGAATATGCCTTACTTGATGTTGAGCAGCGGAATCTAGAAAGGAGATCGGAACAGCGTTTAAAAAACTTTTATTACTGAAGAGACAACTTTTACATGGAGAGATTGCTATCAGACTTCCATAACATAACCCAAAGGCGAAACTACTCTCCAATATATCGGCGTAAAGCAGTGTGCGTTTCGTTCGATGAAAGAGAGATTCGTAAGACAACTCCTTTTCCTTATACCCTCCATATTCCCTTTGGAAGGCGGAGGCTTGCATTTTGTGGAAAGCTTTGGTAATTCTGAAAAGCTCTATATTCTGCAATAGGTAGATACAACCCGCGTCACGAGAGATGAGACCTGACGTATCACGTGATGTAACTTGCGCAGTAGACGATTTATATACCATTTTACTAGAAATCGTTTACTGCACAAGTCGAACCAGCAATCAATCAGGTCAAACAAAATATGTTGAAAATGGCAGGTACAGCTACGCGTACGGCGCGGGCGCGGCGGCGGCGGGCGGCGCCGGCGCCTGGTGGGGCGAGTGGCGCGCCCCCCCTCCGCACTCGCACCCGCCCGCCACGCCCGCCCCCCACCTCACGCATGTGAGTACACCATTTACTACGTATCTGAGAGATAAGCTAAAGCGAACTTATCAACACTCTTGGAATGGAATTGGTCTGTTAGGTGAAATTTAATAAATTCATGTAATAGAAAAAATAGACGACTTGAATTATTGCACAATTCACGAAAGGTTTTGTGAGATCATAGGATTCGTGTGTTCTTTATTATTACACGAATGTAAATAATGATATTTTTTTTAAACGAATCACACAACGCCATCTAGTCCCAAACTAACCAAACTGTGGATACTAGATTGCTGATTTAAAATTTCACCATACAGCCCAACTCAGTTCTAAGAGCTAATGATGACTGTAAAACTGAGAATATTCTGAATTTGACATATTTTTTTCGGACCTTATTAAAATGAGTCTTTCATATTACAATCTTTTTATACCAGCTTATAATATTGTGTTTAAAATGTGTTGTTTTCAATCTTCCACGTGTGAAATTATATTTAACCAATTACGCTTTATATACTTTCAAGTCATTATTCATTCATAAACAGTACCATTGCATTACTAATGTCTGATTGTATATCGACTTAGCCATTATTCAAAGTCCAAATACATGATTTACGCTAATTAAATAATGATTAATAGAAATTCAAAATAATTTATTTAAACAACACTGCCATTTAAAACAATTCAAATATGTTTTATAGAATTTAGTCAAAATAGGACTGAATATGTGTTATAACATTACGACTGTTGTTGAAAAGAAATATAGCTCTCATCCAAATTAGTACTTTTTAATCAATTAAATTATTGCATTTAATTAATATGAACTATTACGACAACAGATCACGCCTACTCAAGATAAAGATTATGATAATAAACTCTTTGAAAGAAAGAAAATTTTGGCTTAAAATCCGCGCCACGAGAGATGAGACCTGGCGTGTCTCGTGATCGACCTGCGCAGTAGACGATTCTTGTACCATATTTTACTATTAATCGTCTACTACGCAAGTATCAGCAATCAATCGGATCTCATCTCTCGTGGCGCATATTGTACAATAGATAATTATTGTTACAATGTTTTGAAAAGCTAGTATCTGATAAAAGAGTTATAAAAATGTATTGATAAAAAATAACATACTAAAGGAGCGTCGCGCGAGTTCGAGCACTCTGAGCTCGTGGGGCGGAGCGACGCCGGCCGCTGCGCCCGCGCCGCGCCGCGCATCGCCGCCGCGCCACGAGAAGGAACAGGTTGGCTCTACTGGCCATGGCTTGTAAACTCGGGTTACGTACGGGAAACATACTCAATAAATGTTATCAAAATTAATTGAGTTGAGTTCTATTGTTATACATAAGTAAATAATTAATAAAGTCTACCTAAGTAGAAAACCACAAAAGAAAACCATCTTTCACCAAAATTTTAAGTCATCAAACGATGATTTACTTTTTTAACCGACTTCAAAAAAGGAGGAGGTTCTATGTTTCATTGTATATTTGTTTTTTTTTTTTTTTGTATGTCCGCCGATTACTCCGTCAATTCTTGACCGATTTTCAAAATTCTTTTTTTATTCGAAAGTGCATACTCCCAAGTTGGTCCCATTGTCACCAAGTCAGGATCTGATGATGGGATCCCAGGCAAATCGAGGGCAAACCTCAGATTTTATAGGCACGTACAACGCGTTACTAATGTTGTCGTAAGCTATTCATGTTTTTACGTCTGGAAGTCATCATCCCATGTTGGTGAGGTGATGATGGAAGGTACAACTCCTAAACGGATAGGAGTTAGAGGTGATTCTTTAAGTATCGTAGGTATGTATTAGATTAGACCATTTGATTTTTTTTCCATCATAACTTGTCACCAAATCAGGATCTGATGATGGGATCCCAGGTAAATCGAGGGCACTCCTTAAATTTGGTAGGCACGTACAACGCGTTACTTATGTTTTCGTTAGCTATTCATGTATTTAAGTCTGGAGTCATCATCCCATGTTGGTGAGGTGATAATGGAAGGTACAACTCCTAAACGGATAGGAGTTAGGGGATAATTCTTTAAATATTGTAGGTATATATTAGACCGTTGATTATCATGATGGGAACACGTGTAAACAAGTGACTCTTGAGTGACGATATTAGGAGGCTTACTATACCATAAAATTGACACTCAAGCACCAGCTATTAGCACCGAAGAGGAAAAGGTTGCTTCACACCATGAATTGCAGTATAGTGTATTATGAAAGTGAAATCGCTTATTCAGAGAGTAGGCCTTCTCAAGTTATAATGTTACACATAGTCACAATTCGTATCAATGTTAATAGTAGTTAATACGAATAGCTTATATATGTCGTCTCGTATGCAGATCAGTCAATCCGGCCGATCGAGATCTGCCGGTATATCGAATCTGTCAAATTTTCATATGGGAACTTTTGGTTAGGTTAGGTTAGACTTGTGATTATTTATCAACAGCCGAGCGAGCGAAGCGAGCGAGGCTCGACATAGTATTCGAAAAGGACTGCTAATAAGTGAGCTAAAAGTGATGTGTACAAACAAACAGACAGTACTTATACAGACATACCAGGGTTTACTGTTTCTATCAGACTTCTAAAAAACCGCTGTATAAAATGCACTAAAAAGTATGAAATAAAAAAATTTTATAAAAAAAAAATAAACCGACTTCAAAAATTAATTTAAATAATATATAATTTCATGTGCTAGGTACCTACTGTTCTAATTGAAGTCGGTGCCAACCAAACGAAATATTACCTAGGCCACATGCATGAATGGAAGGCTGTTTACGACGAGTACGGGTGATCGCGTCGGCGTGGCACCGACTTCAATTAGAACAGTAGGTACCTAGCACATGAAATTATATATTATTTAAATTAATTTTTGAAGTCGGTTTATTTTTTTTTTATAAAATTTTTCTTACTAGATTTTACTACACAATACAATGACTTGTTTAAAGATGCTTAAGGGTTTGTTTGAAAATGCTCCTCAGAAAGGGGACTGCGCGGAAGAGTAGCTGACGTGAGGTCATAATAAAGAAGATTTTTAAAAACATTTTATTGTTAATGTTTTCCGTACGTTCGACAGAGTCCTTCGATGTTATGAGCACTGTGGTGTATTTAGCAATAGGTATAAATGAAGCACGTTTATTATACTGTATAGTTTTAAGTTATAGCACAATGTTAGGTGTTTTCATATCGGCGAGAGAAACAATTAGAATTGTCATAAAATTTTATGTTTGACTGTAATTGCACAATTTGTAGCGGGCACTTCTCGTTGGTTAGCCGGGGTGGTTGCCGGGTACCCGATACATATATAATGGTTATGGTTGGTTATTGGTATAAATGGTAATTAAACTGGTTGATTACTGTAAACGGTTTATTGGCTTTATAATTAACTATATTTACTAATTACTACAAGATATGGTATTTTGGTTATATTTGAATACGCTTTGGTTAGTGGTTTCGAGTGGACGGTAAAACGCGTACTAAAATCAAAGCCCAAAAATGCACTACCAAAGTGTATTAAATATTACGCTAATGGTGCATTAGCGTAAATACGCTGAGCTGTTTGGTTGCACAACAACTCCAAACATACTCCCGAGCACGAAATGAGAAGAATCTCTATCAACATTATATTAATAATGGTGACGAAGTGTTACAATATAATTAGTAAGCAAAAAACATAAAAGCAAATGGTAGAGTTTGTAAAGTATAAAAGTGATACATTATAAAAAACACAAAACTTAAACTATAGTGTCCTCAATAGTAGAAATTGAGCTACTCTTGGCAATGTACACTCCGCGCTTAACACTAGGCCAGCGTTTGGCCAAATTTTCACACCGTGCACTATCACTCGGTTGGCTCGGGCCAGCCGTACTCTGCTTTCGCGATTTTGGCACAGCACTAGTAGATGGTCTCGGTGGCAGTGCTGGTCGCACAGACACCTGTCTTCGTACTTCGCGGGAACTCGCAGCAGATCTTGAACACGAGTGGCATCGCCCTCTCTTCCACAGCCAGACCACGACAATACATATCACGACTATCATCAGTATATAGATAATGACATAGTGGTGTACATCGTGTGGTGACAAATCTCCGTCTAGTATGGTAGCACTGGATTTAAGGTCTTTGATCTGATTATCCAACTGTGCAAAAGACGAGGTCAAGTTGGTATCTGGTGACTCGTCAACTGGTATTTTTATATTAACGATGTGGTTCATTTGGTCGATCTCGGGAATGTAGATATCTGGTCTCATATTTATTTGATTCGACTCATGTTGCATAGAATAAAGTACGAAATCGTTTCCCTTTATTATGCATTTTTGTGTAATGCCAATGACACCGGCTTGAGTCAGCTGGCGCACGGTAATCTGATCATCACATATGATTTTAATATTATAAACATTACAACAAAAGTAAAAGTATTGTGACGTAACATGTAATTCAACCCAGCGATTACTGCATGTACTCGTCTCTGTTTTGCATTTATTATTTTGCGAATTCTTAGCGCAAAAGATCTCATCATTTTGGAGTGCTAGAATGGGTTTGAGCAATTGGCACATATATGCTTCTCCATGGTACAGACACGAATTCAAATCATTGATGGTTAAGGTAAAGTAAGCGTCCTTTTTTAGATTGACTGCGACATAGTCAGACACTGGTTTTATAGTGACCATGTTATTCTGGAGTTGACGAGGAACTGGTAGAATTTTATATAATTGGAAGCGTTCTCTACTGATAAGTGGAAATGTTACTTCAAATATAATGAACTTCGGCGTCACTCTTGCCTTCACTTTAAGCAACTGGTAAATGTTTTGGATTTCGGTATCGATATTGTTTATTGGTAAGGTGAGATCATTCAACAATTGACTATGGATGGTTTGAAGTTCCGATTTGAGCTGAGCTGGGGTTAACAAATGTACCCTCATTTGCCCTTGGTAGATATCGGTAATTATATCTAATATGGTATCTTGAAGTCTTTTTAAACTTTGCAACAAACTATTTCCGGCCATTGCAGATAGTGTAAAATCTTGTGTATACGACATATTCTGAATTTCTTTCCGAAAGGCGTTGGTATTTTCTTCCAAAGCGAGTAACTTTCTGTTAATATATTTGTGGTGTTTTTCAATAGTAGCTTCCATTTTCTTCATTAAATTAAATTCAGATTCTACTACTGACGTTTGGTTTTTCCACAGGTTCGACAAGTGTTTCTGGTTTTGTCGTATGTTTTCAATGTCCCTTGTATATTGTTCGGCGAATCGAGAATCTAATACTCCGAACAATTCATTTGCTAGATACCCGACACCGTTGATAAGGCCACGGCGCCGGCGCCGACTCTGTCTATCGTGGGTATTAAAATGTTGCGTTAGCAAAAGTCCGTTGTAGTATTTTAATTCCTGGTAGTCGTGACGTAACTGGGACACGACCATATGACATGGTGATTGTGCATCGATGGTGACACATAATTTTTCTAAGTAGTCGGACATTTTATTAAATGCGTCGATGCCTGTCCAGTATGGAGTCATATCATAATAAACGATCAACGTCCACTTATCTCGGATCAGTTGCATTTTAGATATGGAGTCGAAAAATAATGTCTGGTTACTAGGCAGTTCTTGAATGTTATGTAACCCATGATTCGGCGATACGAACAGCGTCATAAAAAATAATAACGCCATGCATATTTTTGAAAATGTGGTTTTTCTTGGTCGTCGTCTGCGTTCTTCTGGTTGTACTTCGTCGGTAGTTTGGCTTATTGGTTCTTCTGGTGGTTCTGTTATGGTCTGGTTATCAGTATGTTTGACTGGTAATACTGATAACTTGACGATCGGCCGCTTCAGTACGCCATTTTTGGTTTTTAGCGTCACAACACGAATCAAGCCGTCGTCGCCTGGGTGCGTGTCTATAACGCGCCCCATCGCCCATTTTCCTGCGGGTAAGTTGTCTTCTCGTATAACAACTAAGTCACCCAGTTTAATATTTTCCTGACAGTTCATCCATTTAGTTCTTGCTGACAGTTGGGTCAAGTACTCCGTATTCCATCTTTTCCATAAATCTTGAAACGTTTTTGTAATCAAGTGCCATCTGGTTCTAGCATCTTGTTCCGTTTCAATTATTGTCAGACCTGGTCGTGCTGATAAGAAATGAGCTGGCGTTAGAAAGTCAAGGTCATCTGGATCTTCTGTCAATGCACATAACGGGCGGGAATTTAAGCAAGCCTCCACTTTCGCTAGTAGAGTTGTGTACTCTTCAAAAGTTAATTTTTGGTGTCCAATAACCCTTTTAAGATGGTGTTTGAGACTTCTTACATTTCTCTCCCATAATCCACCTGCGCTCGGCCAAGCTGGTACATTAAAATGCCATTCTATACCCATTTCTGTGATCTCTTTTAGGAAGTTGTCATTGAATACTTGTTCAAGGTGGTCCATTTCTTCCTGCAGCATCCTGTTCGCGCCTACGAAATTGGTGCCATTATCACTGTAAATATGGCGTGGTGCCCCTCGTCTGGCTGCCATTCTCGCCAGAGCTGCCAAAAAAGCTGCCGTGCTCAAATCCGACACTAGTTCTATATGTACAGCTTTGGTAACCATACACACGAACAGTGCTATGTAGCCTTTGGTTGTTTTTATGCCACGTCCCTTATTGGCTTTCACTTCGATAAAACCTGTCATATCGACTCCACAAGATACAAAGGCATGCTCCGGTTGTATCCGAGATGTTGGTAAATCTCCCATGAGCTGGTAATGCTTGGTGGGATCATGTTTCTTACAGATAACACAGTGTCTGCAGAATTTTTTCGTGGCCTTATACCCGCTGATAATCCAGAACCTTTGCCGAAGATTCGCAAGGGTAAGACGCGCTCCTCCATGAAACGTCAATAGATGAGCTTCTTGTATGAACAGTATGGTGAGGATGTGGTCACGTGGTAAAATAATAGGATGCTTCATCTCGAAGGATATGGTTGCTTTTCCTAATCTTCCACCAACACGTAAGATTCCGCTCTGGTCAATGATCGGATTCAGATTTAAAATATTGCTTTTGGAATGCACTTTATAATGTTTTTGTAATTGATCTAGGTCGCGGCCGAACGATGACTGTTGCACGTGTTTAATGATCAGCAGTTTTGCATGTCGCAATTCATGCAATGTAAGGTACGATGGTCGTGATTGTTTTTTATATGTAAATAATCGTAATATCCAGGCTAAAATTCTTACGATTTTATTTATGGAACTATATTTTTGGAGTAAATCGTCTATTATAGACTCATTGCTGGAACTGTCGATAACAGCATTTGCCTGTCGTAATATGGCTGGTTTTATCTCCAAGTTGGTTTCATAAGTGGTTTCAGAGTGTGTTGATTTATTAAATGCTGGAAGCCATTCTGGACCCTTCCACCATAGGTCATGGTTTTTTAATAAATTGGTAGACAATCCCCGGCTTGCGCAATCGGCGGGATTTTGGTTGGTGTTTACATATCCCCAGCATCTTGGTGGGGTTATTTCGGTTATTGATTTCACCCTATTTGCAACGAATGGTTTCCAACGAGCTGGATCGCCTTGTATCCAACCTAGTACTGCCGTTGAGTCAGTCCAACAAAAGATATCCATATTATTGTGATCTGGCAAGCAGTTTTGTACTTTTTGCATCAACTGCGATAAGAGCTGAGCACCCATCAACTCTAATCGCGGAATGGAGATGGTTTTATTTAGCGGTGCAAGTCGAGCCTTCGCTGTTACTAACGTTATTGTTACGTGATTATCATTGGTCACCTTGCAATAAATAACACACGCATACGTTGTTTTTGAACTGTCACAGTAACCGTGTAGTTCTAATTTCTGGTTTAACTTTTTTATCCCGAGCCATCTGTCGACTTCAATGGTTTCAATTTCTCTCAACTCGTTTCTTAACTTGGTCCATTCCCTCGTAATGCTTCCTGGTAAAGTGTCATCCCAACCTAGGCTAGATAACCACACATTTCGAAACAAAAGCTTCATGCTAGTACTTAACGGGGTTAGCCACCCAAGTGGGTCGAACAGCTTTGAGATGTCCGATAGTAAAGCTCTTTTGGTTGATTTTACCGCTGAGTCAGCGTTCAATTTTGAACTGAAGCAAAATTTATCTTTTTGTGGGTTCCATCCAATACCCAAAGTCTTTGTTGAATCTGAGTGTTTAAATTCGTATGTTTGCTGGTTACACAAATTTTTATCTAAATTTTCGAGAAGTTGTGGTTTATTCGCTGTCCATTTTCGTAAATTAAAACCGCCTGACTGTAATAAATCAATCAATTCGTTTCTTAATTGCTTGGTTTCGATCAACGAATGTCCCCCTCCACAAAAATCATCCATGTAGAAAAGCTCTTCTAACGCTTTTGCCGCTACAGGATATTTTAATTTTTCGTCTTTGGCTAGTTGTTTTAAACACATCATTGCCAAAAATGGTGCTGGTTTGGTACCGTAAGTTACGGTTGTTAACTGGTATGACTGTATTGGTTCTGCAGGGGTATTTCTCCATAGTATTTTTTGGTATAATTGGTCTTCCTGGTGTATCATGATTTGCCGGTACATCTTCTCAATGTCGGCCGTATAAACGAATTCATATTGTCTCCATTTTAATAAGAGAGCTTGAAGGTCCTGTTGTAAGTTAGGACCTCTATGTAGAGTATCATTTAGGCTGATGCCTGTAGATGATTTCGCGGACGCATTGAAAACCGCTCTAAGTTTTGTAGTTGTTGAGTCAGCTTTCGTAACGCCGTGGTGTGGTAAATAACAATCTGGTGTCGAATTTGTTTTGGATGGTATCATATGATATAAGTTGTAATATTCATTCATAAATTGTTGGTATGCTATTTTTAGCTCAATATTGTTATCTAATTTTCTCTCCAAACTACGAAATTGCGCTAGGGCTATTGGTCTTGTAGCTCCTAGCTTGTCTTTTAATCCGTCCTTGAAAGGCAGACGCACTTCGTACTTTCCGTTCTCAAGCCGCTTGGTAGTTGATAAAAAGTATTGTAAACACTCTTGATCTTCAGACGACATCTCAGTTTGTTGGGTGGTTATCTCTTCCGTTTCCCAAAATCTCCTAAGGTCGTCAGTGTCATGTAGAACTACGTTGCATCTATATGACGGGCTCATCGAACCACAGAGCAGGAAACCGAACTGTGATTGCTGAGCTATAGGGTGATCTTCTGACTCCCCTCGAAGAATTCCTCCTAACAGTATTTTACTGTAGACTTCCGCTCCAAGAAGTAGATCAACTGGTCGACTGATGTTAAACTCACTGTCAGCTAAACTAAGATTTTGAATATGCGTCCATGCTGGTTTCGTAAAAGATAGATTTGGTAAATTCTTCAATAAATTATTCATAATAAGTAGATTGGTGTGTAAACAAAACTCGTTATAAATAGATCTTATTTCAGTACTAATCATTCCTTTACAATTATTTGCCTTTTCTCCGACGCCAAATATTTTTCCCTTACATTGTTCTCTCTTTAATCCTAGTATCTGAGCTGCATTTTCATTTATAAGTGAAATTTGAGAACCTTGATCAATCAACGCCCTCATGGTATGCTGCGTACCATCTGCTCCAGTTACCTTGACGATAGCCGTGGCTAGCAAGATTTCCGAAACCTCATTAGCTGTTATATGAGTAGAGGTAGATACAGGATCTTTAGGTCCACTGGTGGTAGGCCTATAATTTGGTCTGGAATTTACTAATGCCTCGTGAATCAATGTGTTGTGCAATCCGAGACACTTTCGACATCTTTTTGTTGACATACATGGTTTGTTGAAATGGCAAATAAAGCAATTATGGCAATAATTAAATTGATTAATTTTATGCAATTTCTGCTCATCCGATAATTGCAAAAATTTTGCGCATGCCCATAAGCCGTGGTCAGCATTACATATTGCGCAAGAAATCGTTCTAGATACATGCATCGATTTCATATTATTAGGTTTTATGTTATGATATTTATTATAATTTTGTTTAAAATTATTTGAATTATTTCGATAGCTTGAATTTTGATTATTATAATGATAGGATGGTTGTGTATGTATAGCCTGTTTTTGGTTTACAGGTTCCACTTTACGCCTCGGAGATTCTAATGTTGTAAATTGGTTTTCTAAAAAATCCACAAATTCTTGTAGTATTGGTAGTTCTCGATTATTTTTCACAAATCTTTTATACTCTGTATGCGATTCACTATCTAATTTTTGTATCAGTAAGTGTACTAAAAGAGGAGTGCTGGTAAGATCGACTCCCAAATTTTTCAGAGCATGAATGGTTTCTAAGGTGACATCATGTAACTTTTTTATCGCGTTATATGACTGATGCTGCATGGTAGGTATACCTAAAAGTGTATCAATGTGAGACGTAAAAATTTGCTTCTTATTATTAAAACGATAATTCAAAATCTCCCAGCAATCTTCATAATTTTCAGCGCTGATTGGTAGATGTTGAATCAGCCGCTCAGCCTCTCCGCTCACTTTTCCTTTCAAAAACTGCATTTTTTGAGCATTTGAAAGCGTTGCATTTTTGTGGATGGTTTCCGTAAAAAGATCCTTGAAGGAAGTCCAGTGGTGAAAATTTCCGCTAAATACCGGAATATCCATTTGTGGTGTCGATTTCTCCCGATGCGACATAGACCACATCTTTGTGTTGATGGTTTTCTTAAGGTTGTTAAACATCTTTTCATATTTGGTAAATTGACTTTGGTATTGTCTATCTTTATCTCCATTTTCACCTTCTATTTCCCAATGGTAGTGGTCAATAACCGTCCAACGTGTTTGCAGGGACTTTAAGGCATCTTCAAACTCCCATTTATTTTGCATCTCTTCTATTTGCATACTATTCACTGTACGAATAAATGCTTTGAAGTTGATGTTTTGCTTCTTTATCATTTCTCCTAATTTTCCGACCTTTTCCGTAGATAGTGTGTAATCTGGAGGTTGCACTTCTACAGAAAAAGATGTTCCTGCCGTTGCATTAACCGGACTAGCGCTTCGCTGGCGGTGTGGTTCTGGCAAGCTTGGTTTCAGCTGAGCAGAAACAAGTAATTCCTTAATATTACTAATGAAACGCTTTACGTTCTCATATAACTCTTGCATGGTCTCAAAACATCCTTTACTAAAGTATATATGGTTTTCAATACCTAGCTCGCAAATTTTTGTATGGTTCCTTTGGTAATCACTCCAATACGTTTCCAACATTTCCAACTTACGCTTACAATAATCCATGGTTCTCCTATCAGCTCCATCTTTTTTAATGTTAGTTATAAGCCTTTTCACTGCTTCATATATCTCCGTTTGGTTTAGGAAATAGTTTTCCATTTTCACGGTGGTTTCCATGATGGTACTTATTTATTGACAAAAGTCTAATAAAAGGTAGAAAAAAATAATAATAATGGTTCGGTCTGACCTGGTAATCTCCTTACGATCTGCTCAATCCCGATCACTGCAATCCAATAAATCACTGCAATCCGATAGTCACTGGTTGGTAGAACTCCGTATTAACGAAAGACTAGTAAAGTCACTCGCGAACCGAAGTCCTTTCACTCTCGAAGGACCAAATGTAGCGGGCACTTCTCGTTGGTTAGCCGGGGTGGTTGCCGGGTACCCGATACATATATAATGGTTATGGTTGGTTATTGGTATAAATGGTAATTAAACTGGTTGATTACTGTAAACGGTTTATTGGCTTTATAATTAACTATATTTACTAATTACTACAAGATATGGTATTTTGGTTATATTTGAATACGCTTTGGTTAGTGGTTTCGAGTGGACGGTAAAACGCGTACTAAAATCAAAGCCCAAAAATGCACTACCAAAGTGTATTAAATATTACGCTAATGGTGCATTAGCGTAAATACGCTGAGCTGTTTGGTTGCACAACAACTCCAAACACAATTATATATAAAACTTTTGAATAAAATGTATAAATATGTAGGTTTATTAGAATAATGCCTCGATGCCATTCAAATTATTGGTAAACATTTTTACTAGACAACCTGAGGGGTTAAGAAATATTAAAAAGACGTTGTAGTCTATTCAAGTTGCTTGCCAAAAAAGAAAAAAAAGAAAAAAAAAAAGAAATTGTTTAAATTTAATTTTGTTTTATTTTCAACAACAAATCCGTAATAACTAAATACTATAGTTTGTTTATTTTTTGTTTCAAGTCTAGCGTAATAGAATTTAGGTAGATTGCCAATATGAAAACACTTTTATATGAAATGAAAATTGAAACATTGCACAAATGAATGATTTAGTCGTACGTGTGTATTTAGAATATTTTAGTGTAATAATGTTAATTGAGTAAGTAGGTGGATGTAAAACTGTCTGTCATTTTATCATAAACATACGCATGTCATTTTCATCTTGCATGATTCTATACGCTTTAGGGGTGATTTATGCTAGACCGTACTAATTTAAAAATAAATAAATAAATATATAGGGACAATTCATACAGGTTGAGCTAGCCCCAAAGTAAGTTCGAAACTTGTGTTATGGGATACTAACTCAACGATATTATATTTTATAACAAATACATATATAGATAAACATCCAAGACCCGAGGCCAATCAGAAAAAGTTCGTTTTTCATCATGACCCGACCAGAGATCGAACCCGGCACCTCCTGGGTGGCGGTCTGGCGTGGTAACCATTACGCCACGGAGGTCGTCAAATTAATTCACAACATTCCTGCTTTTCTTGCTTTAGTATTCCACCATCTGTGGGGCAATTCACGTAACAAGAACCGATTCTCGTTCGATTCAACGACACTCGCTGTCTCACTCATACAAAATAGGAATTGAACGGGACAGCAAGTGTCGTTGAATCGAACTAGAATCGGTTATTGTTACGCGAATTGCCCCACTGGATATCGTTCGGGACGAGCTTCATATAAAATCGACAGCGCGGTGGCTCACTGCTTCGATCCCCGCTCAGCACAAACATATCTATTCTATATGCGACAAAAATATGTTTTTAGTCTGGATTTGAAGTATACATACTTTTACAATAATGTATTGGATATCTAGTATAACACAAGCAGGTTTTAAACTAGATTACATTGGGGACCAGATGGCGTGGTGTGAATTATGTACAATTTTTATTTTTATATAAAGATTTGATATAAATAAATAGTAGAAATCTCAAACGGGCCCGGCTTGAGCCTGTCACGGTCTGTCATAAGTCATCCTTTATACTGCATGCTTTTCACGCCTTATGTTTAGAATAATTAGTGGTACGTAGTAAATGTACATAGATTTATATTACATTTGTAAAAGGTATTTAATGTTGGCAAATTTTAATGTAATCTAATGTTCTTAAAACTAAATTGAAATTATAAATAGAATGTATTTGGCATTTGCATGTTTGTTTATAACATAAAAATTTAATAAACGTCATCAAAAATTTAAAAAAATTACCCAAAGAAAATTGTAATAATTTTGCTTACTTCGTTCCATAAGGGGAAGAAAAGATTAACATGCGTTAATTTCACAGAGTTCACAACTAGTTTATGTTTAATTATAATTACACGGAAGAATTGCAATTTTTTGTACGTACGTGTGTAATTACCAATCAGACATGAAAAATTTTTTTTGGATTCGACTAGACAATTTTTAAATAGAAAGAAAATATACGGCGAATTTTTACTTTCACTCGCCTTAAACCTGATTTCTTACTAAATATCACTTCAATATTTCCATCCAGGAAATACCAACGGAGAGTAAGAGTGTGGACCCAGTAGAACCGCGGCCGCCTGAAGACAGTACCGAAAGCAAAGAGCCCGAGCCGAAGCCACCGCCGCCAGCTGAAGAGCCAAAAAACGTCGATCTAGATACAAGGTACCTCCTAAATTACCTAATATTTCCAATAGAGGAAGTTACTTGGATTTATACAGTGTGAGTTGTATAAATCTAAAGAGCTCTTTAAACACATGGCGTAATCGTAGCATAGGCGTTCGATGAACGTATACGCAGCGCAGGTGCCGCGATAACGCGACGCACATTTAGCGTTGTCTCTGCATGCAGTAAAGACGTCGAGACAACGTTAGGCGTGCTTCCCCTTACGCGCTGCGTATACGTTCATCGAACGCCTACGCTCCGCCTACGCCACGTGTTCATGAGCTGTAAGGTGTTGTTCCTTACAATAATAATAATAACAATGATTCTCTTGACGGTGACTGCTACCACACACCCCGCGAAATTCAAATCTTCTTATGTTTTAAACAAATTGCAGTTTAATCTTTCATTGCACATTCATAAGAATGCCATTCCCGAGTATAAACACAATATTTCTACTGAATAATCATCATCTAAATTATATGATGATACCGCTTCTCTTTGTATTTGTGACAAATGTAAGTTTATGGGAGAAAAAAATCATTCGCCGTCTGTGCGGTAGCAACGACCTTAATACAGTGTAGTGAGGACTACGTGCACAGTGTACCGAATGTGTATGTGGACAGGATAGCGCTGCTGCTAAAAGGTGCTGGCGCTGGCGCGAGCGGGGCTCTGGCGCCTCCGTTCCTGGCGCTCGGCATCTCCAGCGAAGATGAGGACGAGCGGCATGCCATCCCCGACTTGGACCAACATAATCCGCCTTCAGACATAGGTATGCAGTCCGTTTCCTTATTAGGGAGCTTTTTAACCAGAGATGTGTGAGGATGCGTTGCGAGGAATATGTTTGTCAAATACCAATAGAATCGCTTCATTTACCTAGTATCGCTCAACGAAGCGATTCTACTGGTTCTTGACAAACAAATTGCTCGCACATCTCTAGTTGAAACGCAGCCTTATTCTAGTTGGACTACCATGTCATGTTTACTTTCGCTTCCAATGCAGATTATGAAATTTCTCTTGTCCTATGTCAAAAGCGTTGACTGATGATGAAGAAGCACATATAGAAGAAAAATAGACAATGATAGCCACTGCTTTAGAATTGAAGCGAAACCTGGAGGATAACAAGACTGAGTACTATTACTCTGTGATGCATAAACAAAAATAAAATATACCTTCCAACTTTAGTACGTTAAATGAATAGGAGGTTGTTATGAATATGTTTTTTTTTAAAGGATCAATAAGTGACGACCAGGGAAGCATAATATCAGTAGACACAAAGAAAGAGCTGGATAAAGAGCCGCTGTCGACAACGCCATCGCCTTATCTCTCACGAGAATTCTATGTGGAGTGCTTGAAAACCACTGTTGAAAAGGTACTTTTGTATTCAAATATGTTATTTATTTACATAAAAATTGTACTGGGTACTTCACGGCCTAGTGATCTGCAAGTGTCAACCTGATTCACCGTAATTTTCATTATGTTTTTGACCACCGAAACGTCCAAGTAACTACAGCTACCTACTTAAAACATTAATTGAAAGAAAATCTTACAAAGTGGTTTGGTTACAGGTGGTCATTTTCCTTTTTTTAAAAATGATAATTTACGTTTTAAGACACGTACGTAAGAATTATACACAAATCTGTATGAATTAATTAATCATTTAAACAAAATATTTGCTACTTTTTTCGTTTACAGAAGGTGAAAAAAGCTGAAAGAAAAAAATTCCCGATGATGGATAAGATTGGCTCAGACATTTCGTCATCGGAGGACGAGTTGCTGACGGGCGAACAGCCGCGCCGGTCGCCGGCGCCCGATCTGCGCGACCAGGATAACCTTGAGGACGATCAAGTAACACAAATTTTAACTATTTTTTTTAATGTCACTTGACGTAGAAGCTTCTATCACTGTCAATTATTTTGAATTAATATAACACCAGCGGCTCTATTCTTATAACAAAAATCGTTCAAATGGCGTGTCAATTTCTATCGCTGTCTCACTCATACAAAATAGAAGTTGAGCGGAATAGCGATTAAGATTGACACGAAATTTGAACGATTCTTGTTACGAGAATAGAACCACAGATCAGTTGAATTATATATTTTCAATTTTACTTTCATAAATTTTTGCAATGTTCATTAAAATCATTAAAAAAATAAGGATACTTATTCAAAAATATATACATGACGATAATAACATCTAAGTATGATTGGTTCTTCAATATTTTATTCTCTAGAATGAAAGGGAGAAAATGTCTTTATCATATCGATTAATAATGTCTTCTGTCTGTAGATGTCACTGTCGTCACTATCGTCTACGGACGCGAAGATCGAGGAGCAGGTGCCGGCGGAGTTCTACTGTCCGCCCCCTGCGACACACGCCTACTACCAGCCCGTGCCCGCCTGGCCACCTACAGGTACGACTATATTCAATTATTTTTTTGATAAAGATAATTAAAACCTTAACAGATTTGGATCAGGCAAAATGAAACAACCTATCATTTAGGTTTATCTTTATACAATTGTCGTATTTTTTTCATTTTAGCGTAGCACTTATTATTGTCTCTACTTTTGACATCAAGGGTGACAACCTTTGCTTTGGCTATGACATAAGCTCAGAGGAGATTTGAATTTGTAAGTAATAAGGAGAAGGGTTAATTGAGTAAATATACCGTGTCGTGCAGCGTACCCGCCGCCGGGCTACCCAGGAGGCGTGGCCGTGGGCGTGGGCGCGGAGCTGGCGTTGGCGTACGGCGGCGGCTTCGCTGCTCCGCCGCTGCTGCCGCACTACGCGCCGCGCCTCGAACCGCCGGCACAGACACAGGTCCATATTTCATTCGGATATATTCGTTTACACAGTTCTTATTTTTAAAAACAACTTGGAAAAAACAATATTTTCAATCTTTTATTTATATATGTTCAAAGATTATAAAAATTGACGTAAATAAATTAAAGTAATAGCCACCACAAATTAGCCACCTTATGCTGCAGAGATTTAGGTTTAGCGATGTCGTATTGAACTCTTGTCTCTAAAATTTCAGCAAGAACTAGACAATCCGTACTATCCAACGATCAACAGCGTAATAGAAAGGGTGACCACGGAGTTAAAACAAATATTAAAAAAGGATTTCAACAAGAAGATGATTGAGAATACCGCCTTCAAGAGTTTTGAGGTGTGGTGGGACGAGCAGAGCCGCAAGCTGAGACAGCCCGCCAAACCTAGTGCGGATGACAACGGACAGCCTCTACAGGTGAGTCATATGGACATGACAACAAAATTCTATAACACAGACAGACACACCTTATCCGGCTCGAAGGACTATAAATGTGCGGTATAGTGTCGGAAAAGTAATTTTATTGCTATAAAATCACTGTTAGTTCAATAATAAAAGATAATTCTGATTCTAATTTATTATCTTTCTTTAAACGAGCTTGTATTGTTATAGGCCTGTTTATAGAAAAGTTTTGATTAGGGTTTATTAGTTGTTCCGGCAGTAATCTATAATTTCTGTACCAATTTTGACAAGACAATCGCTGACCGTTAGTTTAAACATATTGTTTTGTAAATTCCAATGGAAACGTCTAAACCAAAAACATAATTACTTTATCAGGACATATCAAACAAAAAGGAGGAGGCGGTGGATTCCATAAAGTCGATAATGGAGACGCGCGAGCTGGGCCTGGAGCTGGGCGGCTACAGCACCGGCATCGGCCTCGGGCTGCGCGCTGCCATCCCCAAGATGCCCAGCTTCCGGCGCAAGCGCAAGATCCCTTCGCCCGTGCTCATGGACGACGACTCTTCCAAGAGGCTCAGCGACCAGGTACGTCTATTGTTTGATGGTTGCCGTTGTCAGTAGTTTAGTTACACTTCGCCAGCTATATGCATGAAAAACACTGAATTCAAATAAGTGAGTTACGCTAAAATAATTTAGCACAACATTTAATACGTTTTTTTTAGTAAATCTCGCATGCGCGGACAGCCATTAGTTTATTAGTAATAAAACTATTTGTGCAGGAGGAGATGGTGCAGAACTCTGACGAGGAGAAGGAGGTGCCGCTGAGCCCGCGCGGCAGGTCGCAGGGCTCCTACCTGTCCCGGAGGAGACGCCACTCGTCCAGCTCAGACCGGTATGTGCACTATTATTACCGCCCATACTACTCAAAGCAAAATGAGGTATAAATAACTACAATTTATATTTAACGTTTTCAATAACGTTATAACGGTTGATGTAAATGTCTGTAATGTTTCTAGTGTGATAATTGATTCAAAGGGATCCACAAAAAAAAAACTTTAAGACACTTAAAGTTTGTGGCCGTTATTTTGTGTTCACTAGTATAAAACCGCTAAACACGTTTTTCACTTCAAACACACTTTATTTTATGTTTATGCCTACGCGTCTTTCGTAGGTCATCGTCATCGTCGTCGAGCCGCTCGACGTCGTCCGCGTCGGAGACGGAGAGCAAGGGCCCCGCGCCAAGGCTGTACTCCGACACCGACGACGACTCGGAACTTGACGAAGCAGAGGTAAATTCGTTGCAGCTATAACAAAATTGGAACAACTCTAAATCGTGATAAGACAAAAAATGCAGAAAACCCGTTGTTTGAGTTTACTTAGATCTAAACTCAGAATAAGAACTCAAAAAAAAATCATTTTGCAGGAAGAGCAGAACGTTTTTTGCTGAAATTTTCCTCTTAATGGTTTTGAATTATCCAAGTTTTGATATAGAAAGCTAAATTAGTTTAATCGCTACGCACTAATGTAGTTATTTCAAATAACCTACGACAGTAACCTAAGCTAAATCTATCATAAATTGACTCAATTTCAGTATGCTGCAATTTAGCTTAATTTGTCAATAGTTGACTATTATAATTGCAAGCAGATGCGACGGACACATTAGCTAAAACTATCGTTAAAGTCAACTAATGTTATAAAATATAGGTATTCTGACACATCTTATCCGGCTCGAAGGACCACTTGATTATTATAATAATTAATAATAAGAAGTTAAGTTGAGAAAACGTAAAACCTCATAATAACACCAACAGTTTTACATAACCAGGTGATGGGGTTTCCATTTAAGTTAAAATTGAACTTGTGGTAGAAAACCCCGCTCTTCTTAACTTGGCTTGATTATTGGCCAAGTCTCAGATAAACAATTTTATTTTATTTCCTCAACTCTGTTTATAGATTCTTAATAACGTGCCATATCGTTTCAGCTTAAGGTTGTGTCAAACAAGGAGAGGTTAAGAAGGGTTTACTCATCATCGGACAGCGAAGAAGAAATGAGCAGGAGAGGTATGTAAACTTTGTAATAATTGTGAGGTTGGATAAAGAATTATATACGATCTAAAAAGTGACACAATGATAGCAAATGCCAACTCACGAATGCTATTTTCGAAAATGAGATCATAAGCTTAGATTTTTTGACTATTTTGTTTACAAAGCGTCACCTGGTAAGTCACTTAAGCTAGGCTTACTTTGTCTTTTAACCTGCTTGTGAGGCAATGGATATATTGTTGTAAATATATACCTAATGCCATCACATAAACGTTGCCCTGAGCGGGATTTGAATCCGCCTGCAAAGGTAGGATTACCAATGCAGCATCGGGATGTCAATCATACTAATATTATAAATGAGAAAGTGAGTTTGTTTGTGATTCCTTTATTTATTTATTTATTTATTAAGTTCACCAACATAGTGTACACTATTACAACATTTAAAAAAAAACAATACAAATATATCTCGTCAAGTGCCACAACAGTTACAGGTGAAGACATCACGCACAGCAAACAATCCTTGTCTAATTTATTTTATACTATATGAAACAATCAGAATAACATTAAGAAAAAAAAAATACAATAACATTTGAAGAATTAAATTTAAAAATTGAAAATTAAAAAAGAAATTTAAAAATGAAATCAAAAATTACAATAATTAAAATAATTAAACCAATATATAATTAAACCAATATACCAGTTATAACGATACATTAAATTCAATTTCAAAAAACCGTTTAAAGCAATGACTTTTTGAAATTGAATTTAATGTATCGTTATAACTGGTAACTTCCTTCACGGCTTGACTAATCAGCCGATCATTATGTATGTAAAATTTATGTAAATTTGTATACATATTGTCAGGGGTACAGAGCCCAACATAGACTACTTTTTATCC
Organism: Endotricha flammealis; assembly: GCA_905163395.2. Taxonomy (NCBI): domain Eukaryota; kingdom Metazoa; phylum Arthropoda; class Insecta; order Lepidoptera; family Pyralidae; genus Endotricha; species Endotricha flammealis. The sequence goes on from LR990873.1 coordinate 5,866,207, forward strand.
CGTGAAAGTATAGTAGTAATTCCAATGGGATTTTTTTTTTCTACTATCTAGGGCGCTGTATGGGATGCTATCGGCCAACAGGTCGCGCTATGGGTTGTTTTGTTGTCAAACGAGACCTATGTCATAAAATTAACCGCGAGCTAAGCCGCGGGAAAAGCTAGTGTTTTATAAGAATCATACATAATCAAAATGTAGGAATAGTTTATTGAATATAAATAATGTTTTTTTTCAGAGAAGACGCCGATCCCGATGGTGGAGCTGCCGTCCCCCGAAGCGCCGCGCCTGCTCGACCGGCTCTACTCCGACTCCGAAGAGGAGCGCGAGTACCAGGTGACCGCTGCTCAAATTATTGCTAATATTTTGAGACACTTTCCTCATAAATTACATTACAGTAATAATTAAAAACTACTACCATTTCGGAAAGAAAAGCAAAATGACCACTTGCAAAAGAAATGGCGAAATAAAACCAGTTACGGCCTTTTTTGTCATATAACAATTTCATATTTTTTATTTATAGGAGAGAAGAAGACGAAATACCGAATATATGGAAGAGATCGAAAGGGAATTCCTCGAGGAACAGAGAAAAACTATGGAGACGGATACGCGGCCGCAGCCTGAGAAACCTCCTGATACGTGAGTAAAAGCCGTCTATGTGCACACAAGTTTTGCGGTAACCTTTAAATTAATCAGATCGACTGTTATCTAGCAGGATCCCACATCTTACATTTTCAACTGAGATTTTTTTTCACCTAACTATACTTTTTGGTTCATTGTTGCTAATCTGCCTGTTTCCATTCCGGATTACGTAACATTGCCATGTAATAAAAAAATAAAATAAAAAACAAATAACTAAAAAAAATGACTGAATCTATATTTAAAAAAAGCGTTGATACATTATCTTATGAGACTAATTTGTTTACAGTGTACCTGAAAAGAAAGAAGAGCCAAGAAGTAGTCCAGTCAAGAACCATCTGAAGTCACCGGAGAAACGTGAGAAACCGGAGGCGGAGGAGGGCGAAATCACAAGCGAAGAGGAACCTCTAGAAGCACGTAGGAAGAAGGAGCGTAGACAACGTAAAAAGACAGAAAAACGGAAGAGGGTTGTATCTATCAGCGATCACAGCAACGCCGAAACTACGCTCAGCGTGAATGGGGTTAAAGATGTAAGATTTATTATTTACTAGCGAGACCTATGTCATATTGCTCGCGTTAATTTTATGACATAGATCTCGTTTGACAACAAAACAACCTATAGCGCGACTTGTGGCGCCATCTGTTGGCCGATACAGATACACTATAGAGATAGTAGAAACATTATTTTCCCATTGGAACGACATACTTTCACAGGATAAAAAGTAGCCTATGTTGGGCTCTGTACCCCTAACAATATGTATGCAAATTTTCATATCGGCTGCTTAGTCAAGCCGTGAAGGAATAACAAACCACTTTCTCATTTATAATATTTGTGTTATAGTATATGTTATAGTATATGGAAATCGCGTACTTTTCGGGATAAAAAGTACCCTATGCGTTGGTCCAAGTTAACAGCTACATACATACCAAATATCATAAGGGCTCATCATTTAGACGACGCCGGTTTCTTGCACATTCAAGAGCAATAATTGCATGCAATCTAGTGGGAGCAATTATTGTCCTTCAAAAATTGTAACCAACTGTTGTTTAGACTTTTAGACGATGCATGTCAATTACTCCATAAGAAATCCTATTACACTGTAATAAAATATTTGGAAGATAAACTATTATAACAAGTCTGCCTCTCTATTTTCCATTGCTGTGCCTGAAAAGGTTCATATGTATTTTTGTGTTGTATACATGTATTTGCAATGAATAAATAAACAAATATATTTGTATTTCAGACTCGCACGTTGCCGGTCTCGGAGCCCGCTTCGCCCGCGTCGCCCAGCTCGCAAGTGTCGCAAGCGTCGCAAGTCTCGCAGGCGTCGCAAGCGTCGCAAGCGTCGCAAGCGTCGCAAGTGGCGCTGGACCACTCGTACTGCCGGCCGCCGCCCGACGAGCGCCTGTCCAACCATCTGCAGCATGACCACGGTATGACCATTCTGCACAATGTTATTTTTAAAGGTTCATGTTTGTCATATGCTCACTAAGAGCTCCTTGACACGTTGCGTAGACGTAGCGCAGGCGTTCGATGAACGTATACGCCGCGTTGTCTCGACGTCTGCTACGCCTCACAAATGGCGTAGGCCATGGCAATGGGTCACCTATATCTATATTATGTTGTGGTGATTTCCAGGTGAAAATTGCATTATAAAAATTGCTTGGATAAAATGAAGCTTTTTAAATGAAGATAGAGTAGCTTATTTATTTAATATTTATTACAGAATAATAATAATCTTTCTTTTTCTCTGTGTAAATGACGTGTCGTAAGTGCCCACAGAATATAAAGTATTTTTGACCTTGAAGGTTTAGTTTTCTTAATTTTTAAAAATATTTTTTCTAGGCTACACATGGATGGCTGAGCCAGAGGCAGAGACGCCGACGCCAGAGGAGACGAAACCACAAAAAGAGGCCAAGAGACCGTACAAGAGAAAATACGAAACCAAAAAGCTGGCTGAAATACAAAATAAGTACGTATACATTTAAAAAAAAACAGTTCCAAAAAAAAAATAAGGAAAAAAAATACATTATCCAATATGGCGGAGAAGTTTTATATTTCTATTGAATTCAATGTGAATTATATTGAGCGATTTAATTACAAAATGTATTTTTCTAACTTAAATTTTATACCACACATACTTGTATTTTTACATGTCAATATATAGATGTAACATTTTCTAAATTTTATTACAGACTTTATGAATCTCGTGTCGACGACCGCGACAACTTGGAAGCGAACATCCACGCTCATGTGACGTTCAAGCCTCGAGACATTATGGGAGAAATGCAAGTTATGTACGAGTTCCTAACACGAGGCATAGACAGGGAGGACGTACAATTCTTAAGGCGGGCGTACGAGTCGTTACTAGCGGAAGATGCTCAAGGCTATTGGCTCAATGATACGCACTGGGTTGATCATCCGCCCACAGATGTTTGTTATAGTCCGCCCAAGAAGAAGTCCAAACGACACAACAATATTTATGAAGATTTGCAGGTGAGATGAAAATGAATTAAATATGCATAAGGCACAATTTGCACGAATTCCAAACGCATTTTGCGTCGCCGTCCTTTTTTTAAATTATAAAGTTATATGATTTTTTAATAGCTCAAATTTATTGACACTGAAAAAAATATGCACGCTTGACACCAGAATAACAAGTAAATAAGATCACTTGATTTGGGACGAAATAGCGCTCTGATAATATTTGTTTTGGCAGGGCCATTCGAGCGGCTCCGCGCGCACGGAGGGCTACTACAAGATGGACGCGCGGCTGAAGGCCAAGTACAAGTACCACCACGGGCGCGCGACGGGCGCCGCGCCCTTGCCGCCGCCCGACGACAAGAAGGCCTCCAAGATGCAGCTGCTGTCGCGGGAGGCGCGCTCCAACCAGCGCCGCCTGCTCACGGCCTTCGGCCTGGACACCGACTCGGATTTGCTCAAGTTCAACCAACTCAAGTTCAGAAAGAAGCAACTCAAGTTCGCCAAATCCGGGATCCACGATTGGGGACTGTTCGCACAGGTATGTCATACTAATGTTATAAAGAGGAAAGATTTTTATTTTTGTTTGTAACGAATAAACTCAAAAACTATTTGATCGATTTAAAGAATTCTTTCACCGTTGTTAAGCTACACCATCCGTCGGTGACATAGCCTATATTATATTTTCAAAAAAATAATAATAGGGCGCCGTGCAAAGCAAAGCTGAGGCGCTGAAATTACATAGTACAGTCAAGAGCAGGTCGACCTTTACATATTGGACTTTGTACCGTTCTTCAGTTCTATGTCATAAGAGCCAAATTGTACCGCAAGTGTAAAGCTCGACGTGCACCTGACTGTACAATATGAATACTATTGACAAATAAATTTTCTAGTAAATCCATTTACGCAATATTTGGAAATTTTTAATCATATTTTCGGCCCGCATCAGCCCTTTCCTTTGTTGGCTGTGATAAATTTTATTTTTCAATACTAAATCCTGTAGTCTAAAACCTTATGACAAATATTCGATATTTCTAGGAGCCGATAGCAGCAGACGAGATGGTGATCGAGTACGTCGGTCAGATGATCAGGCCGATCGTGGCGGACGTGCGCGAGGCGCATTACGAGGCGACGGGCATCGGCAGCTCTTACCTGTTCCGTATAGACTTGGACACAATAATAGACGCGACGAAGTGCGGAAACCTCGCCAGATTCATCAACCACAGCTGCAATGTGAGTGTTTTTATTTTTATATTATAACTTAGATATTATGCCCATCGTATAGACACCCTTTCTTCTATACGATGGGCAAAATTGTTAAATTCTATTATTCATTGCCTCACCCACCGTACGAAAATATATCTTACATAAAGTGGTGTAGACATACGATTTTGAGATCGCTCACGTAGATGTCTCTATACGCGCCGCTACCATGCGCCATCGTATATACGCAGCTCTACGGCACGACGCGGCGGCGGCTGTGTAGTCTACATGCATGACATCAAGATTATAACATTCATCTGTATAGATTTATGAAAATAGCATGGTATTATAACTATGTATATTTTTTGCAGCCAAACTGTTACGCGAAGATAATAACAATAGAGTCTCAAAAGAAAATAGTGATATATTCAAAACAGCCGATCGGCGTCGACGAGGAGATCACGTACGACTACAAGTTCCCCTTGGAGGACGAAAAGATCCCCTGTCTCTGCGGGGCGCCACAGTGCCGCGGCTTCCTCAACTAAATGATATGTGTTCATAGAAAGCCAACAATCATCTATTTATATGTTATATAATGATAAAGGTTTTCTTTGGTAGAAAGAAAGAAAAATGGTTTATTTGACATAATACTTTTTCCTTCTTACTTGATTTCAATTATTAGATCAATGAGATTACAATCCAATTAATAATCATATTTTAAAATTATCGTTCGACATCGATTTGATTTCAGTTTGATCCCAATTCAATTAATAATCAAATTCAACTCTCATTGTCGATTGCGTTTAATACCACTAATTTTCAACAATAAATACCTCTCTCACAATCAGTCAAAATAAAGGCAATAATATGGCTTTTATCTAATGTCTAAATAAATATTTGTGTCTATTAAACAATTGTAGTACAGCAATAAGGTATATTACTAAAATCATGGAATTTATAGCGGCGTAAAGGCGCAAGCCAAATAAGGGATGTTAGTGATAAGTGCGTACGCGCACTCGCACTGTCGCTTTTCGAAGCGGTTTTGAAAACTGCCTCAATTGAATAATAAATCTATTGTTGTAAAAAGTAATAATTGTGTGATGTGTGAATCTGATATTTTTATCTCCTGTATTTAAAAATGTGAACGCTCAGTGCATGTAATGATTTTATAATTAAAGTTAATGATCCTTGTATTATATACCGTTTTGACTGAGTCTAATCATTTATTTTGTGTTGTACATTATTTGTGAATAGATCTCTGCTGTGTCGGGCTTATTTAGTACACTTCTCAAGTACACGATCTTGTTTTGAAGTTGAGATTATAACCAGTGGATGTTTCGTTTCCGATGGATTCCGAGGATAATTTAAATGTAACGAAATAGTGAATTATCACACTTCATTCATATCCTTTAGTCTCAGAATGTCCAATTTGCAAAATGTCAAGTGTCATTGCAATGTGTTCAAGTTTTAAAATGTCCAAGTCTCAAAAGGTCAGTTTCAAAAGCAATTAATTAAATTAAAACTATTTTACTTTTTTAATATAATAAATAATAATATTTGTGAAACACCTCCAGGCGTATATATATGTATACATATATGTTCCACTTTTTGCAGCTGTTTTATTTTTTATTGAAGACTATACATATAGGACATAATCATCACCATTCGTAAATAATGCACCTTTTCCAAAATACATTTTCGCATATTAATGTCGCAAGTCCATCCATATGTTAGAGGAATAATTTAACAGTACATATACATAGTTATATCTTTATTTGCTGATTAATAATAAAAACTGTTACAGTAAAGAGTTTTCATTTAATTAATTGCTTTACCTTTTGAGACTTGGACATTTCGCAACTTGGACATTTTGCAACCACTTGTCATTTTGCAAATTGGACATTCTGAGACTAAAGGATTCATATGATGTAATGTAAAATGTATGTATAAGATTTGTAAATAAAAAATTCCAACAATTTTAACTGCTGTTTTTCGTTCATTTAATAATCAAGAAACCCTAAAAGGGGATAGTCCAATTAAACAAAAGTTAAATACGAAAATATATAATTTATTACATGTCATACAAATTAAAAACATCACCTTACATTATTCCGGCTATAAGTAGAGACGTGTCCGGCCCTACCCCCTAAACACAACTAAAATAAATACATTTATCAACTAAACTTAATCTAAACACAAAATTAAGTATCAAATCACAGTAAAAGTGTCTTAATTAGTACACACGTACAACAATAAACAATACTTCAAGAGGCATTCTAGAGCTCAATTTAATAAGTATATTCCTAGTTAACAACAGATCAATAACAATATTAATTGCATATTAATGGAAATTTAATAAATACATAATTAAATCCTATAATATATAATGCATGAAATATTTCTGGGCTAACGTATTGTTGATATTACTGAACATTGCTTTAATTTGATATGAATAGCGCACATTATGGAATCTCAAATGCAACATAACAAAAACTCTAAATACCAAAAATGTTCCTTTAATAGGCCCTAGTAAGAGTCTGGCTGCGGACTCTTACTAACTACACCGGGTAAATGCGACGCCACCGTTTTCCTACGTTCATATAGTTGTATATTATAGGTACGATACTTTGTTGCCATAATATGTGCTATCCATTAGAGGCAAGAATATATCGGTCTGCTCGTGCTGCCACACCGAGCCATTTTGTTTCTAAAACTATTGTAATTAAGTAAATCGTCAATTCTATATCTTATTTCACAAAATTATTAAAATAATATTGCTAAAATTATTAAATGTTATTATACAAATAATTATGTAACTAGGTATTTCTTACCTATGTCCTAATTTGAGCAATGTGTTACGTACAAATAGTTATTCAAACCGAACCTGTCGTGTGAACATTTCCGCGCATACGTCCGCCGTATCCTTTGTCGTTCTCTCTTCCGTACTGTCTGTAGAATCGGAATCGAATTCAGAGGTCGTCGCAGGAGATTTCCTACCATTTGTCATGCGCTTCAAGCCCACTTCTGTAGTCAAAATTTCCTTTATCACGTCATCTGCAGTTGTTTCTTTGCGGTTTTTCAAGCGTAACTGTCGCGCTCTCATCCTTATGTCTGCTAGAAAACCTGTATTAGGCTCCACACTCTCCTGCGATTCGTCTTGTGGTCTCAAGTCTGTTGCAGATTGAGTCAAATCCGTAAATGACTGACCCAAATCTGAGGAGGATCCTTTACTGTCTGACACTGTCTCTAGAGATTCTACGGAGCCTCCGATGCTTCTGAAAGCTAGCATGCCATCGACCACAGAAATCTTGTAATTATCGTCTTCTTTCCATCTCACTATAATACCTTTGGGCGCTTTCCCTAATAGAATTGGTTCTTTTATTTTCAAGTTGAATGTTTTTGGTAAATAGTAGTCCGAATTGGTTGAAGCTAGCGATGCGGTGTCACAGGTACACGGTGGAGTTTTATACACCTCGTCAGTCAAGTAAACGATAGTGATGCGGTCTTGTCCAATTACGTACAGGAAGGGATGTACGAATTCCCAAGCGTGTATCGAGGCACTCCACTTTGGATCTTCGTTGCGTGTACGTTTGCCATTCTCGTCAACAAATACGCCACATTCTGCGTAGCAGAGTAGTATCTCAACGGGTTGGGTTCGGACTAGAAGAATGGCTTTCGGTGGGGAATGTTTTCTGGCCGCAGCGGCAATGATAGGTTCGTCGGTAGCAAACGTTTCGAGTGCTCCAGAGGGCAGATTGATTTTGAGCGGTTTCTCTCCAGCGATGTAGAGGACGCGCTGCGTCAGCAGGAGGGAACTGGGCGCGCGGTCGACGGTCAGCGAGCGCGCTATCTTGAACTGCGTGCTGGAGGCGTCGAAACGGAGCAAGTGGACGCGACGGCCACACGCGACTGCCGCGTAAGGATCATCTTCGTTTTCGCCCGACATTGACTGTAAATAAAACAGTGTAGTTATTGAAGACCGTATACTGTTACTGTATCACCTATATATGCGACCATGTAAGACCATATTTCATATCAATCCTTTTACCGATTATTCTATGGAAGTAAACTACGAATCAATAAGTATATTAAATACTAACAGCCAGCAAGAGAGGCGCCTGGGGGTCTGGCAGCGGCACGGGCGCCACGTACAGCGCGGGCTGCAGCTCGGCGGCGCGCCTGGCCGCCGAGCCCAGCGCCAGCAGCGCCGCGTGCCCCAGGCCCGCCTCGGCCGCCAGCAGGGCGCGCCCCCCCGCAAGCGCCAGCCCCCGCACGGGCCCCGCCGGCGCCCCGCCGTCCCACTCCAGCCGCACCCGCCCGCGCAGCGAGTGCAGCCCGGCCGAGCAACCTACAACATGTTATACATATAAATATACAGGGACAAATCACACAGATTAGAAACATCCAAGACCCGAAGCCAATCAGAAAAGTTCGTTTTTCATCATGACCCGTCGAACCTGAGACCTCCTCGAGGTCTGGCGTGGTAACCATTACACCACGGAGGTCGTCTCGAAAGAAATAAAAAATATTGGAATAATTTGAGAGTTGCCTCCAATTTTCCTAGGATAACATCGTCAGATCCGGACTTGGTGACAATGATCCAGACGGGAAGCAGCTTTCGAATAAAAAAAAGAATCAATAAAATCAGTTCACCTAGTCAAAAAATTCTTAAAATAACACACAATACATAAAAAATACAGTTGAATTGAGAATTTTCTCCTTTTTTGGGAGTCGGTTAAAAATATTAGAACATCATTATTTTTATGCACAGTCTCTTGAAAAGATAGTATGTATTATATACCACACTTGAATCACAATAAGAGTAAGTTTAATTTAACCCGTCGATACAGTTCATGAAAACCTTAGAAAGCACAGTAAGAAATGATGTATACCCACCAATAACTACAGCCTTGTCGCCGAGATACAAGGCGGCATTAGGTTCGTCGGGCAGATGGCACAGCGCAGTACCGGGGAACGGGGCAGAGGGCGTCGTCTTGATACGCGACACCCAAGAAGCACGTGCGGCCGCGCTATAGCACACCACGGCAGCTGTACGACCGCGACCGGTCGCTTCTTCAAACTTCACCTGCAATAGTGTTTCATTACTGCACAACTGTATACTGAGATAGTGTACTTAACGTCAAAGGAGAGTATTCAGCATGTATTTCATTATCTACAGTGACAAACCAACAACTTGCTGTTTTACTTCTGTCCGAAATGGTGGTAGTTTATAACGTAGTTTATTTTCTTTATACATAAATATACAAGTTGTAAATGACAAGAAAAAGTGCCTGTGAAGGTCTAATTTCTGAAATAAACGATTTCATTTCATTTCAACTTACCAAACTTTATAAATGAGAACCAGCTAGCTACCAAGCCAGCGAATTAAAAACATATATGGTAAAAGGTGTACAAAATTATTAATTCAGCATTAATAATTTTGTGTTAAAATTCTGTACATTTTAATAAAGCGTTACTGACGAAAAGGTTTGAAACAAAAATTATGAGATGAAAATTTAGCCATAATAAAAAGCTATTTTGGCAATTAAAAAATAATTATAGTATAATACATGATTAGCACTTTGTAAATATACTAACGGTGAACGCAAGGCCCTGCTCGCTGCGTGGCAGGTCGCAGGCGGCGGCGCCGTGCAGCATGGCTTTAAGCTCGCGCCCGCCGCCGCTCAGCACCAATGCGCCGTCGACGCAGCGCGCGCGCATCGCCTCGCGGCTACCGTCACTCCTGCACAAAACATAATAAATTAATTATTATTATTTATTTATTCACACACATTTTACAAACATATAAAAGTTGTACAATCATCATCATCTCAGCCACAAACGCCTCCAATACAAGTTATACAATAATTCAGGATAATATTCCAAAATAAACTGTGTTTATTTATGTATGTAACTTACATAATATAATTTTCACATATACATGGTGGTAATTAATTTCGTGTGCTGTTATGCCCGTTTTCACCAATAATTCCTACCTAATAAAGTTTCCTAACAGCCTTTTCTATGTCCAAATCCTTGTTTTTGATACGTGTATGACGTTTTTATCGAATATTTTATGTCATTAATGTTTCAAATCCATTGATATAGGATGTAAATTTTGCGTGCAAAAAAAATATCTAAATCTATGTTCAAATCTACCCAGCATCACTCACCATACGACTTGCACGGAATCATCTTGATGGCCATTTGTGGATTCTGTGCTTTTCCTCCTGTAACAAGAAAAATAAATGGAATATATCTCATTTGAAATATATAGCAATTATTAAAATAAAACAAAATCATTGAATTCGCAAGTAGATTTACAAGAAATACACGTGCACGTCAATATTTTTTATCCTACTTGAACTTCCGACGGGAATGGCCTGTTGAGAAGAATTGCCGCAAGAAACTCAACAGTTAGCCTTTTTTAAAAGCCATTATAATTTATAACATTAAAAGTGGTAATTTTATTTTTATACATTTAAAAATATTTTAAAAATAAAATGAATAGAAAGCAAAAAAATAAGAGAGCAGCAAATTATAATGACCAAAAATTTTTATCTAAAAAATAATTTATATTATTAATAAATACTTACTTCTTACAAGATCCATTCATCTTATTAACGGATGTGTTCTTGCTTGTCTTAGGCGTCGCTGGGTAAGGGCTGAAAAAATACCACACTATAAATTTTTTTTTCGGCTTCCGCGCCGACGATCAGCGTGCTGTCAGCGCAACTATAATAGCGCAGCCTTAGAAATAAATCTATTGTAAAAGCCCATGCACAGACTATAAGGGTACATACTTGTCATCTGCGCCGGAAGTGAGCGCTGACACTTTAGCTCGCAACATCTGCACTTCCTCTTGCAATTCACTGTTAGTGAAAATCAATTAATGTTATTTAGATTTCAACAACAATCTACACAAATAACGGCATTACGTAAAGTGTCAGTGTGTAGAGTCTTATTTTATCATTAAAATTATTTCTATTATTACACTCATAATTACACAAACAATTAAGTAGCAGCCGCGGGCGACTACTCTTTATTTTTTAGCACGCATATATTAATAGGGCCCATTTAAATACACAAAATTTGGGTTAAAAAAAAATGGAATTAAGTTTCAGTGAACGAGCGCTTCACTGATATGTTCTGTCAGGATTCACCACTTGATAAAAATACCGATTATTTGTCAGAAACTGAAAACAGCACAAAAACTGTAGGTTTATCAACGGAAAGCTATCGCGAAGTGGTGAAACATGCCGCGAATATAGTAGAACATGCTCACCGGTTGGCCCTTCGCAGAGGCGGCGAGGACGGGGTTCGGCGCGACGAGCGGCCGAACAACCTGTTGCTCAGCGAACACTTCTTACGGTTCGCTTCCTCCACTTTAGCCTGAAAATGGATTCCATGTAACGGGCTAATATATTTTATTTTTACACAGTTCGAATTTTTGAATGTTACCTGAGGTTTGAAATATTACCTGTAAGAAGTCGATGAGTTTGGCCTGTTGCCGTAGCGTGGCATCCGCTTTGGTTTCCCGCGTTCGCCACCATGCCGCCGCTGCTTCGGCCGCTTCTCGAGCACTTGCCAACTCTTCCTGTATACAAAATATTTTTTCACTTCACAAAAATGGTTCGATTTAAAATGTGTCATAATATGTAAAAGGCATTATTAGTTCCGTACCTGTGCCTCGTCGAGGCTCGCCTGCAGCTGCAGCTCCATGCCGTGGTGGTGGTGCGAGCTGGTGCGCAGCGCCGCCGCCTCCTCCTGCAGGTCGCGCATGCGCCGCAGCGCCGCGCCCAGCGCCGCCTCGCGCGCCGCGCTCTCCGCCTCCAGCGACGCCGCGCGCGCCTCCAGCGAAGCCACCTGCACCTCGCGCGCCTCGAGCCGCTCCTGCGCGAGCCGCAGCTGCGCGAGAGCCTGGCGAGCCTGCTCGCGCGCGTCGCGCTGTGTGCGCTCGGCCGCGCCGGCCGCCGCGCCGCTCTCCGCCGCCTGCCGCTCCGCCTGCTGCAGCCGCGTTCGCGTCTCCAAAAGCTCCGCGCGCACGCGAACCACCTCGCTCTGCAACGTCATCTCAAACTTCATATCGGTCCACTACACATTTTTTTTTGATTATGATCAATGATCACTGAGCTTACCTCGAGATTTTTGGTCTTGAGCTCATGATGATCAGCTAACTTTTCGAGATCTGTTAGTTGTTCATCTAATACGTTGCATGCCTCTTGGAGCGCCTTGTTGTTCTGTAAAATACATTCACAATACAGAATCAGGTTTCTCTCGCGCGCGAGGGCTTAACAGAAACCCTATTTGGTAATTAGATGACAGTTATTAACATTTAATTTTGACGTATTTATTAAGCCTTTGTCTGATAAAATATGTTAAAATAAAATTCTGAAGTAATAAGATTAACAGCGATAATTTTTGTTTGGCATGGTCCAATAAATGATGTCCACTAATGACAGCCCATCGTCATCTAGACGATCACGTAATTATTTCTACCATGTAAACGATAAAAAAATATGCGATTCAGCGACATAAAGTACTTACGGTGGCAAAATTATCACTAATACAATTTATTGCAGCGTCAACAGAACTGCAGCGCCCCTGCAGCAAATCAGCGGCTAGCGCCAGCCTGACGCGCCTTGCCCAACACGCCTCGCGACTCCCACGCCATATGAACCCTACTTCTCTGCCTGCGCGCACTGTACGCCACATACAATCAGCCGCGAACATATGCCGAAGGTACGCCGGCTTAGGAGATATCGCGGGCTTCTCAGTACAAAGTTTATTCCGTTCGAGAGACATTTTGTGACTTCCACTAAAGCAAATCTATTAGTAATTGCGCTAATTTTTATAAGTGGTATCTATCGGATCACAAACACTACTACATCGTCTAGATTAGCCTATAGAAATGAGACAATGCTTTATGACAATAATGTTTACTCTCCAGATAGACAGACAAACAATGATATGAAGAATCCAAACAATGTTCTAATGTTTTTAAGGTGCTACCTTCTCAAACAAAAATATTGTTATTGTTATTTCATTACATATTTTCACTTTATATTTAAAATATTACAACAAACAGTGGAGCGGTATAGCATATAATGTGAAATTGGCTAGTCTGACCGCGGAAGTACCCTATCACAAAATATCGGCGTGAAATTGTGATGAGTTTCGTTCGAGTGAGTGAGAGATTGGGAGCCCAACTTCTTTTCTATCCCTTTTCTCCCTACACTATTCCTTGTAGCACCCATTGGTAGCGCCTCTGGTGTTACTGATGTTCAAAGGAAAACCTTTCCCTTGCGTATGTTATTGTCATTCTCGAGAACAATTGAATAAAGCGTGAAAGTGACAAAACAAGTTTAAGTTAATTCTTGTCTGACCTTTGATTAACCTTTGTTATAAATGTCAATAATAGTAAGATCTATGTTATAATATAGGTAATAGAGAAAGAAAATTACAATCCGCGCCAAGAGACATGAGACCTGACGAGTACGCGATTTGACTTGCGCATAGTCGATTTCTATTAAAATGGCATTGAAACCGTCTACTTACGTACTCGTCAGTTCTCATCTCTCGTGACGTGGATTGTAATTCCTGGATTGATATAAACCTAACCTGTTCTAGCTCGTTAGTTTTCGTTCTCAAGTCGTGTAGCTCGTCCCGCATATGCGCTCGCTCGCGGCTCGATAGTTCCTCTTGTTCTTCGGCATGCAACCTTCGCTTTTCACTATAGGCCAATTCACTCTTCAGTTTTCTAATGTCGTTCCTAGACCTAGAATTAATTATATATAAAAATAAATACATAGGGACAAATCACACAGATCGAGCTAGCCCCAAAGTAAGTTCGAAACTTGTGTTATGGGATACTAACTCAACGATATTATATTTTATAACAAATACATAATACATTTAGAAAATTTATCCAAGACCCATGGCCAATCAGAAGTTTGTTTTTCATCATGGCCCGACCGGGACTCGAACCCGGGACCTCCTGGGTAGCGGTCCGGCATGGTAACCATTACGCCACGGGGGTCGTCCAAAATTATAAATATATTTCAACATATAAAACGGTGAAAAAAAATCTGTGTCTCGAGGACTAAAATATAGTACTTTGAAAAATAGTAGACAGAATGTAGCGATTTACGCGCTTGATTTGACGTCACGTAACACATTTTAAGGACGTTTAATTACGTGCAATTTTTAAAGGTTTTTAATTAAAAAAAAAACAACTTCTTTTAAATATTGAAAATAGACATAATTTGAAGCAATAAACTTTATATTCAAAACCATAATGTTTTTTTATTTAATTTTAGTTTTATTAAGGTCTTAGATCTTTCAACGATTATTTACACTAATTGCATAAAAATAAAAGAACATTGTTTTAATGCCTAGTGCAACAATCTCTTATAGATAGACACCACTTGGGCAATAATACAGGAAAATTGGTTACAAGCCAGGGCCCAGGGGGCTCTTTGTTCGTCTATCTATTAGTGATCCTAAGTTTATGGTCTATTTAGATAACGCTATTTATGCATATAGGTGTAACCCACTTACCTGTCAATTTCAGCTTGAGCAGTTTCATGTATCTTCTGTAACTTCTCGAGCTGATTCTTCAGCCTCTCAGCATCTTTTGTCGCGCGTTCGTACTGCGGCCGCAGTGTCGCTATCTCGCTCTCGAGCCTGGTAGCCTTCTGTTCGGCTGCTTTCCTTGCCTCTATGACGGCAGTGAGTCGTTCCTCAACCCTTTTTAATTCCCTTGCAGACGATTTCACTTCCAATGATAACTCACTGCATTCTTTCTCCTGTTAAAAAGACAATGTTATTTCATATGTACTTAACAATAACATTATTTGATTTCTGTAAAATTTAAACGCATACGTACTTTCCGCCATTTTGCCAAATTAGCTGAACGAGCTTCTTGACGTAATGTCGCTAATTCTTCAGCGCGAGCCTGAAAAAATAACATTTAAATATACCACGCTATTAGTACACTGAAAATGATCTCTCATTAAGATTAGTCCATTTCTACATCAGTATTTGTGTAGACACAAAAAAAAATTCATTACATAAATTCTGAGTACAACGCCATTTCATTATGTTTGTGAACTATCAATGAAAAATAAAATGATAATGAAATAAGTTGTGAGCAAACCTGTAACTGCATCTCAGCTCGCTCGAGCTGCTCTTTGAGCAGAGCGAGCTGGGCGTGAGCGGCGGGAGCGTCGCCTACGCTTTCGGTGTCACTGTGCGACTCCACGCCCGTTCGCTCCGCTCGCTCCGTTCGCTCGGGTGCCTGCTCGCTCATGGATCTCGACGCGCATTGTTGACAAGCACGCCTTTCCAAAGCGCTTACTTCGCGTTCGAGACGCCTTACTAGTTGCTCCAACGTGTTTACCTTTTGTAAGAATAAATTAAAAATATGTAAAGGGCTAAATGTAATTTGATCGTTGGGCATCGTCTTAATATACCGCGAATGTGCGGTACCTTCTCGCGGTGCCTGGCGTCGTCCTGCAGCGCGTGGGCGGCGCGCTGCTCGGCCGCCTCGAGCCGCTCGTGGAAGCGCGCCTCGGTGCGCGCGCACTGCTCTTCCAGCGCCGACTCGCGCCGAGCCGCCGCCTCTACACCATGCTCCAATTCCTACATACAATACCAAATACCTTTTTATTCCTCTCCAATAAACGTAGCAATATACAGAGTATAATCATCAAACAGTATGAATATAATATTAATGCCTACTTGGTGAGAACTGGTGCCCATGATAGGTAGACGATGATGACCATAAGAACATTCAAAACTGTGACCTTTTCATTTCAGTGTTATATTTGTTACTCCGCCCGCGTAGAATTGGATTTGTGGTAAGAGTATCAACGGATAAATCGGAGGCAGTGACATCTAGTGAAGTTTTGAGTAACTCGTCGGGCCACTTTGTCCTCGTAAATGAAGAGAAACTATTTTCCTAATATATAGCATCCGATGTAAATGAAATAAAGCCTATATTTTGCTCCAATGCTGTGCAAATAGCATTAAAATCGGTTCAGTAACAACGAAGATCTGCGCGTATAAACAGATAGACAGACAAAAAATTTTTTTTTTTTTACTTTTATTTTATTATTAATTTTTGCCAAATATACTCAAGACATACCGGGGTCTACTGTTTTATTATATGTGTAGATTACCTGTACTTGTGCTACCAGTGCCGTGACGCGCACTCGCTCTTGCGCCAGCTCTTGTTGCGCCTGCCTCAGCTGCTCACTCGACGTTTCGATGGCTTGCTGTTTCTCCAAGTGTGAGTCCTGAATACATACTAGCTATTATCAAATACGCTTACTTAGGATTAAAGAACTTTTATACATCGTAAATTGTTTGTTTTAGTACAGTAAAAAAAAGAATTAACCAGGGTCGTTAAAGATTTCTTAATATTGCGTGAAGAGACTATAAAATTTATATATCAATAGTATTCATAATGTACTATATAATTACAAATTCTCTATCCTTTGTTGATTGTACTTGTTTATATTTTTTTCACAAACTGACCATTACCTCTACTTTATTATTAACCATTGAACAATTAAAATAGTTAACATATAATAGAATAACAGATATGCTAGCTATTAGTTCTAATTCAAAAATAAATAAAAAAGTAATAAAAACCATTGTCACCTTATTATTCGTTAACTCCTTCTTAACGCGATCGAGCTCAGCCTGTAAGGTTACTATGTCGGAGTGTAGCAAGTCGTTGTCGTGTTGCAATGTGGCGTTCTCGGCATCGCTTTCGGCCAGCCGCTTCTCTGCCTGCTCCCTGGCCCTGGTCTCTCGAGCCAGGTTGGCTTCGGCCGCCGCGAGCCGAGCCGCCGCCTCTCGGCTTTCGGCCTCACCGCCATTCAACGTTTGGCGACGGAGGGCGCGCTCTTTTGCAATCGTATCCTAGAAATAAATCTGTATTTAAATAAAATACTTACGAATTTATTGCAAGAACTAAAACTATTTACAATTTTAGATATTTACTACTGTAACGACCAAAATTTATTATTAAATACCTACTAGATACTCATACATAAATAATTAAAATGTTCAAACGCCATCTCGTCCTAAACTAAGCAACTAAGCTTATACTATGGGTACTAGATTGCTGATAATAAATATACATAAAATTTATTATAGCTACGAGAATATAAAAAGTAAGTACTACTATGATATGAAAGTAACTATGTAACATCTACGGCATTCACTCACAATAGGCCGCACGTTGATTTCGGTGATAGTTCTGTGCCTTAAATCATGGACGTGCGCCATTATATCCTAGATACAATTTTAAATATATCTTATCTTCGTAACACGAGGTTTAAATTACAGTGGAAAATATTTAGACGAAACCTTATTATTTACCTTATAGTGCTGTTGGTGTAAATTAGCTGTCTCGGCGGCGGCCAGAGCGCGCGCCACTTCGGCCTTTAGTTCGGCTTGCCTCGCTTCGGCCTTGTTAAACTCTTCCCGGAGTGAATCTCGTTCGGCCGCCAACGCAGCCATAGCAGCCGAAGATGCTCGCGACACTGCACTGTTCCGTTCGTTGATACCACTCGTCAATTCTTGATTGGTGCGTTGGAGGGCCATACGTTCCTCCTTCTCCACTTCTACTTGACGTTCCAGACGCCTGTCAATTTAAGGTACTTGTCATAGCTCTTGGCATTTTATGAGTCAAGAAATTATATTGTTGTCGATAAGTTTTGATCAAAGAAGACAAATAAGACGTTACAAGCGGAACACACAACGTCATCTAGTCCCAAACTAAGCAACTAAGCTTGTACTATGGATACTAGGTTATAAATTAGATTATAATAGGATGATACTTACTTGTTCTGCAGACTCAACGCCGTGATCTCGGCCTGCAGCTTGGCGCGGGTCCGCTCGGCCTCCGCGTCGGCGTCCCTTCTCGCGCGTTCGGCCGCCTCCGTGGCCGAACTGGCGATCGCCGCTTCGGCCGCCGCCAATTTGTTTTGTAGCGATGATATCTCTCTTCCTCGCATTGCTACTAGCTTTTCTGCCGACCTGTATAATGACTATAATATTAACGCTCCACTGGTCGCTTTTCATCTGTGTAAAAAGTGACGTATAAAATTAACTAGTAGTTTAGTTATATTGCCAACAGTAACAAATCTATTACAGTATATCAAACCTCAAAAAATCGACTTAAGACTTTATGCCATGAGGGAAAAGTTTTAAATCTATTGATGAAAAATAGTTTTGTACAGGCCACTTACATTGCATACTCGGCAAATTCATTATTGCATATTTAGGTAAAACGTTCAGTCCAAAGCATTCGAACATATCACTCATAACATATCAAAGTATTAATAAATAGTGTTTTATGTGACTACTTATGAGTTTTATCATTTAACATCAAACCTATAAAAACTATTAAAGGTGTCCAGTCGAAGACTGTACACTGTACAAGTTTACTATGGGCGAAGAGGGGGAGCTATGGTCGAGCGGTCCTAGGAAATTGATATAAATTAAAACTTACTTGAATGTAGCCAAGTCAATTGCAGTACAGTCGTGGGATGCATTAAATCCACCGCTGGTGTCCTCACTCTCCGCTTGAGCCACATATGAATATCCTAGAACAATTTACATATTGTTGTGACGTCTAATTGCAAAGATTTCTTTTAAATACACAATATTAATATAAACAAGCAACAATTCTATACTAAGAGCGTTATTCCATTCCATCATTATAATAAACATCATTATAAACATGAGACGTCATTATAAACATTGATTATAAATTCAACAGATAAGTTATCTCAAATTTAAACTTTTTTTATGCATATTTATATTGATTTAAAAATGTAAGTAGTTTGTTTTGTAAACACATATTACATGGCGAAGTGTCACTTGTTGAGATAATTTTTTTTAGACTATGCATTTATGTTTATTTGAAAATATCTGTCAAAGGTCTTGATGTTCGGTTTTTTTCTGTCTTGCGATCGACTGTGCAATTTTATTTTAGTTATAATAAATATTATACAGAAATTTTGTTTTTTATACCACAAAGGGGGCAAACAAGCATACGGCCGGCCTGATGGTAAGCCGTCACCGTAGCCTATAGACGTTTGCAATACCGGGGGTATCACTCACGCGTTGCCAACCCACCCAACCACCCCAAATGGAGCTCTGGAGACCTTACTCACTGTAGGAACACAACATGGCCGAGACCAATGCTATTTGGCTACGATCTACTGTAAGGTGGAGGTCCTTCCCTAGACGGGCTGCTCCGATTTGTTTATTTGAACAATCGCAATAACACTTGTATCTTAGACAATGTTGGGTGTGAAATAGAATGTACTCACCCACAAAAGGCAGTTGTCCAGCGAACGGCGGCCTCGCGCGAAACGGCGCCGGGTCCGGCGGCCGAGCCACGCGCTCCGGCACCGGGAAGTACTCCGCGTCTTCTGCACCTCGTACTATCGGCACCCACGGCGGCGCCTAAGTAACATTACTACATTTTATTTTACATTGTTACTAAATATTTTTTGCGCTTTTTATTTATTTATTTTTCTTTCAACACCTCTAGACTAGAAAAAAAAAGCTTTTTCTTATCCGCTTGACTCCGATTGCGAAGCCAATGCGTGTCACGGAGTCATTTTACAATATTCACATACTATAAGTGTAAAATGTATGAATGTTTGTTACACAAAACAGCTAGACGGATTGATTTGATTCAATTTTACTCTGTTTCAAGGAGGCCATGGTCAATCAATATTACACTAAAGAGGTAAATATTGACATGCGGTCATCGTTATAACTCTCGATACAGGAGACACAAAATGTGTAATGAGTTGAGAGAGGCGTTAACTGGGTTTACCAAAGGCCTCTTTATTTCTACAAATCAACAGTATTTATACACTTCGACAAGGGTGAGGCTCTAACCTGGTCCCGTATGGAGTGCAAGTTGGCTCGCGCCAGCGCGGGATGCCGCACGGTGTCGAGGTAGGCGAAGCGGCGCGCCGGCGGCACGCGCAGCAGCCCGGCCACCAGCTCGCGCCACTCCGGCGACGGATGGCCCGAGTCCCACGGCGGCTGCGCATCCGGCGACCTCTCATATCTACGTCATGAAAACATACATTTTGCATTTAAATCTATACAAAACTCAA
This sequence comes from Endotricha flammealis, assembly GCA_905163395.2. Classification (NCBI taxonomy): domain Eukaryota; kingdom Metazoa; phylum Arthropoda; class Insecta; order Lepidoptera; family Pyralidae; genus Endotricha; species Endotricha flammealis. The sequence goes on from LR990873.1 coordinate 5,886,682, forward strand.
CATTTTCTAAGTTTCCACAATTTATAGGTCAAATTTCAAGGAAGTTTATAGACTCAAAACAAAAGCGAACGCAAGCGCAGACACTGATTACATGCCAATATATATATATATATTTTTTTAATTCACAAATTAACTTTTTAAAATACCAAAGAGTGAAATCTTTCCCTACTAATCTTTCCATTGTGTCTAAATTGCAACCTTACTAAAGTATATAACAAACAAAATGTAGGAACTCACTTTTGTATATTGCCAAGAACTTGCGCGATGGAATCATCGTCTCCCGAAGAGAACGGCCGTCGCAGCGTGACCAATTCGAACGCGACTACTCCCAGCGACCAGTAATCACATGCAGACTGTAAACACAATAATCATTATTAATTTATATAGATTTAAAACTAATCTGAAAGTAGTGAAAATGACACCTCAATTATACCAAACAATGAACAATTTGTCTTGAAGTTATCAAACGAATTCAGCTCAGATCAGCTTTGCATAAAAACAGTATGATGGATCCATTAAGTAGCCTTGGATCTATAAAATATAGTAAATTTTGGCATACATTTATTAGCCTTATAATTTGAAAAGTATTTGTTAATGAAACTCAACGGACTCGGCATGTCTCTTTTTTGCTGTCTATAACATATACGTGTACTAAACACGTAAATAAAGTCTACTCTACCACCTTCTACATTGTTAGTACAATTAGTTCACTGCTCACCAGAAAATTATTTATATTAAAATCTACATCAATCACTTCAATCATGCTCATTCAACTAAATTCTACAGTCGTTGTCCATTCCAATCTATATTTTACTATTCATCTACATTCATGCTTATTTATGAAAAATCATTCTAAAATCCTTTTATACTAAAATTTTAAGTTTCTCCCCTTCAAAACGTTTTTTGTTAACTAACTCCCCTTCAAAACCTTTTTTAAGTTTCAATCTATAATAGGTTATTCAAAATCTTAATATTCTTATTCTGCTTTGAAAAGTTTGCATAAAGATCAATTTACTAGTCTAGTCACAATGACTAGATTTCAAACTGTAATTGTAAGTAAAATAATCAATTATGTTGACACAGCGTATCAGAAAAATAATGTGTGTAAAATTTCAATGCTGTATGCATTGCTTGTACATTGCATCTTTTTAAAACTTAATATGATTGATAATACAATCTTTATTTTTTTATTTTTAGATGATAAGAGTAGTGTGTGGTGTCGTGCGAAGCGTTTTACGTGCGAACCCACAATGGCAGCGGACACAATGCCGCGACAGTATTCGAGACAGACAGTGTGCGTGTGGGAGCTGGCGCAGTCGGCAGCTGCCAGCTGCTCGGGCGCCGCGTAGTCGGCCGTGCCCACGGCTGCGCCACCTTCGGCCAGGCGCGCCGACGAGCCCAGGTCGCCCAACTTCACGTGCCCGCATCTGTACATGACGGAATTATTAATACCATATATGTATAGATGTTTGTTACTCTTTCACGCAAAAACTAGACAGATTTGCTTGAAATTTGGTACACGGGTAATTTATAACTTTGAATACATAGGAAAGTTTTTATCCTTCAAATAAGTCTGGGAACGGGAAAACGTGATTTCGCGGATAAAACCGCTAGCATCAGCTAGTATCTCATATTTGTATTATAGAAAAAATATGAATTTGAGTAAGTGATTTCTTTCTAGCGATTATATTGTGAAACAAACCTGTCCAGCAGTATGTTGTGAGGTTTGACATCTCTGTGCACGTATCCCATGCTGTGTAGGGCTTTGAGCGCCTGCGCCACCTCCGCCACGTAGAAGGCGGCATCGCGCTCCGAGAGCGGGTGATTGCGACGAGCCAACAACCCAGCCAAATCTCCGCCCAGACAGATCTCCATCACTAAATACAGATGGCTGGCATCCTACAATAAAATTAGGAAAATAATTAATCCTCTAATAATTTTAATTTTATATTGTATATGGGTCTTGTAACCTTGAAATAAATGCATTTTATTTTATTTTTTTATAATTAGCGAACTGTTAATATTAATACGTAATCTCGTCAGTGCGCTTTCCAATCATTTCCAATGTCTATTTATACAAAAAGTCAGAAATGTTTATGATATCTAAACATTATCTGCCACCAGAGCTGGTTACTGTAGTCACTGGTCTCCCATGATCTAGTTATAGAACCATATTATTTAGGAATTATCTGTACTCCATAAGAGAATAAGACAGAACGATAAATATATTATTATAATAAATGCAAATGTCTACATTTCATTTCCACCCAATCATTTTAGATGAAATTTGATATATAGATACTTTGAAAGCACAAATATTTTTGTAAATTGTGCATGGAAATCCAGTTTATAGCTGCTAGTTCTTTAGCTATTAACAAGTAATACCTGAAACGCATACTGCAGCCGTGGTATCCAGGGACTATTGGCAGAGGCAAGGACATCCCGTTCATCCTCAGCACCAACTGTCCTTTTACGTGACTGATCCTTACGCAAAGTTTTCATTGCAAACACATCACCAGTCTCTTTCTCACGTACCATCTGTAAATTTATTATATTATAGAATAATTACTATTTACTAATACAATTATTATTATAGGAACATTTCATAGTGGTAGTTAGCCAATGTAAGACGGTAAATATGATTGAAGTTGTCTAAATATAGCATTAAGGGATTTACTGGAATTTATATTTATCAATAGTATTCATATTGTACTATGTGTTATTTTTGTGAAGTTTCATAATGAGCCCTGATCATCTCTTTCACTGGTGGATTCTAATAGGTACTACTACAGACAAAAGTATACTCCCTAAAATGTACTGTCTTTTCGGACTATTATGGTGTGTTTACTATTTGATAATCAAAATAATAATATTTATGTCTTGAATAGTATAGAAAACATCATATTGTCACTTATAATATAAAAACGTAGAAGTCCAAAAAATACCATTTTGACTTTTGGATGCCATTCGATATTATCGAAAGACGCACCTCTAGCACCTATCAGAAATAGCTATTTCAACCAATAAGAGCATTTTGTTTTGAAAACAAAAACACATGAAATGAAATGAAATGAAATGAAATCGTTTATTTCAGAAATTAGACCTTCACAGGCACTTTTTCTTGTCATTTACAATTTGTATATATGTATAAAGAGAATATACTACGTTATATACTACCACCATTTCGGACACAAGCAAAATGGCCACCGGTAAAAGAAATGGCGAAAGAAACCCGGTTACGGCCTTTTTTGTCATTTAGCAATATTTTTTTTCCTTTCACTCTTTTGTTACAATGTATAAGTACATTTATAAGAATAAATAAAATACAGATCCAGGTACATACAGAAATCAAGCTAAAAACGCGGGATGTCGATCCAAATAGCGCTATGGTCAAATCCTAAATATGTCGAATATGTAGATGTTAATAAAGCGAGCAGACCAGTCCCCCAAGATGACAACCACAACTGAGAGTCGGCCCGCCAGCCTCCATCACTGAGCTCACCATCAACAATATTATGAACAATATTGGAGGGAACACAGCGACCCGACTCCCGATGCGACCGTAATCCCGGAAGAGCCCATTCACAAAAACAACCCCGTCAAAAAGAATTAAAAGTATAATGAAAATGCAGCACTATTTAGATGACACCACGACGTGTGTCCATTGATATTATGAGAAAAAATATGATAACGAACATTTATTATTTATGGAGTTTATCGAACATTGACTGGCTTTTAATGACAAGTTTGAGCATTTCATTTTCGCATAGGGGCCATGGAGACTTTTCATTTAAATACTCATTAATAGTGTAATAGGCTTTACTGATTAAGAATTTTTTAACATTTAATTTGAAGCTATTATTGGAGAGGTTTTTAATGTAATCGGGAATTTTATTATACATACGCAAGCCTTGAATAATAAAAGACTTTCCCGCTTTTCTCAGCCTAAATTTGGGAACAGCTAATTTGTTCTTATTACGCGTATTAAAACTATGAACATCGCACACCTGGTTATAATCATGAATGTTTTTACGAACAAACATGATGCTGTCAAAAATGCACTGTGATGCCACCGTGAGGATATTGGTGGCTTTAAAAAACTCGCGTAGAGACACCCGGTAACCAAGTTTATAAATAGAACGCACTGCACGTTTCTGCAGCACGAAAATCGAATCGATTTCCGCTGCTTTACCCCAGAGTAGAATGCCGTACGACAGCAAACTATGAAAATAACTAAAATAAACTAGTCGTGCCGTGTCGACATTGGTGAACAGTCGAATTTTCCTAACAGCGAAAGCAGCCGCACTAAGTTTACCTGCTAGGGTTTTTATATGATGATGCCATTGTAGTTTACTGTCAAGTACAATGCCCAGAAAAGTAGTCGTTTCAACCATTTCTAACTTTTCATCGTTAATAACGACTGATGACTGACTGATAGCTTGGGTTGCATTTGGGAGTGTAAAGGCTATGCATTTGGTTTTATTGGCGTTCAGTACCAGATTATTTACAGTGAACCATTGTAGTAGAAGAGACAGCGTCTTGTTAATGTTATCGACATTAGAATTTTTTCTGTCTACTTTAAAAATCAAAGAAGTGTCGTCTGCAAATAAAATAGTGTCGCATAAATTATGAGTTACATAAGGCAAGTCATTAATATAGACTAAAAAGAGAAAAGGGCCCAGAATTGAGCCCTGGGGAACGCCTATACTAGTAGGACAGCCTGCAGAGGTCGCTTCATTTACTCTCACTTTCTGAATTCTGGCGTTAAGGTAGGAGGACATGACACTGATTGAATAACTGTCCAAGCCATAGAATTTTAACTTCTTAACTAAGGTCTTGTGATCAACGCAGTCAAAAGCCTTGGAAAGATCGCAGAAAACACCAACAGCGTTCATGCTTTCCTCCCAAGCTTCCACGATAACTTTAAATAACATGGCAGCTGCATCCGTTGTGGATTAACCTTTAGTGAAACCATACTGACGCGGGTGAAGCAACCGATTATTTTGAAAATAGGGTAGTAGTTGGTCAAGTATTATTTTTTCAAAAATTTTACTGAGGGCTGGCAAAATAGATATTGGCCTAAAATTATTAGGATCCTTACTACACCCTTTCTTGAAAAGTGGTATGATTTTACTAACTTTCATTAAATCAGGAAAAATGCCAGCTGAAATACATTCATTGAAAATTAAAGCCAAATGTGGTGCTATGATATCTATAATATTACTTAAGATAGCTACAGATATTCCCCATATATCCTCTGACTTTTTGATGTTCAGAGATTTAAAAGTTTTGAGGATTGTATCAGCATTTATAAAATTAAACGAAAAACTTGTTGTAGGCTCGGGAACGTTCGACCTAAGAATTTCATCCGCAAGTGTGTGGGAAGAGTTCAAGAATTTAGTCGTTTGTATAGGAATATCTGCAAAAAAGTCCTGAAAAGCATCAGCTACCTCATCATCAGCGGAAACAATATGGTTATTTATAAGGAGCGAGTACTTATTAGTGCTCCGCTTTGACTTGCCGGTTTCGTTGTTAATAATATTCCACGTAGTTTTTGTTTTGTTAGTGGAGTTTTTGATCTTTTTACTTAAATGAAGCGCCTTAGCGGCCGTACACACGAGTTTAAATGTTTTAGAATAATCCTTCACATATTTATCAAATTGTGGACTAGGATTATATTGACGCTGATCGTATAAATCATAAAGATTTCTTCTACTAATATATATACCCGTCGTTGCCCAGTCACAAAATTTCATTTTATCGCGAATTATAACTTTTTTAATTGGGAATGTATCATTAAATTCCCTACTGATAAGATCGAATAAATTTTTAAATAAATGGTTAGGATCATTTGAAGTTACCGAAGGAATATCAGTTTTTTCTTTAACGTTACTTCTGAACTTATCTTTGCGTGATTGAGAAATTATTCTAAAAGATCCAATCTTATTTTCAGTAATACATTTGTCAAATAAAGAGATTTGTTGACCACAATGGTCCGATCCCAAACAGTTTATTATTTTCTCACCAGTGACTGCACAGTTACAAAAGATGTTATCAAGACAGGTGGCAGAAGTGGGCGATATTCTAGTTGGCTCAAGGAATACATTTTTCAAATTAAACGATTTAAACAAGTTTAAGAGCCTCATGCTGTTCGTTGACGAAACCAAAATATCTACATTAAAGTCACCACATACCACTACAGGTTTGCTAACCTTAGTAGCACGCTTTAAAGCCTCTTCCATGCAATTTTCAAATTCATCATAATTCGCAGATGGCGGTCGATATACACATATAATTATATATTCAGCAAGATCGACACATGATATTTCAATAATGCGCTCAATAGAAAGAGAGGCAATATCTTTACGTTCCTTATATGAAATATTATTTTTTAGTAAAATGCAAGATCCTCCGTGTATAGCCCTTTTCCTGATGAACGCACTAGCTAGAACGTGATTGCTCATATTAATTAATTGATTTTTATTAAGCCAATGCTCAGTGACGCATAGAATATCTATATAATTTGATTCTAAAAACAATTCTATTTCTAGTTGTTTGCTGGTTAAACCTTGTATGTTCTGATGAACAAGATGTAATTGTGATAAAGGTTTTACCATTGTCCTACAACCTAGTTTTTTAAGTCATTAGTACTTATACTAATGACTGTGTTTGTAAAATAATTTGTAAATTGTATATTATATGCTAACAATTTAGCAATACTCATCCTAAATCTATAATGGAGGTGTAAATTGCCTCCAGTCGAAAAACAATAACTAATAAATTTATTAGTGTCTAGATATAGCATCCTACTATCAGTATAAGTCATATTATAAATATGCAAGTTCAAATTATATATGTTTTTATTTAATAAAAACACAGCATTTCGAAGTTCCATGGGAATCGTCATTCAAACAGCACATAAATCAGTTCATTTTGTTATTGTTGCAGGTGTGGAGTTATGCTCTGCAAAAATACATAGTTTCAGCTTCTTTGCTCTCCTGAAAAGTTACCATTTTTTACTTACGTGGTGTGAGAGCTTAAGCAAACCGTTGCTTATTATTTATTAGTTGTTATTTATTATTAATTTTTTTCATATTTTTTTAGGAAAGAATTATACATACATGTACTTCACCAAAATGACCACGTCCAATACATTGCAACACATCAAAATCTGATAAACAAACTCGTGTCCTTCGCAGTTCGGCCAATGTGCTACGGTCTGTAAGTAAAAAAAATATGGTAACCAAACTAACAAGGAAGAGAGTTGTTCATAGTTCAGTCTCCTTGGGTGCAGGGAAACCAGTGGTTGTTGATTATGAGAAGGATTTTACTGAGTTATAATTTATTTCATGCTAGTGTAATGCACATACAGACTTCACTTCTTTATTTTTAGGTGTGAAAGTTGAATGAAATGCATTTATTTGTACAAATCTTGGTATGCCTTTTCAAAGAGAGGGTACAGAGTCACCTTAGGGGCAAAGATTATGGTGGATAGATACGAGTAGGTGAAAGACTCTTTGTGTGGGCTAAACTTACATTTATCAACAAAAGTTTTGACAAGATCATCGCATTTCTTGACGGGATCATCGTTGCATTCGTCGTAAAGGACGGTCAAGGCATCAAACAGGGTCTCACGGTCTATTGTCCTTTTATTCAGTTTATTTGTACCACCAGTTACTTTGCCAAGTATTTGGCGGTTTAATCTTGTGATGCGCACCGCAATAGCTTCTTTTGAAGGCTCCATGTTCCACTACTTATTAGAACAATCAAACACTGCTAATATCATCCATTCTGTAAGTTTGTTTTGTTTAAATTAAATGTTTGCAATGATTCAATACGACCGCCCGGTGCGGCACCGTTATTTTGAAATATGAATGGAATGGAAAGATCAGTGCTGCCAACGTACTCTTCGGGTTTTCTTCTTCTTTTTGTTTTGGCAATATTTAATGATGAAAAAAATAATAATATGAAAGATACATTATGTTTTCAAATAGTTCTGAGTATGGCAACTTAGTAATGGCAAAAACTAGGCAAAAATAAACAGTAAATGAAAAAATGTTGCCAGATAAAAAACTAATAACACACATTATGTCTAGAAGCTACAATAAATAACGCTTTAGCTACTCGACACGAGATGGCGTTATTAGTTCTAATAAATAAAACGAGACACTATAATAATTTCTCAGATTTTTTGTTATTTTGTATTTTGTTAAATTTATATATAATTTTATTGTATTTGAATCAATGGCTAACATAAAAATAATATTGTGCAGGCGATATACTAGAAAAATACAAAATGCTTATTTGAGAAAAAAGAGCTGACGAACGTTTATCTATATCTTTACTAATATTTTAAAGAGGTAAAGTTTGTGTATTTGTTAAATTGTAAGGGGTAATCTCGGGATCTACTGAACCGATTTTAATAATTCTTTCACCAATAGAAAGCCACATTATTGCTGAGTGTCATAGGTTATATAAAAAACAAAAAAATAAAAAGGCTTTTAACATTATGCCCAACGAAGTGGGCACGGGTCAGCTAGTTTTTCTATAAAACTTAATAAGGGTAATTGTAATCATTCCTTTTTATTCGGAATAAATTAATTGTGTATGTAATGTATTAGTTGAGTTGTGTATGTATATGTATAGAAGCTTGGATTTACATTATCTATATCTATCTATACTATAATATTTTATAGAGGAAATATTAGATTGTTTGTTTGTTTATTTGAATTGAATAGGCTCCGACTCCGAAACTACTGGACCGATTTCAAAAATTCTTTCACCAGTTTAGAAAGCTTATCAGGGAGTGACATACATAGAGGCTATGGCTTCACTCGAAATTCAATGTGGTTCCCACGGGAACGGGTCCAGAACTTCACGAAGTCGCGGGCAAAAAAGCTAGTTTAAATAAAGGTGATTAGGTGACAGGTTGCTATGGAAAATGTTAAATAAAATGGAACGTAAACAATTTGTAAAATGAAAAGTCACACTTGTGTGTAACAATGATAATTCTATATGCATTCTATGTCAATAATATAATGCATATTTGTGTAGGTTTGTGTTTAATTACCGTGGCTGTTTCTTACATTGAATGTCATTCGATTAGAGTAAATTCCCAGTTGTGGGCCATTTAAGCGGATTTCTTAGAGAATGTTTAGCTAATACGTATATGAGACAAACAAAGCGAATATACCTACCTACCTATAGATAGCTCGGAGAGTGAATCTATTATTTTTTCGTTAATTTGGCATACTGATAAATTATTTGGAAAGCTACACTATCCACGTGTGACTTAAGTACCTACCTACCTACCTACCTATAATATAATAAAAAATAGGGATCCTTACTAAAGCCCGTCCGAAGTCGGGGTGGGCAGCTAGTAATAAATAATTTGAAAACGTGTTAATTTTTTTTTTTTTATTTTTTTTTTTTTATACCACAAAGGTGGCAAACAAGCTTACGGTCCGCCTGATGGTGAGCGGTCACCGTAGCCTATGGACGCTTGCAACACCGGGAGTATCACTCGCGCGTTGCCGACCTTGTAAAAATCTTTTAATGCCCCTTTTGAAGAACCCCATGTTATAATCTAAAGAAAAGACCTCGGCGGGGATCTCATTCCACAGCCTCAGCGTTCGCGGGAGGAAACTCCTCTGAAACCGCGCAGTTAATTCTGTTAACTTGTTAATATAACACAATATTAAAGATAAAAAAACTCTAAAGGAACAGGTGGAAAGGGGAAGGGTGAATTACCGTTCCTTTCCTTCACGTAGAGGTATTTCAGAATAAATAAATAGACTTTGATTGATTGTTTTTGCTTTTTAGGGTTCCGTAGTAAACTACAATTTCGCCATGTCCGTCTGTCTGTCCGCGGTCTAGCGCCTAGACGCTTAAAGCTAGAAAGCTGTAATTTGATATGATATGTATTGTATACATATATAACAAAGTGCTGGAACAAAATTTTATTGGGCTTGCCTCACCTACATGTAAAGTGGAAATGATTTTTTTTAGGTCTCTTCAAAACATTGTGGGTGTGGAAAGATCATTTGTCGATAAAATGAAACAATTTTTGTTTTGCAGATAAAATTTATTTATAACTAGCTTTTCCCCGCGTCTTCGCTTGCGTTAATTTTATGACATAGATCTCGTTTGACAACAAAACAACCCATAGCACGACTTGTGGCGCCATCTGTTAGCCGATACAGCGCCCTCTATAGTAGAAAAAATATTTTCCCACTGGAATGACATACTTTTACGGGATAAAAAGTAGCCTATGTTGGGCTCTGTACCCCTGACAATATATATACAAATTTTCATAATGATCGGCTGATTACACATCACTTTCTCATTTATAATATTAGTAAGGATAAATTCAAAATCGCTTATTGGTAAGTTTACCCTACTTAATTTACGTAAATGAGGCACTTGTGCATACAAATGTTTAGAACAATGTATAAACCATTAATATAAAATAAAGTCATATTTTTAAATAACTTATAACCGCGAAGATGTTGGTCCAGCTTATGGTCTTACTTTGCGCAACCGTATCAGCTAAGTTATTTTACTACGACGCATATTCCGGGTGTAAATTGTCAGATAAAGAATGGGAGGAGTACGTAGAGCGTAACATAACTTTGTAAGTAATAATATTATAAAAGATTGCACCTGCTCGTAAATTACCTTCATACTTCTTTAAAATGATGAGAGATATGAATGATATGATCTATCTTTAATATTTTTTGGCGATGACATGGACTGAAACTTGTACGAAGCGTTATTCATTTTTTTAACAGCTGGTGCACCAATCAGATTGACCTGCCCTGTGATTCTAATGCTTATCGAACTCTCAATGGGTCATGCAACAATCTTCTCTATCCAATGAGAGGAGCACCGCATACTCCAATGGCAAGGATATTGAATGCTGAGTTCGGTACAGGTAAAAATACTGTAATAAAAAAAAGAAGATATATTTTTGAGTGTTGGATAAACTTTTAAAACGTAGTCTACAAGGTTCAAGTTAATAATTTTTTTCCAAGTACTCTAATTACTTATACAGGTAATAGAATCCGACCCACGAAATCTGGAAAGCCACCTCGTCCACCGCGTCAACTCCGAGTGGCCGCGCTGACAGGGGGCAACGTCCCTAGTCCAGTTTTCAGTCACCTTGCAACTCATAACTATCTATTTTATACTGATGATATTCAATCTCTTCACGATACAGGTAAGGATAAATTTAATACTGTCTGAGTTAAAACTGTTAATATGAATTTGTTCTCGTTAAGACGTGAAACTACCGTCAGTCGCACACTCTCTTTTAGAATAGGTGTGTTGGTCACCTCTAAACTTGGTTTACCACACTTATCACTAGAGCCTTGAATTGGATACTTGACTTGGGGCAAGAGCAGAGTACCAACTTAGGGTGTCGGCTGAAGAGTATTTTAAATACCAGCGGTGGCATCCGCGAGCCTATAGTTACCTAGATGGCAACCCAAAGCGAAGCAAAGCGAAGCGTGGTGGATTGTTCCCTTTTTCATATCTATGAATTTAAAGAACTCATGGAAGGGACCAGTTTTAACGGTCAATTTTGCTAATTACAGAAGTGAGATCTGAATTGCAATTTTTATAAAGCGGTAATTAAATTCCCGTTTTTTCGTGGTCTTTCTTTGTTGTCCAAGAATTGTAAAATCAACAATAGATGCATACTATCTTTTTTATTATTTATTTGTTTTTTAAAAATAAAAACATAAGTATTAATAAAACTGTCGCCGAACGCTGAAAATAACCTGCATTGCAAAGTTTGTCATGCCATGCATGATTCATTTTTTTAATAAAATAAAATAAAAATAATTTATTTCAAGTAACAATTTTTCCTAACAATTAGTAACAATAATGTAAGTAGGATTAGCATAAGATTTTATAAAAGTGATATTTCTTTGTCTTTTAGTCATTTTGATCGTCCTCATAACAAATTATAAAAGTTTTAAGCTATTGCATAGCTTATATCACGGGCTTTGAGCACGGCGACCGAATCAAGAAATTCTGTAACGAAAATAAACCTAATACCGATAAAATTAATAAACAGAATTCAACCTTAATGGAACGAAATATGCTTAAAATTCAATACGCAATTTAATGCATACAAAATATAACCGATAAAATTTACCACTATTCCCCATAGAGGACTCTGTTCACCAGTGTTATATTATAAAATTCAATACGCAAATTTTAACGAGATTCCGTCATAGAGGACTCTGTTATCCAGTGTTATATTAATTATAATTGCATAATTTGATAAAAAATGCTATGCAATAGCTTTACCGCGGCAGTCCCCGAGTCACACATTACTTAATAGTTACTTCGTAAGCTAGTAGGTTTAGTAGTTCTACTAGTTTAAGAGTAGGTAATAGCCGACGAACATAAAAATATAATAAAATTTCTTTGATGAAAACTTCCAAATCTCATAGAATATTGCATTGTACTTATGCCCGAGTGCCACACGTATTTTTTTTTAGTAAGCACCATTATTACTAATTGCTGCGGGGCTGAAGAAAAACATAACCCGAGGTGTGCTCCATTATCAGTGTCTGATAATGATCCAGTTCATCATTTCAGCAATATTCGTTGCATGAACAACACCATTCCAATAACATATCAAAATATAGGTTGTCGTGTGACAGATTCCACACCGTCACGGGTAAGTATTTTATAGTAAGTGTATGTAGATAGTATAGAGTAATTTTATTATTCAAATATTCAAATCTTATTCATAATTAAGTTCTATCATACAAGTGAACTTGTCTCGATAACGTCGTCGATGTTATTTTGTATGTATTATATCTTATTCAGATGACAACTATCACGCCATTTCTCGACTTGGAATCATTATATGGATTTGGAAACGATCATAAATATAAATCGAGATTGTACAAGGACGGTTTACTAAAGTATGAAGTTGTAAATGGCAGAATTTGGCCCTTGCCGATCGAATCACCTCAAAAAGCAGCAGCGGTATGTGTCCTGAACAAGATGCCCCAAGAAACAAGATGTCACGATGCTCGTAAGTGTCTGTGGCTTGTCAGTTTCTTCAGTATAATGAGATGACTAACCTTGTGTTGTGTTCTTTAGGTACTTTATGCATTAACTCCTGCCCGCGGTGTTACCCACATTTAATTTTATGCACAGCAGCGCCATCTACTTCATAAAGCGCCATTCAATATCAGACTTTTGACCAAAACCTCGGGAATCGCGTACTATTCGGGATAAAAAGTATCCTCTGTGTGTTTATCAAGGTATCAGCTTTAATATCATAAAAATAAGCTCAGCCATTTGAGCGTGAAGAAGAAAAAAACATAGCCACAAACTTTCTCCTTTATAATAATATTGAGATTTTATTATACACATGTTTTGAGTTGTTGCTTAGCTGTACTATTTGGTTACCTATAAGTAATTGTTAAATTTTTGGTAACAATTGCTTTTTGTGTCTATAAATAAATATATATATTTTTTAAATGTTATATGCCACATATTATTTTGAACTTTCAATAAAGTGTAAAACGTCTCTTGTATCAATGATTCTTTTCGATTTTATTATTAACTAGCTGACCCGTGCCCACTTCGTTGGGCATAATGTTAAAAGCCTTTTTATTTTTTGGTTTTTTATATAACCCGATTTGGTTTTAAATGACACTCAGCAATAATGTGGCTTTCTATTGGTGAAAGAATTATTAAAATCGGTTCAGTAGATCCCGAGATTACCCCTTACAATTTAACAAATACACAAACTTTACCTCTTTATAATATTAGTATAGACTAGCGGACCGCACCGGCATCGCACGCAGGAATCCCTATTTTTTAAAATACAAATATATCCTATGTCACTTGGGGATAGCGTAGCTTCCCAACGATGAACGAATCTTTGAAATCGGTCCAGTAGTTTTTGAGTTTATTCGTTACAAACATACACACACAAAAGTACAAATCTTGCCTCTTTAATATCGTTTGAGTGCATCCCGCTTTTCTGTAGGAGTACCGAAAAATCCTTTCTAATCGGGTGTTTATCAAAAACACACCCTTTAAGTTTCAGTGTCATCTACGATCAGCGGTTTGGGTCATTTAGAACAAAACGTTTTAATATATGTATAAATCTCAATTTACTATTTTTATAGACTCCTATGTGATATTTCAGCCACATTCGTCGCAAACGGCCTACTAGGTACTTCTCTTTTGGTGTTATGGTCATTGCGTCTCCACAATTTTATTGCCACTGAGCTGAAAAAAGTCAATCCGTGTTGGTCCGACGAAAAATTATTTCAAGCTTCAAGAGATATAACAATTTCTTTGTATACGCAGTGGACATATTATGAGTTCATGCCTGCTCTATTCGGTAAGTGGAATCATTTCACAAAAAAGAACATCGCCAAAAGATCGCGACAAACGGACAAACCACATGACCCAAAGGTTGGCAGTTACTTCGCTCATATATATGTCGATGTGCTCAACGGATATCTCTCGCCATTCAGCAAGGCAACGCTGCTAGCATTTTGGGTACCTACCTACGCTGCCACATTTTAATGTTATTATGTAGTTTATTAGTTTATCCATTATAATAAAGATTTAATTGAGTCTTTCATAAAATTATTTCATATTGTCTAATTTCTCGTTAATGTCATCATTGATTTCATAACATATAATAAAAACTCATTCCTTTAATACAAATAATTTTGCAGGTTGGGAAAATCTTGTGAGAGATGGTATTTTATTATCAAATATGTATGAATTTAGAGACATATATGACGAAAAAGAAGTGCCACAAATATTCCTAGAAACTACTTTTATTATGCGCTACATACATACGTTACAGCCTGGATTCACCGAGTATGTTTGTGCTGAATAAATATTTTATTAGCAGTTGAAGTTAATACTGTTTTTTCTTTACATAATCATTATAATTTTACTTGAACTTTATATTACAGATTATATGATTGTCAAGGACATTACTTGGATAAGATTTCTGAAGTTGGCCTTAGTTTTAGAACTGGTTATTTAGCACTCGGGAATAACTTGGACTACGTGACTCAAGGAGCTTTCAGACAACCAGCTGCTCATGTTGACAACATTGTAGATCCCATGGTAAGCATTTACGCTACAAATCTTTAAAAAAAAAAACTATTTTAACAATTTTGCGTCTTTTGTGTTCTTTTGTACCTACTGTTTACCACGTACCTATTCGGGAATACGTGGTGGTTAATAACTTATTAACTACATACACATTTTATATTGTCATGATTCTTATCAAAATTTATTACTCATTCCAGATGTCAGAAGTAGGATTCCCGTTTATTCAAAGAGCATTTGATATATTATCTGGTGATCTGAATAAGAACCGTCTTTATGGTTTACCGTCTTATGTGAAATACCTGGATTTCTGCAACGGGGGTTCACATAAAACTTTTGATGACTTGGCTCCCTACTTTGCACCTGATGTAAGATATAAAATGTGTATTTTTAACAATTGATACTAAGTACCAGTTTTACAGGTTCCCGATTAGTTTCAGATAGCTTACAGCTTTCATATTAGTTTTTCGGTGTTTTTAAACAGTTGCATAGCTTTTATCGCGGGCTTTGAGCGCGGCGACCGAATCAAGAAATTTCGTAACGAAAAAAACCTAACATAACACCGATAAAATTAATAAACAGAATTCAACCTTAATCGAACGAAATAAGACTAATTCAATACGCAATTTAATGCATACAAAATATTTCCGATAAAATTTACCACTATTCCCTCATAGAGGACTCTGTTAACCAGTGTTATATTTAACCATTTAAATTTAATTGTTACCGCACTTCCCTCATAGAGGTCTCCGTAAACCAGTGTTATATTTAACTATTTTAATTTTAATAATTATAATTGCTTAAGTTGATAGAAAATGCTATGCAATAGCTTTACCGCGGCAGTCCCCGAGTGCCACACTTATTTTTTTCTAATAGATTGACTTGAAATCACTATCAGCCCTACAGCTTTTAATGAAGCTATTTTTAACATATGTTGTAACTTTTATTTATTCCAGAGACTTGAAATAATAAAAAATAATTATGAACACGTAGAAGACGTGGACCTCTTGTTTGGAATATGGTTGGAGAAACCCATGGCTGGAGGTCATTTACCCTCGACGTTTTATTGCATTATGTCCAGGCAACTTTTGAAGCATATTCAGTATGATAGACATTGGTACGAAAGACCAAATAGACCTCATGCTAATACGAAAGGTATTGCATTTAATTTTTAATGAAAATTAATAAAATACTTACTAAAAATAATAAGAAATTCTGGAGTGAAATTGATTCAAAAAATCCATTTGATTTTTTAAAGCACTTATGGACCTTATTTTTTTTTGACTAGCCTAAAAAACATTTTGTCCATACTGTATGATTATGTGGACTTATGTGTAATTATTTGTTTTAGCACAATTACTTGAGATCAGGAAATCAACAATAGCGTTATTACTATGTACTGTTGGTGATAAAGTTACCGAAATTCAAAGGCATGCTTTCTTTAAGATATCTCCTACGTAAGTTGAAAAAAAAATTATTATGATGTAACGGTGAATTACTCAAAACACAAAATTAATGACACAATGATGGCTTATGTATAAGACTGTCGCACTTACCTTTTTAGAAGTACCGTAAGCGGTATTGCAAGAGCCTGTAGGCTACGGTGACGGCTTACTATCAGGCCGACCATATGCTTGTTTACCACCTTTGTGGTAGGTATAAAAAAAAAACAAAAAAAAACTGTCTAAAAAAGTTTACAATAGTATAAAACTTTATTCGGATAAAAACTAACATACTTCGATACAATGCTAAGGATACATGCTATGTTTTTAGTTTCGTGGTCGATAGCTAGTGTTCTTTTAGAAACTGTGACATTATTGTTTTAATTTTTTTTCAACATTATCAAAAACTGATCAAATATTATGTTTTTAGCAATCCAACCATATCATGCGATGATATACCAAGAGTGAACTTCGAAGCATGGGCAGATCCTTCATGTCATGGATGTAAAAAATAAAGATTTTTGTAATGTTTTTATATAAAAACGATTTTATTTTATATTTTTTTTCTTTGTCATTGTAGTCACATTAATGGGAGTGGCGTGCCAGTCCGACGAATTTTAGACGAATCAAACACTGGCTATAGTTTTGTTTTTTTAAATTCAATGTTTCATGAGGTTTCAAACATTCAAACAATGCGACCAAAGAAGTGTAAGTGAATGCGACCGCCGCCGCCAAGCCGGACACGAGATTTTAATTTTAAATACAAAACACATAAAAATTATCGATAAATAAAAAATTGTTGCCAGTCAATTAACGCCATCTTGTGTCGTTCGTGTAGTTAAAACAAATAACGTTTTAGCTACTCGGCACAAGATGGCGTTATTAATCCATACTAATATAAATGCGAAAGTAACTCTGTCTGTCACTTTTCACGTTAAAACCGCTGAACCGATTTTGATGAAATTTGGTATGGAGATAGTTTAAGACCCGAGGAAGGACATAGGATAGTTTTTATCCTGGAAATCCCCTTCAATAAGGGTAAAAAGTTTTTTTTCTACTATAGAGGGCGCTGTATGATGGACTATCGGCCAACAAATGGCGCCGCAATTCGTGCTATATTTGTTTTGTTGGGCTACAGATGGCGCCACAAGTCGCGCATAGGTTGTTTTGTTGTCAAAGGGCTATCATACTAATATCTATATAAATAAAAGGAGAAGCTGACTGACTGACTGATATATCAACGCAGGGCATAAACTTTAGGGGTTAGAAACTTGAAATTTTTTACAGGGGTTCCTTTTTATAACATAGGGGAGCACTAATCATGGATGTAGTAATTAAACGCACTAATCTATCTATATTTATAAAAGGAGAAGCTGTCTGACTGACTGACTGACATATCAACGCAGGGCCTAAACTATAAGGGTTAAGGGAAACTTGAAATTTTGCACAGGGCTTCCTTTTATAACGTAGGGGAGCACTAAGAAAGGATTTTTTAAATTCCCACGGGAAAGGAAGAAATAGGACTGTAAGTGTATTATCGCAGGCGCTCAACCTAGAAAGCTGATTTTTTTTAAAGAGATTCCCTTTATGATGTTGACAAGAATAAAGTTTTTTTTTAAATTCCCACCGGAACGAACTTATTGGCATTTTCGCTTAACCACGCGGGCGGAGCCGCGGGTATCAGCTAGTCTTTTATAAAATACTACGGACAAGACGAGTGAAAACAAGAAGAAGGTGCTGCGTTCCTAAGTGGGACTACACATCGCGAAGCGCGAAGTTGAGCGAAAATGAGATAGTGGACGCGCTTTTTGTCTTACTTCGTCTTTACTTTTCCTTTGTCTTCCGTCGTTGTTAATTTCACATCAATTCGGTTATATTCGCAAGAGTGTAGAGCCCGCATTACAACGAAATGGGCTTAATATGTATAAGTACAGTATAAAACTAATTTTTTTTCAAAGAGCAAAGTTTTTTCTTTAGCCTGTCGCGCTCTTTCCCCCTATTGTCTCGACAATATAAACAATATTTAATTAATGGCTGTTCAATTATTTATTAACAACGGGTGTGTTAAGTGTTTATGGTCTAATTTAGTTTTTCTTATTCAGGGTGATTGTATTCATTTGTTTATGCCAAAACGAGTTGAATAAGGAACAAATTAGTTAGGAAAAACAAGTTGTACACATGCAAATTGTACAACGTTATACGTTATACGTTAATGACATCACAGTACTCTCTGATCACAGCTCAGAGAATGGTCATCATGGGTAATCAATCCAGACTCTATGCCGCGAGCCAGCTCTACGCTCTCGTAGTTGACTGTTTAAATGCAAAGGAAAAATAGAGCGAAGAGCCTATGCACACTCTAGTTTTCGCTTAAATTCGCGACAGTGTACGGCCGGCATGGCACTAAAAGAGCAAAGGTTAAAGTGACTGATCAACAACATAGTTTCCACTATAATTGGTAATAATTATTTATGGGAATGTGGTTTAGAATATAATAAAGTCTTTACTGTAATTATATAGATAGAGAAACAGTCATATACATAGTAAGAAGTCAAAAGTCAAATCGTTTATTCTGTTTACCTTCACAGGAAATTTCTCTAGCCATATACAAGAAATGGCGAAGTAAATTAGTTTCCACCTTTTTGTCAGACAATATAAATAAATAAATATATAGGGACAATTCATACAGATTGAGCTAGCAAAAAAAGTAAGTTCGAAACTTGTGTTATGGGATACTAACTCAACGATATTATATTTTATAACAAATACATATATAAATAAACATCCAAGACCCGAGGTCAATCAGAAAAAGTTCGTTTTTCATCATGACCCGACCGGGGATCGAACCCGGGACCTCCTGGGTGGCGGTGTGGCGTGGTAACCATTACGCCACGGAGGTCGTCATATTTAATTTTATACTCTTTTTTTATTGTAATTTACTCGTAACTACCTACATAATACATATTCACATGTAAATACATACACGGATTGTCATATCATAAATACACGAGTACCCTATTAATTTATTTAAGAGTTGTTTGTTAGGCATATTTTGAAATTGATTATTGGAAGGGAAAAAAATTCACCTCCACCCCAGGTGGGATTCGAACCCACGACCCTTCGATATCCGGCCGAGTGCTCTTGTACGAGGGGTAGTGGATTCGAATCCCACCTGGTGGGAGGTGAACTTTTTCTTTCAAAAATCAATTTCAATATTCCCTACTATTCATATTATAAATGTGATTTTAATTAATATCTCCGAAAGACGTCATCTAACCTGCAACAGTAAATGAAAAATCAGCCCTTTATTCGTAAAACTGAATTAATTGTGTTTATTTATATTTAAAACTATTGCTTATTCTTCATCGACCTAGACAATTTTTTTGGAAATATATTCAATGTACAAACTTTTTTTTACACTTTTATCATATTATAGATATTCCATTGTAACACACATAATATCTACAAATTAATATTACCTGTGATATTACTTTATGTCAAAGAGCCTAAAAATAAGTACCTACTTACATAGAAAATAATATTTACTTGATGGTAGAGTCCAAAGTTTTCTTTAGTAGGTACCAACTTAACACTTATTTCAAAAAACTACGTAATGCAGAGTAAATTGGTTTTAAGTTTGTGTACTTAATCCCTTACGCGCGAAGTGATCTAAGCGTAGTTACATAGAACCATCGAAATAATATTACTAATAGAACACATTATTTCGTAGCTCGCGCTTCGTTTGCGCATCACGGGCATCACGGGTAGCTTGATTATTTTTTTAGCCTGAAGATGTCGCGTTCGCGCGCGGGAGGATGGCAGCTGGAAAAAACGGGGGTCCGAAAAAACGCGGAGATAGACGATCTTGTGGCCGAGTCGAACATCATCGGCGTCACTTAATCCCACCGCCTCCGCTGGCTTGGTCATCTGGAGAGGATGGAAGAAGATCGCAGCGTGAAGGCATCGCAGGGCATATCTGGGGCGTCCAACGGGACGCCGCCGACCGGTTGGTCGTCCGAGATATCGCTGGAGCGACAAGGTGGAAGCTGACTGAAGGTGGAAGGATACAGGGGGGCACGACCGAAGACAGTGGCGAGCTCTCATATCGGAGGCCAAGACTCACTTTGGGTCCCTGAGCCAGCGGAAGTAAGTAAGTAGGAAGTATGTCGCGTCCCCCTTTGTTTCGACAAGGTAATTAAAAAAATAAAAATATGATTTTGTTAATAAGTATTTTTATGGTTACTTATGTTTCATGTTATAACCAAACAGTAATTTTATTTATGTACATATTGCAATTGAATATTCTATCGACGATTCGACGACAGAAGAAACGAGATTGTCGGCTCAAAGAAGTTGCATTAATTAGCAGCCAGTTATAATAACAGTCGACCGATAGTATTATTAAATGCAAAAGCCACCAAACCAGTTGTATAACGATGTTTTCGTATAGAGTCATAATAAAACTTTAGCGAATTAGTGCTTTAAAATGTTGTGATACAATTTAAAAAGGAAGAACTTTATTATAATAAAATACAATGCATATTAATTAGAATAAGAACTTCTAATATTTCATATCATTATAGTCTAATTTAGAACTTCTAATTTAGAAGGTAATTTAATATACAGCCAGTTTCTATAATTTTAAAATTAAGTCTCAAGCTGTCTGATTTATTCTTCTTTAGTTTGACAGTAAAGTTGACAGCTTAATTTAATGTGTCATCAACTTTAAAAATGCGTCTCAGAAACTGACTGATAGTAATACACTGGGAGTCAGAAATAAGTAAGTAGTACAGTTTTAAAATTGCAATTACTCTTAAACTATAGAAGTTAAAATTTTGAAATAAAAGTTTAGTTTAAAATATTTTATTAAGCATTAGTAAAGGTTTACACTGAAAATTAAGAAAAAACTAAAAAGCTAACCATTTTGAAGGAACTATCAAGAACTTAATTTTTACGTTTGGGCCTTGTTCCCACTTTAGTAACTTGTGTTGCCGCCTCGGGCCCTGATGACAGCTTGGAGCCGGTTTGGCATGCTGAATTTCGGAGGCGGTGTTGGGGAATATTCACCCATTCTTCTATCAGGGCCTGTTTTAGAGCCCTAAGGGTGGCGGGGGGTGGTCTGCGTCTTCTGACTAGACACCCAAGCTCATCCCAGGCGTGTTCAATCGGGTTAAGATCTGGACTTCTTGATGGCCAAGCCATCAAGCTGATGCCAACCTCCTGAATGTACTCTTGTACGAGGTGAGCGGTGTGTGGCCGGGCGTATCATGCATTAGTATCGCTCCATCACCCATATTTACTAAATATGGCCCTGCATACTCGTTAAGGATATCTAATGCATATCTTTCACCAGTCAGAGTGCCATTTTCTATGACCACTAGCTCTGTGCGACCCTCTGAAGAGATGCCAGTCCATACGTGTACAGAGCCCCCGCCGTATTGAACTCTTTCGAGATGCAACCTTGAATGTATCGCTCACCAGGTCGCCTGTATACTCTCCGCCTTCCATCGGAAGTGAATAAAGAAAACCGAGACTCATCTGTGAACAAAACTCTTGTCCATTCTTCTTCGCCCCATTGTACGTGTTGACGGGCGTAGCGTAGTCTTGCTACTCGATGCCCTGTCTCAAGTTTGGGGCCATTTGCTGGCCTGTACGACTTCAGGTTGGCTTCAGCAAGTCGTCTCCTCACTGTACTCTCACTAACGTAGTCTCTTCGGGTCTAAAGAAGCTGTTGATGGACCTCAACTGCATTAAGGTGACGATTTCTTAACACAGTAGAGACAATTAAGCGGTCTTCTCGGGTACTAGTGCACCTGGGTCTGCCATTACTTGGTCTCCTTAGATGGTTTCCAGTCTCTTCGTACCTTCGCTTTACTTGCTGGATCGTTCTTAGAGTTACACCCACCGTTCTTGCAGTACGACGCATACTGATGCCTACTTCGAGAAAAGTTATGATTCTTGCACATTCTTCTGGTGAAAGAGGCATGATTAGTAAAGTTTACTCGCTAAAGACACATTTTCTTTTGAATTGCAATTGATTTATCAGCAATAAAGAAAACAATAAAACACAAAAGTACAAGCCAACAGTTTAAAAAAAGAGTGTTTTTGTTTAATAAGGTTTTTTTAAGTCAATCTTTAAAAAATGATATTATGCATGAAGTTTTTATTAAATGAAATTAAATTGTCTTTTAACTTTTTTTATTTCAAAGGTCTAGTTTCGGTAGTTTATGAGATATTGCAATTTTAAAACTGTACTACTTATTTTTGACGCCCAGTGTAGTTAAAATTTTGACAATAAGTAATGAAAAAATGCCACGATTCGTGCATCGATACGATTCTGCATTCCGAGAAATATATTTATTTTAGTTAACCACGCAAACGTAAGGCATGAAAATAGAAAATTTTACATAAAAGTAAGTGGTATCTAAGTAAGTACACTTATTAATATAAACATCACACTATTATTCTAACTTAGCAAAAACCATGTTTATGCACACTGACTATAATGTCGCATTAGTTCGGTAAACAAATGGCTTGCTGTTTACCCTCGGTTCTTACCCTTGGTTAAAATCCCAATTGCCTAGTTTACTCTTTATATTAATTTATAGTATTTTGATAGCGGGGTGTAAAATCTTACGGAAAATCGTCGGACCGACGACAAACAATGACGGAAGCTGGAGAGTCCGAAAGAACGCGGAGTAAGACGCACTGGTGAACGAACCAAACATAATGATTGTTTATAAATCC
Source organism: Endotricha flammealis (assembly GCA_905163395.2). NCBI lineage: Eukaryota > Metazoa > Arthropoda > Insecta > Lepidoptera > Pyralidae > Endotricha > Endotricha flammealis. The sequence goes on from LR990873.1 coordinate 5,909,982, forward strand.
ATGCATGCTGGCTCGTTCATCTTGAGAGTATGAAGGAGGGTCGGAACGTCAAGTCAGCCTATGTGGGGAGGGCAGACAACCCGTTGGCCACCCCAGGTATCGCTGGAGCGATGCAGTGTTGGCTGATTTGTGCGAGATGGAAGCAGTTAACTGGCAGGACTTCGTGCAGAACAAAAAACTCAGGAGCTCTCGGGTCACTGAGCCAGCGGAGTAAGTAAGCACTAATTTATAAATTATAAATAAGTAAGTACTACATAATTTACACAGCGCCTCATGTGCCCAAAGTACGCTAGGCTCAACCTACTTGTGGTTGCTGGGCTCGCATGAATACCAGACAACGGATATCTTTCTTTACATAGTATAACATGAAGTCGCTTCCCTGTCTGTCTGTCTGTCTGTCGTATGCTAAAATCTTTTAACCTCTACGCCACAGGTGCGATATTACCGACCGATATTACCGCATGCGATATTGCGATATCTGTTTTCAGTACATTTTGTATAGGATGGCTTTGGAGTAAACACTCTGCTGCGGTAATAACGTAGCAATGGAAGTAGATCGCAATAACGCATATGCGGTATAACCGGCCGGTAGAGGCTTGAGAAATACCGGCCGGTTAAAACGCAGCTCTCTGTGTGCAAGGTACCAGAACGCATTACCGCAATATCGCATGCGGTAATACCGGCCGGTAATACCGCACCTGTGGGGTAGAAGCTTAAAACCACGCAACGCAACGGATTTTGATACGTTTTTTTTTTTAAATAGATGGAGTGATTCAAGAGGAAGGTTTTATAAGGTCCTAATTTATTAATAAACTTCCTTTTAACATATGACTATATTAATAGGTTACATATGATCGTTTAAGCAAGGAAATAATGGTCTAGTATTCAGTAAAAATGTATACTTAATTCCGAATTTCCTACGGGAAAGCGGATATTGCGACTCGCAATTCTCGCAAACGAGGATTCCGCTAGTATTAATATACAAATAGGTACTTAGAAAACACCCAGACTCGAGAACAAACACAAAATTAAATGCCAATGCCATCATATACATGTTGGTCTAGGGCCGTAGCTACCTTTTCGTAGTCCACGATCACCACTACGAAGTAGCACCGTACTGGCGTTTATTTTTTGGATTTCACGTGGAAATGATATGATTTTCCAGGAAAAAGTAACCTATGTCCATTATTTTCGACGTCAAAGATGGACATACAAACACATATAAGTACCTATGGATAGGAAAGTACCAAAATATCGTTGTATGCAGCCGATGTCGTGTATAGTGAGATCACAGCACAGAGTAAATAAATACTAATGTATTTAGACATGATATTTATCGCGAGACTCATCCGTATTGAAGCAGCGAAGCGTGGCAGAGTTCTAATCCCCTTCAATTGAAGTAAGATCCGTATCCCTGCAGTGGGATGATTATGGGTTGATATTGATATGAATGATAAATTTATCGCCAGCGCGACGACACGGCGGCGCGGCGCGACAATTCGCAATACAAGAACTCTAGCGAACTGTCGTCGAGGGCGCATGTTGCATGTAATTTATTGCAAGACCGTGTAAACACGGCTTTAGGCACAATATTTTATTTATTTTTTTATTTATTAAAACAATGTTACAACACATTACAATTGTTATATTGTAGGTACCTTTAAACCTTATTAGGTTTTTGTAGGTACTCACATTCGTCATAATAACAAATAAATACACTGGGCGTAAAAAATAAGTACTAACAGTTTTAAAATTGCAATATATCTCCTAAACTACAGAAGCTAGACCTTTGAAATAAAAAAAAGTTAAAAGACAATTTCATTTCATTTAATAAAAACTTTATGCATAATATCCTCTTATAAGATTGATTTTTATTTCAAAACTCTAACTTATATAGTTTGAGAGTAATTGCAATTTTAAAACTGTACTACTTATTTTTGGCGCCCAGTGTAGGTATGCAGTGTAGATGTAAATAGGTAGGTACTTAAAAATTATTTGACAATGGTAGGTACTTAAATCTATGATGTTGTTAGTGGACACAAAATAGATTTGTGTGCATTACAGACAGCCTACGAAATTATTGATAGATTACAGCCTGTCTATCCAAGGTATTTAATGATAGCAATCATTAACATAGTTACGAACTTAATTTAGTTAATTTACCTATCGGGGTCAATTAGGAAAATATTAAAAAAAGATTTTTAAATGTTTTCTTAGATAAGGCTTCTAATTCTTGTTCGTTGTAAGTAAAAGAAATAGGCAATGTAATGCTACTGTATTCATGTTACCATCAGGCGAGCCGTAAGTCTGTTTACCACCTTCTTCAGAGTAGGCGGATGTTGAAGTCAATACGATCATGTACTTTTAAGTATACTCTGATTATAAACTCCAATCACTATGGATAATAACCAATGTTTGCTTCACATTACTTCAATAATATGAATCAAACTTAACTGAACGAAACACACAGATTTTTTATTTATCACGAGCTAAAGTTTACGCTATCGTGTTGGCGCCAAATTTCCTTTTAGGACTTTATTAATTATCTAAAAGTTTTATTTCCGTTTGTTTAAAAATTTATGACAAACAAAACGTGAAATAATATTTAGGTTAACGTGTACTTCCTGAGAATAAACTCCCACGTTAAAAAAAAACTTAGGTCTATTGTTTTCGTTCCCAGACTGATATGAGCGGAATAAAAACTATCTTATGTGTTATTCTCGGGTATGTTTTAATCCTATTTCTAATAATAATATGACACGTTTAAATAGCCTTCTCTTTTTGACTGAATTATATCGACAATTTCCGTGGCGTAATGGTCACCACGCCAGACCGCCACCCAGGGCATAGGAGGCTTCTATTCTAATCCCGGTCGGATCAAGATGAAAAACGAACCTTTTCTGATTGACCTGGGTCTTCGATGTTTAATCTATAAATTTTATGTATTTGTTATAAAATATAGTATCGTTGAGTTAGTATCCCATAACACAAGTTTCGAACTTACCTTGGGGCTAGCTCAATTTATGTGATTTGTCCCTATATAGGTATTTATATTATCCCTATATATTTTAATTATGTTTCAATTTTTTCATTAATATTATGTTGAATTGTGTAAAATAATTATCTTAGCAAGTATTCAATTAACGTCAATAGGTACCAAATATATTAAGTACGTGTATAAAATTTACCAAGAATCGTATTTCTTGTACATATCAGATATCGAGGTTATGTCTGAATATCACGAATTCATCGGTTCGTATCTCATGTCGTCGCCCGCGAGACGACGACACACGGCTTTGTGTCAGTGTGGACAGGTCCTTACCGTCCTTACATTTTCTAAGCGTTTATAAAAGAGGTTGAACGTGATTCGCGCGCAGTTTTATCCTTTCCCAGCTAGTGCGATTACGTAGTTGTTTTTTTTATTAAACAAATAAATATTTTTTATCTGTGTTGTGAAACTATGGCATTCCTTCAGGGGCCCGCTCTGAAACAGTTGGAGATGTTGAAACAAGAATTAGGACAGGGCCCAGGGGACCTCGAGAGAGGGGTGCGGGATCTCCAGAGTATGATGGCTGCTTCCCCGTACCTGCCAGATCCAGAAAGCGTAGGTAGGATTGAATTTTTATTACATATTTTATTAATAACTTAATAATAATTTAATTTAAATATTAATTAGCATTTTTAATTTTTTTTAAATGTGATTTTGTCGTTATGTAAATTTTCCGTGACAAAATTAGATCATTTATTTATCTACGTACCTATTCTGTCTGTCGGATTTACTTCAGGTTTCAAATAATTGTTTTTCTTAATAAACAATTATAAGTATGAATTGATTGTGTTACTAATATAGAGGCCACATGGCAAAGAGTCAGCAATACGTGCTTTAAAGAAAGAATGTGTAATGTTATTTAAAGTACTGATAAAGTACACCTCGTATAAGTATCATGTTTATACCGGATTGAAGAAGGCACGAAGAATGTTCACTTACGTATGTTTTAAGAATAGTATTTTTTTTATGCAACAAAGTTGGCAAACAAGCATACGGCCCGCCTGATGGTAAGCATCACCGTAGCCTATAATAGATTGCATTGCAATACCGGGGGTATCACTCAGTTTAAGAAATAAAAATCATGATCTGTTGATAAGTTATTCTGTCATTTATTTTCGTCAAAAAATAAAACGCGGAAGTCAAATAGTAAATAACAATATTGATGTATGATCAAAAATATATTATCCGACTTCTGACATGTAAGGAAGGACACGTTAAGCTGTCAGCTGCTGATGTCGGTGCTGATGTTGATGGATGACAGGGGTTGAACAAAGTCAGTCAGTAATCAGATTTTAATATGAGTCTTTGTGACATAAAAATGGTTTATAGCAAGTTAGGTTCTGAAACGAAATGGAAACGAATCTCTAATAATAAAAAGTCGTGTTAGTTACACTATTAACTCAAGAATGGCTAGCTGAAGCGATTTGGCTGAAAATTGGTGGAGAGGTAGCTTAGAACCAGGAGAAGAACATAGGATACTTTTTATCCCGTTAGGGTAGGGTATGGTAGAGTAGGGTAGGGTGGGGTAGGGTAGGGTGGGGTAGGGTAGAGTAGGGTACGGTAAGGTTAAATGCCTCTAAGGCGGAACAAAGTTCGCTGGGTCTGCTAGTTGACTAATATAATGTGCACTAGTAATTTATAAAATTATAAAATTATGGCATATTACCTAACTTTCCAACAAAAGACATAGGACTTTTTTTAATGGACACGTGTAGTTAATTCGTCTGAGGACTGCTACTACTAGGCCACTTGCGGGAGCGGAATGATTCATGGGACATTTACAATAACTTTTGATAGACTTTCTTTGACGTTTCATAACATCATGGCTATTTCGAGATGTTGATAGAGAAGTATAGAAATAGAAAAGAGTCTTGGAACATTTCAGCTCATAAAAAAATATTTATAATAGGATTAAAATCGAAAACGCCGAGAATTTTACCTATCTGTACCTATAATGGTCATGAAATTTGAAATGTAAACCCATTTTAATAATGCTGTAGAAAAACCTATGATCTACACTTTTGTCGATAAGGTGCTAAACGAATATATTTATCTTATAGTGATCTATCATATAAAACGTTTTTGACGTGATATAATAATTATTATGCCAAATAAATACCACTTAACACATTTCCTTTTATCGATCGATCTTTGGAATAGTATAGGATCGTATTGTTATTCTTTTTCTGTTTGCTTACCGTAGGCACCATACCGTAAACATTTTTAGGTTAAAAATATTTTATGAATAGGGGGAATCCGTTAGACTGCCAAATAGGACTTTGAACTTTAAATTAAGCATGTCTAATATAATTTATAACATCAATCACAATATTCAAGTTAGTAATACAGAATACCAGTTAGGAGGGACACCTGTGGGTCTGGTGTTTAAGCATTCTATTATATCCTATTCGCCTTCCTCTTCCAGTGACCTTCTAGTTCTAACGGTAAGGGTGTGAGACCCTCTGGGATGTCTCTAGCCACAAATTCTAAACGTTGAGTCTTCGCTCGCGCGTCTGCCGGAAGCACAAGCACTCTGCAGCGGTTGTGGCTACAAACGTCCATAAAAAAAGCCCTATTACCATCACATATATCCTATCTCATGATCCCAACCTACTTAATATAAATAGACAGTTAACATTTCCAGAATATGAATAAGTACTTATCAGAAACTTCATACATTACTTTCATACCATGTAACTACATACTTTCGTATTCATAGTTTACTACATATAAAGTAACCATTACACGGTCAACCTAGATCGAGATCCGTTTTGACCCTAAGGTAAATTACGACGACGTTGACCTGCACGCAACTGTGATGCAACAATATTGAATATGAAAGAATTAATGTTGCTTCGAGACAACCCTAGTGCCACGACCCAGGAAAATTTTTTTTTTGAATAGGGGGAATCCGTTAAACTGCCAAAAAGGACTTTGAGCTTTAAACTAAACATGTTTAACATAATTTATAACATCAATCCTAATATTCCGGTTAGTAATACAGAATACAAATTAGGAGGGACACCTGTGGGTCTGGTGTAAGCATATACTTTAAAATATATAAGAATGATTATTAAATATGTAACAGTTCGGTGGTCGATCACCTCACTGCCAGGTAACAACCCGGATCGCAGAAGAATGTGGTTTCGGCAACACCTGCACGATGACTTAAACCGGTTTTAAGAAATAATCCCCGAATATTTATCAATGTACAAAACTATTAAATTATAAATTCAGGATAATTTATCACAATATCACTTTAGCTTGAGTATCAAAGAATCATAAATGATATTTGGAGATTTTTCCGGGTTTAGTCAACCACAGCACCGAAACACAAATTGTCAATTTTCCTTTTTATGGAAGAAGTTGGCAAACGAGCATAATATTTGGGTCTTCTGATGGTAAGTGATCACCGCCGCTCATGGAGCACAGATACACCTGATGACTCGTGATCTGTGATGACTGATGATCGTCGCCGTCCTTTTAAATTTTAAAAGAAGAAAAGAGTAGATCAGGAGGAAAATTAGTGTTAGTAGTAGTAAAGTATGGGGATGAGTTGGATTTTCCGATTTCTCACCTAACCGAACGAAAGGTATTGCTCCCTCACTCCGATATTTTATGTAGAGAGGTTTGGTAATTCAGCATTCAGGAGTCATTCAGGGGGAAATACTCACAGCTACTCGTACCTTGAAACTCAACGTAATTAGTCAGAAATTAGAACTCATAATAATCTTAAAATACTGAGTAGTTGTAGAAAAGTGTGCCACACCACACCGGTTATAAAATCCCGCAATTATTTCTCAAACCATTATTACGAAATAGTTAAATTATATAGTACTGCGTTAGGGAACTTACAAATAAGTACTTATAACTTACCTACAGTGTTCTCCACCTACACAGTTAGGAAATGCTTTTGTAAGGGCTTGCTTGCTCAATATTGTGGTAGAGCGAAGTACTGGATTAGTATTTAGTGTTGTCAACTTGTCACTGACAAGAAACGAATGCTGTTGAATACGAAATGCAATCATCATTGAATTAATATTCTGATGACAGTAGGCAGAACTATGAGCTGTAGTGTGATAATTTAACTGGGTTCAAATTACAATTAAGTACCTATATACTGGCATTGATTATCGAAATTTACGAATTTTTTGACTGAAATAGAAAAATACATTTTTGTTTGTGATTGATAAAGTAATCGAATTATTATTTTCACCCCTAAAGTTAAAATCACTTATAAATACAATCATATTACATATTATATTATGATACTAGCTGACCCGGCGAACTTTGTATCGCCTAAAGAACCTTCATGCTGAATTTCATTCGAATAACTTCAAAACGGCAAAGTTTCATACTAACTTTGCGCCCCCGTTTAACCCCCTAAGGGATGATTTTTGAGATAAATATTTTACTCGTGTTTCATGCCTCTTAATATAGAACCTTCATGCTGAATTTCATTCGAATAACTTCAAAAACGGCAATGTTTCATACTAACTTTGCACCCCCGTTTAACCCCCTAAGGGATAATTTTTGAGAAAAATATTTTACTCGTGTTTCATGCCTTTCAATAAAGAACCTTAATGCTGTATTTCATTTGAATAACTTAAAAAACGGCAAAGTTTCATACTAACTTTGCACCCCCGTTTAACCCCCTAAGGGATGATTTTTGAGAAAAATATTTTACTCGTGTTTCATGCCTTTCAATAAAGAACCTTCATGCTGAATTTCATTCGAATAACTTCAAAATCGGCAAAGTTTCATACTATCTTTGCACCCCCGTTTATCCCCTAAGGGATGAATTTTGAAAAAAATATTTTACTCATGTTTCATGCTTTTTAGTAAAGAACCTTCATGCTGAATTTCACTCGAATAACTTCAAAAACCGCAAAGTTTCATACTAACTTTGCACCCCCGTTTTACCTCCTTAGGGGAGGAATTTCCTAAAATCCTTTCTTAGTGAGCACCTACGCCCCAAAAGGAACCACCATGCAAAATTTGAGATTCCTGGCACTTGTGGTTTCGGAGATTTCGTGATGAATCAGTCAGTGATTTTCTCTTTTATATATATAGATGATTTGTTTACAGTTTAATTTAATTTTTATTAAGTATATAAGTATCTTTAATTTTGGTGTATTTCCGGATAGTCGCTAAAACATTGTTATGTGATAAATACAAGCCACGAGCCGGTACGTCGTTCGCCTTGAATCCGGTCATTTTAATTTCCTTATCAACTTGATAGAAGCCACACTTGTCTGCTTCGCCAACATAAGTGATATAATATTCATGAATTAAGTACATAACAACAAAAGCAAAGCCACGAGATCAAAGATTACTTAATATTATGTTTAAGGTGATAATAAGGTCAGCAAACAAACAAACACTGACTAGTTTTCATCAAATACTTAATTATTCGATTTCAAAAGGTCTTTGCATGTGGTGGTTATTAATTGACATTAAATAAATAATTAGAAAAATAAATAATACTTAAAGAAAAAACTAGGTACTTTATGTACTTATAGAAGTGCACTACAGTAGGGTATATTTTTCTTGGTACAAAGATAAGAATGCGCACTGCACTGCGTAAGATAGCATAAGATATTTGTTTCAGTCTCCAATAAACAGTTCATAATAATTCAAGTAGAACATTTATAAAACATTATAGGTACAGGTAATAGAGCAAAGTTTTTAAACAGTTTTAGTTTTGATCTGGTTTAATTTTTAATGTTACTTTAGTTTTCAGTTAAAAATTTTATGTTAGTACCTTACGTTTTAATCATTTACCCAATTAATGTAAGTTCCAAGAAAAATCATGAGTAGTTCGTAGTTTGGAAACAGTTTATCCAGCCAGACAGGTTTACTAGAGGTAGGCCTTGTAAGACTGGCTGGAATTGTGTCTGTTATAATCTTGCTGGTTTAGACGACGCTTTATAGAACAAGTTTTTTTAAAAATATTTAATGGTCCTGCACGAGATTATAAAATCTATGCTTGAAAAAAAAACTTTAATGTGTTATCTATAGATTCAGATATATTTGGTAAGTTAGAGATAAATTGGTACGGAAATTACAAGATTTCTATTCGAATTGTTTGTATCACAAAAACAGAATAAAAGAGATAATTAAGATTGTATGAATAATTATCGAAAACACGGAAGGAACAACATATTATTGATCATATTTGGAAACTTATATGGCGTTGAATCACTCCTAATGCTACCGGTAGCCTTCGGTCTAATGTATTTTTTTTTGTCCGGCAAAAACGATCTACATAATCTCGAGACATTTAAGTCGAAAAGCTGTCAACAAATAATAATTGATTTATCAAATATGCACCTAATGAATAATTAAAAATTCCAAATTAAATATATAAGTTTTTAGTAATATGAACGAATTACTAATTGAAGAGTAGATATACATGTCCAATCCAAATTATGAAAATTGTGAAGTAAAATATAAAAAGATACAAAGATGACCAGTAAAATAAAATGAGAGCGAAAAAGAAAAGATTTAGATTTCATCTAGGCCGATTTTCTTTATTTCTTCCTTTCATTCTGTTTCCCCCTAAAGTGGACTACACATCCCATATCTACTCAAACACAAAACACGGATATCAAGCCGGCCATTTCGCTCATTTGTCCACCTGTGATTAAAAACGCTTGCGTGCCTTCATGTCAAGGGCTTGGAAGTATTTTGTAACAATATGCAACTTAATTATTTAACAGTTGAAATTTTCTAATGGATTTAGAGGTTGCCTTTCCTGTGTAAATAACACTCAACAATTTTAATTCAACTCGTGCCGTACATTTCGCAAGATTACGCCAACCCCGTTAATGTTATTTTACATTCAGTTCAATGAGTGCTTTCGCAAACAAAACTAACTAATCTATTTGTTGTCTTTTCTTCACGCTGCCCTTTCAATCGACTTGTGCCATAATATTAATAGAACGTTGTCCAGTCGGTTTCATTTACGCATTTTTCCTTGTCAGACAGCAGTGAGTACCTTAATGGCTAATAAAAATAAAATCCCAATGGGTTTATATGAGCTCTAAAATTCTTTGATATTCTCCGAAATCTTTTTAATTCAGTAACTTTGTTCATAAACAAAGTTATTAAAGTCAAATGCGGTCAAAATATTTTGTTCTTTGTTCTTTTGAAATATGACACTGCTCTCTTGGAATTGTTTGCTTTGACCAAATTAAGAAGAAATCCAATTTTAGGGCACGTCGGACGACGCAAAAATTTGTGGCCGGGAAAATTTTCTCGTAGTCTAAACGAAGTATAAACAATATAACTATACTAACTATAAACTAATCTGTGGTCTAAATGCGTCCTATTGTGAATTGGGCGCGAAAGAGTAAAAAAATCAGCTGATAGATCAATGGAAAAATAATGTAATTAATTACTAAAATGATAATGTAATGTACGGTCGGCATCAGAACTCCTTACCTCCTTATCTTTGTGTAATGCCTGTCTGTTCTTCGAATGCATTATGCTCAAGCTTTGTGGTACAATAAAACAAATCTATAATAAGATCAAGGAAACGTGTTAAAGTTACGCACATAAAACAAACATTAAGTCGTTATCTCAAAATACAGGTAGTACTTAATG